>OX411306.1:119142165-120559198 GCA_948150685.1 Rhaphigaster nebulosa | reverse complement strand
AAAAAACAAATAAAATTTTCTTAAGGCCTAAAGCTTTACTAGTTAATACTTTATTGACTTTTTAGCCAAATTAAGATAGTTTTCTAATATTATTTAAAATTAGTGCATAAGTTCCTGGTACTGTAAATCTTTGGTTAAAGTTTTACAACTACCCAACAATGGTCATTAGAAACATAGTTTATACTCCGAAAATAAATTATAGTGAGATTAAAAAAAAAAAATTAATATTTTTTTTTTACAAACAACAGTCTATGTTGACTCATCATTTTAACTAATATGTTCTTCCAATAACTAGAAATAGTTATACAAAAAATCTAATATTTCAGTCACGGGAGGCAAATAGATTTGCAGTATTACTGTGATTTTTTTTTTTCAATTTTTAGAAGTGCCTGTCTGATTTTTTTCACCCATCGATGGACATTGACTGAAACACGTGCTTACTTTTTGTCTATGTTTTTTAATTGGAAACGTTCCAACACATTTTTTGATAACATTAGGAACCTCTCATTAGAGGGAAACTGTTTCAACTGTTGTCAACTCTAACCTCCATCACAGTGACATCTTAAAACACCAAATTACACCACAATAAGATTAGATAATTTGCTGTTACTTATCACATTCCATACAATACATATCATCTAATTCAATTGAAACAACAGAGGAACAACACAAGCAATTGATTAAAATGTTTTATTTTTTTATTTAGTTATTAAAATTTACTACTATATAGTATGTAAGGTCCAAGCAAGTAAATGAGCTGTACAATCCATGAAGCGAATGACATGAATTTGATCTGGATAGACGATATCATCGATGATATGTAATCTAATGATAGATTTATTATGTTAGAAGATTATGCTGCAATTTCATTATCTTACACCTCGGAAGATTAGCATAATAATAATGGAGCAGCGCTTACATGCTTGAGAAATATTGCAGTTTGTTGCAGAAAGGCAGGTATCTGTTTTTTGCCAAAGCTCCTATACAAATACAGGTATACCCAACATGATAATGAATAATTCTGTCAATTATATAAATAACGTTTCTGAAGCAGAAATTTGAGTTGGTTAATGTACGATAAACCATCATGTAACCTCAGTAATGAAAAGGATTTTATTGGATTTAAAAGGCAGAAAAAAAAACATTTTTACAGAAAAACAAAAGGAGTCAATGAGGAGTTATACAATATCATCAATCAGAATAACATTTGTCCCTCGGTATGGTTGGCAGTACTGCCGCTCCTGCAGTTGACGTGTCCAAGGTCATTCGTTTCGCATTCAACGACAGCCGTCCTATTGATCACATTAGCTCTGTTATTTTCGTTCTGCTAAATTGGACTGAAGCATAATTAATCATAATACTTTATTATCATTAATTATAACATCACATTCATTCCATTCGTTGGAAGTTTTAAAACAATAATTAATTAAATATCATACATGGGATTTAATTTCACAGAAGACTTATGGGGTCCACTTGTCTAGAATAAAAGCAAATAATTAAAACTACAGCGAAAACGACAATAGTTATCTACTCCATTCTACAAAGAAATTCAAAACTACCACTCATACAGAAATTATAGCTCCGGTAACTTCAAAGCTATATGTTAAAACAAATCTATATTGTTTTTTTTAATCTTTCCTAGGCTAACAGCCCATTGCCGACTCGAACTTGTCTAATCTGGACTGTATCTACAATGGTAGAATTGCCGGCCTGACATCCGTGGTAAGTTGCCTTTAGTAGGCTTACAGTTGCCTCACCTGCCTTAGATATTTTGTGGTGGCATCAATTGGCAAAGGCTGAAAAGGAATTGGATGAGGGATCTTCTAGTCCTCTCCTTGTCTGACTGCTAGAAGAAGGTCTGGAGATTGTACCACTCGTTACTGGGCTTGCTTATGTCTGATAACGTAACTGATATAACAACTCATTCGCTGAGCACTTCTCTATGGAGCGAAGAGCTGGATTCTGAATGAGACGCTGCAAAGCCATATTATTGAAGCCGAAATGAAGGTTTCTTGAAAGAATTGCGGGGAAATGAATAGACTGGGTCCGGGAGTGACAGGATTAAATGTACGCCCGTACATTACGTGACGGAAACTCTGGAGAAGAGGCAACTGAGGTGGTATGGACATTCCATGGACATCAGCCACATGAAATGAATAGAGAGACACAGAGGGAAGCCCATAAAAGAAATGAGGAACCATATCTGAAACAGAGACGCATAGCACAAATGGCTGGAAGAACCTCACGCAGAAAAGTAAATGGGTGGAAGAAAAAGAATAAAAGATACAAATAAATTCAGAAAAAATAATCAATATCAATTATTCTTATTGAAATGTATTAAAGCGATGTTTGAATATCGTAGAATTTTTTGTACTACTAATATCAGAATCATTTTATAAATCTACTCAAAAGATAAATTAACTGTAAATAATTTTGGTTTATTTATTATACTTTTATAATCAAAGTTACAGGCATCAGTAAATTGCCGTTTCACGGCTACTTTAAAGGTTCTCACAGAAAAGTGCGAAGCTAATTTTGCAAGATTCGTGACGATATCTCATTACATTATGACGTTTGAAAGTATCCTCATAATGAAGAAATCCTGATAGGCTCATTAATATCACAATGAGTTCATTGACCTCTTCAGTAATATCAGTGGATGTCATGGTCAATAGGAAGAAATATTGCAGACTGTAATCAACAATGTTGTTCCTCGATATTGAGAAATAGATCGCACTTGAAGGACGTAGGTGTTTTCAATAGGTTTCTTTATGGAGTATTTTCTTATGTGTCATTTAAGTCCTTAAAATTGTCATCATTGCTATTTTATACTAGCATTACTGAACATAAATTTTTAAAGCTAAATTTGTAATGAGATATAAACTCTTAGTTATTTATATGAGCGCAGTAGACAAATTTTCCAGATTCCAGTTGTAGTCATTGGAGGCGTATTTTAGGTCGTGAAAATAAACATGCCAAGGGGTAGAGGTTGGAATTTCGCTCAATGGCTCACTGCTCCTAAATTATGAACACTTCTCTCTGGAGTTCATAACGTCTATTGATAATTTTTAAAGCTATAATAACAGTTAATTGAAAACGTAATAATAGCAATTAAAAATAGAAACTCCTGAATATTGATTATAAACAAGACCGAATATTGTGTCAGACATCTGCTTCGATAAATATAGATATTCAGTGAAGGGTTCCATTCAGGGCATTTCCGAGTTCAGCATTACATCTGTCAGGCTGAGCCTGGAAAAGTCTAGAAAAGGAACCTCATTACAGATTACTTTATACTACTAATTTATATTTTACTTTCTAATAAATTTATCTGAAATCTAGCTGAATCCTTCAACCTTAAATGCTAATAGATTTTAATTTTTGTTATGATTTAAATTACTAATATATAATATTTATTATATCCCGGGGTGCTGAAAATAAATCAGAATAATCACTTTGGTATTCCTTATGATATCGAAAAAAACAAACTGATTTCTGTTCAAGTAGGGCTTGTGAAATTTTTAATGTTTCCATTTAGTTTCCCTGGAAACATTTTGCTTCCATTAACTAATGTAAAATTGCAAATTATTAAATAAACCAATCATTTAAGTTTATGCGTTTGTTGTCACACCCTAGTTCTTCTACGACTTTACATGCTAGAAGTAAATGTTTTGAAAACTTTTAGCTTTCCAACGCATTATTACATTTATATTACTACTCTTATTTCCGAAAATTTGTTTTAACCTGGGAAAATATTTCTCCTTTTGTTAATTATCGAATTATTTAATAGTTTATATTTATTCATTTTTTATTACTACTAACGGTTTTTATTACTACTAGTTATTTTAAATAAACAAAAGTCTATGTACTTTAAAAAAAGCCATTTATGCCCTGTCAAACTATTTCAACGAGGGTAAAACCTTGTTAATACAAAAGACCATTTAATTGTAGATTGATAGAACGAGTTTTTATGCTAATGCCATTTTCGAAAAAATTGTTAAACAAATTGTAAAATCAAAAATTTAAAGTGGCAATCTGTTCATTTCAGTGAATAAGTTGCGGTAAAATTTCAGGCATGTACTTACCTTAAATACGTATTTACATTGTTGTACATTTTTTTGTTTTAGAGCTAAGCTGTTCATATACATACAGACGCCCTAATTAAAAAATGTATTAAAATGTAGGTACAAAATTAATTAAGGTTGTCATAAATTCCAAGAACAGCTTAGGAACCTATTATAGATTTTATCTACAATAAAATTAATATTTCTTGATTTAATACTACTATTTTATTTACGATGAAGTGCTTTTTTTTTTAGTTATGACATTTTTTTCTGGTTGGTGATTTCAATACATTACTAATATGAAATTCCGTAATCTAAATTACCTACCTGAGAAATGGAGACGTAAAGGGATTTTAAATAGGTATTACTACTTATTTTTATGATCTTAAAAATAAAGTTCTTCTTTCGATGAACGAAGGGATCGCAGCTCGGAATAAATAGGAGAGATATCATTCATTGGCTAAGTTCACATTAACCTCCTTCCTTCGGGGCTAAGATAATTACCCAGGTGGATTCGGGGTCAGAGGCAGGTGACAAACTGTTTCAATTATGCATCGCCTGTGGTCTAGCCTCCCTGTCGCTATATTGACCATTTAACTGTACTCTCTCTAACCCTAGTCACCATTATTTATAACGCCACTTTATTTCATTTTTTTTAAATTATTATTATCTCTCAATGAGTAATGGAATATTATTCCAATTACAGAAAAGAATTTTATTATTTTTTTGGTTTACGAAAAATGATATAATATAAATTGCTTATCTTGGATTTTATTTTGGAGGGGGAGGTTCTTTCTGATCATCGCACATTAGAACCATAAACCCGGACAAAAGTCCGAATCAGAGCCTTTGTGAAAAACACCATCATCATTTTTCAAGCTTGGTAATCTATTTTCATTCATCTGAATACTTTCGGAATGTCATATTATTTTCTCCTGGAGTTTTCTGGACGGTTTCAATATAATCCAAAATAAAATAACTACGTTGAAATAATTATATTTTTTTATTCAATATATTTGAAGTAATAAAACACCAAACGACGGAAGATTTTTTTGTATAGTATTGTTAATTTGGATAAGATATCAGAAACTTATGGACACAAGAGCTTGGCAGACCCTTGCGCAAGACAGAGAGGAATAGAGGCAACGTCTTGATGCGGCGAAGACCCGTACCGGATTGTGGGGCCTGTGATGATAGTTAATTTTATACATTACATTTACATTTTATATATTACATTTTATATTTATAATCAACATCTTCTTCCAAAATATCCGACACAAAAACAAAAACAGATTTATCCAATAACATTAAGTAAAAAAAACAAACAGAAATATCCAAATATTCTTCTTAAACATGAAAACGAGCAATGTAAATAGCAAATCAATAAAATTATAAATTATAAATAAAGTAAATGAACGCACTATTCAGTATGAGAAACAACTACCACTAATAACTATGAGCCTTGACATTTTAACAATTTCTGAGTTCCATTTAATTGACTTTACAAGAAGTGGCAAGAGAGGGAGAAATTAATTCGATTACAGTTTGTTGAGTCATTTAAGTATCAAGTTTGGAGAATGGTGGGTAAATGGAGTTTTTCACAAACTTTCTGATTTGGACTTTTGTCCAGTTTTAAGGCTCAAATGCTATGCATATGCATCGTTTAAAAAAATAAATACTTGCGCTATAAGGTTTTTTTAACTTTTATATTATTTAGGTTCCTTTTTATTATTTTATTCTTCTGCTTACCTCAGATTTTTTTATGAATTAAAAGTTTATGTTTATTTGTTGTATATTTTAAAATCAACATGATTTCTTTACTATCATTTCACTAAGAGGTCTTATTCGATGAATATTTTTCTTTATAAAGTATAGGCGCTATTTTAACTTTTAGTATTTTTTTCAGATAAAAAACCTTATGATTTTTATCACTAATTGCCATTTCTTGCAATGGATTTATACATAATAGAAATTGCAGTCATCATTGAAAAAAAAAAAAAAAAAACTTTTTTGATTTCAATTCTGTAATCACCAAACTAATTTTATTTTTCTATTTTTTTTTTACACTTTCACACCTTTATTCGTATCTGCAAGATATGAGTGACAAGCAGCAATTACAGTATCCAGCAGCACCTCTTCCCAGTCTTGAAATTAGGTTCTTAATTCAGTGCTATAATATAATATCTCCTAACGGGCATGCCATACCATAGCTATACCGTTAATCAGTCTGTTGTAACGCCCGCGAAGTTTATTATAGTTGTTGTAAGTCTGTTTGCAGAGTTTTGTTGTTTACGAAGTTAGGAGCTCCTATTGTTAGTCTTAAAATCTTCAATTGAAAAGATTGTAGTTTTTACAAGAGCCTCTGCTGTGCTCATATAAGAAGTTTTCAAAGTGGTTCCTTATCTGAGAGCCATCTATGTCTCAGGCAATAGGTTGGTCATTGATGCAATAGGATGATTGGCGAGATCTGCTTGCCGGGAGATAGAATATTCTGATTTCATTCTGGGTCTTGTACAACTCGATTTCTCTTTCCTGTAAGCTTCTATGTAGAATATTTTTGTTGACGTACTAAGGAGCTTCTGTTATTAGTCTTAAAATGCTGATTCCAGGTCAACCGTTGGTCAAATATTAGTCCAAGGTAACGTACCGTATCCGTCTGAGGAATGTTTGTGGACAAAAGGTTAAAGCTATAAATTTTTAATAATCATTAACGCACATTTAAACAATAATATATTTACATTTTTGTCTTCTTTCTTATAATTTCTTAGAAAGTTTCTGTAATTATTTTATTAAATGGCAAAATATAACTTCCAGGTGTAATCTACTTCTTTATTCCATTAACTTTTCGGAAAAATATTTTCTCATATTTTACGCTTTAATGTGAGTTTTATTTTACTCCCGACCATCATCTCTTTACTTCACCCTTTTTCATTTTTTATTTATTACTTGTACACAATAGCGTTTAACGTCCTCTGAATCATAGTAAGGAATTTCAATTCAATTCAAAAATGCTCTATTATTATCCTCGACGATTTCAAGAAAATCTTAGAAGTATAGCCTAGGTTAGAGAATAACATCAAATAAATCTACAGATTCGCACTTAAAGTGCTATCTATTGTATGAATATAATTTGATTTAAAATGACCCTATTAGGGAACTTCATTAAGAAATACTTTTAAAAAAAGGTCTTTCATTTTTCCTAGGCATATCATGTCACATTTTATTCCCAATCAACAGCTCTGAGCATTTCGATCGATAAAAAATACGGTTTCTTTCATGATCGGAAAATATCCTGGGTGTTCGAGTTAGTGTCAAAAATTGTAAAAAAAAAAATACTAAATCGATTTAATGGCTCCTGCCTACGAAGAAATGATTTTTTTACAAATTTGGACTTAGCGAACTTTTATGGAAAGTATATATTATATATATATATATATATATATATATATATATATATATATATATATATATATATATATATATATATATGTATATATATATATATATATATATATATATATATATATATATATATATATTAGTTTCGGAAAACCTAAGCATTCTAAAAAAACTTTCTAAGTTTTATCACAAGACTGGCTATTATAAATGTTATGAATGCAGGTACACTTTCATCTATTCTACTTATTATTAATCTTTAATTTTAAAAATTGTAGGTATTTTTTAAAGGTTTTGATGCTCAACAATAAAGAAATAGAAAACAAACAGTATTTAATTCATGATTTCGCAACGTCTGAGCAGCCATGAGGAAATAAATGTAAAATTGTGAATATTTAAATGAGCTCAATTCGTTTCGCTCAAGCCTATAAAGTATTATAAATAGATAAAGATTTTGTATAGAAAGAAGTCAAAAAGAAGTAATTTATTGTTTTATGACTGTCTGAGAAGGGGACCAGCTAGAGGGTATATATAGCCTGGTCCAAAGTGTCGTATGTTCAATTATCGTTATAGTCCATTGAAATTTATTTCCAGGTGAAACTGCGTAATTTATTTCTAAAATCCCGCTCTGAATAGAGAGGAATAATAGTCAGTAGTTAAATAGCTAGTGAAATTTGATGGCTGTGACCGCCCCAATAAAACCCATTTCAATCTTCCATCAAAGGGCATCATGAACAGGGTACTTTAGATGCGCTTTTATTAAAACTACCGACCATACTTGAAGAAATCTAAAATTTTTACGTATACTAAACACATAATATATTATGTTCTGTACCTAAATTATTCCATAACTGAGCATAAAATAGGTCTTACATTATATTTTAATTTCGGAAATGTTTTCCGCCGAAGATTTGAACATTTTTAAAAAATACTTTGAGATTGCTGTTAGATAAAATCGTTAAACTATGGATTTGAATTAAACAGTGATATACATTAATTAATTAATATGAGTGAAATCTGAAAATTCTTGATGTGAGATGTATTATCTCTTGCCTGAATTTATTTTATAATATTTTTTTGTATTGCTTGTCCTCATGAGGCCTTCGTTGGTTAGCTACTAACTGGTAGGTATTTAAGAGACGAAAAATTTCGTTGCTTTCTTCCAATAATATTTTCTAACTGTAACATATATTGTTTAAAAAGTTGTAGTTATTACTTTTAACGATACATTTAAGTAAGTAATTAAGTAACTCAGCTTATTTTAGATTCCTTGTTACGAATTCATTAAAATGAAGTATTTATTTTCTCTGGATTTACTGTATTCTTTGATTTACTATCATAGCTACCAGGGAGTAAGGGAATACAGCTCTTTCTGAGAGATCATAACCCATAAAATGCACTAAGGGAGGTTCTTACAGTCCTTAGTAGGGTTAAGAATCAATTGAAATAGAAATAGGTCAGCATTGTCTGGGGGTTGTTAGCTGCCAGCTGTGATATACGATTAAAACGGTTCCTCGTCCAGAAGTAACGGTGTCCCTCACTCTGGCCAGTGGTAAAAGAGCAATGAAATGCATACTAATGAATGAAAAAAAATGTTTTTATAATACTTCTCCAATAACAGATTTTATTTTTTATGTATTAATATAATTTATATATATATATATATATATATATATATATATATATATATATATATATATATATATATATATATATATATATTGTATATATATATATTTATATTTTACTAGCAGTTATGTTATATGATAATTTGTTGGAGTGATTTTGTTTGGCCATGAAATTAATTTAGTTTCTTTCTTTTTTCTAATTTCAGTTGTGTTCACAACTGAAATTAGAAAAAAGAAAGAAATCCTAGACAATTTACTTTTAATATTTTTATATTTTGTTTCTGATTTTTATTTTTTCGGTTTCATTTTATATATTTTTCATACATTGAATTAAATCACTGATTTCTGTGATTTTTTAAAATTATTTAAGTTGGCCAGTTACAAATAGTTTAAAATGGGTATACCGGCATCTATAAATGAGGATTTTATTATTATTATGTATAGTACCGTTAAAAAAAAAACATTGGAAAGAGATAGGTAAACAAACTAAAAAAACATATTCGAAACTAGAAAATAATTATAACTAATTATAACTAACTAATAATAATTATATAACGCGCAGATATATGGATTTATAATCCCACTGAAAACTAGATGAAGTTGATGAAGCATATTTTTCATGGATTAGTGACTTTGATGTTACAGCAACGAAAAATTGGAATACAGATTTAAAAATAAAAAGTAATATGTTTTGGCAAGTTTAAGGTACATTGGACAAATAATTCCATACAAACTGTAGAATGTAGACTGCCGAAGAGGAGAGCTTATTCTCATTAAAAAAAAACAATAAGGCATTCAGAATAGTCTTTATCATGAGAGCGTTACATTATACATTGAAATGTAATATCTGTTAATATTGGAAATAATAAATATTTTTACTTTTCTTATAAACAAATCCCTAACAGATAGACTTTCTAATCATTAGAAAATAATCCGTTTTGTAACAACCAAATACAAATGTTCCGCACTGCGATTACCTTAAATTTAACAAATGTTGACATAAATTTTGTGAGGGCACATTAGAGCTAAGAGAGATAAAGGTAATGAGGGGAGGAAAAACCTCAATTATTCGCTGATACAGGTTTTATCGGCGAGCTTTAGCAAGACACAGTGAAGCATTCCTTATTAAAGCAAAATTGCCGGTAATTAAAGCTACTTTCTCATGCTTATCCGATGTTAGGGCTGTGGCACCCTTAATGCGATGCCAAGCTGTAATTTTATCTCGGGACAGGAAAAGGTGAATTTATGGTCGTTATTGCGTTAGCTCGGTCCCGGGTCCCGCTCCCTCTCCCCCACCAGTCGCCGCTAAAAGCAGTTTAGTGTTACTTAAAAAGTGGCCTCCGATGATTTGTCGCGCCTGGTCGTTCTCCAGTGTAGAAATGAAAGCTGGTTGAATCGGCATGAGCTATCGTTAAACTATTGGATCTGCTTATTTACTACATGCTATGTAAGAAAGCTGTAGTGTATATAAAGGCATATAGTGTTTTAGCTCAAGTAACTTGTGATATATTTTTTAATTAACATTTTATTGGAAAATATATTAATCTTCATTGAACTATACCATTCATAAAAAACTGTCTTAACTGGGTTACATTCGTAGAAAAATTAAAGAATGTATTGAAGAACAATAATAGAAGGCCTTTATCACAGCTATACACATTTAAAATCCTGAGGACCCTTTAACCGTATCCATACGGAGATCCCTGCAACGTCGCTTGAAAGCCAGTAGAATGATGAATTAGCTGCAGACGCGCAGGGCAGGGAATGGATAAGCTAGCCACTGCCGGGACTTCGAAATTCATATACAAATTTTATACAAATTCACGGAGCCATGCCGTTTGAAATGAATTTTTGAACTTAAGAAGGAATGATGCTCATGGCTAAAAAATTATTGTGGTCATCATATTGTAACATGGAGCATTTTCGATAGTTAGAAGGAATTCGGATTGAAAGGTTTGAATACATTTGATTTTCAAGTAGCATGATGTACCCTAGAGTCTCTGAAAAGAAAGAAATTCTGGTCAACCTACGTTTAATAAAACTAATTTAGGTTATTCATCTCAGTTATGATAGAAGCATGATTTCTGGGAATAAACCTTTATTAATGCGAATGAACACATATAAAGAAGAAAAAAATCAAATTTTCAAAAGTAAATTTACCAATAAACCAATAATAGATGGTATCTTTAACTATCCCAATATGATGGTATAAATATACACATTTAGATATTTCATATATCTCACCTATCGGACAATGAAGGTACAAACCAACAACAGAAATTGTTGGAAAATCATATTTAAAGTTATTTTTCTACAGTTTTGATTACTTTCTCATTGTAACACATTGAACATTCGTAATACCCGTTCGTATGGATACTATGAATGAGTGTGTTTTAAGGTATTCAAAAGTGTAGAAAGAAAAAGTTTAAACATGAATCTCCAATACTATCAAATTTTGAGTTGCACCTTTATTCTACGATAGGTGCGATATATTTTGATATATATATATATATATATATATATATATATATATATATATATATATATTTGTATATATGCATACGTGTATGTATATACATACATACACGTGTGTGTATGTATGTATATACACGCGTGTGTGTGTGTTTGTGTGTGTGCGTGTGATTGTGAATGGGCGTTTTGCTTTTTTATATCTGACAATTAGTCAGAAAAAAAATGAATTACCAGCACGATGAAAATAACGGTCCAATACAGATTAGATCGAAAAAATGTATATTTATTGTATACGATTTGTATATTTCGATATCCAATAAAGGCATTGAATTAATTTAACTTTCAATTAACAATTAACTTCAATCAGATGTCTAATAAATAAACTAGCCTTAGTAGAATGAGTGGGTAGTTAGTGAAGATCCGCTTGTAATGATGAAGTCCTGCTTGACGAAACATCTCCTCAATCAATCCCTCGTCCTCTCATCGGCCCACTAAATCAACCATTACACTTATCTGTTTCTTTTTGTCACTAAGTGCTGTGTCCTGGTTTTTCAAGCCAGTTGTAGGTGGGAAGTGATAAATTGCTGTAGGTCGTTGTTATAACACAATTGTTGGTTAATGGCGACCAAAATCTGTGTAATTGCTCTGTCTTTAACACGCAGTTGAGAAGCCTATTATCATATATAATTATTTTATTGTATTATCAGATGGACAAGAATAAATATTAGATATTATTTCTTGATATTTATCTACTGTTTTTGCCTGGAAAACATTGGTGCTTTATATCTTCTATAGAAACTTATGATAATAATGAAGCTGAGCCGACCCAAAGGTTCGATGCCGATAATACTACCACTTCATGTTCGTCTCCACTTGAGCCTATTGATTCCATTGACTTCTCGATTATTTACTTGGGTGTGTCGAAAAAAGTTCCGAATTAGGGATATAAAAAAAGCGATAAAGAAGAAATCAAATCAGTTATCTTCCGATCGCGCATATTTTTCAACTTGCCCGAATGCAATAGCTCAAATTGTTACTATTTGTTTTGAAATATATTTCAGTTCGTCTATTACATACATATTACATTCGTCTATTATATATATTATTGAAAATTGGTGAAAAATCGAGAAAAAAAAATCAACTAAAAAAAATAACAATTAAACGATAAAATTTCAACAACTTATGAGTTTTTTTTCTGGTTTATAACTATTGATTTTGAAATATTTTAGGTTATATAAGTTAAAATCTTTCAAGACAATTTATTTTAGAAACTCAGTAATACTTTTGAAAAGTTCTATGATATTTTTGACAAAGAAAAGTTCAAGGAAATAAGGTATAACCTCTCCGTTTAATTACTTATTTCCGCGCTTCCTTCCCGAGAATGGCGGATGTTAGAAGGGAGGGAATTCCAGAGGACAATGGAGCGGGCAAGAAAGGACCGTTCGAATGTTTTGATCCTGTGGGGAGGGTCAGAAAGGCGTGATCTTGTTTCCTGTGAGTGGATAGAGAATTTGAATTGAAGGAGGCTGTAGATGCAGGAAGGGTGCAGGGAGTTGATGGTTCGGTATAGAAAAGATCCAAGGAAATATTGTCTACGAGTGGAGGGGAAGAGCCACTTTAACTCGGCGTAAAGGTTTGTTGCGTGAGACTGCCTCGAGCTATCGAAGATAAAATCTTTAAAAGCAGTTCATGATGCGCTCAAAAAATGAGTGAAGATACGAGGAGCTTACGTGTGGAAGAAGATGGTAGGTACAATGGAATAATATTAGAGTACTTATTGATCGTCGGGAAATTTGGGGAATATGGGGGTTTTCAGTAAAGTTTCTGGTAAATAGTAATCCCTAAGTCTTTGATAGAGGAGCTGAAAGTGATAGGATGATCATTTAAGAATAAATTAGTAAAGGCGGCGTTGGATCTGAGGAGGGAATTAGAACCAATAAGAATGACCTGAGTTTTTGTAGCATTTAACCTTAATTTATTCAGATTAGTCCAAGCACTGACTCTATCTAGGTCTTACTTAATCTTGGCAAACGCAACAAATAACTCGGAAGGAGGAAAGCATACAAAATTTGGAAGTCGGAAAGGAAAGATTGAAACCTGAGAACAGAGTTATTGGAAAAAGGTAGAGATTTTTGTTTGGAAAAGAGTATGGAATGGTCCCGGGAATCAAAAGTTTTAGAGAAGTCAAGGAGTATTAGTACTGTTAACTTTTTTTCGTCCATAGCGGTATCAAAATCACTGGTCTCAACTGGATGATGGATGGAAAATTCTGTTCCATAGCGGACTCAGGAGGAGCGGTTAGAGGGGTAGGATCGGAGGACTAGGTATAAAGTTTGAGATAAATGAATTTTAAGCTTGAAGAGCAATTCGGCGTGGCATACCCGGTCAAAATCTTTGCTATGTCCAGAAATGCCCCGGAACAATACTGTTTGCATTCTATTGCTGAGGAAATATTGGCCAACAACTAGGAGCCCTTGTTGAACAGTGGAATGTTGCGAACGAAACCCGAACTAATGGGAAGGAAGATTTTGAGCTTCTATTATGGGTAGAATTCTTTTCAGAAGGATCTCTTCGAAGATTTTTGAAAGGATTGGGGGTAGACTAATTGGTCTATAAGATGTTATGCTGTTGAGAGGTTTGTCTGGTTTTAGAAAAAGGATTATAGTGGAATGTTTCCATAAAAGAGGAACGTGGGTGGTACGTAGGATGCAATTGGAGATGTATGTAAGAAACATGACTGCTTTGGGTGGCAGTTGTCGCAGGATTTGAGAGGTAAGAAGGTCGTATCCAGGGGATTTACGGGGGGTAAGCTTTTGTAGGGGATATTTGACCTCAGAGAGATTAACAGCTTTAGGGTGTAAGGAGAGTGGGATTGGTGACATAAGGAATTCTTCTACTGATGTGGTGTGGGTGGAAGTCTGGATGAGGATTGAATGTATTGGAGAGGTATTTGGCGTATTCCTCGGCTTTATCTTCATCAAACACTGTCCAGGAACCATTATTTCGCCGGAGAGGATGGGAAATATGGTGGGATTTTAGAATTCTTTTGGTGATATTCCACAAGTAATTGTCACGAGCAGAGATGGGGGCTAGATAGGAATTAAAGGATTTAGAACGGTTAAAGGTTTCCAGCTCCCACTTTAATTGTTTAGAATAATAGTTATATGAGCGGCGATCGTTTGAATGTCTGGTACGTTGCCATAATGATCTGGTGTCGCGTTTGATATGGATTAGGTCTATGAGGTGTTGCGGTAAATGATTTTGTTAGGAATTCTTGGGGAGTGACTGGGGGAAGAGGCAATCCAGACAGCTTGTTGAACTGTGGTGGTAAAGGAATACACGGCATCATCAAGGTCTTTTGGAGGTTTTAGGTTTACTCTGTGGTCAATTTCATTGTTAGGATTTGATGAAAGAGATTCCAGTTAACTAGGGCTCTGATGAAAGATGGTGGGGAGGACTTCGGAATGGGAGCTATTGATACTATTGGACTATGATCAGAGGAAAGTTCATCAAGGCGAGTAATGGAGCAGTTGAGAGGACCTAATCCGCTGTGGATGAAGAAATCAAGGATATTAGGATTACGGTTAGGATCAGTAGGCCAGTAGGTAGGGGAGTTCGGGTGGAAGAAGGTTAGAACGTTGGAAACTGAGTACAGACAGCAGTGGATGTCCACGAGAATTCGTGATTCTGGAACCGCATTGTTGATGCTTGGCGTTTAAGTCTGCACCCAGAATGAAATTGTTACCAAAATAATTGAGGAGCGATGTGAATTGGGATTCGGAGATGGATTGTTTAGGAGCGCAGTAAGCTGATGATACTGTGAGTGGGAAGGAAAAGGTCTTGATTACAATGGTGGTGGCTTGTAGGAAATCGGAGTAAGTGATGAGAGAGGGACTGATGGACAATAACAGCAGTATCGGCATGGGCTTTACCGTCTAGGTGGTCAGTACGATATGTTAGGTATTGAGGTATTTTGTAAAGTTGTTTGTTGGTCAGTCTAGTTTCAGTAATCAGTTGATATTGCAACGTTTTCTCCAAGTAATAATACAGTTAGTTCGTCGGTGTGATTTCGTATACCATTAGCATTCCAAAGGAGAATGGATATGGGTTTAGTAGAACTCATTTAAGGATTTGTTAAGGGAGGGATGAAGTGGGATACGAGATTGATAAGAAATATCAGAGGGGTAACAAGGGATCTGAATTCTGAAAGGAAGGATGTTAGAAGACTGGTCAGATCAGTGGCATTTGATGGAGGAGGAATATGTGAAATTGTATGTTGATAGGGTTGTTACAAATTGGATAAATTTTGTGGAATAGGTCGTTGAGGTTAAGGATGAGGTTATTGGGGATGTTCCGGCATGGCCTCACATTCATTGCTCTTGTTTCTACCTCCAAGTAGTTGAACGAAAGATACTGCTGTTTCCACGATTCTGGAAGGTTCTCTTCTTGGTCTGGTAGGCCTGGTCGTTTCATTTTGGCATCGGGGTTTTTGGAATCTTTATTTAAGATTCTTATAAATCTGGCACCCTTTGTAGTTAGCCGGATGTCCCTTCAGACATAGAGCGCATACTTCATAGGTTGTTTTTGGTTTGTTGTACTCCTCTGATTTGTGCTGTTCGCCGCATTTGACGCTTCGTGGTAAATGGTGACAATTGTCTTAGAATGGCCATATGCCTGGCAGTTGTGACATTGGACAATTTCTCTTTTGGTATAAGATTTTTCAACCTTTACCCTTGTATGATTTGGTCTGCTAATATCGTAAACTTTTTCCACCCCCGGTGATGGCTCTAGGTCTTCGAAAAACAGGGGTAGAAGTACTTTATTTTTCACGCCTGACTCCTCTTAAAAATAACTAGAGTAAAATTATGGAACTAATGAAAATAAGAACAGTTGAGAACTGTTGCAGGAGGCAGATAAAAAGTATGAGTTTATTCATCGGGTGAGATTTGAATGACTAATGAGGAAGAGGATTTGCACAGAGAGAGTTTGCGAAGCAGTTGCCATTTTGATTTAGAGTCAGGAGCAGAGAAAAAGGCTTCGTGAAAGTAATAGGATTTCGCTTGTCTGATTGTTGTTTTGCTAGTCTTGTAAGTCTAAAGGTTCTTAGGGCTGCCTTTTGAAGATCTTATTTGATATTATGTGACACCCAAGGAGCAGACGGGCGACGGAAAGTAGAGGCTTTGAGTAAAGGATTCTGATGAGATTAGATGGGAAGGTGTCAACCATGGATTCTATAGAACAACTGGAATATATTTCACTCCAATTCAGAGTTTCCAGTCCGGGTAAGATGTTTTCACGGGCGAGGGAATCAAGGTTGCGGAAATTAATGGTTTTAAGAGAGATTGCTAGAGTTTGAGTATTGTGGGATATTTGGATTGAGACATGAGAGGGCATGAATAGAACGGGCAATTGAGATGAGTAGATAAAGTTTAGTAGTGAATCAATGACATGCAGGTCCAACCATGTGTCGGACCAGCAAGTATGGTGGTTGGAAGCAAAAGGAAAAATGAAGAGATGGAGGAAAAAGAAGAGATTTTCAAGGTATAGTCTGTCATTGGAGTCAGACGGGAAATTGGTATTAAGTTCTCCGGAGAATATTATATTAATGTAGAAGGGGACGTAGTTGTAAAGGGCAGATTCAAATGATGAATTAAAAGGGACCAAAGGAGCACGACGTACTGCAGCATAAGGAAGAGGGCGTTGCAGGAAATTTTAACAAGAAGGAATTCAATGCGTGGATATATCGGATGGGGATCAAACATTTAGGGTTCAGGATTTCAGGCTATTACGGAAATAAAGACCTACACCTCCACCAGTCCGGTCAATCCGGTCGTAGTAGATAAAGGAATAGTCTGGCAGAGAAACAGAAGAAGAAGGAATGTAGGGCTTTATTCATGTTGAAGTTTTGGGTGAAGTACCGTCGGAAATCGTCATAATGAGCAGGTAAGGTCTGGGAATTATCGTGACAGATGGTTAGGACACTAAATATGATGGAGAGGAGATGGGACAGTCAAGGCAGCGCACCCTGCCGGCCGCGAACCACATGTACTTTAATTTACCTGCAGACCTCTTCTGTCGATCGAGCCAGTACAAGTGCGTATTTGTAGTAAACATTTCCTTTCCTAGAAGGAAATTATCGGCTGGCAGGAGAATGACTCCCATCGTATATAGATGGGAGTCATTCTCCTGCCAGCCGATATTCCGAGTGGAAAAGTCCCTATTTACTTTCCTCCTCTGAACATGCTCATCCCGCATAGACTGTCTTACAAAGCGAACGATGACAGGAGGCGGTCGCGGGCCATCTTTCCTGGGTATTCGAAGCTCCACCATGTCTTGGTCCCCCACGCAACTCTTAATTCCGAGACCTGCTCCAACAATGGTCACCTGGGCCGCGGGAGTCTCCCCTGCTCGGACTCAGTGTTTTAAGCGAAAAAGTAAGTTGTTAATAGTTTATCCTACCTAAAGTACCTAATGTTCCTTAAAGTTATCTCCACACTGGTGAGAGAGTGCAACCAAGCATTGGAGACACTTCCTGGTAACTAACGAGAAAATCGATCAGCCTGCAAGAAATAGAGCTGAGCTCCCTCTCATGGAGACAGAACCCTCATTAAGCATTTCAAAGCTACATAATGGTTCATGACTGGGCATAGAGAAGAGCAAGAAAAGAGTGGAGAGGTCATAACGGACTTAAAAGACTCCTAAAAATTTGTGAAATTGTAGTAAACGATGTCTGCCACTAGTAGCGGACAAGCACCGGAGACTGCCCTGCATTCCATAGCAGGAATAGGAATGCTTGAACATACCTCAGCCGCATTATGATTTTCATTGACTTATTTCCAGTCAAAAATGAATAAAAATCGGGTGGAATTCGGTAGTATGCATCTGGTTAGCTGGCTTCCTGCACTGAACGCCAAAGATTTGAATCCTATCTCTGGCATCGCATTAATTTATTTCTTAACTGAATACTAATCTGCGAAATTCAAAATCAGAATATTGACACTCTCTCTAAATCAGGAGATTATAGTACGACATTTGTCCGAAAATATTTTTCGGAATAAAATCGTAAATCTCTATATTACCCTCGACCTTTAAAACAAATTTGTAAGAGCGATTTTTTATTATTTTAATTCTTTTGTGGGATATTTTATTTTCATAATTGGATCATAAAAAATAATCAGAAATAATAATTAGTTACGAATGACTTCATGAAAACGATTAATTTTGATAACTGGAATTGGTTTTGGCAGATGTTAATTGGAATAATATTAGAGAGGAGTGTATATTTTATGAGGACTTGGAGGGAGGGGAAAAGGGGTAGGAGCGTGCAGGACAGAGCTACACATTTACATCAGGGCTCTGATTAAGCCTCGACAGGCTCTCGAAAAATTGGTCTCGAGGAAAACGAGAAAATAAAAGCTTAAAGAGGAGGGGTGAAAATATAATGAGTTTTTAATTATGTTTCCCATGCATCAGCTGCTAACCCTTTTACGAATTTTTAATAAGCCTATTGCCCCCACCTCTTCCCTCAGCTTGGCCTAATCAAATTGAAACCTCGTCTTTTAACCGAATTTAATTTTATAATCTCTGACATTTAAAAAGTTTACCGCTCCCACTTCTTTCAGAAGCTAGTGGGTAAGTACCTTACTAAAACACTTAGTTGCTGCTCTACTGTTTTCTAAAATGTGCTTAAGAGATTTATTTATTTTAGAGATTATTAGGTTTATAAATTTTCGAGTTTTTGTTACTGAGTCGTCTATAAATTTAAATATTGAGAAATGCGATATGCATCCTTACTTATGTGAAGAAATTCAATAAATAATCCAGGAAATCTTGACCCGGCCTTTCGGAATTGGACATTAGCCTTGAATCACGAATGCCTAATACAGAGACTTGGAACGACCAACCACTCTGTGAAGCAAGCTACTGGTTTTTCTTCAATTAAACAAGGGTTATTGGAGTGTCACAGGACGTTGACATCAATTGACTTATCAACCATAAATAGTTTTATTTATTTAAAAATTTGGTTTACTTATTACCCACATTATCCGGATTTTCGATTATCCGGAATGCCTTTGGTCTAGTTAGTCCAGATAAACGAGATTTTACTGTATTTCTTATGTCAGACACCCATTTCGAACAGTAAAAATGGCTGCAACTTGAATGTATTACTCGGAACATGAATTGTGAATTATTGATTGTTTATTTAGAACAATTATTTACAATTACAATTTATTTAGGATAATCATTGAAGGATTGAACCGATTTACTCTCCCTCTCTCCTCCTAGAATGTCGTTCTACTTTAATAATAACATGTTTTTATTAACACTTCAGTAGCTGTAATTACTTCAGTTACTTGTTTCGTTTCGTGAATCCCATAAGTTACAACGCACACTCAAGTTTTATTTTGTAATATATTTATCAAACTAAAAATACACATTGAAAATACCATGAAAATTTATATAACGTAAAATTTTGTTTTTAAGAATTATTCGAGTAAAATAGCTTAAACACGGCTTGTTGGAAGAGCGGCGGTATTGAGGCGACAGATATGTGCACTGGTCCGGAAGCTCTGGAGAGATCTTCTTTTTTTCATTCTTCTACCAGGCCAGTCTTCATAGAGGCTGCAATTTCACAGCCGACCAACTATCAAAGTGGTTCCGCATGTCTTCTCTACTAAAGGCGTGTCCGCGATCTAGCTCTAGCTTCCATTTTCTTTTTGATTAAAGTGGGAAATTATTAGCAAATCTGTTTATCTTCCTGGGACATTGACTTGAAATAGGTAATTTTATAAAAAGAAACGATAGCAGACTGGAAAACTGATGATGTGTTCCACTATAGTAAGCGGCCAATATCTGAGCGATAAAATGAACCGTAGGATCATCAGTATGAAAAATTAATAGTTATGCCCAGTCAGGCATGGCTAGCACATATTTGTCTATTATATTATAGTTCTTTGTTCTATTATATCAAAGTACTTATATATATATATATATATATATATATATATATATATATATATATATATATATATATATATATATTTATAAGTATATTATATAAGTATATATATATAAGTATATTATCGATGTTCTTCTCTGTAGTCAGCTCACATCTACACCGTTTATTTTTTTTTTAATGGGGCAGAAAAATCCATCTATGAGTTCGGGCCATGTCCTGCTTCAGACAGGGTATGCACGTTCTTGGCGGCAAACCGAACTCGATCGGTCGTAATCCATGGTTCTTACCGGTTTCTTAGTTTCATTGAACTGAAGTGTGTAACGCAAAAGAAAGAACATTGACGAACAGGTTATTAAGTTATGGGCAGCCTGACTGGTATAAAAGAATTTTATTGAAGACTGGAATAAGGACTAAACACCGGTGAAAAAATCCATAACACTACATGAATTCATTTCTTATATGTTGTTACAATACTAAGTATGCCAAATTGTACTACAAAATACAGTCCGCAGAATAGAAATTAATACGATTTCTTGCTGACAAACTTACAGATTATGTTATATTTTAAAATATTTAATTTATTGACTGATGACAAATGTGATAGCGACCTCTAGACAATACCAAATTATGGGCATTTAACTAACGGGTGCAGGATTTATTAACAGGACAGACAAAAACCTTTTATTAAATATGGTAATGGGCCAACCTCATGTTAAAATTAGTTTAATTCGCATGTGACATATTAAAATATTCGTAGAAGAATTTTAATTTAGATTTATTGTTATATAAGAATACTACATTGAAAAAATATTAAAATGGTTAAAAGAACAAATAGATGTATTAAATTATGAATTATCAAACAAATGGGGAATGCAAATTCCAAAATATCATAAGTTATCTGTCTCATTAAACAAACATTCTAAAATTATTTACTCCATAACATAAACGTTTAACGAAGGTTCTTAGGATTCAAATAATAATAGACATTATTATGTATATCTGAGATACGTAAGTGTATGTTGGGAAAACATATTTCACCTTTCACACAAGACACTTCATGTTTTAATAATTTGAAAGCAAATAGCTTAATTTGGAAACAGAAACATAACAACCGCAGGGACAGACTTGCTTTACAGCTGCCAATAGGGACACTCTAAAAAAAGGGCATTCACTTAAACTAATCCGTCAACTTCGTAGACTGCAAACATTTGCCAAGAAGTTTGAGAATTGAAACACTAAAACTTTTGTGTCTGGCGGAATAATGAAATTATATAACATAATTCGCGACACTCCTCTTATTACTATTTTTATTTCATAAATGAAATAGTAAACTATATAATTAAATAAAATAGAAACATAAAAAACCTAAAATTTTAATAAAACTCAACATTAATTTTTTGTTATTGTTGTAATTACTTATTTTATTTTATTTGATAATTTCAATTATGACTCAATTAATTATTTTAAAATTGTTGGCACCCATGTGGCGTACTTGCAGCAACCTTTGACACCAAAGGTTGCTGCAAGTAACTTTGCAAACTGCAAGCGACAGCTGCACCAACTTTCAGAAATACTGCACTAAAGTTTATTACTTCATCAAGCAATACGTTTATTTCGATTGCATTAGTGTATACCTGTTTGTCCATGATACATGATAGATTGTCACTATAGCCGTTGTGCATTAGTATAGCTTTATTTCAGATTAGATATTTTAAACATTATTTTATACAATTCTTCAAAGTAAAATTCAAAGTTGTTTTCCTCTACTTTCACCCATCTTTCTGCCAGTTATTGAATTCGAAGCCGACACCACTCCTTTGGTTTTGAGGTAAAGAACTCTTCACATCCAATTTTTACGTTCTCGTAATTATCAGAGATCCGACCTTTTAAAAAATGAGCCAGTGACCTAACCAAACCATAATCTGATGGTGCAATATCTGGGCTAAACGCAGGATGAGCTTTACTCCGTGCAGTTCCGATAACTTTTTCTTGGTCAAAAGAGAACGATGTGCAGGGGCATCGCCGTGTTGCAAACTGCATCGATTCTGTCTAGCTGTTGCCCGACCATCAGGAACAAGCTCAAAATGCAAAACTCCTTCGAAGCTCCATCAAATACTAGGCACCACTTTTTTCCCAAACCGATCTTGGCGAACTACCTCCGGTTGTAGTTCAAAAACACAAAAACACATCAAAAATATAGTGATGAAAAAGAAAATAAATTTTCGAAAATTTTAGTCATAAAATTCAAATGTAAGATATAATAAACATCATATATAATACAAATATATTTATTAATAAAAATGATAATAACATTCATCGACAATCTTTGGCGATTTTTGTTTGTTTGTTTTATTTTTGGTATAATTACTTAATTAGTATAATTACTGTCCGCAGGAATCCTGTAAGATACTGATTAGTCAACTGTAAACTATGAACTGAGTAGTATTTCTAGCTGGTCAAAATTGGGTTCCCCTAACACACCAGAGGTTGGTAAAAAGTAGCTAAGACTAGTAGAATTGTGGGATTCATAAGAAATGGCCATGTGATCCTAAATATGATCCTAGATGAGCCAAACCTTGATGAAGTAAATCGATTACCTTTAATATTAAAATTGAGTTTGTGAATGCACATTTCAATAGTAATCATGTGAAAAACTATTCCTGATATTTAAAATTATGGATGGTAAAAGGCCGGTTTGTAATAACATGAGATATCTTATTTAAAATGTAAGATAGGGTGAAAGGAACGATACCGTTTATTTTTTGCGAATTTTTATTTTTAAATTTAATATTCGATAAAGCATTTGTTATACTTCCTGATGAGTCCCAAAGAAGTTTTCGTACTAACTGAGTATCCATGATGTCTAGTCAATAACTCTGAAAAAATTAGCCGCTAATAACCTCTAATCTTGAAGATATTGCTTTTAGAAGAAATTAAATTTATTGAAATAAAACGTCAGTTTTTCAAGAAATTCGGAAAAAAACTAATGTTTTAAAATTCTGTTATTTTTTTATTATTTACGGGAAAATTTTATTTTATAGAGTTCCGGAGAGATAATTCTTTGAGAAGAAATCTCTTTGAATTCATGAATAACCAGACTTTGTCTAGACAAGAAACTTTAGACAAGAAATTGGAATTTCTTCAGCTTGCAACAGAAAGAGCTCGAAATATTGAGGATTTAAAAAAATAAATAATAAAATATATGTTATTAACTACACGAAAGGTGGGTACTATCATATAATGTTAATTGACGAAATGAAAACTGAAGAAGGTATTTACAAAAATAAATAAATAAAGTTAATTAATCTATTATTTCAGCAAGTAATCACTTCGGTTGAAAGCAATGAATGTTATTTTTTCCTCCGTTTTAATGGTTGTTATTTTGAAATGGGTCTGTTTTATTGAAAAAGTGATACCACCACGTTAAAAAAGGAGTGAAAATACATATGTCACGTGTTGTATTAGATTTATTTGTGGACGTATTACGCATTATTTTTTTTTTCATATAAAAAGTTTATTGAGAATTATTACAATCTTCCACACTCAAGGCCAATAGGTATAACAGCTGTGAGAAATCATTCATACCATATTTACAAAGCAAAAACAGAAATAAGTAGAGACAACAAATTAATAAAAATAAATAAAATGACAAAAATAAATTGCATTAATTTAAAAAAAAAATGCTAATCACAATGGAAATAGTAGTTAGATTAAACAATAATAAAATAACAAGCAAATGACGCATTATTAAAAATCAAGCGAGGTGTCTATTCTTCATGAAATTTAATGTAGATTACGGGGGAAAAAAATTGGGGTTCTAATTTGAAAAAGCAAAGCTGGTGTTTATTGCACAAGTTTGCGCAATAGGAACCTGTTAGGAAATGAAATAACTATTTTTGGTCGGCTAGATCGACAAAATACCCCTTCGTACTCTCTTTCTACTTCACGAAATTCATTGTATTGTACAAAGATTCACAGCAATATGTTGCAACAAAAATATAAATAGACGACCAGTAGCTTTCTTTGAGTTTGGACATTTGGATTCTGGCATGAGTTTCTTAAATTCAATCATATATGAATCTCTGTACACCATTTTCAATACCTGGTTCTCTTTCTTTAACAACTACTATCACCCAGCCGATTTTTCAATAAATATAAATTCAGAAATTGGAAATCCATCTTCAATATTGTCTTAAATAAATGGGTTTACAATATATTCAAATGCAGATTTCGAACATTTCAAATCGATGTTTGCTTATAATTCTAGTAACTGAAATTTTAATTGGAGTCCCGCTTGACTCATCGAAGAGCCGCATGAGGTTACCCAGCCTTGTAATAAGGCATTGAAAAAAATAAATAAATTTTAAATACACTAAAAAATAATAATTAAAATATCATTTAAAATACGTTTCATTTATACAATTTATTTTAATATACGGCATTTATTGTAGTGCACTGTTTTGCAGTTCAAAACTCTCTAGTAGATAAGGATGATTTGAAACATTAAATGACAGAAGATGCAATTTTTAAAAAGAAATTCGTTTTGTATTTACTTCAGTTGATTTGAACGAATAGTTTTTAAATCTGTCATTGTCAAAATGCTTTTTTCTACAATAACATCAGAAAATAATTCTGCGGCCAAGCTGTTTTGAATAAAAATACAACTTTGAGACTGTAAAAGAAATTTAAGAGGCGTATAAAATAAGTTTAGGAAAAAGGTGAGCCCCTAAGAGTTTCAAACAACTATAAAGTGGTTTACATTTATTGCCAGTACTAAAGCCTCCAAGGTAGAGCTCACTACATACCTCTACTTCGGGCCTATCGAATATGTTTTACTGCCGTCCGTATTTTACTGTGTTGAATACTTTAGTTGTTGTTTTTTTATAGTTCGTAAAGTTTTGCTAAAAATATTTTAAAAAAACAATATTTTTATCGTGGTCATAACTTTATAACGGGTATTTGTGCACAACTCCATTAGTTATAATAATAATAAGGCTTTATTGACCCCAAGGTTCGATGCCGATAAAAGAAACAATCTTTCACCGCATTTCTTCCTGTACTTAGCTCTGTTAAACTCCATTTCTACAAAATCAGTTCTAAATCAATCCCCTCATCTACGTCTCACTATACCCCTCTATCGTTAACCCACAACGCTGATTGGTTTTTTGGAGTTCGTTCATTATTGAGCCGAGCAAATATATCTTCAACCGTCGCAAAGTATTTTGAAAGTTGACAAAAACCAATTTTTCCTATCATTATTTTTTTTTTTTTAAATCGCATATAAAAATTATCTAGAGTTGTCTGTAAAGAACATGAATTTTAGTTTTTACAAATATTTGTTGAAAAACCGGAAGCGGTACTTTACTTGAAGTTCATTTCAGATTTTAATAAAAATTATATTAAAATATAATGTAAAACATCTCAAATTTGGTAAATAGGACTTTTATATCAATACGAATGTATTTAATATATTTTGGTTAAAATTGGTGAGCCGAAAAGCGTACTTTACTTGAAGGTCATAATAAGATTACTTCCAAAATTATATTTAAATTAAATACATAAATCATATGTTTCGGTAATAAAGATTACAAACGCAATTTGGTTTCCAATCTAATTAAACATTTTTATTACTTCTTTTAAGTGTTAAAATTGAGTGTAAAATACTGGTTTTCCTCCCCATTTGTGTGTGTGTGTGTGTGTGTGTGTGTGTGTGTGTGTGTGTCAATAAATGTGTGTCGCGAAGCCGAGTGTCGTTTTTGAGATACTGCAATCTTCGGAAACTAGTAACCAAATTCAGGATCACTTTTTGAGCCACCGATTTATAGTTTAATAGGCATACAAGGAAGTCATGTGTTGTCCACTTTAGATGTTTTTTGCTTTTATTATTAAAGGAAAAAAAAATAGTTTAAAATGCATATTGATCTCGTTCGCTCGTGTTTATCAGATAGAGACTTTACTGCAGAGGTTAATATGAAAAGTAAACAATCCGATCTGTCGTTTTTTATTAATTGATTCTTCACCCAGTACGGACTAGATTCCTGAGACAGGCAGATCTGAGTAATATAATATGTATGGTTGGAGAATTTAGTACGGATAATTATAAATATTTGCTCGTACGAGTTATAATCTATTTTAAAAGCTAATTTCTCAATAACTCCCCAAATTACTCCTACAGTTTTTTGACTATTTATTACGTAATCATTGTTGTACAATAATGGGGCGGGGGAGTGACCCGGTACATTCCATATGACCGGGAGCCTTTTTCTTGTGCTTCTTCTTGTAAAAAAAGAGTCAATATGAAAATATTTGTGAGCGAAATTAATTAGGCCATCTCATGTTAATTACGAAATATATTTTCTAACCCACTGGAATCTCTGAAGGGGCAATAATGTAATGCGTCAGTTTTTTGATTAATTGCTTAATCTTTTGACAAAAAGAAGGGGTAAGGTCTCAGATTCTGACTGAATAGTAGCTTATCTGTGGCTTGGATGTCCCATGTGGCTTACTTCAGCTTCTTCGCCTATTCCGCGCCGCCCCCATCCTGGATAATGAGCCAGTCAGCTGTTTATAGCGATAGCTATGTGTTCTTCCTGATCTAGCGAAATATACGTGTTGTCAGGGCCCGATAATTGGACTATTGCCAGAAGATACGTTA
Source organism: Rhaphigaster nebulosa (assembly GCA_948150685.1). NCBI lineage: Eukaryota > Metazoa > Arthropoda > Insecta > Hemiptera > Pentatomidae > Rhaphigaster > Rhaphigaster nebulosa. The sequence goes on along the minus strand of OX411306.1, from coordinate 120,532,021 downwards.
GAGACAAGATACAAGTAAGTCATGAAACACCGATTACATCACACTCGTAGATTCTCAAGAGCTGATAAAATTCCAATTTAAATATAAAATTTATTGGAATAAAAATTACTGATTCAGACTGTATTAAATTCATAAGACATCCACATTCTTACTTAATCAACTCTTTTTTTTCGTATGCTATACAGTATGAAAATATATAATCGCAAGGCAATTTGAAACGGTAAAAAGCTTTGTATTTATACCTTTTCTCTTATATATGCTGCATGTTTAGTATGCTGTCAATAAATGAATGAATAAATGGCTCCGTCTACATTGACAGTATCAATAATTTCACTGGCTTATTCCGTTAATCTGCTACACGAAATTAGTGTGAGTTGGCACTATACACACGTTCCCTGATAGTTATTAGAATGAGATTTCGGGCTCTTTTTGTGACTCAAAATTATTGCGTTTTTGTTCCAATCATCATGTAGTTTTCTTATTCAAAAACTTATAATGGAAATGTTTTTGAACAGAAATTCCAACTTACCACAAACCTCCACTAGTTCACTAAAATATTATCGACTTCTTTAGTTTGGCAATTTCAGTTTCCTATTTCTTCTTTTAACAATTGGCTATCCTTTTGTGTACAAGGAAAGCATTCCTCATTATTTTTAGAACTCAAAATACTACCAAATTGATTTTTATAATTATTGATTATTCTTATCGGATCCTTCAGAATGTTGTAATAGCTATAATCAGGTATTAATTTATGAATATTTCAATGGCAGTGAGAAGTATTGGAAATTTTAAGATTGTGATCAGTTCAAAACGCATCGAGATTAATAAAATCTTTGAAATTTAGGCAGCTGAACTCCAATACTTAACATGGCATTTGCCATTTTGGATTTTCGAAGCCATCTAATACCCCTGAAAATGAGTTGTAAGAAAGGGTACAAGAAGTTTCTTATCCCAGTTGAAGTAGAATGTCCTAAAGGAATTCCAGCCATCGAGGAATGCAGGGGGTCCGTAATTGCTGCCCTGGTCGAAACAAAGGCTATAGGGTCGGAGGGCTGCTGAGGGTATCATCACCATTAAATCGATGATTCTGTTTTTGTGATACATCTCTCGATGTTGGTAAATCCAAGTTTTGTCCTACCTGATTATCACCTGACAAAGCTCAGCTCTTGTTCCTTTGCTCATTAGACCCGTCCTGTTTCTTCTCTTTGGTTAACTATTGTTTTTTTCCAATATTTTTCAAATTATGTTTATATATATATATATATATATATATATATATATATATCGGATTTTATGATATTAGATTTTAGATTTGATACATGAAAAAAATAATATACTATGAGTGTAAATTTTTTAAGATGAGGCTGTCGTTTCTTTTTGATTTATTATTTTCTATAAGGAATTTATTAGAAAAGTTATCGAATATTTACCACAATTTTAGTTATGATAGCTATGCAATTATCTTAGCGTAATCAGTTCTGTAAAATATAAAAATCTCATATTTCGAATATATATATATATATATATATATATATATATATATATATATATATATAATTTTCTTGATCTGCTTACATTCCACTATCCTTTATCTATCACACTGGCACTAGCCTGAAATATCTTTCTTTACAGCCCTTTAATTTGTTTTTTCCTAATACTTGAAGGCTATTGTTTTTCATAAAACTACAATCCATCAACTTTTTGTCTTCATATTGAACTATCTTCACCAATTCTCAACTGCCTCATGGCCATTATATATATATATATATATATATATATATATATATATATATATATATATATATATATATATATAATGCTTAGGAATATTAATAATTTATATAAAAGTCTTTTTAAATATAGTTTCATATTTTTCTTTCATCTGTTTTATACTCTTCGACTTATTGGTTTAGCTTTTCATAATTATTTGGAAAAAAAACAGTAGTAGTGTTCTGTACTGAAAGATGTCGCTACGATTGGCTTAAAATGTCACAAAAATCTATATATATTTTATACAGCGCTATACTCAAATAGGAACACTTCAAGCTTCCTAAATTCCACCTTTTCATCTCTTGTTCCAAGAGTATATACATATATACACACACACACACACACGCATACATATATATATATATATATATATATATATATATTCGATGTTTGAGATTTGTTATATTTTACAGAACTGATTACATTAAGATAATTGCATAGCTATCATAACTAAAATTGTGGAAAAAATTCGATAACTTATGTAATAAATTCCTTATGGAAAATAATAAATAAAAAAAAAACGACAGCCTGATCTTAAAACATTTACCCTCATAGTATATTATTTTTTTCTGTATCCAATCTAAAATCTAATATCGTAAAATCCAAAATATTATCCATAAAATCTTCAACGCTGCTGGTTATGCCAGAAATAAAATTATTCATTATGATTTCAATCTTATGTTACAAATTTATGCGGAAATAAGTACTTATCCTTCCGAAGTAAATCTCACACAACCGTATCCTCTAGTTTCCCTATCATCTTTTTTCAAAAATCCTAATTTTACTGATATAATTCCCACTTCTTGGATCAAGATCGAATACTCAAAATTAATAAAGAATGATTACAGATGATCTCCGAACTTGTAATTTGTTCGGAATTTAACAGAAAATCTTTTGTTAATGAAATATATAAATATTCGATGGTTTTACTTTTCTTGTAATTCAATCTAACTACTATTTACGTATATACTAAGGACGATAAAACTTCAGTTGAATATTAAAAGGACTTACAAAATATTTATCATGTACATAACGCAATCTAAACATGATATATAATTCTTGAAAGGAGTAGAATAAAAGACTTTAATAAATAAATAATTAGCAAATAGTAACTCCTGCATCTAGGCAAGTATGTAATTCATATTTCTCATATCATGTCGTCGTTCGTTGTCTTCTTGGCTTGTTTACATTTGGTTTTATTGTGAAAATTACTGATTTAATAACTACTTTTAGAATAATTATATTTGATTTTAATTGTGACATTAATTTAGTTCGATTTATTAATACTAGCTTCCTAATTCATGTTGTATATAATACTGTTCACATACAAATAAACAATCAATTAAATAATAATAAAAATCGATCATTTAAAACACGTTTATACTATATTGATATTCTACTTTGAATTGGATATATCATCGCCACTACGTATAAGTAATGAATGTAAATATAACTAATTTTCAGATGATCAAAAAGAATATAATGCTTTACTTTCAACTTCTCCATTGCGAATAATTTTATTATTTTGGGATCTTTTTACTTCTGTGAATCCTAGATTTGTATGATTTTATTTTACAATTTTACTCCTGGTAAATAAATAAAAGTAAGGTATTAGAAAATTCCATTTTTCACATTCGTCAGTTAAACGTGAAAGCCACGATATGAACTGCCAAAAATATATTGTATCTATTATAAATATTTTTTTTAAATTACCAGATTGGTTTATTAATAAAAACAAAATGTTTAGATTAGAATAAAGTGTGATCAATTTCAACTAGTCATTGAAAAATGACTACATCGAAATTATCTATGGCCATAAAAGCTTTTCTAAATCTATTGCGCGATCTAGTCTTTTACTATAGACTTTCTAAACACTTTCTAGGAGCCATCGATATTGAAACGAGAAGGAAGCCGAAGTGCATTCTATCGATTCAGTAGACTTAGACTGAATCATGAATGTAAATTTGTTGTAATGTTAATTTTGTTGGCAGAGAATTATTAGATTCAACACGAGGCCGCGGGCAACATGTCAACAAATTTGTTGTCAGCAAACACGGCGTTGTTCTCCCTTCATTCCCTTCCCCTCTCCGAAACTGATTGTCCTCACTGCCTGCTCTATCTATACAGATTCTGTTTAATTTCCTAATTCCAGTTTCAATGCTTCCTCAAAAAAATAAATAAATGATGATTTATCTATAAAACAAATTTGAATTTAGATTATATACAATTATTTACACACAAATCCTTTCGCATGTGGATACACAAATATAATACGATTATTCTCACTTCTTTTTTGTTTTATCATTGCAAAATAAACTTTGGTCTATTCATGATTGACTACCGGTTTTGGGTCTTGTTTCCAATACCCCCCGCCAGTGATTTTATGATATTAATTAACGGTTGCTATATAGTTTTATTTCCCTGGATGCAATAATGAAACACATGTTAAATAGTATTTTAATATATTACTGTGAGAACGAATACGCTTAATGAAGCAACCAATATGAATCTTTCGAAACTGTACGAATTATGCAATGAAGTGGCGGAGTGTATTAGAACGTCAATTATACCAGGTTCCATTTTAATGTCGGATCAGTGGAAGTCCTACAATGGAATCGAAAAATTGGTTGGAATGGATTATAGACATTTTACTGTGAATCATTCTAAAAATTTAGTCGATCAAGTTACAGGTGTTCATACTCAAACAGTTGAGTCAATGTGGGCCAAAGCCAAAAGAAGAAATAAAAAAGAAAATGAAAGTAGAATTTTTTTATTGACCGCCATAGGTAACTAATTGAACTAATGGCGTTTATATTTATTTCTTTACTTATTTTTGAAATTTTGCAAACTATCATTTCAATTGAATAATTACATATGTTTTTCTAACCCATGTCTTTCAATTAATCACTAGGTTACTGTTACAAGGTAAAATGACCCCCGGTTTTCCCCAGTGATCAATAATTTGAATATTTTATTAATCTTTTTAAAATTATTTGATTTTTGACAACAGAAACTTAAAAAAAAAAAAAAAAAAAAAAAAAAAAAAAAAAAAAAAAAAACTCTAAAATTTCTGTTAGTTTTATTACTCTCGTTAATGGTAAATATATTAAAAGTTTGAAATTTTGAATAAATGAAAAATAGATCTTATTCTTGGACAGCAAGTCCCCTTGGAATAGCAAAGAATGTACAGTAACATTTGTCTGGCTTGTAATGATTATTATAAATTTTATATCTTACATCGTTAATTTATACTTACTACGTTTCGAGGCAAATGCCCCATCCTCAGATCATAGCATTGCTTCATAATACATGTCATTTGTAGATTAAAAATAACACTTTTAGCATTTCTTAAATAGTCTAAATTGTGAAGCTCCATAAGATGTTAATAACAGAACTCTACATCTATATGTATATATTCATAATTATGTTTTAGAAATCACTTATGATTTATAATTAAACAAGAAGGAGATAGTCCGGACGTCGATAAAAAACGAGCAAATAAAAAAAACAAATTTTCCGACGTTTCGGTCCGCATTACATATTGCAATGATCTAGAATATGAAGAAAGTTATGAAATAAGTAATAAAAAAGAAATTATGAATAATAAAAATTAAATTATATTGTAATTAATGAGTAATTCAAGATCGACGGAATAGATCTCGACCTTCTCACTCTAGCTAGAACAGGTTAATAATTCGTGGGATAACTCATCTTTCTTGTCCTAGTTGGAGTTCATAAGTTCGCTAAACACCAATGAAACAAAGAATAATATATGAAAATATAATACCTTCTGTACTCTAAACTTATATCATTACGTGTTGTTTTTTTTTTTCGCCACAAATACTATAATGCCTACCTTTAGTTGTATTCATCAACTGAACAATATTTATGTCATTCCACTGATATTACCTTAACAGATATTAAAATTAATTATATTAGTATTTAACCCTTTACTTATATTATGATGCGATTAATACTGAATGTTTAATCAGGAACTCGACGAAAAAAAAATTATAATAATTTAAATTTAATAATGCGGTGATATTAGATATTGTCTTCATCTTTTTTTTTTTAAATATAATAAGGCGAGGAAAGGCTAATAAGGAGACTTTATCTGATAGGCTTTTATATCAGCTATTATAATAAATCATTATTAATGTCAGTGGAACTTTTAATAACAGTTTAAAGAGATGGTGGGGCGATGGTTATTGCTTTAGAAGGGGGTCTCTGAAATACTTAGTTAAATCGATTAAGGAGCCCATCTTCTTCCTTCGAGGCCTCAAAAGTTAGCCGCCCTTTAAGGGAGCCCGAAACAACAACCCAAAGATCCTTTGTTGTTCTTTACTTAGCAAAACAGCCTCTTCTTATTTGTCTTGTATTTTTTATTACAGCCAAAAATGAGCTTTGTTATATCGCTGCAACTCTCTATTACAACCCCTCCTAACTTATTATAAGTTGGTAAGAAAAAGCCCGACTTAGTTCTTGACAAGAAGCTAAAATCGTCGGGGTAGTTTCATAATAGATCATTAAATTTGATCACAATAATACGAGACATATCATTAGTAAGGTTATAACTGCAAATGAACATTATTTATATTCATATCTACTAAAAATTCTATACCACTGTGTGAAAAATCTCCTATTATTTGTAAGATTAACTTTGTGGTGGTTGGTTTTTGTTAATAATGTAGTAATAATTTCAATTTTTAACTAGACATTTACATCAAACCAAAATTAGTTATTTTCGCTTGTTGTAACTCTTATATCTGTGGTGTTTGGGCAACGGGGCACAAGCCATTATTTTTATTCCAAGTGAATACTGTTGTATTGACTTTAGAAGGTAAACTTCATTGCAAACAAACAAAACATGACTTTAACCCATTGTGGAAAAAAAAGGACTTGTACCCCTTTACTCAAAGACCACAGATATGCAATTATATAAGGATGTACGAAAATACAGCATTTATATGATTCCTTAAATGGAACTACAGTTCAACCTGGCCCTAAAATGTAGAACATACCGCCATTGGCGATCTAGAAGGAACATTTCGCTACTAAATTGCCTTTAAGCAACCATTAATAGCCAGTTCTCATGACCGACGGACATCCATGTTTCTCATCGGACCACATGATTATAAGTTCCTGAAATCTGCTTTTTATTTTTTAATAGTAGTACAGTGAAAATCTTAAAATGGTCGATAATACAGCATAGTGATAAGTAAATTATTATTTTATTTTTTTTAGGCATCGCATGTAAACATGATTTACAACGATCAGTTTTTCTGATTTCATTTATCCCTCCAACAGTCGCTTGGTAGACATACGTCACCCACTTGCTTTGATCTTCACTTATTTTCGCTATCGGAAGTAAAGGAGTCTCCAGCCTCCTTCTATCTTCAAATGATCCTCCCATCTTCAGCCCTATCTTTCAATTTTAAACACTATCTCATTATTCTTTTGGAGCGAGTTAAAGGTCACTGGTTGACAGCTCCCCCCTTCTCCCTCCACGCGGCCATCTACGTGACTTTTAAAGGTAAGTGAATTAATTTTGTTTTCTGTAATAATTAGATTTTATTAATTTACATTTAGATTTTATTTATTTATATTTATATAGATTACCTATATTTCTAATGAGATATATATTCCCTTTACATCAACCTTTTTTTATCACTTTTTATTTTTAATTTATTTATTTTGTCCTGATTTAAAACGCAGCTTTTCTGTTAATCTTCCCCGTCACTCATCGAACATATACCTGGAAGTAATTTTAAAAAATCGGTAAGTGATGTTTCAACACAAAACTGCGCGTATGGCTGTTGTAAAATGTAGCGAACATCCCGAACATTTAAATTGAAAGTTGGTAAATTTTCGTCAAAAATTACCCATCGAACACAAACCTGGAAATAATTATAAAAAATAGGTAAGTGATGTCTCAACACAAAACTGCGCGTCTTTCTGATTGTAACTGTTGCGAAGTGTGCGCCAGACGCGCCCAGGGTGCAAAATTCGCCCATCGAACAAACCCTTGGTACTTGCCTTATTTTCTTCCAAATATTTTTCTGATTTCAAAATTGTATTCATTGCTATTTTAAAGTGTAGCAAAATCAATCCTAGGCGCTACAATACGAAGGAAAACTTATTTTTCCTCAATGTTGAGTTGCCTAATTCTTCTAAAAAAAATTATAACAAATAATTCATTACTTATGTGATATATTCTGTGACCTCAATTAATATAATTAGAATTAATTTTAGTTAGAGACATATTTCCACAACTCTCATGGAGTTTTCAAGAAAAAAATAAATGAATGAAGTTATTTATCGTAAAGAAATGGTATAAGAAATAAAAGAACACTGATTTTTCATTTAATTCAATTATCTCCATTAATCCAATCTTCTTTAGATTTCTAAGGACCGGCTGTAAACTGAAGTTTTCTTGTTTTCACTATTAATTATTTGCATAACCATTGAAATCATCTAACTTTACGATCATTAACTCTTAATTTAATTCCTCGTATTTAAATTCCTTTAATTTTTCATGAAAACTCTATAACAGTTCTAGAAATATGTCTAAAATGAAAAATTAATTCTAATTAAATTAATTTATGTATGGATTAGATGTATATATCACATACATAATGCGTTAATGATGATTTTACACTCATTAATACTAATTTGAATAGCGGATAATATTTTCAGTTTCCATTCCGCATTCGTTAAAATTGTTATTTCACTATGTCTTGGCGTCTGTTATGAGTAATATTTTATATCAATCCTGGTGGAAATTTAATTTTCTACAAGATTGGTTATTATGCATTTTTCACCAAACTGCACTAAAAAATTGTTATTAAGGCTGGACTAAGTCTAACTTTTTTGACATTTTGACAGATTTGCATAGTCCCGTATCTCAGTTGCTATTTCGAATTTTAAGAAAAATGACACAAATCATGCTGGAAATTTAACGCTCTTTAAAATTGTTGATGAACACTGTTCAAGTTAAATGCACTGGAAGTGAATTACTGACGAATAACTGCAAAAAGTGATTTACCTTAGCAGTTTTCAAGATGGCGGAAAAACGAACCGGAAGGAAGAGGTCAAAAACTTGGATTTTTCTCGAAAGGGTCAAAAATGTGCAATATACCTGAAAATCACTTTTGCAATCCAAAATGATATTTCAATTGAGCTAATACGCTGCTATGTTTCTTGCAAACTGCTTTTCTAAGGCATGTGGGGGTTCCAGAAACCACATTTACTTAATTTACTTATCTAATTTACTCTCTATTTGCATCGGTTCTAGAAGGGAGCCGATCAATCAAACATATATATTAACATAAAAGGCTAGAGACCGCAGACCCTCCTGCTATGATCACTAGTTTGGGATATTATAAATATCATTGGAGATCCTTTCCAAGGGTGTCGTGTTTACCATTTCTGTTAATTAAACTATATGATTTCATGAAGGGTAAATAGAATAGTAGATTTCGATAGAAGATCTTACTTTATTTAAGTTATGTTATTAATTAAACTATTGGGTAACTAATTTACAATCTAAATTCCTCTCATTATAAAAATCTACGGACTTTAACATATGTATTTGAGAATACTCGGAGAACTTGCTTATTTAAAGTATTAATCGGGTGCCACATAATATTCGACATTAATGTACACAATGAATGAAAGGACCAGCATTTATCTTATAGTTGCCTTCCACACTCGGTGCTCGATGGTCAAGGTTTCTCTGTCCTTCAGTGGCCTCCTATTCTGGCTTCTAGTTCGAACTTCACTCTTCCACCTTCTCCCAAGAACTATCCTACCTTCTTTTTTTTCTCTGTCTCTTCTACTCTTTTCCCCTTCTCCTTCTTGAAAAGATGCATTTTGTCCCCACTCTCCTTTTGGGCTATCTCATTAGTTGATCCCATAAGAATTTTTCGAAATGTTTGTCTTTGAGATGTTTAAACCTTTTTCCTTTATTGTTCATAGTATCCTTGGTCGGCATGTTTATTATACCTTGTCGACCGGGCCTATCTCTAGTTTTATCTTTATGACGGTTTTAAGCGGCACCGAACAGCCACGGGTCTTTCAGGTATCGACCCAAAGAAGCCCGAGCCCCGTTTTCTTTGTTTGAAAATGAAATTTATTTATGTTAATATTGGATGAACCAGGAGGCATCTCTTTAATTTATCCATATTCTATTTACTATTATTTAATCTTAATGATTTCCTTCAATCCCAGTATTCTCAATACATAACATTCTCCTAGTCCTGAAGAAAAAGAAAATAAATGGACGCATGTTCATTGACTTTTCTTTTACTGTACATTAAGGATACTTATTCATAATTATATCGGTACTACTAGACCTAGGTATAACAGGAAAACAAACATTATATACAGAAATAATAACAATAAATGCAAACCAAACATGCACAATAATATTCCGTAGATAACTAAATAAATCCATTTTTTATAAACCAATTATATACAAAAATATACTCTAGTTGTAAATGAAATTCACACTAATCTAAATGGCAATAACAACTGATCCTATTCCTAACCAGTCAAATATGCATTAATGATACCAAAAAATATCAATTTTTTACTAATGTCCATTTTCAATAATTTCACAAAAACAACTTAATCTTTAATCATTGGCATAGTCTATCAATATTTCATTTTACGTTACTTAACTCTAAAAGTACCAAGAAATTCTTCTTTATCTAAAGCTACAAAACCTATCTACCTCACTGTTTCTTTCAATAATAGGGAGAAATTTTTCAAATATTCAAAACACTTATATATACATATTACACTAAACTAATATCTATTTGTTATATAGATATTGTTCCAATTATCAGTCCATTTATGGAAACTCACTTTTCACCTCACTAACACATACAAAATCCATTGAATTATGCTGCAGTTACTTATTATTCTAAATTAATCTCCATTATCATATTGTTCTTGATCTTAGTCCACCTATTTACACTTACTTTTCACAATCACTATCACATACAAAATCCATTGCAATCTCTAGATTGTCCTTTTTCATGGGAATTTCATAATTCATGTCTTTAAGGAAACTCACTTTCTTCTGTCTCTTCCTGGTAACCTGTTTACACACAAATACCACAAAATTCATAGTGTACCTTCCTATTGTGTGGCATACCTTTCAAAAAAATAAAAATTAATCTACTTTAAGTTTCTTAGATCTTCTACTTACTATTACCTTTTAAATATTAATATTGTATGAAACAGATATACCCAGTATTCTCAATTAAATGTTACTTTTATTCAGCATTTCAATACCTTATTCTTAACCATAGTTACTGCATTCTAGATCCTAGTCATGATACTTCAAAATATTTCTGAGAAAGCTTATTTTTTACGTCAATTATCAGGCTGAGCTTATAGTTACGATGTAATGAATCTCAGGGTTTAATTAAGGGTATTATTACAATGGATTATTTCACAGTGACTGAACAATGGAAATGAAATCCAAACTAAAAAATTTAAATTAAAGCACAACGACCTACCAGGTACAACAATTGCATAAAATTTTAATGACCTACTACAAATGCGAAATTGTCTTTATTCTTTAAAAAAACAAGGTTATTAAGAAGGTTAATCACTCTACAAAAAGATATTGTGTCTAAAAAATTACATTAATTACTACTGAAAGATCTCTTCCTTACTTAAGGCCAATAAAAAAAGTTGGTTTTGCCTGCCATGGTGTTAAATGCACAGAGTTAATAACTACTCATTAGAGCCCCATTATATTTAGAAGATTTTAAACTTTTAACCGTTTGGACCAAATAACCTCAGTACTCTGGGTGTATAAAGAAGATTTTTCTATCTTCTTACAATTGAAAAATATTAATCCCACCTCTGGGATACAGGGAGGCTCTATAGCTACTCCACGTTAAGGATTCTTCCCTTTTTACAAAACAATTGCTAAGTAACAATCCCACTTTAGCGATGTATAGAGGACCTACGTCTACTCCATTTGAGGGTAATTATTCCCTAATTACTTATAAAAAATCCAATCAGGATAAAAAACAAAAATTAATCGGTCCAACGTTTCTCTAAATGTTATTATTGGGATCCAATTTGGTGCTAACTGGTTTCTAACGGCTAATTTATGATTTAAAACCAATAGTTTAAAATATTATCATTAAAAACCAGGCCTATAAAATTGCATTAAAAATTATTATTTTTTTTTTAAATCTTATTACTTACTATTAAGGGATATTTTTTAAATCCTTTCTCACTGGGCTCGAGCCGTTTTCTTTGTTTGAAAATGAAATTTATTTATGTTAATATTGACTGAACCAGGCATCTCTTTAATTTATCCATATTCTAATTACTATTATTTAATCTTAATGATTTCCTTCAATCCCAGTATTCTCAATACATAACATTTCCAATACCGGCATAATTATTCAATTAAGAGAGGTATACTTCATCGAATTTAAAAGATTGATTGAAGTTTAAGGAAATTGAAATGGACGCAGAATTTGATACTCTACATCTTTTATCTTCTCTTAGAAAACTCTTTTCCAAGCTACAGAGTCATATATAGTAATCAGTCTCAGTATTTGACAAAGATGGACAAAATCGCCGTTGTATGACCGTGGATTTCGTTGTATGACCACACCAATTAACCTATGTGTCATCTCTTCTTCCGCTGTGTTACGTTGTGGTACTCATTCGACGCAGAATATAATTTAATTTGTCATTTAATTTGTCATGCAACAACTTTTTCGATATAACGTATCTTTTAGGAATTATAGACTAATATACAAACAAAGTTCAAAAATTTTAAAGTTTTTGGCTACCAAAAATTCTAGTGAGATCACTCTTGTTAGAATTTTTATTTTTTTACATGTTCGTACCCATATAGATAATTTAAAAGAAATAAAAGCTTTTATTCCACCTTTTGCATCGTAGAAACCCTTTACTGACTGGTCTAGTATGAGAATCAGCAATATATTTGGGATAAATTATAATACTACTAACAATCCTAACACATTAACAGTGATCAATTAAAATTGCTTTCTATTTAAAAAGAAAACAATTCATGTTGAGCAGTTCTTGTTGAATTTTTTAGTAGTAGCAGGTACCTCAACATTGAGCGGAAAAGTAAGTTTTACGTCCTATTGTAGCGTCTGGGGCAGATTTCGCTACACTTTAAAGTAACAAGACGTGCAATTTTATTATATATAATATAATATAGGCGGACCAGCTATAATTGCCTTTTCAAGTTATGGCTGAGCTCCAGAGGTCGCGGTCAAGCCACTCTATGTCCCGAAGACCTCGGCCAGCTATCTCCTCTTCCACTCTATACATCAACCTACTTCTGGGTTGTCCTCGTCATCGTCTTCTCGGCGGCCGCCAATCAAGAACTCGGTTCGGCCATAGCTCGCCAGACATTCGTCTTACATGGCCTTACCACCTTAGCCTTCGCTGTCCAATTCTCTAGCTAACGGACACAGGGGTATCCATCCTGTCTCGAACGGTCTCATTTCTACTTTTGTCCATCCTTGTCACACATAGGCATCTTCTCCAAAGATCCATCTCCACAGCTTGAACCTTTAAACAGAGCTGGGATAGCTTATACGCAGGTTTCAGATGCGTACGTTAGTTGACTCTATATATCAGCTTCGGAAAACAAACTATATTGTTCCAGTGCGTATGAAGTAACCGACCTCAGATTCTTCATTGGCTAGAGTTATAATAGGTTCATCGTTCAGAGCTAACAATAGCAGTGTCCAAAAAGAATTAATGCTATTTAAAAAATAAATAGATCCGGAAACAAAACTTTCCAAGAAAAATAATTTATTTATTAACAATCTGGCCATAATAGAAAATCCTATGAATCGCTTCATGTTTAAAGAGGTTTTGGCTAACTATTTTCATAATGAAAAAAAAACCTTTTAACATGAAGCCGATTCATAATATACTAAATATAATAATGTCTAAATGGCGTCCGTTACGCTCACGAAATTCACTCACGGCTCGACTTATTTTAGAGCACGTTCTCTTTAGTGTATCCACGTAAAAAATAGTTTATAGGACTCACTCAGGTTTGGGTGGAGAAGTGGCCAGGTAATGTCATTTCTTCGTGAAATTAGCTCATGGGGGAATAATTGTTTTACTGCTCCATTTGAAGGAATAGATGAATGATAAGTGGCCTCATCTTTCTGGAGCCAAGTTCTAGAATTGAAGCCACAAAACTGGTGCCAAGATAAAGTCAAAAAATTCCTCATCTATTCACAGTCGGATTTTTTGCGTATGGATTGTCGGACTCTTTTAATCGGTCCTTTGAGTCTGCCGACGCTCGGACGAACAGCATTTTGAATTTTAACGGTTGATGCTGTTGATTCAAACCTTCTTATCGATTTCCGAATGATGTTTGCATTGGAACCACTTCGAGTTAGAAAATAAGCACGATACAAACGTCGAGATATAACAATAGAGTTATTGTTTTAGTAATACACACTGATATTGAAAGCAGGATGTTTACCAATGAATGGTTCCATCGCTCCTAAAATTCGACGAACGGGGCTAATTTGTATTAGCCGCCCCCATCTCTAGCCTAGCGCATCTCTTAGTTATTTGAAGAACAAATATCTTTTTGGACACCATATATATTTTCATAATATTCCTGAACTAGATGGACAAATGTGTTGCAAATATTTATTTAAATATTAGGTATACATAGCTCTTTTATTATTTATTATGGAACTACTTTATTAGTTGGATACTATCTAATGGATAGAACATTAAAGCTAGCCTATAACCTATCATAACAATACAAGTAAACAAAGCACACAAAAACTCACCGTGTAATCATCTCAGAAATACCATTGATACGAAATAATAAAAGGTAGACGTTTAATTAAATGCAACGTGCTCGAAAATCGTGAATTTGGCCTAAGTTTAATGCCTATTATAATTTCCTAGCTATATCCAAATATGTATTAATTAAGTTTATTTATACCATTACACTCAGATTTTGCTTTTTTCTCCCCCCTACTACTACTGGGCAAGGAAAGTAATGTAATCTGGTCAAATTTTCAATCTCCTGTTTTCATCAGATCTTTACGTTCCAGAACCTTTTGAGTCCAAAAAATGCATTTTCAGTCATTCGTCCGTGAATATGTCACAATTATATCTTGAACGGGTAGACTGATTATTTTTTAATTGTTTTCTACGCATGTTCTAATGGAAGCCAGTTCACTTATATTTTTTAGTTTCATCTCTCGGAACATTTGAAGATCATTTGAAAGATAATTAAACAGTCTATAATCGTTATAAATCATAAGTCGTGTGAGTCAACAGACCAGATATTTTTTATAACCGTTATATTCGCACTTCCAATAATTGACGAAAGATTTTCGTCTAAATTGACTCTATAGAAATATCCTGTTGAAATGTACACATTAGAAAAGTACAGAATGTAAACTTTTCCTATTCCTTGGCGGGGAAGTCGCATGCAATTAAACTATTAAATCCTCGTATTCTTCCAAATCTTCGAATTCCAAATCCATTGGCAGGATACATAATCGACGAGGCAAAATTGCTGATAATATATTTATCGAGATCGGGACAGTTTAATTGGCTTTCGTAGTAGTTAACTGGTGTCCTCTATAATTAATCACTTTTTTCCCTCAGTAGGGTGTCAGGGAGGCTAACCGCACTGACCTCGCAAGCTAAACCTCATCCCTTTCACCGTTTCAATCACGTTGTTGAATCAGTTAAACCTCTAGTGTGCCCCATATGTTAATATGCATATTATATATATAATTTAAAAAAAATTAAGTAATTATTTCATTAATGTCATTTTACTTACTTATATACTGTAGAACCCCTTTTATCTGGAATAAATGGCTAGGGCTAATCCGATAACATAAAATTTTAGATAAATATATGAGTAAATCCAGTATTATCAGTAAATTGAAAGTTGTAGTATAAGTTGTATATTTATGATATATATATATATATATATATATATATATATATATATATATATATATATATATATATATATATATACTAATATTATATTATTCGAAAAAATTTAATAAACTTGAAGTATATAATCAGAAATTTGCGTTTTTTTCGGTAGGAATAGCCTCTTCACGCTGTTTATTAAAATTTGATGAAACTTTTTAATAAGCAAATTAAATGATTCTTTTTACAAAATGTTAATTAGGTTGCCATGTACATATTTTTGCATTTGTTTCAAAGTTACCAGTGTGTGCAGGATACTTTGCACCAAGTCAGTTATTCAATGAAAACTCAATAATTGATTGGATCTGGTGCAAAGCAAACATTTAATGTCTGATATCTGAAGAGGATTATCATGAATATTTACTTTCAACACAGAAATCCACCAAAAAATTAACAAAATAATTTTTACAAACAGTGCTAATTAAATTGATAAAACATTTAAAATTAAGTTAGTGCATAATGCAATAACAATTAAGTGAAAAACAAGATACTACCTCCTACCTTAATAGTTGATCTCACTATTTTTCTAATGCAATGTATTAAATACTGGTTACAGAACTTTGAACTGTTTCCTAATCTGGTGCATAATAACCCCAAATTATGGTACTTTTTTTACAGAGTGTTGTGACATAAATATAATACGAGTATGTTGTCATAGTCAGATAGATTTTTTACTAAAGGTACAATATAATTTTAACCCATTACCAATCATTATTCACATATTTTCAATATTTTCAACCAAATAGTAAAGTAAGTTAATTCATACGGATTTTATAATTGATTGCAACAAAGCACCTTACCTAAAGAAAACTTAGCCACACCTAGCATCATCAGAAGAGTGAACAAAGCACATGTGCGAGATCCAGTCCATTAATTATCTCTAATATGCATTATTCAAGAAACATCGACAAGTGAATTTTTTTTATTCAATGCAGCATTTAAACGATCCACTGTTCGATAGCTTATCACCTCCATTAGCTCAAATACGGCTATGACATCTCAACAGAATTAAGTTAGGAATAAGAAGTGATATGAAGAGTTTTAGAATCAGAAGTGTGTCCTGCATCTAGCATAATAACTTTGCCTAATATGACAATTATCAATTAAATTGCCGATAGTAAAATATCGTAAAATACATCAGCAATACAGAAGTAGTGATACAATATATGGAATTATGAAAAATTGAATTAAGAAAGAAATAGAACGTCAAAACTAATTTTAATGCTCACTAATAAGTTTCACGATATTAAGATCTATCGATTATCAAAAGCACGACCTTAACCCATGACCCTCAGAGTCAGTTTAGTCGAGATTAAGTTCTGGAGTTGATATAATTTGGTTAAATTGCACCGCTGCAGAGTTCACAGGAAATTTCATCCTTAATTTAGCTGTTTCCTTTAATATTATTTCACGGGTTCGTGCTTAAACAAATGCTTTATTATTCTATGTTTATTCTTTTGTTTTTATTCTATGCCGATTGCTAATACATGCCCAGTTTCATTGCATCAATAGACCAACTGTTTCCTTGAATCAATATTAACAATACTGAATTATTAATGATTTAACAAGCATAGATTTGGCTTGTAGCGTTATTTTTAAAATTTCCACACCACAAGAAAACATATAACAATCTTAATTTGTCTCATTGTTTCAAGGATGTAGCTGCTGACATGGAAGGAACATTCAAGATTCTTCATAACATTCTTTCTGGAGCATATATTTTAGATCGAGAGTCCGTGCAAAAATATGGGCATTACCTGAAGTAAACTTTGGTGGCAATGTTTTGAATCCTTATAGTATTGATGTTAAAAAAGTAAGATTCTGCCAGTCAGATCATTCTACCTAGAAAAATGGCAGCCAAAAATGCAAGCAATTTTAAGACTATTTATGGTTTTTACTTCCTTGTACGAAGTAAAGGAAGTATTGTAATCGCGAAAATTTTCGGTTTTCAGATTTCAACGGAAATATCCATTTTGACCATCCCTGAATCCATTTTGACTAGTTTCGTCGTGACGTCTGCACGTACGTACGTACGTTCGTATTTCGCATAACTCAAAAACGATTAGCCGTGGAAAGTTGGAATTTTGTATTTAGGATTGCTGTAAAATCTAGTTGTGAACTTCCCTTTTTGGTCACTGTTTAATCACCGGAAGTGGTACTTTACTTGAAGGTCATAACTGATTTCCATCAACAAGATATTAAAATATTATACAAAACTTCTCCAATTTAGTATTTATACTTTATATATTGATCTAAATAACATACTACATTTTGGTCTAAATTGGAAAACCGGAGGTGGTACTTTACTTGAAGATCATCTTAGAATTTCATCAAAAATTATATTAAAATATAATGTGAAATATCTTAAATTTGGTAAATAGGACTTTTATATCGATATGACTGTATTTACTAGATTTTGCTTAAAATTGGTGAGCCGAAAATGGTACTTCACTTGAAGGTCATAATAAGCTTACATCAAAAATTATATTTAAATCAAAAATCATATGTTTCGGTAATAAAGGCTACAAACGTGATTTGGTTTCCAACCCAATTAAACATTTTTATTACATGTTTTAAGTGTTAAAATTGAGTGTAAAATACTGGTTTTCCTCCCCATTTGTGAGCTGAACAAGTTTGCAGCAGGAGAATAAGATATTAGTTAAGTGGGGTTTTCCGCTTAAAATGTCGAAATTGTCGATTTTCAATGCTTTATCTAGTGATATTGACAGTTTTAATCTTGTCACGGAACAGGCAGAAACCTCTTGGAAACTAGGAACTGAAGGAAAACGACATATAATAATGGAATAAGACCTCAGAAATAAGAGTGTCTGTATGTGTGTTTTTGTGTTAGTGCGTGTCAATAGATGGATGTCGCGACCAAATTGAGGATCACTTTTTGAGTCATCGATTTATAGTTTAACAGGCGTACAAGAAAGTCATGTGTTGTCCACATGAGGTTTTTTTTTTGTTGCAAAATCGCGGTTTATGGTCGCGGTTTTCGACCACTATAGATAACTAAATTATTATGTTGTGGTTACTCATAGACGCAAAATTCGATGTTTTTTATATTTATTATACCATAGCGTTTTCGACAGGAAGGCCATAAATAATACTAAAATTCTTAGTTTTTTGGCCGCCATTTTAATAATCATCATCCGATAGCGCTATGATCCCTAAAGGACCATGGTCTTCTCCAAAATCCTCCTCCATTAAGATCTGTCCTCGGCTGACCTTCTCTATCCTTCAACACTCAGAGTCTGAAGATCGTCCTCCACATCCTCCAGCTAACGAAGTCTAGGTCTACCTCTCCATCTTCTTACACTCGGGTGTCCCTCCATCATCATTTTAGGGATTCGACCATTTCCCATTCTTAGTGCATGCCTCAGCCATCTTATATTACCTCTAATTATGGCGGATACATTATTATATGGAGGTTCATATAAGCTTCTCAGCTCTTCGTTCGTCTAAATCCGCTAAATATATTCTTCTGTAGTTAGGCTATTAATTTTGCGAAGGATTTTTCTTTCCCACATGTTTAGTAGCCTTTCCTCGTGGATTTTTAGTGTCCAAGACTCGCTTCAGTACAAGACTGGTTGCTGGACCGTCCTGTAAACCCTTATTTTGAGAGCTCTAGATATGACTCGATTTCCACAGATTTTCAGCAGAGACCAATAGCACCCATTTCCAGCTATTATCCTTGCCTTTAATTCTTCTTTGATATTATTGCCCTCAGTGATAACATTGCCCAGGTACTAAAACTTTGATACTCTCTTGAAGCAACATCCAGCCCCTTATATATGTCTGTTACCTCTTTTTTCCTTGGTTGTAACCATGCATTTAGTTTTCCTCTTATTCATGATCAATCCTGATTTCCTTGCAAGTTCTTCGCACACTTCGAATGTTCCTAGGAGCGCTTTGGCTGTTCTTCCTATTATCACCAAATCATCCGCAAACGCTAGATGTTGAGCCATTCTGCTATATATGCAGCATCCTACCCTTGTGGGGATTGGTCACATAGCTACTTCCAGCACGTTGAACCAGCATATTGAATAAAGTTGGAGAAAGAGGGTTTCCTGGTGTATTACCTTTCTGAATGTGAAACTCTTTCGATAGCTCTCCTTGAATTTTCTCCGCTCTTTTGCTGTCTTGCAGAGTCATCTTAGTAAGCCTGATTAGCTTAAGGGGATATCCTCCCCATCTCAGGGAAGCATCTCTTCCTAATTTGAGTGCTTATGCTGGTATTCTATCAATTCCTGGTGCTTTGTTATTTTTCAGATTCATAATTACTTCTTCAGGACCTTGGTTCCAACTCTGCATCTTCCTCCATTATTATTAGTTCCAAACCCACTTCTCCCAGGGTTTGATTTTAGTTCAACATCTCTCCGAAGTGCTGTTTGACATTCCTGGTCGAATTAACTGTTCCGATAATAATTGCATGCAAAAATAATAACTTTTTGAGGAAAAAAACGAAAACGTAAAAACAGGTGTTCTCGATGAACGGCTTAAAGAAGGCACAAAATGGTCCTTTAGTGATTTTTCAAATTTGTTGACAAAGAGTTGCTCTACAACCCTATATTCATAAAGTATATGCGAGATTCATTTTTAACTTCAAAAATGCGTTTGAATAGGTATTTTTTTCTCCTTCGGGCGCTCGGGCATGGTAGGGGAAGTGTTGCGTACAATGAAAAGTTATGAAGATTTCTACATAAAATGTTTACTGTAGCTAGAAATCATTAAAATCATTAATAGTTTATGCTCATGTTTATGAAACATGATCCTGCGACAGTAATAAGCCCTGTAATTAAATAAACTAAAATGGGCTTATTTTACAGTTTTTAATTATTTTTGGAAAAAATAAAAAATCGTACGATGTAGCGCTTAAAAATACGAAAAAAACTTTGGAGGACAACTTTTCGCAAAAAATAAATTTAAAAAAAACGCGTAATATGGTCATTTTGAGACATTTAATAAGAGGGCTTAGAATTTTCATAGGAGCATATTTCAGGACTTAAACTTTGGTTTTTAATGGTGCCTATCTACGGTAAAAATTTAATTTAAAAAAATAATAGTTTTTCGTGGTATGTAAAACTTTCCCTTCGATTCCACCGAGCGATCAAAGCAAGAAAAAGCCCGATTATTAAACGCGTATTTTAGGTATTTAAACGTTCCTCAGATATATTTCATGAAAATATGGTTGTATAGCAACTCCTCAGGTACAAATAGTGCTGTGAAAAATTGCTCTAGTACCATTTAGGTTCTTGTTCAAGCCATTTTTCAAGAAAACCTTTTTTTACATTTTCATGTTTCCTGCAAAAAGTTATCATATTTTCATGAAATTTTATTGCACTTAGGCAGGCACTAATATCAACAATTCAATTACCCAGCCATGTTCCAACGAATATTACTGATCTGTAACTAATTGCCCAAATATAGTCTACGTCGCGGTTTATAGCTGTTTTGGCGAAAAATTGGTAACCTACATCAATTCCTAAAAACTCATTTTTTCCATTAGTTAAAACGCTATTTCGTACAATTGTTTTTCTCAAACCAATTTTTTCGTGAAAAACAACTTTTCGGTAAATTTATGATTTGTTTTTTTCACCAGGCTGCTACGCTTAAGGATATATTACGTGTTAAGGATATTATCAAAAACATTTACAATTTATTTCTACATTTTTTCTCATAATTATCACATTGAAAAAGTTCATTGGAGATTTGCTTTAAAAAATAAACTGTCACGCCTGGATTGACCTACGGTACGTGAAATCCTTGGGAAGATGATTACCTCCAAGATTACCTCTTGACTTCCATTATCCCGGTCTTCTCTATGATATTCTATATTGTTTAATTTTAAAAAAAATCGTTAAACATATTTTTAGTTATTTGTTATGGAAATATCATTATTAGCAAAACTGAAACTTACATTTTACTTGTAAATTTGACAGCGTTGTAATAAGTTCTGATTAAAAAATAACAATAAAAAAAAGTGTAATACCTGTTAAGTTCTAATTTTAAAGTCGAAAAAATACCGTTTAATTCTTTTTGGTGTTGAAATCTATTTATTTAAGTCTAAATACACGTTATTGGTTATATAGATATCTTAGAACCTAAAATAAACTGTAAGTATTGTAAATGCAATTGGCTAGTAATATGCATTCCAAAGTGATACTGATTTTTATGTGTATAATTTTATACATACGTGAGCAGTAATTTAAACTAAAGATGTATTTATTTATTTTATTAATTAATTGATTTATTTAGAAAAAGAAAAAGAAATTAATTACAATATCATTGCCAATACTTAAAATAGTTTTTGTCAATATATGTCATTGTAAAAATTTTGACTAGGTTATTAAGAAAATAATTTTCTTGTTAAATTATGAAACTGTTCTAGGATATAAAATTTTACTAGTTTAAGTTTAAGCGTAATTTGGAACTCAATCGCACAATAAAGAGAACAATTTCACCTGGAAAATGCGAGGGGAAAGGAAAATACAGTATTTGTAAAACTCGGCATTTTATTAAGTTGGCCTCGGAGTTTACGCCCCTAGCACTTGGGCCAAAGCGAATTACTTGCTCTGGGGATCCAGTGGGAAAAAGGAACTTTGTTGTCAACGTAATTAATTGTGAATTTAAGTACTAATTAGATAATTAATTACCCTTAAAACTAATTAACCTGTGGATCCGGCTCATCATTTTGGAATAAGCGGATTCCACAGTCTCCCTCAGCGGTATCGAATTTTACGTACCCGTTCATTTCTAAGAATTAAAAATTTTTAAAAACTGGCGAGAAATGCCTAAGTATAAAAAACATGGAGATTTCTTTAGCCTATTATTAGCTAATTATATTTTGGAGGGGAGGGAGAGGAAGGTCAAGAAATGTTCTATTAACAGAATGTGATCTAAGTAAAGTAAATTTTCCATTTGATTAAATTTTATAGCATAACCTGATCGCACTAGTAAGAGGATAATAGTTGAAATGAATAATCGTTGAGATCATTTTGAAAAACTTTACAATGCTGAAGCATCATTAGAGAATTGAGTGTTATTTTCAAGAATCGGGTTGGATTTTATTTTCAATAATCACTTCATTATTTAATATATATACAGTGAAAACTCAATTATCTTGGATTAAATGTGAGAAGGGATAACGGAAAATGATTGAACAATTTGCTTAATGAATTAATTAAAAGCTTAATTTAAAAGAGATTTGAAAAAAAAAATACTTTTATGAATAACATGAAATATTTATTTAATGATTAATGACTTACAGTTTTACGCATTTATGTTGAGAGTCAGGTCTAATGTGTACATTCACTTGATCTTTAAATAACAATGTTGGAAGAATAAGAAACGTTAATAATGTCTTAACATTAAGACAATTTTTTTTAAAATCTTTGAAGAGCATTTTTGGTTACTGCTTTAGCAGATTGCAAATTTTAAAATAGTCAAAATATATTATTTGAATAATAAAGTTGACCGATTTTATTACTAAATTTTATTCATTACGTCCTTTACTGACTTCCTCAATAGTCAAAAATGCATTTGATTAATCCAGACCAAGTGGTACCCTACAAAATCTTATCTATAATTTAAAACTGGTGGAATTCACATTTTAACTTCAGGTTAATTTACATATAAAATAAAGTGCCATATGTAACATTCCGCAGTTCCTTCAAACAAAGTTTTTCTGCAGAAAATGGATAGAAAATAATGTAGAAGTGGTCAAAGCTCTAGAAATTAAAAATTGAAGAAGTCAAAAAACAAACTTTACAAACTTTCTTTTGGAAAAAAAGTTAGGTTTAAGTTTTACCAGTTGAAAATATGTGTTTATTTAAAATAACAAAATTATGCATTCCATTCCGATTAGTTGAGACTCCATGATATCTGAGTTTATAAAGGAATTTATCGTGGAGGGAATGAGAAATAAATTTAAACATTAACTTCTACATTAAAGCATTCATCAATTCCAAACAGACCTGAAACTCTAACAGTGACGTATAATGACAATATAACAATTTAACAAAATTTCACACACGCCTCAAAGATTTCACATCACCTAAAAACCATCATGGCTGGTAGAAACTTTGTAAAATTTGACTTAACAAGACAAATCCCCACATATTACTTCGACAAGAATCTTGCTCTCCTATATACCTCAACAATGTACTAATTCCGCAGACAGACACGATTCGACAGCATGGCCTGACATTTGACAGACGAGGCCCACACCTCTAGAACAAACGCAAAACTCTAAACTTAAAACTAAAATTGTTATACTCACTCCTTTCAATAGGTACAAAATTGAAACTTAGACAGGAATTGAACACTTGAACTTTCCTACCCAAGCCCATTCGGACCTACGCTTCATAGACATACGTGACAGACAGAAAGGCACACATACGTAAACATTATATTTTTCAGTCAAACACTTTTAGGACCATAACCAAACCTCATGGTATATTACTTTGCATAGATCATCTTCATAAATCAACGCTTAGGGAACATATACGGACCCACTACAAACGATATCACGCTAGCCAGTTTGTCCTCATAGAGCGTTTGTAGAGCGAGTAAATTGAAATGAAGAGATTATTGTCAAAATACTACAAATAAATGCATTTTATGAACAACTTAATAATTATAATTAATTAATAATTATAATTATTAAATAATTAATAGATAATTATTACCAAGTCATATTGAACCGATTACAAGAAAAAATCAGCCTTTTTTAAGTTCAATAAATTAATATAAATCAGGTTTACATAATTATGTTGTTTATAGTTATTTAAATTATATATTGTGTTTCTGATACAACGTGGCTTCTTTTCATTTGGCATTTATTTATTAATCGGACACTCTCGATACTGAGAGTATTACTGGGTTATCGGAGGCTCCTATTTAAAAAATGATATCAATTTTGAAATCGCGCGCTCACGTATCGATTTATTTAAACTTCTCGAATATTTTCGACATTGAGGTCCATTACGAAGTTATCAGAACATACGACCGATTTTGAAATCGCGAGCTCACTTATCGATTTATTTTAAATTCTGGGATATCCTCAATATTGTGTCCATTATTGGGTTATCGGGAGCCTTATTATGAAAATAAAATCGATTTTCTAATCGCGCGCTCACTTATCGATTTATTCTCGGATATCTTCGAAATTTCTGTCCATTGCGGAGTTATTGGAGGCCCCAGTTACAAAAATACTCGATTTTGAAATCGTGCTCTCCCGCATCGATATTTGAATTAAGTGATAGCAGTAAACGGAAATGCCCATGCGCGATAAAAAAATATATATTACATTATCGATTATGAAGTTGCGACCTTGTGAAAAATGATCTCTGTTCCAAATAATAATATGAAAGTAGTAGCAAATGGAGTTTTAAGCAAATTCATAATTAGTATCTCCAAAAATTATTGCGCGCTCACTTTATGCAGTTCGATGAACTTGCAACTTCGATTATCTAAAAATCGATCCCGACTTCGAAAAGATCCAAAAAGCTAAAATAAATTTTACGTAAGCGCACAATAATAAAGTCGCCAGTATTTTCTTAAAAAGGGCCACTGATAAACCAATAAAGAACTTCAATATCGAGGATATCATTAAAGTTTAAATAAATCGATACTTAGGAGGACGATCTTAAAATAGATAGAGTTTTCATAATAAGGGAACTGGATAACCTAAGAATGGACCTCAATTATAAGGATATTCGAAAAGTTAAAATTAATCTATACGAATACCACTTACAGGAAGCCATGTTTATAAAAATATCTGATGTGACATAACATGACTTCTTTGTACGCCTGTTGAACTATAATTCGGTAGTTTGAAAAATAGGCGGTAAATAGAAAAACAAACAGTTTCATTTAAAGTACCACTTCCGGGAAGCCAATTTTAACCAAAATTTATTATGTTATTTATTTTGACATAGAAATCTAATATACCAAATCTGAGATTTTAATATAAATTTTAATGAGTTTATAAAACTTTTAACCTTCCTGTAAAGTTCCACTTTCGGCATGCCAATTTTAACCAAAATTTAACATATTATTTTTATTGATATAAAAGTTTAACATACTAAATTTAAGATATTTTGCATTATATCTAATATAATTATTGATGAAAGTTTATTTATGACGTTCAAGTAAAGTATTCCTTCCGGTTTGCCAATTTTTACCGAAATCAAGCATTTTATTTATATTGATGTAAAATTCTTATTTATCAAATTGTATGTATTGCATTATATTGTAATATAATTTTAGATGAAAGTGTAATGTGGCCTTTAAGTAAAGTACCACTTTCGGCCATCCAATTTTAATCGGCATGCCAATTTTAACCAAAATTTAACATATTATTTTTATTGATATAAAAGTTTAACATACTAAATTTAAGATATTTTGCATTATATCTAATATAATTATTGATGAAAGTTTATTTATGACGTTCAAGTAAAGTATTCCTTCCGGTTTGCCAATTTTTACCGAAATCAAGCATTTTATTTATATTGATGTAAAATTCTTATTTATTAAATTGTATGTATTGCATTATATTGTAATATAATTTTAGATGAAAGTGTAATCTGGCCTTTAAGTAAAGTACCACTTTCGGCCATTCAATTTTAATCGAAACCTAGTATATTATTTATGTTAATACAAAAGTCTTACATACCAAATTTGAGATGTTTTGCATTATATTTTAATCTAATTTTTGATGGAAGTTTATTATGACTTCAAGTAAAGCAGCACTTCTGGTGTACGGTTTGCTAATTTTAACCAAAATCTATTATGCTATTTATAATAATATATAAGTCTTTTATTTCAAATGTGATATGTTTTGCGTTATAATTTAATTTACTTTTTGATGAAAGTTTATTATGATCTTCAAATAAAGTATCACTTCCGGCTAGCTAATTTTAACCAAAATCTAGTTTGTTATTTATATTGATATTAAAGTTTTATATACCAATTTTGAGATGTTTTATATTATATTTTAATATAATTTTTATGAAAGTCTATTATGACCAATAAGTAAAGTATCACTTCCGGTGATGATGTAGTTACCAGAAAGAGAGATCATAACTAGATTTCCTTTGCTTCGTACAAGGAAGTAAAATACAATAGGTAATTAAAATAATCGTAATCAATATCACTATGTAAAAATGATTTATATTAATTTATTAAAATCATAATATATATATATATATAAATTTTAATTAATAACAATGAATAATCATTGTTACAAACAGTTGAATTTAATTTATTAAAATGTATATATATATAGTCTTTGTTAAATACAGTTTAATTTAATTATTATTAAAATTTAATATTATATTATAAACATAAACATTTATTTATTTGTTAATATTATAATAAGGTGCATTTATATCAATGTCTGCCGGGGTGGAGAGCGTGCAGCGTTTATATGAGGATTAAATGCACGCTCTCCACCCAGGCAGACATTGATAAAAATGCACCTTAATATAATATTAACAAATAAATAAATGTTTATATTTATAATATTATAATATTTATAATATAATATTAATAATAACGTTTAAATCAATATAATACAATATAATAATAATGAATCAAATTATGTTAATATGATTTATATTATTTTATAAAAATCAAGAAAGGTTGAAATTATATTTATAATATATATGTTTAACATTTCCTAGTCAAATCCAACCATTTCCATTTCAAATTAAACCTTTGCATGTAATATTGAAGAGAGGAGAGGTTCTTAGCTCTTGAAAAGTAGCCAATGGTTAGAGGAAGTGGGTAAGTATGGGTAATGTGGCATTAATATTCATAACCGGGCATAAGAGGTTGAGGGAGAGGATGAAAGAAGTGAAGCAGCGGGTGGAGGAATATAGATGGCCTCACGAACTCTATTGAGTTTTCTTATGTCAATTGTGTTATGTTTTCCCATCTACCGTTTGACTGTTTCTTATCGCACATGTAAGACCTAATTCTACCTTCTGTCAATATTCCTTGAATTAAATTGACTCTGTTGTTCTCTGGATCAGATATAAATTTTTCTTTTTCGCGAAATATCGTTTAAATACAACTGTGACAAACAATACTTAAAATAAATTGGTAAGCTGATTTATGACACAAACATTTCGGAGGTTGTTATTATAACGTCTGTAAGGCTAAATGATATATTTGTTTTCTGCATCACCACTCATGAAGGTAAATATGTCATCATGTATCTTTTAATGATGTTCCATTTATCCTTTTAAAATATCTGATGTGAACAACACACGACTTCCTTGTACGCTTATTAAACTATAACTCGGTGCCTCAAAAAGTATTCCTGAATTTGGTTACTAGTTTCCGAAGATTGCAAAATCTCAAAAACGATACTCGGCATCGCGACATCCATCTATTAACACAACCTCTTCTTTGCGGAGGTCTCATTTCGTTATTATATGATGTTTTCTTATAGTAGGTAATAAATTCCCTTGAGATTTTTTCGTGTTCCGTGATAAAATTAGAACTGTCAATGTCATTAGATAAAGCATTGGAAATGGAAGATTTGGACATTTTAAGCGGAAGAATCAACTTAACTTATATCTTATTCTCCTGATGCAAACTTGTTCAGCTCACAAATGCGGAGGAAAATAACTATTTTACACTCAGTTTGAACATTAAATAAAACAAGTAATAACATTTTTTAATTATAGCGAAAAAAATCGCGTTTGTAATATTTGTATACCTAAACATATGATCTCTGTATTTAATTTTAATATAACTTTTGATGTAAGTTTATTATGACCTTGGAGTAAGGTATCCCTTCCGGCTCACCAATTTTAACAAAATCTAGTATATTATTTATATTGATATAAAAGTCTTATTTATCAAATTTGAGATATTTTACATTATATTTTAATATAATTTTTTATAAAAGTAAAGTGATCTTCAAGTAAAGTACCACTTCCGGTTTTCCAATTGAGACCAAAATCTGATATGTTATTTGAATAAATATATAAATTGGCAATACTAAATTTGAAAAATTTTTCATTATATTTTAACATCATTTTTGATGGAAATCAATTATGACCTTCAAGTAAAGTACCACTTCTGGTTATCATGCAGTGATCAAAACTGGAGGTTCACAACTAGGTTTTACAGTAATCCAAAATACAAAATGTCAACTTTCTGCAGCTAACTGTATTTGAGTTATGCGAGATATGTATGAAAAAACGTACGTACAGACATCACGACGTAACTAGTCAAAATTGATTAAGGGATGGTCAAAATGGATATTTCCGTTGAAATCTAAAAACGGAAATTTTAGCGATTACAATACTTCCTTTACTTTGTACAAGGAAGCAAAAACATCGCACGGATTACCACACAAGACTCTAGTAAGATAAAAAAAAAGTCTATCGAATACCGTTTCGTCGATGTACACTAGATAAATACTCCAGAAATTTATTTTGGTATAATTAGTATGATTTTTAGAACAAAATTAAGTTATGGAGTTGAAGTTGTAAAATGTTCTGATTCACTATACCTGAAAGATTAAAACATTCTCAGAACGAACTTTTTAGTTATTTTAAATGACTCATTATATTTCTACCCTTTTTATTTATTTTCGAATTTATTTCGGTAAATATTCAGGGAGGTGATAGCTGACAATAAAAAAGTTCCAAGCGGCCCATGGCCCTTTTTCCATTTCATAAAGGAGGTAACTGTATCTCGACAAGGTATTGAGAAAAATATTCATAAATAAAGAATGATTTAAAAACAAAATAAAACTTTTCGCTATTGATACATCCGAAAGCCCCTAAAGGGACGTTTACACGGGCAATATTAATTGTATATTCCTGAAAATATATCCCAGTAATATATCGTAATGAAGAATTTTTTTTTATCTCTCGCTCCGAGATTTTTACAGTTTATTTCAATTGCATACAATATATATACAATAATGATTTAGAATATATATATATATATATATATATATATATACATATATTATGCAAGACCTAAAGGTTACTAGGTTTTTTTTTTCATTATATTTTATTTATTTCTCTCCTACTGTCCTGATGATGCCTGAATTGGCGAAATATCGACACATGATATTTTTATTTATTTCTGTTAGTTTTGAGACTCTTGGCTTCTTCTTTGGATTTTTCCATGTATGTCCTAATATATATATATATATATATATATATATATATATATATATATATATATATATATATATATATATATATATACATTTCAAGGGGCCGTTTCACGATCCCTATTTTCCAGCAATATGGAGCTGCAATAATGTTGTCATCAATGTTCCTGCAATATACAGCAATATTGACGAAATATTTACGAATGGCCCGGCCATATTGCCTACTTGCAGGATATTTCCAAGTATTGCCGATGGGTGGCCGGCATTTTCCTGAGGTGTTGGAGAATATTTCATGTTTCCGAGAATACCCTTCTCTGTCTCTACAAATGCTTCTCTATCACTCACTTTTTCCTTCTAGAGGGGGGGCGATTATTTATTATTTGATTATTTTTTTATTAATTTTTAATATAATTTTATATTAATGGGTATTACAAAAATTATGTTGCTATAAGGAAATAATAATTCGCACAAATTATTTCAAATATAGCATAGGTTCTCCCGCAAGTCCGCGAATCAAACATTAACAGTTCATCTTCCAACGTTTAGCTTCGATTCAAATAACTCATTTAATAAATATCCTACATGATCAAAAAAGATTGTATTTGTTTATCATTAACTTGTTATTAATATAACTAAAGAGTACTTAGTAAGCCAAGCATTTTAAATAAATATTAAAAGTAATTACTATAAGTTTCCTTATTTTAAGTAGTTATCTAATTGAATCCATTAATGAATTTCTCTTTTATTTTTGTGAAACGAAAAACGGACAAACAGTGATACTCCAATCAAATTAGACAAAAAAAAAACTATTCTTCAAATTAATTCAGACAAAGCTGGAAATGATTTTAATCCACTCGGAGCAGAGCTAACCACTGGGGACCAAAAAACCGTGAAATTTTTACGCAAAGAAAATTTTACTCTAAACTAAATTAAAGATCATTAAATTCTGCATCGAATAGTTAGTTACCTCAAACATTAAATTTCGTTTAATATTGCTTATTAATATCACTGCCCATAAATAAGGCAGTATGCTACATTTGACAACAGCTTAAAGATTGAAATTTCCTATATACAATAATATGACAATACGGCTTGGTTCGGATTATTTGGTCTTCAGAACTATTAAGATGGACTGAAAAGATTCGTGCTTTTATTTAGCCGCCTGTGCTAGAAGTTTCTGTGTTATTGACTATTATATTTTGTTATAAATGGTATGTTTAAATCATTACTTTTTCAAATTAATTATAAGTATTGCTTTAATATTTTATTCCGTATGTCTTTAGGTAGTTTTTATAGGAGAAGTTTTATTAGTTAAGAATAATTACGAGCGTGATGCTTGACTAATGTAAAGGATTGAGAATAGATTGGTTCTTATATCAGGAAAGCATGGAGCGAAAATGTCATGCCTTCTAGCATATCTTGATAAATTATTTACTTGAGGTTGAGTCACTGATAAGAGGGATAATAGATGCAGACGATACTCTGAGGACAAGAGGCAGCATATACGAGTATCCCGCACCCTCGGTGGAACCTGGAAACATTAAACGGTGGAAGTAAGTTATTTCAATTAAGATATTGTGGAATGGGGGATCCGGACGAGGTGTTGCTAATGAAATTATACACTAGCTCTCTGCGGGAACCCTTTGAATAACAAGATAAGGAGCCTTCCTCTGGGTTTACTCTCTGTAATGGCTCCTCCTCAGGCTAGGCTACTCTTTCACCACTAACTCTGTTGGTATAGGTGATGGCTTCTTCCTCTAGTTCTAGGGTTCTTTATAATCTAGGATGTAACCCATTTTAACGATACTGTATTTTATTAATACTCCATTTTAGTAAGAATATTTTTTCTGTTTAAGCTTCTCTCCTTTGTTCATAATCATTAGCTATTTTACCTAACAAACTGAAGAAAAATTTAACACATCATAGTGAAAATAATAGGGATATACGAACCTACCATCATTTTCATTTTCTGTTTTTTTACATTCATATTTTCTCTCATTAATTCACCACTCTTTTGGATTTATTAATCCATTCCTCAGCAAACTTAATAGTTTAAAACCGAAACGAAACAAGCTTACATATCATTTGTATTTAGTTATTGTTAGTTTTGTGCCCGTTGATATATGAAACACGAATATTTATTATCCCTAATTAGTAAAAGAAACCGAGAAACGAACTTAGGAGAGATAAGGACTTGAGAAGAATACAAGACATAATTACCTCGAAATAAATAATCCCTTATCTGTTACCAGGGAGCAAGCCGAGAACTGATCAGATTAGGAGTAACAGCCTAAGTATTACTTAGGGAACTTTCGAAAGTAGCGTTAGAAATGACCAAAAGTTTTAGAAAGCTGTACCGTGCTTTCCTTTATTAAAGGCGTAAATGGTGCGCGTGACCTGGACCCTTATTCCCGACATAATAGCTTCTTAGTCCTCGCACTTCACAGCTGATATTGCCTTTCTGCTAAGGCGTCTCTGATATAAAAATCGAACAGAATTTTTTTTTGTCATAAAAACGTTTATTGCATTGAGTCGGAAATAAATATGTATCTGAGCCTTTATTTCTTACCGCGCTGTAACTTTATCGACCACAGAGGTGAAGAAAACATCATACATTTACTTTAGAAGGTTCGATATCGAATCATAACTAATGGAAAGTTACACATTGTGTTCAGAGAATCAGTTTAGCAGTAACATTATATTATTCCTCAAAATATAATCTTTTAAACCCATCACTTTTCAACGGTTTTTCAGCGGATCCTCAATTCATTGGTGGAATCAGCCATTCGCAATGCTTTTAAAAAACATTATTGCTTTTTCCTCTTCATAACCATTAGCACTTACACCTCAGAAGAAGTAGGCCAATGATCAAAATGATGTCTGATGTAGATTTGATTCATGGATTTAAACTAATACGACGTAAAATGTATATTTCGCTAAAACATTATATCTTAGAAATTAGACCTCCTAGACTAATGCCATATTTGAATTCAGGGTACCAAATTCATATCAAATCAGCTCTAAATACCCCGACACCAAACTACTGTTGGCCATTGTTATTTAAAGGAAACAAAATAATTCCATGGAAACTACACCGAAACTTTTAAAATATATTTTCAGTTTGATAAACCAATTTATTATTTTTTTTTTTTTACTAGTGAAAACTTAATTATATGCATTTAAAAGAATCTATTTTCTTCACGATCCCTTCATATTTTATAATATTAATTAAATCGCTAAATTATGATAGTGATGAATAACTTATATCCGAAAGTTGGAGCTTATTTCTGCTGTCCTCTGGTCCAAATCATCCAGTGTTTTGCTTCTATAATGCAAAAAAAAAAAAAAAGGATAAGAAGAAGCTGATATAACGAAGAAATAATCAACCGCAAGAATAGATTCATTTAGTCATTGTTGTTGATTTCGATTGGGATAGAAAATAATAGAATATGACTTGTTGATTGAAAAACCCATTGGTAGTCCCCTAACAACTGCTTTAGTAGTTGTAACAGTAACAGTAGAAAATATTGCAACATATACTTTTCAAACACCTTGGAAAATTATCTTTGATAGATTGGGAATGTAAGTTTACGAACTAATATTTTAAGTGAGTATGAGGTTTATGATAATAGATATGAATCTATTTCGGGATCAATCTGTAATATTGAGTATATTATGGTTCTGAACGAACTAATTTATTAAACATAAATTTTGTTGGGAAATTTTCGAAACAATTTGGATTGTAACAAAGTGATTCTGAGAGAATTTCGTAGTTTTGTAGAGCCCCAATGGTCGACTCTCCATATTAAAAAAATGTCATTTTTTGCGGTATAAGGATTGGAGTGAGTTCAGGTATATTAATGTACTAAGGTACACGACATATAGTTACTTTATTCAAATTTATTCTGTTTTTATTTTATTATTATTTAAAAAAAAAATAGGTTCTCATTTGATTAATTCTATTAAATTGTTATTCGTATATATATATATATATATATATATATATATATATATATATATATGTGTGTGTGTGTTTTTGTCATAACTTCGTGCACATATAATCTATACGTTAAAGCTTGTCTCTTTGCAAGATGGTTGTGCATCGGATTTATTTAGTTCAGTTATTAACTTTCGTTTCATTAAAGATCAATCAATCACTTTACACGTTTAACGGTTGTTTAAATTAAAATATAAACAATTTATTTGATATCATTTATATCTCTCATTTTGTTTAAAGTATACATTCATCATTCTGTATTCTCTCTATAATCTTGTTATTTTATAATTTATTATTCTTTATTGAATCCGTGAGTATATATTTTGAAATTCTATAAGGATGTTTTTTGTTTTAATTTTTTGTTTTCAGTATAATAAATGACAACTTTATGAATATATTCTTTATTAGTTATTTATTATTAGACATTCAATAGACCTGTGCAATTTCATTATGTAAATGAATTAAAGCAATGAATTTTAAAACTTTCTTTTAGAAAACAATTATTTCAACTAGCGTCCTAATTTAAAATGATATTCTTTTGAGTACCATATTATCATCTGAAAATTCATTCGTAGCTTATTAAAAATTCTATGGAAAGGCGCTTTGTCTATGTCCCCTTTGCAAGACCTTGCAGTTTTGCCGCTATTGCATAACCCTGTTTCAGAAGGGGCTAATGCTGGTAGGTCCTCTGTTCGTTGGTACAGCCATCCTTAGAGTCCGGATGCTCGTGCACTTCGGCCAGGGAGCTTGAAATCGATCGGGGACAAATTATTTACACGAATTAAGGCATTCGGATTAACATATGTAAGTATTATTTTGCACGAAATTTCAAATTTTAACTATCTTGTGTAAATTGCACGTTTCATATTTTTACTGCATTAAATTGCACATTTAACCGTAATTAAAAAAAAAAAGAATGAAGGGAATTAAAAATCCGTACAACCTAATTAACTAATAATCTAAAAGTAAGACTAATAAATAAATCTAAAAGACTAATAACCGGAAATTGGTCGAGAAAAAAATTATTAGTGCTGTAACGGTTGTGATATTAACTAGTTATTTAGTTATCTGCTCATGGTTTTCATAATTAATTATATCTTATTCTAATATAAACCAAAAATGGGAAAAACTATCAGAATTGAAAGATAATCCACCAAAATGGATTCTAAATCCAGAGCTAATTTCTACCGATATAGATGAATGGTTCAAATTTATCGTCAAGGATTGAGTTATCGCTATATTGGCTGGAATTTGGTATTGTCTCACTTGATCATGCAATACGTTATTAAAAAATTAATAATTTCGTCGTGGCGTATGTACGTACGTTCGTACGTACGTGCGCATCTCGCATAACTCAAAAACGGTTGGCCGTAGAAAGTTGAAATTTTGTATCTATGATTGCTGAAAAATTTAGTTGTGAACCTTCCTTTTTGGTCACTACATAATTACCGGAAATGGAATTTTACTTGAAGGTCATTATTGATTTTCATAAAAAAATTATATTAAAATATAATGCAAAACTTCTCAAATTAGGTGAATGAGACTTACATATTGATGTAAATAATATAATAAATTTTGGTTAACCTGGAAAGACCGGAAGTGGTACTTTACGTGAAGGTCATATTAGATTTCATCAAAAATTATATTAAAATATAATGAAAAATATCTCAAATTTGGTAAATCGGGCTTTTATATCGATATGAATGTATTTACTAGATTTTGGTTAAAATTGGTGAGCTGAAAAGGGTACCTTACTTCAAGGTCATAATAAACTTACATAAAAAATTATATTAAAATTAAATACAGAAATCATATGTTTCGGTAATAAAAATTACAAACGCAATTTGGTTTTATTGAATTAAACATTTTTATTACTTGTTTTAAGCGTTAAAATTGATTGCAAAATACTGGTTTTCCTCTCCATTTGTGAGATGAACAAGTCTGCAGCAGGAGAATAAGATATAAGTTAAGTGGTTTTTTTCCGCTTAAAATGTCGAAACTGTCGATTTCTAATGCTTTATCTAGTGATATTGACAGCTTTAATGTTGTCACGGAACACGAAGAAATCTCCTGGAAATTTCAGTTATCATGAGACCTACAGAAACAAGAGTATGTTTGTGTGTGTTTGCGCGTGTGTGTCAATTGATGGATGTCGCGACGCCGAGTATCGTTTTTGAAATGCTGCAATCTTCGGAAAGTAATAACCAAATTGAGGACCACTTTTTTAGCCAGCGATTTATAGTTTAATAGGCGTACAAGGTAGTCATGTGATAGCATATTAGTTTAAGTAGGTATGTGTATGTATTTAGTTCCTGTCTGATTTTAAGTTTTGACAATTTGGAAAAAAGAGAGTTCAGTAATTTCAATCGTTTGTTTGAATTCTTTCATTTCATTTTGACGTATGGGCCCTACGTCATCCTTCGGTCCAAGTTAACACACTGCTACCGTAACATACTGTCCATCTGAGGAATTAGGTGGTCGCCGGTATAAACTTGTGGTCACCTGTCTCAAGTTATATTGTGTGATTTGTCATGATTTAACCGCATTTTTCAAAGGAAGTACCTATGTTGTAAATGTAATAACTGATTTTGTTAAGACATTGAGGCCAAGCTGAGTTCTTGGTGTATTGTTAAACTTGTGGTATAGTCAGCGAAGATAGCAGTAGAGTTGGTAGATATGTCATATGTATATATAATGTACAGTAGCATACCACCTCACACCTATTATCTCTTTCTCCAGTCATTTTCTTCGACAGATTTTTCTCTATTTGACAAGACTCAGAAATTCCCTTTATCTTACCAGTATTGATTCTTATGGTACTCCGCCGAGACTGGTGGGATTAAGGAAATTTCTGAGTCTTGTCAAATAGAGAAAAAACTGTCGAAGAGAAATGACTGGAGAATGAGATAGTAGGTGTGAGGTGGTATGGTCTTGAGTTGGAAGGGAAGGCCCTGGTGCCAGACTTTATCAAATGCCTGGGCAACATAAAAAAAATACGCCAGTTTTTGTTCTAGTGCTCAAATAATGCAGTCAATAACTCAGTGTAATTGGTGTGTTATTGAATGTAACATGCGAAATGCGAATTGATGGTCAGGTATTATTTTTAGTGAGTCAGTGTGTCAACCAGTCTTTTGTATATAAGTTTTTCGAAAAGTTCAGAGCATATCGGAAATAAACTAACAGGTCTGTAGGCAGATAGATTGAATATATCTTTATCCCTTTTGTGTATCATTACTATATGTGAACATTTCCATTGTATAGGGATTTTAGTAATCCTTAGTTGTATATTGTCGTAAGGAACACTACGGTTTTTCAGCGTAACTTTTGGAGCGCCGATCATCACTTCCAGACCAGGCTATCGTGGTCTTGTCCGCATCGCACACACCATGGTACCTAATTACGATACGATTTAGTGTGACCATATTCAGAGCATCTTACGCATTGCGGATTAATCTTTTTTGGTTCTTCATTAACAACCTTTATGAAAACCATTATTTTAATGTGAAAAAAATGTTCGTTGAAAGTTGCCTTTGTAATGCCGACAAAAAACATGGGCAACGGCCGTTTGAAACAGGAGATAGCATTTGTAATGGCTACAGCCTTGCATCCGTGCTTTTCAAGATCGCGTTTACATTCACATACCGGGTTGTTGTGATGAAGGACTTTTATTACTATTTGAGGATTCCTGTCTTCGAGGAGCTGATATATCTAAATTTTAAATCTAAAAATAAAATAGTTTAAGAGACTAATTCATCAGAACTACAGAAATTTAACGTTCTATGGCATATTGGTTCACAGAATTTGTAAAGAAGAATAAATCAAATGTGTTCAGATTATAAACGACTGAGTGAGAAGCGAAGGGGTATATGGGGCAATTTAATAATTTTGTGTAGTTAAAACATTTTGATTAAACCTAAAACGTTTAAGTATACTTATATTATATCATACTTATATATACAGTACTATCCCTTTAATGTTGGATAATACTGCTTTTGAAAAACATTTCATGTGCATAAAACTGAACTTAATTCTCTTAAGTTCTCTTTTAATCTTTAAAAAAAAAAAAAATAAACTCTTGACTTTTCATCTCCTCGTATAGAACTTAAGATGGTAAGTAGTGAATTTTTTCAAGTTGTAAGATCAACGAAGCGTGAACGTCAAGATAACAGTTCGTATATGCACTCTTGTTATAGGTGGCATTGTTTACCATTAAACCACCTTGGTTGTTATGTTAAGTGGGCTTTAACATCATGGTTAAGCGGTAACCTGTGGTACATATTTACATAACATACTCTGATTAGCAATCAACAAGGTAGTTGTTTGGAAAATCAAGCGGCACACCGCGTTAGACTGCATCACTTTGGCCTGAAAATGTCAGAACGGTTTTTGGAACTAACAGTTTAAAAAAGTATTTTTTTAATAATATAACATCATTTTTTTAGAGGTCACCCATTTGTTTTTTAGAATATTTTGAAATTATTTACAACATAATATATCATATTTTTATTATTCAAATTGGAAATAATGATTGCCTTAAAATGTTTTTTGTAAATGCTAAAAATTCATGCTGTAAGCTGAATCGTAATTAAATTAATAATATATATATATATATATTTATTTTTGATATAATACTGTTTCTATAACATCAAAGGGTTTCAATAACCTACTTGATTAATATGCTTAAACAATACTGTCGTTTGTGATTGAATTACATAGCATAACTGGCTCTACTGGAGAAATAACAATTATACGACGTAATTTCGGGATGCTAACTTACTAATTCTGCTAACAGTTATAAGCATGCTGAATGTAATTTATCAATACTCCAACATCTCAATTTATATTCAAATTGTGACCTGCATAATGACAGAAATGGGGCATTAGAATAGAGAGTTCCAGAATTAAATTTTCCTTCCAG
Source organism: Rhaphigaster nebulosa (assembly GCA_948150685.1). Classification (NCBI taxonomy): domain Eukaryota; kingdom Metazoa; phylum Arthropoda; class Insecta; order Hemiptera; family Pentatomidae; genus Rhaphigaster; species Rhaphigaster nebulosa. The sequence continues at coordinate 120,493,180 of OX411306.1, read as the reverse complement.
CTTCTAAGATAATGATCTCTTTATTAAAATTTATTTTGATAAACCAGGATTAAAAATCTATAATAAAAAATAAATAAACAAATATTAAATCCGATCGAAATTTTTATCTGGTAGTTTTGTAAATCATTTTATGATTTTAATCTAAAGTTATTTTTATTTAGTGATTAGTAGCTGAAAAAAAAATCGTATCTTGATCAGTATTTTTGAGTAGAATCTTATTGATCAATAACTTTCATCGTTTGTGAGAAATATTTTTGAATCTTATCATTATATATAATTATATAATAATTATATAATTAAATATTATATTATATAAATTTGAAATTATGTTATTTTGCCTGTAGCCACATCACACGAAATCTGTAAGACCTATCGACCTAGGCTTATTTTCTTTTCTTTTTTAAACTTTTATTTTTCACTTCAGGAAAATATAAGCATTACAAGGAATAGTTTATATAACGAAAAACAAATTTCTGATAAATACATTTATTTATATAAAGACATTAAAACTCATCCACATTGGTTCGATACGGAATAGTTTATCTTTAAAATCAGAACCTTTTCCATGTACTTTATAGACAGTCGAGCACGGACTGAAAAGGCTGTTTCGTGATTAGTGAGAATTTCATTTTTATTTATATATTCTATAATTTATAGTTACGTAAACAGCAAATAGAAAAAAAATCGAATTGTCCCTCAGTCTGTTTTTCATTTCTTGTGATTTTTTCGATTAAGAATTAATCTTTTTTTTTTATTGAAAAATTATCGCTCAGGGAGTGAATATTTTTAATGGAACCAATAAAACTCAAAGATTGATTTTCATGATTTATAAATTTATTGACGAAGTTAATATCAACGATAGACAGGAAGGTATATCCTCGTACACATATCTGGCACAATCAGTCTAAAATTCTTGGATTACAGACCTCGTAAGGAATAAGTTTTGTCGTTTACTTAATTTGTAATATTTTGTTTAAAATTGCTCACCTTTTATTAGATTATCCACTTTCTCAAGATCATCATTCAATCATTTGAATTCGCTGATAACATATCATAATTTGCTAATTGTAACTTTATTTCAATTTAAATTATGTAATTTAATATTCGATGAGGTGTTGCACTTCGCTCTGTCCTGAAGATGGTCCACACGGTTGTTCCGAAATCTCGCACAGTAGGCTGAAACGCCGAAAATGTGATCGAAATTATTTTAGCCCACATGTCCAACTTTATAAGCCTTGGGGATGGCATTTTTCATCCTGACCTATTAAAAATATAATTTTCCTTCTGTAGCCAAAATAGTAGGTACCCAAAAAGAAAACAATGATTAGTTAAGTGGGGAGACTATAAATTTATTGGAACCCTTCATAAACACATATGAATATTATAAACATTCGAGTCTGTTTTTGTAAACAAAAATTAGTTCACTGATTACAAAATTATTTTGATTATATTACATTCCTATGAAAACTGTTAAATTACCACAAATAGCACGTTTTTTTCTTCCGATGATCAAACAGATGGGAGGCAACAAAGAGTTTCCAAGTGGAAGGAGCTGTCTTGTGAAAGCCTTTTGGCGTGTTTCACTATGAACAATGCACTACTGCGATTTAACTTTTTCCAGAATCTGAAAGTATTAATAAATGAGGAATAACACCATCATCACAACCCAGTTTTACCATAAAAAAATAAATAAATGACGGACATGTTCTTCTTTTTTTCAGCAGAAACACCCTTTAAAAATAAATTATGGATCTCCTCTTTCGGGTTATCTTGAATTGCAAGTAATCAGTCATGGCATGATCACACTGAAACCACAATAACTACTAACGTCCACAATATTACAATAACACAAGATAATAATACATAATAACAGATAATCAAAACATGTCAAAGCAGGCAAACAGAGCAAATACCGAGAATAATTTACGTGGGGATAAAAACCAGGATTAAATAAAAGTATGCAATTTTCCGGTAGGTCATATTCAGTAAATCACAATTGCTTACAAAAATTCCTCTCTATAGGAATATTGTGAAACAACCACACAAGTCAGTAAGTACATTATTAAGTACAAAAATAAACCTGTGAAGTAAACATAGCTTAAGCCGAAGTCCAAGAATTATATAATTTTATAAGGTTGCCATAATACACGGGAAAAAATGATAATTATTTTCCAAGTTTCCTAATATTAAAAAAATGCAATTAAAATAATTGGTTTAAAAAAATCCAAAATTCTTAGAAAAATTGTAAATTCCTTATTATTTATTTCGAATCATTCTATACACGATGGCAAGGACATTTCTGCAATAAAATCTTATTTTCAGAGCAAATACTCCACATTTCACTCTTCAACTCAACCCAATCCATTAGTTCCATCTCTTTCCTCCTCCTTGTTACCCTGGACGGAGGTTAAAAAGGCAAAGGCCAAGAGACCTCCTGCTGAACCCATAACACATATTCAAGACACAAATAAAAATTCATAGTCAAAATTCGAGATACACTATCAGGTAGATCAATGGCATAAAAGAACAAAGACATCAAGTTTTCTAGATGCGGTGCAACGTAGTTGCAAATAAAATATAAAACAGTATATATAAAAAAAACAATGACATTTCAGTGAGCATACTGTGTTTGAAGAAGCACTGAGGAGCTTTTCGGGAATACCATAACTACAGCCCGGATTCTAGTGCAATTGCACTTTTTTTTCGGTTGCTTGAAATTGATCGGGTACAAATTATTTACACGATTAACATATGTAAGTTTTATTTTGCACGAAATTGTACATTTTAGACAATTTTTGGATAAATTGCACGCACTATGTTTTTACTGCATTAAATTGAACATTTAGCCGTACTTAAAAAAATATTTGTAAATTGCTTGAAAATTTAAACATGAACCAAAATTACATAGGACAGATTCACGAATACTTCACTATTTATAACACACTAAATATAATTCAATTTTCTGAAAAATTATGGAACTGAAACTGAAAATTGAAGTTGGTTTCGCTCTTTTTAGATTCGTGGAAAGCCAGTTAATCCTAACCAGTGCTACAGTCAGTTTATAGTTGGCAAAATAATTATGCATACAAACAGTTTTTCGTACAAAAATATATTCAATAATTTATTGAAAATAAATTAATTAGTGGACAAACAACATCTCGCATAAATTATTACGAGTGAAGGGAATTAAAAATCCGTACAACCTAATTAAAAACAAATATCGGACATTGGTCGAGCAAAAAAATTTGTCACGCCTTTACAGTTGTGATTATAACTAGTTAGCTAGTTATCTGCTCATGATTTTCATCTAATTAATTATATCTTATTAAAATGTAAACCCAAAATGGGAAAAATGATCAGAATTGATAGAAGATCCACCAAAATGGATCCTTAACCCAGAGCTATCGTATAAAATGGATCGTAAATACAAAGAGTTACTATAAGTTCTACCGGCAAAGATGAATGGTTCAACCTTTTCGACAAGGAGTGAGTTATCGATATATCAGCAGAAATTTGAGATTGTCCATACGATACGTTATTAAAAAAATTATCATTTGGCAGAAATATAAAAAAAAAAAAGGAAGAAAATGCATTGCCTTGTGCGTGAATCACGATGATCGTGCGAAAAGTAGCAAAAAATACTCTAGCAAGAGCTCGTAAGGTTTTCACATTTTACATATCAATGCTCCAATCTACCTAATTTATTTATTTATTACCTAATTAAGAAAAAATAGTTATTTATGAAAGAAAACAAAATATGTAGATTTTTTTTAAAGTATAAACGACGTAAATGGCATAATTTTATTTTTTGTTGCACATTTTGGCATTGTTATTGCATGTTTTACATTTTTTTTACTGCACGAAATCCGGGCTCTAATCTGTTAGTTATCTGATAATGAATGGTATATTTTGCTATTTGTTATTTTGTTATTGTTTTTAAGTTTGATTGGGTAAAGTCGAAATTCCGAATTTTGGACAAGTTTTCGGTGTTTCAGCCCACTGTGCGACGACTTTAAATAAATAAAGAAAGAACTTTTTTTTTTGTATATTAACTGATCCCTTGATTGAAATTTAATCCTCTTAATTTTATTTCATTTCATTATTCATAATTTTTTTTTTTATACAATTTTATTAAAAAATTTCCACAAATTATTACAACAATAAATCTTGAAACCATAAAGTTCTCTTTCCAAATTCAACAAATCACATTTGGCCCTTAGGATTAGAAGCCACAATATTAATAAACTTTATTTATTTATTATTATTTTATTTTCCCTTACCTATATACTTCGTATACATTAAGGGAAAGTATTTCGATCGTGAAAATTTTCGAATTCGAGTTTTCAACGGAAATACACGATTTAAGGTCTCCTGAGTCCTAATACCCAAGTCAAAATGGTCTGTGTGTCTGTGAATCTGTGTGCAACTTTTTCGTCAAAATCAACCAACCAGATGTGCCATTTTATATCATCGATATTACACTTTTTTACAATTTTCTCGAAAACGGCTCTAACGATTTTGACGAAACTCGCCTAAATTATTTAAAGGCCTTTAACTTTTCATTTATGTAGTACATCACCGAGGAAATGGAGGGAAAAAAGCTATGATGAAAATAATATTTTATTTACGCATAACTTAAAAGGTATGAATCTTATCGTAAATTATGTATAAACTTATATGAAAGATAATTAAATTATCTAAAACTCAAAAAAAGAATCATCAAAATCGGACAAGTATTAGCGAAGAAGATACAGGGCATCGGGCTAACCAGAAGTGGCAATTATATCATCGATTTTACACTGTTTTACTTAATTTTCTCTAACGATTTTGATAAAACTTGCCCAATATCTTCTCCTTAAAGCTATTTTATGTATTAATAATATCAACGAGAAAATGCAGGGGAAATAGTTCTATCCAAAAGAAAATTTTATTTGTGTATAACTCAAAAAGTGAGCATTTTATGGTAAATTTTGTATGGAATCTTATGAAAGCTAATCAAATTTCCTAAAAAAAAAAAAAAAAAACAATTATTTAAATAGGGCCTGTATTAGTAAAGATATAGCGTATCTCACAAAGATTACTTGACCCTAGATGGAAAACCGAGCGCGTCCGGAAGGAGACGAATGCGACTAAGCCTCCTCACACCAAGCCGTCAACCTATTATTAACAAAACGCTCTATAACAGTGTATTGTAATAACATAATAGTAGAAATTTTTTTTTTAATTTTATTTTTTAAATTCTCACCTATCTATGAGACAACCAGTGAATGTGCTGGTTAAGAACATGTAAACGTGGTATGAAAGGCATGCGAAAGAGTAGTACCCAGCGGCACCTCTTCCTGTCATGATAATCGGATATAATTAGGCTAGGAGATCCCTCATCCAGCTCCTCTTCAGCCTTCTGCGAGTGTTGTCAGGCATGTTGGTTGTCGCCATGTCTTGTATGAGTGCGTTAGGATGTCCGTGTAAGTTTTCGTGAAATCGTTTGTAGTGGGTCCGTACGTGTTCGTTAACTGTAGGCATATTGAGATCTGTATGTAACGTAAAGTTGCTGATGTACCAAGGAGCTTTGGTGATAGTCCTAAAAGTTTTTGAGTGAAAAATTTGGAGTTTTTGTATGTGTGTTTTTTTGGCTGTCCCATATATCTGTGAAGCGTAGGTCCAGATGGGCTTGAGTAAGTAAGTGTAAGTGTTCAATTTATGTCTAAGTTTCAATTTTGAAGTGAGTATAACAGTTTAAGTCTTTGGTTTAGCGTTTTTATTTATTCTTGATGTGTGGGCCCGATGTCATTCTTCAGTCAAATGTCAGGCCAAGGTATCGAATTTTGTCTGTCTGCGGAATTACTACATTGTCGAGTATATTGGAGGGCAGGTTTCTTGTCGGAGAGTAAAAGTGATATGTTGAGATTTGTCTTGATTAAGCCGAATTTTCCAAAGTTTGCACCAATCATGAAGTTTTGTTAGTTGATGTTGTAAAGTCTGTGAGACGTGTGCTGGATTTTGATGTTTTGTTAGAATTATTGTATCGTCTGCATACGTCGCTATCAGAGTTTCGGTGCTGTTTGGAATATCATGTGTATATATGATGTAGAGCAGCGGAGCTAGTACTGATCGATATACCGGTCGAATGGCAGATAGTTCTGAGCCTTGGCAGACAGAGAAAAATCTTTCAGAAAGAAAGGATTGAAGAATAAGATAATAGGTAGGAGGAAGAATCGTCTTAAGTTTGAAGAGAAGCCCCTGATGCCAGACACTATCGAACGCCTGAGCGACGTCCAGAAATACTCCTGTCGTATATAATTTTTGCTCTAGTGCCGTCGCAATGTAGTCCGTCACTCTGTGTAATTGTTGAATGGTTGAATGTTGGGATCGGAATCCAAATTGATGGTCAGGTATTATGTTATTGTTCGTCAGTATGTCAAGAAGTCTTTTGTAGAGTAGTTTCTCAAAAATTTTTGAACAAATCGGGAGCAGACTGATAGGTCTGTATGATGATGGAGTAGCTTTGTCTTTGTTTGGTTTATGAATCATGGTAATGTGTGAGTATTTCCATTGTAGAGGGAATTTAGTCGTTCTGAGTATTGCATTGTAAATAGAGGTTAGATACACTAGAGCCTTCCTGGGCTTTTTCTGGAGCACTTGAGCAGTTATCAGGTCATGACGAGGGGCTTTCTTCTTAGAAGCAAGGAGGAGGTGATGCTAGTTGTAGTGGAATGTCTAAAGTTTTGTGTACAAGTCTTTCGTATTCAGAATTAGTGAAGTCAGTATGTGGTGTAAAGACAGAAGAAAGATGATTCGCAAATAACTCAGATTTTCAATGTCTGACACGGCCCAGGAACCATCCTCATTACGGAGAGGTGCTGACACAACACGATGTTTAACAATTTCCTTGATGTGCCTCCATAAGCTCCCATCGTCAGTCGCAAGATTTATGATGTAATTGTCGTAAATTGTGCTTTTGAAAATTCGGATTTGTCGTTTGAGTTCATTGTTAAGTCTATTAAAAGTCCGTTTGTCAGATGGAAGTCGGTCGGTCTGCCATACTTTACGAGCTCTTCTCTTAGCTCTGATCAAATCTCTGATGTACTGGGGATAGTTTGGAAGTTGCCGTATTCTTCTGGATCTGGGAACAGAAGAGCACTGTATACAGCTGATAAACTTTTCAACGGCTTCCTCGAGCTCGTTCTCAGTTTTTAGAGACATTGGGATAGAGAGCGTTAAGTTTAAACAGTTGCTGTAAGCGTCCCAATCAATAATCCCTTCTACAAGAGATGGTATTTTTATGGCAGTACAAGGCTTATCCAATAGTACTAAATTGAGAAGAGAATGATCAGAGCAAAGATCGGAACTCGTATTTACTGTATAGGGTATGGTCTTAAGTCCTTTAGTAATGAAAAAATCAAGTAAATCTGGTCTTTTCTGTCTTGAGGTTGGCCAATAAGTAGGTGTTCCAGGTGAGATAGTGTCTAATGAGAGCTCATGGATAGCAGACCTCAGGTTTCTTCCTCTTAGTACACAGTCGTGATCCCCAGGACTGAATTTTGGCATTGTAATCACCTCCAGCAACAAAACATCTTCCAAGCCGTCGGAAGAAATTGCAAAACATAGCGGATATCAGAACGTATCTCGGAGGGCAGTAGACTGCAGCGAAGATAATGTTGTGATGTTGGGTATACATTGTGATGGCTGTGGATTGTATGTCTGGTGTTATGAGTAAAGGTAAAGGGTTGTGCTGTAGTGATGTTTTAATTAATATTGCGGTACCAACGTGTGAAGTTTTGTATATTGTGTAGCCGGGGATGTAAAATTTGGAATGTGGAGTCAGGTGTGTTTCAGTTATTAGAGCAATATCAGTCCGTTTGTCGTGTAAGTAAATGTCGAGTTCAGTCCTATGTTGATTAATCCCATTTGCGTTCCAAAGAAGAACGGACAGGGAGCCCACAGTCAATTGATTATTGGCCATATCCAGAGTATAAGGCTTGAGTAACCTCTGAAAGTTGTTGAAGAAGACTGAAAAGGGGCTGAATGAGGTTATTCAAGCCACTAACTAGGTTGAACAGCTGAGACGGTGGTGAATGACTGACAGCTGAAGGTACCGGCTGCGTAATGCCCTTTCGCATGCCCGAAAACTCCGGTTGCTGATGAAATACTGGCGCTCCAGTGGTAGCTGTTCGTTGAGGCGGCTGCGGATATTGTGATTTCTGTCTCGATGGACCTGTGGGAGGTTTGGGAAGAGCTGGGAACTCGTCCATAGCCGGAGGAGAGGCTATTGTGCTGATATTTTCTGGAATTTCTGTACATCAAAATTGTACATCGAAAATTTTTTCATTAAACGTTGCTTTTGATATGTCGATAAAGAACATGGGCAATGGTCTTTTAAAACGTGAGATAACATTCGCAACGTTGTTAACAGCATATCCAAGATTCCCTAACTCACTTTTTATTACTTCAATAGGAGTTGAATGATGCAAGTTTTTTATTACAACCCTAGGGCTTCTACCTTCGGGTAACTGATACGTGTGGAAATCCGCACCTCTCCTTCTTAAATTAGAAACTAAACGGCGGTAGATATCCGGATTTTCGGGGAATACGCTAACACCTTTTGTTGTTGATTTTAATTTGAAGTTGTTTTCACCAACTTCACTCTGACGTAATATTATTAGCGCGGAGTAATTCTCAACATCGTTTAAGTGAATTGGTGGGGGCCTGACACAAACAGGAAGCGTTGCTTTTGACTGTGTCTCTTCAACATTTGAAATATTTGATAGGGGATCAAAACTATTTTGGGTAATGGTAACATCACTTACCTTCATTAGTTTCCTTGGGGCGTTTTCGGCCGGTTACTAGTTCCCAGGCACTGTTGTTATTTTCCGCGTTTGATGTTAATAGTAGAAATTAACTTAATAATTTCTACTTTTATATTATTTAATGGAAACACTAGAGTTATTTAAAAAACTAATTAATTATACTTTTTTGAGAAAAGACTTGAAGAAGTGCATTCTGCTGAGTTTATTTCGAGTAGTATTGAGGTGAACTCTTTAAAATAATCTTAATGTTTATTATTATTGGTTGGTTAGGGAAAGTTGATGCGCGCACCTCACCAGATTTTTTTTTCCATCGTGCTCTGCTTATCTCCTTTCAGCTTATCACACACAATAATCTCAAACAGAATCGAGTTTTAAAGAGATTCGGTGGAAGGAGGTATATATGTGATGTATTTGAAGAAGATATGTTGTTTTGACACCGTACCTTCTAGCTCGCATAGCCTTTTTGAAGAAAAACTCTCCAAAAGAACCTTCAAAGGAATCAAATTAGTCTCACCAGAATAACTATCTAGCTACTTGATTAAAGAACTAACCCAATGAATTTAGCGATGATTGACTTGTAACGTTAACTGTATTGCAGTTTTAACTACTCACTTAGTTACTGGGGATTTCACCATCTTTGTTTATAATTCAGTAGTATAATATTTAAAATGTCTATTATTTCTTTTAATCTGTACTTCTTTATGCGCACTTGTCACAGATAAGAGTGACTATAATCAAATATGAGGATAGGAAAAGATAGATGGCATATTAGGCATGGGGAAGGATAGTGACCAACAGCATCTCTTCCCGGTCCCCAATTACTTAATTAATTATGGTCCCCTTTATCTTAATTAAGGAAAGACGATATCTCATCCAGCTCCTTTTTATTCGGCTCCTAACGGGCATGTCTCCAGTAGCCATATCTCTCTGTTCATTTTGATTAAAAAACAACAACAAAATTGCTTTGCTACCATCATTGTCTTTAAGAGAACATCGTCGGGTTCAAGCTAAAATAGCTATTTGGTAGAATTTTAGATTTTCATAGTATATGAATTTGAGATTCCTTTGGCATGCTCTCTGTCATCCTATACTGCTCTATTTTTTTAATCCCTTGATTAAAGTTATCGACAATTTAATTTTTTCGAATAAGCATTATATTATGAATTTACCATAGTAAAAGAAAAACGATATTGTGCTACCCTTTACATTCACGTTTTCAAAATTTTAGGATGTAGTAAAGTAGCGTATATTGCATATTCCCTATTCTGATTTATATGGCGTAGACTCATTTTTCGATAGAGTTAGAGGTTAATTAACAAATATCCCATTTTCGCTAATTTGTCTTACTGAAAATTGATGTCCGTGTAATAAATGGTTGTTGTAAACTATCGAAAATGCCACATTCGGTCCTGTGCATAACTGGATTATCAGTTCACTAGAAAATCCAAATCCACAGTGACAAATATAATATTCAATGTTTTTGAAATAGCTGTTGTCGTTTTAGATTATACCATAAAATTCTCCATGAAAAAGTGATGAAAGGGCCCGACGCATTGAACATTGGAAGATCGGCGCTCCAATTTAGTAAGTTCCATTTTGCCGCCCTCCTGAAAAGTTGTTTTACAGATTTTGCTGGTTTTGCATACACCCGACGATGTGTTTAAAATAAATTTCTTTTGTGATAAAACCGACCCCAATCGAGTGTAATATTTGACACGAAATTAGCTCTGAAAGGTAACCGGAACGGTCGGGAACGGTGATAGCTTAGAGGTGACACAGATCGAATCCGATCCGTCCTCCAACAGGTTGCCTTCAGCAGATTAACCTTGTCAGGTAGAGGCTGATCGCTCAGTGCCATAATGGTCACTTCTCCCCGGTCAATGCTATTAAGTCCAGTCCATTAAGTGCTCAATTTAAGTTACTTTCATAGAAAGGTACTATGTTCAGATAGTAATTGTAATTTACCAGCGGAATATCGTTAAAATCGTATACATTTTTAGTTTTGGGCCAGGTATTGCTAAATGGCGTAGACGAAACTTACTTCGATGAAAAACATGGTTGAATTCGTATATTAATATTATTAGGATTTAACAAAAGAAAAGAAAAAACATATTTATCTATCATCTCAGAATGTGAAACATTCTAATATTAACCTTCACAAAACATGACATGTTGACCCGGAGACGATCTCGAAAGTCCTAATTAAAAGTCATTTCATCAAAGAAAACAAACTATTTTATTTATGAAGAAGTGTTAATATGAGTATAAATATTTTTTGTAAATAATGGTTGGGAAATAAGCAAGCTCGAATATGATAATTTGAAATTTGAGGATTGGCTGGTAAGTAACAGTATGAGTAAGTTTGAGATAGCCCAAGCGCAACTAATGTAAATATTCTCTCCGCCATTACTCCGTATGGAACATCGATCACAATATAATATTAACAACTCTAACAATTAACACTCTAACTCAATTATGATATATAATCCTTCTTTTCTTAAATTTCAACTGTATTAATCTATAATATGTGTTTAGGCGCCGCAACTTAACCGAGAAAAAAGATGAGAAAAATAGTATTGGCGAGGGGTAAGCAGAATTTTTTTTTCGGAGGGGGATTTAAATTTATTTTGGGGGAAGGAGGAGGATTTAATAAGAGTAAGGCAAATAAATACCCAAAGGTTAGTAATTCGCGAACATTTAAAGATAAGCATGAAAATTGGATCTAAAACTATTTTTAAAATAACCAAAAATATTACTCAAAATTCAAATTATATGTTGCTGGAGATGAACATTATATTTTTTCGTACATTACGGGAGAGGAAAGGATATATCCACCTAATCCCCTCCCATGCGTATGCCACTAGTAACGGGTTATGGAGAAACCATCGAATCTCATCTCGCATGAATTTCTATGGATCTGACAGAAGGAATCATGAAAGGAGACATCCTAGTGAAGAAGGAAGAAAACATTCTACATTATTTTGTTTTTTGTGACTGGTTCATTTCACAGTCGACATTCGATTATGTAAACATTTGGAAGGTTACAGCAAATAGGAAATCCGTGGTGGAGCTAGTAGACCCTAGCAGATTTTCGTAACAGGTTAAAAGGTTACTTGACCATACAAAGTCGCTCATCACTTCAAGTTTCTGGCCTATCCAATTTTTCATTATTGGCTAATTTCTTAATTATCAGTATATTTCTGGAAGATGCCTGAATGAAGCTTTGAGTCTCTTAATATCCGATCAGTCGACGTTTCGTCAATTCGGGTATCATTGGGACAGAAAAAACGTAAGATCACACAAATTTAGACCAAATATAGCACATCAACATTCTAAAATAGTATCAACTAAACATAATACATCACTTCAAAACAGATGTAAATACAAATATTTCCTAATGAATTATTTTGTATTACTGTCAAGGTTGTAAGAGATAGCCGTTTTGTAAAGGTAAACATTGCGAAGGTTAGGGTAAATGTAAACATTGAGTGGGCTACAAATAGACATAAAGAAGGTTACAGAAAGTGTGTGATAAAATTAAAATATTTGGAATTGGTCAGCGAGTCAGTTGGATCTTGGTGGAAAGAATTATCAGTTGCGTATAACGTAAATGATAGATGACCGCTGACAGCCGAGCGGTGATATCGTGATAGAGGCTAGGTGATACCAAGTATTGAGCAACTGTGGTTTAAAGTGATGATAGTGTTATAAAAGGTGACAAATAGGAGGGTCGTATTCGTGTGTGTCTCTGTAAAATGCCGAAGGATATCTACGGATATTATCTGGAGTAGACGACTCTGTGGTGTCGCGTAGACGGTGAAGTAGGAATTATATATTCGGGGCCTTCTCTAGACGATAGATCTCTACTTTATGAGCAAAATGAAGGGTTGGAACCGTATTAAAAAAAGTCTTGACGAAAAGAGACTCTCCTCGCAAGGCAATCAGCCTTTTCATTTCCCAAAATTCCCGAATGTCCAGGAACTCATTCAACTCTTTTCCTGTTGGTTTCAGACAGTTTGTTAAAATTAACTTTACATTCTTCCACCAACTTTGATCGGGTCGCATAACCACTTAAATCCCCGATAGCAGCTTGGCTATCTGTGTGGATTGTAACTAGTCTGTTTTTAACGCCCTCCTCAATAAGAGACTGGGCACAGACAAATTGCTAACACCTCTTCCTGAAAGACAGAGGTATGCCTACCTAAGGATATGAAAATTCCCTCTCTGGGCTTATCCATCCTCCAAATACCTGCCCCTGAGCCTTGTACCGTCAGAGATCCGTCTGTTTAACAATTAACTCCATTGCCATGGTACATGGGAGTTAGTTCTGCTGATCTTAGTATTATAGTATCCCTCCCTATAGCTTGGTACTTGTATGTCACAATTCATTGCAAACACCTCATCCTCATCAATCCTATTAAATAAAGTCCCATGTCTCTGGTAAGACAGAGATTTGGATCTTGTCCCTAATTTCGTAAATCTGTACGCAGGGTTAAATCCTTGCGCCTCAATTTTCAGATGCAATAGTATTAGGTTCAAAAGGACCTCCATTGCAGCAGTGGAAGTGGTGCTCATGGCGCCAGATAAGACACACCAGCCTTTTTAATCTGCCCAATATGATGGCTCTAGGCCTACTAGCATTGATCCTATGCCACCAAACATTTGCAGCATATAGTACAATAGGTCTGATCGCCGTCTTATATGGTCATAAGGCCATTTTGGGTTTCAGACCCCACGATTTGCCCACGGCTCCCTTACATACCCATTGGCAGCGAAGTGCCTTCGTGCTAACCTTACTAATATGATTAAGCCATTTTAGCTTACTATCAAGGGTAATTCCTAGATATTTAACTTCACTGCAGATATTTATCAGAGTACCATCAAGACATGGCGGTCTGATTATCACATTTTTCCTGCTAATGAAGATGCAAAGGTTGACCTTCTGGGGGTTAATGCCAAGACCATTGGTTATCTTTGCACCATTCTTTTAGAAGGTTCCTTATTACTATGAGCAATCCGGAGATAGTCTCAATCAAAACGGATATAATGAAAACAAAACAGCGATATCGTCTGCATATCCCTGCGTATGGAATCCTGCAATAAGCTCTGCAGGATCAACAAAGTGTCCACAACCAGACACCACAGGAGTGGTTACAAAACTCCTTCCTGTGGACAGTCCCCCGTGGGTCTAATTCATAGCTTCGCATGTCCTAGTTCAGATTTGAGTAGCCTTCCCTTCAGAAATGAATTAATCCATTCAGAAGCTAATGGTCCTACCCCTTTCCTCTCTAAAGCTTTTGCCATAGTATCATAAGGAGTACGATCAAAGGCACCCTGAATATCCACCAAAATGCCTGATATAATTTCTTTTTCGGCTAGACTTTTCTCAATTTGGATGTAATCTCAAATGATGTAATGATGTAAGTACAAATGATGTAATCTCGCATGATTTGCCAGTCTGATAAACAAATTGTTCACTATCGAGTCGCTTTTTAACTAAAACCGTATCTCGAATATTGCTGTCAATAATCTTTTCTAAAGCTTTCATCAAGAAGGATGTCAGACTGATAGGTCTATATGCTTTAGGATTGTCATAGGACTCCTTCCCAAGCTTTGGAATATAACAAACTTTTGCCACCCTCCAATTATTGGGAATGTGTGATATGATAAACTCCCCCTATATAATTCCATTAGATAGGGTTGTAATACAGGTAGGCCTTTTTGAATTAAGGCAGGAATAATCCCATCGATACCCGCAGATTTAAAAGGTGCAAAAGTATTAATTGCCCATTCCATCCTCATAGAATTAATTATTCTATTGGTTTCAGACCACATAGTTCTCATCTCAGCAGCTCACAGTCAGGAAAGTGCGAGTTCCAGGTTCTTTTATTAGAATAATATATATATATCTATATCCTTACATTTTACATACAGCTGCAGAACTCCACATGCCGCAATGCAGTGATACAGGTTGACCTGTAAAAGCTTAGTATCCATGGTTATTGTGAGCCGGCTCCCGGAGGAATGACCCCCGGCGGGGGACAGAGAGCTCCTCCTCAGCTGGGTCCATAGGTGGCACCATTGAGCTCTCTCCCTGCGCCTCTACTATTACCGTCAAGCTATCCACATGATGTTCCGTGTCCGAATCCGGGTCATTTAAATATTGGCAGAAGTGAAGATCTCCGCGTCTGTCGTTCGCGAGTCCCATCGGACTCCCCGGGGGGGCACCACGTGGAAGTGACAGTAGGCGTTGATAGGGATAAGGAGGACTGGGAAGTCACAAGCAGTGAGTAGGGCACTATCGTCTGATCGTTCCGCAAGAGATGAGGAGATTCCCGCACCCATCTCCCTCTCTAGCCCTCCCGTTGCTCTACCCATTCTGGCCCCCATTCTGCCATGTGCCCTTACTTTTCATTACCTTTGGTAAACCATAGATTCTTTATTTTATGACTTTCTGAAACTCAAGACTTGTAAGAAAACTACATTGTATATTAAAATCATTAAACATTATATATAAGTTGTTTTTATGAGTTAATTAAGCTTCAGAATTTATGAAAATACTCAAAAAATAGTTCAAGAGAAAATGTCTACAAAATTAACTGCTGAAGGTATGTAATTCCAATCGGATAAAAATAGGATAAGTTTATTAATTAATTATATAATTCTAGTCGATTGATTACGCTTGAGGATTGAATGCCAATATGGTAAATTTCATAATACGAATTATCTCATTTAATTTACATTAATTTTATTTTATTTAATTTCAGCATTTAATTTAATTTTATGTATGCACTAAATTAGACTATGCTCATAAAGTTACCGAAAAGTTCTTGTTTTAAATTAGTCATTAGTCTTCTTAAAGGAAAATTTTTAATTAACTCATTGTTTATTTACAGTTATGGAACAGCCTTCTACCGTTTAACCGTGAGAGGTAAGTACTATATTATATTTATTTATTATTCACATGACAAATAATGGTTATTGATTCATTATTATTTGGTTTTGTCCTTACGCATATATCATGGCAGTGCTTCATTTCCATCAAGTACTCGAACTACATGATTATATAAGTTGTGATTTATGATGGCGTACCTCACTGCGATATATTTGAGATTATGAAATTTAGTATAGTTTATAATAAAATTTCCTCCTCCTTAGTGATTCACTACGATTTTCCATTTGGGATAGCATCAACCTAACTGAATATTTTCTTTATACCATTTATATTAAAAACGTACCTAGAAATCAACCTGCATATTTCTAACGTCAGAACATTTCTTCTTTTTATTTCTTAGCGTTTGTTATTCTTAAGTGACTTCGTCCCAGAATAAAGATTCTATTCTATTCTAATTTATGAACCTTTGAAAAGTTGATTTTTAAAAATTAAAAAACAACAACGTATTATTGGTTTATCCAGCAGTGTTATTTTTTTTATATCCAACAAATTACCATATTATACCATAAACTTTATTTATAATTTTCTAAAAACGAATCAAACCATTGTACAGATTACAGTGAAGCGAAGTTCTTCCTTTAATTATTTTATTTTATAAAATAATGACAACTTAGTACTATCATCTTTTCGGAGTTCTATCCCGTCTTCAGGATATTTTACTCATTTGTCCTTTTAAATTATTTATTATTTTAATATTAGCTACTACTCCTATTTTTCTCTTTATCCATATCATTATTCGTCATTTTTCTTTATGATAACATTAGTTCTTATCTACAACTACTGAATGATAAAAAGTAGTGTATCAATGTCATTGTCAAACTGTATTATTAGGTATCATGACTCTCACTATAACCTACATATTTGATTTATTAATTAATGGACCAATATATTAATATAAATTTCACGATGTAATAAAAATAAATTCTGGCGGATTGGATTGGAGGCACTTGCGGCACGGATTTGGCCTCCGGGCCGTAGTTTGGAGACTCCTGTCATAGATGATAAGCTTTCAGTCTCACAGTCTTTTATAATTAATTAATTCTTATATCACCTTTCTTCTAGAAGAGTGTTACATTTCAAAATAGCCATATTTTCAGAAACAGCCAAATAAGTGGTTTCATTCTTGTTTTATGAACACCAGCGTGAATTTCGGAAAAACATGTTCAAATTGCTTCAGAAAGCAAACCTATATGTTATTCAGATTGTCTTAAATTTTTAAAGTTTTTTTGCGAATTTTAATTCCATGATATATCATGGAATGATATCACGGGTTTTAACCCGCTTCTGCTAACCGCGTTTCGACAATATGGAGTGAAGAGTACAGTTACGTAATGAAAGAAATACAGTCTAATCTCTAGATTAAAGCACAACCGAATAAAACGAAAAGCAGGTAATAAAAAAATAATAATAATAAATAGACAATTTTATTAAAATATCACATTCATTTTCCAAATAGAATTTAAGGTTTTTTTTTGTTTTGTTTTTTCAGGAACATTGTATCAGCATTTATCTCATTAGGCACAGACAAAAATCTTATTTTCACCCTTGATAGGGAAATTTAGCAAAGCAAAAATGATTAGTTAATTATTAAAAATAAGAAAATTTTGTAATAACAAGGAAAATTTTATTAAAGTTTAGGACCTTCGTCTTCAAACATTGTCCTGTGTCTGTCAAATGTTATACTTAGGTAGACTATATTTTCAGATGATTTGTTCAGTCATTAACTTTTAATTTGATTGGGAATTTTTTCATTCCTTTTCGTAACGAAAAAAATATTTCCTTTGTTCTATCAGTGTTTTCTTCTATATTTATTATTTTCAGCTCCTTGGCTAATTGTTGACAAACATTTTCGGATTGTTTTATAGCCTTATCGGTGTTCAAGATAGTTCTTGTGACACCAATATCTTCTGCGGAGGCTGTTATTGTGGTATTTTTATACTTTCCGGTAGTTTTCTGATATGCAATAACATATTGAAATATTCAACTTACATGTTACGACATAAAGACTATTGTAACGGGAGCTTATGAGATACTACCAAAATAATTTAAGGTATTTATCCGTTTATCAACATTTTTCATCTAGGGTGTAGTCGAATAAGTCCAGCTAGCAATCTAATCTGGTTATGTGGTGAATGCGGATTGCAGATGAATGAATAGTGAGAAGCTTCCTCTAAATAAAGGAACTAGTCAGCTATGCACACCCCCTGAGGAGGATGTTCTGTAGGAGGGAGGGTAGGAAGGGGATGCGGTAATCTCATCTGGGGGTCTAACCAGGTTAGAGGGTTACTAAATGAATTACTCCTACCGGTCAATGAATTATTGAAAAAAAATCCGCTATTGAGGTTGAGGAAATTTAAAGTCTTGGTCCCAATGGCAAAGGGGACACCGCAATTTGTCCCTATTGAAGGCGTCTGCAGTGATTGACACGGACTTGGCTTATTACCGCAGATTGGTGTGATTGTCCACCTTCCGCTGGTTGATTGTGCCATTGGGACCTTTTATCAGGCTGTTATTTTGGTAAAGCTGTGAAATATCTGTGTAGCAGTAAACACAATAGTTTTTCTGGAAAACGGAATTTTTTTTTTTTCGAATTAGTTATTGAAGTTTTTATCCAACATTATTCGTATTTAATGCGAAGGAGAAATAAGTCAATACTGTAGAGGATAACAAAAGACAATCCAGTGCTCATAAGGTATTTTCGGATAAGAAACAGAAGTAACGTATTTTCGACCCGAATTGAAAAATATATTTAAAATACATCACTTTTATTTACAAAATATCTATTTTTATTTTGGTTTTAGACTCATTTGATATTTTATCATGTTATATTTTTTAAAGTATTGGTTTTTTTTCTCGATTATATAGATCATTTATATATTTGGAAAAATTGAGTTGAGGTTAAATCTCCTATGAGGCACTTCCAAGACAGTCCTCACACAAATGGCTACGTAGTTATTTACCTACCATCTTGGAATGTATATAAATAGCTTATAAAATTATATTTTATTAGATTGCTTATAAATCAGTATTTCGTTTGTCCTGTAAAATCATTTGACATATAGGAGGTTTCAGAGCCGCCATGACTATATATAATATTCAGATATCGACGAGACGCTTTATCTACCAGTTTCATCGGCGATAACAAAATTCTTCAGGCAGACACTATACTACTTTGGACTTGCCTTCGACCGAAGGATGACTTGGGCCGCACACGTCAAAATGAAAAGAATGAAATTAATTTACTCTCTTTTTCTCCAATCGTCAAAACTGAAATCAGACTTAAATCCATATAGATATATGCTATAGACGCAGATGCTTTAGTCTGCAATAACTACTGTCTATTAAGATTTTTTTTTATTATGAAATAGTAATACAATCTGCCTCACTCAAGGGCAATATGTACTAGTGCTTTAAGACTCTATTCATACCATATATACAAGTGAAATAAATTAATAATAATAATTTACCAACCGGATTGTCTTAATCCAGTAAGTTTTTGTATGGCGCTGTTCCATTAAGCCGAATACTCCGAAGGAATGAGGTTCGCTACAGACTCATCATCAAGGATGCTGTAACTACAGTCAGCCACAATTGGTACGTGCATGTTCTCAAACTATATGCAAAAAATATGCAACATTTACAAAGCATGGATGAAACTGTATCATCATTTACTAGTGACATAGGTATGTCTTTTGGCCTTAATAAGTGCGCAGTGCTGCATGTAAACAAGGGAAGAGTGGTTATCATTCTGAAAAATGAAGAAGAGTGCATCATGGAATTAGAAGCCAACAAATTATATTAATATTTGGGCATGCAAAAGCAACTCAAAATTGTCCAAAAGGACATGCGGCAATAGTTTCTAACAATGCTCAGAATCGGATCGCGGAAAGTATAGAAGACTCAGCTATCTTGGAAGCAAATAGTCAAGGTAATCAACACTTGGGTTATACCAGCTCTGAGTTATAGCTTTGGCATACTACAGTGGCCAAACACCAGGAGATAGATCGTCTTATACGAATGGCCTAACGCAAGAACGGGCCCTCCATCCAATATCTTCCAAAGCACGGCTGTATTTATCGAGAAAAGGAGGAGGACGTGGATTTCTAAGTATCGAATAATCGTGCCAGAAAAAGAATGACTGTATGAATGGAAAAATAAGTCTCTGCATGAAAGATTCTACAGCCAATTGAATGGCGCCTCGATAGATAGGGAAAGATCAGTCGAATGGTTAGCAACTGGAAAGCTATTCTCTGAGACAGAAGGCCTTGTAGTTGCCATTCAAGATCAGGTTGTTAGCACAAGATCGAACAGGAGGCATGCCCTAAAAGACACTACAACATCCTATAAATTTCGACTACGCTTGGTGACGCTAGAATCAATACAGCATACACAGATTGATGTGGAGTCCTAGCTGATATGGAGCACCTCCAGAGGCAAGATAGTGAGGCAAAAGTTTTTCATCAGGCCCTGGCGAGGAAGTTTTACCTATTGCATGAAAAGGCGCCATATTATAAATAAAATCCAAATAGACTAATTCAAAAAGTTCCCCCGTATTGGAGACTTATCTATTATCACGAACCACACTGTGCGTCATAACAGACCTAATATCCTACTTACAAATTATAAAGAGAAGACAGGAAAGCTTATTGATGTGGCGAATCCTAATGACGATGATATAAGCTCAGCAGAAGGGGAGAAATCAGAAACTGGCGATTGAATTGAAAGAATTATATCCCTTGGAAAGCGTAGTGGTAATGCCAGTAATAATATCGACAAATGTGCTGATCCCAAAGTCAACGTTGGCAGGCATGGCCGATTTAAGATTGCCTCTTGATGTGCTAAGAGAGACTCAACAGGCGGTTCTCTCAGACACTGCATGGAAAGTAAAAACTTTTTTAAATGTATGAAAATATTAATAATTGAAGACGCTCGGACTTGTCCCCCACCTCAGTTATGAACCCGCAAATGCGAGAAAAATTAAATAATAATAATTAAAATAAAATAAAATTATATAAAAAATGAAGTGAAAATAATTTTATATCACAAACAGAAATAAATAGATAAATAATTAAACAATAGAAAAATAAGCAAACAACCAATATAAAAAAAATTTATGTAAGTAATAATGAAATAAAATAATCTTACAATATTTACAAACTGCCTAAGGATTTCCTAACCATGCTTTGCCTTCTCAATGGAAAAGCAGAGCTGCAGGAGATAAAAAAAAAATCAGATTGATAACAGAAGCTTCTTTGAATGTAAATAGCAGAACTCTACTTTCCGATTTATACCAATCACCTATCAGCAAACACATGCGAACTATTTATCTCAACCTACTGTTAAATGGCATGGCAACTAATTAATTACGAAGCGACTAAAAAGGAGAATTAATGATAAATAAAAAAACTAGAAGTCCAATGCCTTCATAATTTTAACGCCCAAATTATATTTGATTTTCATAACAATAGGAAATACTTTGTAAAAAGATTAAAAGGTGGTCTCGAATTTTCGATAATGGTCACTAGGCAAGTACACATAGCTAAAGAGGCAGTAGCAATGTGACAACTCTAAAGATACGAATTTTGAATTAGCACTGAAAAGAAAAATAGTGTGGGACGGTATAAATAAAATCAGAGTTATATAAAGCTATAAAGTCGATATTTATTTAGATTTGGGTATTGTCAACTTCAAACGCGATATCTCTAAAAATATTATTTTGAGTTGTCACACTGATAAAGTCGGTATACCTGTAATTACTAAAATAACTTGGGCAGGCCTTTGATAAAGATGTAATAAAATAAGAACTTTTTAAGAAACAAGAAATAAAATAAAGTACATTTTAATGGGTAAAATATATGGTAACTAACAGCAGAAATGACGATGATTTCGTTAATACAGACTTATGGGAAGGTGGGGTGCATTTGATTATATATAAAAGCTATAGTATTCTGTACCAAACGTGGTTGGTTACCCATTTAAGGGAAAGTAACGCCATCGGTTTTTGAAAAAAATATTTATTCTGATAGGTTTTTCAACAAAAATGATTGAATATCTTTAGAAGTCAATACATTTGGCGCAGATATATTAAATTTTATTGTGCATATTTGAGGGGTTATCGCATATTTTTGTATATCTGGCCAAAAATTATGTTGAAATAATTTTTCTGACGATCAAAATAGAAAATAAATAATAAAACTATTTTCTGATACACCCCCTTATTTAAATGCATCAATTATAAGATGGATGAACGCCATCTACGATTAATAAAAATAGTGTATTATAAAATTAGTCTAGACTATTATAAAAATAGTAATCGTAGTAAAGATTAAGCTCATAGACAACTAATTCAAGTTGGTGTTGTGATTAAAACTGCACATAACGTGTACCTGTAGTTAAAAACAATTTAAAATATTTAATTGTATTTAAAAAAAAAAAAAAAGATCAAATATGTATAGTTTTGTATTTTTAAAGAAAATAATATTCAGCATTGTAATTTTGATAATCTTTCTAGAGCCCTTAGTTCCTGGTACTTTCTTTAACAAAGTAAAAAACATCCTCCTGTTCTCTTTTGGAATACCAAATTCTATTCTGGTCAGTTGTGCATATCATGTTAAATTAACTACGTTTTAATCTTCTAACATAAACCAAAATGCCCAAGGCAGGAGCATCATTTCGTTCAATGTGTTCAATGTTCAATGCTTTGAATTAAACTCGGAGATATTTTTCTTGCGAAAAAAATGTTTTACAATTTGTGCAATACAAGTTCGCCGTGTGAATTGTTTTTTTTCAAATCGACCAATCCGTAAAAGCAGATACGTTTATGAATTATTCTTGTAATTTTATACAATAATTTAAGATCGGAATGTAACAATAGTTTATTGTTTACTGTAGGGTTGCATGTGAAGATCAGTGAATTTTATTACGGTTGTAGACCATTCTCAGGACTGTTTGCCGAATTTGTTCAAATCTAAAGACACTTTCAATGAAGTACTTTGTTTTACATTAGTTGCATCTGGAATTCCTTTATTTGATCTATCAATACCTCCATTCGCAATAATAAAAGTATTTTACAATTATTTGAATTTTTAAGAATCATTTAGTTATAAACGAATTCTATGTAAAATTTTGTTAATAAAATATGTTTTTCAATTTAACTGGGTCATGTTCTATTTATATTGTAAATTATAATTCTTAAAGAAAGCGATTTAGACAATAATTACAACCTTTTGTTGATTTTTTGCACGTTTCTGACATTTATCATGCATGTTTTCCTTCATGTTACTGCAGGTTTTACTACATATTTGAGGACTTTTTACTGTATATTTGAGGACTTTTTACTGTATATTTGAGGAGTTTTTACTGCATATTATATAGCATATTTTGACCTTTTTTGCTGCATATAAATCCGGTCTTTGTTATAACATAGCGGTTATAATGATTGAGTAGTCCTGAATGAAGAACGAATTACTAAACTGAAAGCACTGCTTCCTAAGCAGTAGTTCCATGAAGCCTGAACATTCTAATGATTGTCCGAGACGAATGGTTCATGAAGGAAGTTATGTAGTCTGCGGTTTGTAGTCATAAAGGTAACCGTGCCCCTTAGCCTTGTAACATCATAATTTTAATGAAACAATATTGCTATCCTTAAGTCCTCATTCGGTGGATAACATATACCAAGATGTGTATCTGTGACACGCATTGTTCAGGTTTCGGTGAACCAGGTATAGAAACAACATGGCATGGCATGAAGTAGAGGTATTATCTCGTTACAGTAGTTATTGTATCGTTTCGGCCAATTGCGTTGAAGGAAAATTGTTATAACAAGTTTAACAGGAATGAATGATATATAATTTGAACGAGCTTGATGAGCAACTTTTTTTCAAAACAAAAAGGCTTATAATGAAACTTTATCGGCTGTTTAGTAAGCTTGTATAAGAAAATAGCTTGTGGTACGATTCAAGGGCAATTAGTAGTTGTAATAAAAAATAAGACTGCTAGTATGAACAAAAAATAAGTCTATATTTAATGAAAAAATTCAAAAATTAATTTGATAGGAAATGAAGAAAAAACAGATGTTTTAGAAACATCAATATTTTTCATTAATTAAAATTCTGATGTTCCTTATTAAATCTCAACTTATTTATTTTTTATATTACACTTCAAACGTTTCGGCCCTGTCGAGCATTATCATCGAAATCTTAATAGATATTATTTGATATTCCTTGTCAATATCCGTAAATTTTTATTACAGTCTTATGTTTCTCAGTCTACAACAATATAAAAAAGTTGTTAATAAATTAATTAAAAATAATAAGTTAATATATAAGTCTGTAATAATAAATAATATAGGTAATAAATAAATAAGGCTAAGGGACACGTGGAATTGATACTTTTATGACTAGAAAACCGCAGACTACATAACTTCCTTCATGAACCAAATCAAAGCCCTAATCTACTGGATAAAATCAACCTATATTCGTCTCGGACTATCATTAGAATGTTAGCAAAGTTGCCAAATGATGTGAAGACCGGTACCACTCTACTATCTGCAGTCAGTTAGTAAGTATTTAGCGGTCATTGATACGTTGCACTAGGCCCATATTGGTCTAGGTGTTCTAGTCAGCAAATATTGATGGGTGAAGCGTGTGTCCGATTCGTCATCTTGCCAGTAAGACTTCTTCTCGTCTGATATTTTGCTTAATCCATTGAAGTACTGTGTTTTTAAGCTCTCTTAGTTTGTTTTCTGCCGTATTTGTCCGTTTTATTTGCCATTTGTTGGTTACTTGCGATATCACCAGTGAATACAGATCATTATGAGGGATATCTAAACAATCACATGGAGGTATCAATGATGCAGCTTTTGCCGCTTCGTCGGCTTAGCAATTGCCAGGTATATCGTTGTGTCCTTTGGGTCCAGACAAATAAGAATTTATGATTTTTCCAGTTTAGTTTGCAAAGCAGGTGACAAATGAAGACTACAAGGAGATGAGTTGTGTGCACATTTCTTAGCATTAGCAGTGAAATTAAAGAATCTATAAAGAAGACGATGTTTTTACTCTCTCCATGATATGCCTCCCTTGGCCCCAGGTATATTGCTGTCAATTCTGCAATGAGTTAATTATACTCAGGAGGAGTTTGCGCCATGGAGTCATCAACTATTGCTGCGGCTCCTATGTCATTGTAACTTTTTTTTTTTATTTGAAAAATAATACAAGCTGTCACACTCAAGGCCAATATATAAGGGCTATAAGAATCCCTTCATACCATATATAAGATATATATACAAGATGAACGAAAAAAACAATAAAAAAAACAAGGAGATAAAATAAAAATAATAAATATCGTATAAAAAGAAAAAAATGTACATTACTAGTAAAAATGAATAGTCAGATAATTTAAATAATAGTAAAATAAGTAAACAACCAAGAAAAGAAAAATAAGTTAAGTAAAAATAAAATAAGTCATCTTAAACACGTTTATACCTATATACAATATTTACAATCTGCCCACAGAATTCAGTACCAAGCTCTGCCCCCACATGTGAATGGCAAAGCCGTGCTCCAGGAGATCCCAGCGCTTCTCACCCAGTCAACCTTCGAGGTGGGTTATAGGGATAGTTGATGCTGGCTAGAGATTGTGCTAAGGGATTAGGGTGATGAGTAAGGTACAGATGAAATATGGAGAATTTGTATGGAATTATGTCAAGAATATACGGGATGTTAAGGCCATGGTGTAAGGTCTTGTTTGAAACATATAGAGTATTGTAAGGAGGATTTTAGACTGGAAGGATTGAATACGTTTGATATTCGAAATTTTAGCTATCTCCCACAGTTCTAGTCCGTAGGTCCAAATATGTTTCATAATGATCTTGTAGATTAACAGTTTATTGGCTATTGAAAGATGAGATGTTCTATTCAGTAGTCTGTATGACTGGCCAAATCTTTGATTAAGCTATTGTCTTTTAAGTCTAGTATTAGGATTCCACGTTAGTCTTTAGTCAAGCAGGAAGCCACGATGCCGCACTGTGTCTGAAATGGGAAGTGTTACGGAATTAAAATGGTCTGGCAGATAGGATCTGCGTCGGAGGATGAATGTGACATGCTTACATTTTGATTCTTGACCTTGATGTGCCAATTGCTGCATCACTGTTCGATCAGGGAGAGATGCTTTTGCAGGTTTAAGGATGCCATTTCAGGATCGGAATGGGACGATCGGATAGCGATAATAACGACAAATGCTGCCAGAAAAGTATCGGGATTTAGAGGAAGGCCAGCAGTAAATAAAGTGTAGAGGATTAGATCTAAGACGCTGCCTTGTGGAACACCGGCTAGGCAAATTCATCTGCTCTGTTCCCATCTGAAGGAACCCAGGATCCATCATCACGTCGGAGAGGATGGGAAACAAACTGGTATTTTAGGATTTTTTTTTTGTTTCATTCCAGAGGAAGTTATCTGAAGCAGATAGTGAGGAAAGGTAGTAGTTATAGGATTGTGATCTACAGGTGGACAAGTTCTTTTTAACTAATTTAGAATAATGATTGTATAGCTTCCGACCGTCAGGATGCCTGGTTCTTTGCCAGATGATCCTAGAACATCGTTTGAAATGGATATGGTTTTAAAGGATTCTTTTGGCGGTATTTTGGGGAAGGATGGGGTGAGGATGCATTCCAGACTCCTCTCTGGATCAAGGTGGCGTAGGAATTTACAGCTTCATCGAGATCTGAGTTTTTAGGGATACTCTGAGGTCTATTGAATCTGTTATTATTTGTGTGTTTGAAGAAAATTATGGACTGGCAGGGGGAAGAAGTAAAGGGAGTGATACCGATGGATGATGACAGCAGTGCCAGCAGAGGCAGAATGCCTTTTGTAGGGATTAATGGCGTCAGGACGGCAGAAGACCTGTATATTCGCTCTTAAGTCTATTTGCGAATTCAAAATAATGTTTATATATAAGTGATTACTCAACGTTTATTTATTTTATGCTTCAAACAGAATTGATAACAATAAGTTTTAAACAGTTTTTAACATGAAACTATACTGTTTTCACTATGAAAGTAGTCACTTTTTAAGAGAAGATCTGAGATACGTGATAGAGCTGGTAAAGCTGACGCATGCGCAGATCTGTCTGTAACTTTGGGATCCGCTTGTGAATATCGCAGTGTCTTCTGTATCCACTCAACAAATCACCAAATGTTTGTTTTTTGACTCTATTATGCCTTAAGTGGTGATAGAATTTGTAACTTATATTAATAGTGGAAAATTGCCAAGGTGGGATTTTTAAGTCAGTTGGAAAATTTGCGGAATTGTAAAGGTTAGGTCAGTGAATAAGAGTTTAGTTTGTACATTAAAAGGTTTTGGAGGTTTTATCTTTTCTTGGATAAATATTTGTGAAAACGGGTTTTCGACTGATATATTAAAGCATTTTTAATATAATGACTTCTAAACAGAGCTTTCAGTTTTATAGTTTGTTTTACCATTAACATATGTCGACTCTAACGGTGGCTCTCCAAATTCGACACCCAAACTATCAATCGGACTTGTTCTAAATGCTCCCGTTGCTAAACGGATTCCTGCATAGTGTACTCTATATAATAATTTTAGTGCTGTGGGTGAGGCTGAGGAGTACGCTGTACATCCGTAGTCGAGTAAAGATCGCACGTATGCTCTATAAAGCATAAATAAGGTTTTCTATCAGTTCCCCTTTTTTCACTGTTAAGAACTTTTATTAGGTTCAATGATTTTAAGCATTTGTCAAAAAGATACTTGATGTGAGAGATTTGAAACCTGTTTTACTTTGCCAAATATATAAATCATCCATGGTGGATTGCAATCGACCAGTTGCATCTTGAATTGATTTAGTGATTAGATAAATTAAGATGTCATCCACGAATAAAAAAGTTTTAGCAGGTTCGGTAATGTAATTAGTGATCCCGTCAATGGCTATCTTGAAAAGTGTTGGGCTGAGAACGTATCCCTATGCAATACTCCATTTTTGAGTCTGTTTTCGAGAACAGACAGTACGTTCCAATTCGTACTTGAAATTGGCAGTATGATAGGAAATTTAGAATAAACTGAGTGAAATATTCCTGAATACGCCGAGCCACCTATTTATCCATTATTAGTCTCTTTCATACCGTGTCAAAAGCTTTTTTGATGTCGAAGGATACAGCTACTGTTATTGAATTGGTTATGCATTCATTCATTAATCAGAGACGTCTTGTTGTAGTTTTTATGTATGCTGAATAGCACTTTGATGTTACCTGAATCCTCATTGCCTATCCGAAATAAGTCTATTATGTTCTGTAAACCAGTTTAAGCTCTTATTAAAGACTCATTCTATAAGTTTACAGATGCAGCTGTTAGGACAATTGATCGATAACTAGAATGTATTAGTCCATTGATCCAATTAGGTTTGATAAAAAAATATTGATTAAATAAGGTGATACCTTTTGAAATCCTTCGTTAATCACTGAATTAAAATAAAAGAGAGTACATTTTCTATATTCTCGTTTAAACGTATAGGGTTAGGTGGAGTTTTCATTCTGCCTATTTTACGTCTTTTATTTGGGCTTAAGCATAGCTCGTCCATACAGACTAATTTAATGTTTGATTATTTTACGATTGTAAAACTTATAGAGATTTAAAAAGAAAAAAAAAAGTGATAAGGATTAACAAAGTTAAAAAAAAAGTAGTTACTTTTTTTTTTTTTACTTTGTTTTTGATAATTTGTTTATCCTTATATAATAATAAATAAGTAATAATAATAATAGTATAATAGTAATAATAATAAGTAAATAAGTAACTACTTTTTTTTTTACTTTGTTTTTGATAATTTGTTTATCCTTATATAATAATAAATAAGTAATAATAATAATAGTATAATAGTAATAATAATAAGTAAATAAGTAACTACTTTTTTTTTTACTTTGTTTTTGATAATTTGTTTATCCTTATATAATAATAAATAAGTAATAATAATAATAGTATAATAGTAATAATAATAAGTAAATAAGTAACTACTTTTTTTTTTACTTTGTTTATCCTTATATAATAATAAGGATTTATCCTTACATAATCCTTATATATAAGAAAGAGTTCTTATCTGGTGAAGTAAGATAGCTGCTTAATCCTTTGGAGCACTGAACACGACCTTTCTCCTTGAGAACCTAGAACTCACTGATTAATAACTTAATAACAAAAATTAAAATCATCTTATTTTTCGATTTAATCATCAATTTAAAATAAATATAAGCAACCAAAACATCGTCTTGATCAAATATACTCAGCCAATGTTCAAATATTCAAATTAAATAGCAAATTTGAATTTTCTACACTTTTAAAAAGTAGGAGCAGGTCTTACGTGCAGGAGGATTTTTTTTTGTGAACGATCTGTAAAAACATAAACAAACATATTGTTATTATAGTCTACTAATCATTTACTTTTCAATAAAATGGAGAAGGAACACTGGGGAAGTTGATTACATTAAATTCCACTTACACCATACCTCTTGTATTCAACTTTCCTCAGGTTGATTCACAATGGGGTAAGTGTAACCAGTGGGAATGCAAGCTATTTCTCATTTACCATTCAAAACTATTTCAATAAAACGTTCAATTTACATTAAGTAGGTAAAAAAGAAATATTTACTATGAAATTCACGATAAATAACTGATTCTGAGCCTGGAGGAGAGTATGCATGAACATGTGTGAGGTTTCAATCGCCCCACCACTTACTTTGTTCACCCACGGGCAATTTTACTCCATTCATTAACTGGACAGTTACACCAGATAGGAACCAGGTATAACTTACTTAGTTTACCTCTTTCCTATTGGAATGGAAGCGGACTATTCCACTAACCCCGAATTTCCACTTACCACGGTTTACCTGGATCAAATAAAAACATCTCGAATATTTGTACATTAAAAGACATTGTACCTAAAACGTGAAATTGTTTTTAGAATTGAGAATTTCTGAGCAGGCCAAATGTACGGATATCGGTATGAATTAGTTTGAAGGGTATATTTTCGAATTGCGGTTGGCAGCTTAGATAGGAAGCGACTTTGCTGCGGAGGAAACTCGTTAAGGAAAAAATTTGGGAGGAAAGTGAGACGGAAGGGAAATATGGGAGGCGGCCGATAAGGAGGACGGTCTGGATTGAACGGAAGCCAGTGCCTCTTTGATTTATCGAAGATGATAGGCGCTCATCCTGGCCAACATTCCATGCTTATTCCCATGGATATCGGTGTAGGTATACCTCAATACAAGAGAGGAAAGGGGGAAAGGAGGTTTATTTTAAATAAGAAGGTGTCGTGAGAAATAATAATAATTAAAAAAAACTGATTAATTCGTATTATGATTTTACCTATTAATGTAAAGCATGAACAAAATAGGAGAATAAGTCCCTGTATCGTTTTTATCAGTTTCAACACATGCATGTTTGGCCTTATCTCAAACAGTTTATTATAGGCCTTATCTTATTAAAACTTTTTTGGAATATTATGGTTGTATATTGTTTTGATTCATTTATATATATATATAATTCTTTTTTTTTATTTGTTATATATTTACATAATAAAGTTACTGTTATAAAGTTACCCTTTTAATGAATATACCTTTTCAAGAAATACACTGTTAGAATTCCCACTCTCTTCTCCTATTTTCTTGTATCGGGACAGAATTTTGGACCACAATGTCCATTTTCAAGAGTTAAAATTTTAACCTATAATTACATTTAAAATTATTATAAAGATTGTTTTGTCTATTATTGAAAGTCTATTATTTTACAAAGTTTGTTTCTTTTAAGTCTTCAAAAACTATACTTAATAAAATAAGAAATAGCCAACAAAATATTCTTACTTGTTTATTATTATTTTGAATTTTATCGTTGTAAATCTATACAATTTGTTTTTTTTTCCTTCATCACTCGTTATTTCTTTTATTAAAAGATCTGTAAATGTAATGCCAACATAGAATTTTAAATATATATGAGTTGCGAATATTAATGAGAAAGCAATTTAAAATAAAAAAATTAATCTACTTATTTTCTTGTACATCCCTCTTATATATATACTGTTTAAAGTCTGATGCTCTGCATACACACATGGTCTGCTTTGGTATCATGGCTACTTCCTCTAAATTCTTGCTATTGTTTATTATTATTTTAAGTTTTGATTAGGTTTATAAATAATTAATATTCATTTTATTTATTATGTCCACATAATGCTGTTCAATTTTCAGTGTATCTGTTTTGAAATTGACTAAATTACTAATTTTTTTGATGATTCGATATGTTTTCTATTTTATTCTAATTAGCTTTATTTAAAATTTCTTTCTTTTTGAAATCGAATTTATGAATTTCCATTTTATAATGTCTTACAAGTGATGTTGCTTTAATATTTTTTGGATTATTTACTTTGGTCCTGCTTTATTCTATTTTTTTTTTATTTAAGATGTTTCACCTATTTAATAATAGAGCAATGAATGCATTTTAATTATATAAGAATTATTATTGAGTTAGTTTAAATTTCAGAGTTTATCAAAATTTGTTAGTTGTTTGAATACCTTGCTTTACATTTTTGTAAATTTTGGTATTGTATTTGTATAAATTCTGTTTTTCACCAAAAATAAATCTGAAACATAAAATTACTATCCACTATTTCAAATCGATCTCCGGCAGACACATATACCATTTCAGTAATAGTTTTTTTTTCACTTTTTTATGCATTTTGTATTTCTGTTTTTTAATAAAAGTAAGTATTTTTATTTGTATATAATATTAATCAGCAAATAATGTTTTCTTCACCTTCAGAACTGCCTATGAAATGTTTAAATAATCTACTACTGTATAAAAATTATACCATGGTGCAATTGATGCGATCAGCTTCAAAACTGGCTCAAACTCCCTATTTTCACAAAATATTTTTATTCTGTTAGTATTTTTATTACCAGTTCTCCAATACACTCACTACATCATTTTGCTAACAAATTGAAGCTACGGTCGTGGCATCACCGGTTTTAGTGAAACTTTTTTTGGTGATACTAGTTCGAAAAACATTAGACATGTGTCGGGGGTTCTTGCCAATGCGCCCTGGGATCCAAGAAAAAAATGATTTATAGAATTTCGACGATTTTGTATATTATAGTTTTCTGCCTTTGCTTTGCATGAATTTCAAGGTTCTCATATACCAATTAGTTTGCTTTTTCTGTAGAATAAGAAAACAATATTGCCAATTGTATCAAATGAGCTTAAATGTGCAAACAATTACAAAAACCTAGAAACATGAGGCTATGTTTTTGGAATCTTCCAATTACATCCTAGCAATTCTTCATGATTTTAATAAAATAAGTTATTGAGTAGTGGAATTTCAAAACGTCTCTTGTACATTATTTTTTTAAAATATCTCACAAAATGTTGAATTTTGTTTTCGAAATTTATATTATCAGAACATTTTACACGAATGCAAAACATCTGACATTGCCAAACATCTGACATACCCTAAATCATCAATTAAGATCAAGTTAAAGATATGTTCAGCTATTTTGTTTTAATATTATTGGTTGTATTCAATTCTAAAAAAAAAAAATGAAAGTAAACTAAAAAAAAAAAACTAAAGAATTAGATGTAAACGAAAAAAATCTTGAACAAAAATGCAAATACATAGTTAAGTCAGGGTTACTTTCAAATTTCATAATGGTCTAAGTTTTTTGTATGTTTTTCGATCATCGCTACAGTCGAGTTTGGAGTCAGATTTCGGATATTGCAATTGCGAATTTACTGCCTCAAAGTAGCAAAATCATTTAGTATCGGATTTTTAGTTATGCAGAATCTCATCGAATTTTACAAATAATGGATGCCTGAATTTAATAATGAATGAATGGATTTAAGTTTGAATACAAATAAGATATTTTTGTAACTCAATAGGAATAAGACGACTTACCCTGTCAAACTATTGATATGAAATAGATTGAATATACTTTAAAGTTTAAAAAACGTGAATGGAGAAATGCATTTATTTATTCCTTCGATGTATCTCCGAAATTTGTTTATCTCCTCTTAATGGGAAACTTTTATCTTAAAACTTTTCCTGCTTAAGATACGAACTGGGTAAAGTAAAGGGGTCCACTGAATCAGAGTTTTCTTGTTTACTTTTATCATTTTTATATCCTGGAGCCCCATCATAAAGAGGGATGCTCAGATCAAGAAAATTTTAGAAAGAATAATTTTCAGTCACTAGTCCTAAGCTTTCTACTATAATGGGATTAATCGATAATAAAAAATAGAAAAAATGGCTGTGCCTAAAATTAGACACATCAGATTTTTTTTCCTTTTATCGATATTTGTCTTAGTATTCATTTTTGTTTGTTAAAGTTTACTCATTTAGCAGTTATTTTATTGTTACATAATAAGCTATATTTTCTTTTTTTTTCTAACAGGACTAAAAATACAGATATTTAATCTATCCCTAATAAATGCGAAATTTAGGCAAGCTTTATTTGGGCACTAGTACAAATACATAACAGAAGCATCTTTATCCTTTTTGTAGTAAATGAAGCATACACGACACTGTATCATATAAAGAATACGCACTATCTCATATAGGACAACCCTTTCCCAAGACACCTTTTTTAATTTTTTTTTAAATACTGTTTTAAGCGTATGTCCGATACCATTCTTTAAAAGGTTTCCAAAACAAAGCCTTAAGTCCCTAAAATATAGTAAATAACCAACAAGTCGTCATCGTTTCATCATGATAGAAAAAACAAGACCATATAGGAATGTGCTCCATTATGAGATACTTTTTATAAACTTGCGCTGGGAATTTCCCGATGTAACATTTACCATTTTTTTTTTTTTTTTTTTGAACTCTATAACTAATAGTCTTTTGAAATTTTCAGAAACCTTTTAAAGAATGGTATCGGACATCTTCCAAAAATAGTCTATCAGTAATTTTTGTCTTCTTTTTTTTTTCTTAGTTTTCGCTCTCATTAATATTAATTATTTATTTATTTCATCATTATTATTTTAAATATTTGTTTTATAATTATTTTTTGCGGGGGCAGTAAATCGTATCATAATTTATTTTAAAGGGCTTATTAAATTATTTCGAGCTTTTAATTATTTCATTAATTCGACAAGATACGTTTCAATAAGGAAAAATCTATAACAATAGAATATAAAAATCTATAACAATGGAATGCAGTACTACTCATATAGCATTACTTTTTTTTTTAATAACAGGAAACCTTTAATTCTTAAATTTCCAAAAACAATGTAATAAGGCTTCAATTAGGAAGTTTAAATATTAACAAAATATCTGGTTGCGGATGCGTACATTTGAATCCACTAAATTCAACGTAATACTGTTGTGGTGCGATAAAAAGCCAAAGGAAAAAATTGGACATAATCAATTTATTCCTATGGCACAAAAAACAGAGAGAGAGAGAAAAGAGGGTTGGGCTAATTGTGATTAGGCTAATGGGGCTTCGTGTCGTGCATTTTTTGTGAGTGGCTGTAGATAGGAGTGACTGTGAGTGATAGCTGCCCATGTAGAGGAACATAAGTCAGGAGATAGTATCGGCTCGTCACTCCCTGCCACACTCCTCACCAATATTTTTATTAGCATTGTCCCGACAGCTCTGATTTAGTGACGAGGCTAGCGCAACCCGGCAGGGGAGTTATCGTACCGGGGAGTATTTGGCATTTTGGTTTTCATACTATTATAATTTATCTTTTATACTTCAATTTATATTACTAAGGAAATTTTGTATAATTTATTATATAATCAATATAGATTAAGAAATCAAAGAACCACTTAATCCCACATTTATTTTATTAATTTAAATTATTTTTTTCAAAATTATTGACCATTTTCAATAATTATCATCATATGTTCCATGATCATTTTAAAGGTGTTTTTAACCGACTTCAAAAAACGCTGCAAATGATTACACAATGGTTTATTATTTTCACTTAGTAATATTTCAAAACTTTCTATTCTGTCCAAGTAAAAAAAAATAAGCAGGTTCAAATTGAAAGAAATTTGAAGCTTTTCACAAGATGATCGACATGAGAGTGCTGAACTGGGAGTGTTAATTTAAAAAACTCTGTCAATGCAAGTAGGCTGTGATGTAAAATGATACAGAGGAAATATTTGATGTGCACTTCAGGAGGAAAAAAAAAAGGAAAGACTAAGGAAGCTAAAGGAAGAAAAAAAATAATCCAAGGAAGAATAAAACAGAGAGATACGAGGAAGTCAGAAGCCCAATAGATAGGCCAGGAAGCCGGATGACTAGCCGGATTTTGCGGGCGGATTTTTTTTTTATTCGATATTTGGATTATACGTGTCTTGAAACGTAAAACCTCAAATTTTGAGGGGGGAGGGGGATTACAAAAATTTTTTTCTTGATCGATTCCAAAGGTCTATTATTGAAAATAATAAACCAAAAGCATTTACTGATAGAGATTTTTTTATTTTTTTTTTCTTATTTTAATGTCTTGTTATGCTGATTCCAAAACACCTTACATTTCTCCTCTATGTTTATAAATAGCCGAGTTATAAGATCTTTAATCGGCAATTATTATAGATTTTTTGTTTTTCATTTTTTTTTTTTTTTTTTTTTTTTTTAATGCCTTGTTATGCTTATTCCAATACACCTTACATTTCCTCTCTATCTTTATAAATGGCCGAGTTATGGGCTTATGAGATCTTTAATCGGTAATTATACAGATTTTATATGTATATATATATATATATATATTTTTATTTATTTATTTTTTTAACATTTTGTTATGCTGATTCTAAAACACCTTACATTCCCTCGCTATCTTTATAAATGGCCGAGTTATGGGCTTATGAGATCTCTAATCGGCCGCCATTTTGAAATAAACTGACGGATGGTAATGTCGAGTTCCAAGGATCATCCCGGGGTGACCTGTGACATTGGTACCGAATCTCAATACAATCGGTCCAATAGTCTCGGAGAAAAGCCGCGGACGGCGTACGGCGGACGGCGGTCGGACGGATTTTTTTCAAGTCTTTGAAGTATTTTCAAATTATATTCTATAATATATGACCATGAACTTACACGCGATATAATATGAAACAATAACAAAAAATTGAGAATAATTAAAGCATTATAAAATATTTTTTCAATATTTTGAGCACAAATTGTTTCAAAATATTCACGGGATTTCAAAGAGTAAATTGACCCGTCAAAGTTGAAAATGGGTTGTGCCGTTCGCTCAAAAAATCATACCCACAAACGAACGGAATTATAACATTTAATACTGTATTTTTCAGTATTTTCAGTTCAAATTGTTTCAAAACATTCACGGGATCTCACTGAATAATATGGCCATCAAACTTAAATCTCACTTGAGCCTTTTGCTAAAAAAATCGCTACATTCCTACAAACGAACAGGCTAAACACATTGCCAGCTTTTGTAATCATTTTCCCAACTGTGGGACACACAATGAGCAATTAGTAAACATCGGTTGGTACTGAAAATGAAATAAAGTTGAATCTACGCTGTCTCATAGGAGCAACGTGTTTAGTTGGCCTACCGATGCTTATCGTATTGTAAGTTTACCCACTGAGGAATGTGAAAGAAAAAAATGGATTAAAACCTTACACAAGAGCCACTAAAAAGAAATAAATAAAAACTTTTTAGAAAACAAAAACTGACTTCAAAACTGTGCACAAGAATCACTAAAGAGAAAAAATAATGTTTCTTGCAAAACTAAATTATTAAGATATATATATATATATATATATATATATATATATATATATATATATATATATATATATATATATATATATATATAACTATTCCAAATCAACCTTAACAGTACAACAAATTAATACTTTTTGATGTCGGTGCCAAGCCGCTCCACAACTTAAGAACTTTGAAGAGAAAAACTTAAAACAACTTAGTAATTAGAATGAAGAGCTATACTTGGTGGCTTGGCACCGACGTTAAAAAATATTAACTTATTCTACTGTTCAGGTTGTTTTGGAATAGCAACTAATGTTACTTAATAATTTATTTTTGTAAGAAAAATTATTTCTATCTCTTTAGTGTTCCTTGGATACAGTTATGAAGTAGTTTTATTTTTTTTACCAAATAGTTTTTTCGCTTCGCTGAAAAAAGTGATTTGTAACAATCTGTTATGCTTTAAAAGTAACCGAATAAAACATTTATATTGTTCTCTAAGTTTGCAGACTAGCTTGGCCAATCAATTTACTGTTTCTTTTTTTTTTTTTTCTAGTTATTGGATAAGTTATTCTTTTGTGTACTCGTGACTCTTCTGCTGGAAATAGTTCTCTGAAACTCCTCCATGATCTTCAGAGCACCCATACAATTTATATTCTTCTCTTCAGTTTTTCTTTTACTTTTTTCTAGCACTAAATCAAGTTTTTATTTTTTGAAAACTTTGAAATATAGTTCCCAGATTTTATGTATTAATCAGATTAACTGGAATAAATCTATATTTTTCGACATTTCTTCCAAAAAATAAAATTCTAACAAAGTAATTGATGGTCTAAGTTTTATTATATTTTTTAATTAATTTTCTTTCCAGAGGTCCATTGTAGTCTAATGTAGCATGATAATTTTTATTGAAGATTAAGAACACGGAATTTATTATTTATTGCTTTCTTTTTATTATCGTTAAATACATCGAATCAAAAATTATATCTAGGCCAATGATCACTATCCTAAAAAAAATATTTTAAAACAATATTCGAAAATAGTTATCGTTATTTCTTGAAGAAAACTGAGCAGATATTTAAACAAATTATCAATAGAATCTTGAATTTAAACTTGATATTAAATCAAGGATTGAATATTATGATAAACTATGTTTGATTCAATATTTTATTATAAAACATCTCTTTATGTTTTCTTGTGTTTCGATACACATATTTTTTTGTGTAATTTACAAAAAAAAACACTTGATAACTAAATGGAAAAAATTATCATCTTCAATTAAAACCAATGAGAAAACGCTTATTTATTTAAGCAACGAAATATATTTAGAACTACTACATCATAAGGAGATACGCGTTATTGAATGTAAGGAATCATTTAATATAATTATATAATAATTATTAATAAATTATATATAAGTTACGAACATAGCAATAATATTTTTCATATTCACAAAATGTATATATATATATATATATATATATATATATATATATATATATATATATATATATATATATATATATATATATATATATCCATAACTATTTGTAAGTTCCATTACAAGATTTCATAAAAAAAAAGAATAAAATATTTTGTAGTGAAAATTATTTATAGATAAAAAATGTAATCAATGTTTCGTGTTTTAGTGTGGAGATTGTTTACAATAAATCTTGGTTTGTTCTTCAATACTAGGCCAGTGGCTCAAATGTTTGAAAAACTTCGAATGAATGAATTTGAAATGACGTTCTGCATATGTTAAATTGGAATTGCTCCCTTTCAAACGTAGCGAAACAATTATTCATCATGAGTCATTAGCATTGGCACTGCAGTGTTTTCTGGCATTTAATGAATACGGCTTTCTGACCGCATTGGGAAAAATTATATCGAATTCCAGAAATCGCAACATTAACTAATATTCAAGAAAAAAAAAATATTTATCGAATGAACGGAAATTGATCGATAGAATTCACGGAAATAAATCAAGTTAAAACAGAGATTTCTTCAGAGCAATGGCTTGGAGTCCTGCACTTTTCAACGAATATTGATCTGATGTCCCACAACATTTTGAAATATTGTTAGCTACATTTCCTGATGACACTCATTTAATGAAGATGTCGTATTATCTTATCAAACCCTCCAAAAAATCCTGAATAATATAGCTTGGAGGACCTTATGGATGAAAGATAGAAATGAACGAATTTAAGGGCCAATTCGTCACGTTTACAATTGGATATAACACCTGTACCCATGTTTTTTTTTCAACAATATCCAAATACCAGAGTCTGATAAAATTGTAGGCTGTTGCAGTTTCTACATGGACAAACGACTTGCATGGGTTAGGGACATAGGTCAACATAGAAAATAACTCAACCAGCGACACGGAGTTCTGTCTTGATTTGATTTGACAGACGTTAGAAAATGTCACTGACAAACAAACTGACCATTTAAAAAGTGCATATAAGACCCCTTGGTCATACAGCATCGAGCTACTGGCAACAGAAAAAACTAAATAATTCAATTACCTCAGTTTCAAAGGATATCTCGAAATTCATTCTTAATAACAATTTACTAACACAAGCACTACCATAAGCTATTTATCACATTTTATTTTATTTTTGTTTAATTTATTCATTTTTGTAGTTTGCTATTGCATTTGTTTTTCACCTTTTTTTCTTCTTTGCTCTGGTACTTCTGCTTACATTATACTGCTGAAGCAGGTGGCAAATTTCTGTTTTGTCTGAAACATTTTTTAGTCAATAAAAATTCTGAACACAAAATCATTAGTCTGCACGTTTTTCTTTGTTTTTTTGTTTAAAACGCATTATGTGTAAATTATGGTGGATGGTTTAATTGAAATTTATGAAACAGCGAGCGCCACCTTTCCGACAGATTAGTTATTCCCATCGTGGCCACAAAAGCAGGTCCCAGTGAACAAAAAGCCGGAGACTAGACGGCATTAGCTGGTTGCACCTGCCCGCAGTTCACCTGCCCCAGGTGCACACAGATTCAGGTAGCCTTGCCCTAGAGGCAACGCAGGCCTAAAGCGGTTCCACATGAATTTTTGATGCTGATCATTGCTACCTTGTAATGAATACCTGAAATGAATATTTCAATTTTTTGTCTGTATAACACCCGATATATGTACGCCAAAGGCACAAACTCACATAAAAGTAATTGTATACTATTATATCGGCTACTGGCAATGAAATAAACGGGCATAGATAGAACCAGTACCTCAGGGCTGTCAGAAGCTGCAGGATAGATCCGGCCGGAGGTGGGATAATGGAGAATGTATATTTTACCTTGCAAAACGTCGAATAAATAATTTTTTTTTCCTGACTTGTATATGTTGCATCCATCATAGGAAAACCTCGTTTTTCACCAAAATTCTCAACACGAGAATTTTCTGTGAACTACAATAAAAACCTCGGAATTTTGGTATTTGTTTTTTGTAATAATCAAAATATCTCAGTGACCGTTGCTGTAGCACGATATTTTTTCATTTCTTTCTTAAAGAGAAGAAAATTCCTTACAACTTTTCTCCTCTAATCTTTTTTATACATACAATAGCAAGCGCGATACGGAATTTCAAAAATTACTCTTCCTTTTCTGAAAGCCGTGAAAAACGTCGTTTCGTGCCAATTTTCCCTAATGTCCTACTTTTATTATTTTCAAAACCATTTTAAATTTTCTTTTTATCCTGCTGTAAAAACATTTTCAAGTTCACTATATTCTGTTGACAAATGTTTCCTTGATCATTCTTTATAAGCGTAGTAGATAATTTGATGATTCAATTTCTGAAAATATATATTTTAAATTTATAAAATACTTATTTATTAATATTATAAATAAATAAAATACTAACTTATTAATACAAATGCTCATTTCTCAATAAAGACGTTTGATAAAATGAAATGGATTCGGAAGCAATCATTAAAGATATTTAAAAGGAAAAATGATGAAATGAAAAATTGATAATTAAACAATAAGTTTCTTGTTAATAATATGTCTATTTTCAGAATTTTAAATTCAAGAAGAAAGGCAAAGTTGAATTCTCTTCTGATTAAGAATGAAATTAAAAAACATTATTCTGGGAACAACGGCTACAACGGTTAGATATGTTGAATATTCCTAAAATAGTCCTAAAATTTCGAGATTTTTAGGCCACAGAAAATCTCACGAAGGAAATTTTGAACAAAGTTTGAAAAACTCGGTATATAAAAGTTAGAAAAAAAATCTTTTACCCGACCTTTTGCTTGTTAACACCCTTTTGCATGTACATTTCCTCTGTACTAGAAGAATTTATTCTTCCTTCTCTAATTTATTTCTATTTTTAGGAGCTCAATAAATAAGTATAAAGGTTTGTATCAACTAATTTTATGTTTCAATGTGTTCCTAATGAGCAAACAGACTTTAACGTCAGGCTATCGTCTTTGTTGTATGAATTTGAATAGAGTGTAAATAAAAGAAAGTACAAACATACGGCTTAGCAATTTTATTACACGTGGGCATAACAATTGGATTTATGTATAACATGGCAGTGCATCCATTCAAATTTCGTATATTAGGTTGAAATAGAAAAAAACAACGAGGTATTAGACTAATTCTTCTCAATACTTACTAGAGTACTAGAGTTCGTTTATATGGTGGTTGTGGATTGATTAATGGAAAAATGAAGAATTCAATTTCTTGTGCCATACCACAATATTACACATCGTGCAAGGGATTTAATATAAATTTCTTTAGCGGTGTATTAAACACTTGTTGTTGGCAGTAATGTCGAGAGCACTCGTGCGTTCATTAAATATTTTTAATTCTAGAATGACACACAAATTATATTGTTTATTTTTCAATTTTTCTAGTAGATATAATTAGAAGAAATCATAACTATAAACTTCTGATTAATGATTAAATTAAGAGATGATTAACATGAAAAGATTTGAAAAATTGCATTGTACTGTTCATGCAAACAATGCAAAATGCATTGTTGTATTAAAACATACAAAAAAAATGTATATCTCAATTAGTCATGAAGTACAGATAATAAATACAATATTCTTAAATGCAAAATAATAACTAAAAGAATCAATGTTAAATATATTTCTCAAACTTGTATTTATATTATACACATGAATAATTTTTTTTATTTTAATCATCGAAAATATTTTCCAATATTTTCATCAAAATATTTCGACGATTTTTCTTTCTTGAATACGGTAGCAAGAAAAATTATATATTTTATTATATACTCTGATTATCTAATTTTGCTTTTATTAACATTTTTAAATTTTCTTATTCCTTTTCTAATTATCTATAGGAATGAATTGTTTTTAAAAATTATAACCAAAACTAGAATGTTTAGGGATTTTTTATTACAAATTATTATTATTAGTATTATTGCCTATGTTGGTTGAAATCGACCGTAGTGAATTCAGTTCAATTTGATATTGTTTATTTGTTGGTATTGTTTATTATCATTAGACAGACAAATCAATTACTTCGCATTGAATGTCTTCAGAACATCTTTATTTGCCTTTGCAAATAATAATAATTAAATCAATCAAATTGATTAACATGCTCGTGTCTGGTGTTTAATTTTTCCGCTTGTGTTACTTTTCCATAAATTAATTCCAGGAATACAAGAGATTGTTTTATATCTCTATAGATAGATATATTATTTATTTATCGTTTATAATTGATTATATTCATATTTGCAGAAACATCATTGGTATTCGTGGAAAACCTTCTATCGAGTTGTGTTTTTATTCAATAATTACTTATCAATGGCCAAGAAGATACCTTGTAACTATGAGGCATTAATGTAGATTTTATTTTTTGGCGTCATTAGTATCGTAAAACTACCGTGGACTGATGAAACCTCGTGTTTATAGAAGAGGCCTATTTGTCTGAAAAAATAGAATTTGTTTATTTCTTGTAACTGATAAGTAAACAACTTTTCTAATAATCATTTGACATCCACATGATGGTATAGAAGGATCAATCTAATTAGGGATATTTTGCTGTAGAATTCTTTTAAGTTCTTTGCACTCATTATCACACCATTTATTTTTAAAAACGCGATTTTGGGGATATGATTTATTTTTACGTATTATTAGCCCATAGTTTGTCAAAGATTCATACATGGACTCGACAAAATTAAGGTAAACGTCATTACTATTTTTGGAATAGAAATGTACATGGAGTTGTGAATGTAGTTTTGGAGGTCTC
This sequence comes from Rhaphigaster nebulosa, assembly GCA_948150685.1. Lineage (NCBI taxonomy): Eukaryota > Metazoa > Arthropoda > Insecta > Hemiptera > Pentatomidae > Rhaphigaster > Rhaphigaster nebulosa. The sequence goes on along the minus strand of OX411306.1, from coordinate 120,450,473 downwards.
TAACTCTGTCAGGGTCCCATATTATATATTCAAGTGGCTTCCACATTTTTATATCATGCTGAGGTGGGCAGCTAATTGAGATAATGCACGCTAAGTGATCTGAACAACAGAAACCTCCAAGTCCTCAACCACTTTCAGGGAATTTTCGTTAATCCAAATAAGATCGATAGTGCTGTTACCGTTTTTCGAAATATACGTATATTTTCCGGGCCTGTCTGATGGACATCGTCCACTACATACTAATAGTCCTATAGATTCCATTGTCTCGACTAACAGCCTTCTCCTCCCATTTATTTTTCCATGATTTACCAATCTGTTTTCGTAAAAATTTCGTAAAAATCAGATTATAAATTATTTAAACCTCCGATGTGCCCGTTAAAGTCCCCACACAAAATTATATTGATATTGGGGTGGTTAGATACGAAATTTCTAATTCTAAAGTTAGATACTATCCTACTAATTTTCTCCAGGCATTCTTCGACAGTCCGTCTTGGAGTGAGTAAACGTTTTCCAACAATACAGTTTTATTAATAAATTGAAAAGAAACTATCATCATGTATTGGTTATTTTCTAAAACAGTAACATTCCCTTTATTTTTTATTATTGCATTGTTTATGAAAGTAACGATGACTCCGCTTGCTCTACCTCGTTGTTTAGTTTTAACGACGTTACTAGTAAAGGGAGTGAAATTCCTTAGCCGAGGTGGTATGATAAAATTATCGTTCGTTAACCAAGTTTCTACTATACAAATTGCCAATATATTAGTACCTGAAAGTGAACTGATGTTAAATGAAATTTGGTAACCATTCATATTATTAAGTATTATTGCCAATATATTAGTACCTGAAAGTGAACTGATGTTAAATGAAATTTGGTAACCATTCATATTATTATATATTATTGCCAATATATTAGTACCTGAAAGTGAACTGATGTTAAATGAAATTTGGTAACCATTCATATTATTAAGTATTATTGCCAATATATTAGTACCTGAAAGTGAACTGATGTTAAATGAAATTTGGTAACCATTCATATTATTATATATTATTGCCAATATATTAGTACCTGAAAGTGAACTGATGTTAAATGAAATTTGGTTACCATTCATATTATTAAATATTATTGCCAATATATTAGTACCTGAAAGTGAACTGATGTTAAATGAATTTTGGTAACCATTCATATTATTAAATATTATCTTATATGTAATGTTAATTTGGTTAAATGAAAAGTTAAGATTACTATAATTATTTTGACGGTCCAGGAGCCTTTATGAGCGTTGATGGTTATTAAGTCAGAAGTCTCTTTCTGAAGGATGACCGGTGAGTGAACTAGATCTAGCATGGAACTCGAACTCTTTTAATCTTTCAACCGTCTTTCTTTTTTTCTGCGACTGGATGATTTTTCCGTCTTCTTGATCAATTTTATATTTTCCACCTCCTTCAGGCGATATAGATTGCCTCTAACTTTGAAGAACCCTCTTCTATAAGACGCATTTTTATCCAAAACTTTTTATTTATTAATACAAGTGAAAAATTGTCTGCCATCCTCCCTATCTTCCGGTGACCTGTCATGGCTTACTCTGTAATTATTTCTGGATAATTCGTCTCTTCTTTTCATTATTTCCTGTTTAACGCTATCCCGCTATAAAGTGATACCAAGATTGGTCTTGGTTCCCGACCTTTACCAATTCTAAAACAATTATTTATGACGTATCTTTTGTTACTTCCACATTAACTTCCTGGCACGTATTAATTACTTTTGTAGAGATTTCCTCGTTTTCCTAAGGCAGATTAAAAATTAAAAAGTTGTTTTTCTTCTTTCTCTCTTTAAGGACTTTATTTCATTTTCTAATAAACTAATTTTTTTATCCTGTTCTAAATGTTTCTTCTTGAGATCAGAAATTTCAGTCGTTAAAGAGTTCAGAATTACACTAATTTTGTTCAACGAGCTTCTCGATTCTTTGTTATTACGGTTGATAACCTCCACCAAATCTTCGTTGGTGACCGTCATTGTAAAAGAAGTAGAAATTAAAATAGTTTAACAGATGATGGGAATAATTTATATTGACGATAATAACAAATACAGCTGAATAGTATTTATACTGACCGTGAAGTATCTAAGAAAGTAGCGGTGGGGGCTGACGAGATATAGCTTGCCGATACTAAGAGATAAGGATTGGCAACTTACTGTGAAATACTTTCCAATACTTCTTCGTATTTCCTTCAATTCTTGACGTATTTTGATAAAAATTTGAATAACTATTCTTTAATACGAACTACGCATATAAAAAATCATTTTTATTGGTTTAGTATAACTTTACAAACACAAGATAGACTGATGAGCTGATCTAGCATAGTACAGGGCCAAAGCCAGACTTTATATTCGCCATTTATATTGTGATAACGGGACAGATCCGACAGTTATGTAAGACTTTTACTCTCGTCTTAACCAACAAGAAGAGAATTAAATGGCGCTATAGAGTTGAATCTTTCAAAGTATATCATTTTAATATTATAGATTATGAAGATAAAGAGTATAACTATTTATCCTCTAGTAAGGAGGAATATACTTTGACGCCATACAGAATATTCGACGATTTCGACCTATTTCATAAAGAAATAAGAATCAGTTAGTGAGCCATGAAGAACAATAAACTGTTCTGATCCTGCTATTACATATATTGCGATATTGGAATCGGTAACAGAAATACTCGGGTGCAGAACGCAGCCATATATCAGCTCTCACAAAGATAAGTGTAGAAATAATAATAAAAAAAAGAAATGTAGGAGGAGATGGGAAGATATATATCGGGGTAATGTGCCAAATGTCCCTTCGGGCTTTCCTAATTTCAAGGGCCACAGACCATCTTAACGGGCTCTTTCAGTTCCTCTTTCGCTCTTTCTAATTCCTCTTTTTATTCCATTTCCTTTGTACAACATGTGGTCCATTTCGTGCCTCATTGTAAGTATCTTTTTATTCCTTCATTCTGTCCGGAGCATCCTATTCAATTTTGAAATCTAAAAATATATATAATTGAAAATAAACATAAAAACATAACTAACACGCTGAAATTAAGAACGTCAGGTGTGTATTTTCATTTCTAGCTCCTCGTCAAATGAGTTTTTTAGTGGCAATAGGAGCTATGCGTGATCTGAAATTTAGGAGTTTAGTGAATGTCCGAATCTTTCATGAAGCCGATAAGGAGGCAACTTTTATATTATGACAGACTCTTCTATAATGATTGCCAAAATGAGAGATATTATTAGAATTTTATTACAAGATTTCAATAATATTTTTAATTGCAGACGCCTTTGGTCTGCCAAATACGAGGAGATAACCAAACAGTAAACGTTTCGCCAATAATCAAGACAAAACAAGATAACATAACATAACTGCTCACCAGATATATTTAAAATATTTTACATCAGCGGTCTAAAGAAGAGGAACCGTATTGATGTATAGTTCACAAGAAATGCACATGAAGAAAAGTGTTACCTAGCAAAAGATCGGATGAAAAAAAATTCATTTTCTTATCTGAGGCTAGTTTTCCAACAAAAATTAATTCGGAAGAAATTTCTGTGGCCTAAAAACCTTGGAATTTTTTTTTAATATTCAAAATATTTCTGTGACCGTTATTGTTAAACAATATTTTTTTCATTTCTATGTAATATCATTTCTTCAAGCCTTTTTATGAATGCAATAGCAAGCGTGATACAGAATTTCAAAAAGGAAGTAATTACTCCCACATTTCTGAAAGCTCTGAAGGGCGTCGTTTCGTGCCGATTTTCACTGCTATTGTTAATTCCAAAACATTTCTAAATTTTATTTCTATCCTGCAGCAATTAAAAACATTTTTAAGTTATGTACCCTGCAGGCTGTTGGCTAATGTGATCTTGAATCTTAAAAAACATATTGTTCAATCAACTGGAGACCAGAAAGGTGGAAAGTTTTAGATAAGTTCTGAACATTTGCTAATTTTTGTATTTGGAATGCTGATTACGAATTTTAACTTTTTATCTCGAACTAATCTCGGAATTATAAAAAAAAAATACAGAAAAAAAATTTTTTTGCTTATGACTTGAAATTTTTTTATTTTTCTTATAACATGAAGCCCATATATTATTCGAATAAATTCTGATATTCATTACACACTAAATTAAAAATGAATTAATAATTTACAATTTTGATTCTAATGATTTCTGTGTTTGACCGCTCTGTTTTTAAGCTAGCGCGAGTGGAATTCATGAGATAGAAAGCCAAAATTAATTTTTTGAACTTTTGGCATTTTAAAAAAATATTTTCGGGATAAATTTGAGGTAACAAAGTTGAATTTCATAATCATCGCCCCAAAACACATAATTTACTTAGCTATCATTAATAATTATCAACATACATTGAAACTCCCCAAAATACAATCTACTAATTAATAAATCTAATATCATATTAATTTAAATAAATCAAAACTTCAATTTAGTAATTATAATAGCATATGTGCTATTCAAATCATTAGTATCAGATTTAAAATTGCAAACTCTATTCAAATGTTTTGTTATGTATATGGACTCAAGTATTTTTCTTTTATGATTATTATTTTCTGTTGCAATAATCTTCGTATTAGTAAAATCAAAATTATGCTTGTTTTCATGGCTATGCGTGGAAAGACCTGTAGCTTTATTATATTTTTTAATTTTGGAATTACAATTACTTCTATGTTGGCCAATTCTGTTTTTCAAATTTTGTTTAGTTTGCCATATATAACAAGTCTGTATATTATTATCACTGTTTTTATTAATATTTCTACACTCAATGCATTCAATCTGATAAATAATATTTGTTTTGTCTTCTTTTTTTATTTTATCTTTGTTATTGGTATATATGGCTTGTAACTTATTTATTGATTTTTACCAAATTTGAGATCATTAATGTCATATTTTTTTAATGTTTCGGATATTGAGTCAGTCAATCCATCTATGTGAGTTAATGAGTAGTATTTGAACCAATTATTTTGATTAGTTCCATTTTCATCCACACTTAATATTCTATTTTCCGTTAATGTATTAATATTGCCTGTTGGTTTAAAATAATAAGTGATCAGTTTGTTCGCGTTACTATCATGCTTTGGCTTGTTAAAGTTGTGAACTATTATTTTATCGTTTTGCTGTTCATTAATTTCGATGGCCTTCGTACTATGATTACTTTTAGTATGTTTAGCCTTATTCCATAAATTGTCTATTAATTTTTTATAATACCAATTTTCCAACAAGATTTTATAAATATTGTTTTTAACTATACTTAAATGTTGTTTATTTGTCAATCTTATTGCTTTAGTTATCATATTCTTAGCAGTATTAGTAGGCTCCTATCGTGGTTACTAAACTAATTTAATAATCGGTTGCTAATGCCATCTTTTTTGGTCCATTCAGTTGATAAATAACCGTTTATATTTTTATGAATGTTAATATCTAAAAATCTAACCCTATTATTGCTTTCATTTTCATGTGTAAATATTAGGTTAGAAACTGTGTTAAGTATTTTTAAAAATTCTTCAATATCCTTTTTATCGATAATAGCCAAAATGTCATCAATATACTTAACAATGAGCGGCATTTTTTTATTATATTTTTTGATAGTAACGTCAAGTATATTATTCATAATAATTCCGGCTATGTTCACACTCATGCACCTCCCATAGGGATGCCTTTAACCATTCTATAAAACTCATTTTTATATACAAAGAAATTATTTTCACAGCACAACTTGACGCCTTCAATATAAAATCTCATATTTTTAATTTGTGTATAAAGCTCAATTAATTTCCAATTTTTTCTATGATTTTAATAATCTCCTGTATGTTAACATTAGTGAACAAATTTTCAACATCAAAACTGACTAAGCAAAAATTATTGTCCACTATATTAATGCTATCTAATATTTGTTTAACCTCTATTGAATTTTTAACATCATAAGTGTTTTGTGAGTTCAGATTATTAAGTGTAGGGTTAAGGTACTTGGGCAACCTTTCAGTAATTCCATTAATATTATTGATAATAGGTCTAAGTGGAGCATTATTTTTATGTAACTTTGCAATACCGTAAATTCTGGGCGTATTATAATTTGGGTTTAATAGTTTTATTTTATTTCTTAATAAAATTTCACTTTATTAATTTATTAGCATAATTTTCTATTGTTTTATATGCTGTTATAGATGGGTCATATCTAATATTTCTATAAATCCTATTATCATCCCAAAGCTCCTTGAGTTTTTTGTTGTAATCTTCATGTTCAATAACAACTGTTTTTTTAGTTTTGTCTGATTTGATTATATTTAAATTACTATTACTTTTTAAAAAAATTTTAGTATCATTTAAATCCTTATTTATCTGTTGATGTAATTTATGTTTAATCTCATTATCATAAATATTTCCTTTATATTTGTTATTTCTTTCCTTATGAATGAAATTGCTAATATTTTTATTAATATCATTCCGAATACAGGCTTTGTGATTATCCGTAATTAATAAATCATTAATCACTAACTCAGCATCGGCAATAATGCTAATAATTTCCTTATTATTATTATAAGGTATTTCATTAAAATGTTCTCCAAAAGCTAAAATGTTGATGAAATTATCAACTTAATAGGAATTTTACATTTCAAACTGTAATGAAATTTGATCCAACCTCAATTTTGTTATTGTGTTTTTATTGTAATTATTTATTTATTCAATTTTTTTTTTTTAGTGACGCTGTATATTTCGACTTGGTCCGGTTTGGACTTAAATATGACAGTATATTCATTTCAAATAATTTTAGTATGTATATTGTATTTATTAGAATATTTAAGTATAATTAATTCTGTGATATGTTAAAAATTATACTAAATAGGGGTTTTTTACAGAGATACCTGAGGATGGCTTGTAGGCCGAAAATTTGCATCATAAGAAATAAAGTGGTGAAATAAAAGCAGCCTACCTTTATTTTCAAATTTCTAATATATAACGTTATAGGGAAATGTACGTTTTACGTTATATCACATTAAATCCATGAATCAAATCTAAAAATTAAACATACAATTTTAATTATTAAATTACACAAATATTATTATATTAAACAAATATCATTATAATAATATAATATGTATAAACAAATATTATTAGTATATACTAATATTATTGTATATACAAATATAGTACCAAGTCATCGATGGAACCAACTAGTCACTCAACACCATGGAAGCTTCTTTTTCGTGACCTTCTTGAATATATCTTGGAACTGTCCCTTTCTAAACTCCAGCAATAATCTGTCGTCATGTGTGTATCCCATCTTCCTTGATAGCGATCCTCCATAACTTTTTCACCTGCATTTTCTAGTTGATATACTACATACATGAAAAGTTAAAGGGCTTTAAGAAGAGAGAAGACATTAGTCAAGTTATATCAAAATCGTTATAGCCATTATTAAGTGTAAAATCGATGATATAGTTTTCATTTCCGGTTAGTCCGATATGCTGTATCTTAGGTAATATTGGTCCGATTTTGATGATTATTTTTTTTTACATAATATAATTACCTCTTATACAATTATTTACCATACAATTAAAATGCATATTATTTAAGGCATGTACAGATAAAATATTATTTGTATCTTAACTTTTTCCCTGTATTTCCGCGGTGATGTACTACATATATGAAAAGTTAAAGGGCTTTAAGAAGACTTATAGCAAGTATTATCAAAAACGTTAGAGCCATTTTCGAGGAATTTTTAAAATCGATAATTTAAAGTTGCTCTTTCAGTCAGTCGATTTTGACGAAGAAGTTGCGGCAACATCCCATGAATATACCTCTCTTGTGCTAGGCTGTTCACACACACACGCACACAGATTAGTTTTTGGAATGATTTTCTGAATCATCATTAGAATGAGGATACTGTCTTGAGGAACAACAGCAGACTGAGAAATGAGGGATTAATAGACACTATTGTGATTACTTTAAATGAACGGTGAGTTAGGAACGGATAATGCGAAAGTACGAAGGAGGTAGGAATTTATGGAGTTTTTAAAGCAGTTCTGGATGCCAGACTCGGTCAAACGCCTGCTGAATGTCGATGAAGACTCCTGAGCAGTACAATCCGCGATCCAACACAGAGGAGACAACGTCCACCTCACGGTGATATTGCTGGATGGTGTAGTGGTATGTTTGGAACCCAAAACGATGATCTGGTGATTAGAATCTGGAATGAGTTTTTCTAGGATTTATCCAAAATAGGTAAGAGAGCTATAGGGCTGTAGGGTATTCTGGTGACTTTTTGGGTTTAGGAATCATTTTTACTATAGATAATTTCCAAGAGTGAAGAAATATGTGGAGTGGCGTACAACATTATAAACACGTAAGAAATAGAAACGAGAAAGAAGTTTTAAGATGTGATATGTAAGTAATAAGGTCGTGTCCTGGAGTGGTAATGTAATCTGCAAATGATGTTGGATATTTCTCAACAATGGAATCCTTTAGTCAAAAGCGTTATTTGAACTATTTAATTCTGGAGGGGAATATTTAATTCTACTTCGATACATTAAAGGTAAATTGGACTAAGGATATCAGAATGTGGATTAAAAGTTTGAAAGAGCGAATATTTTCTTTGTCGTTTCAAAAATTAAACACAAGTGTATAATTTATTTTAAAAAGGGAATTAATAATGATTAGTTGAATAGTTTACCAGAAATTGAGGAGACACGTACGTTATTGTATTTAATTCACAAAACATAGACAATCATCATCATCATCATGGCACTACAACTCATGCAGAGTCGGGGCCTCCCGTAACTTCAACCGTCAGTCGTCTCTGAGAAGGGCTGCTGTCTTCCAGTTGCGTGCACCAAGGATAGCCCGTGCGTCGGTTTTCCACTCCATCAGCCCATCTAAGACTAGGTCTTTCCACTCGTCTTGTGTAGATCCGCTCATCCAATAGCTTTTTTAATGCATATTCTTAGGACATCCGACGAATGCGTCTTGCCCATCTTAATCTACCGATTTTGATCACCATAACAACGTCAGCATCTCCATATAGCTCCTGCAGCTCATTGTTTGCTCGCATTCGCCGCTCCTGGTTAATACTAGATATTGGGCCAAATATTCTTCTTAGGACTCGGCGCTCGAATCGAAGGAGAGCTGCTTATTGGGCCTTGGAATCGTCCAGCACTCTGGCCCATATGTTAGCACTGGTCTGATTAGGGTTTTGCATATACGCAGCTTAGTTGTGCTTGAGATCACCGTGCTACTTAGGTGTCTTTGAAGACAAAAACTTAGACTCTATTTACCGTCATGGTACGGCTCTGGATTTCTGCATTCATATCATTATTTATATTTACCTGTGAGCCAAGGTATATAAATTCTGAGACACTTTCGAATTTAAAGCCTCCAACTTCCACATATGGTTCTCTGGCGCCCCCATCGCTTAGATAGTTTTGCATATACTTAGTTTTGTTTTCATTTACCTTTAAGCCAGCAGCTTCTTGTAGGGCTACAAAAGTGTCCTTTATGGATGCAAACCCCGACAGTTGGACTGAACGATTAAAGACCGTTCGACCAATCTTGATTTTTGAGCTCCTAACTTCCCCTTCGAGGGCGATGTTCAATAGGAGAAATGCCAAGCAATCACCTTGACGCAATCCTTTATGTTTTTCAAAACACATTCGTACACAGTATCTGCTCAAATTCTGAATAGATAGGTCCGTCGAAATCAGCAATTTTTTTTTTCCAGATCATACCAAAAGTCAAGATAGTTATTTTTGCTTTTAAATTATCCTTTAAAATATATACCTTCCTCTTATTATACCTTAATTTATTAAACTGCGAAAATTTAATGTTTGTCGAACCGAACATTAATTTTAATATGTAATTTTTAAATAATTCGGATTTTTCCATTTTTTCCACAGTCTCATAAAATTGGTAGAAAATGAAAAGAAAAATGAAAAAATGATGGATGAATTTAAATATTTTCATTTACTGGATTCATATTTGAAAATTTAAACTTTGTTTCGTATAAATCACAACATTAATAATAGCTCATTATTGGGACTTTAACTTTTATGGAAAAAAAATCATTTATCGTTTCCTCCTAATGTTTATCATAATCGTTGATTGGATGTTATTTACCGAAGCTAATCCCTAGTAGAGAGTCCTGATGGAAGGTCCCAATTAGCGAGGAGGTTGCCAATCAGGACAAGTTTTGCTGCCGACCGGAGAGGGATAGATATATCAGGGCGGAAGGCGATAAGCCCTTCACATATCTCACCCCAGCTCCTTAAGCTTTTTCCGATCCGCCATCCAGTCAAAACTGGCTCCTCTCTCCCTCTATCTCGCTTTTTATCGTGTCTGCGGCAAATATTTAGTCAGCCCTAGCTCAGCTGTAGCCGCTTTTTCCTCGACAGGTTATTTATAAAGGTAAATATTGTACAGTTTATATACATTTGCTCGGAAGCTGTACCCGAATCTTTTTCAACTTCTTTATGATATACGGTAGAACGCTCCTATTTAATCATGCAGAGGTCACGTAGACTATATTCATAAATTTGTTCATTTTTGTCGAGATTTATTTTGCCTTGCGCGAATAATATTTTTATTTTTACTTTTTAATTACTATTTACGCATTAGTCGTACTTTTTTTTTCGTACCCCCTTTATGAAAATCGATTTGGAAAATAAATTACTTCCTAGCCCTGAAAGAATTGCCCCTGTTTCAGCTTCGTTTTCAAATCTTAGTTGGATTGTTTAGCATTGGCTGTATACTTAATATATCATTCGATAAAGGTGATGCAGATCTCCTATTAGACTTCTTCAAAAGTATAATGTATATAAAAGATGGGGTGTGACACTTTTATAAAGTGTCTTTATAAAAAACAAAACATTGAGTTTTGTTTTTATTGCAAACCGACTTTTCGGCCTAAATATGTGGATCACTCCAAGGTATAAAATTATTAAAAAGAAATATTAAAAAAAGAAGAATTAAAAGTACATTGATGAAAATAAATAATATCAAGAATGGTATAAAGTAAATTTATAAACTTAGGACAAAAAATAGGAGCACTATATAACTAAAATGAGGTTCAGATAATTAGATTATCTTTCAAATGAACATTTGGTGTGTTTCGGGAAAGAAAAATGTGTAGAATACTCTATAAAATATATCAACCAAGTTCAGCCAAGAAATTAACCAATAAACCAAAAGCATTTATGTAGATTTTTTTTTTTTTAAGCCTTGTTATGCTGATTCCCAAAAACCTTACATTCCCCCCCTATCATTATAAATGGCCGAATTATGGACTTATAAAATAACTAATCGGTCGCCATTTTGAAACAAAAAGAAGGATTGTAATGTCGAGTTCCGAGAATCATCTTGGGGTGGCGTGTGACTTTTCTGCCGAATATAAAGAAGATCGGTCCAGTATACTTGGAGAAAAGCCGCAGACGCCGGATTGTGGATGGACGGATTTTTTTTTATTCGATATTTGGTTTCTAAGTATCTTGAAACCTTTAACTTCAAATTTTGAGGGGAGTCAATTTTTTTTTTTTCTTGGTGGATTATAAAAGTCTATTGTTGAAAATAATAAACCAAAACAAAACCCACCTGAATATCATGAAAATTATATTTTTTAAACGTTTTTTGTCTCTCTTTAAAAAGTTTGAATTTGGCAGTTACGTGGTTTCACACTTTTGCCGATGATATGGTGAATGTATTTGTCGGTCCAAGGAGACAAAGATACAGGAGCTATATATATACAAAACATGGACTCTGGATAATCCAAACTTCAGATATACTTGCCCCAATAAATCGGTGTTATAATATTAAAGTAATACCTTTTTTCATTTCCCACATAAATATAAATATATATTATTTATGCTATAAATAAATAATATATTTATATAAATCTTCGATTTAATTCAATAAGAGGGGCAGTCTACTACACCTTAGCTATCCCTCACCCTAAACTTTGTTGAGAAAAATATGATTTCTTAGACTCTATTTTGGAAATCCACAAGGATTTCAGATACTATCCTGTAATCAATTCACTTTTTTATTTTATCACTTCTTAATTCAATCAGCTTGCAACTTTTTGCCATCTGAAGCAAATTGATGCGATGGTATGATTGAACAGTGGTGTTCTCCCTTCACTTCTCATTACACGATTAATCCATTTCAGATACAACACTCGCGGTCACTCTTCGATTTGATGTGTTCTACTTGCTGATGACAGATTTTATTCGCATCCACGTCAGTGGTAGTTTCAGGGCCGGATCAAGGGAGAGAGGAGGGACAAAATCCCAGCGAGATTTTATTTTTAGGTTAAACAAAAATTTTATTTTTTCTGGTTGATTGTTTTTATCATAATTCAGTCATTAAAGTTAATGTCATGAGATGATGATATTTATTTCGAAATAAAAATATCGTAACTTAAAATAGTTGCTGTTGAATAATAAAATTGCTGATTTTTATTGGTGGGAGTGAAAGGAGGGGCGGCAAAATTAAGTTTGCCCTCCCTGGCAAAAGTCCTACTGACGGCCCTGAGTAGTTTATCTTAAAGTAAAAATGAATCTTGGAGCTGCCCAAAGAACTGTTAATTTTGTTTTCTAATCTTTAAAAATATTTATCTTTGTTTATTTATTATTTGATGTAAAGTGTAGTTCTAATTGTCCTCCCATGCTTAATCCACGTCTATTTCGTATTTTTCTACATCACGTACCTAATTTTCTAAATCTAGTGGTGTTGATAAAATCGATATCATGAGAAATCATGATTAGTTCCATAGTGAATATCGCACAAACGAGTTTTAAAGTGATTCCAATTTTCGTTTTTGTTAGTTGGTTGGCATTAGTTAATTTATTTGTGCCCACTGATTTTGTTTAAATTAATAATTGTAAATGAACAGTTCTTTTACTAATGAGGTCATTAATCCTCCAGTATTTTGCAATATATTTACCACTGCATTATAACTGTCTATATTTCAAATCTTAGTCCATTACATACTTACTCGTATTCTTGATTACTTGTTAATGACGATTAGTTGAGTGTGTGTGTGTGTGTGTGTGTGTGTGTGTGTGTGTGTGTGTAATATTGTAATATATTAATAAAAATAATTCCTCGAATTTTCGTCGAATATACGATATCGAATATCGTCGAATTAAGATATAATTGGAAAATTACAAAAAAAAAAAAAAAAATCATAATTCTCTCAAATTCTAGTTTTAAGGAGAGTGATTAACCACGATATATAAAATATGATGATTAACCAGTTAATATATAAAAATAAATGCAGATTGTGGCTATTTCACCAATTTTATTTATTTAAATGCAAATTTTCGGCCTACAAGCCATCCTCAGGTATCTCTGTGAAAGGACCTTATTTAGTTTAATTTATAACATATCACACTGTTAAATTTATTTAAATGTTCTAATAAATAACCATATACATAATAAAAAAGTTTTTAAAATGCATAAAATGCCATATTTAAGTTCAATCCGGACCACGCCCAATTATTCAGCGTCACTAAATAATCAATAATTATAAATAAAAACACAATAACAAAATTGAGATTGGATCAAATAAAAGTTTAAAATGCAAAAATTTTATTACGTTAATTATATTAAAACCCTTACAACTTTAAAAATAAAATAAGAATAAGGGAGTCACCACAGCCATGTTACATATAAAACCATTCACCTCAAATCAACAAACATATATAACCAGTTAATGTTTCCCTATTACAGGCATTATCAGGACAGAGAAAGACAAGACCAAAAAAAGCAGACCATTTTCAAATATTGGCCATTTTCAGTACCTGAGGATTAGAAAACGCATTTTCTGACAGGAAAGTTTTCATCAGTGGATTAGTTATATTGTCGCCGTATCTCTATACCTTTTTAAATTTATGAAATTATTGGTATTTTATATTTTATATCAAGTATTCAAAATCACAAAATAAGGATGTTATAAAACCAGAGCTCCAAAATAACTGTGCACTTTTATTTGGAAAACGTTCTTATTATAAATAAAACTTTTTCTTAGGAACATTTTTTAAACAGTTCTGTCAAGAACTCCTTTGTTAATTTAATTAATTAATCCTTAATTTAATTAATCCTTAATTTAAATTAAGTTAATTTAATCCTTTGTAAATTTAAGTTAATTTTAATTTAATTAAAATTAAAGCAATTTTTCTATTCAACTTAAAAATTAAATGTTAAATAAAAAAAAATTTATTATTTCAAGTTTTCTATTGGTTCTTTTATTTCGAATATAATTTATTATCTATGTTTTTGTTAATAGAATTTTTAATTTTTCAACAATTTTGCTGTCTCTCGAGGTTTTTCCCACCTCCGGAATACCTCTCTCAAGCTTTGTCCCATAAATATGTGAAAAGTTATATATGAGAACTCATGTGTATTTAAAATATTATATCAAACAGAAAAGTTTGTATTTGTTGTTCTAGCACTGAACTAGCAATGAAAGAAAGGTGGGGCGTTTATAGGTAAACGGTTTAAGGGTCGGGATTTTTCCAGTAATTCCGGTGAGTAATTGTTTTTTTTTCTGTTTTAGACGGGAATAAATTTAAGATTGGACTATTTGAGATATTTATTTAAGCAAAACTCTGGATTGGTTTTGAAGAATTTTATTATTTCAAGTGATTCATATATATTTAATTTGAGGCTGTTTTCAACGTGGTGTATTATTTTCTAACTCCTGAGTCTTTGATGAATTTATGGTTTTTCCATTTAAATGAATTGCAAAATTGGAATTATCTGTCTTATTATTATATGCACGTATATGTTCCTTTAATCTCTGATTTAGAGATCTTCTAGTTTTTCCAGTGTATTTGGCTGCACAATCATTACAATTTATTTCGTATACTCCGTTTTTTTGGAAAGGGTTCCCTTGTCTTTAGGAGAAGGGAAATAAAAGGATAGCGTTTATATATTTTAAATGCAGGGTTTAATCCTAGTTTTTTCAATTCATTTCCGACTTTATAGGATATAGGGCCGTAATATGGAATCAAGACATAATGTTTCGGGATGGGCCAGTCTTCGGGGGTTGTTGAATAGATATTAATTGTCTTTTTTTGGATGTTTTTTTTTTTAAATGTGGTAGATAGTGGTTTTATTGTAACCGTTATTTTTTCTATTGAATATATTATTTCAATTTCCTTATCTTAATTCTTTTCAGTTAATGGTACATTCAAAAGACGGTAAATCGTGCTATTTAAGGCTGCGAGTTTATGTGCTATCGGTTTTCTAACTTCATTGCTTATAACGACATCTGTGTGGCTGGTTTTCCGGTAATTCCAAATTCATGATGTTTGTTTTTTATTAAGATTTCTAAATCTATAAAGTGTATTTTTTTTTTTTCAGTTATACTGTTAATTTAATCGAGAGGTGAATTTCGCTTATTTCCTTCAAGAAATTATTTATTTGTCTTGTCGTACCAGACCATAGGCATATAATGCCATCTACATACCGACACCAGTATATGATATGTTAAGCTAATTGACAATTGTTTGTAACGAGAATTTTTTATTGTAATTTGTCCACAAATAAATCTGCCGGAAGGAGAGAGAGAGGGAAGCCCATCGGAAATCCTTCTTCCAGTTTGAAGAATTTTCCATCAAATTGAAAATAATTATGGTTTATGCAAATAGACATCAAATAGACTAGATCTTCTTAAAGATCTAGTTTTTCTAGCGGTGATAGATTCGATCGGAATATTAACTGTTCTAAAATTTCTGTCGTTTCTGGTGGGGGAATACTTGTGAAAAGATTTGTGACGTCGAATGATATTAATTTAATATGTATATAATACCAAACTGTATTTTGGATTGCTTATTTTTGAATTTTTGTGTGTTTTTAGAACTGAAAATGAATGTATAAAATTCGAAACTAGTTTTCAATAAAAACAAAATTATAGAAATGGCAAATATAAACTTTTCTTTAGAAAAGTTCAATAACTGTTTCGAGCCTTGTTTAAAACTTTCTCATTGATATATTGAACTCCAGTTGGCGGTATCAATGTTTCCTAGAGTTTGGAGGTCGCCATAATATTGAGACACTTCATATCATACATCATACAAATTTAGTGTTTTTTGTGTCATTATTATTGAAAGAATATTACTTTTGCGTCTTCGGAACTAGTCGACTTCCGTTTGTTTTTTTATGAATATTAATTCTAACAGTATTTTTAATAAATTCCAGTTCCTAAAATGAAACTTTGATATATGCTAATGGAATATCATCTTTGAAAAACATAATCAAAATCTAAATCATTATTAATGAAAGCTCTTTTATCACAAAGGAATGATATTAGAGGGAATTCTCGGAAAACTGGACCTTTTTCCTATAAATATTTTCATCGCTCTACTTAGATAAAAATTCTTTTTCATCACTCGCTTGGATAAATTACATGCCCCCGCTTGCCCCTGTGGGATGATAAATTGCTAATTAATGTATATTACTTAAGGGGAAATCGTTAGTGATCGCCTTTCTTTTGTTATATTTGATAAATGGTTTGTCGATTCGTCCTGATTAATTCTTTATCCTTTCCTGAAAAATATTATTCTCTTGAAGAATCGGTTTCATGGAGACAAAATTCTGAAAATATAAGTTTAAAAAATTAGAAGTTTTTTGTCAGCGCATCTTTTTATGTTTAAGTTTTGTATTAATAGCCCGTTATTTGATAACAACTAGATAACCCTATTTATTTATAAAAGAAGTTTGATATTAAAAATTATTTAGAAGAAAATTTATAACGATCTGATGACGTAATTTTTGTGTGACTCGCTAAGATACTCCGTTCCGATTTAATAACTATCCAGGATCTATCTAAGACTGTATCAATGTTAAAACCGACTATTTTTGAAATAAGAACATCTCAAAGGGCCTCTATCCTCGCCAAACCTAGTATTATTTTAAGAACGTTATAATATATGTATACATTTTATTTATTTTTATTGTGAACAAAAAATTATCGTTTGTGGTGATTGATGTTCATAATTACTTTCGTAATAACATGTTATTGTAACATATAATAACTTGACCAATCTCCGCTGACCCTAGTGGAGTGTCGGGCATATGCAAGTACTTCTTCCTCTTTTGCTTTCTCTCTGAGGATTTCACTGTAGAGCATCTGTTTTTAATGATCTCCAAGTTCATACCCGTTGAAACTAGTTGGCCACGAAAATCGATTTGAAAACGCGTAAGGAAGGGTGGGTTGGATGAGAAGGGAGGAAGAGAGTAAAATTTATACATATGTCCATATACACATACACATACATATAACTTCTTTTCGCAACTTTCTATTCGGTTGGTAATAGCAGACAGCACTATCAGGTTTTCTGAAATTTTGTCCTATCCACTTCTAGTTCTTCTTCATTTCGGGATGGACGAGAAGCTGCTCTGTGGCTCGCCAGAACTTTTTATTAGAGAAACAGAACAAACATTCCGTTTCCTGTTTTGATCCGGCTTCTAACGTTTTCGTACTTAACTCCTTTTTTACCACTTACATATAGGTGAATGATTCCACTTTTTTTATGGTGTTTTCCTCAGAACAGGGGATCTCAAGGCCGCTCAATTCACACGCATGTTTAATCGACGTTGTTCCAATGTCCATCTCTGTCGGTGATTCGGCTTAGATAATCTGACTTGTCATTTAGATCACTGAACTGCTATGCAAGAAGACAAAGATCGTCGGCGTAATCGTTTTTTCTGTCCTTCCTCTCTCTCTCCCTCTCCTCCCTCTCCCTCTCCCTCTCCCTCTCCCTCTCCCTCTCCCTCTCCCTCTCCCTCTCCCTCTCCCTCTCCCTCTCTCCTCTCCCTCTCCCTCTCCCTCTCCCTCTCCCTCTCCCTCTCCCTCTCCTCTCCCTCTCCCTCTCCCTCTCCCTCTCCCTCTCCCTCTCCCTCTCCCTCTCCTCTCCCTCTCCCTCTCCCTCTCCCTCTCCCTCTCCCCTCTCCCTCTCCCTCTCCCTCTCCCTCTCTCTCTCTCTCTCTCTCTCTCTCTCTCTCTCTCTCTCTCTCTCTCTCTCTCTCTCTCTCTCTCTCTCTCTCTCTCTCTCTCTCTCTCCCTCCCTCTCTCCCTCCCTCCCTCCCTCCCTCCCTCCCTCCCTCCCTCCCTCCCTCCCTCCCTCCCTCCCTCCCTCCCTCCCTCCCTCCCTCCCTCCCTCCCTCCCTCCCTCCCTCCCTCCCTCCCGGGGAGGTCTCCCGATCATTTTTTTTTTAATTTTTGACTTTAATTTTTTAATTATTCAATTTAAGTTTTTCTTATTTAAGCTTATTTGATCGCCGTATTAAAAAAAAAAATTATGCAGGAGAGAGGTTTAAATACAAACTGAATATGTCTTAATCCGCAATAATGGCATTAGATATTTTTTTAAATATTTATTCTTCACAGTAACCGCATTTGTGATTTCGGGTCATTAGCGGTGCCATATTTATTTAATTACAAATCTTACTGGCCTGTTCTTCACTTTCACTCAGTGCTTCTATTATTGTGAATGGTATATCATGTCTTGATCTGGTGTCTTTCATCAGGAATGCATGTATATCGGTTGGAATCCTTGTTCAATCCTCAATCTGGGTATGTTCATCATTTCCTAGATGAGGCTGGATGTATTTTTTATTTCTTGTGATCTGTTAAATAAAGGATACAGTTTCGTTTCTCACTTATTAAATAAAGAATATCGATATTTAGAATATCGCTTTCAATCGTCGACTATGGTTCACCATTTTTTTTATTTCAATCAACGGTTGTGGTCTCTAGCCCTTGAATTATTGAATTCTTTTTCAACTGCTTAGTCGCTTGCAATATCACAGAGTGATGGTCATCATGCTATAATTAAAATATATATATATATATATATATATATATATATATATATATATATATATATATATATATATATATATATATATATATATATATATATATATATTTTTATTAAGTTTGTAACTTTAGTAGGTATTGCAATATTAATGATTTCCATATCTGCTATGTATTTTGATAAAAATCAGTTTCATCAGCCCATAACGCTGCAATAACAACTCTATTTTTGTTATCGAGTTTTAATCTGTTACCATTACTGTATGTTTTTACTATAAATCATATAGGAGAGGTACACCCGGAGGTGTGCATAATCATAATCAAGATTACGACTACGATTATGATTACCATTACGATCGGGATTATAATAAAAAGAAGAGCATGATTACTTGGTTAAATGATCGTAATCGTATTCACGGCCGTGAGTACAGTACACCTGTACAATGTATGCAAACAAACTCATAACAATTTTCATTATAGGTGTAGACTCCCTTTGTTGTTAGAGTAAATTCCAAGTTCGGAATGATATAAGTTAATATAACATATTCGATTCCTGGTTATCAGAGATTTAAACGGAATGTGAACAGGAGCCTTCACAGAAGGCAAAGTTAGATTGTAAAAATTTCACTTATGAACCGAGGGCCTATTCCTTATCGCTGTTTTTCAGCCTCACCTCCGGCCCTCTCTCCCCTCTCCTCCCCGAAAGTTTCCCGCTAATATCCCTCCAGCTCCCACCAATTTCAATATAGCCTTATCTGCCCTTCCTACTATCATTTATTTATGAAAGTTCTCTTTAACTGGAAGGTAGATAAAGAGATAAAACCGGTGAAGTGGCGTCTGCAACAGGTGTGAAAGTATCCATTCGTATGTTTGTGGGAGTGAAGTTGAGAAGTTCAAAAAATATTTATTAGCATTGTTTAGCTGGAATGTTTCAGAAAATATTCATGGTCTCCACACCGCTATTTTTTTTTGTATTTCTAATTTAATGCACTTAATTTCTTCGTACTGCTAAATTTTATTGATTAAGAAAAACTAGAGCAAAATAAAATTTAATATATTTTTGTCATGCATTTTAATAAAGGGACAGTGTTATCACAAAGATTTATCAAATTTGATAGTAAAATTTATGAAAAATGGCAGTCCGATTTCAATAAACCGCAGCAAATTAAGGATTTCCCACTAGTAATGCAGCAAGACTCGCGGTTTTTCGCCATCAATGAATAAAATATACTTTCTTTATGTGCGTATAAGCCGTGCTAAATGTACCTTTGTTTAGAGGACGACCTCCAAGTATGAACTTTTTACAGTTTCAAGCATTTACGAAGCACTGGAGTTTAAACAGTTTAACTTGAGTTCGTTGTTCAACATTTTTTTTAAGGCGCCTGCCAGAATAAGTGAAACATTTAATCAAAACTTGAAAATTTTCTTCCAAAATTATGGTATACTTTTATCTTGATGCTAATATTTGTATAACCGTATGTATTATAAAAATAAAAATAAAAAAAAAACTATGCATAATGGTAGACTTTCGCTGGTACTGCCCATGGTTGCGGCTGGCAGCGATTTCCAATAGTTACCACTAACAGAAACTGCTCACCATAGCGGGCAACTCCCCGCACACTAAACATGGTTTTAATTTTAATATCGCTAAGGCAGAAATACACGCGGTGACCTTATTTAATCATTACTCGTTGTTCAAATCATCACTTTCCCTGGTTCAATAATAAAGCTAGCCTATGTTTGTATAAAATTTTAGCTATTATGTACCAATTAACAACAATTTCTATAGAGTGATGGTGTCTTGTAATATTGTAAATAGAAAAAAGAAGAATTGAAGAATTGTATCACTGATTATAGGACAGTAATGGATGCTATTCGAACGATTATTTCCGTAATTAATATCTCATACGTAATTGTAACGAAATCACGACAGATTATGTTCCATCATTATGTGGTTAGTAAATCAGTACCTTAATTAAAAAAAGATATTTTGATATTTCAATATTTGAATTTTAATATTTATTTAAGATGAAAATTTCTTTCGTTATTAAATGTTCATTGCATTTATATTTGAATATTTGTAAAAGAGAAACTTCTTAGTCAGTATAAGATCTGAAATGCTGTTACTCCAATCCTACATAAATGATTGGTTACAGTTTTGCTCAACTTTTTAAAAATATTCTAATTTTGTGTCGCACGACGAAAAAATAAATAAAGGCAGCATCATAAAAAACGTCGGGGTGTTAGCGTTATCATCAAAACTCTGCTTTAACATAATAACATAACCTATAACCGTCGCACTACTGACCGTCTTCTGGAGCGGTCAGGACGAAGCTGTATGGATATGGAGTCATACTGCCGACTGCCGAGCCAACGAAATAAGCCCCATTCTATTCCCTTGAAACAGTAGTCAACTGAACCCAGCCGTAACCGTGGGCACTACCAGCGAAAGTCTGCCTTTAATAATTATTAAAATATTGTAATCGTAAGTTGATCAGGTATATAAGGTACACTTATCATGCCGCATAAAAAACTATTTAAGACTCAAGGTTTTTCTTACAGGCTATAATTATTCTAAAAAAATCAGGCAGGTGCGAATAATCATACCTTCATTTCATACTACAAAATATAGATCAATTTTAAAAGAAAGCGATAAGTTTTGCTTTGAAAATTCATCTGAAACATTTTGCATTGTGATGTAATGGAGACTTGCAAATGTTATATTAGATTTTACATAATTATTTATTTATTAATTTTTTTTTAAATCTTTTAATTATATATTCGCACTTGTCTAACAAAAGAGTGACAATAAGTAAATGACTAGTATACCCGAGCGAGAACTCTCCATTAGACATATCTATCTTCTCCCTAATGCATTCGTGGTAGTATAAGTTTGTATAAGCTAGTGTTAGTATAAGCTAGTTATATTGGAGAAACATGTTTATTCATATAATGTTAGAAAAAATATAATATATTAGCATGTTAGATATAATATAATATTAGCATGTTTATTATAAGTTTATTTAACAGACACATTTGGTAAAGCAGCATACTTTATAATGATCATGTTGAAGTAACAGTTCACTTAATAAGTGATTAGTAATCTCTTCAGTTTAACATCGAAGCAATAAGACTCAGCTATACCATTTTCTATGTGTAGTATTCATATTTAACAGTGTTTTATGGTTAGACACGGGAAAGAATATATAATTTCCTCAATCATTCATAAAAACCTAAAAACAAGAATTCAACAGAATAATTTAAAACTTAGTAAAAAGTTTTTACTTCTTTGTACGAAGTAAAGGAAGTATTGTAATCGCGAAAATATTCGGTTTTCAGATTTTGACGGAAATATCCATTTTGACCATCCCTGAATCCATTTTGACTAGTTTCGTCGTGGCGTCTGTACGTGCGTTCGTATCTCGCATAACTCAAAAACGGTGAGCTGTAGAAAGTTGTAATTTCGTATTTAGGATTGTTGTAAAATCTAGTTGTGCACCTTCCTTTTTAGTCACTGCTTGATTACCGGAAGTGGTACTTTACTTGAAGGCCATAATAGACTTTCATTACAAATTTTATTAAAATATAATACAAAACAACTCAAATTTGGCATATAAAACTTTTATATCAATATAAATAATACAATAGATTTGGGGTAAAATTAGCTAGCCGGAAGTAGTACTTTACTTGAAGGTCATAATAAACTTTCATCCAAAATTATATGAAATTCTTATGTAAAACTTCTCAAATTTGGTATAAAAGATTTAAATATTAATATTAATAGCGTACTCAATTTTGGTTAAATTTAGCGAACCGGACTTTACTTGAAAATCTTTATAAACTTTCAACAAAAATTATATTAAAATCGAATTCAAAAGTACCGAAAGTGTTACTTTACTTATAGGTCTTATAAGACTTTCATCAAAAATTATATTATAAAATAATGCAATATGCATCAAAAGATCATAATTGATTTCCATAAAAAATTATTTTGAAATACTATACAAAACCTCAAATTTAGTATTTATAGTTTATATATTGATTTAAATAACATACTAGATTTTGGTCTAAATTGGAAAACCGGAAGCGGTACTTTACTTGAAGGTCATATTAGACTTTCATCAAAAATTATATTAAAATATAATGTAAATTATCTAAAATTTGGTAAATACGACTTTTATATCAATATGTATGTATTTCCTATATTTTGGTTAAAATTGGTGAGCCGAACAGGGTACTTTGCTTGAAGGTCATAATAAGCTTACATCAAAAATTATATTTAAATTAAATACATAAATCATATGTTTCGGTAATAAAGGTTACAAACGCAATTTGGTTTCCAATCCAATAAAACATTTCTATTACTTGTTTTAAGTGTTAAAATTGGTTGTAAAATACTGGTTTTCATCCCCATTTATGAGATCAACAAGTCTGCAGCATGAGAATAAGATATTAGTTAAGTGGGTTTTTCCGCTTAAAATGTCGAAACTGTCTAATGCTTTATCCAGTGATATTGACAGTTTTACTGTTGTCACGGAACATGAAGAAATATCTTGGAAACTAGTTACCTACTGAAGGAAAACGACATGTAATAACGGAATGAGACCTCCAGTAACAAGAGTGTGTGTTTTTGTGTATGTGTCAATAGGTGGATGTCGGGACGCCGAGTGTCGTTTTTGCTGTAATCTTCGGAAACTAGTAACCAAATTCAGTATCACTTTTTGAGCCACGGATTTATAATTTAATAGGCGTACAAGGAAGTCATGTGTTACCCACATCAGATAAAGTGTTACCCACATCAGATAAAGTTGCCATAAAAATGACATGTACGCAAAATGGCATAAGGCCCGTGCGGACCTATATCGTGCATAATCTCAAAAACGGTAGGTTTTAAAACGTTGGACCAATACGTTCCACTGGAACGTATATGATCTTGATGCCCGCGTCAATCGTCTTGATCTTGTTTTATGATCTTGTTTATTGATTTATGATCTTGATCCGGCGACTCTCAGTCGTCAAATCTTTGAAACCTCCCAGTTTTTTCATGACTTTATTTAAGCGCTAGTAAGAATTTAAGAAACAAAATCAGGATTCGTCACTTCTCTGTGAAATTCCCTTTCTTTTGATACCTCATTCGTCAAAATCCATCGCGCTCCTGGAAGTCGGAAAAGGGTATTATACTACCGTCATAATATATAGTAGTGATTATGGATATAATAGTTATAAGGCACGATAGGCATGAGGAAGGATAATACACAGCATTACCTCTTTCCGGTTTTGAATTAGTCCTGTGATTCAGGAAAGGACATCTCGCATCCAGCTCCTTCTTAGTCTTCTCCTTATGGTCATGTCAGCCGTAGCCATATCGTCTATCAGTCTGTTGTGATGTGATGAAACGGAAATAAAGAGTATGTATGCCTTGGTCGATAGTTAGCTGTTATAATTCGGTATGCACAGTTTTGTTGTTTACCTAACAAGGAGCTTCTGTTATCAGTCAAAATCTTAGATTGAAAATATTGCAGTTTTTGTGAGTCTTTTTTTGCTGAACTGCAAATCTGTGAGGCAGAAGTCCGTATTGCTTTATGTAGGTATGTGTATATATTGAGTTTCTGCCTGATTTTTAATTTTGATGATTTGGAAAAAGAGAGAAAAGTAATTTCAGCCGTTTGCTTAGGGTCATTCTTTTCATTTTGACGTGTCAGGTTATCCTTCGTCCAAAGTAACGTACTGTGTCCGCCTGAGGAATTTGGTGGTCCCCGATATAAACTGGTGGACACGTGTCTCGTTGAAGTGAATTCTAATCAACTTAATTAATTAAAGAAAAGAAAATACTATTTAAACTAATAGAGTAGCATTATTTGAATACTAAATTGTTTAAAAAGTAGCAAATTGCAAAAGTAAAAAATAATTTTAACACCCGATGAACTAATTGAGCAATCATTTCCAGCTTGAGGTGAAATATTTGGCTGT
Source organism: Rhaphigaster nebulosa (assembly GCA_948150685.1). Classification (NCBI taxonomy): domain Eukaryota; kingdom Metazoa; phylum Arthropoda; class Insecta; order Hemiptera; family Pentatomidae; genus Rhaphigaster; species Rhaphigaster nebulosa. The sequence goes on along the minus strand of OX411306.1, from coordinate 120,425,645 downwards.
TCTTATATGTTGAGAACTTCCGGACGAAATTTTATGGCATTTTTTTTTTAAGTAAGAAATTTGCTGGTCTTATGAACCGAGGAGGCTGCTTAGTACACCCTAGTTGGTATTAAGTCGTGAATATTTCCTTATATACTTCTCCTAAAAAACATCACATTTTTTATTTGTAGCGCCTTGCGCTTTCTAGCTCAGCTGGAAAGTGTGAAAGTGATCATTCGACATGAAAACGAGATATGCAATTTTCACAAAATTTGCAGGTTTGCACAACGTTTTTCTACGGCCTAATACTATGATGCGTGCTTTTTCTAATTTTGAAAGAAGGGGCACTGGAACGCGGAAGAATCGAAAGAAAATAAGTTTTATGTCTAAAAAGAATTTCTAGAAAAACTAGAAAAGTTGTTATATTTTATTGAATGTACTCTGAGATTTGTAATCCATGAGAGTGTAACTAATAAGAAAACACTGACATCAATGGTACAAAATAAAATTGAAATTTTAAAGACTTAATTGGTAATAAAAAAATAAAACAAACAAGGCATGATTAAACATTAAATCCATAAATAAACAAGTTTTCACGGTGTATATTGCATTCATGTTACTTCAGGTGCATAAAAACAAACTTGTGTTAGTTCATGCTCTATATCTGGATTTGAATTTTTCGTATTTTGGCTGTTTTATGATCATTTTATAATCATAGAGATCCGAGCATATGGTCATTAAGGAATTATTATTTTATTGTTCAATTTATTATATGCAATCCACTAGAATATTGGCCTTTGCAGACTTGCATAACAGTGGAATAGGATCATCAATTTATATCTGTTATAAATTCGGTTTATGGAGTTTTCCTTAATTATTTACTAGCATTTTGTGATTATATTACCTTATAATTGCCAAATGAATTAATATAATATTTACAACGTCAGTTCTTCTTTTTTTATTAGTCATCCAATTGCATTATATAATTGATTGTATAATTAATTCCTATTGGGTATTATAAATCAGAATTATTTGAAATAATATATGATTTTTCTCGAAGTTTCCATTGAAATTTATTATAAAGGCAGACCATACGAGGCTTAATTAACAGAGTTAAAGGCACGAGTGTCCATTGTGTATAAACGTTTCCAATATAATGTAAATTAAATTTTGAATTAGACATTGTATTGTAAAGGAGATAATTGGCTAAGCTTTCATAAAGGGACTCTGCGGTATACAATTGTGGCTGGGGATAATTAAATTCACAACACGGGCAAGATTCAATATGGTCGTCCTATCAAAGCTCCATAAAACCTTTTTGTGTGGCTCGGCTGTTTGGAGGTGCAATCTCTTGGAGAATCTCAATGACCTCTGATCGGGCCATATCCTTTGCAATTCTTCCCTTCTTCAAGCCTGGTAAGATTGTTTTCACCCTATTTAAACATCATAATTTAATTTAATGTACATTATATGATACTCAGCACTCCTACCTCGTTCGATAAATATATCTCTTGCTTGTTCATTTAATCTGATATCATTAATCCTTATGAACCTTTATAAGATAATTTATGTCTATCGAAATAGTATAACTATGAAGTGAATTTAATTTTGTCTCCAGATAGAGCAAGCAGTTTGGTGTAGTAACGGGTACCCCAATTATTCCTTTTATAAAATATCGTTGCAGTTTCTCCACTGAATCTGAGTTTTCTTACCCCCATCCCTCCGCACCGTAGCACAATACTGCTCTTATTGTGGAGTTAAAAAACATCGTTTTTTTGCTTCAATGGGACTTGCTTGTTTGACATTAATCTAGACCTAATCATATTCAAAATATTTTTAAAAGCTGTGAGTTTAAGTTTAAAATGTGTTTTTAAACATAAGTTATGAGTTAGACTGATACCTAGATATTTGCAATAGTCTACTGTCTCGATTGGTTTCTCCTTAGAGTACCACTTCTTCTTACTTGACTGTTTTTTTTCTACCGTAGATCATTACTTTTGATTTATTTAGATTTAGTTCTAAGCTCCATGTTCTGCAATAAACTTCTAGTTTACAAATCATTTCTTGCTAGATGAGGTCGTTGTCTGCAATAAGAACAACGTCGTCAGCATACATTAGCATATTCAGCCTTTGTTCTGTTATAAGAATTCCACCCTCTACCCATTCCACCAGGTCGTTAATAAACAACGAAAAAAGTAGCGGACTTAGTAAAAATCTCTGTCTTAATAAGAATCGATGCTTTCAGATATGCTATTATTTGTCCACACTCTGAGGTTCGTTAAGTCATACAGATTTCCTAGTATGTTGAGTACTTTTATATTCAAGGTACTTAACTTAACTTAACTTGTAAAACAGTGTTCTCCTATCAACTCCATCAAATGCAGATTTAAAATCAATAAAAAATAGTTATACTTCTTCTTTTAAATTGAATTTTAAATTTATGTAAATAAGTTGTCATATGCGGAGAAACCGAGTCTGAATCCTGCTTGATTTTCATTTAATATATAATTATCTGTTGTCCATTTCATAAGAAGCTCCAATAGGATTCCAGTAATATTTTTGCTATACTGTTAAGTAGCGATATTTCCCTATAGTTACTAACATCATTGATAATTCCTTTTTTGAAAATTGGAAATATAATAGCCTCCTTAAAGCTGTTTGGAAGTTTTCTTTGTCCCTAATACTAATAAAAAATGTAAATAATTTATCATGGAAATTTTAAGGTGCCATTTTAAAGTATTCATTCTATATCCGAATACTATATGAATACATGAATACTATATCCGATGGTTGTTTGGCATGTTTACATTTATTGAGGACTGTTTTTATTTCATTTATTGTTATTAGTTTATCTAATTCTTCAAATTCTACATACGGTTCGGCATTGAGGACCGGTCCTGAGTTGGAAGAAGATATTAAAGTTGTTTAAAATAATTAAACAAGTCTTCTGACTTTATTTCAGAACTGCACATAAATTTATTTTTCTTTAGATAATTCAGAAATTTTCACAGCTCTTCAGTGCCTCTGGCTTCCTTTATATTCATTAAATTCTCTTTTTATCTCTTCAAATATTTTTGTATTCGGAGTTGGCTTTGAGATACATAATTTTAATGGTCTCGGATCTACTTTTTGTAAATAAATTTCAGAGGGTGAAAGATCTTTTCCTTGCACTTTTACATTCCCAGTCGAACCAATTATTTCGGCCAACGTTGCATAGATTACGCGATCGATTTCCTGATGCCGTTTTTATACAGGATATTATCGCTTCTGCACTACTGTCCTTTCCAATTCTAAATTTGTCGACATTTTATCCAATTTTGATCTATAAAAATCCTCCTCTTCTTTGATTCATATTAGCTTTGGCGGGAGGGACATATATTTTAAGTCCTTATTTTTTCAGTTTTCAGTTTTAGTAAAATCGGCATGTGATCCGAAAAAGTTTCGCTAATTACCTTAAATTGTTCTACATACTTTAAACAATCGATTGATGCCAGGCATAGATCAATTACTAAATCACGTCTCCGAGATATATAATTCAGAGCGCCATTTTCGTCTCCTTGTGTTCTCCCATTCAATACTACGAGGCCGTTGTTATCTGAAAACTCTAGTTATTATACCTCTAGTGTCGATTTTTTTATCTTGCGATTTTCTATTATATGTTAATGGGCGACGTTCTAATAATTCGCTACTTATTATCTGAAGATGTGGGCGTTACAATCAGTCATTGAAAAAATCCATCATTGCAGAAAAATTCTTTTCCCAATCGCTCAAATACGTTGGAATTAAGCGTACAACGTCGTTTTCGATATTTACGTTTATGCTTACGTAATTTTCAATAAATTGAAATTTAGCAAATTGTGGATATAAATTTAATACAATGCAGTATTTTCTCCTAATACAAATGTTTCAACTAAAAAAATAATATCGAATTTTTTTATAAATTCTCTAATATTAAAATTAACTTTCTTTATCCCTCTTATATTATAAAATAAAATATTTAAACTCTGGTTACTACTATAATTAATATTATTTAGTCGACAGACGACCTTACCTCAGATATGTTTATTTACATAATACTATTTATTGACAGTGGCTGATGCGTCCTGTGCCTGAAGCAGTCGACACTCCGAACGGTCCAGGCAGTGAGAGCCTTCAATGTTTCAATCGCATCCTTCTCCTTTTGGCACAATAACCTTTCGTCTCAGACCAACTGAAGTTTTTATTTTTTATTTTCATTTTATTTCCTCTTATCTGAACTCTATTGTCCTTATCTCTCACCTTGTTAATTATATCCCTTCTGATTGCGAGAAGTTTAGATTGCTTCAATCTTTTATTTGAACTAAAATCTAAAACAGTGATCTCCGTGTTTTTACGTTCGATAGTACGCCCGATACTAATGGAATAGGGATATTTTTTTTTCATTCACCTCCTATTATATCTAATAAGTGTCACTGTTTTCAATTTATTATTTCTAGTTATAATTAATAAATAAATATTCGTATTTAATAACATTTAATTTAATTGCTTCAGTTATAATTTTTTAGGCCTAAAAATGTCTTTTAAAAATACATTTGGTTTATCAAAAGAGAAAGACAACTGAATTATGTTAACATAAAATGCGAAAATTACAAAAAGTTTATTTTCTGAGAGCGCCAAAAACAAAATTTGTGCTTTCTGTTAAAAATTCTTTATTGTACTTCATGCCCAAATTGATTTCATTATTTTCATCATTATATAACAAGCATACTTTTTTCTTTTTTTTTAATGGTATTTACTTTAATAATAATCATAAAATAAATAATTCACTGTACGGTTATAAAAATTATAAATGTATTTCTATGATTATAGTCTAAATCATCTTTTAAGCTCTCAAAGATTTGGAAAATTATTTTCAGATTGTAAATTTTACATTACGATCATACTATATTTTTCAAGAAACGGTTTAAAGATTTTTTTTTTTGTGGGGAGGGGGAGGGTATACCTGTATTATAGCATTTACTGCGGACAGTGCTTGCAGGATTAGTGTTCCCGTATTGAATAAATATGAATTATGTTCTAGAGCTAATGCTCTTTAAAATTTTAAATAATTGAAATAGGTCGGTAATTAAGTTATTTTAATAATTAATCTGGAAAGTTATTGATTTTCTCCTAGAATAAAAAAAAGAAACAACGTACACATAATAAATAATGGACAATTTAAAACTTACAATATCATTATCACTTTTATTGCATATTTTTCTTTATTTATGGTTCGGGAAAAGCGCTATTGGTCAACGGCCTTTCTCCTGGCAACGCAATGAATGTTAAAAAAAAAAGGGAAAGATATTTTATCGTTAAAATTACAACAGGGGGGAGAATTAATTTTGGAATTAAATTTCTGAAGATGGGGATGGTTTTCTCCGAAACGGTAAACATGGAAGAATATGTAATACAAATTAAAAAAAATATGTATAAATGACAATGACCAACGATCGTTCACATTCTGACCGAGTGTTACGCCTTCGAATTTCATAAAGAACATCTCTAGAAAAGCAGTTTCGAGGAATTACTTTGAAATTCCTAAAGTATAAATAAAATATAAATTCCTAAAATGTAATCAACTTAATGCTGTTCCTAAAACAAACAAACTGTTCTTTAAAATTTAATTATTCTGCAACATTGTAAATTTTTAATTGTCATTAAATTAATTAATTATAAGTTTTCCGAATAAATTAAAACAAATAAGACAAAAACTAAATCGATAAACTGATCGAAAAATATTAATATGCTAGTCCACAAGTGCATTAGATTTAAACGAAATCATCAGCCCTGATGGTATGGATAATTAAGCTTTTTTTCGTATAGTTCAATCAGCTAAATTGTACGACTACTCCACCCCCATTCCTAGAATGAGTCTAATCACAGCAATCTTCCACTCCTTCCAGAAGGGGATACCAAATCGATCATACAACCACTCAGCTCTATATTGGGCCTGAAGTCCTGTACCGAGAGGAGATGAAAATCTGGAAAAAAGAAGAAGTTTTTTCTCACTTTCCATCCAATGAAAAAATAAATGATAAACCTTAGAAACTATTACCCTTTACAATTCAAATTAATGTAATTTTTTTAAGCTAAATAATGACTTTTGAAATAATTTTGACATATTCTTCCGATTTTTTTTTTTCGTTAACTATATGATTGATAATAAATGCTAGTTGGAACTAGTTACAAGATTCATAAAAAAGAATTGTTTTTTATTTATTTTTAAATCTTTATTATTATTTTTTTTTGGGGCGGACGTGGAGTGCATTTAATCAATTTAGTAAGCGTTAATGAGGTTTTCGAAGTCGCTAATTTCGATTAGTATTTTGTTCGAGAACGAATATTTCAAATTAATCATTAATTTTGGAGATTTCATCATCATGAGATCGCATACTAGATCTTTAAGAATGCTAATTCAGAATTTAATATTGGTATTTTCATAGAACATGTTCATTTCGATTAACTGTAATCGCTGAAGTTTTCTTTGATATAGAGATCGTTTATTAGGTAATCCAGGATTCTGATTTAGTTTTATGAATCGGATTTTCGAAAGGGCGTGTCCATTTTGAATTTTATTTTTTGCGAACATTTCTAAAATCTGTTGAAATAAACAATAAAAACATTAAATTGATTGAGCTGCTTGGGACCTATATGAAGAAGTCACGCTTCAGGTCAGTCTTAAAGTTTTACCTATTTATAAATGTTATTTATGCTTTTATAAACTTTATTGTGTGCAAATTGGACAATTTGAGGGCGCGTGTTCCATCACTTAATAGAAAGCTGAGGCATTTCTAAGAAGTTAGACGATTATTCGCCGAATCTAGGTGCACAGAACTTTTGGCTCTGCAGCGATATCGGCAGGCCTTACAATGTACTCACATTCTTTTAATACGATGCAACCGACAAATCAGAAGCAAATAGAATTGGAAAATAACCAACAAAGAAATGTACCAAAAGTCCCACATTACCTGAACCCACCAGTAACAACTACCAGTTATGCCAAAGCCACCGCTACGGAGCGATTTTCAAAACGAGAAAATGCCATAATTTTTACATTCTTTTCCTGGCATCAAGCAAAAAGAATATGTCCTCAAAATTGGTGCTTTGATTGATCCAAAATTCATCCATTATACCTCACGAATATCTAGCTATCGATTTTGCATACACTTCAGTAATAAAAAAGCAGTAGACAACCTTTTAAAAAATCACAAATCAATATTTATTGACAATAAAGAAATTTTTATAAAACGACTGGTTAATCCGGCCAAACGAATAATAATTTCAAATGCTTGCCATTCCATTCCTCACGAGTCCATTGAGAAAGAACTAAAAAGCATAGGCTTGAGATCAGTTTCGCCTATGCATTTTCTCAGAGCCGGATACCGAGATCCAAGATTGGCCCATGTTCTCAGTTTCCAACGGCAAGTTTGCATTCCACCTGAAGATCTCAGTAAACTGCCTTCATCCTTACTAATAAAGCAGCCGGGTCATACATCAACTGATTGTCCTGATTGTGAACATGACAACATTGAAGAATCTCATAATACTGAACAAGATAGTATATTAATAAATTTACATTCCAATATAATTGAAAAAACAAGTGCTGATCGCTCCCTATTAGATACACCTAATCACATGTTTTCTAATAACTCTATTACCGTACAGCCAGCTCTGGTCAGTTGCCATGACGGCACTGTTTCGGAGAAAAATCTTCAAAAATTTTATTCTGAAATTAATTCTTCCCCCTGTTGTAATTTTTAGCGATAAAATATCTTTCCCTTTTTTTTAATATCCATTGCGTTGCCAGGAGAAAGGCCTTTGACCAATGCCGCTTTTCCCAAACCTTAAACAAGGAAAAATAGGCAATAAAAGTGATCATGATATTGCAAGTTTTAAATTACCCATTATTTATTATATATACGTTGTTTTGTTATTCTGGGAGAAAATCAATAACTTTCCAGATTAATTATTAAAATAACTTAATTACCGACCTATTTCAATTATTTAAAATTTTAAAGAGCATTAGCTCTAGAACATAACCCATATTTATTCAATACGGGAACACTAATCCAGGAAGCACTGTCCGCAGCAGATGCTATAATACAGGTATACCCTCCTCCTCCCCACAAAAAAAAATCTTTAAACCGTTTCTTGAAAAATATAGTATGATCGTAATGTACAATTTACAATCTGAAAATAATTTTCCAAATCTTTGAGAGCTTAAAAGATGATTTAGACTATAATCATATAAATATATTTATAATTTTTATAACCGTACAGTGGATTATTTATTTTATGATTATTATTAGAGTAAATACCATTAAAAAAAAGAAAAAAAGAAAAAAGTATGCTTGTTATTTAACGATGAAAATAATGAAATCAATTTGGTACAATAAAGAATTTTTAACAGAAAGCATAAATTTTGTTTTTAGTGCTCTCAGAAAATAAAATTATTGTAATTTTTGCATTTTATGTAATTCAGTTATATCTTCCTCTTTTAATAAATCAAATGTATTTTTAAAAGACATTTTTAGGCCTAAAAAATTATAATTGAAGAAATTAAATTAAATTTTGCAAAATACGAATATTTATTTATTAATTATAACTAGAAATAATAAATTGAAAATAGTGACACTTATTAGATATAAAAGGAGGTCAATAAAAAAAAAAAAATATCCCTATTCCATTGGTATTGGGTGCAGTTGTACCCATGGGAACCTATAAAAATTAAAGGAGTCCTGACCTAAACTAGTTGGAGGTCGCATCAATACTGGAAGTGGAGTAATGAAACTACTGAAGAGGCCAAATTTCTAGCAATAGCTGCCTATAGTGTTCCAGGGTTAAAAATGATTGATTAAGTTGTAAGTTCGTTTCGACTAGGAGGATCTTTTTAATTTGTTTATTCTTAAAGTACTTTGCCGCCATGGAATAAGTAATGGGATAAAGCTACTTTGGTATAAATATTTTGAGGAAGTGTTCTATAAGCCATTTCTGGGTTATACTACCTTCGGGAAAAGAAAAAAAAAAAAGAAGAAAAGGATGGGTGCGATTGGTTGAGCCAAGCCAGATCGACCTCTTGATTGGAAGAGATTTCGTTAAAAGGAAACAACCGTCCCTTGCCATCGACGGTGCCGCTCTGTTAGCCAACAGGATGAGAAGGAAATTCAAGACTCCCTCTGCACCTTAGCAAGATTGGAAAGTAATTTACCTAAAAAGGTATTGCAAAAAGGATTGCAATTTTGCATGATAAGACGTAAAAGGTTAAGGCATTGTTACTATATGTAATGTAATTAAATTTTAAACGTTTGATTGCTATCGAAAGTTGTTGCAATACATTATATAGCCGATAGATCAAAAACGATTCTACATCAGCTGCAGAGTTAACACGACGTATACGAATCTTAATGGTTTCTTGCAATCAAATTAAAAAAAAAAATCTTGCATTATACTGGATTTCATTGCTTTTCAGTTTCCCTACACCTTTTTTTATCCATAAAAATAGCATATTTTGATTCAGTCGTTGAGATCATTTTTTTTAATCACTTTCGGGTTGTAATGGTTATCGATTTAGAGCAGTGGTCACCTTTTTAGTAATTGACAGCTTGGTAATGACAATAAAAAATAAATGCTCTCAACTAATTATTTTGATAGTAATTTTTTGATACCACAAGAATCTAAGAATAAGTTAATGAACCCGTTAAAAAATATATTCTTATTAATTTCATTAATAAATTACTTCCGAAAGATGTATTTATTTAAAAATAAAAAAAATAACAGTTGTATCCATAAAGAAAATATATTCGTGTTCATTTCTTCCCTAAAACATTTCATTAACGTTAGCTCTCAGAACATACAAATACGTGCCTCTATCAACCAATTTTTTTTTTGTATACTACTGGCACATACATGCACTGAGGTGAATCGGGACGACATAGATGAGGGGATAGCAAAGATTAAAGTAATTTCACTTGTTAATTTCAGCCCAAACGATCAAATAATCGTTTGCATAAAAAATTTAGAGATTTCTTTTGCCGCTCCCCTCTCTCTCCCCGGAAGTGACTACTTACTCCATGTTTCGCCAACCACCCAGTGCCATGGTGAAATACTAAATCCGGGCCCCCGTCCAATATTAAATTCGTCAATGAAACCCAACCTCGTTCTTTGATATGGTTGTAACAAAAAGACGTTACATTATTATTATAAAATATATACAATGTTGTATAAAGATGTAAATAATAAAACCCATGTTCCATGTTCGGTCCCCTGGACTGCAGCCTCGGGAGACTCTCGTCAGGTCTGCAACCACTTTAATCAGTATTTTCCGTATGACTGGACATTTGTTTAGATTAAGTTTTATTGAAAGCTATCTCTTGGGACATAAGAAAAATAGCATATCTTGCATTTGTATCTAAGCGAATATTCTGGCTTGTTGTACACAAGTTAGCTTTCATTGACGAGATGGATTGTAATTTAAATTTTAAATTAAATTTAAAATTTAAATCAGCAAATTCAAATTAATTTTTAATAATCTTAGGATTTTTCTAATACACTATAATTTAATAATTAATTGCCATAAATATTGTGGAGTATAAGGGCCACAGAGATTATTCAAGAATGGCGAAATTAAGTACATCACATCTACAAGAATATTTTGACAAATAGATTTAAGCTCCATGAGCATTATATTCTTACCAAATCGAATCGTTACAAATAAAAATTCTGAATGTTTCTTATTGTGTCACAAATAAAATTATCAATGTAGATCTCGGTATTTTCCTTAATGACTGGAAATAGATCTTTCTATTTTCAACTCCAGCAACCTCTAAGATGAAACCTACCAACCATACACGTCTATAATGTGTCGTTTACAGAATAACTCTGTCCTCACAAATTATACCAATGACATGTTTAACCAGTGAACAATAACCCGTTTAGTCTATCCTAAACTCTTCATCTCCATATAATGCCCCTTAATAATTCTGAACTAGATGATTAAAATAAATCCCTCAAGTCCACCGTATGTCGTAAACCAACGACGTTTTATACTATAGTATCCTTTAATGTTTCACTTATATCTTTTTTACTGATCCCCTACCTTAGTCTGAATTAACTTTTTATCACCATACAAGTTTAAAAATATTAGAAACTGTTCATCGTTCCCGACTACTACAAAAGGTATTTAAATAAGAGCCTTAATTAAGTTTAAGTATTTTTTATGGACAAAAACAAGAAGTATCTCTTATGCATAAATAATATAAACTTTAAATTTTTTAACTTAAATAATGACTTGTCTAATATACACATGACTAAATGACCATCAAAACAGAATGATGCCAGGGATGAAAATGGGCAAAGTGAGCCCGAAACGATGTAAGATATTTTATAAAAGCTTAGAAGGGTTTATTTTTGTTTTTATGGAAATTATAATACAAGAAATATTAGATTAACGCGCTGAACTACCAATTTATTTAAAGAACCCATTGCCATGACGATAATCAGGCCTATTTGAATAAACGAAGTTGAGCTTTGGGGCTCCATAAAGTTTCTTCCGTTTCAAGATTCTTCGGACCAGTGTGGATTCGACTCCTACTTGGGTAAGCTAATATTTATTTCGTGACATTCCCGATAAATGATTCTTGACATTCCCACTCTGCTTAGATCTTCAATTCTTCCTAAAACCCTCAATTTCCCTTATGGCAAATAAAATTATCCAAAATGATTAGTTACGGATATAGAACGAAATGAATACCTATCCTTCCATTATAAACTTCATTTCTCCTCTAAATCACCTGTTTCTGATCTCGAATCCCAATAGATGTTCGATAAACCTCAGATAGTGCCTAAAATAAGGTAACTCTTTTAATAGTGTCATTTTATCTTAGATTAGAATTATATTTGGAAATATAAAGGTATAGTTTTTTAGCAAATTCCAATCACAGTAATTTGAATCTGATTATTTCCTCTGTTATTGTCGGGTGGTCTCTATAAAAAATTGTTTACCGCAGCTGTGGAATTTTGCTTTCTCGGGAGCAACGTGAATATCCAAGAAAAACGTGAAAGTGGAAGTCAGATCAAAAAGGGTGCCGAATAAAGAAATATAAATGAAAAAAAACACTTTCCTCCCTACAATCATTTAAAACATTACTCAGTGTTTTGTAAAACTTAGCTGAATTCATTTCGAGAGTTTTCGATATATTTAAAAAACGAACCATGTATAATTTTGTTTACTCCATGCTGCTATTTTAATGGAATTTTTTATATCTGTTTTTATATTAAATAAAATATCTAGAGTCACAGTAACTTACAATTGAGAGAGAATACGAAGCAGTGTTCTTGCACAAAGCTCACTGCAAATAAAGAATTCTGCATTAATCGATTCAGGAATAAATTACTGAGAAAAAAAAAATGAACAGTCCGAAAATGGCCGATTCTGCCTAAAATTAGAGCGTTTTAGAATTGGTAATAAAGAGCCGACTGTGTCAGACTTAATTGTATTTTTTCCATTTTAAATGCGATTAATCAAAATAATCGGTAGGTTTTTAATATTTTAATAGGTTCATTCCCATGACTTGATTCTGATTGGGGAATATTTTGTAATTAAAAACTACGCAGTTACTACTTTTACTACGACGTTACTTGCTATGAATGAGGGGTAAAATATATAAATTAAAGTGTTGAATAGTCTGTTACTTCTTTCATTCAAGAAATACTTTATTCATCGTGTAGTTTTAATAATTTTAACTCTAACAAAGATTTTTTCACTGTGTTGCGTTTTATAATCATTTTTCATAATATTATAATATAATTAGGTCATGAGGATAGTTTTATATGTTACAGTAATACAAATGTATAGTTTTTTTAGCAAGTTCCAATAACATTAATCTGACTTTGATTATTCTTATATATTAATTTGGATGATTCCAATAAAAATAAAAAAAATGTTTACCACACAGTCACTTAAAATAGGGTACACGATTCTTAATGACAATGACAGATAATAAATGGTTTTGTCTCTTTTAAGCCTCATTCTAATTGAATACTAATTATCTATGTCTAATTCTCATTGAATACTTTTTAAATAAATGCGCGGAAAAACTTAGATCACTGTAAAAAGTATACCTTGATGTACTACGTTTTTGGAAAGTTCGTTGACATAATTATTAATTTTGAATTTTGTTGCGAGTTTTTTTCTCCTTTTTTGTAGAGAGTAAAAGTACCTATCACATTGTATCTGACAATGAGTTTGTTTCGATATTTAATGTCTACAGCTCCTCCCCTATTTTCTGGGAAACATTTTCTGTGTGCTTCACTCTGTTATTAGCGCTCAAGCTGCTATTTTCAGCCACTTACAGGTGTTCCGATTAGATAATAAAACTTTTTTCAGACCTTAATAGAAGTTTAAGGAGATAGTGTTTATGTTTAGTTAAAAAAAATTATTTGTTAGTCCACCGCTAATTATTTGTTAGGCATATTAATAATAGAACAAGAAACGCGAGGGAAGGTTCAACTACTGTACTATTTACTTACAACTTCAATAAAATTATTTGTTCGAGTATTCGGCAAGCCTTTGTGAAATTCTTCAAGTATTCGTTTTATGTATGCTTTAGTAAAAACGAATAGAATCAATGTCAGCCTTCTTTTTTTTTTCTTTTTTTTTGTCAACAAATATAATATATTGAAAAACATTGCACGAAACCCTACAGAACTGTTAATGTATAGATGCAGGGACGTATGACATTAGGAATAGACAAACTGCGATGCACGTATCACCGTAAGGACAGCCCAGGGAGCAGGGCTGAGATAAGGCCCGTCCCAAGGGAAGCTCCCTTGAGAACGCACTCAACTTTTCTTGCTTCGCTACAACTTTTGTGAGGGCACTTCTCCTTCACTCCACCCTTCCACGTGTTATAGATTAGCCTTTGTCATATATCTTGTACTCAAAGGGTGTAAAATTTAAAGTCACATAACACAATATATCTCTATATTTCTATTTGTTAGTATTAAAGTTTCATTTTATGTTAATAATTGTGTTAAATTCATACAGTGACCTATTTAATTGCTTATTAGAAAACATGAAGTAAATATAGTAAGTACCAGACAGAAAACGTATTGGGATGTAAATAATTAAGTTTATCTTATTCGGCACTTATGGAATCTTAATCTAGGCTACTTTAGAGTAAGATCAAGTAATTTTTTTATTATAAGGGTGTGCTGTAAATTCTTGTTCTAAAGAATAGAAAATTGCAGAAGCATAAAGAATGATGATAATGTGTATGCAATCAACGTAATCTCTCTAACCGATGAGTAACTGATAGCATGACTTAAATGTAGTAATATACTTATACAATATACTACATATGCTTCGTCTAAGCCGTGTTCATTCAACCACCAATTCAGCTTTAGATCTGCACACGCTACAACAAAATTAAATTGTGCATTTTTGTTATTCTTAGCGGACTGAGTATCGAAGAATGAATATTAATTTTTCATTTCATTTCAACTATACCATAGAGTAGTTGATACCATTTCATGGCACAAGAAAAGAAAGAATATTGCACAGCAGCCTTCTTGAACGTCGCATTGCGATAAGTTGTAGAACGCTGGTCATCTAGATTAAACTTATTTATTTTAAAGTGTTTCCACCACTGGTGTCATTTACATCAAGCTGCAGGTTAGTAATAATAAATTAATGACAATGAATGAATTTGGTTACTAAATAGATAGAACAATAGAATAAAATGAGATCTCTTTCGAAAAAAAAATAGTGTATTACCCTAATACTTTTCCAATATTTTGTTATAAATTGTAGTTTTAAAAAAAACTTAATAAGTCCTTACTTTTTATTGAGATTCTCTCATAACAGGTTCTTTAAATCAGAACTGAATCTATGTGGTTCATGAACTATGTCTACCACAGTTAAACCATTCCCACAGCAACGGCAAGTTGATATGTCTTCTTTTTGCATTAGTATCCCTGGCTGAGTCGCCTTACTTGACTCACTCAGGGATACTAATTTTGAGAAGGGTAAGAACCACTTCTTCTCTCCGTGTCAGGTTCAAATTTCCTTTTGGATATTTTACAGATTGTTTCACAATCGTAATTCTTTACACTCAGTTTAGATTAATCTTACAATAAATCTATTATTTAATCATAAGGTTGTATCTTGAGAATAGGTTTTTCGTTGCAAACATGACTATTGTCGATTGGGTGTGAGAGAGGAGGGTAGGATTTTAGGAAAAGTTTTGCACTTCCGACATTCCACAGACACCAGATAAACAACTCACAACTTACGCAGACTACACCCATTGGCGGATTTAGGGAGTAGCTAGAGGGGCTGGAGTCCAGTGTGGAAAATGTTCAAGAAAATTAGATTCTATTCCAAAAAATAGATGGTACAGAGGTTACGCCTTCTATCGCCTATATAAACTTAAGGGCTCTTCGTTCAAAAAATTGCCAATGCCCAAAATATTGGAAAAGTATGAGGCAAATACAATATTTTGTTGGACAATTTTTCCCAAAAGTATTGTATTTTCTCAGTGTAGGGGCGGCAGATTGCTACAAGCCCCTAGCGGAAATAGTTAAAAACCACCTCTTACTACACCGTCATACTTTCGACATAGACCTACTAACCTAGTCACAGCTTCTGACAACGTTCAAAATCATTTACATGCACAGAAAATTGACTTGATGAATGGTTTATGAAAATTAGCATACAAAAATCAAATCATGTGACATTTACACTCAGACGTTCAGACTGCCCTCTACTCACACTTACCAACATCTAAATGCTTGGGACTCGCAATGGACTCACGATTGTCCAGGAAATTACAACTGACGATATTGAAAAAAGACTAGATCACTACCTCTCACTGTTACGATGGCTACTACGCCATAAAAACAAACTACCTTTTGCTAACAAAATTATCACATGCTACTTATACCAATATAAACTTATGCCACTGAGGTGTGGAGGTCCTGCAAAGAATCGTACAGACCATTCAAATCTTCTAGCATCAGGTTTAAGAACTGCTGTAAATAATGTTGCATCGTAAATATTTATATATAATATCAATATTTTAATATTAGTATAGCAATTATGTTAATATCAATGTATTAAAATCAATATGCAGTCATGCATAAAATCATTATGCAAAAAATCATTGCATAAAATCATTATGCAGTCCTTATCCATTTTATTTATGCAGTCCTGTATATATGAATATATAAAATGTTCCTTGGAAAGTATTAAATATTTGACTGTATACAATTTGACAAAATATATTTTTATATAGATGCACGATTTAAAAGAAAAATACTTCATAAGATTGTAACATATGTTAGTTGAAGTTAAATTCTGAAGATGGTGCAAAGATACCTCGAAACGTTTTACGTTTAACGTGGAAATGATAAAAAAAACTCAGGAAGCTTTATAGTATCAATGAAATATTTAAAATCAATATTAAAATATTAAAAATCTTTAAAATCAATGAAAAGCAGAACATGATTGGAAATTGATTTTTTTATATTTTCATTAATCGCGTTTCTCATCATCTACAAGAGCATAAGTCTCCAGCACCGCCCTTGGTCTCTAGTGCAAACAAACCATTCGATCCATAGCAGGTAATCTTAGGACGCAGTGTTATAGAAGCGATGGTGACAGATTTCAGGGTTATTGAATGCAGCTCGGCAGCTTGTGGGCTCCAACTGCTTCATTACGTCCTCCCTTAATATTTCTTGCACGCAATATCTGACCCCGGTCGTTATCCTGCGAGTTCAGCTCTTCAGGACTCCTTGCAGCAAATGTCCTGAGTTAGTTATCTCGAGGGTCAATATATGATCCAATATATCATATACAAGTGCCCTTCATATCCGATATAACTTTCTCTTATGCAGCCATTTTATCGAATAAACTGGATCCGCTAAAAATTAAAATTGTTTTTAGCAACACACTTAAACATTACAGTTAAAACGCTAAATAGTTCGCTGTTATGTCATGCCAGAAATATCCTAATTTATAATTGTTATTCAGTATCATCTTTTTCTATTGAAATATGCTTCAAATCATTTTTCCATGAAGCATCCTTCAATTCGTAATCATTTAATAGTGGCACTTTCATTTCATTCCAGTGTCTAAAGATACTTCACCTTTACTCTTCATTGTAAACCTATTACATTATGTTGGTATTAATCCGCTTATCCTCTGTAGAACAGATCCACAATTCGTCTAGACAACATACTAACTTATAATCTTCTCACAAGATTGAACAAATGGAAATGGCTATTAGGTACACTCTGCAAACTTGCAAGTTAATTAATAATTTAATAACTTACCAGCATCTTTAATAATTTGTTGGATTTGAACATAGTGAGTTGGATTTTAGAACTCTTGTCCTAAATACAAGTATCCGTAATTATTCTAATATTCCACATTTTGCTGATTTGATGCAAAATAATTTCCTGAATAAGCTCTATCGGCACTCTGGCCCTACTAGTCTTTAGTGTTGCACCATACCGCAGTAAAACTGATTCACTACTTATACCTTCATCTGGACAAGCTAACAACCTGAATTTTCCGACTATTTCAGCATTGATTAAATAGTCGTGGTCAGATTATACTAAACAACCAATTCATTATGGAAAGGTTATCTTCACTAGTGTTATCACCGAATGCCTCTCAAACTAAATTCTAACAAACATAATCACTCGAAAATCCTGTAAAAACCTTATTGTGTCAAAACCAAAATTATTTATAAAGATCTTCGTATCCCTAATGTAGCTTTACCCTGAAATAGATACCTTTATTTCAATTATAAGCTCTATACCAACAAGAACCACTTCCTAAAATCTCTACCCAATCATTTATTCACGATTAGCATTGGTGGCAATTGCAAATTAGATAATCCGGGAAACCGTCGTGAGGAAGTGCTTTAAATTTAAAGAAAAAAAAATAGAAAAATAACATCGTCATACGCTTTAACCTTCTTCTTTTCTCTCTTGCCCCTTTCCTTAACCTTCTTCGCTTTCATTTTTTTTTATTATTATTATTTTTATATTCTGACGTTGAAGTTGACAACAGCTTATAGAATAAATGTTTTTTTATTGACCATCCTATTTCATATGGCCGATATAACTGCATGTAACTTTTCGTCTATTTCCATAATTTACTCTCTTAACCAAATGTTTCGTCTAGCAACTAGATATAGGTATACCACGCTATCACCCCTTCTGTCTGGCTGTCTCCCTGGCACATTTTCTTGTCACATCTCCAAAGAAAAGTGTTTTCGCTATCGTCCACTATCGTCTTCCAATCCAATCGAGTAGTTTTGTTTGGTCATTAGCTGATTATACTCGCTCTCCGTCAGAACGTAGAGCCCTGTATCGCTCAGCAGTGTCGCAACTCGATACCTCATAGGTGGTAGAGGCCACGACGATGTGCTCGATGGCTTCCGCTACACCATTATTTGGGTATAGGGGATCGATGATTTAACAATGTTCAAAAATCATGGCTCTGAAATCCCCATACTCCTTCAGAATTTGCAAGACCTTGTAGTTCGGGAGGACCCATGTCGTTTCAATTCGCGACCTCGGTCCTTTCTATCTATTCTTCTACTGTAGAAGAAAATTTCAACAGACTTCAACAGAAGCCTGTTGACAAGAGCTTGTCTAAATTTAAGAAATTGTCTCACCTGAAATAATTTATAGCGAGAATTCCTAATTGTTTTTCCACTATCACAAACTGCGCTATCACTACTATAATGAGTTGAAACTCTGTAGTCCATACCTAACCTTAACTTAACTTAACTTAACTTTCATATAAATAGTATTTACACTTTTAATAATTAACAAATTTAAAAAACAACAACAGAAAAAAACATGTTCAACCAAACAAAACTAAAATAACGATTAACGAATAACCAAAACAGTACAAACAATAAAATAAATTAAACATGAGCCATGAAACATTCATAAAATACACATAAACATTCATTGCCAGTGAAATACAACTTTTCACGATGAAAATCACGTAACCTTCTTATTTTTCAAAAGTTGGTATTTCTTACGTATTTACACTATTTTCCGTTCTGAGGATTATTATTATTATCTGCGGTTAAAATGCTTCTTGTTCCCGATCCAGAAAAATTAGTATGTATCTCTCATTATTAACGTCTTTCTTTTGCTCTCCTTCTTCTTATCATACCCCCATTTCTACATATATATTTTTTTCATAAATCTATCTCTATTTTTTTCCTTACATTATTTCCTGAATACTTATAATACTTATTACTACATCAGAGCTGCAGTTATTTGATGTTTTACTTAATATCCTTTTGAATAACATAAGTTCTATATTTTTTTTTCTTATATTTGTTCATATAAATATATAGACATAAATCAACTAAATTATATGTATATATATATATATATATATATATATATATATATATATATATATATATATATATATATATATATTATTTTATTTTTCATTAATCTCTGCAGAATTTTCATGTCTGATGAGATGACTGACATGACACAATCTATTCATCTCTTATTCATATCTCATTGTTTTACTCATTTTTCATAATTTCTATTTTCATTTTTTTTACATTTCATGTATTAATAATTTTCATATCTCATGCTGCTTTTTTTTTAATATAAACTTTTTAAGAATGTATTTAATTTTTTCATATTCTCTCATGTATTTTCAACTTTATCTATATTTATTATTCGTTTCTTTTATTGAATCTTGTTTTGCTTAGTTTTGGAACGAATTGCGTATTTAAAGTATAAATTTGCATTATACATACTTTGTGTTTCCTTTCTTGACCGCACTCCTAGACAAATCCTTAAAAAAAAGTAAGATTATGAATTGAATAAGAGTTACTGATTGAAACGATATAAAAATATCTCAAGATTAGTAATTTGAATGGCAACTCTTTCCAAGTTTATTATTGTTTTAGAAAATAGATAACATAAAGATTTTTCTTAATGCTGATCTCGTATTTCAGCAGACCTTATTTTTGTTATGATATCGTCATAACAATAAAGTCTAAAGAACAAGTAAGTTCGATGCCGAAAACCCTTTCTACCCATCTCTATCCATGAAACACCGTCAAATAAATCTTCATCGTCAGACCTAATATCATACACCCATTTACGTCTCATATACACATCAGAAGTCTACCTTTGGTTCAACATTAAATACCTTTTACCTTTATCTTTACTACTCTAATACTTTTAAATGTATTTAGTGGATGCAGGACACGCAATGTCTCGTTCTGAAGGAACTGGTGTGTAATTAGTCGATATATCTTCTTCTGGCTAAAGATTGTAAAGAATACTTAGTTTTTGATAATATAAAGGCGCTATCCTTCCTTTAATAAAAATAATTTTATTCAATTGTACACTATTAATATTAAATATGTTTCGTAACTATTTATTTTTATTATTATTTATATTAAGTAGGTGAACAAAAAAAATTTTTTTTTTTTAATTTGAAAAGGAATAGAAATATCGAAGGACGAATATGTTGGATTTATTGAAATAAGTCAGGTATATGTGGTGGAAATGGAAATCTCCGCCAACAGTATGAGCTCTGATGCAACTAGGTGTGAAAATATAATAGTAGCCAGGCAGGTGATAGCTTGCCACTGCGGATATGGATAAACAACAAATGGAGAACTGGATTGAATCGATACAGTTTCCCTCCTCCCGTCAAATATGATATATAGGAGGCACCTTCAGAATAGAAAATGGCCGTTGCAGGAGCCCGGGGGCAAGCCTTTGTGCGGGACCGCCAATATAGCCAGCAATATGTCTGCACCGATCGTAAATCCGGCTGACTCCGTAGCCCTCTCGGCCGTAAAAACCTGGCCAGGCTTCGGGTTCTTGGAGGCTTACTAGGGGATTCTTGTAGGGACTCTATTCGGGGGCGAAGGGACTCTGGCTATGGCAGAGTATAAATTTCACTAGTAACTCAGTAGGTCAAACAACTCAGGGTTTTTCGCCGATTCACTCTAGCAGAATGCTTTAGGATTTGCGATAAGGTTATGTTATAAAATGAAAGGATGTACGGAATTAACGCATTCAACTTAATGCATTCAACATTAATTCCTTTTGAAATTTAAAAAACAAGGATAATATGAACTAATATATTTTATAATTTACATAAGCAGAATGGGGAAGCCAAAATTAGAACAATAATTCATGGGTTAGGGGAATTTTTATTTGAATAATAATGTTGAACTGCTAGGCGATTTTGATGAAGATGGATTGGTGGTGTATAGCATAAAATGAAAGGGTGCATGGGACTTATCCAGATTGATATTCTTCTGGAATTAATGCCTGCAAGCCTCCTCTTCCTCACTCTCTCTCTCTCTCTCTCTCTCACTCATTTCTTCTTTCTCCCATGCCATAGAGAAGGCTTCTTGGAACTACTCGGCCTTTGGATATCCAAAAAATACCTAGGTAGCAAATCTAAGTTCAGTACCGGCTATTTGGACTGTTGTAAATTGAGATTAACCTATTACGAACCGTTAATATTAACTATAAATGATAAAGTTTACTAACCTTAATTTCACTAATTTCAAAAAATGTACCACTTGAAACTTAGTTTGAGTAAACCCCACACCAGCAACAGTCACTGTAAGGTAACTATGTTAACCTTATCTTAGTTTAAACCGAGGCTGGTGCAAATGGTCATTATAAGTGCTATTAGTAAACCTGTACGTTTATTCTGGCATTGCCACTTCTCAAAGATGAAACTGCGATAATTCAGCTTCTGAATCATCTATCGTATTTATGTAAGCAGACCCGGTTTTTGCTAATATTACCATAAACAAAAGGCTGTAAATAATTATACTATGGCATATTATATCCAAATAGTAACGTATCAAAAAAAGAAATTTAAAATTTATTTGGATTGACATTTTTTTTAATTGGCTTTGGTATAATCTTTCCAATACACTTCATATTTTAATGACCGAGATATGGGCGTATGAAATCTTTGATCGTCCGCCATTTTGAAACGAAATGGTCGAGTTTCGAGTAACATTCACGACTGACCTTTGACTTTGGTATCACATTTCAGAAATCAAAACCATGCAATAGAAACGGAGAGGGTTTAGTTTTTTTTCTTGGTCGATTGCAAAGGTTTTAAGATTAAGATCAGTATCAATATAGACGTGATCCATGACCGATTCATTCGGGTTATGCTATTAACGAATTGCGATCCAAGTACCAAGTCAGGAACTGCGAATCATCATACGCCAGGGAGCAGAATAATGGTAAGCCAGAGGTGTAGTAATGATAAACGATTGCTGACAACAAGTGGCGCATCCGGATTCGTTGAAGCTCAACGCCACCTTTTCATTAGAAAATGAATGCAATTTTCTAAAACTTCATGGACGAAAATCTATTGATCCTTAGTTTTACACATAATTGGTAAATTTTTTCACCATTTGGACTAAACTTTCCAGATCCGCAGCTAATAGAACGTTGAAGAGATTGGCCATAATATTTAAACTTAAATATGGCGTAGGAAAGAAGGCGGTGGGGACAAGAGATCTATTCGGTAAAAGGCGGGAAGTCTGACCTAACCCTACATGACTATTCCAAGTGAAAAGGATCCATCGGTTTGAGTATTTAATTGGGCATGCGCAGTGGGTGAAAGTATAGTCTGGTCTAAGAATCTGAGACCTCTTCAAGGTCGTTTAGCGATTCCTAAGGTTTACCCTAACGGAATAAAATGGAGTTCACTCAGGTTTGTGACCATAGCTCTTTTAAACTACTTAGCATATATATTTTTTATTAACGTAATTTTATTTTATTCTTTGAGGAACACGTTTTTATGCAAAACGTTTTTTTTACTTTTGTAGCTCAAGTAAATGCTAATATACTATAAACTGACTGATCTGAAATTGTGTAATTTGATAGTTAGGATATACAAGTGACTGAGGGTTGGATTGCATTATTAATTTTGATTTGAAATGCCACCGCTTTGTTTCCTGATCCTGAGAAGTGTTGAGGTGCAGTCAGGTATCCGATCTCCATTACAACATTGGGCAGTCCTCAAACTGTCAACAGCAATGTATTTGAGCCATACTCAAATAGTCGATTGTTAGCTTTGTCATATTCCGTACTTACTAACAAGATGCATGGGCAATTATATATCATAGCAAGGAGGATTCTTTCTTTTGATGGGTTGCGATTTTATATTTCTCAACATAAAGGAAGAGGGAGTTTAGCTAATCACGATATAGTATCTACCAAAAATAAATTACGAAGTACGTTTTTAAAAAAATCGGCAGATTTGTTGGCCTTGTGGATAAATAAATAATAAAATAAATGCATTTTATTTTAGGTTGTTTCCATTTTGAACTTGAATTATTTATATTTTTTAATTTTAATTTAAAATTCAAACAAAAACAAAACAAAATAATATTTTATGCTGATTTTCGTTCGAATTTCTACCACTGAGCGATCCTTGAAAGTTTCATATTGCAATTTGAAAGGAAAAAGTCCTTTATTTAAGCTAAGATATGATAGATTTACTCCTTCGTCCTACATTCGGAAAAAAAATGAAACTAATCTGTGATAAGAGTAATCTAAGGGTGCCAGATCGGTCTGTTTCCTTGTCCGAGACAAGTTCTACTGCCAGTTATTTCAACTTTCTTAATGAAAATCAATGTCAGGATAAATCTTGAACCATGGATAAATCTTGTACCAATTGTCATTTTTATTGAGTGTACTATTTTACTCTATCTTATCATATCAGTTTAATGCTTCATCGAAAAATATAAAAGCCCGACATTAAAAGCTATTATATATATATATATATATATATATATATATATATATATATATATATATATATATATATATAATATTTGGCTTTAATATACTTTATTATATTGACTGTTACTTTTCTTTGCATTGAATTGAATACGCCACATACGTATATGAATGTACAAGTATGTTCAACGTAGCATCAAACAATTAAAATTACTATTATTTTACCAGAATCCTTCAAAAGCCTAAGCGGCGTTCAAAAATTCAACAACTATTACTTTCATTCTTTAGCTCAAGGAATTCTGTATAAATGATGTGTCATTGAATGTGATATATTTTTTTCCACGACCATACTACTAAACGTAATATTTTCAAGGTTTCTATCTGTTTTTGTATTTTTTTTTTCAATTCGTCAATCTTGGGGAATGTACTCCTAAGTGCAATATTGGCTCCTTTGACACTGAGTCAAACTGCGATTTGGTTTATATGTTCATATCAATTAACGATAAAACAAAGAGTAAAAAAAAAAAACTCTCCCTAGAAATTAATTATCGGAGTTACTTCTGCTTTGAAGCGGCAAGTTACCCTTCCAAGATATTTCTGCCCACAAGTTTATCAATCGAGTTCCTTAGAGGGACACCGTACAATATCTCGGACATATCTTTCAAGAATGACTGGGGCATCTATTAAAATTAATTGGAAGATCCTTTACAAACGACTGAAACTATCTCACTCTACCTTTTCCAAATCTTCAAAACTGAAACTTAGAAATAAAATAAATACATGTATTTACTTTAATCCACATGGACAAATTCCTCATAGAAATAGGGTCCATCTTACGTAAATTTCAATAAAAAGTATTATGGTAAAAAGGACTTGGAATGTTGCCAACAAAACTTCATACACCTAGTGTCTTACATTACCAACATATAAAAGGGCTTTTTAGGCAAAACTTTTTAATTGTTATAACAGAAAAATCATCCGAATACTTTAGGAGTGTTATCGGTTAAGCTATCTAACAATGCGAGGTGAAAACTAAACAAATAGCTGGATCACAGATCTTCTTCTTTCATGAAAGATTATGAAAAGATCATTCAATTGTCTTAGGTCATGACCTAAGACAATTGAATCAAATCCAGGAAGAAGTGATGCTAGATATTATTCTTTTCTATACCTGGCCTGTCATTAAATCATAAGCGGTCAGACAATTTGTTGATTTTCAATGCTTGTGATGTCAGGTGCGAATATAGCATAATGTATTGTATTTCTCAATCCCTAATTTGCTCTAAGTTGTATTGAAAAGTTCAGTAGCTGAATAAGAGGCTTTCACTCCATCAATGGATTTCTTTACAGCTACTGCCCACCTGATTTGCTGGATTCTGGAAGGACAATGGTGGATGAATGATCCTGGAGATTCCATTTTAAGCCGTCCTCGAGTGAGATAGTGCGTCTTTAATCCTGAAGGATTTGGAGGGAGGACATGGAGATCTGGTTGCGGTTCTCCTAATGCCAGCCCTATCCACATCTGTTATCCTTGGAAGACTGGAAGACACTGGGGCTTGGGACAGCCGGCGATATATAGCCAATCTTTCTCTGTCTCGTTAAAGCTCCAATGACACAATGTTTATCCCCTTAAACGTTCAACTTGATGAATTATATTGCGTTGCCTTTGTCGAGAAGTGCTCCTTAATATTTACTAAAAAGAACTGCAATATCATACACTTTAGCTCATAAATTATTAATTTTACAGTTTAAATTCATATTGCGAATTTTATATTATTCTGTCTATATATTTGGGAATAAATTATTTCCATTGAAAAAATTTAGGAATATTTTTTATAACGTTCATCCAATCCCTTGGTTATGTGATTATGTTTAAAGTCTCCTTTTTGGGCATTGAAATCCGATCATTAAAATAATAACTTTAAAAGCTTTTATATGAATAGAAAGAACTCTCCCTATAGGGTAGCTAGGAATTGGGAAAAAACGAATATAATTCCAACGTTTTCTTCTTGAAAATAAATCTAACTTAAATTTATTTTAAATAACAATATAAAAACGGCTTGTTTTTTTCAAATACTCAAATTTATTTTACCAATTTAATTTCCCTTATATTTCCTGTGTATTAATATTATAAGAATTTCGTCTCTTGCAACCCAATATCTCCCTTGTATTCTTTTACAGTATATATTACTCCATTCCAGAATAGGATCTTATTCCAGAACTATGACAAGTATCCAGGATTGGATAACAGGAACACAGGACAATCTAGATTAGAGACAGCTGTTGGAGAAGGATGGAATAACCCATAATAAACCATTCCGTGGATATTTTCTACCACAGTCCATCATCTAATCTGATTAGATGACTATTCCACTTCCATTTCAACAATTGCTCCTATTTGAATAAATTACTATGTTTCAGTTTTCTTAAAACCTGTTTGGTCTTATCTTTAATTTTATCATTTGATTTTAAAGAATTTTAGAACTCAGTTCTCGACTTTTCGTTGAACTTTTAAAATCTGACGAAGGCCTGAAATGTGGGTCGAAAAATCGACTTTCAATAAATATTTGTTACAAATTTTTAATTTTTCTTAACCAACTATAAAACAATAAAAAACGAGCTAATAACAAATAAATAATAATAATAAATAAATAATAACAATAATTTGAGCTAAAACAAAAGGAAGTAAATTCTTTACTGTGATCAATGTTTTATTTGGAAAATAGTTGGAACTGTACACTTAGTTATAAAGTTTGGACCTTCCGTATTCAAATATTATCTTACAGCAGTTATTGCGTAAATTATCTTTGACCTTTTCATCTCATTTCGTATCTTTTTCATATCATTTTATGCTTCGTTACTGTTATAATTTAATTATTTACGTTTTAAATATTTTTGTCATATTAGATATACTGCATTTTTTCTTCAGGGGGTGTTTTCTGATTCATTCTTCTTCAGAGGATTTTATCAATCTCCCTTCGTTTGGAAGGTCAGTGCAATTTCAGTAACCCGAACGTTTGAAGTTCGAACACTCCTTTAATCCAAAAAAGGAAAAAAAAAAATTGATAAAAATAAAGCTGAGGGTAGAAAGGATGATTTTGTTCAGGAAAGGAAAAAAAGGCAGACTCGGAGAACCAGAGACAAATTTCTGGTCGAATTTCGGGAATTTTTTTTTAGCTCTTTCACACGCTTGCACACACACACACTGTCCCGGAGTTATTTTCCTATAATCCATCACCTTCTTTTATTGAAAAAGAATGAAAATGATCGTTTCGATCAATGTCAGTTTCAGCAGAGACCAATATGCCGTGTTAACATATCTCCTACAACGTTCTAGGAGAGAAAATAAAGAAGAAGCAGGGAGGAAATTCCTTCAAAAGTCAAAACAATCAAAAATCATTGAATACTTTAAAAAAAATTGATTTTTATACTAATCAATGTTTTCGAATGAGTGTACATCTATTTTTTCCAGTTACTGTTGTATTAAAAATGTATGTGTGTATTGAATTTTAATTGTTTATAGTACGTAGTTTTCCGAACACCTGTAATCGGATCTTTTCGGTAATCAAAACTGCAGTAATTAGTTCGGATTACTGAATTAGCACTGTATCTGAAAAAAAAAGACAAATACACACATTGGTGTATATAAGGCAGAATAACTGGTGAATAATTATGCTTTGTTTATGATTAAATCTTATCATTTTTCTTTTATTTTCCCTCCTATAAGTTTAATTTACTTGGAAAATGTAAATACCAGATAGTCATTAAATTCACAAAGTTGGTATAAGTATTTCATCCAAATAAATCTTTCAAATTTCGAAGATCATAACTTCGATGAAATTATAAATTTGAAATGAAAATGAAAGTACAAGTTTGATGGCATGAGTAATGAAGATTGTTGATAATTTAAGTGTGACCCTGAGGATCTGAGAAGAGGCAGGCCTTGAACAATAGCTTAATTAACTAACTACTTTAGCAAACAGGTCGCCACATAATTTGACACATAATTGACTTGCCTCAACCCCCGCCTTCGTTTTAATCAATACAATACTAAAAGCTGCACCACAGCCCGACGTCGAGCGTTCCCATACCAGTTTCCACGAACTACATCGCCGATATAAGTTCAGAAAATGGTGCGGAGGTGTCCGAGGTGGATATGGCAGCTGTGAGCTTGTTCTCACTAGCTTGGCCGCTCTAGTTAATTTACCTTTACATAGGTCCGATACGGTGTAGTACATGTGCAATATGTTCCTGTCCGCTCTGTACTACACAGATTGATCTGTAGTCCAATACCTAGCGACATCCATTCCGACACTGCATAATTTAACTTGAACAAACGGATAGGTACTCATTAAAATTTCAACAGGTTGAATCTTAAATATTTCGTGTTTACATTAAGTTAACTTCGTTAATATGTAATTCGGGTTATCGTTTCGGCAACTATAGTATTAATGTCAAAATGACAAATATATCAGCACTCTTTAATACACTAGCATTGTTTGTTCCTTATACCAAACCAAAAAGCGATTTGCAGATTTGATACTCATTAGTTGCATCCTCAATGCTGCAATAACTCGGCGGCACGGGTTCCCTGACGGTGTTAGGCATACCACCAGTATAACAAGCTAAAAAAAAAGTAACGGATAAAATTATCTTTTCTAACATCTTTAATGATGGATAGCAATTTATTATACACACTAGTCTCCAAACTATGGACTGAATCGGACGAGCCATTTTTAAAATATATACGTGTCAATGAAAATACGTTTGCGCACGTGTAAGCGAAAGCAGAGGATGGAATTGGGCAAAAATGATACTAGACTAATTATTACACTAGTCTCAAACTTTCCTCCAACATTCGGCTAAATCGGACAAGCCGGTTATGAAATATGGGTGTCAAGCAAAATATGTTAGCGCCTGCGTAACCGAAAGTATAGTAAATGGTATTGTACAAAATTAACACGGGATAATTTTTACACTAATCGCCATTTTTCCTCCGATTTTGAGCCAAATCGTAATCGAAATCTAGGTGTGTCAAGGAAAATATATTTGCCCATACATATTTTAAAACAAATAACGTGAGTCATTTTCAGTTTCAAAATCAAATTGCTGACACAGATGCAGTCGGATGCAGCTGGATCTTTTCTAATATTTTATCAGGCGTCTTGTTTTAATAAAAAAGTTGATTTTTGACCTGCCATTAGCTGCATTCAAAAGATGTAAAATAACAAAAAAATATTTTTTTGGTACTTTTTCGGAACTTAAAAACAAAATAAAAATTGATGTTTTTTTCACTCATTACATTGTCTGATATTATGATCTGTTTTTGATTACAAAGGAAAATTGCACCAAGAAAAAAAAAAATGTTAGTTGCTATAATAATAATAATGTCGGCAATTTTTTTCTAGAAAATCAAACATTTTTCCAGGATGATATTTGAAAGGCTCGTTAAAAGGGTAAACATTAAAATATTTTCGATTAATATGGTAAGATACTTCAAGTTAATAATTTATTTATCAATGGTGCAAAAAAAATTTTAATACCTTAAAAAAACTATGTTTTTTACATCTTTCAACCACTGTGCGCCGTCAGCTGAGTCCAGGCTCAGGACAAAATAATACAGCGGGCCTGCATTCACTCAATATTTCATGTATTTTATTGTTTGTCAATAATATTTATATACACATAAAGTTATTATGAAAACGAAACTTACTATTACATTATAATAACAATAGTATATTTTTTTGCATAACATAAAACTGACCCCGTGCCATTAGGTAATCACTGGATTTTGTGAAGTATAGATGGCACTGATTGTCAAAGTAAGATAAAGTTATGTTATGTTAAGATATGTGTTATGATTTATCATAGATTGAAATGAATTTTTTACTGGCATATATTTGCTCAACAAAGTGTTTGACTGTTCAATTTTTTTAGTCAATTCTTGCCGGGCCTCAGAAGCTTCGGCCCCGAGGATTTTTATCCTCTACCCTCCCTGACGGCGGGCCTGCTGGGAAACCCTACCTATGGCAATCCAAAAGCTTGTGAACAATCTTCTGAAATTTAATGTCGAAATCAATCTTTGAAAAACGAATGTTATATTTTTATAATTTCATACAATATTAATATTAAATAACATTAAAAACAGGCTATCGTATAATAGTGTATATTTCTGCCCCTTTTGGGCATTTTGACAAATAAAAACAAAAACCAGTTTTAAAAGAAAGAGAAAAAATAATACATCATTTGTAAGTGCCATTGATCATCAATGCTCATTCTCCTAAACTTTTCTCCATCTGCATACATGATTCACCTAAATTTATCAACCGTTTCATTGTCATAATGGCTACCAAATTTACTTTTTCTTTTCGCTATATATATATATATATATATATATATATATATATATATATATATATATATATATATTTATATTCATTTTTGCTATCGCCTAGCAACATGCGGTTCACATTCTTTCATCCTCGTCCTCTCTTAAAATTCAGCCCATATTTTCCTGAATTATTTTTGAACATCAACCCAAATTGGAACCTTTTTCTGCATCAATAAACCTTGGAGCCATGTTCGGTAAAGTCCTTTTCTGGAAAGATCTCGTACCTCAAATATACCGTCTTCCAATCTCCACCCTTAGACGGTTCTACAACCACCACTTTCTTTTTCCTTTACACATCCACCAACTTCTTGTATTACTCATTCAGTTCATTATGGCTTGCAATAGAAAATATTATTTTCTATTTTTATTTCCGAAATTTAACGAGATGCTCATATTTCACTTTAATACACCGAGTAGAAATGACTATTTCCCTGGCCACTATGTATATCTTCAATATATCTTAATACCCAATCCCAAACTCCTCCTTACATCTACTATCTTTCTCAGTTAAAATCCGAAATTCACTCCCACAATATCTCTATCCCCAATATATATATACCCCTTTCCCTAAAGCCGCTATATTTTTTATTTCACATTTTGTGCCGTGTAAGGCTAGAGGCGCCATTCTTTAATAAATTACAATCATTTTAATTACAGTTACTTAATATTTATTTAAATATTGAATGATTTGGTTATAGAATTTGTGTTCCTTTCCAATCAATTCCGCTAAGTGTTGGCTGTTGACTCCATTTTTTCTTCTCGCTTCCTTTTGCAGTTGACAATCGACTAATTTGTGTGTAATTGTTTGCTGCTGCTGGCAATGGTTACATTTTGGTTGTGGCATTTCCTTCCATTGAGCAGCCATGCGTAAGTTTCGAGTGTGCGATCGTAACTTACTGATCGTACCTTATGATCGTAACTTCTTCTTTTCTGATTCTTGAGACGACGTTTCATGACTTTTGTGTTCTCAATTAATTTTAGCTTGTTAGCTTTATTTATCCAGAATCAATTTTCATTCCATATAGGTTTTTTTTTTATATATAAGATTTGAAATCCGGCGAACAGAAATTCGGGGTATTGGAAAGAGGTGCAAGCTTCTTTAGCACCAGATCAGCCAGATCGTTACCGTCGATTCCTGTATGACCTGGAATATTTTTTTATTAACAGTGGTACATCCTAATTTCATTCCACCCTTAGTCCACAACACTACATCTCTATTCACATTTAAATTCCTCCTCTTTGCACATCAACCGTCTTTCTAGAAATCATAATTTTTTTCTCCAAAGTAATATAAATTTGTATTAATAATATTTTACTTTCATTTCATTTTATTTCTATCTTAATTTTCGTCTATGTCTACGCTATATCGTACACCAGGACTGCATTACATGTCCAACTTTTAACATTACATGTTCCCTAAGTATAATAGCCAACAACATAACAGAGCCACAGGAGACTGATGATATAAGTGATTGCATCGATCCTGCACTACTCAATAGCTTTGTGTCCTACGAGTCCTAAGAGAAGGATGGTGTTGATATCTATTGTACATGAGGTACATAAGGTGTCAACTGCCATTTTTGTTCTTCTAATATACCAACAATTTACGGTGTGGAAAATGAGCAACAATGAGCACTCCCTTCAAGGTGAGTTTGTTGTTGAAAAGGTCATAATTTATTTTTTCAAAGATATTGGGCTTGATTAGTGGAATATTGTGGATATATATGTGTGTTAATGGAGATCAGGAAATTAAGATAGCTTATATTTGTATTTTTTTGGGAGGGATTAGAAGCTCAAAATACTACATTGTATAAATCACCCAGTCCTTACAATCAACATTTCCTAAACTATAAAAATTAAAATATTTAATGCATTAATTTTTGCATTATTCTGTAATCAGCCGCGGATCTACCCTCCTGGGGCTCACCCAGCCACTATAAAGTGGGTACCCTTAAATGGGGGAAAACCTGACGGTTGAGCGTAATCCTGGACAAATCATCTCCTTGCACAACCGTTGGCCTAGAAACAGTACCGTCCTTACCAAATACTAAACCCAGACCCTTCATGGGTTGTAGTGGTATAGAAAAAATAAAATATTTTGTTAGTTTAAAAATTAACGTTCTTTATTTATTTATTTTTTTTTTACTATCAGGTCATATATTTTATTTCTCATTTGGAATAAGTATTTTATGAAATGGGTCGGTTGCATCAGTGGTGTACACAGGAGAGAGGAGAGAAATATTCTCTCGCCGAAAGATAGGAAAAAATTAAAGTTTCATACCCACCAACATTAGATTTTTATTTTGAGAATTATTTTTGGTAATTTCATCAATAGTTTTGGATCCAATTTTCATGCTTATACTTAAGTCTTACACCAAAGATGGCGACTATAGAATTTTAGGAGATTATTTGCCTTCTTCATATTAAATCTCGCCGCAGAAAAAAAATTTAAATACCCCTCCGAAAAAAAATTCTGCGTACACTCCTGGTTTGCATATTAGATTTGTGCGTATATTTTGCTACGCTGTTACTAATACTAGGTTTAGTACTTGGTAAGGATGTGCTCTTTCTTGACCAAGGATTATAAAAAGAGGTGATGAGGACAACACCCTAATGACTGTGGGTACCAACTTTATAGAGGTTAGGTGTGTCCCAGGAGGAATTTCTGACCATTCAAACCGGACCAAAGATTTAGGAATCCAGTGCCTTACCCACTGAGCTACCCCGCTCCTATATATATATATATATATATATATATATATATATATATATATATATATATATATATATGTGTGTATATATATACAGCATTTAAATTAACTACATATTTCTTCGAATCTATTTGTTTTTTTTTGTTTCCATCTTGATTAAACACCTTCATACGAAGCTTAAGCCTTCGAGTATTCTTTATGATGCCAATCTACGTTTTTTTATATAAGATGACAATTCAAGTACTAAATATCTTCTTAGTTCAAATAATTTACATTTCTATAACTAATTAATTAGTTAAGCATTGTCATTTGTTTTAATTTCTACAATCCTTATCCCTCACAAGCCATTTACTGACTGTTCATCAGTAACGATTATGAATCAACTCCAACTCCGGACATTCTGTTAGCGGACCATAAATCCCGGATCCCCTGGACCGCGGACCAATTACCAACACCAACTCTCCCTTCCGCTCCTCCCCTCCCGAGATCTGTCAGCGGCAACTGTTTGCATCCTAATTACAACCTACGGGAGGAGAGGATTCTTCAGCGATTTATGCCGGTTATTCAGGGTGCGGTGTATCGGATCAATAGTTGTACAACTACCGATGTAGGAAATATCAGAGCTTTTATTGCTCGTTCTAGTCGCGGCTGTGAAATATTGCTCATATCTGAGACAGTGATTTAAGTGACTACTGTATTGCGGCGTCGGATTTTACGTGTTTATAGCAAGTAGGACAGCCAATTTGAACCATAGTAAAAGTTTCATAGTCATTTGAACATTAGAACTACCTTTTGTTAGTACTTGGTAGGTGTATGAATGTAGTTATTTCCCAGTGACACCAATGAAGAATATAAAGGAGTTAAATATGTTTCTGATTTTAATTATTTTGGATCTAAAAAACATTTTAAACGAACTAGAAGAAAGTATTAATATTATTTAACTTTATTTATTATTTTTTTTTTTTTTCTACAGCAATTCTGAACGTTCAGTGAGGATTTCACCTTTCCTACATAAGGACTGTAGAGGTACATGTTTCAGAGAAGATCACTTAGCATCATATATATAATTAGTGTATACGATTTTTTTTTATAATTATTGAAATATACAACTGTATAATAAAATATAATAAGTAAATGGAATATCTGAATTATTTAACATGATACCTAATAGCTTGTGAAGAAATTACCGGTGAAATTCGCCGACGTTTGCAAACCCAAGGGATTTCATCAATTAATAAATTAAAGCATAGCATATTTCTTCAAGGCATTGCTTTTTCGGAAAGTTTATTTTTTAAGTCTAAAAGAAAAGAAAAAAATGAAATAGTAGATTTTTAAAAATTATACAGAAAATATTACTCTTTTGGAAGAGGTTCAGAGAGATATCAAATATCAATAAGATCTATATTATTTTATTTAAATAATGAATATAATAATAAGAAGTTCTAACAGTCAAAGTAAATTATGATTGTTTTAAATTTTTAAAAAGATAATCTTTTTCTTATCTATCGAAGTTTGGCGAGAAAATTAACTGTGCATAACTGACAGAGTAATTAACTATAAATAATAAGTTATGAAAAATATATATGTTTTAACTAAAACCATATTAGTAATTTAAAACATATAGTGTGCCTAGTCAACTTTATATTCCGCTTTTGGTGCAAGGAAACAAGTTAAGCTTTGTTGATCATTTAATTATCGTAAAAAACACGTTTTCCTATAGATTGAAATGGCTCAGGTGGCACTGAAACGCATAGATCCATTGAAAACTGCACATCGAAGATTTGTATTATTCTTACCTAGTATTGGTAGGGAAGTAAAATTATTTTAAAAACATGTGCAAACAGTTCAATACGTTGTACCTTTGCTAATAATGGTCCCGCTTCGATGATTCTTTTTTTGTTTTATAGGGAATCTAATTTTCCTTCAAATCATCATCTCTAAATCACATATAATTTTTACAAACTAAGTATACTTTTTGAGTTTTGCGCAAATAAAATTTTCTTTTCGTCCTAACCATTTTTTCTGTTTTTTCTCGAGGAAGTACTTCGTATATGAATAGTTAAGAAGCTTTAAGACGAAGTCATTAAATGACAAATTACAACAAAATCTTTAATTTCACATTTTATACCTTCTTTTCATTTATATGATTATCATCTAGTTGTATCTTGACGTTGTAGCCCTGGAGAAAGCGTACGTATGGGTAATAAGAATAATTCTGTACAATTATTAAACAAAAAAAAATTAATTCCACTTTAGCCTACAGGCCTATGGACAGACACTGTATGATTCTCACGGTATTCTTGAGAATTTATTGTCAGCACTGGGTGCTCCAACCACCCGATGTATCCCTTTAACTCATTTCCTTTTCTATAAAAATATTCCTCATACTCACATTTCCGGATAAAAGGCAATAGATTGATAAAAGTTTGCCAATGCTGGTTTAAA
The DNA here is from genome assembly GCA_948150685.1 of Rhaphigaster nebulosa. Lineage (NCBI taxonomy): Eukaryota > Metazoa > Arthropoda > Insecta > Hemiptera > Pentatomidae > Rhaphigaster > Rhaphigaster nebulosa. The sequence goes on along the minus strand of OX411306.1, from coordinate 120,390,305 downwards.
CAGTACTCATTATAGAAAGCTCCTAAAAATCTCAACACACAAAGAATAAGTTTTTTAAAAACCTACAATCTTTCCACAAAAACAAAATAACAATTTCGAAAGTAAAAAAAAATAATAATAATATTAATAATAATTATTAATATTATTAATATTAATATTATTAATATTAATGATATTAATATTAATATTATTAATATTAATATTATTAATATTAATGATATTAATATTAATATTATTAATATTGTAATATTAATATTAGTATTATTAATGAGTAGATACATAATTATGTATCTACTCATTTCAGATAGCAATAGTATATTTTTTTTCTAATCTAATGAAATATATAATACAAAAAGAAAACATCTGAGTAGACTAAACATCAGAAGATTTTATTCTTTAAGTTAATTCAGAGGTTCCGTAAAATAAATCGCTCCCCCTAAGCAGAGAGGTCAGGATTCCTATCCACTCGATATCTCGGTCACATCTAGAAGTAATGCGATACCCGATTTTTTAAGTGCGCCCTGCCACACGTACAGTTCACCGCAGTAGTATGTTCACGTTACTGACATTTCCTCTGAGAGAACTTTCTTTTTTTTTTTTTCTTTTTTTTAAATGAATTATGGTGTTTCGTGAACAAAAACCAAAGTAGAAATATTGCATGCATATACATATATATATATATATATTATTTATGGCGCATGACCATATATCTGTTTATTAATATATAATTCATAATATAATATATAATAATTAATATATATCATTATAATCGTTTGTTTTCTGTTTAATTCAATACTAAATTGATTGCGCTTCGAAACTCCGAAAAAATCAGAAGAAATATGTAATATCTTTTTAGTATAAAATTAATGATTTACATCAAAATAAGATAACACGTGCTAATACCATGTATTAGTTTAACAAGGTTAATTCGTACTCCTAAATTAAACCCATTAGATCGATATATAATAGAAGATAAACAAAGCCTTCTGGTAAATTAATGGAGCTAAAAATGGATTTAGTAGAGGCAGGAAAGAAATCATGTCAGGTTCTTAAATTATGTCAAAATTATGGGGCAGTCCTTTTAACAAGATGAAGTAATATCAGCAACAAAATGTTTTTTTTTATTTGAAAACTTTGGAAGGTAAGGGTTTGTTTTTATTGATTATATTTTGTTTTGAAAAATTACATTATTTCGCAAATTCTCCTTCTACATCTTAATTAATCAGTCCTTTTAGGCTCCTCTGATGTATAGTAAAAAAAAATTAGAAAGTAAAATATGCAATGTTAATAATATTTTCGGAATAAGTAGCAGGCAGTTAGGAATCGGAAATAAATATGAATAGGAGTCTAAATTTGTTCGAGTGTTTGCTTTGGCGTGCTCAAAAACTCTGACGTTATAAGTAAAAGGCCCTAACTCCAAATGATTTTTCTAAATACATTATATTGGTTCAATGGAATTGTTTAAAAAACTACGCCTTTTTATGACATTAGAAAGCCTTAAACCAAAGATTTGGATTGGAAGTCCAATGTCATAAAACGGTGTAATATTCAGACCAATTAGGGTCCACTTTAAAAATGTATTTATTGTAAAATAATCTGGAGTTATGGCCATTTAGCTTATTACGGAAGAACTATGCAAATTATCCTGGTTATGGATTGACTCTTCATCAAAATATTTTTTTAAAAAGTAGAAATTTTTCTCTCTTCAGTGTCCGTCCATTTCAAGTGATCTAGAAAAAAAATTTTTTTTTGCTTGACAATTTTACAGTCATATGATGTTTTGTTTATGGATTCCTTCTCGGCATTGTGAAAATATCATTCATGTAGTGGAAAGTCTTCTAAAATATGGCCAATCGTCAGCTGCACATAGCAAATTTCACATTTTGGAGTTGCAGTCATATTAATAGCGAAATCGAATGTAATCCGTATGTGGCCAATTCTCATTCATCTGACAAATTCTTCTCTTTTCTTGTTTCGGTTAGCACTTTCACAGGCTCTAGTCTCTTTTCTGATTTTTGTTTTAGCTTGTTGAGCCTTAGGTGCTTTCCCAAAGCTGGTACCTAGTCATCTTATCTTGGGATTTCATATAGCTGCATAAAATTACTGGAGCAACCGTCTATCTATATTATACTCCGCCTAGTCACTTACAAATATACAACAGTCTGTTTGATGATAACATGATACCACAAATGTGAATTATATATTGAAAAAAACTTAAGCAAAAGTTAGGCTTGCTGTATATAAGGCATCTCAGATCATTCTTTGGAAATGTAATGTTGTTTGGGGATGCATCGACTATATATCAGAGAAAATTTAAAGCTCCCCATCTATCTTCAAACATCTTAAGGTATGTCTAGAAAACAGTAAAGTTTACGAGCTACACTCAGCCAATCGAACCTCAAACACCTCTGATCCTAAACTAAGAAAACGAACACAGAGTAACACAACCAGGACGCTAGGGAATGGGAAAGTAGTCTCATCGACTTTAAAGTCCCACTGGGTCAGGATAGCTCTCGTGGGAATGAGAGTTAACTGGGACAAAAACATGAAAACCCACTGTAATGTTTGCAGTAGTTCATGAAGTGCCGATCCAGTTTTTTAATATCGCCTAACAATATTTTAATTGTTAATTAAACATAAAAGATAATAATAATAATATTTAATTAATAATACATTTTTCTCATAAAATATTATTCCAACTCGTTTGTGGTTGCCTTCCAGTTAGTAAAATTTATACTACCCCTAAAAGTGCAAACGGTGGTATGTAATTTTTAAAGGCAGTAAGAAAACTGATTTTTTCCGCATGATTTGGCTTATAATTATGTGATATTTTTATGTATTCTTAGTTTAGCTAATACATGTTAAATCTTTCCTATTTACTATCAAAATCTTGTAAGTTTTTAGAGAAAAACTTAAGGTTTATGATTTAGATTCTTCATCATTGGTATCTCCTGAAAAAATCTATGTCTATGTCGCAGCTAGCTCATTCGTTCGCTGACTCAAAGATATATGTGTGTGTGTGTGTATATGCAAATAACTTGGCAAGAATCTATCAGTGCACATGCGCCTAACAATAACCTTTTGTCATTGAAATAACGATCAACATAAAAATTAGTGCACACGATTGAAAGATTTTTAAAAAAACGAAATGTTAAAAAAAAAATTCAAAAGCTAGCTTTCTGAAGTTGTGAGGAGGGAAAAGATTTCCCTTTCTTGAGCGTAACCTAAAGGCCTATGTTCCCTATGTTCCCTATACGCCCACCTGGTTATTCCTTAAGTTATTTGCCTATACCCTTATATTTATTGGGTTGGAACAAATGAAATGTCAGTTTCTTATGAAATTTCCTTACATTTCATAGGAAACTGACATCATTATGTGTGCGAAAAACAAACTCTAACGATATTATTCAAAATAACTTCCGTTCAAATAAAATCCTTGAGAAGATCTGATAGGCGCTCGGAAGCAGCGATGTAATACAGTAGTTGGAACATTCTAGTGCATCTCCTTTCTTTTATAATTGTTTCATTCCACTCGTGGTCGAAAACTACGGTCGCAGACTGACATATTGAACTCTTTCTTTGTTTTCGATAAAATCGTTGGTTTGACTGTACTTTTCGACCACAGCAGTTACCCAAATCATTATGTTGTAGTAATAATTTGATGCTACAGATGAAAAACCAAACGAAGTATTAAAATTTCGAGTTTTTTTGCTCGCCATTTCAGATCCCGCTTTTTCCTAATGTTGGCAGACAAACTTTTTTTTTAGCATCTGGGACACTTGTGGTTTTATGTTTGCTTGAAATAATGCGAAACCACTGACATATCCAACTTAGTTAATTTTTGGCACATTTTTGCAAATTTTCACGGCACCGTATCTGAGTAACTACTCCGAATATTCGAGAATATTACAAAAAAACTTGCAAGAAATTCAATGAAGTTTTTTATCTACATAAAAAAGACTACTGATTATTACATATCGGGTTATTAGTTACAAATAATGATATCGATGGTCAATTTCAGAGATGCTGTTAGTACTAATTTTATAGTTCGAGTAAACAAATATTTAAGATTAAACCACTTCCTGCGATTCCTAACTTATTAAATTTTCTTTGGCGTTTGTAATTATAACATTAGTTTTAAATAAATATAGAATGCTGATTTGATATTTCCAAAAAGTTTCCAACTCTTAGTTAGTTAATGACCAAATTGGTATTAACATCGTCTGTGAAGTTGACCAAAAATATCTGATGTTTCCAGTCATACTACTTTCCTTATCGCCTCGGGTTAGGTCCGATACAAAATATTTTTACTATTGATTCGCTAATAATAGTCCTGTTAATTATTTATTTTTTTTTTATGTTTAGCTTTGCAGACAATTGAATTATCTTTCAAATAAGCATCTGGAATGTTCCGAAAAATTTAGTTTTCGAGATATCAAAAAACTAAACAAAGATGAACCGGTCTCCATAGCAGCATGTGTAGAACAGTTTATAAAAGATGTGTATAAAGTTCAATACGCTATATATCTGTTAATACTGGTCCTTGGTCAATTGCAAAGGTTCCATATTGAAAATAATAAACTAAAAGCATTTTTTTTTAAGCTTCAGTATAATGATTAAATAATATTTACATTACATGCTAAGAAGGTTATATTTATACACTAATTTTGATCTTTTATAAGTATTAAAGGCTAAATATTTTCTAATCTGTACAGCATCAGACTGTATATATATATATATATATATATATATATATATATATATATATATATATATATATATATGTATATATATATATATATAAAAGTTATGGTCTTCTCGGCACAAAAGACAAAAAAAAAGGAAAAGGGTTAGAACAAACACTCTCAAGAGCTGATAAAACACTGACTTTATTTGCCTTCTAAGCCTCTATATTTAGCATTACTATTGTTTACATTTGTACGTTTAGGATTAACTATTATATTATGCCTCATCGTATCTTAGCTCCCCCCCCTCCCCGCCAGTTTTTGAGCATTCTTTTCATAAACTTACATAAATCATACCTTTTACTCCAAAAAAAAAAAAAAACAGTATAAATAAAAATGCCTTACATCTATACAGTCTAAAACATATCTAATATGCTAACTAAGACTTATATATACAAAAACAAATCGCTAAAAGTAAAAAAAATACAGATAATACTACTAATAATAAATAAAAAAAATACATCTTCTGCACTTAAACTAAACTCTAAACCTGTTCCTAGAAAAGAGGACTTTATCTTTGAGGTTGGTGGGCCTCCCCCACTGGAATTTTTAATTGTTCAATATGAACAGTCCTTTGTTTTCGTGGCTCAGCCACGCTTCGAATCGTAACCAAATTATGTTCCCTTATTACCGTCACCCGGAACGGCCCTTCGTATCGCACAGGTTCTTTTGTTCGATTAGACCCTATCCGTCGGTATGCAATGGTTCCGATGCGAAGATCGTCCATCCTATCTCTGAGTCCTACATTCTCCCGGGCGACTCTCCTACGTTTCTCGCTGACTATACGCCCGTGTGCCTTTTCCCATATTTTTGCGAGGCCCATTCGGTTTATCCGTAGCTGCTTAGCGATGCTCTCATCTACCACCGAACCTGCGTCATCTCTCCGTCGGTCTCGTAATCCAAAGAGAGCCTCGAATGGAGCAAACCCCGTCGCCATGTGGATAGAGTGATTGTATGTTGCAATTGCTCTGGGCATTGCCTCGTCCGCGTCTAGGCCCTTATCGACGTGGAACACCCGTAGGTGATCGCCCAATGTGCTGTGGAGTCTCTCTATACTACCTCTGCTTTTTGGGTGGCCCGGAGTGTTCCAATGCCATGTGATTCCTAACTCTTTTGTTTCCGCGCGTATCTGGGCATTATCAAATTCCCGCCCCCCGTCCGATGCTATTCTCTCTGGTATTCCATAAAACTGGAACCAGAGACGAAGAGTCCCGATAACCGCATCCGCCGTACGCTCTTGCACACGATGCGCCATGGCCGTTTTACTAAAAATGTCCACTATTGTCACCCATTTAAAGCCCCGCCATGTGAAGGTGTCGATTTGTAGCTCGCAAAGTGGTACGGTCGGGGTTATTGTTTCTTCTTGGCGACTTATAGGGGGATGTCGGTCATACTTCCTTTGATGGCATATCTCGCATTCCCCGATTACCATCTCAATAGTCTGCCGCATACCCTGCCAAAAATATCGGCGCTTCAGGGCCGCTAAGGTTTCATTGATTCCCCTATGATTTGTTTTACCCTGGTGGTGGGCGACCGTTACTTCCGTCTGCCGTGCCGGATCCCGAACGGTTTCCACCATCAATGTACACCGAATAAATGTCCTATCCGCGCCGATTTTTTCCGTCCGCCATAAATACCGGATTTTCTCCCACACCGTGGCGTTACCCACGTAAAGTTAGTAAGTCCCTCTCGGTCTTAATGCATCTGTTAAGGCTCTGCACATTTGCTCTTCTGTTACCCCCGGTGTCGACCAGATGGTGACAATTTTACAACGTCCCAATGCCGAATAATCCATTTTTATTATTCTGGACGTCCTCGTTTTCCAAATTATTTGCCGCGGTTTATTGTTAATAATGTCCTCTTTTTCCTCTAACTCTTTTGACCGTTCCCCTACTTCGTCATCCGTACCTGATGACTCTTGTGCCTCTTCATATCCCTGCGCTTCTCGTTCCCCCTCTCCCTCCGGTGTCCATTCCCGAACGAAACGTTGCAACGCTCCGGACGGTTTCCCTGCCTCTGGTTCAATTGCATTTACGTGCCAGGCGCGCGATAACCAGTCCGCTACGACGTTGTCTTTTCCCGGTTTGTATATTACTTCCAGGTTATATTGGCTTAATATCTCCTTCCAACGCGTGACCCTGGCCAAGGATTCTTTTATTTTCCCCACCCATAATAGAGGGCGATAGTCCGTATGGACTTTGAACCTCCTCCCAAAAACGTATGGTCGAAAGTGTTCAACCGCCCACACGATTCCCAATAATTCCCGCTCAAGGGCACTATATCGTGCTTCCGTATCTGTGAGCCATCTACTGGCATACGCCATAGGTCGCTCTCCCTTCTCCCCCTGCTGCGACAACACTGCCCCCAGTGCATACTCACCGTGCGTCAGAATGGTCTGGCGAAGTCTGGAAACGCGAGAACCGGTTCTCTCTGCAGTTGCAGCATGCATTTCCTAACATTTTCCTCCATCTCGGGGGTGATGCAAACTGTTCGTCCCTTTTTTAACATTCCATTCAGCGGTACTAATTTCTCGGCCATCTCCGGAACGAACCGCCGATAATAATTTAGGGTTCCCAGGAGTCTCCGAATTCCCTTTATATCGTTGGGAACTGCCATCCTCGCAATCGCCTCCACTTTCCGTCCGATCGTACGCCCTCAGCGGATATTGTATGTCCGAGGAAATTTATTTGTCGCTGCCCCAGAATCGACTTTTCCTTGGAGAGTTTCAGGCCGAACTGCCGAATTCGTTCGAATACGCACCTTAAATCCTCCTCGTGTTGTGCTTCAGTCTTACTGAAAACTAGAAGGTCATCCATATACACCTGGCACATACCTTCGTCTAAACCCCGCAAGAACTCGTCCATGAGTTCCTGGAATGTTATGGGCGCGTTTTTCAACCCAAAAGGCATACGAGTAAACTCATAATGACCCCTTTCAAAGGTGAACGCGGTCTTACCCTGATCCCTGGGGTGCATCTGAATCTGATGATACCCTGACTTTAAATCAAGCGTACTAAACACGGTTGCGCCTCCCAGCCGGTCTAAAATATCTTCTAGGCGCGGAATTGGATACTTCTCGTCTTGTGTATTCTCGTTCAGTTGCCTGAAGTCTACCACCACTCTATATCGTTCTTTTCTTTCGCCCTCCGTTCTTTTCTTTTTCACTGCCCATAAGGGGCTGTTAAATGGCGACGTGCTGTTAACTATGATTCCCTGCCGCTTCAGGTTGTCAAGCTCCTCGCGGATATGTTCGCGTAGTGCTTGCGGATATCTTCGTTCTTTCACGTAGGTGACCATTTCTACCTTTAACGGAATTTCGTGAAGCGTTTCCCCCGTCACGCTCAGCGATTCTCCCTCGTGATAGAAAATATCCGTATATTCCGTCATTACGTCGCGCTTCCAGTCCCTCTTTTTCGTAATTACGCCGACACGATTCCCCTCTCTGTTCGCGCTCCGTTTAACCTTATGCCTCTTCCTCCCTACTCGAATTATCCACTGTCCCGCGGAACTTTGGATGCTCGCTCCTAGTTTCTCCAGCAGGTCGCAACCGATAATTCCCCCATATTCCCGGGGCATGTCTTCTACGACGTGAACCATGGCAACTCCTCTCTCACCCTCCCCTCCCCCATTTCCTTAGGCTTATCTCTACTTCTCCCTCTACCTTACAAGGGCCGCTTAGCGTTATCAGTTTGCACGTACATGTCCTGACCTCTGGCGTCCTCTTTCCTGTACAAAATGCTTTGATCATATTTCTACCTATTAGTGTGCACGAGCTCCCCGTATCCACCAAACATTTGCACCCTCTCACCACCTCAATAATAGGCAACCCTCCACACTCATTCACTATATTGTTTATTCTGCTGTGGTTGCCTCTCCTGTCACACCATGCTCATTCTTGACTTCGCTCTCTTCTTACCTCTGCTGCTCTTCGTCCTTCTCCCCATCGCCTGCTCCTTACTCCCGCTTCTTTCTTGTCCTCTGGTTCGCTCCCCTCCGTCTCCGATGCAGATGTCTCCGATGACCTAGGCGACTCCAAGCCTGGTCTGCTTCTCCGCCACACTCGCTGAGCATTAATTTCCATGGGCTCCCCGCGGTCCGTTTCACTACGCCGCATATAGGGGCACTGTCTTGCTATATGTCCTTCGTTCTGACACTCGAAACAACGTGTACGTGGGCACTGAGCTACTTAGTGTCCTGTCTTGCCACATCCGTGGCATTTTCTGTCATCTCTTCTCCAATTTCTCCTCTCCGGGCCTTGTCTTTTCTCCCTCGGTGGCCTCCTCTCTCTCCTGCTGAATTCTGCCTCTCTCTTTCCTCCCATTTCTCGATTGGGTCGGTTTCTCTCTCCTTCTGATCTTCGGTAATGTACTATATTCCACCCTGGCTCCTGATCTTCCCATCGTGCTTCCTCGTCTCGGGCGCTCGCATCGACCATTTCTTGGGCGCATTCCAAAAAGGTTCTCTCTCTCGGTAATCCCTCTTTCTTACCGGTATCTCGGGCTAGCTGAACCTTCAGAATTGTCGATAGGAATGCCATCCTACCTTCTACTTCAGCTGTATTCAGGGTCTCCCTCATTTTTTTCGTGATTTTATTAAACCTTGCTAGTAATGTCCCGGCATATTGTCCGTTACTTTGATAGGGTTTTTTTTCGTCTCCCTAAACATCTGGAGGATATCCTCTTCGGGTGCCCATCTACCTCCGCCGAACGCTTTCTTCAAACGATCCTTCACGACCACCCACGCAGTGTCTTCGTCCGCTTGGATCATGTTCAGCATGCTTCTCTTGATACGACATACCAAGGCTGCTCGGAGTGCGTCTGCGTCCATGGCATCAACTAGATCCTCCGCCATCTTGGCCTCTATCCGTGCCATGACCCTGTCACCTCATTTTAAGAAATGATTCAACTCCCCTATTTCTCCGTTGAACCTTTCTAAATCAGAGATGGCTTTCCTCAAGTCTTGGGATGTTGCTGTTTTTATTTTCGTCCTCTCCAAAGCATTTGCCTCGGCTGCCGCTAGATTTGCATGGGCCGCTACCAAAGTTTCTGATGGTAGTGGTGGCATCTCTGGGACAATCAATGTGGCTGGTCGTAAGATATCTCCGCGCCCGGTCTCTTCATGCATGTTGTCCGGTTAGTGGAGAGAAAAAAAATAAAAAGAGAGAAAAGATCAGAAAAAAAAAATAGAATTACTTTTCTGTACCTGTTTATCTAAACGTCCCACGGTTTCGACACCACTTATGGTCTTCTCGGCACAAAAGACAAAAATAAAGGAAAAGGGTTAGAACAAACGCTCTCAAGAGCTGATAAAACACTGACTTTATTTGCCTTCTAAGCCTCTATATATAGCATTACTATTGTTTACATTTGTACATTTAACTATTATATTATGCCTCATCGTATCTTAACTTACATATATATATATATATATATATATATATATATATATATATATATATATATATATATATATATATATACACATATAATATAATAATATATAAAATATATTAAATATATAATATATATATATATATATATATATATATATATATATATATATATAAGTTATAGTCTGGAGCATAGCATTATTGTACTTAATACCCAATTCTCTTATGCAAACAATGATAAATGTATATAAGGAGGATTACTAAGAGGAATAAAGCAGTCTTGATTCAGTCTTAGTGCGTATTCTTCCTCTAACCTTTTCCTTTTTTTTATCAGTTTTAACTTGCTATCACGTAACCGGTGCCGAAACCCGAGACGAAGTACGATCGGAGCTTAACCATTCCGAAACCCATTTTATTTTTTTTGGAGCTCTCGGTTTCGCGACGTGACGGCGTGATCAGGAAAGAATAGAGAGATGGCAACCAATGAAATATTGAGACCGCCAGTGTTAAATATACAGACGAATGTTCCACCGATGGCGGAGAACGACCTCTACCGGAGACCACCTTGGCGGCAGCGCACGCGAACGCATTAGAGTGGCTAAAAATGAAAACAGCAACTTGACAGGACCTGAGGAAGGCGGTATCGGACCTGGAGAGATTCACAGGAGAAACAGGTGAGTTGAATCATTTTTTAAAAGGAGGCGACCGCCTAATAACAAGAATAGAGGCGAAGGCATCAGAAAACCTGTTGGGCCGAGAAGATGCGGAGGCATTGAAGGCGGCTCTAATATGCAGAATTAAAAGAAGCATATTGAATCAGATTCAAGCAGACGAGTAGTAATTCGCCGTGGGTAGTAGTAAAGGAGAGATTAAAGAAGGCGTTCGGAGGAGGCAGATGGACCCCGGAAGAGGATATCTTTCAGATGTTCCGCGAAGTTAGACAGCCACGACAGTTGAGCGGGCAATACGCAGGGACGCTTCTAGCCCGGTACAATCGAATCACGGAGAAAATGGAGCGTGGAAGAAGTAGAAGCCAGGATGGTCTTCCTGTCAACAATACTTAAGGTACAACTGGCTAAGGAGACAGGAAAGAAAGAAGGCCTGCCTAGAGAGCGGATCTTCGTTGAATGCGCGCAGAAAATGGTGGACTTGAGAGCGAGAGATGAGGAAGCCCGAATGGAAGTCGAAGAGACTGGGTGGACTAGAATGATATATAGACGCCCAAGGACTACACAGACTACCTGAAAGAAGAGAGAGTTTGGAGATAGCAGAAGAGAGAGGGGCGCACTAGGAGAGAGAAGACCAGGACTACCAAAGCCAAGGAACAGCGGTAGGAAAGAAGACCGTAAGTGTCACGGTTGCGGGAGAACTGGACATTTAGTAGCTCAATGCCCACGAACCAGATGTTTCGAGTGCGGGACGGAAGGGCATATCGCCAGGCAGTGCCCTTACATCTACAGAAGGAAGGAGACGGCCCAGCAGGAACCAATGGAGGTAAATACCCTAAGGGTCCGAAGAAGGAACGGCTCAAGGAGACTGAGCGGATCATCAGCGGAGTTAAGGCAGACATCCGGGAATTCGGAATCAGAGGAGGAAGTAGACGATCCAGACAATAAAAGCGGTGAGAGGAGCGGAAGGAGCAGCTGGAGGTGAGTGTCGGGAGGAAAGAAGTACCGAAAGGAAGTCTGAGGAGAGTGGCGGCAGAGAGGCGACCGCAGGTTAGTAAACTATAACGTGAGAGGAAAACACGGCGGTCTGCCTATAATCAAAGCAGAAGGCGGAGTGAGATGTCTGGTCGACACCGGGAGTTCCAACACCATCATGTGTCGGGAAGCGCTGGAAAAGCTGAGTGGCGGAGAGAGGACACTCCAGATCCAGGTATGTTGTCGCTCTGGGTGGCCCATGTGAAGTAGAGGGAGAGGCAGAGATAGACCTAGGTAGATGGGGAGCTACGGGGTCCAATTTAAAAGTACATATCGTAGGGGGTATGCCACGGGATTACCAGGTTATTATAGGGTGCGATCTGCTAGGAAAGGTAGGCGCGAGGATTAAGAATAGCAATGGGAAATGGAACATTAGGATAGGGGGAGAGAAGTTTAAATGTCAAACTCTCGTAAGGGACCAGAAAGCGCGAGTAGGCGCGATCAATCGAACGGAAGACTGGAGACAGACGTTAAGAACAGAATACGGGGATGTCTTCTTCAAAGAAGGCGACGTACTGGGAGCAACGGGAAAGACGGTACATGAAATCCCGCTAAAACAAGAGATGGTGACTTATGTCAAAGAAAGCGTTACGTCACCACATCCGGGAAGAAATTGAGAACTTAAAGAAACAGGGGATAATTATAGATAGTACATCCCTACAACATCCTTTGTGGGCAGTGAGGAAAAAGAGCGCGCCGGGCGAGGAAAAATACAGGGTAGTGATAGATTACCGAAAGCAGAACGAAAATACGATCGATGAGAGATATCCGATTCCCCGATTCGAAGATATTTTGGACAGATTGAGCGGGGCAACGATATTTAGCACATTGGACTTAAAGGGAGGGTATCATCAAATAAAAATGCATTTGAACGACCAACCCAAGACGGCTTTCACGTTTGAAAGAGGGCACTATGAGTTCACGAAGATGCCCTTTGGATTAAAAAACGCTGCCATTACGTTCCAGCGCCTCATGGACGAGTTCTTACGGGGTATAGATGAATCAGTGTGCCAAATCTATCTGGATGACCTGGTAGTTTTTAGTAAAACCGAAAGTGATCACGTGGAACATTTAAAAAGCGTACTTAACAGGATGCGACAATTCGGATTAAAACTATCCAAGGACAAGTCAATATTGGGCCAGGGACAAATAAATTTTCTAGGACACACCATTTCGAAAGAAGGAGCCAGACCTGATGCGAATAAAGTTGAAGCCATACAGAAGATAGCGGTACCCAGGGATGTAAAAGGCATTTCCTAATGAGGGTTATTGGGGACGCTTAATTATTACAGGCGGTTCGTGCCGGAAATGGCAGAGTATTTAGTACCCCTCAATAACCTATTGAAGAAAGGGCGGAAAATAATAGTCACTGCAGTAGTGGAAGATAACATCCGGAAATGTATGGAGAGGTTACAGATGGAGCCGGTACTCGCGTTCTCCGACTTCGAAAAACTATTTACAATTTCGACGGATGCGAGCGAATACGCGCTGGGGGCGGTATTATCTCAAGACGGAGATGGGGGGAAAAGTCCCGTAGCATACGCCAGCAGGCGCCTCACGGAAACGGAAACCAGGTAAAGCGCCCTCGAAAGGGAACTATTGGGGATTGTGTGGGCCATTGACCACTTCATGGCGATCCGAGCGAATCGGGGTGGATAGGATATTTGTTCGATGTAATGTGATGGTCCAAACTTAAACACTTAAAGATGCCGAACAACAGAGAGAGGTGACGCTCGCCTACCACCAGGGCAAAACAAACCACCGTGGGATGCCCGAAACATTGCAAGCATTGCGGAGAAGGTACTTTTGTTGGGGGATGAAAAAAACAATTGAGGAAACCATAAGGGGTTGTGAAGTCTGTCTTCGCACGAAGTATGATAGACACCCACCAAGGGGGAGACAAGAGGAGACACCCACGGGCCAATACACCGCTGAGTGATCTTCAGATTGATACCTTCACGTGGAGGGAATATAAATGGGTCACCATGATTGATCTTTTCAGTAAAACAGCCATGGCATAACAGATTCAGGAACGATAGTCAGAGGCAGCGTTAGGGGCCCTAATACGTGGTTCCAGTTCTATGGAGTTCCCGATCGAATTTCGTCAGATGGAGGAAGGGAGTTTGATAACGCCAGTATCAGAGCGGAGATGAAACTTCTGGACGTGGTGTGGCATCTCAACACCCCCGGTCATCCCAAGAGCAGGGGAAGTATTGAACGGTTGCACAGTATATTGAGTGATCACCTGAGTGTATACCAAACCGATAAAGGACTGGAACCAGACATGGCAATGGCAAAGGCGATCGTGGCATACAACCATTCCGTTCACACAGCAACGGGTTTTTCGCCATTCGAACTACTTTTCGGACTCCGCGATCATAGGCGGGACTATCGAGGCACGACAGCGGACGAGGAGGAGTTAGTCATTAATATCGTTGAAAGGAATAAATTGTGGCTAAAAGTCCGGGAGAAGATAGAGAGAGAAAAAAGCAAAAGGATCGCTAGAGACAATCTCAACCTCAGGGATATGATGGGAGAGGTAAACATAGGGACGATTGTGTACTGAAAGTTAGGCACTAATCGAGGTAAAGAATTACTGTGTTATGAGGGGCCATTCAGGGTGGTGGTAATTAGAGAGCACAATATAGTCACCATTGAGAGTGTTAAGAAACCCACAAAACGTAGGACAGTTCATATCGAGCAATTAAAGCTCCCAGCAATAGCAACTCCAGTAAGCTGGAGTACCCTCGTCCCAGCACACCAACAAACTTTGTACATGAGAAATTTTGTATTTCAATTTAGTTTCTAATGTTGTTTTGTGATAACAAGTGCGCGAGAGTGCAGAGTAAGTGTGTTAACAGGCTACATAGCCACAAAGGTTTTGTTTATGTTTGTTTTTAGGTAGATAGATATAAGAAGGTTTTTTTGTGTGTATTCGATATTTTTTTTTAGTAGTAACTCACATCTATCACATCTTGTTCAGTTTAGACTAGGAAAACTTGTGATTTGATTTTTATTTTTTTTAGATATGTAAGGTGTATTTTATAAAATGTGTATTTTCTTTTGATGTCACAAACAGAAAAATTGTTTTTATTTATTTTTTAATTTTATGTGTGAAGTTTACGAAGAATGTTCGTAAATTGGCGGGGGGGGGGAGGGAGAGTTATAATCTGGAGCATAGCATTATTGTACTTAATACCCAAATCTCTTATGTAAACAATGATAAATGTATATAAGGAGGATTACTAAGAGGAATAAAGCAGTCTTGATTCAGTCTTAGTGCGTATTCTTCCTCTAACCTTTTCCTTTTTTTTATCTGTTTTAACTTGCTATCACGTAACTTATATATATATATATATATATATATATATATATATATATATATGTTTTATTTTATTTGCATTTATTTAACGCTGCTATGACTACCAGAGCCATCAGGATGATTAATCATGTTAAAAGTCCAATTGGATTCGTTGTTTTTAGGTTTTTTAGTGTTTTCTGAAGCCAACTGTTTCCATTGTGTTATAAATCATTTAACAATATTGTTTTGTAGTTTTTTTTTTTTGTTTTTTTTTGTGTGCTCTCATAAGCTCTTAATATTGCTGTTATTTCACTAACAAAGGTGTGATTCAGCTTATTCAATTTCATTTATAGTGATTTGAGTCACTACACAACACCCCACAACTATTCCCTAATTTATTCGAAATTATTTCATGATTTGGAAATGAGATAAGTAAGGTAATGTGGGTAAGTGCGCACTACATTTTACAAAGTTCGACTTTAAATGACTGTAAAACCTTTATTAATGGACCTAAAAATTTCCTCTATTTTTAAAAATATTCCTTAGACGATTATGTTTAAATATTGAATTTAAACCCACCTTTCAATAAATCATTTTGTTGAGATTGATAATTCAATTTAATATTTATTACCAGGCACTTGTCCCTGCCTGGTCACTTTTTAAACTTTCAGTAACAGCCATGAAAGTGAAATGCGGAACATAATTGAATAAATGTATGAAAAAAAAAAAACTTTCATTTCAATTCGCTAGTGCGGAGTTCTTCCGGCAAAGCATGATAGTAGGAACAGGTAAATGCACTTGTCCCACAACAGAGATCTGCACCTTGCCGGGGCTATTGCGGATTTGTGCTTAAAAACTAGAAAACTATCAAGGAGAAATTTAAATCACAAAGTATTTTGAGTAACAATCACAAGGATGGTTCCACTTACTGCAAAAATAAAAATAAAATAATAAGACCTTATGGTGGATAACCAATCATAACTAATCATACAACTGTAATGATTAAGTTGAAAGATATAACTTAATCAGCAGCTTGAAATGATATCTTTACAACTAGTTATACTTCATCTTAGCGAACTCTCGTGGCTGATTTGTGAAACACTTGAGTTAAGACTTCAAGCTCCCAAAAGGGCAGTTTTTCAAGTTCAGTATTTGGATTTAACAAGACGATTGCGCAACGAAAACGGAAGTTGATGCTGTCCTTTTTCAGCATTAATTAATTGAATTGTTATGCGAAATCTACCATTAATAAGAACTCGATATCTGTTAGCAAAAAATGCCGGTACTAATTATTAATTAATTATAAACAATTCCTTCATCATATCAGTAAAAAATAATAAAAAAAATCTTAAACAGGATCGAGGTATGTGTTAATAGCTACCCCAAGGATCCTTCTTAAAAGGCAAGGAGTAGACCGGTGTTTTGACATTAAGGCTGAGAAAGGTCTCGGGTTCCTCTGTGCCTGCGGCAGGTGTAGATTTTTTTTAATTCGACCTTTAGGGAAGATTTTTTTCTAGAGCATTTCTGGAACACAAATTCGGTTTCTGTGAGCAGTAGAAGGCTCTATCAGTAATTCGAATTTTAAATAAAATTCAATCCACAGTATGATTAATTTTTATACAGAGAATATTTACAATTAAAATTTTGTTTAATATGTAAGAAGTCATGTGTATGCATATATATTATATGAGGTAAAAAAGATATATTAATTTTTTTTTTTACTTGTTAATGTAGTAAAATAATTAATTGCACATGAATTAGTAATTATTGCTATAATAAAGATGTCCTGATGATTGGTAAAATGTGATAAATAAATAACTGAAAATTAATATTGGGAGAAGATATATTATTCACAGTACACCTAATTAGAGAATATTTAATTTTTAAAAATACCTTAGCTATAATAATGTTCAACCAAAACAATGAATGACTGCTTAAAGATATTTTTAAAACAGTATAATAGAATTGTTTTATAGGATCTATAAGCAATCATTCATTGTTTGGTTGAATATAACAATAGCGATATTTTTATATTGATATTGCATACAAATTTATAATGATGTCATACATCAATTATAAACCAATATTAAGTTTTTTTAATAATCATTTAAAAAAAAGGTTTAAAATAAATATAAATAAAATAATACATATATATATATATATATATATATATATATATATATATATATATATATATATATATATTATATAATTACTATAGGTATATATATTTAAACTTCAACATTTCGTTAATCGCCGTTTTCCTGAACTTTCTGCAATGTAAACATTACTAATAACAATTATTGTCATCAAACCTGTTATATTTACCTACAAAGTCAATTTAAATTATCATTGCCAATCTTTATTTTGATCAAACGTTGTTACCATTATATGATGATAATTATCTATATATCTGTAAAATAAAAATATTCTATTTATACACACAAATGAGAGTGAGACTAGAAATATTACATCCATACAGAATAGATTTTTATTATTATGTGTAATAACACTGACTTTATCTGAAAAGTTTAGTTATCCCTCATTCATGTAAACATTACAGGTTTCTCAAATAATCATTTTAAATAATTATTACTTTGTACTATTCTTAATTTAGAATAGCCAAAGCAGATTTTAAAATATATTTTATCAATTTAGTTAAATGGAATAATGTACTTAATACTTTTTCTAGAAAATGGAATAAACAATCACTTAGATGAAGTATAAGTAAAGTTCCAAAAATATCATTATTAATTTTTCCTCCATCATTAGTACCTTAGTAATTAGAGGTGTTATTTAATAAATATTAAATCTAGTTTCATTTTATCTAATTTTTAATTTGCGTGCACTATTTCAATAATACGGCTAATTTTTATTTTTTTTAATATTGGATAGAAACAGAAAATATACGAGGATATTACTTAAATACTGCCTATTAATTCTTTTCGGTCTGTTTATATTTTATATATATATATCGGTTGTGTTTATATTCTCCCATAACATATGGATAAGAATCCACTAAAAGAATAATGAACTCCTGGAATATGAGCGTTGTGTTACATTTCCTAACAAAACGCTCATATTCCATGAGTGTGTTATGCTTTACTATCAGTAATTATTTTACCGAAATTCGTTAAATAATTTGGCTTTAAATATTTTATAAAATATTTAATTTCTAATTGGAAGTGAAGGTAATTCGAAACATTTAATCACAAGTCCAATTCAAAATGTTATTTTTAAATTCAATGAGTGATCTTGCACTTTTTCCAAACAAAATTGTTTTGTATTTTTGCCTTATTGTGGCTTGTTCCACAATATCAGAAAAAGGCCTAGAAAACTTTTATTCCAATTGCAATAAGAAACTTGGGTCGGGCAAGAAATTTATGGAAAAAAGACAAAAGTAATTTCATAAATTGTTTCGAGCAATTCATTCCCCGTAATACCACAAATTACACATCGATCCAGTCTTGGAAGAAGAAAAGAAAACGGTAGAAGTAGAAAATACTTATTACTTTGTTTCTGTTGAAATGGCCTGAAGAGAAAGGAGGCGAGAAAGGGAAAGGAAGAAAAAGTAAATTAAAGAAAGAACAGACATAATTCCTTTAAGTCAATGGCCGTTCAGATGTGACTCCTATTCGGCCATTTTCTTTGTTCCTACCCGCTGTGACCCTTCAGCTTCAAATATATTTCCCATTAAGAAAAGTCATTTAGCAACATTTATGTGTTATGTTCCACGGATATATATCATACTATATAACGTCTATTAGATAAGATATCTTCTCTACTTACAGGCCTACAAAAGTTAACGTATTTTATCACTGAGTATTATACAGTTTACAAACATTTTTTATCAATTTCTTCCATGGTTTTTTGATGTTATGTATAATTTATTTTGTTTTCATATATATATATTTTTTTTCACTAAATGACTAGAATTGTTTACGAATTCTATGTACGAAAGTAAAGGAAGTATTGTTATTGCGATAATTTTCGGTTTTCAGATTTCAACGGAAATATCCGTTTTGGCCATCCCTGAATTCATTTGGACTAGTTTCGTCCTGACGTCTGTACGTTCTTTCGTTCATATCTCGCATAATTCAAAAAAGTTAGCCGTAGAAAGTTAAAATTTAGTATTTGAGATTGTTATAAAATCTAGCTGTGAACCTCTCTTTTTGGTTACTATATCATCACCGGAAGTGATACTTTACTTTAAGGCCATAATAGACTTTCATTACAAATTTTATTAAAATATATGTTACAATATACATTTCCCCCTCCTCCTCCCTCTTACCCGACCCACCCTTCCTTATGCGATTTCTAATAGGCTTTTCGGTCCTAATAGCTTCAACGGGTATGAACTCGGAGATTGTTAAAAACAGCGGCTTTTCGTAGCGGGTTAAAAACAGAACAACTCAAATTTGGTATATAAAACTTTGATATCAATATAAATAATACAATAGATTCGGGGTAAAATTAGCTTGCCGGAAGTAGTACTTTACTTGAAGGTCATAATAAACTTTCATCCAAAATTATATGAAATTCTTATGTAAAACTTCTCAAATTTGGTATAAAAGATTCAAATATTAATATAAATAGCGTACTCAATTTTGGTTAAAATTAGCGAACCGGACTTTACTTGAAAGTCATTATAAACTTTCATCAAAAATTATATTAAAATCGAATTCAAAAGTACCGAAAGTATTACTTTACTTATAGGTCTTATAAGACTTTCATCAAAAATTATATTATAAAATAATGCAATACACATCAAATTTCGTATATAAAATTTTACATCAATATAAATAAACTACTAGATTTCGTTCAAAATTGGCAAACCCGAAGGGATACTTTATTTGAATATCATAATAAACTTTCATCAATAATAATATTAAAATATAATGCAAAATATCTCAAATTTAGTACAAAAGACTTTTTATATTAATAAAAATAATATGCTAGATTTTGGTTAAAATTGGCTTGCCGGAAGTGGTAATTTACATGAAGGTCATTATAAACTCATTAAAAATTATATTAAAATATAATGAAAAACATTTCAAATTTGTTATATCAGGTTTTTATGTCAATATAAACAACATACTAGATTTTGATTAAAATTGGCTTGCCGAAAGTGGTACTTTATCGAAAACTTATTTTTTTTTTTTTTCTCCTTCCGGCCTTATTTTGGAAACACCGGATTATTGTTCAACAGAGCTTCAAGGAAGTAATGTGGTGACACATCAGATATTTTTTTAAAAACATCTTTTAAATTTTGTTCGATCACGTCCTAAACATTATCATCAATGTTTAAAAAATTGATAAAAATATATTATCGTATTTTTAAATTAAAATTCAAACAATCTAGTAATACAGATTTCGATTTGAAGATATTATTTTCATCAAACATGCTTCTGATAAATTATTTAAATTAAATAGCTTTGAACTTAGGAAAAAAAATAAAAAAGTGATCTGTAAAAATTATTAATTATTAAAAATTGAAATTTATAATTATTAATTATAAAACTATCGTCTGCTTCGTTCCTTTCTCTCGTCTTGAACAGCCGATCCGTTAACTTAAGAGATAGGATGGTTTCAAAATGGATGCTGCAACTACGCTAAAAAATTTAAAGTAATTAAATTGAAAATTAATGGTAATTAACAGATTAGATTAAATTAAATAATTAATTAAAATAATTATATATATATATATATATATATATATATATATATATATATATATATATGTATATATATATATATATATATATATATATATATATATATATATATATATATATATATATACACAGAATTAATATTATTGTTTATTATAAATCTGTTTTTTATGTTTCTAGGGTTTATTATTACATATATCCAAAAAAATAAAAAATAATAATAATAAAAGGGATTCCATGCAAGTGTAAACAAAATTGACTTATGACTTATCAACAATTTTTGTTTAATGAAAAAATGGCGTTGGAACATTTAAAAATAAAGTAGCAATACAGAAATTGCATTTTTTTTTTTAATTCATAGATAAGTAGTAACTAATTAAGCTGTGTGATAAACGGTTAAAGCATAATCCTTTAAAGCTAAAGTATAACTAAATCAATCAAAACCGTGAATATTCCTTCTGATTGAAAACATTATATTTAAAGTATTTCTGTCCATTTCAAAGAGTTGTGCAATGACAAATGATCCTCTACGACACCTTTAAATGAAACTAGGTACAACATAATTCCGCCACTGTTTTCTTACCTCCAGGAATTAAGATGTAGAGTCATACAATAAAATCAGAAGATAGCTATAGGAAAGAGTAAGGATGCTGACGATAAGAGAAAGCGACACTGATGGAGACGTTGAACTGTAAAACCAAGATTGTTGTAGGATAAAGGCCGGATCCTGCGAGGACCCATTATGGCAGAGCACCTGGGCCTTGCGCGATGGGGGGGCGCATTGTCTACGTCTTACCTGGCCGTCCCTCCGCAGTCCCGTGGTCCGCCCTATGGTCTAGGAGTTAATAGAAAGATCACTCAGGGCTGCTCGGCCATTAGGGGCAAGGGCAGTGTCGCAATGTGATATTTATGGCCGATAACGGTCAGTTTTCAGCACGTGGCAAAAGCTGTTCATTTCTTGGAGAAAACAATTTGCAAAGTCGTGTTGAAGACAGGAATGTAAGGAACTGAGTGGACGGTTATGAAATCGTTTCAGAATAAGAGCCACGAAAGAAGGGAATAACTTGAAAACCGAGGGCTATCAACCCGCCATTAAAAATATGTAAAAGGGTTTCATCACTGACCTATTGAAACTTTGAATACAGAGTCTTACACTATTGGGAGACAGTTGATTGGTGAAATTTTACTGTCAGATAACTGTTTCATAGCTATATATTTCGATTTCAAGTCTTATGAAAAATTATTAGTTAAAATAACCAATCTGTAACGTAATAGAAGGGAAGAAATTCTGTTATTAATACAGCTAAATTATCTATCAACCAGTTAGATTCAATTTTATTAGTCTTATCTAAGTATAAACAACTGACTGATAAAAAATTGCGGGTAAATCAATAGTGGAAATAGCTCTGTACATTCAGAAGTAAACTGTCATAAGTCCAATTTTGCTGATATTTGTATTATTCAGACCATATTTTTCGAGTATAAATATCGTATATATGCTAAAATTGTAATAAATCCTGCAACATTTGAAATATATAGATTGACCACTATTCACAACAAGCAATTTAATCAAATGATTTCGTTTGAAAGAAAACGGAAATTTTTGTATATTGGTTTAATTTTCAGCAGTAGTATTTAAATTTACGTATTTTACATATATTTTTATTTATTGTTTTTTTGCACACTATCGTATTAATCAAGGAGATTGGTGTCGAAAATAAAATTTATCTTTCACACAATAGCATTTGTTTCAGCCAAGATACGGCATTTTTTCCGAATTCATACAAATGTTAAGAACATATTACCTCCGTAGGAAAAATGATGGTATAACAAAAATGCCCGCTGATTCGCGGAATACAGACAGAAGTAGAGTGGGTAGCCGGACGTGCTGGCTGTGGAAGAGATGGAGTTTATATTGCTCGTGGCGTATTGTTTGCCACCCGCCACTACAGTCCTTGTTTCCTTCATTTTATTTGTTAACCCTTTCAATTAACCCTTTACTTAAGGCTTCTCTCCAACGGACTCTCTCTCCCTGGAAAATAATTTCGTTTATCTGCTCGACTTGTTTTCTTTTTCCTGTAAACTGACTTAGAAATCAGCTGTAAAAACTGGGTTAACCAAAAGCCTCAGTTTCTGCAAGCAATAAGCGAGTGTCTATGAAAGCAATTTAAAGGACATAATGGGTTTGTTTTTATTATGATGTTTAGGATTTGAAAACGAGGGATAGAACTAGCCCTGTTACAACTGTTGCTTTTATTAAAAGTCTAAATAGGGCGATTTATTTGTTGAAATATGAAGGATGATTTTGAGCCAATAATTATTAGTGCTTGTAGAATTTTGGTAAGACGTAATCATTAAAAAAAAATTAACTGATTTCCAGATTTTCTTTCCTAAACCCCCCATCGTCTCTTCTTTTATTATGCTTTTTATAATGCTCATTTATTTTTCCTTCTACTGTAACCGTGTTAAATTGTATAGTTTTATAAAGTTTTAGTATTTATATAACGATTACAATTCATCAGGTGATGTGGTTCACCCTCTATTCGAACACGTCTTAAACAACTAAAAATAATTATTAAATCAATCTATTGTTTTACGTGATCTTCAGGAGTCAGGGCTTGGAACGATTTTACTAAATATCTCATTTGTATACTTTAATTTAATAATTTATTTTATTTTTAATATTTGTTTTCCGTCATAAATTGTGTTTATCTTTTCCTTCCGGATTAAAATCACAGGTAACACGGATTGCAACTACAGTCTCTTTTACAATTTTTCTGAGCCAGCCAGTCTGAAAATATTCCAAACGTTTGGATGCTGATTTTGATGAATTCATTAACATGGGTGCCCCATATAGTAATGCCGGTCTAAGTATTGATTTATAAATCAGAAGTTTCTGCCGAAGAGATAGGTTCCTTGAAACTAGCAAGTGATTAAATTCAGTGAAGTGATTGCCTACTTGCTTGCACCGAAAATGTCATCAACCATATACACTAGTTTAGTCTAATTCTTATATGTATATTTATTAATAAATAATAAATGAAAATTTATTTCTAGAGATTTTATATGCAAAGAGTAACATTAAATTAACAATATGAAGAATATGACACGACGGTGACTTGTGAAAAACTGCTCATCTGTCGCACTCTTATTACAGCTCTGTGTAAGAATGTCCCATGTCCTTTCTCATTTTAGATACATCGGGGTGCTATTAGGAATCGGTTGTGAAACCAAATTAATTACTAGCGGGTTCAAGTTGGCGCGCCGTTTATAATGAAGGATAGATATCTATTTCGGGTGAAATCAACAGCATGTGATATATTTGGGTGAGTGTACATCATTTTATTTTTGAGAATTAAGAGCATTCAGGATTTTATATTGTAAGGCTCAATTGATAGAATAGTGTAGATATGTTACAAAAATATCGATATTTTTTTAAAAATACCGATATTTTTGTAAGATTTTTTTTCTCAAAATATCGTAATATCGATAATAAATTTTGAGTATCGAATACCGATATTTTTTCAAAAGGAGAAAACTATCAAATTTAAAATTCTACAAGGACGGCGGGTTCGACTAACTAAGAAACATAAAAACTTGGGGTGTTGTGTATTCGTGTTACTATCTACAGTGGCTGTGTTCTTGGGATGGGATGTCAAAAGCGAAATATTAGCGTTACAATATCGTTAATCATTTTTTTAAATTAAAAAAAAAGTCTACACGAATTAGAGAAAGATTAGGATATAACCTGTTTCTTGATATTTATATCCTGCTGGAAATGCACTTAATAAAAACAATATCTTAATTGTATTTGCACAGAAATATCGATATTATAAAAACAATAACTTAATTATATCGTTTCAGAAATATCGATATTATATATATATATATATATATATATATATATATATATATATATATATATATATATATATATATATATATATATATGTATGTATAATGTTTATCGCTCTCGAATTATTTATGTTAATATAAAATAATCTCTCTCTCTCACTCTCTCTCTCTCTCTCTCTCTCTCTATATATATATATATATATATATATATATATATATATATATATATATATATATATCGATATTATAATTATATTATATTATATATATATATATATATATATATATAGAGAGAGAGAGAGAGAGTGAGAGAGAGAGATTATTTTAAATTAACATAAATAATTCGAGAGCGATAAACATCTCACCCTTTAAAGCCGTGGTTTGATTAGATGGCTTTGTTATTTTTCGAGAATTATTGGATCTTCTCTTCTGTTCTCTGAAAAGTTCGGCTGTATAATAATAGCAATGGGGAAAGATTAATTGAACATATCGAAGTAATAATGGCAAGGAGCGGACTTAGATTATAACCATGAATAATAACTAATGTTGAGGCGAAGTATCAGATTTCAATACCGGCTTAAAAGACCATTTCCTTAGGCCATTTAGCGAGAATAAGGGAGGCTGGCGCGGATGCTAGCCGCTGTGGAATCCGGCGACCATTGTCAGTTCCAGCAACGCCGTGTGTATTGAATTCCACATCACCCTCCGCCGGCACAAAAGTGACCCCACCCGAAGCATAAGAGATAGGGAATATTCAGAGGATCTGATGATAAACGAGCGAGGGAAAAGGGACAATGAAAGGCCTAACAGCGCAGCTATTGCAGGGGAGTCTCTCGTTGCAGGAGGTCGATAGCTCAGTAGACTTGCAGGTAAATAAACATATGCCGGGAAGGGGTTTAGCATAATCCTCTGGGCTATAGACCGCATCACGTCGGGGCTATAGTTAGCGCCCTCTGTAAACACAACTCTTTGTAGAAGTCAATGGATTATCTCCTCTCATCTTTCTTGTTTTCGCTCCTGTTGTAATTATTAACTTTAAGATACGCTTTTGGGTGGGAATCGGTTAGCCGCATTTAATGTTGGCATAAAGTCTGCGAAAATATTGATAAAGGAAAGAATATTCAGACTTATAACGCAAGCACCTTGGTATGTTTCTAGCACAACTTTACAGACTGAATTACGCATGCCAACTTTCAGCGGATACATACAGGTTCACTAAAATCAATTTCATGACAAATCAAACGAACATTACACGCCACTTCTAAAAATTGCCACTACCATCATTATTGATAATATTAAAAATGGGCAGAAAATGTCATAGATGACATACCTTCTGTAATTTTTCTTATACCCACGGTATAGATACCGTTGGGTATTTTTCTTCCTAACATGCTAAACTGTATTCTGTCCTGATAAAGTAAATGATCCTAAATCCACATTATTTTATTATTTTCTCAATGTATTTTTGTACTTTACCAATATTGGTCTGAAAACTATTCCTTTTTCCATTATAATGCTCTAAATCGCTGGTTGCTAAGGTATGAGGGCACATTTAGGGTGATTGTTATCAGAGAGCATAATACAGCATAATATCCAAAGCGTGAGAGAACCCGGAAAGCGTAGAACTGTACATATTGAACAACTAAAGCTACCAGCAGGTAAGCCAAAACAAACTTAAACAGGTAGGAGCATCCTCCTTACCGTATATAATCATGTGAGAGCGAGTTTTTCGGTTGTATATATATATATATATATATATATATATATATATATATATATATATATATATATATATATATATATTTCAGTAATACTGAAACATGTGTAGTTATCACTCAAAACATGAAATTTCATTTTTTTTAATTCACGGCTGTCAGTTTTTTTTATTATTTGTTTCAAGTGTCTGCATTGTGTTATGTTCAATTTACATAACACATTAGATATGGGCAATTTTTATTCCATTACAATTTTTATATATTAGATTATTATGTGATGTTGTATTTTAGTATTTCATAGTATTTAGTTGTATGTGATTATATTTTAGCTATGTTCATATTAGTTTACATCGGATGCTTTTAAACTGACCGTGGGAAGTTAAGATCTGGGGGAATACAATGTAAGGCTTCATACCATCCCTAAATGTAAACAGAACACAGAGAGTAGATATAGAGAATTACTGAAGAAAATAAACCAGTCTTAATTCAGATCTCGTTAGTGCTATCTCCTTTCTTTGTTTTTTTTTTATCAGTTTTGGGTCGCAGGAGCTTAGCTTATATATATATATATACATACACTCGAATTATAGTAGGGTATGATTAGGGTCTAGTTCTAGAATTTTCTTAGTGTAGCTCCACTTTTATGAATTTTTGATATAGTTGTATTACACGAGTACACCTATTTATTACCTCTCGTTGTTTGTACTGGGATATAAAAGCTCAAAACTCATAAATGATGTATCGATGTGACTAATAATACATTGTTGATTTATTTGCCTCGTGAAACATTGTAAAACTAAATTATGTTTATACTAATAACACTTAGTTTACAATGGGTGCTGTAAAGGGAGTTCAAGCTATCCTATTGTTTCAAGTTATTACTGTCAAATATTGGAGTGTTTCTTCTTAAGGTCAGAGCAACTAACGGCTTTACCAAGGATTACAGTCCCCACTTATTGTGCTAAATTCAAACCAACTAAATTCAAAATCTTGGATCGTGTGGGATTCATTGCCATGGTGTCCATTCGCCGTTACGATTATTCAGCTATTAATGCCTTTATATTTAGCTGTATGATTTTAATTGGCAAAAATAGTGTAGACCATGGTTGTTAATAATGAATCGATTACATTATTTATTTATACATGAAATAGGGGAATATTCCAGGCAATAGCCAAGAAAGTGTGAAATTCTAAAATAATAATAATAATGTTTTCATCACTCATCAATGGATGCAGGAGTAGATACTCTGGCATACTTAACATGGCTAAAACGTGGTAATATATTTCCAGAAACTGAAGGATTCCAATTGGCTATTAAATAGCAAGTAATAGCCACAGAAGCATTCAGAAAGCATATCTGTGGAGAGAGCATCAGCACTTATTCCGGTTATACAAAAATGCAATGGAGTCAATATAGCATGTAACTTCGGGCTGTTCAATACTTGCGAGTAAGGAGTACTTGCTTACAGAAATACAAAAATGCAGTGCACCAAACTCAGAAAATGGGCCTCGTGGCTATTCCCCGTATTACAAATATCATCCGGGACGAATCATCTCCAATCGCAATATCAAGTTGTTCTGGGATCAATCTAAACCTTCGGATCATACTATTCCTCACAACAGACTTGACATCCTAATAATAGACAAAGGAAAGAAAACAGAGTTTATCAAAGAAATTACAGTTTCTTCTGATGATAATCTACTCAAGGTAGTGTCGGTGAAAAAGAGAAAGTATGTACAATTAGCTGAAGAGCTGAAGGAATCCGGCATTCGGTAATACTGCCATCCAACTAGGAAATAATAATGATAATGCAATTTTAATATTATTTGATTTCATTGTTGTTGTTTTTTTTCAATCAGGCAGTGAGTTTGGAACACATAACTATTGGATGCACAGCTGAAAGTTTACTTATGGTATCTATTTATTATTGTAGCTACAGCAGGCTGTGGACTGGTTAGTAAAATGCGTTATGTTATTGTTTTGATAGTGTAGTTACGCCGCTGTGCTTGTTAAATAAACCTATTTTGATAATAAAACAGGATGATGTTAAACGATAGTCCAGAGAAATCCAGAAAGAGAAAAAAAAATGTCGACATTTATAAGAGAGATGTACCTAATCACATTTATTACTACATTAAATACTAAAACAGGTATATCTCAGTCGTTAGCACCTTCCCAAACAGTTATATCAACAATTTCATTCCAGAAACTGCAATCAGCTTGCATATTTTTCCAGATGATTGTCCAGGACAAAATTGAAAGTTATAAATGTATGCTTTATGAAAATGGCCCAGAGTTTGCCTTGCATCAACTGACACAGGCATGTTTAAGACTATAAAATACTTTTACCCACTGCACAACCCTTTTTTTGCCTATTTGACCGTGAATAGGTTGAACTCAACAGAATTTCTATCGCATCTTTACACCCCAAGAAATATGTGAAGTTTTAACTTACGCAGAAACATAACACCGGGTCTTTTGTTCTTGTTGATACAGAAATAATCATAGATTATGCTACTTGTTGGCCTGGAGATTAAAACAATACATGTTTCGTTTGAAACTAAATATTATGGAAGAATGTATGTTTTCCATATCAAAATATCATTCCTTTGAGTATTCTCATACCATATAGGGAACAGCAATGCAGGACATAAGAGCTAGTGGCTTTGACTAATTACATACATTCTTTCATAAGAAAACCGATGCAGTTATCTTACCAATTCGTAAATCCCCAGGGTAATGCCAATAAAAAATAAATGAGGAAATAAAAACATGGTGCAATATATTTCTGAGATTTGCATGGAAAATTGGAGAATTAATCATCCAATGGCTAACAACCATGCCATTGCAGAAGATGAATGAAACAATTAGGATGGAGTCCAGTTTTCGTCATTTTACTACTTTAAACTGTAGTTTTTCGTGAACGATTAATTAGCAATTTCAGGTGTGTATCATACAAATCAAGGCGATGATTTTTTTTTTTTTTGGCTATTGATACTTTTTTGTATTATACTTTTTCTTCTTTTTCATCGCCGTCAGTATAGTAGCTATCCTATGATATAACCCTAAATTATTATTAACAAACAACTTTTTAATCATAAACAAAAATTGTACAAGCTCAGTCTGGAATTAAATGCTTTATATGAAAAATGGAAAATAGGGTACTCTAGTCAGCTAAAGGACTAAGCTTAGCAAGACTAGCCCTGGCTGAGGGAATCACGTTCCGACCCTCACTTTTCTTCTCGACCCCAGGAAGGTCATGGAGCAACTTTCATGTTTCTAGGTTCCGGGGATCAATGCTTGTTCTTATGAGTTTTTTTTATAATCGGACTTGGATTTATTTCTTGTACAGTATAACTCTAAATGGGAAATGTTTTTGTTAAATCTAGTAAATATTTTTGAAGAATTATATTCAGTATTTACTCTGGAACGAGCGAAATATTTTATATAATTAATCCCCATGTATCCGATTTAGGTTAGGCGGAGATGACCGACTATTAACAGGACGTGACGTCATGACATTTCTCTAATGAGCAAACCGATTAAAATCGGACGTGTGCTATGTGCCCTTGCTATGTTCCATTCCCAATACCGACAATCGTATCGGAAGAAAAATAGAATATGTCTGTTGGACGTCTATGGAATCTCTATAAAAACTACTGTATCTATTTCTTCCGGATTTCCCCTTCCGATACTTAAAATCATATGATTTTCTCATTGAAGTCAGCATTTGTACATAAGTCTAACTGTATAGAGATTTTACGTGAACATTTGCAAACCTGCACAACACTATTTTTTTTTCTTCTGCTCGTAAGATCTTAAACATATAAAGAAGAAACTTCATTTCTTTCCTTTGTTCGTTTTTTTTTCTTTTGATTTAAACCACAATATCGTAAGTAGCAGATGAAGCGCAGAGTCAATTTTTCTAGGAGTGAGACCGAGTGCTTAATCACATCTGTATGATTATAATTCCATTAATTTATCGTTGTGTTTAATTCATAATCACCGATATCAACAAGACTACTTTAATCGGAGCAGGTGCCAGGAGGGAGGGCAGCCATTATTATTTTTTTCCGAGAGAGCTGTAAATTATTTTCGTTTTAATTGTTGCTCCTCGTTTAATTGTTGCTGAAGAAAGGGTTCCGATGTTAAGGCGGCGTACTATTCACCTCGGGTTTGGAATATTTTTTATTCAGTCCATTGTGAATAATACAAACAATAGCTTTCCATTTTGACCTCCCACTGCAGAGGAAAAAAAAGTTTTCTTTTGTTTTCGGAATGAAATGTTTTAAATTTATTTTCTCACAATGTATATTACGTGAGCATATCCTGATATCTGTTATGTGCACAAGCATGAAGCTATACGAATATAAATTAGCTTTCTTCAACAAACCAACTCTGAATTTAATGAAACATGTTTTTTAATTACCTTAAGCACATAATCATGGTGTTTTAAAAAATTTTTACTATGCTTAATTGAAAATATGTGTTATTTTTCTTATTATTTACCACAAATTAATAATCACTTGTCGCATTTTCTTCACATTAATATTGAAAAGTACTATTTTGGTACTGGAATTGAATAGAACAAGTCCGTCAAGTGAATCTATTGTATTTTTCTAATTGTCTTCATTCCATCCCTCTGGATTTCCATGAGCGAGTGCAGGGTTGCTAGAAATAACATCTATTAAATTATTTATTTACTGATGGATGACGGTGTGGTGGAGAGCATTAGCCTGACTAAATGACTAGAATTGATCACTTACTAAACTATTTGACTAAAATTCTGCTGTACACACCGGTTTCGTCACTTAACTATTTGCCACTTGACTAAATATTAGCCCAGGCGTTGCTGACGAGCATACAGTACCTGTTTTCCTTTCTTTATTCCTAAGACATTTTTAGGTGTTCTATTAGCTCCAATCGGTGGCGGGTGAGGGAGAGGGAAAGAGAGTGGAAGAGGGAGGAAGAGAGGGGAGAGGAAGAGTGAGTGAGTGAGAGAGAGAGAGAGAGAGAGAGAGAGAGAGAGAGAGAGAGAGAGAGAGAGAGAGAGAGAGAGAGAGAGAGAGAGAGAGAGAGAGAGAGAGAGAGAGAGAGAGAGAGAGAGAGAGAGAGAGAGAGGAGAGAGAGAGAGAGAGAGAGAGAGAGAGAGAGAGAGAGTGAGTGAGTGAGAGAGAGTGTGGGGGGAGGGAGGGAGAGGGAGGGAGAGGGAGAGGGAGAGAGAGAGAGAGGGAATCAAAACAATAAATCCAATTGGTAACCAAGAGTTTTCAATTAACGAATCGCTGGTTATTTTA
Organism: Rhaphigaster nebulosa; assembly: GCA_948150685.1. Lineage (NCBI taxonomy): Eukaryota > Metazoa > Arthropoda > Insecta > Hemiptera > Pentatomidae > Rhaphigaster > Rhaphigaster nebulosa. The sequence goes on along the minus strand of OX411306.1, from coordinate 120,358,628 downwards.
ATATCAACTTTAAAATAACAAAAATTATAAAATCGATATTTAGGTAAATTGGCAATGGTATATCCCTTTAGCGTGTGAAACAAACGGACGGCCAACGCAATTGCCAACGCCCAAATCGCCAGTACCTTCTTCGATTCGGTTTTTATCTCCTCAATCGTGTCAAAACGGCGTCCCCGCATTGGCCTTTTGAGTTTTTCTTTTGAGTATTTTTTGATCATACCAGTATATCTACATAGACATGCAAACATGCCTTAATCCTGCTAAGATTTTAAAGCAGTAGATCTACATTCATTTTATATAATCGTCATATGATTTAATTACCAAAGATACTATTCAAAAATATCAGATGTTACACCACATGATTTCCTTGTACGCCTGTTGAACTATAATTCCGTGGCTCAAGAAAAAAAATTTCTGATGTGCACAACATATGACTTCCCTCGTAAACTATAAATCGCTGGCTCAAAAAGTAATCCTGAATTTGGTTACTAGTTTCCGAAGATTGCAGTATCTCAAATACGAAACTTGGCGTCGCGACATCCATCTATTGACACACACATACTCTTGTTTCTGGAGGTCTCATGATAACTGAAATTTCCAAGAGACTTCTTCGTGTTCCGTGACAACATTTAAACTGTCAATATCACTAGATAAGGCATAGGAAATCGACAGTTTCGACACTTTCAGCGGAAAAAACTCACTTAACTTATATCTTATTTTCCTGCTGCAGACTTGTTCATCTCACAAATGGGACGAAAAACCAGCACTTTACAATCAATTTTAACACTTAAAACAAGTTATAGAATTATTTAATTAGAGTGGGAAAAAAAATTGCGTTTATAACCTTTATCACCGAAACATATGATCTCTGTAATAAATTTCAATATACTTTTTATGTAAGTTTCTTAGGACCTTCAAGTAAAGTATCCCTTTCGGATCTTCAATTTCAGCCAAAATCTATTAAATTAATTATGTTGATATGAGAGTCTAATTTACCAAATTTGAGATGTTTTACATTATATTTTAATATACTTTTTGATGAAAGTCTAATATGACCTTCAAGTATAGTACAACTTCCGGTTTTCCAATGTTTACCAAAATTTATTATGTTGTTTATATTAATATGTGAGTCTTAAATACCAAATTTGAAAAGTTTTGCATACAATTTTAATAAAATTTTTGATGAAAATCAGTAATGACCTTCAAGTAATCATGCATCATGGTAGACTTCCGGTAATCATGCAGTGACCAAAAAGATAAGTTCACAACTAGATTTTATGATAATCCTAAATACGAAATTTTAACTTTCTACGGTTAACCCTTTTTGAGTTGCGAGATATGAACGTACCTACGTACAGACGCCACGACGAAACTAGTCATAATGAATTCAGGGATGGTCAAAATGGATATTTCCGTTGAAATCTGAAAATCAAAAATTTTCGCGATTGCAATACTTCCTTTACTGCGTACAAGGAAGTAAAAACAAAATGCGTCGTCGGGGAAACCGTTGACATATTAATTGAAAAATGAATGCTAACGGATGCCCATCGTCGGATATTAAGCGATTTTAATTATTTTAACATAACTATCAATTGCCTGACTTATTAAATTTATTATTGAGCCGGCAAATCAACAGAGAGTCGTGGTATACCCGTGTATCCTGGTTTATAGGGGTTCCCTTGCATGAAAATGTACCCGGAGATACCGAAGGCCGATGGATCTGGCCGAAGAAGCTGCTTGTAGTGTTACTACAAAAGAGTCCACTCTCCGTGATTGCTCACTCACCATTACTTTTCTAGTACTGGCCTGTTGTGATTTCCCGACCGTCATCAACTTCGAAATACAATTTCGGTCATTTCAAAATTTATTACTTAGAATTTTATTTTTTATATATTTATACGAATATTTAAATAATAAAAAAATCGTTGGCTCTTGATATGAATCTAGTCTGAAGAAAATAAACTAATACCATGCATGTGATAATATAATTTTATATAGAAATATGTTATACTTATGCAAAATTATAGAGGAAATGAAATAAAAAATGATGCTATGATAAATTTTAAAAGCAAGGTGTCGAAAAAAATAATAAAAAAATTAAGTTGAAAATCACATTAAACAGATTGAAATGTAAAATGAGCATGAAATGACATTTTTTCCTTATGGCTTAGAATCATATACCACCTACCAAAATACAGAAATATTTTCTTTATGTAATATTCTAACCCTATCGTAAACTTTGAAGAAATTAAAACATTAGTAAAACATAAATTGAAGTGTTCCTTGTTTGACTAGCATGAAATATAACATGAATATAGTTTCTAGCAGTGGTGGTTATTCCACCTGACCCTAGCTTTATAAAAGAAAAATACAATTATTTTATAGCAGTGATAGTAAATAGGAAATATTTATTTGAGATCCAGTAAATCTACTGAAAAGGAACGTCTTCATTCTGTCGGATGCATCTCGCACATTTTGAGCAGTGAGTCCCCTAGAATGGGCCGAGAGGTGGAGGGGGGTTTCGCGTTGGAGTGGAATAGTGTCTGCTATGATCGCCTCGTGTTCACGAGCTCTGCGCTCGAATCTAGTGATTTTTACAACCGATAGTTTAGCGCACAATGGTTAATTTTATTTCCAATTCGGGCAATGTTAATTATTATCATTGTATCAATAAACTTGATAAAAATGAAATAAATTACTCATTAGTTACCTATGAAAAATTACGCTTTACACAATTAGCCCTTTTAACTTGTTTGTAAACTGCTTGCATTACACAGACATAACCACGTAAAGTCACATAAACTGAAGGCGTCTCTTCACTTTCTGACGGGTACTTTACATCGTATTTTTAAGTTGGTTACTATGGAGATTATTTGTGTGTTTTCTCCTTTCCACTATCCAAGAACCACTACGATAGAGATACCTATAGAGATACTAGTATAGAGATACTAGTATAGAGTACTATATACTAGTATATATATACTATAGAGATACTAGTATAGAGATACCTATAGTCTTTCTTACGATACCTCGACCGATTCGATATCAAATCTAAAAAAGCGGAATGACCTTCTGATCCCAGACCACTATTGGTAGAACAGAGTGTATTAACATTTGTATTTGTATTAACAATTGTATTGTATGATCTCCTCTATATTCCGTTTGTCTTCTTTCATCTCAAGCTCTAGGAGAAAAATACAGAGCTATGAGGATGACTAGGCAATACTAACCGCAAATTTATATTGCAGCGTTGCGGGCCGGATGGAGCCATTTGTGGACAAAGTACAAAACGGAATGCTAGGCAATGACTGCAAAATATAAACAGCTTACAGTAGTATAAATTGTTTATGTTGTTTTGAGTTTATTGAGTTGGACTCAGTTTTTCAGGTGAAAAACTCTTTCAAATTAAGGTGTAGATTTTATACTTTGTGATACATTTTACTGCATATAATCATTATGAGAGTTATTAAGCTGTAAATTATTAGATTATAATTATAATAATAAATTATAATTATTATTTTTATTATAATTATAATCTAAATAATAAAACTATTATATATCATTATATAGTGAACCAAACTATTTTCTCATTTTATCTTAATATAAATTGTTTTAAATAGATATGTACGTGTAAGAAAAAAATTAATTAGGACTATTTTAATTAAGCTCTATACCTTCAATTTCGAGAAATGTAATTAATCTTTTAGTAATAATCCTTCTAGTCAGATTCAAACATAAATCCCTCGAATGTTTTGTATTAAAAGATTGAGTTTTTAATCTTTTCTCTTTTTACTCTATTACTATAACTTTTATTTTTCCACATAATAGGTTCTTTTTAGATCAAAAAATATTATTATTGTACTTTGGACATAGTACGCAAATACGCAATAAAACATTGGTCTTTTGCATATTTTAGAATAAATTCATATATTCAAGTATTTTCATAAAAACACTGTTTTATTTTAATTTTAATGTAATGTTTTACTTTTATTGTAAATGCCGAGCTGAGAAAACAAGAACGTTTTAATAAAGACAAAACACCTTTAATACATAATCATTTAATATTAATTATTATATTAATATTTATATATGTATATTATATTAATATTAATCATTTTATACTTGAATTATTATTGTTAAACTAGTAAAGAAAAGGCTTCCTGCGCACGCTATTTTATTATAGATTCCAACATTAGCCTAATTTGTAACGAACGTTTGAATCTATATCTTTAAATTTTCATATAATTTTGTTTTAAATAAAAATAAATTATCTTTTTCAGATACTATATATCTTCTAATTTATGATGTGCCCAAAAATGGTTGCTCTTTCTACCTTTCTATTGGATATCAACAATTCAGAAGAAATGTATAACTTATTTTTATTTTGTTTAACGTTTTAGGCAAATTAAAAAACAAAAGAGATTCATTGTTTAATTTATTATTATACTTTCAATTATTGTCCATTATTATTCTACAATAATAAATATGCCTACCGAAATATTGCAAAATCAAATATTTAGGTAAATGTATTTTAGATAATTTTACCTATCGTTTCTGAGGGCATATGGGAGTGTATGCTGATTACATGTAGTTGAATTATTGTCACCTTCACAATAATTATTTCTGTATATGCTTGCTTTTAGAAATATTTTTTGAAAATAGTTAAATAGTATTATGTATACCTTAAATCGTTCATCCAAGAAAGAGCTCTTGAATTATTATTTTTAAATGAAAACAATTTAGAATAAAAATTTAAGTCGGTCGCGTGCCAATTCCGAACCTCCAGCCAGCATGTCACATGGCGGCGCGGGTGCCTTGATTTGAACACCTCTGTCTTAGATCTTTTCTGGCAAGGAAGGGTATTTAGTATAAAAAAAAAGGTTATTCCCCGATGGGAATTAAAGTTCGTTGATTATGTTAGAAAAAAAAAATTAAAAATCTTACTTAAGAAGAATATTTCATAAAATCCATATTACGGAATGGATGATTAGGTGATTGAAATCTACTAATAAATAATCTCTTACATTTTTTGTGTATGGATGTGCCTAATATTTTCGTCTCTCCATTATTTGAGAAGAGACAATAAAATACACCATTGATAGGTAATTTAAGGGATCTCCATGACTCGTTTGCCAACCTTGGCAGAGGCAGTCTAGTCACTTCAAACAAGAGAAAATGAATTTCCCGAAAATCCTGTTACCTCCTTTCAAGGTGAATCAATTCCATCACCGCCTTCCTAGAACCTTTTGTGAGTTCCCTTAACTCTACGAGACGAGTACACATTACTTACAGTGTCTATTTATGTACATTCTGCCTTTGGCATACATCGATAATGGTCTGAGATCAAAGGAACTTCCTTTGCTTGGTACCTCCTTTTCAAATTTGTTTCTATGACCATTTTTATTTCTGGTTTTATAATTATTTCATTAGTTGTGGATTATCTATAAAGTAATAAAAACTAATGGTTTATAAATGACAGCTCATAGAATAATGTACCATAAATCAATAATACCATCTATTATAATTATGTTCACTTTTCTGGCCTCAGGATTAGTGGTTCCACCAATGGTTCTTTATCCATATAAAATAATCTCAGGAGACATACTTCTAAAAGTCCCTCAAGACTGGGGAAGTTGGGTGGAGTGATAATAGGTGGATGAGGTCAGTGGTTTTATTTGAATAAATCGCAAATATTGCTATCTAAATGTTTAACTATATTTTCATTTTCGGAGATAAACAGAACAATATTGAACGATCTATAAACCTCAAATGGTTACTATGCATAAATAAATATATATATATATATATATATATATATATATATATATATATATATATATATTCACTATAATAAATATATAATATAATATAAATTTATAGAAAATATAAATATTTAATTATAAATACCATATAATATGTATAATTATAAATATATAATTATAAATTTAATGTAATATAAATATATAATATATCATATATGAATAAGCTCATATATCTAAAATAATATAAGCTGCCACAATCAACAGTAATAGGAGACTAACTGATATTATTATTTATGTTTTAGAATATTTATTTTTAAGGCACATTCATGAATAAAGTGTTTGTTAAATTCATCTTTTTTATTAATGTATTTTTTTTATTCATCCCATCCTTTATACCAGGATTTATAGAACCGTTGACTCAATAAAAGGAAAATTTCAAATACCAAAATAATGTGCTTAAACAAGGTGTTTGGGATAATAAAAATAGGCAGTGCCACAACAAATATATCAAAATATAATATATACAATAATATATATATATACATATATATATATATATATATATATATATATATATATATATATATATATATACTATATTTTAATTTAACGGTGTGGTAGTATCAATTGTGCGAAATGTATGAAATCTAATGACAAACAAAATATTACGCCCTTGAAAATTAAACACTATACTTTCGCAACGTCCTTCAAATGTCTATTCATAATGATTATACCATATTATATTGTATTAAACAACAAAGAAAGCTATTTTACCCGTAATATAAATAACTATAAGCTATTTAAGAGATTATATCACCTTGGGTATCTGTGCATTGTTGAAAGGCTAATTTGCAACAAAATAAGAAGGTTGTTGAACAATGACCAATAACTTGTCTCATCCCAAAGGCTCATTGTTCGCTTATTCAGAGGGTTAGGTAATAAACTATCTCGGCAAAATTGAAAGTTGAGCAAAGTCTATTTTCAATGACCAACTCAATGAGGCCTGCGTTCATTCAATGTCTTCAATTGTGGTCATAGAATAGAATAGAATTGAATAATGTTTTATTTAAAATATTTACATAGGTACATATAAAATATTACATAGGACATGGACTTCTAGAACTTTTGCCCGGTGTTGGTTGCTATATAGAACTAAAAAAACAGTTTAACTCTGGTCATTTTGAAGATATGAAAACAAAAATAAAAGCTATAATTATGAAAAGAATGTGCTCTGCATTTTGTCACCACCACACATCACCTCAGTAGTGAGGAACATGGATAAATAATTACGAACATTGACATAAAGGAAAATTTTAGCGCTGTAAAAGTATATTTTGTATTAGTAACGAATTCCATCAACAGTTTCGTCTCTTTTCGGTTCAATTTGTAAAATTATTTAAAATATTTCAAATTTTACTTTGGATCTATATAGATATATATATACGGAATATAGATATATATTTTTTCTTTTATGGGACAAAAATGAAGTAGGTATTAAAAACATTTTTAGTAATATACTACACATCGCTACCTCGAAAGAAGTCTGGCAAAACTCAAAAAGCTGTAGTTTCGAGAAAATGGCGCTTGAAGTTTTCATCATATTTCGAATGATTATAGCATTGCCAACTCAATTTTAACCTTTTCAAAATTAATTGTCACCTTTTCCATTTCAAATGTAACCTTTTCCATTTCAATTGTTATCCTTTCCAAATCAATTGTCACCTTTTTCAATTCAATTGTAACCTTTTCCATTTCAATTGAACTTTTTCATTTCAATTGTAATCCAACTGGACATGAATAATAATTATTATTATTTTAATTACAATAATGACTTTTAAAATAATTTCGGGATATTCTTCCAACATTATTTCGTTTATTAGATAATCAACATTAAGTGCTAATTTCCAGTAGTTTAAATTTTTTAAATAAAATTGTTTATTAAATTATAAATATTTATTATTTGATTTTCTACGCATTTTCATACGCATTTCGCTTTTTTGTTATTGTTGAAATTTGGTATAATATAGGAATGGTTTATTAATTTTTCGCGGATTCTAATTCCATTTTTTAAATCGGATTTTCGAGTGCGCTTGCGCATTTTTCTTTTCCGTTAATTTTGATGTTTTTTTATGTCATAGGAAATGTTTATTAGGTTTTCGAGGGTTTTGATTTCTTTTTTTTAAATTTAACTTATGATTGCGCAAACGCTTATATTTACTGATGGTGTTGAAGTTTTCTTTGAAATAGAAATCGTTAATTAGGTTTTCGCGAATTCTGATTGCATTTTTTTTTTTTATCCCCTATTTTGTTTTTCAAATTTTATTTGTTATCGAGTATGCGCATTTCAAACTAAAATTATATATTGTAATAGTAATTCGAAATGCGCATGCTCGATTAAAATTTCATTTCAAAAACCGGAATCAGAACTCTTGAAAGTCTAATAAACGATCTATATATCATAGAAAACTCCAACAGTAACGGAAATGCAAAAAGCGCATGCGCGATAAAAAATCCAATCAAAATAATGTAGTCAGAATCCTCGAAAACCTAATAAACGATACCTATATCATAGAAAACTCTAACAGTAACAGAAAAGTGAAATGAGCATGCGCGATCAGAAATCCGATTGTGAATTGATAGTGAAAAATACCGCCCTTATATATCTATACCGAAGAATTTTGAAAACTAATAATTAAGTAGAAATGCTCGTGGGCTAACAAAATTTCGTTAGTAAATTTGACATTAGCTACTTCGAAAACTTAATGAACGGTCACCAAATTGGTGAAATCCTTCTTCCGTCTCCTCCCACTCACTAAATAAATAAAAAATAATAAATATTTAAAACTTAATAAACAATTTTATTTCAAAAAATTAGACTACTGGAAATTAGCACCTAATATCGATTATCTAATAAACGAAAATATGTTGGAAGAATATCCCGAAATTATTTTTAAAATCATTATTATAATTAAAACAATAATGATTATTATTATTTTTCATGTCCAGTTGTATTATAATTGATATGAAAAAGTGAAAAAGGTGACAATTAATTTGGAAAGGGTTACAATTGAAATTGAAAGGGTTACATTTGAAATGAAAAAAGTTACAATCGAAATGGAAAAGGTGACAATTGATTTGGAAAAGATTACAATTGACTTGGAAATGCTGTATAACAGTTTACCTTATAGTTGTATTAATGATTTCTTGAGTCCATGTGCAACTAAATAATTATAGGTAACTTGTGTAAGGTGTTTTTTTTATTTTAAACATAATTTTAGGCTTATTTTTTTTTGCCTTTGTGACAGTTTTGTTTAAAAAAAAATTTTAATTTTATGTCATATGTCGCTAGTTTCTTTTTGTAATCCGATCTTGAGAAACGATTTAAGCTGAGAGACAAAAGTGAAGTGAGTTAAATGTCATACTACAAAAAATATGAACTTTTTTTTATGCACATATCTATTGTAAAAATGTTTGATATAAATATATAAGCAAATGTATGTATATTTAAGTTTGCAGTTTGTTATAAACAATAAAATTTCTAAAAAAAAAAACTTGTGGGCCTACGAGTGAATTTTTAACAGATTTTTCGATAGTATAACTGGTTGAGAAAAAAATTATAAAGGTAATAAAATTATTATTATTATAAAATAAATTATAACTTTAAGGTCTTGAATGATAAATGCCGGTATGAAAATAAAATCTTATGACGTTATTGTTTTTTCAAATATAATTAGGAAATATTTCATTCGAATAATAAATTGTTCGAGTTTTTTTCTCATACTAAATATTAATATTGACACTTTTGTTTAAAAAAAAAATTGAATTTTATGTCACATGTCGCCAATTTGTAAGAAAACCGGCTGAACTCCGAAAGTTGTACTTTTGAGAAAATGGCGCTAGAAGATTTTATCCAATTTCTACTCATTATTATAGATAATAATTAACAAATATAATAATAATTTCTTGAACCCTTTTTAAGTAAATGCTTCAGGGTAACTTGTCTTTGATAAGTTTTGTATTCCAAACATTCTTTTAGCTTATGTAAAAGACATAACTAATTATTTCAGAAAAAAACATTTGAAACCGATAGCAGTAAACAATAGTTGCACAAGCATAATCAAATACTTACAATGACAATAAAGATAATAATAGTTCGTATTTTTAAAGGCGATCACACCTTTCACATACAAAATCAAATAACGAATGAAGTTATAAACTTTTTTCCCCTCACTACTTTCTCTAAATGAGAAATAAGAATTAAGAATTAATGAACATTAACCTAAGGAACTACATATGTGCCTATGTACCCATATATATGTGTTTAAATCAGGATAGGAAATAGTTATTAAGCTGTAGCAAAAAGATTCAGTTTAAATGTTTTTCAAGAACTTTTTCCAATTAATGCTTTAACAAGAACTTTTATCATGAGAACCTTTCAATACAAAGATCCTCAAGCAGCTATATCAAAAGAACTTTTTGATAAAAGTTCCGTTAATATAGATTCTCGCCCGAACTGTTTTATAAAAGTAATGATAATAAAAGTTCTTACTAAAACATTTAAAATATAATTACTCAGATACTTATCGGGGCCCATTATAGTAAAAAAAAACATCTCGTTGAGCATTAAATACACAAGAATCTGAAAATCGAAATTTTTGAGTTTTGCCGGTCTTCTTCCAAGGTAGTGGCAAATACACTACAGCGAATAAAAATGTACCATATATTTATTATATGTTTATAAACTAATATCTAAATAAGATTCATGTACTTTGAGACCCGGCTTATTTGGAAGGCACCTCTATGGAAATGAAGTTTCTCTCTTTTTATTTGTTGTTACTAGCATTAAAAAAAAATTGTCTGGTAATTTGTTCGAAGTTTCCTCCGTTATGCTCTCTTGGTCACTTTGTTGTAGAACCTTGAATCACAACAGAACACCATTCTTTAAACGTTACAAAGGTCACGCCGACTCCTTTGAAGAAGCCGTGTGTGTGTGTATAACGTTTAATGTCGCGGTCCGTTCGCCATAAATTGTCAGAGTTAGTTCCAGATCTCGGTGAGACAGATGCAATCGGTGGTTCCTCAGATTCCTAGGCCCCGTGCCGAATCCACCGCCACACATTTACTGAGGGTCAGTTTTTGCTCCACCCTCGACCTATACCTGCCCTGGGGCACCTGCTCGTATATTGCGAGAGAGCCTCTTTGTCGGATCTTCGACTCCTGAGTGCTATTGCCAAAAACGTTTAGTGTTCACATCTGGTCTAAATCAACGAGATCATATTCTTCAATATGGATCGAATATTGACCTCGTAGTCATTAATTATATGCTCATGTAAATTTGTATAACCAAGCAAGTTTTTAAAACCTTATAATTCAAGCCATGGCATTTACTTTACTTTAAAATTAATAGTTTATCGTGATCGCAATTGTAATAAATTAAAATACTTAATAATCTATTACTCGCGCCATTCGCAGTTGCAATGGTGCTCGTATCTGTGAGACATACGATCAATTTTCACTATTATATTTTAATAAGCTAGATGTTGCAGTTAATAACTGCATTCAAAATTTTGTTAAAAATGTTTATTTGTAAAACTAAGCCCATAAAATTTATTAGTCATTCAAAAAAACATTTTTTTTTTTTTTTTTACTAAAAAGCCACACTTCGCTCTGAGTTCCTTAAAATGCAAAGCAAGAGCACTTTATTTCTTTAATTATTTTTAAAATTACACAATTGAGAACTAGAAGGAGCCTATAACTGATATCTTAACCATATCAGTCACCCTAATATATATATTTTTATATCGTTAGGATTGGTGAGATCAATTTTTTTTTATCGCCATCCTGAATCTGTATCAACAAAATATAGCCACATTACTAATAAAGAAACATAACATAAAAGTGGACATAATATGGTATCATCAGGAGTAACATTAAGTACTCGCTTATTATCTTTCTGATACATTTACGTAATAATATTCGAAAATTAGTTAAACTAAAAGCATAAATGATTAACAATGATGAACGCTGTATCAAACACTACATGAATGAAGCAGTGAAACTGAAAAACAGAAACTTTTCAAATTCTTAAGTGTTTAAACGCGTAGTACCTGAGAGATGCAACTGGAACCTGAATGAACTGAGAGGACAGCCAAGGTCAATAAACTATTGGCGTATGTACTTCAATCAACCGCAGGAATAAAAAGAAAGAGAAATCCGTGCATGTTCACCCAAACCATATATGAGTATTTATACCAGCTTCAGAATAAAAATGCCATTTCTACTATTTGTTACTTTTCCCTAGTTCTTGTTGTCATTTCTTGAGCCACCTTTCCAAAAAAGGTCTGCTCTATCCCTCCCTCACTCGAAAACTAAAACCGCGTATCTCTCAGATCTGATGTGAGAAATGGAGCATTAAACTTCAAGAAGTTTACTAGATCTTCGTAATAGTAAAAGTGGGGTCTTCTCCCGAGAATTTTTCGAAGGTCAGTGATCTAAACTGCGTTTTAAAAGAGGACGTATTGCAATTTTTTAATTATTTGGCTCGGATTACCCAAAGAAACAAAAATGGACCGAAGCTTTAATCCTACAGTCCTATCCAAAATCCGCTTGTGATGAAAGGCTTCCATTATTCATAAAGATTTGATTTTATTCTTCATCTGCTCACTACAAAACTTTTCGGGATTACACCTCCTGTCATTAAACTATTTTATGTTTTTATTGCTAATTGTTTCCATTGTCAGGAAGGATAAGAGATCACCTGCTTGATAAATGTAATATTAATGCGAATGAAAACAATTGTAAATATTGAAAAAAATCACAGAAAAGGAAAATCTGTAAATAACCATTAAAGGAAAAAAAAAATGAACTTCAACAAATATGAATGAATACAACAAATTTTATTTGAAACACAAGAAAGTTTTGATAATTTGTATCTTTAACTTATTTTAGTTTGTTAGATGAATTTTTAATAATATTTGATGATTATTTTTGAAGGAATGGCTGGAATTTACATTTGACGCGTTAAGAACCAGAGTGGACCAACCTCACGAGCTGTGAGTTAGAGGAAAAACCTTTAGAAGATTTTACAAATTTTCGTCAAACTGTTTGCCAGAATTGAAAGTTAATACTTTTTGGCCATTTTTGGTTCAATGAGGGACAGATTTTCAAAATGGATTAGTTTTATTGCCTTAAAACTTAGCTTTGACACTTCAAACTCAAATTTTCATAAAACTGTGGGGATAGTCCGCCCTAGATATCACTTCCTCATTTATCAGCTAATGTATGATATAACCAATTAAAAACAAACCTGTTTTAATATACATTATTTAAGTAAATTACTTTTTTACTAATTATTACTATTATTTTAATATAAATCTTACGAAATTATAGATATTTTATGTTGTGCTCCTTTCTTCACAACATGACGTTTCGGAATTGAGTGTACATCCCAGCTTCAGACTAAAGTCACTATTTCTATTTTTTGTTGCTATTTGTTTCTGTTGCCATTTATTGATTTATTTCATGCTAAGAACATATTGCCATCTAATATGTCCAAATGTTGATCGATAACTGTCCTATTTGGACTTCATCATATTTAATTATTACACTATTACTATTAGCCATACTTCCTTATTTATAAACTTCATCCGTTACGAAATTCTAGGATCTATTTAAATTATATTAATCGCAACCAATCATCAGTCATTATTTATAAATACATTAAAATTTAATTATTTCTGTTAAATAATTATTATTATTTTATACTTCAATACATTACAATGTCAGATTAATGTGATTCTGTATGATTTGCGTCTTTTGTTTTTAAATTCAGGATTTTTAAAATAGCTTTCGCAACGTAAGTAAAAAAAAAGTAATTTAAAAATTAATATCATAATAAATTATGATATATTCAAATTATTAAAAAATAACATTTAAATAATGCAAAGATGAATAACATAAGACACCACATAACAAATTTAAAGATAAAGTAGTGAAAAAAGATAGAACAACAAAACCAACATCCTCTCTTGTGTGCTTCCAAACTGGCCTGAAGCTGAAGTTCAGTTGTCATGTGTAATAAAAGTTTCGTTTTCAGCGTCGTTAGTGTATGTCGGTTCGGATTAGCATATTTTTTACCCCAAAATATGCAAGTTGAACATTTCTATTTACATATATATTAGCCCAACCGGTCATATCGATAATGAACCAGCTTTTTTTCTTTTTATTTACTTTTTATATTATTGGATATCTGGTTTGCATATATTCTATAAAACTGTAAAATGACATAATCATTACGTAGAATAATCTAATATGATTTTTTTATTTCATTAAATTTTACTAAACACAATAAATGATTCAATGATTAATGTTATTTGAGCTCATTTATTTAGTTTTGTTTCAGTTTCAGCCTCGTGTTTAGTAATTTAAAACATAATTTTGAAATATGATTATGCATTTGAAGATAAAATGAAATAATGAAGATAATATGAAATAAAACTGCATATTTTGTAAGGAATCATGGTTTAATTGTAATAAATAATACAAGAAGAAACAAAAAAACAAACATGTAGGGTTTTGGGTTCGTTTCTAGGTAAGGCCGTATTGTTTTTTGACCAATAGTCTTACAGGAAGGCGATGTATTCCCCCAACACGTTTAGATCGGGTGTGCCCATCTACTTTAAAAAGAACTGGAAACCTCACTGTAGGTCCTAGGGGTTGTAGAAAACGGTCCGGCTTCCTCCACCACCTGTAGGCAAGACGGTTGGCAGTGCTCACCTTCGTTATTGTTTTACATTATATCAGTAAGTGTGTTTGTTTTCATTCCGATTTTGAGGTTATTTGTAATTAGTGATTCCATTTTATATTTTAATAATGTAAACGTGTTCCTCTGCATGTAACTGTACCCATAGACATCAGAAGAACGGTGCATTATCATTTTACAAATAACTTATTTTCTTATTGTTAGTATTTATTTTTAAATTCGCTCCTGTCTTCAAGTTGAATACAACAAGCGAATGCACTAATTGTCACTTTCAGCAATTTTTTCTTTAGTTAGCATCTGATGCTTTTTTATTTTAGAAATTATAAGGGCAATCCTGAAACGATGGGCGTTACTGCCCCGGAATTTCAAAAAAGAAATTATGTTGAAAACCTGAAAATTTTAATTATTTTTCATTTCAAGATTATGAAACTCTCATGGCATTTTTTTTTCTCCACGGAAATTTAAAAATTCGAAGCAGTTATATACAACTGCTGTAGTATATTTAGGAGCTCCCTATTGATACTTTCCATATTAGTTATAAAAAGAGAATTTATTTTGATTAAATCAATTGGTGAATAGTGTTAACTCAATTTGTCATATGAATAAATATTATTTTTGGCATAATGTATGGCATTATATATATATATTAATACCTATATGATGAAGGAATAACCAGATACTTAAAGGTCTTATAGGTCTCTGAAAATGTTATGGTTGTGTCTTATTATTTAAGTTTCACAACCTCTGAGGTTAACTCAAATCATTATGATTTTTTTAAATATTAATCTAAACTCCAATATTAACAGAGAACCGACCAGACAGTTGACCAGAAGGGCGACAAAACAGGTAAACAGTCGGGCGACCGGCCCAATTTGCAAAAGTTCACTAAATCACCACAGTCGGAGGAAACGTTCGATTCTCTGGGCATAGCGTTTTTACCTAGATATTCCTCTATAATTAGTTCAATAGAGTTCATATTCTATTTACATAAATGTACTGAATTGAATGGTCAAGAACGTTTGGTAATAGGGATTAAACGAAAGAAAGCTTTTTTTCTTCCGTTTTTTTATTTTTTATTCCTATTCCAACCTAAACTTATTTTAAATTATAAGCTAACCTAATTGAAAAAAAAAAAACACTTACAAAGAAAAACGTCCGCAAATACGGTATTTTTCAATTTTTTATAGGCATAAATAAAAAACTCTAATTAACTACTGAAGATATTTAAGCAGTGAAATGATTAAAATAAACAAGCTTTAGTCAAATGTCCACTATACTTTAAACTGATGAAAGACATATACCATACTTTTTTTAATTTTCTATTACTATATTCCCCGCATGTTCTGGAATAGATTACATTATGTTCATTGGGTTAGTTCCAATAGCTGCTATTATTTCCAAATTTTTCTTTTTTTTTAATCTTTTATATTGAATGATTTATGCCATTTAACAAATACTGGAAATGCAAACAACGCTGATAATAATGTATGTAAAATGTAATGAAAATAAATAAAATTAATAGAGCTAAGTACAAATGTACCAATAGGATTAGTGTTGCTAGTTGAATAATAATCCCTCCCTTGCTATTCATAATTGGTGGATTAAGACCAAGATCCAGGAATCCCTCCTAATCACATTTGCCCTCCCTTGAAGTTCTACCGCATCTTATTACAAAATAATTTAGTGCATTCGCTGAATAGGAAGAGTATATAAATGGACCTAAATCCGATGAATAATTCATACCTATTTTTGAAACTCCAAGGAACCTAAAAGTCTATATTTATGCCAAGTTAAAAATGGTTGATCCAGTGATAATTGTGTGTGTTAATATGTCATCCAAGAAGGATTTTCTGTTTTGTTTGTGAAGCGTATTTAAATATCTTTCCACTTATTCCACCAAAAGCTTGATTCCGGAGTTCACTTTGGAGTGTGCAAATATTGAACACAATAACGGCTTTGTTTATAGTGTTGATTTAATTTTATTTTTAAATATAACATATATTTTTACTTTCATTTATCTATTTACGAAATTTATAGTAAAGGAAATTATTGTCCAAATAACCAAGTTTCGCAAAATAGTCTATGCATGTGGTAAGTCTTGCTCAAAAACGAAAAGTTGTACGAAACTGAAATTACGTATTTAAGGTACGTGGTACATGCCAGAATGTTACAGCTACTTTTTTCACAAAAAAACGACTTACCGGAAGTACGATTTTATGTTATCGATTTAACACATATTTATAATTTTCTCGAAAAAAGGCTTTGGCGATTCGGAAAAAATTCATTATATCAATGTATAATTAAATAGCCTTTAACAAATTGTGGTCTGGACACCTAAAAATACGTTTTTCGCAAACTGTGAGTAGAGCGCGGGTTATGTTTTCTATAGATGAGTGGTTGAATAAGGGAAATGAAATAATAAAATTCACGCATATTTTTAACAAATTATCTGCTCCAGCCATAATGCACCCGCCAGAATGTGTTATTATCAGCATGGTCGTATCCTCATTAAAATATTTTGATAGGGCTTAATTGTCGAATTTACAAAATTTCTTCTTCTGAATCAATAGAAAAATCGAACAATGATATCAATAAAGCACTAATATATCTTTAAAACTAATTTAAACACTATAGTAGTAAATCAAGTAAATATCAAAGAAAATATCCAACATTAGCCGACTCAGTTTGGAAAGTTATACAAGTTACATAAGTTACATTACAAATAGTTATAATTTATGAGCTCACTTCTTACAATTTATACATTTACACATCCATTTTGTTCTAAGCTTTAATGTTTGAAAATGTTTCAAGACAGACTGAACAGAATAGTCATCATCATCATCTTCTTTACTAATTAAACTTTTTCTTTTCACTTCCTTATTATTTCCAGTTTCTTTTCTAAATAGACGTTTCTTTCATATTTTTCTTGTTTTTTTAGTTAGTTCTTCAAGTCTTCTTTTAACTGCTGAATCCAGGACCGAAATTAGAGGAGGACTTGCTTCGGGCGAAAGAATTTAGAGGACGGCAAATTTCGTTCCAAATTTTATTTTTAGGTTGCGTAAAAAATATTTGTTTTGAGTTTTTTTTATTGTCTTGACCTTGATTCAGTCATTAAAATGAGTCATTGATATTTATTTAGAAATACAACTATTACCAAAACTGCTGTTATAAAACTGTTGAAGTTTATTGGGCGGAGAGGGGGAAGAAGGGGAGGGTAGAGAAAGAAGAGGCAACAAAATTAAGCTTGGTCCCTCCCTCTCTCCTTAGCAAGTATTCTAGTTCCGTTCTTCGGTGAATCTTTTAAAATTGCTGTGTTTCTTTTTTGGGAGCTAGTTCCATTTGTATCTTTGTTATTGGTGAGGGTCTTACTACGAAAGTAATTTGCGCGAATTATTTGGCCCACGTTATTTTACATCTTTGGAAACTGTTTATTTGGTTGCTCTGAAAGCTGCTATGACAATCTGTTCTGAACGTTGGTTCATAGGCTGCTCTCTGTCAATCATACAACATGATATAAAATCCGCAACTGTAAATTTGTCACAATCTAATGGATATATTGCTGTGCACCGAAATCATGAAGAAATATTAGATGACGTCATTACAAGAAACGAGTTATGGTACTCTATTGTTATAGTTCTCCCTTGGTTGTACTTATGACAAACATCCCCGATTTTTTGTGATAACCAACAAAAACAGAGCTAGAGCTTAAACCGGATTTTGATACATAATAACGTTTTGTATAGTTGAAATATTGAATATAAAATAGTTGTAATATAGACTTCATTGAATACAGAATGAATAATGAGGGTTAATTATATCATTAAATAAATCAAGCTACAAAAACACAAATAATTTCAAGAAAAATGCCGCCAGGAACTAGAAACTGCAAACACCTACTCAGAATATTGTGATTGTACTGTGTATTGTTTGGGTTTGAATCGTTAGGAATCAGCAAGCTTTACATTAAGCGATCAAAGCAGAGGAACACTGTAAAATTAGTGAGAATCAGAAAGAAATTAGGAAATAAGAATAAGAAATAATGTGTTCGCTAAACTTCTCGTGTCCCATTACTTGTCAGTTAACAGGTATAATTTGATTAATAATAAAATTATGTGTACTTGTGTACACTAAATTTTAATAATTAAACATTAAATGGAAGAGTACTTCATAAAATAATTGTGTAAACGATTTTAGAGAAAGCCGTAGCTGCCTGTTATATCAGGAAAAAGCCGGAAAAAGCACCAGCGGAAGTCACAAAACTTCCTTTACTAGTTTGAATTTATGGGATGTAACTGTTACTATTGAAGAAGAGATGTCTGCCCCTGCTCACAAATCGGACCATTAATTGAAGGGAAATATTGAATCGTGTGCAATTATATAACTTAGTTAAGCTCTTTTTTGGCAGATGAATGGCATATTTTGTAATGACAACGCGTTCGCGTAGTGGAAAGGCAAGAATTGCTATCCAATCATTAAAGTATTTCAACTGAACAGCCATGAACAATATTTTTTCTCTTTAATGTTGTAGAATGTGTTAACTCTCAGTAAATACAGTGTAAAAAAAAGAGAATATCTTCTTAATATTCCAAATGTTATAGTGAATTTCGAAACTGTTGAATAGTCACACCATTTGTATACAATCGTAGCTTATAATATTTACAAAACAATGTTTAAACACTACCTTGATTGACTAAAAATTTTTTTTTTTTTACTCATTATTAATATGTTATGGTATCGACGCTACTACGTTTAAGTAACTAAATTTTGAGGAAACTAAAAAAGAACTTTATGTATTACTTTAACCTACTTTTCTTTTGGTTTTTTTCCGTCAATTCCTCTCCCCAACACATTACCTTTTAATCCGTTCCTACCTTACTGACTGAACCTTCAAAGTAAATCACAAATATGGGCTTCCCTCTTTTTCCAGTCTGCTGATGTCCCACAAGGACACACCCCTAGGTTCTATTCTCTACACAGTTTATACAGTTGACATCCAAACCCATCCTCGCAATGTCCTCACTACATAAGCAGATGACACATGTGTGTTTTCTGTGAATAATGACCCAACAGATGAATCCCAAACAAATCACACATAATTTCAATTGAAGAATGGTGTCAGAATTGGAGAATTAAAATAAATCCCAATTAATCCCAACAGATAACTTTTACCCTTCGTCGCAAGCCCACTGCTTCTTGTCCTTTAACAATGTTCCACTTATCCCTGTTGTACAGATCCTTCTTCTTCTTCCTGTAACTCCTTTGTGCGTGAAGCGTGGAGTTGCTGTCCATCTGTCCATCTAGCCGACTGGTCTCTGTCCCTGGCCATTCTTCTCATCTCCGGGATGGTGCGTTCTCTTGCTGCCCCCAGTTTTCCAATGTAATCAGAGTACATATACCTGGGTCTGGCACGAGACCGTCTTCCTTCCGGAGTAGCTTCCAAATACCACCTGGCTTTTCTACTAGCGCCCATTCTACAGACGTGTCCATACAATTTTAGTTGCCGCTCTTGCATGGTGTCGCGCACTGATTTAACACCCAGATCCTCCCGAACTCTTTCATTTCTAACGCTGTCCCTCCTGGTCTTGCCAACTATTCTACGGAGGAATCTCATTTCTGCAGATGTTATCCCACT
The DNA here is from genome assembly GCA_948150685.1 of Rhaphigaster nebulosa. NCBI lineage: Eukaryota > Metazoa > Arthropoda > Insecta > Hemiptera > Pentatomidae > Rhaphigaster > Rhaphigaster nebulosa. The sequence continues at coordinate 120,338,473 of OX411306.1, read as the reverse complement.
TATGTGCTTGTCGAGGGCCGTCCAACTTTCTGATCCATACAGGAGAACTGGGAGGAACACGGATTTAAAAATCCCTATTTTGCTTCCCTATAACAGTTTTGGAGATATGATGGTACACTCCATTGGCCTTCTTCACTCTATTCAGAACCTCCTGGTCTATTTTACCATCTTTACATATTATAGTCCCTAGATACGTATAAGTACTCGTAATTCAAGGGGTTCACTATTACACATAATCCTAGGCGCTACGTTTTCTCTTCCATGATTTTACTTTTGTTAGGGATTATTTGTAAAGCTCTAATCTTCAGTTCCTCATTCCATTCCTCCAAGGATGCCTGAAGAGCCTCTTCAGCGTCAGCTATCAGTACGATATCATCCGCATATATCATCGCTTGAGCACTGGCGGAGTACTGACTGGAGTTAGGTTCCAAAAGCCTACTAGTGCTCTTGGGCGTAAAAGGAGATACACACATTCCATATCTCATCCATAAGGAGAACAAATGGTAGTGGACTTAGGCTGTCTCCCTGCTTAACTCCCTTATAAAAGTGGAAAGGCCGCGACGTCTGACCATTGAATCTTGCAATGCCCTTTGGGTCTTGGTTCACTGATTTTATTGCACTCACCAACTTTGCTGGCACTCTTCATGTTGTTAGTGTGTCCCATATCTCCTGCCTCTGGACTGAGTCAAAAACCGCCCTCAGATCCAGGAATGCCAAGTAGACTGCCTTTCTCCTGTCCCACGTTTTCTCTACTATCATTCTTAAGGAGAAAATGTGGTCCTGGGTCTGTCTTCCATGTCTGAATGCCGCTTTCTCTTCTTCGATATCTTCTTCCACAATACCCCGTAGTCGCTGCTCTAATATCCTAGTGTGTATTTTGTACACTACTGAGGATAGACATGTTGGTCTATAGTTGCCACATTCGCTTTGGTTACCTTTTTTGTATATTGGGATTATGATGTTTTCCCATTCTCGTGGCAGCAACTTAAGGTCCCAACTCTTCTGGAACATCATTTGAACAGATTCGCTATCTAGAACTCCATCTTGATAAACGTTTTACATGGAATCCTCATACAAGACTGAAACGACAATAAATTGCTCGTAGATACCGTTTACTACAACACTTACTTGTCAAACGCTCTAAACTTCCGATTTACTATAAAAAGCTCATATACATTGCCGTTATCATGTCTATTCGGACATATGGGATTGAGCTTTGGGGCTCCACGAAGCCATCAAATTCATCCCGCATCTAATCTTTATAATCCAAAATCTTCCGAAAAATCCCTAATGCTCCTTATCATGTTACAAATAAAGTTATCCATAATGACCTCAATATTCCTTTTGTTCCAGACTTGGCCCTAAATAAATATATCTCTTATACAGTTGTAAATAAAAAAAAAGAAGCAATTGTGGACTGAAATCCGTCTTGAACCGACCATAAAACGTCAAAGCCATATAATTAGGCCAAAACGTTGCACTCATTAAAAAGTTAAATATTTTTTCACAACGAGTTTTTATATATTAGCCGTACTCCCATAATCTCCTGCTTAAAATAGAAATATATTCACAATCAATGTAGAAGTGTGAGTATTAAGGCGACCAATATTTATTGTTTTTCTTCAGGAACTACAATTCATCGTGAGTCAGGGTCTCCAGTAGCATCAAGCCAGTTATATCGATGCATTGCTGCTGCTTTCCAATTCCTTACTCCCAAAATGGACAACTCATCCTCCGCCACTTCATCGGACCACCGCAATCTTGGCCTGCCGATTCTCCTCTTGGCTTGTAGCTTTCCTTCCAGAATTTTCTTTGGGATCTCATCGTCTTTTCATTCTGTCTTGTCATTCTAGCAATATCCCCGCCCAGCAAAGCCTTCCAATCTTTATATATTTAACGACATTTATGTCATTAAACAGGCTTGATGTTTTGGCATTTGATCTCAATTGTATTATCGCATTATCGCTGAAGACTGGTCCAAAAATTCTTTTAAGGATCCGCCTCTTGAATCTTACTACCATGAGTTTTTGAGTTCCCGAGATTGTCTAGCATTGAGATGCTTAGGTCAGGACAGGCCTTACGTGGGTTTTATAAAGCTGCACTCTGAAGTGTTTTAGAAGCCCGAAATAGGAATTGTTTGCTGCCAATAATATTCTATTTATTTCTTGCTGCATGTTATTTTCAGAGTTCATCTGAAGAGCTAAATAAATAAATTCATTCACCCTCTGAAATATGAAAGAGACAGGCAAGACTGTCACACTGTCTGAGGCCTTTATGCGTTTCAAAACCTGTAGAGAGACCTGCGCATATCTGAATAATACACTCCTCCGTCTTCATAGTCATTTTTACCAAACCAATTAGCTTGGAGAGATTTTCCTAGGCCAGTAGATTTTCTTATATCTCCTACCTAAGGTATCGTATGACTTCGGAAAGACAAAAAAGAGGTGATGCGTGGTAATATTGTACTGTCTAACGACTGTAAAATATTCTCAAGGCTGCTATATCAGAGACTCCGTCCAATCGCCGAAAGATAAACCAGATTGTACCAAGTAGGGTTCATGAAAGGTCGAGCAACGCTGGATCAAATCTTTTCAATAAGAACTATCCTAGAGATATCAGAGAGTGAGACAACCAACAGCCATACGAAAATCCATCGTCAGAATATTTTTTGTTCTGAATATTAAATGCTACGATCATCTAGTCAGCATAACTTGTTCTAGTAGTTCATGAAAATCACGAGAAAACACTGGCCACAGAAACTTAAAAAAGTGAAAGCCTCCATCAAACTGTACTGGCACTTGTTGAGAAAAGAGAAAACTTCTGAACTGCAAGGTAAAGAGAGTGGGGAGTTGAGTTTTGATAAGTGGCGGAGTTCATACTTGGAATTATTAGTCGAGGGGCAGATGCAGAGCCAACTCCAGCCGCAACTTCATTTCCTTCTCCGATTATGCACAATAAGGCACCACTTCATTATGATAAACTGTTTGCGGATCAACTGCATTTCCTTTACTTTCTGCAAAAAAGAATCACTTACAGTTCTGAAGAACGGTTCACAGTCATCGGATTCTATGAAAGAATGCTTTGTATTATATCATCAAGATGATTTTAGTAAACTTATTTGTGTATCAGGCATATTGATATAAACTGAAAAAAGGTCATTATAAGTCAACAATCTCATTGGAAAATACTGCTATTTCTATTGAATAACTCGTTTTGTAACCAAGTATAATCATGTTTTGTCTGTAATGAAATAAGTAATATTAATCTTTGATCTTAAGTATTTCAAAAATGATACGTGTTACTAATTCCTGTACCCAACGGCTAATTTAATTTTAGACTAAGTAGTTTTACTAAAAGTAATAAAGAGAGTGGGTGACCACTCTCCACAGAAAGCCGGGCTTCTATATGAGGCTCGTCATCCTACTTCAGGCAACTCACACAGGTCGAACGCAGGAGTTATGTCCTCACAACGTGTACCATAATCGGGGTTCGCGTTGCTGTTTTCCAGGATGTTAAGTAACTTCCCGGGGTTTTATCCATAGACGTTAGGTTTCGTGGAATATATATCGGTCCTTATCTGGCAGATTCTGAACTGGCATACTCCGTGGATTTAGGCCGATTTATCAGTTTCCTTAAATCTCAGAAATTGAACGCACGTCGATGGAAAAGAACCTACCGATCAAGCAAGAGGAGGTCTGTCGCTGAACCATGAAAACCATAGAATATAGTAACATGAGGTTCGGTGGCCCCCTTCAGCGTATGTGTGGAAGAAGAGCACATCGCGCGACCAAAAATGCATGGAGTTCCTATTCCGAAATCTGATCTGCGTTACGATTATACAACATTTTATAAACCGCGACAAATAACAATTCAAATGGAAATCGAAGTCCAACATCTACGCAAAGTGAAGGCAACTTGAAAAGAAGATATACCTAATTGTAAATATTGTTATCTGTTCATCTCCTTATACCCAGTTTCCAAATTTTATTAAGAAGAAACCGAATAGTTTAATACCTAGTTTAAAATAAAATAGAAATATATATATATATATATATATATATATATATATATATATATATATATATATATATATATATATATATATATAGATAGATAGATAGATAGATAAAAGAACTTTATTCTGGGACTAGGTCCCTTAAGAATAACATGAAGGAAAAAAGAAAACAGTAACATTATCTGGCCATAAGACTATAGAATACAGACCAATTAATTTTTACAATATCTTCAGTAAAATAAATAAGCAAATAAATAAGTTTTTTTATCGAAAAATATAATTAATTTGAACAAAACAAAATAAAGAGAAAAAAAAACAAGAAAAAAGTAAAAAAAAAAGAAGAGAAAATGAAAAATACAAAAATAATGAATTGATTAGCAAAGTTTGTACATTAAAAAACTGTTATTCACTTCTGATCCAGATGTTAATCCTAAACTGAAATTTCGCAATTAGAGAGCATCATTTTGGAGAGAAAGAAGGTGTTGGAAAAGGAGGGATTTGAATGAGGATAGAGAAGAAGCATGGCGGATATTAGAAGGAAAGGAATTCCAAAGGGTAGAGGAGCGGGCGAGAAAGGAGCGTTCGAATTTTTTGGTTCTTTGGGAGGGAGTATGGAGGTCAGAAAGGCGAGATCTTGTTTCCAGTGCGTGGACCGAGGATTTGAATTGTAGGAGGCTGTAGATGTAGGAAGGATAGTGGGTGGTGATAGTTTGGTATAGAAAAGATCCGAGGAAATATTGTCTACGGTTGCGAGCCACTCTAACTCGCTGTAAGGTGGGACACATGGGCCCGTCTCGAGGTGCCGCAGACAAATCTTAAAAAGCAGTTCATGATCTGTCCTCGAACACATTCGAGAGGCCCCCGTATACAACACATCCGTAGTCAAAGTGGGGAAAGATAATAGAGGACACAAGGAGTTTGCGGGTAAGTTTTGGAAGAAGGTGTCGAGAACGATGGAATAATTTAAGGATACTTATTGACCGTCGGGAAATTTGGGCAATGTGGGGTTTCCAGGAAAGGATTTGGTCGATAGTAATACCCAAGTTTTTGATTGAGGAGCGGAACGTGACGGGGTGATCATTTAGGATTAAAGTAGGAAAGGTGTCATTGGATTTGAGGAGGGAATTATGACAATGGCCTGAGTTTTCATAGCGTTTAATCTTAATCTATTCAGGTTTGCCCAGGCACTGATTCTATCCAGGTCTTCCTGGATATTGGCAAACGCTACTAATAGCTCAGAAGAAGAAAAGGATAAATAGATTTGGAAGTCGTCGGCGTATAAGTGGTGGGAACAATGGTGGATTGAATTAGGAAGATCATTGATATAGGTATTGAAAAGCAGTGGAGAAATACTCGAACCTTGGGCTACTCCTGAAGGAAGATAGGGGTTGACTGCTAGGAATGGTAACTGCTTGAATCCGATCGGAAAGGAAAGATTTGAACCATTGGATAGAGCTGTTGGAAAAGGATAGTGATTTTAATTTGGCAAAAAGGATAAAATGGTCCAGGGAATCAAAAGCTTTAGAAAAGTCAAGGAGTATTAATACAGTTAATTTTTGTCGGTCCATAGCGGTATGTATGTCAGTGGTGATTTTGACTAGCGCGGATTGTGTGGAGAAACTGGGACGGAAGCCGGATTGGAGAGGATCAAGTAGTTTGGACTTTTCAAGGAAGTTTGACATTTGTGACTGGACTATTCTTTCTAGAGGTTTGGAAAGGTTAGAGTGGATGGAAATTGGGCGATAGTCTTTAGGAGATATAGGATTGAAGATTTTCTTAATATGATGGACTAAGGTTTTTTTCAACGAGGTAGGAAATACTGAGTTTTGGAGGGAGAAATTATAAATGAAGAGAAGAACTATATATATATATAGTTCTTCTATATATATATATATATATCTTCAAATGATTTATTATAGATGACAAGTATTAGTTGTGAGAGGATAAATCCAGAAATATAGAAATTGATGATTAGTCAAAAGTATCTTATGAAAAATAAGCTCATTGCTAGCACACTAAGTTTACAAAGTGCTTTATAAATTGAATTTGAATTAATCTACTGGGACTAACATTGCCTGCACCGTTTGGAAACAGGCGTCTTAACAATAAAAGCAACAATAAGACAATTTACTTAGCAGTTAGCGCATTTCCACTACAAAGCCATTGTCGGCTGCCATTTCGAACTGAAGTCACGTATGTTTTAGGTTCGTGACTAGGTTAGTCGCGGCTGGAGGGAGACCGATCGTAATGAATTTCCACAATTACCTAGTTAATGTTTTGTTATTCAATGAGGGCACCTAGGCGCTGACCTCATGAAGGAATAACATTTACCTGTCCGCATTTACTTGGACAATTACCGCACACATGTTTTTGGTTCATCCAACATCCATTCATTAGCGTTCATTCCGCATTCATTTAAATAAAAATCCAACAAATTTTCGTATTATGCCATTACCCCTAATTATAATTCATTAATCACGAATCAAAACATCATAAAGGTTATACTGACGAGAAGTTCATCCTTTTATTATTTTAGAATATGAAAGAAAGAAACTTAAAGTCGAGATCTTGTGGGAAGAGCGTGGAGAGAGGACATGAAAAGGAGGTTCTAGGTCTGTATCAATTTCATAGGTAGATATATAGATAGATAAATAAAAAGTTTTATTGACAATAAATTTACATCCAAACAAACAAACAAATTCTCTGACAAGCCTTTGTTGACATGGTATAATACCGTCTGCCAAGAGTTGCTTTATATATACAATTGTTATACAATAAGAAACAAAAAGAAAAAAAATATCCTTTTGTTAATAATTTCTTAATTAAATACATTACATATCAATATAATACAAAAAACATCCACTTTTTAATTAATTTATTAATAATTTATATTTAATACGCTTGGTTTTGTGATTTTTATTTACATATTGCCGAATCAATAACATTCTGTACTCATAAGCTGTACTGGTACAAACTATCCAATCCTTATCATTTAATAAGTCGTCTATTAGTTCATGACGACTTAGTAATTTTTTCCTAAAATACTTGGCCCTATATTCTTGTAAAATAGGACAAACAGCGACGTAGTGGTATAAATCCTCAATTACATTTAAATTACAAAGAGTACACAATCTTTATTGTTCACTCCTCATAACACTATTGTTAAGATGAACTAATTGTCCTCGAAGCCTAAAAATAACCTTAATAAAATTCATTTTATTCCCCTCTAACATGTAATGCCTGTCACCTAAGTCACTGTTTAAATCCTTATAAAGATCATGGAAATTAGATACTTTGGCTTGCTCCATCATATCCACCTTAAAATTATTTTTTAATTTAGCCAAAATAAGTGAAATTATTTCATTGCTTGCATATTCTAATGGAATATTTATTCGGAGTTTTCTTTATACCAAAATATTTTCTTTTTAATTATTTCCTTAGCTAGAATTTTAGGCAGCCTCGTATCTGGCAAAGAAAGAACATATAACCTATAGAACTGACTTAAATTAAAACATCTACAAAATATATTACAGTATGTCATATTTTGTTGGGCATGTTGCCAGAACGGATGGTAACTCACCAACTGAAAAAAATGCTATTGGGTATGTGGACGGAAAAAGAAATAGAGGCAACGATTGAGATGGTCAGACGAGATGGAAGCCGATGCCCAGAAACTTCTGGACACAAGATCTTGGCAGACCAGACAGAGAAGAATGTCAGCGTCTTGATGCGGCGAAGATCCCTGCCGGGCTGTATGTCCGTTACTGTATTTCTTAATCGGTCGTTAAATAAAAACATCTCATTACTATTTTGTACAGTTTGCTTCTGTACCTGCCAGTGTTCTGCTACTGCCTTCGTTCTCCAGCCATTTGCCCGCGAATGAGCCTTGAGTGTTGATACACACGATCAGATAACCCGTGATCAAATATTAAATTATCTGTAAGCCAGATTCAAAACATATTCATGCGAATGAAAAAGCCATAATAATAAATCGTACTTATAATGCACTATTATTGTACAAAAATCATTGATGTAATTATGAAGATACGCCGAGGAAAATGGTATGATTCGGCTACCTTCAGTTAATGCCAATTTTCAAGCGGATTTTTTTACGGGTGTATCGTAAAATATATTTGGCAGTTCTGAATATGTGTTAGTTTGATTCATTGATCCATCACCATCTAGCAACTTGCATTGTAAATTTCACGATGTAATGAAATAAACTTTATAAACCGTCCTGATTGGAGATGCTCGAGGGCCATAGTCTGGAGAGTTTTTATTCATCATAAAGTAAGCCTGATTTGCTCATTTATGCTAGAGGATTCAATTTAATTGTATTGAAAAAAGTGAAATTTTAGGTTTACATATGATTCTAATATACAATAGTATATATATATATATATATATATATATATATATATATATATATATATATATATATATATATATATATATATATATATGTAGACCAAGATAGCTACAACACTCCCAGTAATAAAATAAGAATGTTTATTTAATTCTTTGTTTAATAAGGCGTTTATTTTTATTTTATAGATTTTTTTTATATTAAACCGTTTGAAGATCTCCATATGTAGTAATAAAGAAATAGATGCTTTTCTAAATTAGAGTTACTATGCCAGTGTGGAAGTAGAATTCCTAAAGAGTGTCCCTTGTGGCAACATTGGGATGGAGATTTATATCGTATGCTAGTGAAAAGTTCAAGCCAATTAAAAATTTCCAAAAACTGAAAAAGCATAATTATTATTTTACTTTAAATTTATTTCCTTTTTTCACAAAAAAATGTCTATTCGACGTTCTAAAAAAAAAAAGACTAAAAAATTGCTTTTCTTTAAACTTCAAAATTTACACACATCATCTACGCTGACGAAACAAACAAAACTTTAAAAATCTCTTGAGATCTGTGAAATTTACTCATGTTAACATTATAGATTAAATATGATTTTTTTCATCGGAAACTTTAAGTAGATTCGGATACGATATCATTGCAACAAAACATATTTAGACTTTCATTGTTTGGGATATAACGCGTAACAGAGTGATATTTCAAAATTGATTTTCCGATATCTGTCTTAAGTAATTTATAAAGCAAATAATGTAGCTATGTAGACTGCGGTTTTTTTTTATAGAAATTTTTTTTTTATTCAATAAGCTGATCCTTTCTGTAGCCCTGTTCTAATACAAATTGAATCAGCTAACAGATCTGAGAAATTACAGAGCGGTTTTATTAACATTTAATATAAAATATATGTGTATTTCCAGGAAGAGAAACTTTTTAGGATAATAATTCTTATTCCAGCTGTTTCCTTACAGAGAGATTTGAAAAAAAAATATATAATACATTACTGATTACCACTAATTTGCATAACAGATAAAAGCGTCAGTTACATTTATTTGCCGAAGTCAAAATATTTCTGACAATTGAACATTCATATTTTATTATCATTTGTAGATGATGCCTCTTGATAATAATTAATGACCACTAAAAAAAAAAAAAAAAAAGACCAAATGATTTATAAAACTAAATCAAAATATTGAAATAATTCAATGTCATTCCTAAGTAGCAATTAAAAATTAAAACATTCCATAATAACATAAGAGCAGTCAATCCGTAAGACAGTTAACGAGGTTGTTAATCAAAAAAGTTAAAGTTCGGAACGAAAAAAAAATTAAATTAAAACTTCTAAATAATAGGCTGCTCATCTATAGCTAAGATGGCAATCAAGGTTTGCATCTAAATAACTGTTAATAAATAACAGAAGGTTTCCACGTTTAAATTTCAGGTTTCAACTCTTATATTTGATTAGAAATTTAAAAGTATATAATATATTGCCAGCCAAAAATTCATCTCGTATTGTTTCATTAGCTTTACAATACTTAACACTTAATACTTTGCATACATGAAAGTGAAAATTTCATCTTTTCTTATTTCATATATTATTTAAAATAAATATTATTTTTGTTCCAGTTGATTGAGCGGAAGGTCAGCAAGTGAGGTAAAGTACGACAACATGCTTCCAGATTACATAGCTTTAAAATTACCTATCAATATATATATTATGTTAAATTTCCTCCACTGCTTTCTTTTTTTCATATATTATTCGATAGTGAACTCATGACATGCGTCTAAGTTGAAATACAGTTGTAAATTTTAAAAACAATATTATTTTAAAAATTAAAAAGATTAGGAGTGACAGATAAAGAAAATGGAAATGAAAAATGGAAAATTATAGAAGTGGCAAATAATTTATCAATCCCTAATAATATATATATATATTTATTTATATATATTATTATATATATATATATATATATATATATATATATATATATATATATATATATATATATATATATATGCAAAGAAATCAGAGGAGCCAATATACAATTGTAGTTAAATAAAAAACGGTTAATAAAAAATATTACAATACTACAAAAAAGAGTAGTCCATACTTTCAGTGCAAAAAGAATACATTAAATTGTTTTAATTTATTCAATCTTTTATAGTGGAAATATTATGAAAACCATTTCAATATTTTTGAACTTATTGAGAATCATACCGATTAATATTATTTTTAAATAGAAATTTTAATATTTAATAGCAATCTCTTCATAAATCTCTTCATTAGACTCTCTTCATAAATAAAACTTAATACATTTCCTCACAATGCTTGTTCTTTCATAAATTACAATTAGTGTTGCTATAGGTTACTAAACATAAAAAAAAGAATGTGATATTATTATCAAAATATAAAATTGATAATTTAGAAATTTTATAAATAAAATCATATCAAAACTTAGGCTTTCCTTAAATATAACATCAACGATATGCAATATTTTCTCTTTTGATTCAAAGAATTTTTTTCATTGTAAATTTCTAATTGTTGAAATATCCTGAGGACACATGATCACCACAATAGACAAGTATATAGCCCGATTTGTAATTACAAAGAAAAAAAATATTGATCTCTTTCAATTTATAGGTTAAATAATTAATATTTCAATAGTATTCTTATAATCAATTTACTCTTTTGTAAGGCCTCATAAACGGCTAGATGGGGTGGAAAATAAAAATATAGTGTCTCGTCTCTGCAACGGATTGCTCTGTCACTAATAGTCCAGTGCGATAGAGAAAACATTTAATTTGTGAAATAAATCTGTAATGGACTTTCTTGATAATTATGAGAAAAGTAGTAGAAACAAATTGTATATCTTATAGATAAAATCGATATCAACAGAAACCTAGTAAAAAAAAAAAAAAAAAAAAAAAAAAAAAAAAAAAAAAAAAAAAAAAAAAAAAAAAAACCATTAACGTGCCGAAAAATGTTTTTTGATATATATATTTTTTAAGATGAATAAAAAATTGTACCTAATAGCGTTGAAAATGGCAGGGGAAATGTGTTTCAAACAATGGATGTTAATCAACAAATGTTAGCAAAAAATAATCATAACGATCATAGGATTGTAGAGCAACTCTTTGCAAACTAATTGCGCTTTGAAGAATTGCTCAAGAACCATTTGGGCTTGCGCCTTCCGAGTAAAGTTATTATTATTTTTGCGTGAAATTTTTACTGAAAGTAGGTATAACCAAAAGCCACAATTTATTTCTCCGAAAAAAAACAACCTCTGTAACAAAGTGTTAAAAATGGCCATACTTCGCGGTTTTTAATTTTTTTTGGGAAACGTTATCGACTGACTTCGAATGTTTAAAGCTCATATTTTTCAACCCTATTGCGAACTATTTTTTTATTCTTCTTAAACAAAAAATGTTCACTTCTTAAACGTGAAAAAAGTACTTATCGGTACGTTTATTTTATTTTATTTTTTATTTTATCTTAAACATATACAGTTAGTTTCTACTATCTATATTTTGAATTATCACATCGAGAAAGACCATTAGGAATTTATTTATAAAAATAATCAATCGCGCCTGAACTATAAATGGTATTCTCATATTCGCTTTTTGGGCCATCAGTGTGATTTCACGGTATGGTTAAGATGTAAAAAAGGGCTCATCGTTAAAAAATATATATAAATGCACCATCTAGAGCCAAATCCCTACCGTAATATTTCTGTTTTTCTAGTAACTAGTATTTTTCATATATTAATTGCAGTTGTTAAATTTTAATTAAGAAAATTTGATTCCATTTAAATTGATTGACTCCGCGTTTCTAGTAATTTACAGATGATGATAACAACCTATGTAAATTTTAGTTTTACTTAAAATGAACGTATATTTTAATGTCTAAATTATGCTTAACATTGTCCTACCTTCTGCTTTTCAAGACATTATTTGATCGATTTTTTTAAATCCTGTCCTCCTCAGGAAATTTCCAATGTGCATTTTTCACTTTTAAAGAAAGAAGATTAAATAGTGTAGCAGTTGTGAACTCCGGAAAGAATTCCTATTTAGAAGGAGACTCCAATAAGAAGGGAAGAAGTAAAGAGAGCCTTTGCTTCATTTCATCTTAAAGGCAAGATTAAATGTACACCCAGGAACCGGATTTATTACAAATTATTTCATGGTGTCCCAAATTCGAACCGTGTATTTTACAACATTAATCCTTGTTATTAATGTTATTTAGCATACCCTAATATAATAAATATGTATTTAAATGGTAGTATTAATTATCTCAAAATAAAATCTGTTATGTTTTAATCAATCTGTCAATTTTCTTTTTTTTAACCTGATTTATGAATTTCTATACTCTTTTTTTTTGTATTATATATAATTGAATTATAATTTATAAAAATAATAATAAAAATAAAGTACTTATATAGCACTAGATCGAAAGTGGGGGGAAAAATTGGTGTATCCACTCACACGACTTTCCTTACCATTTTCGATGAAAAATCCAATGCAATAATTGTTTGCCGTACATTCTTTTTATTTTCTTGTACGCAGTAAAGGAAGTATAGTAATCGCGAAAATTTTCTTTTTCAGATTTCGACGGAAATATCCATTTTGTCCATCCCTAAATCAATTTTGATTAGTTTCGTCGTCACGTGACGTACGTACTTATCTCGCATAACTCAAAAACTGTTTGCCATAGAAAGTTAAAATTTGGAATTACTGTAAAATCTAGTTTTGAGCCTCCCTTTTTGGTCATTACATGATTATCGGAAGTGATACTTGATAGTCATTATTGATTTTCATCAAAAACTTTATTAAAGGATAATGTAAAACTTCTCAAATTTGGTATCTTAAACTGACATATTAATATAAATAATTTAATAAATTTTGGTTAAGATTGACATACCAAAAGTTGTACTTTACTTGAAGGTCATATTAGACTTTCATCAAAAATTACATTATTATATAATGTAAAACATTTCAAATTTGGTAAATTAGACTTTTATATCTATATAAATAATATAGTAGATTTTGGTTGAAATTGAAGAGCCGAAAGGGATACTTTACTTGAAGGTCATAATAAGCTTACGTCAAAAGGTATATTGATATTTAATACAGAGATCATATGGTTCGGTGATAAAGGTTAAAAACGCGATTTTTTTTTCACTCTAACTAAGCAATTTTATTACTTGTTTTAGGGGTTAAAATCGAGTGTAAAATACTGTTTTTCGTCCACATTTGTGAGCCGAACAAGTCTGCAACAGGAGAATAAGATATCAGTTAAGTGGGTTCTTCCACTTAAATTGTTGAAACCGTAGATTTCCATAGCTTTATCAAGTGGCATATACCGTTCTAATGTTTTCAAGTAACAAAAAGAAATCTCTTGGGGACTTGTTACCAACTGAAAGAAAACGACATAATGGAATGAGACTAAGATTCAGGGAATCTTTGCAGGGAATTTCCTTTCAAGTCTGTCTTGGTAGTATTATAAATTATATAATTTTTGAGTTATGCGCAAATAAACTTTTCTTTTCTTCATGACTTTTTTTCCTGCTTTTCCTCTGGGACATACAGCCTATAGAAAAACATGTTTTTCGGCAATTGCGCAGCCGCTTTTGCCACAGGTTGTCCGATTTGGTACACAAGCAACGGGGAACAAAACTCTGCAAAAAAAATAAAAATAAAATTGATTGAAAAAGTATTTTAATAAAATGGATAAAATAAAATTGTAACATATGCTGTAATCAATATTTTTTTTTATATACCCATTAGTTGTGTAAGGAACGTATGAGATAGATGCTTCAAGATATTTCTCAACGGCAGTCCCCCGGAGAATTTTAGCAAATATTATCCCCTTCTATATATTTTATGTAGTCGATATAGGATACAGGTCCTAGTATATTATCGGTAAATATCAGAAAAGGGATGAGTATAAGGCTATAGGAAATAGCAGATTGGCCGAAAGCGGACTGCCATATATCTGCAAGTGGTTCCTCGGTCTGGGGTATTAGCATGTAAATAGAGCTAGAGCCGTTCGTCATATCCTGGGCCCGGGCCAACTCCTGCGAGCAGATATCCAGCAGATAGCTCTCTGCTCCAACACACCCGCTTCGGAAATGATCGCTAAACGGCGTGATGCGTTTTTAACACCCTCCGCGGAGGGGATCGGCTTTTCTTCTTCGGTTAAAGAGCTAGTTGAAAAATCCATCAAACTTTTTTTAATTCTTTTTTCCGTTCCATCCCGTTGATGGAGCCGTTTATTGGAGATGGGATCAGACCTTCCTTCTCTCTCCCTACCCCCGGATACTTTTTACAGAAACTGGCATCCGCATTAAATTGAGGGGCACGTTTTAAAATATAGATTAACTTTTTTTTTGTCCCACAAAAAAGAAGTTGATTTTGTAACATCGTTCCTATACCAAATTAATATCGCGTAGTTATTATCTTTTATCTTTTCTAATCTTTCAAAATCGAGGACAATCTTTACCTACTTATAATTTTTTTAATATAATTGATCTAAGCGAAAAAAAAGGATATATAAGTGAGAAAAAAGGATATATATATATATATATATATATATATATATATATATATATATATATATATATATATACTAACTGACCGCCGGATACTAGCAGAATGCTTAGCTATTGCTTGAATTGAGTACATACATAGTTAAATGAACCCAATTGAAAGTTTGATAAAAAATATTGCATAAATGTAGTATTAATATGCGTAAATTAAAAAATTAATTAATTGAAGGTCAAAATAGAATTAGTTAATCCGCTCAAAAAATAATCATGACACCGAAAGATCAATAGCGAGAAATGCGCTGTTTTTTTCAGGGACAACGGGTAGAATATCTGAAAACTGCACATAGAAGATTTGATCCGATCACAATGCTTTCCTTACCCTAGCAGCGCGCTTATGGCCTGCAGCTGTATGAAAACAAACATGGCGGCAATTTTCAATGCGTTGTATCTTGGTCCGATTTTGATGATTTTTTTTTTTTGTTTTGTTGAGGATTTAACCATACAAGAACTAATTCTCATAGACTAATTCTCTGGCGCTGCAGGTCATCGTGGGCCTAAACCTGCTACTGTAAAGTTGAACCCTCAAAGTCAAATGTTTTTAATTTTTTTAGAGTTCTGATAGTCCACCTAAGAATTCTAGAGTTAGGGGTCAATAATTTTTAGAAATAATTCTGTTGTTTAAACAACAAAAAGTTACGATAGTATCTTTTATCGTTACTTTTTGTTGTTTAAACAACAGAATTATTTCTAAAAATTATTGACCCTTAACTGGGGACCAACTTCACACTTCTCGCAAATTCGAAGCACTATAACTTTTTTGCAATCAACACCACTTTGGTTCATAGAACTCTTCTGGGGGCAAACGGGAACGAAATATTTTTTGCCAAAAAATAAGATTGGCCACCAAAGTCAATTTTTTTAGATTTTTCCTAGAGTTCTGATAGCCTCCCAAAGAGTTCTAGTATTCTCTCTAATTTTTGAAAAGTTGGACTAAACATACGGGGGCCAACTTCACACTTTTCGCGACTTTGTAACCTTATAACTTTTCTGCTATCAACTGCAGCACTTTGGTTAAATAAGGATAATAAATAGAACTCTTGGGGGGCCAACAGAACTTCTGTTACAGGTGTTTCCGACGAAAAGTTTTGCTAATATTTTAACTTGAAAATATTACAATTCCATTTTTCAGAGTTATAGGTTGTTTTCATGAGAATTCTGGTAGCCCATTTAAGAGTTCTTTTGATAATTCTTAACACATTTTTGCCTAGGAAGTGAAACCAAAACGTTCTGGCGGGTCGAATATTCAAAATATTTTTGTAGCCTTATAACTCCTCTGCTATCACCATTAGATCTGAAGTTAATAAGGGTAATTTTTAGAACACTTAGCGGGACCAACAGAGCTTTCAAGAAAAAAAGGTTTTACCGACGAAAATATTTGGTAAAGTTTTGACTTGAAAATATTAAAAGTCCAGGGAGATGAACATTTTTCAGTTATAGGTTGTTTTCATGAGAGTTCTGGTAACCTCCCTAAGAGTTGATAGGAAAAAAGTTATAATAATAAAAACTACTCACCAAAGCCGAGCCGAGTCGGGCGAAGCGATGCAAAGCCAAGCCGAGCAAAATCCACACTGAAGCAGATTCGTACTCAGTCGGTCATCTAGCCTTGTAGTGAGAGGTACTTTTATCCTTCCTAGGAGTCTCAGTTGCAACTTAGTGCAATAATAATGTCATCAACCTTTATGATGATGATGATGATGATGTTATTGGATAGTTCCTCACTTGATGATGAGTATGTTGGACAAAGAAGGCGATACTGGACTCACAGTCTCAATAAAGATCACGAGAAAAGCCGTCACTTCGCAACTCTGTACGAGAAATTCCGAGAAGATGAAGATCGTTTTTGGAGATATTTTAGAATAAGTTCGATTCATTCATTCATCCATTCATTCGATTATATACTGGAATCCATTTGTCCACAAATTCTCAAAAGAAACAGGAACTACGGCCGAGCTATACCAAGTGAAGAAAGGGTGATGGTGAATATTCGGTGAGTAACAAAGTTTTTCAATAAATTGTCAATTATTGTTAACCTTGAGTTTTTTTTATCTGCCAATGTAAAAGAGTGTAAAAACAACAAAGTAATACTCTATTGTTCTGACACACCCGGCGCATCCGGGTGTTTTATTTGAAAGTTCCCATTGAAATACTGCGTAATTAGTGGTCAAGCGATTTTCGCCCGGCTCGGCTTGGCTCGGCCTGGCTTTGGTGTGTAACCCCTCTTAGTTAATATTTTTTATTGTTTTATCAACTGAACTATTTCTAAAAATTATAGAGACCTCTGGAACTCTTTTGGGGCTATCAAAACTCTTAGGAAAAAAAAAATTGGCATGGCATACCTTATTTTTTGGCTAAATTTTTGTTGGATTCTGGTCTTTTTTTTTTAGAGTTCCGATAGTCCCCCTAAGAGTTCTATCTATTATCCTTATTAACAAAAGTGCTAGATTTGATAGCAAAAACGTTACAGGGTTTCAAAGTTGCGAGAAGTGTGAAGTTGGTCCCTTGTATCTTTAGTCGTTATTTTTTATTGTTTAAACAACAGAGCTATTTCTAAAAATTAAGGAGAACACTAGAGCTCTTAGAGGGGCTACCAGAACTCTAAAACAGATTAAAATTTTTGACTTAGAGGGGCTAACTTCACAGAGGTCCTAAACCTTCTGACTTATCAATTGGTCTTCTGACTTCCTCGCATCTCTCTACTTCATCCTTCCTTGGATTATTTCTGCACTTCCTTTAGTTTCTTGGTCTTTCCATTTTCATTTCCCACTGAAGTGCTCATCCAATATTTTCCTTTGTACCATTTTACCCTCTGATTACATGTCTACCTCCGAGTTTATCGTTAAACGTTTAGATTTTATTTAGGACATTGAAACTAATGGTAATAAAATTGATTATAGATTTAAATGTAAAAATACCGGTGCTGGTTTAACAATAGCTAACCATTAATATTTAATATTTATAGAGAAGATTTAATATTTCCTACCAACAGATTCATTCAATACAAACCGATTGTTACTGAGCAGTAAGATAAACACCATCACTAATGTCACGCAATGGAAGAACACTCTATAATATTCAGCGACCAATATGGCATATGGAATATGAGAGGATGCCGTGACGTTTCATTATATACGAGGCAACATCATCAACAATACATGAGCAGTGATTCAGCAAGACATGCCAAACAGACCCGGCTCCTACATCATGCATACTGTATACACTGACCAGCAGATGGTAATTAGCAAGAGGTAAACAATGATTCAGAAAAAGCGGCCGTCCTTTCGGGGCGTGCGAATGTTTCCGCATATCTGATTGGCCGGGTTAGTCATGGAGGGGTGCGGGGCCCCACCCTTCACATTATTGTCGCGTGTCATTTAAGGCACTTCCCATGACCGAGCCTGCTATCAATCCGCTTATCAGGGTTGGTTTTGGGGTGTTATCTCTTGTAATATATCTCAATGGTGGGAAGTAGAACCACCGGCTTATTATCAAATTATATCATGAACATTTTATGTCTGATAAAAACTGTCACTGGCAAATAATAAGAAAGTGACATCAGTATAGAAATAAAATTGTATTATCGATATATATATATATATATATATATATATATATATATATATATATATATATATCATATTATAATATAAAAGGACAGCCCGTTTTTCATTTGTAAGCGCTAACAGCAAAAAATACACAGTCATTTTAACTACACAATCTTCATGATTCCCTAGATGGTTTTGCAATAATAAAATCTATGGATATCGATATAGCGGCTGCGCAAAAGCATATTTTATTTGCCCATAAAACTCGAAAAGTATACATTTTTCGCCGGTTACACGAATGCTCATTTCAAAGATTATTAAATTTCCTACAAAACAAAAAAAAAAAAATCGTCTAATGAACACACTGGGAGTTGATAGAAAATTGAAAATAAAACTGCTTTATTTTATACCACTAGTTTGAAAAATTATACCGGCATAGTTTTTCCAGCAATACATTTGTTTTTCAAATTATAATAAAGGAAAAATATTAACATTAAAAAATAATTGACTTTGTACAGATAAATTTTAAAAAAATTGTTTAAATTATTAAATATATGTGCCTAAAAGATTTTTTCACACAAAAAACGATCCATGTCAATTTACACATTTGTATACAGATAGTGATTAACTGAGGGCTATTATATAATGTAGGAAGTTGGACAGAACACAATTTGTCGAATCCTACATGTACGCACGGTGCTTCAAGCTCGATGCGGCACTGGTTCCCAACAGTCGATTCGAACGAAAGATGTTAGGTCCCCTTATCAAAATATAAGAGCCATCCATATGTATACATATATATATAAATATATATATATATATATATATATATATATATATATATATATATATATATAAGTGCCAAAAAAAATATATACAGGATGCCCCAGGGGATATGGATCACCCAACCTCGAATAACGGAATGAAATTAGGTGGACCTTTTTTATGAATTATGAAGTTGTATTTATGACATTGCCGCCCCTGTAACCTTCAGTTTTCACTGAAACGCACGTAACTCTGAAATTTCAAATGGAATGTAGTATTTTTATACGAATTCTGATAGGAAATGAAATCACAAGACGAATTCATATTGGGTATTGCGTACCGAGGGCGATAATCGCAAAAAAAAAAAATAAGAAGAAAATAATCGCATTGGTTTTTTTTTCAAATTCGCAAATTTCTCTGAAGGAACAATTGTTTTTAGAAAACTATCGCTATAAACATCGTAGACCATTAAAACCACTTTGAAATGAGTCTATTTCCATTTCATAACGGTAGTTAAGTATTAAAATGGCAATAATAAATAACAGAACCGAAGAAGTGTCAAACGTAAAAAAAAGGGTGTATTGGACAAGCTTCCGTTTATTTGTTTTTTTAATTTAATTTTATTTTTTTAAATATGTTTTTAAGCGATTTCAAATTGGAAATCCAATCCAATCCAAGAAATTGGCATTTCTTCTTTTTGACTACTTATTTTTTCAAATAACTCATGAAAAGTATCACTATAATTTTTTTTTTATCCCCAATGAAATAAATATCTAGTTCTCATTATTAATTAAAAAACAACAACAATAACAGTAAGTGAAGATAACAGTAAAAAGAATGTGAGATTGCTTGTTAGATACTTATTCTACTGTTTTAGAATGTTGCGAAGTGTGGCCGCTAATTTTGAAGGAAGAACGACGCCTAAAAATTTCTAGAATAAGGTATCAAGAGCAGAATATTTGGTCCGAGTAGGGATGAGTCTACTGGAAACTTTAGGAGGTTAGGGAAACTCAGAATTGCTAATTTTATATGAATATAACTAATAGTGTAAAAATGATAGCATAGCAACGGTTGAAATGGGCATTTAAAGTTGTTGGCCTTAAAAAGTTTATAAGAGCTGAGCCGACTGATAAACGTTCGAGGAGTAGACCTAAACGTAAATGAAAGGATTTCGTTAAGGCTGAAGATTACGGATTTGAATTTGGAAGGTGGTTGGTGTAAACAATTGGTGGTATCGGCATCGGTCTTTGGATTCGCTAAGCCTTTTATTTAATACTGTTTCTATAAACTTATCCATAACAGAAACAGTACAGCCATTATCTAGTATCTGGATGTCATTTGACAACGGACTATTTCTTTATTAGCTAATCCTAGGTTAGAACTCTTGAAAGCTGGATGATCTTTGGATAATGAGCCCTCTAATGCTCGGACGGTTGATGTATTAATATATGCAGATTACAGCGTAGGCTTTGATTGTCGGTGTTGCGCCATCAGGATGTCATTACTCCGTAAAGGACTGTCATTACAGGAGATCGAGTTGTTAATTCTGAAATGAGCTGTCGTCAGAATATACGACCCGAGAAAGAGACAGGTGTAGTGGTTACTGACCTTGAAACGAAACTACCTCAGAAGATGGTCAGTGGCACCTGCTGCAGCTGCGGGACTGTGGTTAGGTCATAATCGGTCAGAAAGTGGATGGCCTTTCTTATCATTAGCTTGGTAATTTTCAAGAATATGAGTATAAATAAGTTAGTAACTTATAACTGTTGTTAGTCTATAAATAAAGATATCAGATGTGGACACACCATGACTTTCTTGTACGCCTATTAAACTATAAATCTGTGGCTCAAAAAGTGATTCTGAATTTGATTACTAGTTTCTGAAGATAGCAGTATCTCAAAAACGACTCTCGGCGTCGCGACATCCATCTATTGACACAAACACACACACACACACACACACACACATACACACACACACACAAATAGTTTGGAAAACCACTATTTTACATTGGATTGGAAACCAAATTGCGTTTGTAACCTTTATTACTGAAACATATGATTTATGTATTTAATTTAAATATAATTTTTGATGTAAGCTTATTATGATCTTCAAGTAAAGTACCGTTTTCGGCTCACCACACACACACAAACATACTCACATAAGCTCTTGTTTCTGGAGGCCACATTCTGTTGTTATATATCGTTTTCCTTACATGACAACATTAGAACTGTCAATGTCACTAGATAAAGCATTGAAAATCGAAGGGTACAACATTTTAAGCGGAAGAACATCCTAAACTTATATCTTATTCTCCTGCTGCAGACTTGTTCAGCTCACAAATGGATAGGAAGAAAAGTATTTTTCACTCAATTTTAACTCTTAAAACACGCAATAAAATGGTTTAATTAGAGTGGAAAAAAATCGCGTTTGTAACCTTTACCACAGAACCGTATTAATCTCTGCATTAAATGTCAATATACCTTCTGTTGCAAGTATATTATCACCTTAATGTAAAGTACCACTTCCGTTTTGCCAATTTTAACCAAAATTTATTATGTTATTTATATTAATATATAAGTCTTAAATACCAAATTTGAGAAGTTCTGCATTATATTTTAAAATATTTTTTATGAAAATCAATAATGACCTTCAGGTAAATGACTTCCGGTAATCATCTAGTGACCATGTAGGGAGGTTCACTAGATTTTACAATAATCCTAAATATAAAATTTTAACTTTCTACGGCTAACCGTTTTTGGGTTATGCGAGATCCACACGTACGAACGTACCTCCAGCGTCACAACCAAACTAGTCAAAATGGATTCAGTGATGGTCAGAATGGATATTTTCGTTGAAATCTGAAAACCGGAAATTTTCGCATTTACAATACTTCCTTTACTGCGTACAATAGAGTAAACATAACGGATAATATAATCTCGTTGGAGCAAACTATAAAACTAGTGGAAGCAGTGATCCAGAATTTGTCAATATCGAAGATCCTTTATGGAACTGAAGCAAGGGTAGTATTATAGGAAGAGATCCTGAAAAGAAGAGAGATGGAAGATCACGGACCAGTGAATAGCATTCAAAAAGAGGAAAGGGCCAATCCTGTTAGAGCTCTCTGTATGAAGTGGCTGAGGACGGCGGACCACCGTTGCGGAAAACGACTCACGGTCAGCAAACTTAACTCCCATTGTTAGTGCCTATATTTGTGTCTCTGTTTTTATTGGCGGATAAATTGCATTATTATTGTATCTGATCTTATATTTTGTGTCAACTGTTTTCATACGGGTATCATGCATCAAATGAAAACAGTAGTTAAACTGGGAGTGGTCATTGAACTTAGTCGGCAAAATGAGAGTATTGAGCTAGCTGTTTTATAATTAAACTGACCGAAAAGTATTCCTGCCGGTAATGACGATTTTAGTAAAACTTTTTTTTTTTCTACCTATATTAAATTTCAATACAACTTTTATATTCTTTACAAAATAAAATTTAATTAATGTATTCAGAAATAATAATTACATTTGTTAATCACATTTTATGTTTCAATAAGGAATTCAGTTGTATAAAAATATTCCATTAAAGAATGAAATATGTATCATTTTACACCCTCACTTATAAAGGTATCGATAGTAGGATAATAGGTCAATAGTTGTTTTAGAATATTTTTTATTTTTTTTTATTTTTACGTTACCGTTTTTGACGTGTCCTATCTTAAAATACCTCCTGAAGACTCTAAATGCCACTGATCATTAGATGCTTTTTTTTTTTTTCTTTAATACAATAAAAAGTTTGGGGCAGAGACAACCTACACATTTTGAAGTACTCAAAAAACAAACCAATGTCTCTTGAATGAACCGATCAACTATCGATCAAATATTTTCCTTACGGCAAATATTAGAAAAAAAATTAGAATTCAACGGTGTAGTTCATCAGCTTTTTGTGGATTTCAAAAAGGCTTATGATTCCATTGATCGCCGGAGACTGTATAACATTTTGATTGAGTAGAGAATACCGAAGAAGTTAGTAAATCTAGTAGGGATGTGCATGACCGAAACATTCAATAAAGTTAGAATAGGTAATTATTTTTCGGAGAAATTTGAAGTTCGCTCGGGGTTAAAACAAGGCGATTCCCTTTCACCTGTCCTATTTAATTTAGCATTAGAGTATGTCATTAGAAAGGTAATGCTTACCGAAAGGGGTTTAGATCTGGGTGGTAGAATATCCGTGCTGGGGTTTGCGGATGATTTGGTATTATTAAATGAGGACGCGGAAACTATAAAACTGAATACAGCAACGTTGATGACAGCTGGGAAAGAGGTTGGCCTCAAAATAAATACGGATAAGACGAAATATATGGTTAGCAATAGAAACAGAGGAAATTTTGAGGATATAGATATAGGAGAAAATAGGTTTGAACACGTTGAGAAATTTAAGTATATGGGGTCTGTGATTACTAGAAAAAACGAAATTCAAGAGGAAATAAAGGCGCGATTAAAGGCGGAAAATGCTTGTTATTTTTCGGTGTCAACATTACTTAGGTCGCGCATTTTGTCCAGAAACTTAAAACTTAGAATATACAAAACTATTATCTTGCCTACAGTTCTGTATGGGTGTGAAACGTGGCCGCTAACCTTGAAGGACGAGCAACGCCTTAAGGTATTCGAGAATAAGGTACTGCGTAAAATATTTGGTCCAAAAAAGGATGAGTCAACTGGAGAGTTTAGGAGATTACACAACGCGGAATTGCGGAGCATGCACCCTGTTAATATAATCGAAGTGATATCATCGCGACGGTTGAAATGGGCTTGCAAAGTTGTTGGGCTCAGTAACGAACGAATTCCTAAAAAGTTAATAAACGCTGAGCTGACTGGTAAACGTCCGAGGGGTAGACCGAAACGTAGGTGGGAGGATAGTATTAAGAGTGATCTAAGGAATTTGGGTATGGAAGGTAGTCGGTGGACCGAGATTTGTAGACAGCGATTAGTGGTATCGGCATCGAACCTCCGGGTTCGCTAAGCCTTTTATTATTATTATTATGTCTCTTGAATAAAAAATTGGTTCTATTTTCAAAAATTAAATTGAAAATAGTTTTATATCAGTGGGTTTTAAAAATCATTACCTTTCAACTATTGGCCGTTATTTATGCTTCCGAAAAATTTTCCGTCATCCTTCTAGTCATTTCTGGTCAAATGGCATTTCTTGCCCTTGATTTCTTGCCTGATTCTATTGTTGAAGTCATCCATAGAACGTGGTCGGTGTTTAAACACCTTTTCCTTGAGATATCCTCAGAGAAAAAAAATCGCGTGGACATAAATCTGTTGACCCTGCAGGCCACCTCAAATCACCTTGCAGATATGAATCTGCCGTAAAATATTTCCCTCAAAACTCCATGCGAACGTCCAGTGTGTGGGCAATGTAACCACACATCCTAAATTTCATACAATTTAGAATATGATACCCCTATGTTTTATGAGTTTGTTACAGGGATTCTACTATGTTCAAATTAAAGTATCTAATTCAACATTCTGTGTAAAGCTTACTTTTGGAACATCAATGATCTCACCTTACTCGGATGTTTGCATAATTTTATTTTCACATCAATGCTTCTTCATACTCCCGAGAAAATGACATATAGCAGACCCTAAATCTGACATGTTTGTTCGATGTTTTCTTTTCTGCAAACCTTCGTCCCTTTTCAGTGTGCATCTTCTTTGTTTTGATTCATCCATAGTAAATATATTTATATATATATATATAGATATATATATATATATATATATATATATATATATATATATATATATATATATATATATATATATATATATATATATATATATATATCAATTTTTAACGAAATTGATGAAATAAAATGTTTTATTTTATTTATCAATGGCACAACAAATATTTTTAAAATTAAAAAGTGTGACACTTCACTATTTTCCTTTGCAATTTATTACACGATTATTGATATTTAATGTAATCATTAGTCCTGTTGTAATCATTAGGCACGGTACCAAAACATTCATTCATCAGCTTTAATATTCATTTTTACTTAATTAGTGTTAGATCAGTAAATGCTTAATAAATATTAGGCAAATCCTTTATAAATGTTAGGCTTTCATTTTTTTTTTTTGTTGCCCAATTTAATATATTAATTCAATTTATTTTCTAATGACATAATAAAATTTTACTCTAAACAATATTATTAAAGAATATCCAATGGTTGTGGAAAAGTAGTTGTTATGGTGGGAAATCGGACCTTTTCAAGCTTTCAAACCCTACTTGGTTATAACGGGTTCATTGCTTACAGAACGGCTCACCTGCTACTTAATCCAAGATCATGAGTCCATACTTGGTATATTCTTTGCTTGGGGTGCCTGCTTTTTACACTAAGCTTCCTTTCGAATATACATTGTTTCTGATATTTTATTTTTTTAAATCACTTTAATGCAATGGTATTGTAAATTCTTCAATCGTCATTTTTGAGCTGCATATGTCAACAAGCTCTTTACATTCATGTAAATAATCGAGGCTTAAGTAAACTATCAAGACATGTCGTAATACCTACTTTACTTCTACAACCAACTTAAATTTTAAGTTTTTTACTTTTGCCATGAATAACTTAATTATGAATCCTCATAGGATCAGAATACCAAATTAAACATAATTTCTTTTGAGGTATAAAATCATTATTATTATTTTGCTTTATTTTTTGTTCCCTTTGTGCCTTTCTAAGTATTACTCTTATTGGTATGTGTAATATAAGCCAATGTAAAAGTATTCTTTATCAAGTTCTAATTATAATCGCTAACAGTCGCTCTTAAGCCACTCTGAAGTAGTTTCAGTAAAAAACATCAATTTTCAGCGATCTATAACTAGGAAGAACACGAAAAATATGCATTAATTCGACGCTATAGATTTTTTATCAGCTTTAATTGTATTTTAGGTACACTATAGTGTTGATAAATAAGTTACGAAAAAAAAAAAACGCATTTTACCAATTTCTACTACAGCCCACCTCAAATTTATTAAGGCCTTTAGAGCATTGATCACTAGATTAATTCAAATTAGTCTGTGAAGTTCCATAAAAGTGTAGGGATAGCCATTTAGCCTACAATTCAAAAAACAAAACATGCTTTAATACTTAACACTACTTACGCCTAAGCTTTAATATTACAATTTCTCGAAATTGAAATATCCCTTGGGCTCTAGCTCTCCCGATTTAACAGTTTGTGACTTTTTTATGGGATACTGAATTGTTTGAGGCCGACCCACCCAGAACTAACCAGCCCTCAAACAACGCATTCGAGAATAAAGCAATACCCGCCAATATACTGCGATAGATCAAGCAATTCGTCCAGTTACGACGCAAATGCAGATTGTTAATATTTAAAAATTACAGTTTATCTCAAAAAAACGAGATTCATTGTGCATATGAAAAAACTATAACTCTTAGTCACATTATAGTGATAAATGTAAAAGGTACATTTATAACTGTTAAATCGGGAGAGCTAGAGTCCAAGGAATATTTCAATTTCGAGAAATTGTAATATTAAAGCTTAGGCGTAAGTAGTGTTAAGTATTAAAGCATGTTTTGTTTTTTGAAATGTAGTAAAAGTCAACCTTTTCAACCTAGAATCGAACAGACACCGTTTTTGTCTCGAGAGTACTGAGGCGACGACTCAACACCCTAGGCCGCCGTGTAGGATCTATTCAGTATGGATTGATATAATTGAGTCCAACAGCTGTTTCGTTGTTCACATTTCGATTTTTAGGCCAAATTTAATAATGAATCGCTATATATTATCAGATCTGAAAAGAGGTATTATTCACTTGATAAATGGATCAGATTGTTCATCCCTGTTTTGTTCATCCCTGTTTTTCAACGTCTATAATTTAGAAGAAGAAATACACTAAGGGGAAGAGGGATACAGATGAGGCAAAGGACGACTGCGGTCAAACTTGCTACAATGATGAGCCACTAAATCTGCAATGGGGATGAGGGGAGGCCAAGTTTTTGATTTAGCGGGGCGGGTGAAGTGCTAACCGAGCCAGTGTGAGCTAACTCATGCTAAAACTATTAGCTGGTCATTTCCAAGTCAAACAGGGCCTTCCAATTACTGGGGCTCGGACTCCCTCTCCCAAAAACGAACAACGCCGCCTCACAAAGGGTCAATGCGGTGTCTTGGTGTCGTATACATTAACTGTTCTCAATAGAATTACTTCACCGCATTCACCTCACGGCTTAATTTTCTGAAATCCGTATACTGAAAAATTTAAGTTTTTATTGTAGCCCTTGTAAATGGCATTTTCTGCTGAAAAAGGTAAGCGGTGATAATTACGAACACTGATTTAAGTGTTAACGTTACCATTACCGATATGAAGATTTTTCTAAACTGAATTGAAAAATAAAATAAATAAATTTCATACAAAATCGAAACCACATCGCTTTGTTTTTGTCTTGGCTCAAGGCGTTTTTATTTAGGCTAATAAAAGAATAAAAACGTTTTAATTTAATAGCATTAAATGCCGATAGCTGTGTTAAAGATTAATGCAATCTTGGATTTATTCTAATAGAGCCTATTTCAGCTCTTTACTACTTCCAGACATAATTCTTTATCACATTTAGAATAAACAAGTTCTCTGTTAGTTTTATTCTTGAGCTAAATATATATAGGAGTGGAGTAGCTTAGTGGGTAAACCACTGGAAACATAGCTCTCGTGTCAAAGATCGAGTATGGGTGCGGGCTGAAAATTAATTTTCTGTTATATCAGTCGTAGATCGACTCCTGGAATCGTGAGACCCTCTTAGGAACACAATAAAATGGGTATGTGGCCTAACATTATGTTTGAGGAAAAACCTGGGTTTAGCCTGGATGCTGGCCAAATCATTTCCTTGTATAACCTCCTTATTGCTCAAGAAATAGTGGTTCCTTAACAAGAATTGAACCCAAAAATCTTCATTGGTTTTAGTGGATTTCCTCGAATTCAGATCGGAAGTTGGGACTCCAGCGCTACCTTATCCACCGAGCTGTCTCAATCCCTACAAAATCGTTAATTAGCATGAAAAGTTTCTACATTTCGATGGCGGTTTGATTACCTACGAGTATATACTAAATTGAGTAGGCCATTTTAATTTTAAATGTTCCATGAAATCATTAAATTATTATTAGAATTTATTATGTTTTGAGATTTTTATTTCAAAATCTGTGAATTAATTTAAATATTTGTCTGGTTAACGTCTTAAATATTTCAATATAATTACGGAATATGACAACAGACAAAAAAAAATCTTTAAATAGCTGGGTGAGAGATCTACGTTTCTTGTAAATAGATCGCAAATCTATTTCATCAACTATTCTTAAAAATAATCAAACTGCCAAAACATGAGCCTAAAACCCAAGAAATCCAAAGTTTAGGGCATTTCTTTATATCGCACTGATAGTTTTTTTTAAAAAAATCTTTATCCTTTAAGATAATATTAGTATTTAAGTTGTTTATAAGAAGTCAAGTAATGTTGCTAGTAGGTGCAGTCCTCCTTAATCTTTAGAGATGAGGAAGAACCTTTCTTGAAAGGGATCATGCGAGCATTACTAGAAAATGATTTTTGAATAATCTCAATAGTGATCATAAAAAAATAAATAACTAAATAAATTTATTTCATATGTGATGGCTTCTTCTCGAATCGCATGACAAATATTTTAATCAAAATATGGTCTCTATTCAGGATTTCTACATCCCATAGATAAACATCATATTGATAGCTACGAAATGATACCTCGTAACAATCAAAAAGTAGATTTACTGTATTGGCGTTATTAATATTATGAAACTGCAAATCATCTTCTGACGACACATCATATTTGTCGGCGAGACCGATATATGTGAAAAAAGAATGCCATGGCAATATTCCATTTTTGGTGATGTATTCTCTACAGAAAATAGTTCAGAAACTTAAATACATTATTGTACTTGAATATGCTTCCTTAGAATTATAAAATAAAACTTCAGTAAGATTTTTTAAATTGTTTGTCTATTTTGAAGGTATCACTTCTTAACTATCGATATCCTTGCACCATTATGAAGTCGTTGCATAAACTGGAAACATTGTTTAAAATCTTGATGTGTTGAGTAGGCACTTTTTAAAAAGCTCCATTAAATGTTTCCGTTGTACGAACAAGTATTTATTTTCAAAACGTATTTATGAAATTCCTTTGGCGTACATCGAGATACCGGGTGGGTTTTTATCATAGGCGCTCATATTCAATGGAATACCATGTGTTTGTTCCGATTCAGCATTTCAATAAGCTAAAATATTCATGCCAGGCCTGCAGATGGTTGTTTTCTCTCAATAACTTTTCTCTTTTTTGGCGGTAGAGGTTCTGCATTTGCAAATAAACTTTGAACAATTTATAACTTTTTTATTATCATTGCATATATAATTTTCATTATCTATTCGATACATTATATTATTAAGATAATCTTTATAATATAAAATTTTTTAAAATTATTTAAGTAAAAATCTTGGGTTTTTAACACAAGTAAATTTAATATAACTGGCGATCCGTAGCGTTAATTTTATTTAAACTAATTGTAAGTTTGATAAGAAATCGGTTCTAATTGTTTGCTAAACGCGCTCTTAGCATTTGCCAAAAAATTATTAAGCAATCAACTAATTTTTTTTTTTTTTTTTCCTAACCCCTATATTTATATACAGACTTTATTTCAAAAATGTTTACATCATTTTCTTTTCATGAATTATACTTTTGCTGTAGCTTTGCTACGTTTTAAGCAGTTTTTGTTTTTCTTATTGAGTTCTGAAATTGTTTTTCTGGAGATTGTGGATCGTGTTGGGGCACACTTCATTTTTGTTTTGTTTCTCAATTCATATACTTATTCTACAGTCCGCTGCCAGCGCACTGGAGCTGTTGCTGGTGTCGTCTTGAATAATGGATTCACCGAGGATTTTAGGCAGTCAAAGAATTTTATGTGTCTTCTTTTTATGAACTCTGGAATGGTGGGCAATTCGAAGTGTTCATGAAGAGCTTCTACCTTCATCTTCTTCATTGACGTGGTTTTTACCATTTTCCGCAGTACGGTATTCTGAAACTGTTGAAGATGGCGCTGCGTTCCGTCTCGGAGGTGCGTGAACAGCGGAGCTCCGTGCAAGAGTGCCGGTCTAATTTTGCTCTTGTAGATTTTTAGTTTGAGCCTGAGTGAAAGAGCAGGTGATAATAGTAGGTGGTGGAGTCTATATCTTCTTATTCTGATGGATCTCACTTTGTTGTAGCAATGAGTGGATAGGGTCATATGACGGTCCAGTTTCATTCCCAGGTAGACTATAGAGTGAAATCAACTAACTGAAATTCTGAATTTAATAAATAATTACTCCCCACAAGGAGATTAAGAATTCGAGAATAGGCCTTGAAAGCTTCATTTTTTAATTTAATCTATCTTAAGGTAAATGAAATATAACTTAAGGGGAATGAAAACAAATCTCATTTTTTTCCTGATTAATATTCTAGATCCATCCTCATCAGTGCCAGAAACTTTCGTGGCGCTAACATGGATTCAGACCATTACTTTGTAATTTCCAAAATACGAGCTAGAATCCAAATCCCAGCTTAGGAATTTCTTCCTGGCAATCCAGCATGCAGCTTCACTGATGGGCCTCGAGGTAAATGAGGTTAAAACTAACTATATGGTGGTGAAGGCAGACCCAGTAAGATGAAACTTTTATAGAGATAGGCGCATACAAATTTGAAACAGTGCAAGAGTTCACCTACCTCAGATAACATGGATAATCGATAAGCCAATTGAAATATGAAAGATGATTGTGGCGGCAAACCGTTGTTATTTTGGTTAGAGGAGTCAGATCATGAGCCGGCTACTTGCGAGGAAAACAAAGGTCACGTTGTACAAGACCTAGATTAGACCATCACAGACCTACGCCTCAGAAACATGGACTAAGACAAAGTCCAATGAAAATGATCTATTAATACTCGGACGGAACATCTTGAGGCGGATCTAAATGTTATCAATTTTATAAAGCTCGGAAGGTTGGGTTGGGCCGGGCATATGATTCGGATGGAAGAATGAGAAATTCCTAAGAGAATTGTAGGCGATATGATTGACTGAACCAGAAGGAGAGGTAGACCCAGGCTAAGGTGGGTGCATAGTGTAGGGCCTAGCTCAAAGATTCTTCTCGAGACACCAAACTGAAAGGCGGCGGCAATGGATATAGCTGGATGGCAGTTCTTAGAGGAGGCCAAGACCCACCCACGGTTTGCAGTGCCAATCAGATTAAAGACAATGAGATATAACTTAAGGAGAATGAAAACAAATGTCATTTTCTTTTCACTAATTAATATTGAAGATTAATTTCTAGATTGAATAGTCCTCAACCCATTATTTTTTGAGCACTGAAAGTGATTCGAATGGGAAATTTGTACCATGCGCATTTTTAAAGTTTATTCCACACAATTGGATCTTTATTTGTCCATCGCTCTTGAAATATTTGGTAAAAATTATAATTAAGAAATTCCAGTTTCAGGGAATAAATTACAAAAATGTATATCTGTATATAGATATATTTAATATGTATAAGTAATATTTTTACTTTATTTTAAGATGGTAAATGTATAATATTATAATAATATGTTTGGAGAATAGAACTGATTTAATCCTGGCAAAGTCGCCAATGTAAAATGTGATTAATGAAAATATTGAAAATAAAATTTTTTTGTTGATTATTGCTTATGATTCGTAGAAATAAAAATACAACAGAAAAAAGGAATTTATGAGTAATAAAAAAAAAAATGAAAATTGAATAATAAGAAGATTCCAGAAACTTATATATAAAAAAAGAGTTATTAGTATTTGTTTTTTTGCAAAAAAAGGTGGATCGGTTTAATTATATGGAATATTCGAAAAATTATAAAAGCAATTTCGAACAAAAAAAAAACATTAAATTTAAATTTTGTTTGGATCCAACTTCATTTGACGTCTTCTCAACTCCTGCTCAAACTCCTCTTTTTTCATCTTAATTTCAATCAACGGTGTTTTCTAGCTAGGAAATGTTGAAATTTAATTAGGTATTTACTCACTGACCTTTACTTAAGTTTCACTTTAAACTTTCATACTTCATTAATTAACTTTCTTATTCCATACACTGACTCAACTTCACTTTATCATGTTCTTAGTTCTATGGTCCAATATCAAAAGAAAAAAAGATATCTTCACACTCGGGCGGTTCAAGATCAAAGACGCCATTTCATCTCGAAGCCGCTTCTTAATTTCTCCACCAAGCAATGACTTACTCATTAAGATGATGACATAAAGTAGTGCGCTGGTATTTCTTATTTCTTCCTCATTCCTTTTAGATCTCCATATTTATATTTCTCTGTTTAGTTTAAACATAACCTATTTTCAAGTTTGTAGAATAATTTTATCCTGAATTTCTAGCTAGGAAATGTTGAAATTTAATTAGGTATTTACTCACTGACCTTTACTTAAGTTTCACTTTAAACTTTCATTCTTCATTAATTAACTTTCTTATTCCATTCACTGACTCAACTTCACTTTATCATGTTCTTAGTTCTATGGTCCAATATCAAAAGAAAAAATGATATTAATTATAATCAAATTCAATATTGAAAATAATCATTTTCAATTAATATCATTTAATATCAGTGACAACAAATATATATATATATATATATATATATATATATATATATATATATATATATATATATATATATATATATATATATATAAATTTCTAATTTGTTGTCACTTAAACAAGCACTTATTCCACTGCTCATTTGATTTAACAGTTAAATAGTTTTAATTTCAACAATTCTTTTTCTTTAATATAAAATTGCTTAAAATCCATTTCTTTTGTATAAATTAATGTGTCATTTACATTATTTTCAAATTATTTCTAAAAATATTTCAGTTTGACTGCAGTCTAACATACATTAATTAAAGTCTAACATATATTTCATGAAAATAGGTCTGTAAAAAAACTCCTCTGGAACAAAGAGCGCTTTGAAAAATTAGGCATCTTGTATCTTTTTGGCCCTAGTTCAAATCATTTTTCGAAAATACCTCTTCTTAAATTTCTTAATTTAAAAAAAAAAAATTATTACAGATAGGCACATAAACAAGCAAAAATTTAAGGCCCAAAACAAGCCCCTGTGACAATTATACCCTGCAATAAAATATCCAACAATGGCCATATTTCGCAGTTTTTAAATTTTGTTTT
This sequence comes from Rhaphigaster nebulosa, assembly GCA_948150685.1. Taxonomy (NCBI): domain Eukaryota; kingdom Metazoa; phylum Arthropoda; class Insecta; order Hemiptera; family Pentatomidae; genus Rhaphigaster; species Rhaphigaster nebulosa. Next base: position 120,304,905 of record OX411306.1, on the reverse strand, counting down.
GCGAAAAGTTGGCAACCAATTCGTTAAAACTCATTTTTTTCCGTATCATTTTCTATTTTTCTTTTTAAAAAAATTCACATCTAAAACGTGAAAAAAAACACATTCCGGCATGTTTATGAATGTTTTCACAAGATTGCTACTTACCGATTTTACCTCAAGCATATACAATTTGTTACTACTATTTTTCTCATAATTAACAGGTTGAGAAAGCGCCTGGACTAAATCGGTTCATAATAACTTTCAAGAACTATGCCGATATAGGAAAGGAGACTCAAATGATTCTAAATGCAGTATATGCTGTTCCTCAATTAAGTTACAATGACAACAATTATCTCCGCAGTCAGCAGAGCAATTGGATTTATACGACCATAAGCAAGAGAAGGGTAAATAAAAATGAGAGCTATTGGAAATGAAAGGCAGTCAGAGATATGTGCGGGAGGTAATCAGAGAGTCCAGCGCCGGTCGCTATAAATCAGATCCAAAAAGAGAGAGGACCAATTAAGATAGGAGCAAAGCCCTACAGCTAGCCACTATATCAGCACAATTCCACCCTCACCCCCTCCCCATCCCTCCTATCAATTGAAATCCCACCTCGGAATTAAAATATACTTAAATTTATCCACAAAGGCTATAATTCTATCGTATCAGTTAATAAATTCGAATTATAGCGTCTATTAAAATTCAATGATATCTCTCCGTGATTCATTGGAGAAGCATTTCTTGGTGAAATAAACTTTATAAGGTCCTCAGCCTTATCTGCGGCCAAGGCAAGTTTCATCCTCTCCATGATATTAATTTATAACAGTTGACCATTGTCGTAATCAATTCGAATTAATTTGAAGTCTGAAGTCGTTGATTAGTGTCATTAAGTAATACTATTAAGAGGATGAAGGGTGGCAGCTATTCATTGAAAAACACTAATAGAGTGAGCAGCAATTAGAAATAAATTGACTGCCCACATCAGTATCGCAGTCAAGGCGCCTTATAGCGAATATAGTAGTAACTGATACTATATTCCACAAGGTATAATGGCTGTAATATTTTGGAAACGTTATGCTTAGATTGTTCTGATTTATATTGTTGATTTATAATTCTAAAATAAATACATATATTCAGAAAAATCGTAATCGAAACACCAATGAATTGTGGCACATACAATACAGTCATAAAAACAATACATAATTCTTTATATAGGAAGCTGTATATTTTGGTGCTACCTCCATTGGAATAGAATAAAAACATCTTGGAGGTCAAAACATGAGGAAACGGCTGACCCTATTATCTTCTTTCGGAAGAGAGAGGGAGAGTAAACACGAATGTAGGCGGATTTGACTGTTGATTGGCGGGGACGACATAGTAAGCAGGTGGATGATCTTACTACTAAAGACGTCAATGAACTAGGTAGAGATTTATGTATGAACCACTATACTCAAAAGCTGAAGTTTGTGCATTTCAATAAAAACGCTTTTAAAATAACTTGTGCGGAGTGACCAACAAAATGAATTTTTAATTCAAGCATTGGATGTGCATAAAGACCTCCAGAATCATGGAGGTCGGCCTACCATTTCATCGATGTGGACGCACGTACTACACTAGAAAGTTTTATACTATACTCGAACGGCCATAAACACATTTCCTGTTTTATCACTAAGTAATTTGACCCATCGGCTGAGCCATTCTCCCATAAAATCGTTAAATACACTTAAACGGACATATTTCTGACTACATTTCTTTAGTAGTTTGAGCTCAAAATGTTTCAAAACATTCAAGAGATCAGAAAGAATAAATAATTTCAGAGATTAAACTTGAAAACCGGTTGAGCCGTTCGCTCAAAAAATCGTTACATGCTGACTGACGGTCAAGCTAACACATTACCGTCCTTGTGGATATTCCGGAGTTGGGTGATAAAATAATTATATAATGTTTGTAAATAGTGAACTTGTTAATAGTGATATTATTTCTTTAAGGTTCTTTTTCATAATGTTATCTCTGTATCCTTAGTAAGAATATTTGTTTGCTTTGTATTAGGAGCTTATGATCATTAATATTGACCTTTTTTATTAATAGTTATTTTTTAAGTTTATAGGCCAAAACTCAGTGAAGGCTTGATTTTCGACCCCGTGTTTATAAGTACTTTTTTCATGTAGGAGGATAGGAGGTAGTTTGGGGCATACGCATAATTTTTTTTCGGGAGGAGATTTGAATATTTTTACGGGGAGGAAGGGTTTATTAAGAAGAAGGTAAAAATATCCAAAATGTTTACAATCGCCAAACCAGGCGTAAGTTTTATGGATAAGCATGAAAATTTTATCAAAAAGTATTGTTAAAAATTACCAAAAATACAAATCATTTTATATTTGTTCATACATTACGGGGGTAAGAGGGATATATTCTCACGATCCCTCCCCCTGCGCAAGCCACTGGAGAAAGTGAACTCGGCTTCTGTAGGTAAATATTCACGTTTGCGTTTTTGATGTATGATGTTTTTTTTGTCATTTTTATTTGTATAAATATTTAATATATTAACCTGAAAACAAAACGAAAAATAAAATGGCCTAATCTAAGGTTAATGTGTGCACTACTAATGACATCGCTCAAACAGTTATCAAAGCAAATAAATAGAACTTTCCAAAGCTGATTATTAAAATTTCGAAATTTAAATAAACTCGGAGAAAAAATTATGTATGTAAGGTTATCAAACCACAAAGGTAACGTTATCCTCACTGATGAAACTGAGTTCTACAAAATAAAGTATCATTTTTCGGAAGACTGTTTCCGCCGACCTCTTCTGCCTCATATTTTATATTTAACTTGAATAGAAACTAAGGAACCTTTATATTTAATCAGCTAAGTGAAAACTAACAAACGTAACGCTTTGAACAAACAAGTTGGCATTGGTCCCTAATTGCAGAACCAAGTTGCCGGCTTTTCATAGAAACTCTGTAAAATTTAAATTTTACGCACACAGTCGTAGCCACAAAATCGCTGAATAACACCGAGTCTGAAATATTCGCTGGTAATTTCATATTGTTTGACCGTTTAATATTTGCAAGATCTAATGAATATCCGCGGTATTTTACTGATCGGATCTTTGACAATTTGAGTGCAAATTACTACCAGTAAGTACGACTAGTGTTACAAGGAAATTAAGAGTACCAAGAACAAAGGAGGGTGGAGCAGCTAGTGCCAAAAATAGCAACATAAAAAACAACAGTGTATTCTATGCTTAATGTTTGTTTCTTATTACCTAAAGAATATACGACAAGTGGTCAAAATTGTTTTTTCTTGACCTCACACGAATGAGACGAACTTGGCGAAGGCCAACTTCTATCTTCAAGGCCCGGTTCTGGAGGTAGTTCCTCAACGGTCAAAATCAGACCACGGTCAAATATTTTGTTCTTAGATAATGTCATGTCAATAATGTTTCGATCTTATTTGAATCTTACTTGGCAGCTTTCACTTGAAACTGCTTCTCAAATGAATCGTAAAGAAGTGTGATGAGGCGCCTCTAGTTCTTATTGGCCAAAAATGTTTCCTAGCGTAGTTCGATAAAGGTGGATTCCTAGAAAGTTATGTCATAGCGGAAGTGAGCATTTTAGGTGATCTTATTAATCGCATCCTCTGGATAACCATCGAAAACAACCGAGTCGTTGCTACCAAAGTGGATTTTGATGTACCTGATAATAGTTTTTTTGGCTGCTTCTCAGCTCGTACAAGTCTTTCAAATTTGTATTTTACTACTGGCCACAGCTAGACCTTCGGAGGCCACTGAGACCTTAACTCATGGACACGAATAAAAGAAAAAGGAGGAAGGCCAAAGCAGCTAAGAAAAGTCCAAAAAGCCAAATCCGGTGGCACAAGGGCAGGAGAGACCAAGAATTATGACTGAGATTGTGAAATAAAAAAAAGAACTGTCCCAATCTCAGAGATCAACGTACACTACTATGTGATACTATAGGAAGAGATCGGTAGATATAATTAACGCACTGCCGTCACTTAAAGAAATGGACATAAAGGGTTCCATTCACCATACGACCAAGGCAGACCCCTTCTTGTTCGCATGGACGATAGTACTGATTGGATGGCAGGAGCTACGGGACCAAGGGCTTCAAGCCAAGACATCCCTCAGAAAGAAACCGAGACTGGAGATAGCGGGCGTCCCCCTTTCATGGAATTCAGCGGAGTTGGTAAGATTTCTGCGAGAAAGAATGCCCGAGAAGTCGGTCCCCAATTTACCGGTCATTGATGACATTCGACTACTTTTTCCCTCAGTAGTTAAAAACGGCTTCACCAAAAATTGGGAGATGGAAGAGGTCCGGTTTTTGCTTTTAGAGATGGGTAGCTCAGATGGAGGATTGTGAATTATTAGCTTCAGTACTTTGACCATTACTATTAACTGCCTTGACGATCCTCAATGCAGTATATGTCAGAGCTAGGGCCACACTTTAGCTACATGTATGGTAATTTGTGTAGTCTCCGAATGGAATGCCCGAGGAAAAATGAACTGACAGTCTTGTCCTGCATTAACATTGAGCCAGCGAATGTTCCCGAGGATCGAAAGCACAAGCCGGCACGCCAAGAGTGGCGTGTGCACCTAAAGTGGGCGGCTAAGGAGATAGCCAAGAGGACCTTTTATGACTGAAATAACCATACTCCAGCTCAACATGAGCCGCCGGCGTATAGTGGCAGACAAACTTTGTACTCCCTGCCAACCCTATGATGTCATAGCGGTCAAGGGACCGAGCTGAGATGAGAACATGGCCACTGGGTTTGGCCTCACATCGATAGTTATTTTTCTGAGCATTAGAGAGCGGATGCTCAGGTCTGCAATAGTGGTTAATAACACGATCCTTGATGTGATGGATATCAGGTGGGGTAATGTCGAATTTACGGTAGTCTCATAATATCTACCTGATGGAAGTGATATTGACGAACTCATATTCGCCATAGAGATATTCTTGGCACTAAGATACCAACTCCTGGAACAATGTCTGGGGATCCAATCGAATGAATAGAAGTGGTGCTAAGCTTGGTAAATTCATTGAACGGTATCAGCTGGTTGTAATGAACTATTCCTCTGCTATCCCTACGCTCTCAAGTGCAAGGGGACAGAATTGGATTGTCGTTAAGCTGAGCTAAGAATGCTCTTAGTATCGCCAGTGTTAGCAAAGAGCATCATCGATTGGATCATGCGATCTGAGACGAGTTCCGACCACCAAGCCATAGCCTCTAGGCTTATGGACAATACAAAAACTTTCCACTGTATCGATGCGGGTTGTTAAACCCGAAGAAGAAATTGGAATGCCTTACGGCCAACGCTGGATGGAAAATTGGTTGACGAAGGATGGGATGCAGCAGACAGACCAGACTGATGACCTTATTTACAGAGCGTCCTGGATCACTGATGTCATCCAGCACCGGAAGATGAGAGTTCGATCAGCCCCATGTCGGGCGCCGGCCTTATCTACCATGAAGACAGAGCTCATCAAGGCCCGGTGCGATGAGAGGCGCACTAAAGTTTGTGAAGAGTACAAGTCTAAAGACAGGGTATACCGAAACGAGGTGTGTTCACGAATAAGTTCATCAACGAGGAGTCATGCAAGAACCTCTGGGGTATTCCATACAGAGTGGCTGTAAATTTACTACAATGCAGGTTATTATAGCGCTAAAGCGTGAATGGCTCATATAATAATAAAAACTCATGAAGAATCAGCGGAGATGTTTATAGCAGAGACCTGGGATGAGCAGTCCCAAGATAATGAAGAAGAGGGATTTGTATGACGCATTACGGCATGCCCACTAAGTATGGACTTGTGCTTACCTTAGTACACATGGGATCTCCGAGCAGCTGTGGACAGGCAAAGGACTGGTCGTACTCCTGGTATAGACTCAATTGACGCGTAAATCCTCGAGAACAGTATCCCCTATATCGATGAAAGATTGTTAGCAGAGTTCAATGATTGCCTAGTTAGGGAATACTCTTCAAGAGTCTGGAAAATTACCGACATCAGGCTCCTTTACAAAGGAGGACAAGCAATTCGCAAAGTCTTATTGTCCTATATGTCTCTTCCCTGTCATGAGTAAAGTAATGGAAAACCTGATAGCGAAGAGCCTATTGCCAGTCTTCTTCAGAGCGAGCCTTCCACGGCAGTACGCCTCAACTAATGACAAGGGAACCGCAGATGCCCTGTTGAGTGTGCGCTACGACGTTGAAGAGACGGCGGAGAAGTATGAGATGCTTTTCTTGTTCGACATTACCTCTGTCATCGATGTCGTCTGGTTGAGGACGGTCACAGTTGTCGGTCTCCTTATTCTTCTCAATGGTTTAGACTCTGGTGATACTAATATCTACTTCCAGAAGAATGGAAGAGGAGAAGCTGGTAATTGCTATTCTCAAAATTCTCTTTCAGTCGTCTACCTTCTCAACACCCCTCAAGGATGGTGCTATTTATTCATGCGTTCAGTGGGTGTGACATTACTTCTGCTCCTTTTGGCCATGGTAAAAACAAGTTGATATTATTAAACCGAAATCTCCATCTTGAACTTGTTGAACTTTTCTTGCAGCCTAGCTCAAGTAAGGAGGTCATAGTAAATGCTGGTGAGAAGTGTTTTACAGCTATGTATGGGGACAACTTCTTAAGAGCCACTCTGTGTAACCTCCGATATCAGCTGTTCGCTAAATCTTCAGCTAACTCCCTATTAATCTTGCTCGCTTGCCCCCCAACAGAGGATGCAGCATACTACCATGCTTACTACCAAGTTCAATAGTGGTTGGTAGTTTATCCAATATAATCTACATATTGCGTGGAAGCTCGATAATCATGGATCTACCCCATCACCATCACCCTGGATCCTGTTCCTCAGATACAACTGCGGATGATTTCCTGCAAGTGCAATAATGTTACAGCGGCGTTTGCAGCTTCCGAAAAGCAAGACTAAAATGCTCATAGCCAAGTAGAATTTGCTCAAAAAAAGAGGTTGGCTTACTACTGTAAGAAATGTTCAACTAAGAGTTGAAACAATTTTTATTATCAGGTGTGGTTATATATATTGATACTTTCGTAAAAAATCCAAGTTTTCGACCTCCCACCCCTTGTGGTTTTTCCGCCATATTAAAAAAAACGCACTTTTTTCAGTTTTTCCTCAGTAACTCGCTTTCAGTGCATTTCAGACCAAACATTGTCGTACTAAATTTTAAATAACATTCCATTTGCTACAAGTTTTATACGTATCATGTTTGGAAATTCGAAACAGCTACAGAGATATGGGGCCTTCAAAATTGTCGAAAATCTCAAAAGAGAAATAAGTTAGATATGTCAGTGGTTTCGCCTCAAAAATCATTTTCTAAAATCTCCCAAACTAGTATTATTTTAATTCTGATGCAGAGGAAGACATCACCGGCCAGTCAATGAACGAACTGCACATACTGCTCGACTTGAGAACTCCTCGATGAACTTTTACCTTCTTCCGAGAAACATTTCTTGAAACCTGGACCGTTAAAATTAATGACAATATAATAAATGTTTCTTTTATAAATGTATACCTTACTTCTATAAGTTCTATTTTATTTTTTTACCAAACAAAAATTCTAGTTATTACGATAAATGTTCTCGTGAATTGTTGATCATTTTTTATTTCCAAATTCCATTTTTCAAGGTTTTCGGTTATATGCTAATTTTTTGGAAAATCATCGAGCCTACAGGTGTCCGTCAAAGCTCAAATAAAAGGCAAGTTAAAAATTCTTCATGTTTATTCCGGATGATTTTTCTCGTTGGATGAGTATTTTTGATGATATTTGACAAATTTAGATACCTAAATAAAAAAAATCTTTTTTTTTGAAAAAATATTCAATCTTTGAAGACCTATATCTCAGGAACTACATAACGTACTGAGTAGGTTCTGGTCTCAAGTTGTGATAAATTTAATTTAGTTTAAAAAAAAAATTAAAGTGACAATATTAATTTTTTTTGGCGCATACTTTGGGAGATATTGCGCAGAAACTGAACAAAAGTTTCAACAAAAGTATCAATATTTCGCTGTTTTTTGGCTGCTTCGCAGCTCGCACAGGTCTTTCGAAGTAAAAACTTAATTTTTTTACTACTGACTTAAGTCTAAAGATCAGAAAATAAAAAGAAGAACTACTTGACCTTTTACAAGGGCGGATGTTTACATGCAGAGGTAAAGGAAATGTTTGGTGGGCGTACGTGCTGCATTCGGCTTTGAACATGGAAAAATAACAAAAAATACATCGTTACTTGTTAGTATTGTGTATGTGTGGTGTAAGTGAAGTTGCTTTTTCAGCATTTATAGAAATAACGTCGATAAATAGGTACAGCCTTTTATAGAACCGCATCTCAAAATTAACAATCAGAGAACCAAACTATGATGATTTGTCGTCGTAGCATATCCAATTACATCCTTCTTGTTGTTCCAAATCAATCTTATTGATAATATAACTCATTGGCGTACGCAGGAGCAGAGGACAGAAGGACCCCTCCCTCTCTCCTAATAATCAATAGAAAAATTATTAAATTGTGAAAGAGAGAAAAAAATAAAATTGGAGAAATAAATTTGGAGACTATATTTACTTCAAAATTCAAACCTAAATTGATCGATCTAATAGTTTTCAGTTTGTTGATATTAGTAGAGTTTTAGGATCTTGCGATGCCTTCTGAAAACTTCGATTTGTTATAGGAATCTTAACTTCAGCTAAAACAGACCAATTACATCATCAAGAAATCAACAATTCTAAGAAATAGGCGTTAAATAAAATGTTTATACCTCATGGAACCAAACAGCTGTCACAGGAACTTTTACATCATTGGCGAACGTGAGGTGAGATCACTCTAATAAAAACGCATCATGACGTCGTGAAATCAAAACGAGCTGAATTCTGCTCCAGGTAGCGCAAATTTGCGTCATGTTTTTAAAACATTTCTTTTAAAAGGGATGTGAGTTAAACAGTTTTCCATCAATTTTTCTTAGAAAGAGTGAAATTATTGTCAGTCGGATTCTGCTCCAGAAAGCCAAAATTTTCTTCCGAGTTTAAAATTTTTTCTTGAAACCAGTGAAATTATAACGAATGAAATTTCGCTCAAAAAAACAGTAAAACACTCAAATTTGCATCCGATACTCAAAAATTGTCATGAAAAAAGACAAAACCACGTAAATTACATTTATTTCAGATGTGTTAGCAACATTTTTCTAGGACCGGTCCCCCTAAAGAAATTCCTGGATACGAACATGGAGGTCCAGCCTAAGTTAGTAAACAATGAGGTTCAGTCTGAGTTTGTAGACATTGAGGTCCAGTTTAAGCTTGTAGACATTGAGGTAAACCTCTGGGAAGCTATTATAACGAATGAAATTTCGCTCAAAAAAACAGTAAAACACTCAAATTTGCATCCGATACTCAAAAATTGTCATGAAAAAAGACAAAACCACGTAAATTACATTTATTTCAGATGTGTTAGCAACATTTTTCTAGGACCGGTCCCCCTAAAGAAATTCCTGGATACGAACATGGAGGTCCAGCCTAAGTTAGTAAACAATGAGGTTCAGTCTGAGTTTGTAGACATTGAGGTCCAGTTTAAGCTTGTAGACATTGAGGTAAACCTCTGGGAAGCTATTTGATATTCTGAAAACCCACAACGAGATTCGCGATTAAGGTTCACAGGGTAAGGTCAACACTCCCTGCACCCATTCGGCGAGAGCTGCCTCCAGTAGACTGACAGACCTCGCCCCGGAGATGGAGGGATAATCGTCTGGAGTAAATCTCGGCCCTTCGTTCGCTCGCCCCCTAAGACTGTATGTATATATATATATATATATATATATGTGTGTGTGTGTGTGTGTATGTATGTGTGTGTGTGTGTGTGTGTGTGTGTGTGTGTGTGTGTGTGTGTGTGTGTGTGTGTGTGTGTGTGTGTGTGTGTGTGTGTGTGTCTGTGTGTGTCTGTGCAATGTTCATTTATCCGTACTAGTGTAGACTCCTATAAACCATGTTTCAGTTTGATCTGACAAAACTGTGTCATGGTTCTTCACCTGCATATGCAATGTATTTGTCAATATTTTTGTATGATTTATTAACTTCTAAAAACTTTTTGAAGAACAGCAGCGATCACTACATATTATTTATATGCACCAGGTGCATTAGAAAGTAGTTAAGAATCTTGCTATAAGAATATATTCATTAGTAATAAGACTTGATTGTTGTCCTCGAGGACCACACAGACTGACCAATTAAACTAAGACTCTGATCTTATCTCTGGAGTAGAGGCCTACCTAAGCCTGTGATATCCTGCCTGGCTATGGGCCAGTAACTTGAGAGTTAGGATTGTCTTGTGCTTTGATACCATTGGTGAAGTACCATCCTTGGGATTCAACTGGACCGACTGAATTAGCAAGCTATTTAAGCTAGATATACATTTCGTAGATTTAGTTCAGTCCCAACGAATATTAAATCGTCGCCCTTTAACTGAACGGTAAAAACTCCGGTTATGGACCTATGAATATTATAATTTTATAGTATTTTTGTAAAACGTTTCTAATTTATTTATTTCATACCTCATGATTGTTATCTCTTTTGTTTAGTCCCGAAGAAGGCCTATAATATATATATATAATATATATAAGCCGAAAATTCGGCACCTTGTTAAATATTACTTATCTGTGTGTTCTACACTCCCACACCGCATTTAATACGTTAATACCTTCGAGGATAAATAGAAAGAATAAAATAAATTTAATAATGAATCTGAAGAAAATGATTGACCTAGTAAACGAGATTTAGCAAGCAATAAAGCAAAGCCAAGCTAGAGTCTGCAGCTACGAGTACAAGAAATACATTTTTTTTTATTCAAACATATTCCGAGATTGCTTTCCATGTTCAAGCTTTTAAAATGATTAGCGGTGATAGAAAAAAATTATCAGGAACAGTGTCAAACAAGCCTTATTAAAATAACGATTTTAAATCATTATTATTAATAATATACAACATTCATAACTTTTTTACTACCCGCAAACCCACATTTGCTTACACAATATAACAAATTATTTAAAATACTACGTTCGTTTTTTTTTTTTTTTTCACCAACTAGATTACAATTTTGTTATTCTATTCCAAAATACTACCTTTAATATATAAAGTAATTAATATAAAGTATCTTCGTCAAAAGACAATATAGCAGAAAATTTTAAATTAATTAATTCTTTCATTTGGAATATTTTGGAAGCATTTTGTGACGGTAGAAAGCTGATCTCAGTCCATTCATCTTTGATAAATAGGTCAGCAACAATATGAAAGAGAATTACCATCTCTAAAACACCGATAAAACAATATGAATTTTATAGCAGAGCTGTTATAGCAGACCTGTTATATGAATTTCAAAGCAGAGCTAGAAGGTCATATTTTCTTCAAAAGTTTTCTTTTATCCTACTTTTGTTTTAATGCATATTAAGAATAAAAACAGAAAATTGTTTTAGCTAAAATATAAATAAGTAAGATTATTAAAGATCACTGTTCAATAAATAATTTTGTATATGCTCATTCATAAATTTCATTTCCGAATTTTATTTTTGATCCCAATAATTATAAAAGGTATATAATTGCGTTTGATAAGAAAATATACATTTTGTTTATGAATAGTTTATGTGTTATTTTTCTCGGTTTTGAAAACATCGTTATTTTTTTTACTGTATCTATCTTTTACTCTACGAGTTAGAATTTAAAAATGAAAACTTTAAAGTACAACTACAAAGTTTTTCCACCTTAATTTCTATGTAGAGTTTACGATTCCTGTAACTGATAACATACCTTTTCCCTTCTGAAAAAATTATACTATGCGATTATGTATGCAAATTTATACAATTTTTTGGCTTCTGATTATACCTAACATTTAAATCCAATATTCTATAATATATTTAATTATGTTTGAATAATAAATTAATACAAAAAAAAATTTCAATACCGTTTAAAACAGTTTTATTCTTTGTTAATATATATATATATATATATATATATATATATATATATATATATATATATATATATTATATTTAATGAAATTTTATATTTAAATTTTATATAAATATTTTATGAAACGGCATTTCCATAGCTGCTTGGATAAATTAACAATGGATAAATTAAAATTTGAATTGGTAGTAAAAGCTGTAGATGACCCCAAAACAAATATTATTTGTATCACCTCAATTACAACAGTGAATAACCAAGCTTTTACGAAACAATTCCAACCGGCAAAATTCCATGAGGCAATTATAAAAACTCAGTGTTACCAAAAGGTAAAAAATACTTTACAAAAGAGACACGATGGGAGATGGGTTTGGTTTTTGGTGTCAAAAGAAATTAGTGAGGCTTATATCGATGAAGAAGGAAATATTCAGTTCAAAGTTTATTTGCTGGAGGAGATCCAGCTGGAGGTTATACCGCTGAACAACTGACTAAAATAATGAACGATATTGCTGGACTTAGATTTAGAATGTAAATATCTTAGAAACCTATCAGAAAATTTTGTAATTGAAAAATTTACAGGAAAATCTAACGTTTCCCAGTGGATGAATATTTTTGAAGGAGAATGCCATCACCTGGGAATAGAGGTCGATTGTGAAAAAATTGAAGTACTTAGGTTATTTCTGGAAGGATCATGTCTTGACTGGTACATCATGTCTTGAGTTTATTGTGTGTTTTATGAGCATGGACATAAAACACACAATAAACTCAGAATGGTCAACATGGAGAGAAACGCTTTGTGGGACTTACGCAAAGGGTGAACTCCAATCAGGTATGCAATTTCATTCAAATATATACAGGGCTCATTGTTAGACTATACTATAACAAAAGAAAGACTTTTATTGGAAATAAATAAATCAATAAGCCTTATTGACCTCATTGCTACAGGATTGCCAAATTTTATATTTGATCATTTTGGTAGGAATAGCTTGAAGGAAACTAGTGATTTATTTAATAACATTAGAGATTTAGAACATTTAGTAACTAAAACTAATTTTTAAGATAAAATTAAGAAAAATATTGGAAGAGGCAAACCTTGCAAAATTTGTGAAAAAGAAAACAGAGGTATTCATTACCATCCATAATCCTTTTGTTGGTTTAAAAATAAAAGTAGTGATAGTCCAGAAAGAGTTCAAATGAAAAACGTTAATAATGATGAATTAAAAGCAGAATTAAATGAAATGGGTCAACAAAAACAAAAACTAGTAGTTATACCATTAATAAAAATTAAATTATTGCTAAATTATACATTTGAAACTTTGGGAATTTACGATTCAGGTTCAAATATTTCTTTAATAAATTCAAGATTATTATGCTTAAATACGAAACAAACTAATAAAAACAAAAATGTAAACATAAAAACGATTAATGGCGTGATAAAAACTATTAGAATGGTAACTGTAAAGGTTAAGATTTTTGATATAGAAAAAAAATATTAGTGTTTTTGTGATAGATGAGGAAAATATTGATAGCAATTTTTTAATTGGATTAGATTGCATAAAAAAATTTCAGTTAGTTCAAAACAAAAAATTGGACACAGCTACCATATATAACCTAAACCTTTTTGGAATATTTTCTCCAATACTCCAGATAGGTTCACACCTCTGACAAAGGAGATATATAATGTTTATTTTTGGGAAAGGAAGGGTGTAAGACCGGGCACCTGTGGGGTTGTAGGAAGAAAAAAAAATTTACAAGTCAAGAACTGTGAAATTCTGAAGGGGTTCCCTAAGGAGCAGGTAGTTTAGGAAGAGGCTTAATTGCTATTTACGACCTGTTGTTAGCTCCTGAGGCTCCTTTCCTACCCTATCCCTTCCCCTAAAGTAGTCCGCAAGAAAAAAAGAAAGAAAAAAAAAAACGAAAACTTCCCTTTAAAGGCTTATATAACCCGTATTATTCATCTTTTCTTTTCGGCTTCTAGTGTCAATATCCATCCAAATAATTTAATTGCATTAAATAAAAAACACATATATGTTACAAAGAGATAATCATAAAATGTAAGAAACTTTAATTTTATTAACCATGGATCGGCCGCCATTTTCCATTAGGTATGTACTAACACCAATCCACACGAGATTGATCACTGAAAACGGAACCTATTCGAGAATTAACTTTTCTTACTTTAGCAAATACATTAAAAGGCATATAAAGTGTAAACAATTTCTTTTGATAAATAATTTTGTTGTTAATTAGTGCAAGATGTAACCATTCATACCAATATTACAGACTAAAAAAAATGAATTAATTTAAATAAGTAAAATCATTTTAAAAAATAAAGTAAAGAAAATAAATACAAAATAATTTAAATAATAGCAAACATTTTTTTTTAAACTTTGAATTCTTTATTCGTATCTGTCACAGAAGAGAGACAACCAGCAAATATGACGGTGATAATGATAGGCAAGAGGAAGGATAGTACCAGCAGCTTCCCGGTCTTGAATTAGTCCGTTGATTCAGAAAAGGAGATCTCTCATTCAGCTCCTATTTAGTTTTATCCTAATAGTCATGCCATCCGTTGTCATATCGTATATCAGTAAAGACCGAATTTATATGCAACAAAAAGGTCAAAAATGTGCCATATAATATGCAGCAAAATCTGCAGTAATATGTAGTGAAACCTGAAAAATATGCAGGAAAATATGTATGATAAATGTCAGAAACGTGCAAAAAATCAAACAAAGGCTATAATTATTGTCTAAATAGCTTTAGAATTTTAATTTAAAACATTAATAAAACAAGTCACAGGTAAATCGGAAAACTCACAACATTTTCCCTAGAATTATTTTACAGCTAAACAATTCTTAAAAATTCAAATAATAGTAAAATAATTTTTTTTTATCATTATTTATTTTTTTTTTTTTGCAAATGGAGATTTTACAAGATTATATAAGGGAATACCAGGTGCAACTAATATAAAAGAAAGTACTTCATTGAAAGTATCTTTAGATTTGAACAAATTCGGCAAACAGTTCTGGGAAGGTCTCCAACTGTAAGAAAATTCCCGAAGTCTTCATAAGCAACCCTGCAGTAAACAATAAACTACTGCTCATTCCGATCTCAAATTATTGTATAAAATTCCAAGAATAGTTCATAAAAGTACTTGCATTTACCGATTTGAAAATTTCTTTCATATGGTTACTTATTACCCAAATCGCTAAAAATGTATTTTCCATGAAAAAATAACGTTTTTATTTGAAAGGGCTCCAGCTGTTTAACATATAACTAAATAATGCTCTTGATTTGGAGATTTTAGTTTTTAATAAAATTTTAAACGTAGTTAATTTAACATAATATGCACAATGGAAGCAACAGACTTACTGACCAGAATAGAATTTAAAATTCCAAAGAAGGGCAAGAGGAAGTTTTTTACTTTGTTAGAGGAAGTACTCGGATGTAAGAGCTCTAAAAAAGTTATCTAAATATTATTTTCTATACAAATACCAAATTATACATATTTATAATTTAAATTTTTATTTGTTTTCAAATGCAATTAACTTTAAATTATTTTAAATTGCAGGTACATGTTTCCATGCGGTGGTGATCACAATACCAACTTTAATTAGTTGTCTATTATTCTAGTAATCTAGACTAATTCTATAGTACACAATTTTTATTAATCGTAGATGTCAATTATCCATCTTATAAATTGATACATTACAAGAGCGTGTATCAGAAATTCATTTATTTTCTAGTTTATAATTTATTTTCTATTTTAATTGTCAGAAAAAAATATTAAAACAAAATTTTTGGCCAAGCATGCAAAAATATGCAATAATCCATCACATATGCAAAAATGTGGACAATAAAATTTAATATATCTGCGCCAAATGTATTGACTTGTAAAGATATCCAATCATTTTCGTTGAAAAACGTATCAATAAAAATATGCATTCGGTCATTATTTATCAGACTATCGTTAAGTCCGTGAACGTTATTTTGAAAACAGGAATAAAGAGTACCTAAGTTGGTCGATAGTTGTTTGTCGTAAGTCGGTATAATGAAATTCGTTGTTGATGTGCCAAGGAGCTTCTGTTATCATTCTTAAAATTTTGGATTGAAAAAATAATAGTTTTATTTAAATGCATCTTTTTTTACTGAATCGTAAATTTGTAAAGCGTACGTCTAGATGGATTTAAGTAGGTATGTTTGACGATTTTTAAAAATAGTACAGTTATTTGGTCGTTTGTTTAGAGTATTTCATTTCATTTTGAAGTGTGGGCCCCAGATCATCCTTCGGTCGAATGTTAGTCCAAGGTCACCTACCTGTCGTCTGAGGAATATCAATCGGCGGGCACCGTGTCTCGTCGAAGCGTCTTTGCTGTAATATATTATAAATAAAAAATATATATTAAGTTAAAATACAATATATCATCAAAAACTCATTCATACGTATGTACATTATATACCCTCAACTTAACGAACATTGAACCAAGCTCTACCTCCATGTGTGGAAGAGGAAACATTACTCTAGGAGATTACAGCGCTTCTCTCTCTCTCTGCCGCGTCACTGGCACTGTAAGCCAATGATAAACTATTTACAGTATTTTGTAAAGTAGTAGGGCCATGATGTCTACTACAATTCATACCATCTTTTCATTGACTTATAGATCTCATCGAAGCTCATTCCAATCTAATATCATCGAAGTATATTTCTCTTCTGTTATATTTGATTTAGGAATACCTACATCAGGTCAGTTCCTGAGCAGACTAATAAGTTCAGGTTAAACTCAGGCCATCTTACTAGGGCCCAGATCCTTCCTCTGAGCCAATACCAGCGTAGCTTAACCCAATGTACCAACGTACGTTAAACCAAAATGATCTCCATTTCACGTTCTGCTCCACTGTTAAAAATTTATTAATTAACATCAATCCAAATTTACCCCATTGCTTTCTAACCAATACCATATTTTACCAGCATCCCCTCTCCTAGCCTTCGCAGAGGCTCGTAAATAGTCGCTATCAAAAAAACTGATGCGATTCATGAAGTGCTTCTTATAATTTATCTACAGAAACCGGGGCTCTCCCGTGTTTCACAACTGTGCATAAAGGTAAAGTGGCTCTCAACCTTCGTTCGTATACAATATTTACTCTGTTTAAACTTTCACCAAACCATTAACGCTCATCGTCCTCCTATTCCAACACCTGCATACCATCCAGAGAGGCACCAACTAAGTGAGGAATTATTTTGTATAGTTTTCTTTTAATTTTTGATGCTGTATATACTGATTAATTTTATTCTTTGCTTATTTAAAAATTATATAATTAATGAAAGTGTGGAAGTATAGAGTTTGAATGTTCGGTTATAGATATTATTTTACTTCTTTGTTTATATATATTTTAATTTGTTCTAGCCAAATATATATTTTTTTTTAAATTTTATTATTCATAGAGAAATAGTCTCTGAATATATTTTTTTTTCAACTCCACTCTCCAGGTCATTTAAGAAGACATATGTTAATCAGCCGACATTTTTTTTTTTTTAAGGTTCCATTAAATATACTCGCACATATCATATGGGACCCTAAACCGTAAACTAAAAAAAGTGTCTTTTATACAATGTAATGCTCTTGTTATTGTTTGCTACTGGACTGTTTTCCATAAAACGTGATGGGAACGAACCGTGAACAAAGCAAACACTTAAAAAAAAAAAATTGCTGGGTCAGAGAAATTATCAAAGTGCAATTTATTACGCAACAATTACTTGATTAACAAGATACCGGTCCTAAACGATTATTGCATTTTTATCTGAATTTCTATTTCGGTAAACTGTGCTTTATTTTTTGTAGTTTTGGTTGATTCCTTGCTGAGCTATTATTAAATAAGTTTGCTTTGTAGCATTTACTAATTTTTATGAGTGGTGTCAGTAGTTTATTCCCTTAACACTTTTTTTTTAACTGATATTTGATATATTTAACACTATCTTTGATGATATTTAACACTGATTTCATACCTGTTACAGATACCAGTGTCAATCAAAAAATTAGATGGTAATAGTTAACTTATGGCATTTTTGTTTTAAAAGTACGCATGATTGGTGCAACTCGGTGTGTAGAGTTTTATTATTTAGGATTGTGAAAGGACAGTAAACAGGAGCACAGGAGCAGGAGCACCCGGTGATGTTTTGAGTACCGTAATTCACGATGGATGATCTCTCATCCAGCTCCTTTTTAGTCGCCAGCTCGTATAAATGGGCATGGCAGGCGTAGCCGTATCTATCAATTTGTTGGTATGTCAGTGAATATTATTATTGTTATAGTGATTAAAAGTACGTGTGTATTCATCGATAATTGCACGGTGCAAGAGTCGGTGTGTAGAGTTTTATTATTTACGTACCGGTGAGCTTCTGTTATTATTCTTTATAATTTTGGATTGAAAATATTGTAGTATATTTGGGTAGTAAAATATTTTGTACGTGCTTCTTTTGCTATGAACCGTAATTCTGTGAGGCACGAAAAAAAAATAATAAAAAAGCTTTACAATTTTTTATGCAAACAACTTAAACAAATGATTAACTGGTTGATAATGAAACATTATACAAGCAACATTATTTCCATTTGTTATTATTGTTGCTGTTTGTTATACAAGATTATTGCAATGTTGAATATTTTGATAAATATTCAACATGTAGGATGTGTTAACTAATGGGCTATATTTAGAGTCCCACTTCTTATTTATTACATCTGATGTTTGTTATCCAAGTAAGATCTTCTTTAAAAAATATTTTGCTTACTATAAGATAATTATCTATGTTGAGATACAATAAAAAAGGTCATTTGGTCGAAGACTCTACATAACAAAATCTCAGGAGGATACATAAATATTTTTTTTCTCTTGAATTATCAGTAGATTATGCTGATATATTGGATCCCAAAGATACTTTATGATAAAGAGGCTACGATAAAACTTAGAGAGTTGTATTTGGTATTGGTATATTTAATGAAGGCATGGAAATAAATAAATATCTTTAAATTGTTGTTGTATATGTTAAAATGTTCTAATTATTTCTAGCTATACTTTTGTATTTTTTGTTGTAATACCCGATCTAGTTAAAAGTTGAACCAATACACATATAGCATTATTATATTGGTAATGATTATAAGATGGCTTACATAATAGCTCAGAAATATTGAAATGTGGTGTATCTATCTTTTTTTACATCTTTGGCATGCTTTTTAGATGTATACATTGTAACGTACTACTTTTTGGTTAAATATCTGATTTGTTGCGCTAGCCCAGTGGAGGGGGAGCGGGTTCAACCAGACTTGTCTAAATAAATGTAAAATATTCTTAAAATTTTATTTAGTAATAATTCACCAATTATAAAAAACATTTAGTCTAACTTTGTACAATTTAATAAATACAGAATTTCAATGCTTTAATATTTACACACTCTGCAAATAAGTCAATGTGTGAGAAAATTTCTTCAAAATAAGCTATAACAAATAACCATAACTAAACTCACTCGTTTTCGAAATAGTCCTCTTTCACTGTTCAGCTGGAATTAATTCTCATAGTCTTGATCAGTTTTCAGTTCTTTAATATCCCACCCCATTGGGTTCAATGTACAGAATAAGGATGCACAAAACTAGGCCAACAGTTAAGCCAACGTATGCACACAATTTGTTAACCCTTTTTTCCATACTTTTCACTGTAACCTCCCCATTTCTCTCCCATGTGTTTTATAAATTGTCAACCGTGACAACATGTATATGTTTGAAAATATTGAGGTTTATCACTATGCATTTTTAGGTCTGTATTACTTATTATTAATCATTAAATTATTATTGAGATTTGTTTCAAAATGGCGGCCAACTAGAGGTTTCTTACGCTTTTATCACGACCATTTATGAAGAGAAAGCTAAAGAATAAATAAGATAAAGGAATCATTATATGTAAAAAAAGAAGAAATAAATAAATAAAAACGCCGGCCATAGCTATTCTCCGCGGCTACTAGGCCAATTTTTTCAAAAAATTGATCCTATTCTTCACCTTAAGCTCAGGTTTATCCTCGGAACTCGGCATTACCATTCTCTCATATTTCGGCTATTTATATAGATAGAGGAAAAGTATAAAGCGTTTTGAAATCCTTTTACACAAGGTTTTAATTTTTTCAAAATATTCAAATGGCTTTTCTTTTTTTCCCCCTTTTTTCATATATCGTCCCTACCATATCAAACTATCGAATGTGAAGATATGCGACATTCATTTTCCTCACTTAGAAACTCGCTAGTTGAGGCACGCATTAGGACAAAGTGTGGAATTCCTTACCATCAAGTTTTGAATCCTTGTGTCTTTTGGGAGTTATTTATTAGAAACTTTGCCACAATACTCGCCTAGCACCTTTCATAGGAATATGAAAACAGAATTTTTTCACATTCGATAATTTGGTATTGATAGAAAGACATAGCTATTTGGAAAGAATAAACCATAGTGTAATAATTTGCAGCGTTTTATAATTGTAACGTAACAATGAGCAACAGTATCTCTAGTTTTATAAACAGTATCAGTAGTTTTTAATAAATATTTGGATCGAACCTGTCAGAATAAAGGCACAGCTAAAAATCAGAAATTGTTGGGAAATCATATTAAAAGTTGTTTTTTTTCAATACTAATAAATAGCTTCTCATTAAAACGCACTAAACATTCGTAATACTAGATCGTTGGTCATTAGGAATGTTGAGTACCTTTTAATAGAGAGGAATTCAAAAATGTAGACAAAAAAACTTAAAACATGATTTTCCAACAATTTCAAATTTGGAGATTTTACCTTCATTCTACAACAGGTGCGATATGTATCAGATCTCCTATAATGTCGTATTAGTGGTTGAAATTTAATCCTTTAATGAGCATAAGCTCTCTCATGTAGAATGAAAATATCATTATGTTGATATAATGTGCATTGGTCCTAGCAATCATGGTAAATAAAAAGACGAATATGACTGAATTTCTTTTTTTCAATTCAATTCAAGTAATAAAAAATATATTAAAATGTAACAGTAAATTTATACAACAGAATAAAAGGAATAACAACTTTTTTTTTAAGGCAACTTCCTTTCATTGTTTACACAATTACTGATATTATCTTAGCGAGAATAGAAAATGAAATAAAAATTGCATTAATTTATCCCAAATAATAATATGATTAAGAACTTCCTGTTCTGCCATGGAAAAACCTGTCAATAAATGGAAAAACTGAAAACAATTTTCAAATACATTGAACTTTCGTCACCGATGGGTCTCAAATGGGCTCACGCCATATTTGCCCCACCTAAAACGGCTAGAGCGCTCTAACAAACAATTCTAATGGCCTTCAAACGTATTTTTTCCGATTTTTCTGCTTCTGTAATCTAATGAAATTTAATCAAACAAGAAGGAGGAATGTAGGTGGGTCAAGCATGATCACTGCCCGGTAAAGAGTTAAATGAATAAATACCTAATTAATAAAAATAATAATTTAAATAAATCTGCTACTTGTAAATAATTTAAAAAAATATTAAATAAATTAATGAACTATTCAAAAGGAAACATAAATATAAAGGGAAATTTAGGATCTGTTTACCGCGGGGGAACGGAGAAGGTTAAGCCGAGGAAGAAGTTTTGGCCGCTATCAGCGGAGGCGTTATTCCTGGCGGTTACTTTGTCACCGGCTGGGGAGCGGCATTAAAAGACGCTTAGAAACTTTCAACAAATGACACCGTATGTAGAAAACTTAGCCTCGGCCGGGCAAAGTTTCAATATGGAACTTTTTCCTGACCCATATTTCCTCTGGTGTACGATTTCCATCCGTGTGAATTTTCACATCTCCTGTTAGATTTCACGAGCTCCTCTTGCAGTATATGTTTCCGTCCGAGCATAGTTCTGGACCAGCCAACTTTGAGAATATTGAGAAAAAAAAAGTCTCGTAAATTGAGAATGAAAGATACAAAAACCAAATATTATATTAAGCAATGTTTCGAATAAAACCGTGTTTAAGAATTCCTTTCTTTTTATTAATTACTGTTCTGAAAAACCTGATATTGGTTCTGCTTTTTTAACTTGATAGTACTATGTAATTAAATATTCTTACTACACTTTATTGTGGCATTACAAAATTTATTTTCAAGGACTTTAATATTTCATAATTAAAAACAAATATCTTCGAAGAGACAGCTTATGTGCTTATAAACACAATAATGTTCTTTCCTTTTTCTATTTTTTTTTTTCCTTATTATTATAGATATGGGAATCGAACCTGCATCTCCATGTCTCTAGACACACACAACTACACTAATAAAATCGGCAAAGTTTTCATTTCTCTTTTTAATGTCTGATTTCTTGCTAAGGTTGAAAGATATCTCTACTAAAGCATTTTTAGACAATGTTAGAAATCGTTTGGTAAATTTTTCATGGGACTTATTTTTTATTTATAAGCTATTTCAGACGTCGGCTGCTTTGAAAGTCAGGAATAATTTAGTAGAACAGTTGTACATGACGATACAAACTTCGAAGGTGTTTGCTTACATTGATTTTACAACACGGCAGCTATCCAAGGAGCCGTTCGATAACTGTTTCTTACTGTCTCAAGAATCTCGGTGGGAAAAGAAATTGGAAGACTTGTATGTGATCGGCGTAAATGTTTTAAAGAGTTTTATGTATTACAGAAGTGTTTGGACTATAAAGGATGAGAACTGGGACAATTCCTGTTGGGTAGAATAAAAGTTTGAATATTCAGCACCATACTTGGTTCACCCGGGCCACAGCCAAATACTGAAATGGCTTTTCCTGAGACGTGAGACTCACCTTGCGGTGGTGAAATTCAAAGGTGGAAAAATAAAAAATTTAGAAGGAAAAAAAGCCAGGAATAATACCGATCAGATTTTTTATTTAAAAAAAATGATGTTAAGGAAAAATATTTTCGCTCTTTCTATTAGGTAATATAGTATAGGTAATAATAGTAGGTACTAAATATTGAAATAACTAAAATTTATTTTTTCATTTGCACGTGCCCCAAGGTTGGACTGTCCTAAGGTTTGTTTCTTAGAATCAAAATATTTCTAAAAAAAAATAAATTACTAAATACCCTTAATCCTCCTATTCTGAGTTCTTCTATCAAACACAATGAATACTAGATCCTAAACTACCGAATCATATAATTTTCTTTAGCAAATCATTCATTACCAGTTAAGAATTAAAATTTAAAACTTTCTGAAATCCCTTACCCGTTTCTATTCTTGAATCCTGCTCCTCGTTTTTCTTCAAATACTGCTTATTGCTTTACATCGATAATAATCTTTCTATGGTATCCATGTAAACAAAAATTAATGAGTTTCCTGGAATACCAAAGGCCTAGAATTATAGTAATTAAATTCAGGCTTAGGATATGTAGTTGATGACGCAAACTCAAAACTAGAAGTTAATTCAGCTTCAGCCTTTTTACTTCCTTGTACGAAGTAAAGTAAGTATTGTAATCCCGAAAATTTTCGGTATTCAGATTTCAACGGAAATATCCATTATCACCATCCATGACTCCATTTTGACTAGTTTCGTCGTGGTGCCTGTACGTACGTACGTTCGTATCTCCCATAACTCAAAAACGGTTAACCGTAGAAAGTTAAAATTTTGTATTTAGGATTATTGAAAAATGTAGTTGTGAACTTCCCATTTTGGTCACTGCTTGATCACCGGAAGGTCATAATTGATTTCCATCAAAAATTATATTAAAATACTATGAAAAACTTCTCAAATTTAGCATTTGTGACTTATATTGATTTAAATAATATAATAAATTTTCGTTGACTTTGGCAGGCCGGAAGTGGTACTTTACTTGAAAGTCATATTAGATTTTCATCAAAAATTATATTAAAATATAATGTAAAACATCTCAAATTTGGTAAATAGTACTTTTATATCGATATGAATGTAATTATTAGATTTTTGTTAAAATTGATGAGCCAAAAAGGGCTCACCAATTTCATAATAAACAACGGCTCACCAAGGTCATAATAAACTTACATCAAAAATTATATTAAAATCAAATAAAGGAATCATATGTTTCGCTAATAAACGTTACAAACGCAATTTGGTTTCCAATCCAATTAAAAAATTTTATTATTTGTTTTAAGTGTTAACATAGAGTGTAAAATATTGGTTTTCCTCCCCATTTGTGAGATGAACAAGTCTGCAACAGGAGAATAAGATATAAGTTGAGTGTGTTTTTCCGCTTAAAATGTCGAAACTGTCAATTTCCAATGCTTTATCAAGTGACATGAACAGTTCTAATGTTGTCAGCGAACACGGACAAATCTCTTAGGAACTTGTTGCCTACTGAAAGAAAACGACTTATAAAAACGGAATGAGAGTATGTCTGTGTGTTTTTTTTTCTTGTATTTTTTATATAGGGGTAAGGGAAAAATATTTCATAAGACGATGTGTGACTAGACGTCCACAACAGTATGAGATTCCTTCTCACTAAAAAACAACCTCCCTATTCATCATTGCCACCCAGCGGAACTGCTGTCAAGCATTACTTCGCGGGAGGCAGGATGGCCATGCGCCTACTTCTTCATTGGACCACTTATTAAGCCATTGCCTGACCTCTCTTCTCTCGCTCCTGTGCTCTGAGCTGCCTACCGATACGCGCTGCATAGTCTGCAAAAGCCCTCCAGTTCTCCAGTCTGGACATCATTAGAGCGACTAAGTTTTCCGGAACTGACTGTTGTCCAAGGTTCCTATCTAACTCTTTCTTTTCTTTAGCAAACCATGGGCAACAGAAGAACGCATGCTCCACTGTTTCATCCACTCTGGCGCAAGTAGGGCACGATGATTGGCCCTCCAGCTGGAAGCGGGCCCTGAATCAACCATGCCCAGTAAGCATCTGCGTGTGTGTGTGTGTCAATAGATGGATGTCGCGACGCCGAGTGTCGTTTTTGAAATACTGAAATCTTTGGAAATTAGTAACCATATTGTTGATCACTTTTTGAGGCACCGATTAATAGTTTAATAGGCGTACAAGGAAGTCATGTGTTGTCCACATCAGATATTTTATAATTATTCATATTTTATTTTTCATATATAAATATCTCTCTGACAATCTCACTCCTTATCTAATATTAAATTATATTTAATATCCATTTACGTTAACTAAAATTAAATATTTAAATTTTGTTTTTTAGTGTTTGATCAATAATTGATAATTTTCCTCTTCGATAGTAAATATAACCGGACAAGTGTACTTACAAATAAATTTAGCCAGTGTAATTTTATTATTTTTGGTGGTTATTATATCCCGGATTAAAAAATTGTTGAGGAAAAAAAAACTCCTGCTATTTTGAACGTCTGTCATTTCTGTGGAGAGCTACTGCTCAAATCAGACAACTAAAGGTAGACTTTTGCCGCTGTACCGTTTGCGATTGGAAGCACTTAGTAGTCGTTACTGCTAACTGTTGCTGATTGTATATTTCGTTGAAACTACTCACGGCAACGGCCAACTTCTGACATAATCTATATCGTTATAACATTTCCTGTATGTATGATCACAATATATTATATAGGTAAAACCTTTAAAATTTAAACCGTTATAGTCTTTGTGAAAGGAATATATACATGCCAGTTTCCAACATGGATGCTATTCTTGCTTTTTTATTAGAAGAGGAAAATGAAATTATGTTATTAACAAGATGTAATGATAACAGCTTATTCTAAATCCGGAAAAGTAAACGGTTTTATGCCAAATTAATAACTGGCCATTTGTGGATTGGTTAGGAGAGATTCAGAAACCTTTTTTGAGTAAATACCTTGCAGTTTAATTTTGTGTTAAACATAGTGAAGAAAAACTGGCAGTAACCTTACGATAAACAGGCAAATCAAACAATTTATCATCACCACCAAGTATAGCTTACGAGTGTGCATTAGGGCACTTTTCAAGAAATCAAAAAAGAGCTATACGTTTTACTTCTTCTAACTTCTCCTTTGCGAATACTTTTTTTAACACTTGGCATATTAACTTCTCCGAGAATTCTAGGTTTGTGTTTATAACATTTTATTTTACAAGCATACTTCTGATAAATTAATAAAATTAAGGAATTCCTAAAATTTGATTTCTCACATCCATTTGTTATACATGGTGGAGATGATAAATTTATTTAAAATGGTTGATAAACGATTTTGTACTTGTACAATTTGTTAATTTAAAAAAACAAAAACAAATTTTAATATAGAATTAATAAAGAAACAAACAAATTTGTATTAATTTTTGCTGTATTATTATCATCAAATTTCAAGAAACAAACAAAGAAGTTTATTTATTTTATACAAAAAACCTGATATTCATTAAAAAAATTCTATAAAACATTCATCGTTATTCTCATTAAATCTCTTAAATGTTCTATCCTTCACAATGTGCAGATTACAAAGGCAATAGAAGGCCTTCTCTAACTTAGAAGCTAACATCAAATACAATCACCTGGGAAGAAGTTGTCTGCAAGAGCCAATCCCTTCGGTTATCCACTATACTTAACACTCTCTACTATGAACAAAAAAAAATTATTTACATACAAGTTAAATGAATAAGTTTCTTTTTTTCTTTTTTTTTTTTACATCAATCAATAAACTTTAAATATAATTTATGACTAAAAAAGAGCATCAGCATTATGTCTGCCCTTAATGTGCTTAAGTTCTGGTTCTCTATGAGGGCGTGGGTTCCGCTTAGGATTGGAATATAGACACGCGATATATCGATATATCGGTGTTGAAAAACCGATATTTCTATCGATATCTTAACATACGATATATCGATGATTTAAGTTTCTTAATTTTGAGGTAGTTCATTCGAACTACCTCAAAATTAAGAAACTCCCATATTTTTTCGAGATTTCGCCTATTTAGGCGATGGTTAAGCGGTACATTTAGATTTTGTTGATCCAACTATATCGTTTGTTTGTCCATTCATATTAATATAATTTTGTTATTTCCTTATTATTTCCGATTATTGGAAATATCGATAATTTGGATATTTCCATAATTCATATTTACCTTCCGAACCATTGACCGTACGAATTATTGAGATTAGATTGTGTATTGTTTAAACAATTTCCTTTATTCGGTAAAATTCCAAAATCGTAACCCCAACATGGCGAAGGTCTCTTTTTAAGATCAGTCATGTCCTAAAAATTTAGATGTCCGCCATGTTGGGGTAACGATTCTTGAGTTTTACCAGTAAATATAACAATAAACAATATTTAATTACCCAACAATATTTAATAGATAAGATTTATATACAAATAATGTTAATTTATATTTTGTAAAGACAAATTGATGAAGATATAAATGATGAGCGTACTGAGATGTATATCAAATGAACTACATGCTTTTCGATGAATGTTTTGATAATGCACAATATAATCGGAAGCGTTGTTTTAAGATCAATAAAATTTTTATAAGTTTGAAGGTTTTATTATTGAAAAACTTCTAGAAGACTATAATATATGAAATATGCCTAAAAGTATTCAAAATAACAATTTGTCATAACATATTTTTTATTAAATATAATTCTTTTCTATCTTTTTTTATAATGATTCATGGCTAATACAAATATTGTTTTATAAATAATAATAATAATAATAATAATATATATATTTTTTTTTCTAGCGATTATCGGTGAATATCGATATTTGGTTTTGTAATATCGCAAAATTTCGAATATCGATATTTTCCTTTCGATGTTCCAACCCTAGTTCCGCTACCCCTGTAGTGGTGCTGGATGAGATGGAGGAGGTGCAGCTGGAGTACCTTCTTTTTCATTTTCCTTCTCTTTAGCTTTCTTCTTCTTTTCTTTCTCTTTTCCCTTCGAAAATACTGATTTATTTAATAGAAGAATTTGTTTAAGCTGATTTCTTTGGTTCTCCTTTAAATGGGAAAGTGTGCAGTCAATATTTTGTAAAACAACAGAATTTTGTAAATGATATGATTCTCCCCAGAGCTGTATAGATTCGAAATCGTCTCCACCCTGAGAACTGAAAACATCTCCTTTTCTGTCGGCCAATAATACAGGATTCACTGGTTGAACAACTTCTTTTTTAGACATGCCTATATTTACGTACTTCTTCAACATATTGATTTGACACAGCTGACTATTTCTCCATCGTCCGACGGTATTAATTATAAAATTTTATTATTATTAAAAATTATTAATTATATATTATTAATTATTACATCACTTACTTTTAATTTCTGTTTTTATAATTTTTTACTGTTACTGGTACGGCCTCTGTCGTTTTCAATGTTGTTACTTTGATTTTTTTCTTTTTGCCCTGATGATGGCCTAAAACTTAGGCCGAAACGTTGGCACAAAATAAATAAGTATTACTTATTAAAGTGTTAGTTTTGATCGCACCGCCCGACCAACTTCTTCGTTAAGTATATCTACGGTCAACCAAAACTCACTCCAGTAATCTTTATAAATCACATTTTTTTTTTAAAAAATCTGAGATCACTATATCATTCGAATTAATTTTGTTTTCCCCTTCTAAACTCTCCGTCCCTCCTCCCTCAAGACTGTTTTAGATTAAATTTTGTTATTATTTAGCTAATCAGAAACAAATTGTGTGTTTTTAGACGATAGTTCCCTCTTCATAATGCACATAAACCAGCCAAAGAAGGTAGGTTAAAATTAATATACTTTGGCTTTATGGAGCTATCTATCTGGATGCAGTGAGACCGGGGAGTGGCATGCTGAGTCCCTTGGTCCCTGGGGCTGGACGCTGAATAGAGGCAATCACCTTTCGCTCTTTAGCAACCACGTATTTTGACCTCGCAACTTTTTCAATACATCATCTATCCAACTGGTCTGCCCACTCACTACCTTTAAAGCATTTCATTTTCCTTATCCACAGCTTTACCTGACTAATTAATTTAATATTGAAAAGAGAATAGCTTATTTTAGCTTACTGGTTTAAAATGAAAATAAAAGAATTTTAATTTTAAAAAAGCAGCAAAAAAACCAAACGATATTGTAAGAAGGCGCCAAAAAAAACCCATGAATTTCTCAAACACCAATCAATAAAAAACCAAGAATATATCGACGTTGTAACGAGAAAATATCCTCTCTGTCATCAAATACCTTATGTGATTTTTATATTTTTTGGCGTCTAAACAATTTTGATTATATAATTAATTAATTATTAATTTGAAATAACACTCATTGAGACTGAGCCTAAACATGTTTACTACTCAGAAAATATAACAAAAAAATACAAAATTATTATTATCATATTTACCATATCTGGGCCATTCTAAAAAAACAAGAAAATCACAGTCCCATGAAGAAACCGAGCTTATTTGATGCAACTTGCAGATATTTTGTTTTGACAAAGCATGGTCTTAGATTGTTTTATCAGAGTTTTCATGTTAATAATAATTTTACTTCTGAAAACATGTTCTAAACATAAAAATATCCACTCCCAAAAAATGTCCCATTGCTTGAATTTTCTACATTGACTTTTTTCAGCGGGCAAAAAACCTTATTTATCGTTTAAAAATAAATTAGGTGTGCAAAAAAGCTAAGTATTTTCAGAAAAGAAAAATAAATTCGTCATAGAATAATTTCGTTGACAACTTGTTAAATTAATTGCTTGTCCCTAGCCCATGTATCTCATTTCCTCATTTCTTTTAAGAATGAGTGCTAAGTAAAATAACTTTCTTCTACAACGGACGTGATTCTCCCGAGGACGTCCGTGTTAGCATTTTTTTTTTTTGTTTGCACCCATATTTACAATTTTTAAAAATAAAAGCTTCTATCCCTTCTTTTGAGTCGTGGAAACAACCCTCTGCTGACTTGCCTAAATGGAAAACGCAAGAAAATTATTTTCATTGCAGGTTGAACGGCACGATAAAAATATAAAACTGTAAGAGATATAATAAAATATTCAGTAGGTGTGCAATTTATCCATCTTTCTTTAGAATTTATTTAATAATTTCTGTTCATATGTTCATGGTTAACTTTACAGAAGTCTTAAGTGCCAATTTGGTTATTACGGCATTAAGAGTTGGAAACTTAGAAAATGTCGGATCTACATTGCATATATGTTTGAAAGAAGTATTATAAAAGCATCAAAGTAGTCAAATATGCAAATTAAAATCAAAGAGCATTAATAAAGAAGGAATTACTGGATGCGTTCAAAGCTTAAATCTTTTTTACTCCGAACAATAAAATTTACCATTAAAACATCTGAGAGGTTGACCATCGATGTGCTTGATATATTACCATCATATTCATTCATAAATAGTTTAGATTTGTTTCTATTCACTATAAAATTAAGAAACATTTTGATATCTGTATTTGGACAATAATACCATGTATATATTCATCTCTATATCATGTTTATGTAAATAACTTCACCACTCTTCACCACATTTATAAGAGTTCTAGCTGGAAACGCTATATTTATTAAGAGATTTATAATACAACCCACAATGACAAAGATAAATTCGTTTTAAATGCGAAAAAAATTCATGGGTTTCTTTTGAGACTTAAGCGATGGTTCTGGGCAATCTGATGGAAAACTGCCTCCCTTCATTCGTTCGCAATAGTCCTGAAATCCACAATTTATATCAACAATTGAAACAACTTAATACTGTGGTAGACTGAACGATCCTAAAATGAGATGGCCAATTAATTTAAATTAGATAAATTTGGCTCGTGATCATTGGCTAAAATCAATCAGTGCCTGCAATTAATGTATGTGTAGTATAAAATAATCCGCATATATTCCTGTGATTGATCATTAATTAGTAAAGAAGTGGATGGTTGCTCTTCCAGGTATTAATAAAATTCACCGAAGGATTTATTGAAGATTAATTACAATCTCATTCTCACAAATTTTCGAAAATCTTAATTTCCCAAATCCCTTCTTTTACTAAATCAACTTCTTTTTTTTTTATTATAATTTACATGGAAGTTTTCAGGAATTTCAATAATTATTAGTGAACTAGTATAATTTTACTTATTTATAAAGGAGATATTGTAAAATTGAAAGTATGACAAATAGGAAAAAAAGTATATAGAAAAAAAATTGATATGTGATGATGGGAATACGACCCGAAATGTCAAAATCGAAAAGAAATTCAGGTGATAAATTAACAAGTCTATACAGGGGAGCCCTAGTTCCCTAATAATTATGTTTGTTTTTTTCTTTTTTAATCCGCATTTCGGGAGCAATGAAAATATTACGGAAAATAAAGGAATATACCAATTTCATTGCAGTCTATAAATTTCATGAACATAAAATTTTTCGAGATCTCGATGAATTTACACACTTGATTAAAAAAGTGTAATTGAATCACCATTTGAACCATCGTACAGGGAGTGCATTGAGTAAATGGGGATAGAGGATGAAACCCAAAACAGTATTTTTATCTAATAAGTCATAAACGTGTTACATTTGCTCCTGAAATTAATAAAATTCATGTAACGTTCATTTATTCAATATCAATGAAGTTATAATTACGTGATTATTACTCATCTGAATATTATAATTATATGATTTATTTTTTGAGGATTCGAACCTCATCATAGCACCCACGTATTTTAAAAGTGTCTACCATTAAGTGCAAAATCTTCTTATTTCTGTCATTTGTGGAGTGACTCGGAAGACATCATAAAATATATTCCCATTGTAATACTTTCTACTATTTGAGGTGTCCATTGTGAATAGAGAAGGTAGATAATACGCCATTACAAAAAAAATCCCAACAAAAAATAATTATTATATTTTAACAACCATCAATCACCTATCACCTGCTCTTTATATAATGTAATGATTTTGCCTGGTTAGCCTTGGTTGTTTCAGGTATTTACGTATGGACAACCAACGTCAAAATACTTAACATCAAAAGTTAAACTTATGGAAATAAGAGTTTACTAAATCGTTTAATCGTTTAAAAATTGATCTGACAGTTTGCACATGTTTTGTAATTTGTGTCTAAATGTTAGTAAATCGGACTTTGAATGGTTGCCAATTATTACAATAATTTTGATGTTACTTTTTTCAAGTCGTACCCGTTGGGTAGCTTGTTAGTTCTATGAAGGTGGTAGTTCATTTCGTTAAGGCAATTCTTGTATACAATCAGGGTTTGACCAAACGGACCTTTTCAGTAGCAGACTAATCATGCGAGAGACAGGGAGGCAAACAGGGGTGACACCAGATCCATCCATCAGGTTGGGACTTGTTGAACCTCCTCGACCACGGCTCTACTTTGTTCTTGTGATTCTCTTTAAGAGCATTTACTATCTCATCTGTCTTTGTCGTCTCTGGATCGTCTATTTCATCACTACTTATCGGAAAAAGGTCTCAGGAAAGAAAACAGGAAAAGCTGATACCGTTATATATGTATATATATATATATGTATATATATATATATATATATATATATATATATATATATATATATGCATATTGTTTAAAATAAATATCGTAGCAATTGAATAAGCGAGTTAACATTGACAAGGAGAAGGAGCTTAGAGGTTCGATCAGAAAATAAACCTACTACTTTAATGTGTCCAAACGTTTCGGTCTGATAACTTCACGGTAACGCCATAAAAGCATTATTAAAACATCGTTATGCCTTACGGTGTTTCTCTTCTAAATGCATTCCCAATCATCTCTTTGATTGCATCTTCGGTCAGCAATAGCCCCATCATGTGGAATATTAATTTTTTTTTACCTAAAAAAAGATTAAGTAAACGAAATAAGGATTTCGAGTCCGAATTTGAGATTGTTTATCTTGTTTGTCGGTTTATTTAAGTAGCTTTCTGCATATCAATCCGGAATAGTGCATTTAAAGGTAATAATTACCATTTTCATTTTGCACATATCTTAATATGTTTATTAAAATAGAAAGAATAAACCTTGTAAGGCTGCGGACGTAGATAGGATAGCCAGTGAGTTTTGAGGTGAAGAACTGAAGTGGGTTCTACAAGTATCTTTCCAAAGAATTTGGGATACTAAAACCATTCCATAAGAATCGGAGAATAATATAATTATTCCTATATTTCAGGAGGAAAAATTGATCTGTAATTATAAGAAGCAGAATGATCTGTAATTATACATGCTGTGATAATTACAGATCAATCTGCTTGTCCTCGGTCATTTCAAAGTATACACGAGAATCTTAGAGCAAAGGCTCTAAAAATTGGTAGAAGAGGATATGGAAGAAATACAGGCTGCCAGTTCGACAGATTCAGGACCGTAATTTTCTCTTAGAGAGATTTTAGGGTAGAGTACGTAGCGTTCATCTGGCATATATAGATTTGAAGAAAGAATTGCTTCCACTGCCTGGATAAGAAGTGTGGCTCACTCTTCACATTAAAACGATCTCTCCGAACTTAATAATCTCTATAAAATCGGTTTATCAGGACCCCAAAGCACTTGTAAGACTTAATGACTCAGTGTGTCTTTCATTCGGATTCTAAACAGGAGCTAAACACCCTCTTATTTAATTTGATGGTGGATGATACATCGAAGGTATATAAGCGAAAAACACCCAGAGCAAATATGGGCTAATGGAATACCTGTCCTGGTTCAGAGTGTCATCTATAAACATGACATAGTCCTGATTGCAGATTTCACTCGTCAGTTGCAGATTGCTGTAGATGATTGGATAGAGAAACTTGAAAGGAAAGACCGAAGAGAAAGATCATGCATGTTGCCTACGAAGAATAGCTCTAGATAGTTGTAGATCCATAGGTTCTACGATCACAAATTATATGAGCATTGACCAAAAAGTACCGAATCGTGTGATGAAGGCTATTGGTGTATTTTACCATTCTACTAAATACCTACCACCAATGTTAGCAATAGATTAACAAGCAATCTAAGCTCCAACTCTTCTAATCCGTTTTTGTCTCAATGGCTACATGGATCGGAGAGCTGGACTGCCTTTGATAAGCATATAAGCAAAATTACAGCAACAGAGATGAGATTCTTAAGAAGGATTAATGGAAAGACATTGACGGTCCTCGTGGCTGGATGAGTCTGGGTATAAGGCCTATCAGAATTATCCTAAAAAAAAGACAGTTCAAGTGGTTTGGAATGTTTGCTGGATGGGTGACGAAAGAAAGGAGATAGCTTTTAGAGGCTCGCTCTCATGGAGCGCCACCGTTTGACCGGTCTGAGAATACATGGAGAGACTTGGAAGGGCCAGAGATGAGTATGGCAGAGATGAGAGGAATGGCAGGGCATCGTGATCAATGAACAAGGTGGTTAATACTACTGCATGCCTGATGGTACGATGAACATATAGAAAGAAGAAGAAGATTAAAACAATTTTTTTATATTTTTAATTTAATCTAATATTTAATAAATATTGCTACGTAATTGGAGTATACATATATAATCAACTATTAATTTTCGAAATTGTTGATTTGAAATGAAATAATGAACGATGTTTACTGATAGTTCGTTAAAGAAATATTTTATTATATTTAAATTTAACTAGAATGCGTAAGATTTGCTCTTTATCGAATTAAAGAATTAAAAATAAAATCAACCACATAAAGACAAGTAACGGGTCTCTGAGAGTTCTCCAGTAAAATTGTTCTATAATTCTGTAATTTTAAAATTTCCATAGTATCCTAGGTAAATGAAAGTGAATTCTTCAGGAATTTTGTTCAGAAATTTCTGCCGTCTCGAAATTAATTTGGCAGAATCGGGATCTTGCTTCTAATAATAATAATAATAATAAAAGGCTTAGCGAATCCAAAGGTTCGATGCCGATACCACCAATCGCTGTGTACAAACTTACGTTGTTTACCTACCGTTTAAACCCAAAGCTGTAAGACCTCAAACACAATCCTTCTATCTACCATCTATGCATCGGTCTACCCTTATCTAATGTTACTTGTATAAAGTAAATATTAAAAAAAAAAAGAAGAAAAAACAGCATGAAGTTCGTAAAATAAAATATAACAGAGAACATTTAAATACGATTTTTGCCAAATATATCTATATAGCAGTTCTTTTTATAACACAAAAATAATCAAAAATAAAGTAAATGTTTGTGATCTTGTTTTGACTTAAAAAATATAACAGACATTAATTATCATAATAGGGCATATTATCAAAAAATCCTGCCTCGATAATTGTTTAAATTAGGATTGATTCAGAGGCATTATTTAATATGTTGTTAAAAGATAAGAAGTAGCAAATGTAAGGAGCACATAGTGTGTTCACGATGCTAGCGACAAATTTAGATTTGCAACTAATTAAAATATCTGAAATAACAAATTAAACCAGCTACATCGGAGACTGAATACTTGTTTTGTTTTTTCCTATTTTACTTTTTAAAGTTTAATGAATACTTAAAATTCTTATTTATCGATAGGGAGTCAGATCATGTTCAATTTCCTATTCTCTCTGAGAGCTCCGGATTAAGAAAATTCCTTCTCTTCGATTTCAGCTTACCTATCTCTGAGACTACCCAATGACCATCTCAAGCTCAGAAATCAAACATGTACTAACGGAATAATAAATACAGGCCAATGTTTCATCATTTGCCTTGCAAAATTCGATCATTTTATTGAAATATACAAGATTTATTGAAATCATACCTACCCATCTTCTTTCTTTGAGGGGGCACATGCTACTACATTTTTACATCAGATCTAAACAATTCAAACGAAGTTTCGAGATTTCCGTATGTACATTGGATGTGGAATAATATCATCTGAAAACAGACTTTAACATGATTTGTTTAATCAATAACGACTTATGGTGTTACACTTGACAAATAACATTTCTGCTTGGTATTTTTTTTCCCAATATTTATGGGCAATATTGGTATGAATTTTAATTTTAGCCACGATTTAGCCGTTATGCACGCGAGTCAGGATTAGGGTAGTAAATCTATTTTTATTTTATCTGACTTCTTTAATAGAATATTTCATCATTAGATTCTGAATGAATTTATAGCACATTTCCAAATGACGTTAGATTACTGTATGAATCAACTTATAAGATATAAATATATAAGTTATGAGCGGCAGTAGGATAGTATTACTTCTGATACCATGAATGCTAAACATAAACAGTGTAAAGGATATATAAGGAGGATTATAAGAAAGAATAAATCAGCATGTTTTCAGAAGTCGAACAGTGAGTTTTATTTTCAACCTTTTCATTCTTTTTTTTATTATTTTTTGTGTCACATCGCTTAACTTTTATATATATATATATATATATATATATATATATCAACTTATAAGATATCTATGTAGCCTCATTTAAAAAAAATATATAGATTTCATATCATTCCAGACCTGGATTCCATTTTTGCTCTTGAATCCAAGATCTTAAAATTCTTCTTGATAAAAATTGTTATTGTCCAGCAAAAAATACCGTCTCCTTAATATAGTTGTCAAGCCAAGAATCATGAAGTATTCTCGAGAGTCCAGTAAACTTTTCCCTTCTGGTTAGGCCTCAAGCCTGGACCACTTTCCAGTAACTAACGCTAAAAGTTGGTAGTTTATTTGGTTGACTACTATAAACATTATTATGCCTTCTGTCAACAATCGTAGTCCGTCTATGTCGTCAACTCTGCTAACATGCTGTCTCTCCTATGATTTCCCAACTTCTTAAGATTCACTATCTACTTGTCTATTGGTTCCGAAGCGCTACCTGTCTACTTTACGTTTCCCTACTTATATTGTACATTAATTATAGACCTGGGAAAATCTGTACTCCTTGACTTATTTTTGGCCACGCACAGTGGGGCAGAACGTCCTAAAACCTGGCATAAATCCAAAAATCGGATGTTCCCTTTTAAAGAATTGTATTGTTATTGAGGTCTGAACACAGGAGGAGTTACCGAATCCCACACTGGTACTTTCACATATTCACATGCACCTGGACATGTGAACTTCATCAGCTCGCTTCTAAGTAGGCAGTTTGGTACCATCATTCACAGTGTTCATATCAACAGTTCTCTTTAAGTGTCTCCCTATTTCTGAGTTTTTATATTTTTTTAAATCAAACTAATATGGGTAGTGCTAAGTAATTATAACTTTCTCTATGGATATGTTGTAAGTAATTAAATTTCATA
The DNA here is from genome assembly GCA_948150685.1 of Rhaphigaster nebulosa. NCBI lineage: Eukaryota > Metazoa > Arthropoda > Insecta > Hemiptera > Pentatomidae > Rhaphigaster > Rhaphigaster nebulosa. Next base: position 120,267,808 of record OX411306.1, on the reverse strand, counting down.
TTTTATCAATTTTTATCTTTCATGAATATTGTTTGACGAGTTGGGATAAATTTGTTAAAACTAATGAATTTAAATTAACTTTGGAAGAACTTTTATAAAGTACTCCACTAACTTTTTTACGTTTTTCTAATCAGAATTTATCTGTCTATGAAGGCCAAAATAAAAATCTTGCCCGAAGTTGCCTCCTTCCGATATTTTTAATTTTATATACAACTTTTCATAAAAACACAATTAACACCCGATCTCTCATTTTGGCTGATTCTGCTAATACCAGATTTATTTTATATCAAGGAGGGAACTATATGACATAATCAAGTCATCAAATAAGAAAACTGTGGAGTAGAAGTCAGAATATATTTAAATATATCTACTAGCTGGAACGGTTCAGTTCCCCTAATAGCACTTTCTTGAGAATATCTCTCTTATTGAATTTGGATGCATTGCCTTCTCTTCTCTGTCAACCAAACTTGATAAATCGCAAAACGCTTGGTTACCCAAATAGCTAATATATTTCTGTTTTGAAACGCGCCTGATTCTCTCTATCTTTCATGTTTTAAGGATCCAAATGTACGCCTCAACATTTTTGTTTCGTAAACAAGACTAACACTAATAAATAGGGACATATATTGGAAAAAAACAGTGCCAAGCGACTCAGTAAACGCAGCAAGATAACCTATCTGAAAAGTTGCCTTATAGAAACTCTCAACCTACCGTGGCGGTATATATATATATATATATATATATATATATATATATATATATATATATATATATATATATATATATTTTTTGTTTTCGGTTGGCTCTACAAACTTTGTAGATCTTTGGCCGCCTGAACCAGCCTTCTCCACCTCTGCCTATCTTGGATCACTGGTTTCCAGTTTGCTGCATGTAGCTCTTTCGCATCTTTGTTGATCCTATCTATCCATCTGGTTTTTGGCCTCATGGTCTCTTGCCAACTATTGTGGCATTCATCTTTGTGAAAAGGCGTCCTGATGGATTGCTTCGAGCTACATGCCCCGTCCATCTTAACCTCCTTGCCTTCATATCATGAGATATTGACTGACCAGTTTCTGTAAGCAATTCTTTATTGGTCGTTCTTCTCCATGATTTTAGATTCTGATCCCATATCGCTCCGGTTATCGTGCGGAGGACTTTCCTTTCGAATCTCTCGATTCTGCTTCCTTGGATGCCAGTTAGAGCCCAGGTCTCACAGCTGTACATCAGAGCTGATTTTATTACGGCATTGTACACCGTTAATTTGAGATCTCTAGAGATTTTTCGGGATTTCAGTACTCTTGAAAGAAAGAAGAAAGCTCTCTATGCGCTTGTTATACGCTGGTCTATCTCTGTATGCCGAGGTATTTAAAGCTGTCTACTTTCGGGAATGTTCTGCTATCCACGCAGATACTATAGTTGGGGTGGACTTTTCGTCTAACTATCATATATTTTGTTTTATCTTCATTTACTTGCAAGTCTGCTTCTCTTAACAGAGTCTTAGCGAATCTCTCAATATCCTTTTCATTGCTTCCAAGGACAGCTAAGTCGTCCGCGTACACTAGGATTTTGTGTTTCATTCCGACGTGCATCCCTCCATTTTCGCGTGATGTAGTTCTGATCACCTTCTGCAGGGCTAAGTTAAACAGGATCATCTCCCTGCCTCAGACCTGTTCTGACTTTGAAGGCTTCAGACACATCTCCTTGTATCAGGACTCTGCATTTGGGGTCGTTTGTGCACGCCTTCGTCAATCTCACCAATTTCTCGGGGATACCCAGCTCAGTCATGATTTTCCATAGGCAGTTTCTGTCCACAGAAACATATGCTGCTTTGAAATCGACAAATAAGGCGTGCACATCCTGCTCTACTTCCCATCGTTTTTCGAGTACCTGTTTTAGGATAGAGATCTTATCCGAATCCTGCTTGGTGGTCGCCTATTATATTTTCATAGTGGGAATATATTCGGTTTAGCAGGATATTGGTCATTATCTTATAGGCAACCGGAAGGAGTGCTATGTCTCTGTAGTTGCTACAGTCATACATTGATTCCTTCTTTAGGATAGGGCATATTAAGCCTGTGTTCCAAGGCTCCGGTATCCTTTCCTCCTCCCACATTTTCTGGATTAGTTTAGGATTAGGCTCTTAGAGTTTCGCCTCCATCTTTAAACAGCTCTTATGTTATGCTGTCCAACCCTGGAGCCTTTCTTCTTTTAAGTCTGTCGATAGCTATTTCCACATCCAGAATATCTGGTTTTTCAACCTCTTGTGGATCCGAGGTCTTCGGCGTGGTCCTTGTCTTTCTTCTTCTTTTGTGGGGTTCCCTTGGTTGAGAAGTTGCTGGAAATGTTCTTTCCAGATGCTTAATACCTTTTATTTTGACGCCGTCAGTTTCCCATCTTTTCCTCGCATTTGTGTGTTTCTCGCTTTATATCCTATCCTTTCCTGATGTCAGCGTAGAATTCGCATATGTTTCCGGTCTGGCAGTTGTCCTCAATAGTTTGCAGTCTTTCTTTGAGAAATTCTCTTTTTTCTCTTTATATATTTTATATATATATTTTATGTTTATATATTTTATATGTATATATTTTATGTTTATATATATATATATATATATATATATATATATATATATATATATTTATAAGAAGAGGAATAGCTATGCTGAGATAAAAGATGCTGTCACCAAAGATCTTTCCAAACGTGCGTTATTGGAGAGCGGCTGCACAAGATCAAGCCGCCTGGAGTAGTATCTAAATATATAAGTTAAATTAATGAAAAACCGAAAACAACACAAGCAATGTAGCTTTAAATTATTCTACTAAGACTAAATTTATTGATGTTTTATTTATTCAAACTCTCAAAAGAAAACAAATAAGAAACAACCCAGGACCGTTTTTTCATTGCTTGGGTGGTGAACAGGAATTCAATTTCCTGTAGAGGCCTCTTCAGGTATTACATAGTTGGCAAGCTATTGGAATTGGGTTGTTTACAATGGCGTTTTCATTGTTATTAGAAGGTATTATACAGTTGGCCGCTGTGGGTTATGCTTCCAGAGGCGGGAATATGGCACTTGTTGCAGACCTAGAGCTAAATTTTATGGTCGATCGGTGAACATTGGTGTCTTCTCGATTAGAAAATTTATCATGTCATAGCAAAAATCCATTATAGTCCACTTCTACAAGATGGCATCCATATTTGTATATTTCAGGTCAGTTACTTGCCTTTAACATTTTGTATAACGTTCTATTTATCGATTGGAGCATGATGACAAAGATATATCCACCATTCATAGGAGTTCTTCAGAATTCATGTTGCAACATATAACTACCATTTTGTGTTATACCTACAACAATATTTCTGTCCAAATTGGATGAATAATCTCAGTACATGTCTGTACCTCACAGGTATTGGACACTAAGTAACTTTTCTCTAACTTTACAAGAGAGTAGTTTAAAGAGATGTTTCCCTCTGGATAGTGAAACATCGTTCTTTATTCAACTTACAAGAGAGTGCATGGTGTGTCCTTCACCGATTTTGATCAAAATTGTTTGGGCGATTCTACATTGGAAAAATGTCGACCCATATCCTACCGCCAATTGGTCCGAGGAGCTGAGGAAAAAATAGATTTTTTCTCACCAAAAATTATGGCAGATTTAGATTCAGCACATCAAAAAACCTTAATGTTAAAAATATTGCCGAAAACAAAAAAAAACATTTCTTTTTCAGTTCGGGGGTGCTCAAAATTTTGAAAGCCACAAAATTACGTTTGGATTTGAAGCTTTGTATCTCGTCTTTAATTTACCCGACATCGACGTTCTGGAACTCGTTCAAAAGAGGGGAGTTTCTTCTTTCCGTACATATAAAAAAATATTGCATTATCTTAGAAGGAGTGTTAAAGCAGTGTTAAAAAAAGAAGATTACCATATAAAAACAAAATTGAAGCTTTTGCGGTTAATATTGTTTCTAAAACACGTAGAAACACCACGGTTAAAGGACATTTACAAATGCCCCAAATTGGTTTGAATCCTCTGAAGAGTTCATGATTTATTAGCGATTAGTTGAATCTAAAAAAAATTTAAATTTAATTTAATTTAATTTAAATTAAAGACGAGATACAAAGCTTCAAACCCAAACGAAATTTTGTGGCTTTCAAAATTTCGAGCACCCCCCAACTGAAAAAGAAATTGTTTTTTTGTTTTCGGTTATATTTTTAACATTAAGGTTTTTTGATGTGCTGAATCTAAATCTGCCATCATTTTTGATATGAAAAAATCTATGAGCCTAGTTTACTTGATATTTTTAACAATTTATTTGACCAAAAATCAATTTTTTTTTATTTTATATTTTTCCTTTAATGCACATTAAAAAAACAGTGCTTAGCTGGAAAAATCATGCCGATATCATTTTTCAAACTCGAGATATAAAATAAAGCATTCTCAGCACGTTTTATTTTTTTTTCAGCTCCTAGGGCCCATTGGATAAAGCGGTAGGATATGGGTCGACTTTTTTTCAATGTAGAATCACCCAAAAAATTTTATCAAAATCGGCGACGGACACATCGTGCACTCCTCTTGTTAGTTTTATCCAGTTTCCATTGTTAACATAACAGTTTTGAAAATTATATCCTACATCAATTCAACACTTGTTATCTTTCCAACATAGTCATTTTCAATTCTAAAATAAAGTCTATTCATTGTAGAATTTTTGAGAAATGTAAAATATTGTAGGCTAAAAAAAAAAAAATCAATAAATTGAATAGCCGTTTATTGTCGTTAACTATATTCATTTGATTTTTTTTTTCTCTTCTGGTAAAAACGAGAAAGAAAAAAAAACTTTTACTTTTGGTGCAACTTTGAAATCTGAACCTCGGAGTTATTGGACACGCTAGGACATGGAGGTATGTCACGTTTCCTTAACTTCACAGGAGAGCAGTTTGAACACGTTTCCCTCCGAATGAAAGTGAACTTAGTGCTCCTTTAAAAGAATACCGTTAGATTGTAAATCACCTATCTATGCCAGAACCTCCCTTTAGAACCCCATAGTTTGTTGTGAATAATATATTGAGGTTAGTAAATTAAAAATCATTAATTATAGTTCAATAGTCTATATTTTGAGCTTGACTTTTCTTTAGTTTCGCTTGTTCCAATCACCTATTTCTTTGAAATTTGGTTTCTTGGAAATGGATGTATGTAGAAAAAATGGTTCTGTCCAAGGAAGTAAATAGATATAAAAACTCTGAGAGATATTTTTTTTTTCAGATTTTATAATCTTCTTATAATCCATTGAAACTATTCAAATATTCAATACAATTCATTAATCAATAATTTATTACTAGAGTTTTCAGTTAAGTAATTACCTGAACATTTTTAGTATAAAATGAGGGGCCAAAATACCTACTCACCCATCTAAAGCTTTTAGAGCATTCTAAGCAATGAATTGAAAAGTCTGATTAAAGTTATTCCTTATGAAATACGAAGAGGTTATCTCTTAATAATCGAGATGCTAATTTTAAACATGCTGTATACATTTTTTAAATTGAATATTCCATTTCCCCATTTCAACCTCCATTTACAGACTCGGTGTCTTATAGAGGAATAGGCTGATATTTCTGTTGCGTGACGGAGGAAGGAAGTCAATCTACCCTCACGAAGAGTGTCCCAGAAGGAGGTCCCTGAAGATGTCGACTCTCATGATAGATGGCTCTTGTCGCTCATGTATTTTTCAGGCCTTTCGTCTTGACTTATTCATCTGCGAAAATATACCAACGGATGATGTTTTCCTCAGCTATCTAGCCATCTGGTAAACGACTCGTCGATGGAAAGTTTATGCTTTTACTTAATTCTCTAGCAAACTAATATAAAAGAGGTAGTTGGAAATTTTGACAGTTGGTAATATTACGGCGAAATATGAATAGCTATTGTTGTTTAACTTATTAGAGGAAGTCCTCGGGATCAATTCAAAATTTCATTGGTAACTTCAACTCCCAATAATAAATTTATTGAATTAAGTCACACTACACAAAACTTTGTGTCCTTACGGGGTGTCATCCCCATCAATAGACTGCAATATTTCATTAATTCCGCTATTCTATATATAAAATATTTTATCTTGTATATCTTACAATCCATTTCACAATTTCGTCCCGAGTATTAATTAAAATTGTAATAATAATTATATAGGAATGTCTAATCACATCATCTCAACCTTTTCACAATCTATCAAAATTGCTCATACGCTTATATCTCGGTATAAAGAAATTGTATATTGATGGAGATAGAAATAAAATATTAAATATTTTATAATCATGTCAAAGCCTTAAAAAAATAAATTAGTTTAATTTTTTTTTTTTATATATAGCTTTGTTTCTGTGACTGCTAACAGCAAATAACTGAAATTCATGGCGTATTTGAAATAATTATGCCTGCTTTTGAAACATTAAATCAGGTGTCTTAAACACAGACACGGTTGTAAGCAGTATATAAATGCTGCATAAAACTATAACAGAATAGGCTCAACTTCAGACTAGTAAAAGTTATACTCCTCATATTTAGTTCTTTCATATAATATTTTAAACCATTATGTTTCAAACAGTTCTATTATGAGATTGTCGATTATGGTAATTTATGGACGACTTACACATGGCATGTGACATTTTGCCATATGCGCATTAAACTCCGCTATAAAGACTGTTTTGCATAATTCCTTTGGAACATGCTTATGAAATTACGTTTTATCAATTATTTACATTCAAACATGCAGCACCTGTTAATGTACCATGCTCTATTTTAACTTGAATGGAGTTTATTCATCGATCGTTATACAATTTATTCCATATAGGGAAATGTTACCAACTTACTAATGTAATTCATCGACGAAATGCTATAAAATAGAATGAAAGAATGTTTACGCCTGTGGAGATAAAATAAGTACAGGGTAGATGTTGAGATGGGAGATTAGCTTTTAACCGGGACTTAAAAAGTTATTTTTACTAGTTATATCGAGGCCTCTAACGTTTCAGTTTTTGTGGAAGAGCAGTGGAGATTGATAATGAGAGGAACAGAGGATTCGGAAGGGAAGAAATGCTTTGATAAAATGATCTTTTGAACATATGATAGGTATATCGAAGTAGTTAATGTTTAATCATATAACACTTATGTTATAATTCAAAACTTTGATTAGCTTATTGCTTATTATTTATTCTTCCAAATCAAAAAATATCAATTAAAAATCTTTCTTAAAATCCTCCATGTTCCTCCACTAATCTATCTAAGCATAACTCGAAGGCCTTGAGATTTCTTAGTGCGCTGATTTTCTTGAGATTTCCAAAGTTATACTTTGGAAGTCCTCGTAATGGTCAGAGTTTTATTTCCCCCAAAGTTGAATTGTATTTGTTCGAACTGCTCTGAGTTTCGTTACGCAAATAAGCTGTTTTTTAATAGCTTGGAACTTTATTTCTAAGTTTCATTTCTTTTATCTCTCTCCTAGAACTACGGTGTTTGAATTTAGTTAGGGAAGAGACGTTGCTAGCTACTGCCTTTCCCAATACCTGTAATCCCATAACAATCTCCTCATCGAATTTGCAAAGATTTGAATTAAAATTTAAATGATTATATTAAAAGAGAAACTGTTCTACAGGAATTAGCAGAAAATTAAGAAAAAGGATACTATAGGGTGCTCTGGCGATAGGTAATATACTATGTAATAGTAATATACTATGTAGATAGGTAATAATGATTAAAACAAACATGTTTTATATGAACAGATCATTTATCTTTTCAGCTATTGATAGAAGATAAGATAAGCCTCATTACGATACACCACAGCTCGCCAAAATCCCTATTAGTTCTTACGCCAGACTATATGCCTATTTAAATGACAAATAATTTTAGTTGATTTTGTCTGATATTTTCCTTTGTTATTTTTAGCTTCTAATGTACTATTTTACATTTTATTTAATATTCTATCTTTTTTATAGCTACTTAATATATTTTATATATTTCTTATATAAAAAAAAGACAGCGTTTTTTTAAAAAGATATTTCGCCTGTCATATCATCTTACTCAAGAACGTGGAAATCAACAAACGCAATATTACAAAGATAGCTGGCCATTAATGTATACCACCTAAAGTATTCTTGAGCAGGAACAAAAAGAAAGAAAACACTTTAGAACGGAGTAGAGAAAGAGTCGAGTGAAAGTAACATTTCATAGGGAAAAAGAAATGTACTAAATAACTGTCATATTTGAAGGATGCCGGAGTGGAATAATTTGAAAAAAACTGCTCTGGAGACAAAGCGAAGAAATGAAAAGGAATGCCGGAGGCTTTCATATCTGAGCCATCTTCCATTAACCCCGGTCTGGCTAATATAACTTCTCTAAGGGGCGGACGCTTTACATCGGCGATGGACTCCTTTCTTTATTTCAGTTTTGAGTACACTCCCATGTATTAGAGTATTGTTTTTCCATTTGTTTCCTTTCAAATTATAACGATTGTTTATTAAAATATAAAATATAAGTAATGCCGACGTTTCGACCCACATTGTCTTCATCAGGACTATAAATAAAGATACAAAGATACAAATGTCGGGGTACAAAAACATATATTAAAAAAAACGACATGAAAATGAACAAATTGAAAGTAGAAATAATAAGTAAGTTATAGATGAAAACAATATTGACTGATATAACACTTGTTATAACAAATAGTTAAAAAACATTTGTAAAAATACTGAAAAATAATAATTGATAAAGTTAAAATGATAAATAATAACATTAGTAAGAGTAAATAACTTACAAAACCAATTATATTGAAAAAGTGACAGTTGATAAAGCAATGAATGATAAATAATTAGAGTATTAACATAGTATAGAGAGGAAAATAAAGTTATAATGTGCCATCTAAAAGTGCCTTCACACATTTGCCAAGCCTAGGCAAGCCAAACGGCAAAATTGTAAAGAGGGTTTGCAGAAGCTTAGCAAAATAACCTATCTGCATCCAACTATTCCATTGTCGGCTATTAATTTCGTTTTAAAATAGTTTTATTTTTTAAAGAAACGATTAAAAATATGAAATAAAAAAATATAAATATATACTTTATGTAAATACACAAAAATATGGTTGCAACACTACCCTTTATGTGGCGCTTCCCGGAAGAACGGGATCGGACTCAAACACAGAGAAGCCAATTCAAGGCAAGAAAATCTACCCACTTTACACATTTGCCAATCCTAGGTAGGCTTGACAAATTTTTAAAGACACCTTTAAATGAACTCACCTCTACATCCTTTGAGAAGCTGAGGATAGACTGTCTCTAAAGGAAACAAAAAACTCGTCCGTTTTAAGGGGCCAGGAGCAATGTAGGAGGGGATTTTTATCAGAATTTTGGTGAACATCTTTAAAATATTGTAAAGCAATTAAAAGAAGGCTTAAAAGTAAATACAATGCTGAAACGTAAATGCTAAAAAAATTGAAATATATACTGGTATGTATGTAAGAATAAATAATAATACAACAGTAAAAACAGAATGAGATATAAACTGTAAACAATTAAAATAAAATAGTGCAAAGTGTCATAAAAACAATTACAATGTTAAAATAAATACAAAGGATGAACAAGATAAATAATTTTGAAATTATTCAAGTGAAAAATTATTTGTAAAATAATGTGGAGTTTTACGTAAATATATGTTGAAATAATTTATGCAAAGTAACACTAAGGTATGTACATAGTATATAACTATTAACAAAAAAATGGTTGAAGTAAATACATTAAAGGGTAAGTACGGGGTGGAAAAATCAATACAGAGTGAAATAAAACATAAAAATAAAGTATATAATATCTAGGTATGTAAATAGGAAATTTAATATAAAATTAGAGCAAGATTCTAAATTTTCTCATCAATTTGGAGAAGAGCTGGGAGGATAGTATCTGATATAATAAATTCGGAAGAAAAAAATAAATGAATAAAATAAAATAAGTATAAAAAGAATTGAGATTAAATAGGTGATACAGGGTAACTATCTAAAAAGGAAGAGGGGTGGAAAAAGGGCTGTCTAAAATTAAAGAAAATTTACTGTATTTTAATTAGGTATAGGGAGTCCTATAGTCTATAGGTAAGGGAGATACAGTGTCTATTTTATGATTAACTGGGTTCGCTTGAAGGTGAATGTGTATGGACTTAACAATAAATCTCTTTTTATAGTTAGAAATAGTAGCAAGGATAGAGGATTTTTCAAAGTAAAAGGAAGGCGTGTTCAGAGAGTTTGAAGGCGAACAAGTTATGGGAAGCTACAGACAATTTGTGTTAAGTAATACGAGAAATTTAAGGTAGTTTTTGGTTTCACCGATATGGGAGTAATTAGGAAAAAGAATTTGGTAAACAATATTGGACTGGTGTAGGAGGGAAATAGGATCTTTTGAGTTGGTAAAAAGGAATTTCGTTGGAAAATGATATTATGATATTATGTATATAAGAAAAGAGTGGAAGATAGTTGTGGGATGTAAATAAACGTCTTTACCAAATCCAGTTAAGGTAGGCAAGACGGGTAATCCTATAGATTGCGAACCTATTTTAACCAGAGCGAAAAAATCGACGTTCATTGCCTGAGTCCGCTACGAAATAAATTTCAACCTGCCCAGATCGGATTCGAACCGTCGCACTGTGGAACGAATTGAAGAATAAGAGGCATCCATATTATTTTAATTATTTCTTTGAATGTTATGACATAGTGTTATATAGTATTATTTTTATGAAATGTTGGTAGTACTTGTTATTATGATTTGTGTTGTCTTGGTTTTACATTGTTATAATTACATAATTTTAACAAGAAAAGTTTATTCCATTCATCTAAATTTTATTTTGTAAATTATGCAGATACCCAATTTTATACCTTCTTTTTAAAAAAAATTATTTTTTATTTTAATGTTACCTATTTATTAATATTTTTAATTGTTATATTATACAATAAAATACTGGTACTGGATAATGGCTTGGGAAACTTGAAAATATTCCCATTTTTCTTCTACAGATCTCTTTTTATTTTTTACTACAAAAATATTTCATGTCCGTCACCGAAACACAACTGAATAAATACACAAATATTGATACACTGATATTAATACACAAATAGCGCGTTTTGTTTACATTACAGCAGTGATTCTTAAACTGTTTTCTCTGGCGGTACACTGAACAAGCTCCTAATATTATTATTATTCAGAAATGAAATAATAAACCATAGGAGTAACTAAACAATTACTCGCAATATTAATTTACTAAAATTGCTTTAATTATTTATTTAGTTTAATACTTTATATTTAACTTAATTATTATAAATTTCATGTCACCCAGTTAAGAACCACTGCTTTAGAGGATTACAGCTCCCTACTCCTTCACTTTACTAATCCATTCTCCTATTTTATCATTCAATGTATTGTATACAATTTAATCTTTTCGGTGCTCTACAATAGAAATTTAGATACATCTAAATCAGATATATTTAAATATTAAATATATTTAATGTCCGATATAAGACATGTATATTAAATATCAGAAGATTTGAAATATTTATTCTATTTTGTTTTCCAATTGTTCAGAGTTGTCATTTTATCGACTTTAAAGAATAAAACTTAAAATTAGAAATAACAGAAGTCAACAAAGAAAGCGCACGAAACATATTCTTGAAAATGGAATTCTTGAATATTTGTAAACTAGTATAGTTACTGGTTAACGTGTTATAATTAAATTTACTAACAAATTTGAACTTTAATTAAGATTTTTTAAAAATCCTAAACTGTCATGTAATAATGATTGCTAGGCGGAATTTTTCGAAAATGTTTACTAATTACGGTTTAAAAGTTTGAAACCATAAACAAAATTTCAACTTTTATTTTGGCAGGAAAACGCAAAACAGGTATTTCGAGTAATGGAATTCAGGTTAGATTAGTACCCTGTAAAATGTAAGCGCAAAGAGTCATTTTACGTATTTGTTTCGCCTAATGTATACTAAAAAAACTTACAAGAGTCAAAAAATTTCTTTTCCAAATTTTTTTCTTGGGCCATTTCCAGGAAAAGTCCGTTTCGTTCTGTGTTGCGCCTCTTCTGACTCGATGTTGTTAAGGTGACGCCTTGACACTCCCGTCCACCACGGTATCAATATAAAGTGAATATATTGTAATTATAAGGTGAATACGCTCACTATACATAAATTTAAAACATTTCATTCGGTTGCAATGTTTCTCAGTACATGTATACATTCGTGTACTGCGGCCTTCTTTCCTCTCAGGCTCTGTGCCCCAATGCATACCCCAATGTTTAATTGACATAATTTACGCCACTGCTTAATTAAGAGTAATGGTTTTTTTTTTTTCTGCCATTTCGTTACACAATTTTCTGGTTTTAATAGAAAAGGAGAACTCCTATATTTTGATAAAATTGAAATCTTATCACCGGCTGTTATAAATAAAGGAACATTTCGCTTTAATTGGAAATGACGTGAACAAATCTTGGAATTTCTTTATTATTTCGTAAAAAATAAATATGACATGAACTATTCTCAACAAACCATTTTGAAATATAGTATGGTAAATAAAAAGGAATCGTTAAGAACTTCTGATAAGTAAAGAGAGGGGGGGAGAGGGGAAAGAATATCTATTGACTTGCCTAGATATAACTGACATTGACCTTCACATATCAAAAGTTCTTAAGGTATTTTTTATTTTATTTTTTTATTGATCATGCTATATTTCAAATATCGTGGCTATTTGTTGGAAATAGAATAGTTCATTTCCTACTTATTTATTTTTTACGAAATAATAAAAAAAATCGGATATTTGTTCACGTTATTTCTAGTTAAAACGGAATGTTCCTTTATAATAAGATAATAACAGCCTGTGATAATGAGGAATATGAACTTCGGCCAAGAGTGATTCGGATTACCTTTTTTTCACATTTTTAGCAATAACTTTTAAACAAACCGATCTATTTCAAAGGTTGAACAGACGTTTAAATAGTAAACTACAATGAATAAAACAAGTGTATAAAATTTATTTTCGGATCAAACGTTCATGGTGAAAAAATTTTAAAAAAATTAAAACCAAGGCTGTGGTTTTTGCTTTCAATACGTATTTTTACTGATCCAAGAAAATGTCCAATTTTTTTTTTAAAGAACTTACATTATGGTGTAAATTTGTGCAAAATCTCAAACATCTGCATTGTACATGTGAAGCAGGAAAAATATGTAAATCTATTTTGAAAAAAACACATAGGGGTTTGTTTTTTGGTTGGTTGTTAGGAAACTAATGTTTCCCCCCAAAAATCATTTATTATTATCAATCATTATTTCGCTTAGCAATAAAGACATTTTGGTACTCAACTCATTCTTCTACCTTCATTAGAACCATATATATATAAAATAAAATATGTTTTGCGTAGGCAAACTTCCCGATTTTTTCCGGGGCCCCTGGGGAACATTGGCTCCTAATGGATTTTACAAAATCAATATTTTAAGGTCTAGATACATCTAAAAATTTTCATCAAAATCTATGAGACACATGTGGGATCCTCTCCGTGTAAGCACAAATGGTTAATTATTGTTATCAATCTCATATCATGAGAAATTTCATTTGACACTAATAAAAGTAATAAGAATGTACTATAACGATGTAACGCGTAATTTAATATAATAATGCTAACATTGATGTTATGATCTGTATCCAATTCTTGATATAAAGTGATGCATTTCTCTTTATCACACGAACAAGTTTATTTATGTATCTCTACAACGCGGTTGTTTTGGGTTGGCAACAATAATTTTACACTAGCTTATCTTATTTTTATTATTCAAGCTCATTATTTCTTCTAAAATGTCTCGAAGTTTTCTCATTTTCACTAACGAATATCTGGCATTTCGCACAGTCCATTACCCTCCACCTGATTGGCTTAGATCCATTTTAGCAGTTCGAGGTTAAGTGTTTCTGTAAGAAATATATTAAAGAAACGTCTTCTTTTAAAAATATAAAGGCTAAAATTGATTTTTTTTTGTTTTTTGTAAGCGAATTTGTCTTTTTGTTTCGAAAAATGATTTGTTTTTACTTCCTTGTTCGAAGTAACGGAAGTATTGCAATCGTGAAAATTTTCGGTTTTCAGATTTCAATGGAAATATCCATTTTGACCATCCCTGAGTCCATTTTGACTAGTTTCGTCGTGACGTCTGTACGTACGTTCGTACGTACGCACGTTCGTACGTATCTCGCATAACTCAAAAACGGTTAGCCGTAGAAAATTAAAATTTCGTATTTAGGATTACCATATAATCTAGTTGTGAATCTCCCTTTTTTGTCACTGCATGATTACCGGAAGTGGTACTTTACTTGTAGGTCATTACTGATTTCCATCAAAACAAATTAAAATATTATGCAAAACTTCTCAAATGTGGTATTTAAGACTGCCATATTAATATAAAAAACATAATAAATTTTGGTAAACATTGGCAAGCCGGAAGTTGTACTTTACTTGAAGGTCATATTAGACTTTCATCAAAAAATATATCAAAATATAATGTAAAAGATCTCAAATTTGGCAAATTAGACTCTTATATCAATACAAGTAATTTAATAGATTTTGGCTGAAATTGAAGATCCGAAAGGGGTGCTTTACTTGAAGGTCATAAGAAACTTACATCAAAAGGTATATTGAAATTTATTATAAAGATTATATGTTTAGGTGATAAAGATTATAAAAGCAATTTTTTTCCATTCGAATTAAATAATTTTATTACTTGTTTTAAGTGTTAAAATTGATTGTAAAATACTGGTTTTCCATCCCATTTGTGAGATGAACAAGTCTGCAGCAGGAGAATAATTTTAGTCGGTTTTTTCCACTTAAAATATCGAAACTGTCAATTTTCAATGCTTAGTCTAGTGATATTGATAGTTTAAATGTTGTCACGGAACACGAAGAAATCTCTTGGAAATTTCAGTTACCATGAGACCTCCAGAAACAGTGTGTGTGCGAGTGTGTCAATAGATGGATGTCGTGACGTCGAGTATCGTTTTTGAGATTCTGTAATCTTCGGAAACTAATAACCAAATTCAGGATTACTTTCTGAGCCAGCGATTTACAGTTTAATAGGCGTACAAGGAAGTCATGTGTTGTGCACATCAGATATTTTTAATATTCGAAATATAATAATTTAATAAGAATGATGCAAAAACGCAAAAATAATTACAGAGAAATAGTAGTTTATTTTTAGTAAAAAGAAAAAAAATGCATATTATATAGCAAGGTATAGGACACTATGGCATGCCCTGAATGACAAATTCTTTAAGTTGCCTCAGACATTGGTGCCTGGCTCCCAGTTGTCTGACTCATCTCCACGGATCACTGAGTGCACATGTCGGGCACGGTCCGGCGAGATAAGGTCATACAAGATTAAAATAAAATCTTTATTTCTTATTGTATTGCCGTGCAGCTTTTATATCATTATAAACCCTCAGTAATACGTTTCTTAATTTATTTTAACTCACATCCTAATGTATTTTCCTTTTTTCTTTTCAAAGTAATCCTATGAAAGGACCGTTTGTTTGTTGGTACATAACTTATATGTGTATACCATGTGCCTTAGAATAAATTATTCGTAATAACAAAACTCTTTACTGAAATAAGATAACAATAAATGTAAATAAACACTATTTTATGTTACAAAACACACTGTACAAACTTGATAACAAAAGCATGGAAAATGTCATGAAATCGGACCGAAATTTATTGTACAGCTATATTTCTGTCATTTCTGACATATTTAATTTTGATCTTTGTATAATGTATCTGACAACCTAAACGAGTAGTTATTATTTATATTAAAAAATTGGTCAGTATATTTTCTACTACTACTGTACTTTTGTAAGTATACTTCAGTATATTTTATACTTTCAGAAGCCAATACTACTATTACATGTTTATTTTGTAACTTTATCATATGTTCTATTAAACATATTAACGAAATGATTAAAATAAGCTTAGGGTCCATTTAGGTACTTCTTTCAATGGTATATGTGTCAGTTTCGTTGTTACCTTATCAGTGAAAATGATATTCTTCTGTGGATTTGAATGGAGGAGTTCCTACATGTCTTGCGTAGTTAAGCAGGTTGTCAGTGCTGCATCAGTGTCCATTCTTTGCTATTTCGTTCAAGGTCGTTTTGATACGGTCCAATAATTATCGGAGTCGGATCCTTCATTTCCTGCAGTCTGACTACCACTCGATAAATGTCGGTCCAACATCCGATTAATAGGAACGGCCTAATTCCCAATGATATTTTTAGAGTTTCACGGACGTGATGTTTTTTGTTTGTCACAATGAATGATGAAAAACTCAAAAAAATATCCAATTTGTACCATTTATCAAGCTCGACAATCCCAAAGGCTCAGGAACAAGCACTCCTCTGTTTCGAAAGGCGCCTTCTGAGGAAGCTTTTCTGAGCAGTACGGGTCAACAATGAATGGAGGCAGCGCACTAATGCAGAGCTAAAAGAACTTTATGGTGAAGCTGGCATAGTTAAATTGACCAGAATCGGACGGCTGAGATGGGCTGAACATATTGCCAGGATGAGGCCAGATGATATACCCCGAAAACTTCTAGAAGAACGTCTCCATGGGAGATCCAAGATGCAAAAGAATTGGCAGATCCAAACTACGGTGGGCTGACAGTGTAGCAGTCGACGCGCGGAACCTCTTAAACCTCCGTAACTGGAGAGCAGCAGCAGAGAACAATGAAGACTGACAATGTTGCAGGCGGCCCTGACTATTCGTGAGTTGTAACGCCATGAACCGTTGTTAATCATTGTCATATTATTGTTAATCACAATGTATTTTTATTGCAAAATCAATTACGTTGTGCTGTTAACAAAGAATTATAATAGTGTAATTTTGCCAAGCAACAATAAATAATAACTAATGGTAAACTTTATTATTACTGCTCATCTTGATCATAATGTGGTAGGGATTTTTTTTCATTTGGTGTCTTGCTTTTTTAAATGATCTTTCAATTTTCTCAAAGATCCTCTTTAAAAATCAAAAAAATTCTATCTCATTCTAAAATATTCATAAAATTTTGTTCGACCATCAATCAATCCCTTATACAAAGTGGTACACTATCCTTACACAGGACAACAGTGGTTTCGGTACTGATTTTCGGATATTCGGAGCTGATTTTATTAAAATTTGATGCTCTAAATTCTAATATGGTATTATTTTTTTTTTTAGGAGCTCTAAGATTTCTATGATATAACTTTTTAGTTTAACATACCTGGCACTAATTTCAATTAAAGCCGTTGATAAAATAAAAAAAAATTAAATAAAGATTGGTTTATTTTTATTATATTTTTAAAAAATGTTAAATAAACATTAAAATCATACAGAATATCGCTGTGATATTTATCCAATTACCATGAGCAAAGAAAGAGGAAAAAGTCAACGATGAAATTAACCAATCATTGAACACTTCGGAAGCTTCTTTTTTGTGACTTTTAAATTATTTTATTATTTAAAAAAAATCAGAATACAACGGTGTAGTTCATCAGCTTTATATCGATTTAAAAAAGCTTATGATTCCATTGACCGATAGAGGCTGTATAATATTTTAATTGAGCCCGAAATACCGAAAAGGTAATTCTGTAAAAGTAATTCCGATGATGAAAGACTGAAATCTATTGGGGATGTGCATGACCAAAACATTCAATAAAGTTAGAATCGCTAATTATTTTTCGGAGAAGTTGAGGGAGTTTGGTGATTCTCTTTCGCTTACCCTATTTAATTCAGTTTTTTTTTTTTTAAAACCCTTTTTAAATTTTTATTGATTACACTTATATTTACATATTCTTTCTTTCTGTTTCCTTTTTCTGTAGTAGAATTACATTTTAAGGAGTCTTTGAGTTGGAATAGGTTTGAGGTTTTACAATTTATTGATATTAGTTAATTCAGCACTACAGTAGGTCATTATAAAGGTGATGAGTACCGAAAGGGGTTTAGATCTGGGTGATAAAATATCCGCGCTTGGGCTTCCAGCGATTTTAGCGCTATAGATATCGGAGAGAATAGGTTGGAACACGTTGAGAAATGAATGAGAAACGTTGAGAATGAGAAATTTTGGGTCTGTGATAAAAAGCTAGGTCTGTGTAGGACTAGAAAAAACGAAGTTCAAGAGGAAATAAAGCCTCGGTTAAAGGCGGGAAATGCTTGTTATTTTTCGGTATCAACATTAGTTAGGTAGCAAATTTTGTCCAGAAAGTATAAGTTAGAATTTACAAAACTATTATCCTTCCTACTGTGTGAAACGTGGAAGGAAGAACAACACCTTAAGGTCTTCGAGAATAAGGTATTGTGTAAAATGTTCAAAAGAAAATTTAGGAGGTTACATAACCTGGAATTGCGGATCATGCGCCTTGTTAATATTATCAAAGTGACATCATCGTGACGGTTGAAATAGGCTTGTAAAGTAGTTTTGTTCAGTAACGAACGAATCCTTGAAAACTTAATAAACCCAGAGCCGAAACGTAGGTGGGAGGATTGCGTTAAGGGTGATCTTACAGATTTTTATTTGGACGGCAGTCGGTGGACCGAGGTTTGTAGACAGCGATAGGTGGTATCGGCATCAAATCTTCGGGTTCGATACGCCTTTTATTAATATTATTACTGAAAAATATTTAGTGATTAAATAGTGTCATGTAAGCTCTCAGCATGACAAGGGTCAAGTATTTAATTTCTTTTTGAGCATGATACCATTATCATGGTATACCATACCCCACGCCTTTAGTACTATAAATTGGAATCGGTCTAGAAAAAAAGTACCTTTACAGAAGAAGAAGCTTATGGATCCTGAAACGATTCTGTTGCCACATCTATACATAAAGTTATTGTTGGGGAAATAGGTTATGAAAGTCTTTATTAAAGATGGAAAAGTTTTTCTTGAGGAATTTTCTCATTAGTCAAAGACGAACCAGAAAGAGAACTTGTTTGTTTGTTTTGACTTTCGAAAAACGACACTCTATTACAACTTTGGGCCAAAAATGAGTATGAATGAGAGGGAGGCTTGGGCATCATTACTAATGACCGTGATAATATGATATTCCTTGTACAATATTGTAGTTGAGGAGAAGATAGATCAAACGTGAATTAAGCAGAAAAAAATTTAAAAAATAAAAACTGGGTAGGTTTATTAATACAAAATAGCAGTTCATGCTGTGAAAGTTCGGGTCGAAAATGTGGCTAATGATGGCTTGTTCAATATTTGGTCAACTGAAAATTTATGAAGTAGTCCTCGTAACCCATTTAGTAAAATAACTGATTTTTGATAGATCAGCAACTGGACTTTTAGTACATTTTTCTAATCTCAGGTGAATATTTAGAGGGTACTACCCTTTTCCAAACAGGATGGTAGTGCTAAACTGCCTCAAGGTGAATATCATCAGTCCCTTGAGAGAATTGAACCGACACCACTCTGAACATATCGCTTGAACCATCAAGATTTCGATTTCGATGCAATTACCATTCAAACTGTGTAATTTTAAGGTGATGTAGAAAATTAATACTTTTAAAATTTCTTGGGAAAAAAATATGAAAACAAGAGTTTATTTACTTCAAAAATGGCAGAAGGTAAATCGATTTATGAAGCTGTGGCAGTTTTCTTTAGTTAGTGGCCATTCGATGTCAATATATATGTGATGAGACCAACAGCTATATGAAGTTACTGAACAAATAATTATTTTTTATATTAAATTAAACATGTAAGTGGTAATGTAGTTTTTTTCAGCTTAAATGTTATATTACCGTGTTAAACAAATCGTGACCAAACCCAAATATAAGAAAATAAGACGAGAGAATAAATTAATTTTTTTAAATATAACTTAAATGTATATATCAGATAACCGCAAAGGAACGTTAACTACCAAAGGTTTTTCAAAACATTTAACTTTTTTTTTGTGTTTCATTGGTGCCTGACACGTCCGCAACACAGATCCTGCCTCAGCAATCAGTTTATGTTTAATTTTTCACTGACTCTCGGTCTACCTTTCAGACAAAAAAAGTCTTTGTGGTGCCGATCATGTCAGGATGCAGTGAAGAATATAAGAGATGAGGGGTCTGACGAATTATAGCCATAAAGGCTGGCTATAATGAGTATTCAGTCTCGTTTATAGCTTGCGTGACAGGAATATGATCAGGCAGCCTCAAAATGAATCGTTTCTTCTAGGGTAAGCCTGCCACTCCTTGATATTGGTTCTTCTTCCTCAAATGCTCTGTTGTATACTTTACTCGAGAAAGCACAACAATTTGGTACTTAATGTTATTTTATAAAATATTTTCGAAAATATTATTAGCACAATTTTTGATATAATGGTAACTGAGTCTCTCCTACATACTAAGGTGTACAAGCTAATATGATAAAGCTCGTCACATTTATTCCTTCTCCTTTATCATTATAAAATTAAAATAAGAAATTAGTTTCTTAAATAAAAAAAAAAAAATTGGATTGAACTCCATTAATTTCAAATCATGTTGATAAAATCTTTATGAGCTTCAGTAATAATATTAAATTATAGTGCAATGGGTTATTAGATTTATTTGTTTGTTTTTTAATTACTTGTCACTACATTACTTGTACAAACTTTAATCGTTATAGCCCATTTCGCTGATTGAAATATAATTGATGCTTTGGACGATTATGATCCGCTTAAATCATTATGAAACAATCCTCGTGGCACATTGTTTCAATATTTGCATGCAATTAATGACAAATATTGTCTTCGATCAATTTTTCTAATATATGGAAATGTAATAAATACCGATCTTAAGGAATAGCTCAGTGAATCACCGGGATATCAACTTCCAGTTTAAGGATCAATAAAATGATTAATCTGCTCAAGTGATTTTAATTTTCTGCATCGTTTTCTTTCAAAAATGATTTCCATTCCTGAAATTTGAAACTTTTTATAAAAATTGCCCATCGGATGAAAGAAATGCTCAATATGAATTCGTCTCAAAATTTCATTTCCTATCAGAATCATTAAAAAAAAATTACCGTATCCCATTGGGGATTTAACAGTTAGAGTCGCTGGAGGAATACCTCAGTAGCTAACAAAGTCGGTAATACGCTTCAAACTAACTTCAGATTAATTGGGTATCATAAGGTTAATTACGTAAATATCATTCTGATATTTTAAACATTCTAGAATTTAAAGAAGGAACAGGCTATCTGTGATTCCCTGTATATGCATCTTAACAGACTAATTAATCTAGCCAGCTATCAGGTTTGGGCCGAAAATCCAATTGAATAGCATTAGAAGAGGGACCAATCAAACATGTCACCTAATTTACCAATATTGGGAAAATGTGGCGTGTCTGTATTTACTCTTGGATTTATTTGTCTTGGTGATTTGTGTCATTACCACGTTTACATTCATCGTTATTGACGCCTATATTCAATTTTGTCACGAGCTCCGTATGTTTTTTTATTTCCTTATACGCAGTAAAGTATGTATTCAAAATTTTCGATTTCAATTTTCTACAGAAATATCCATTTGATCCTTCTCTGAATCCATTTTGACTAGTTTCGTCGTGGCGTCTGTATGTGCGTTCGTTCGTATTTCGCACAACCGATAAAAGGTTAGCCGTAGAAAGTTGGAAATTTGTATTTGGAATTATTGGATCATCTAGTTGTGCTCCTCCTTTTTTAGTCACTACATAACCAAGTGGTATATTACAGGTTCATAATAGGTTTTCATAAAAAATTATTATATATAATGAAAAACTTCTCTAATTTGGTATAGAAGACTTCTATGCCAATATAAATAATATAATAGATTTTTGTGGAAGTGGTACTTCACAAGTTCATAAAAGATTTAAACTTCTAAAATTTAGTTGTGTTTCTTCAAAAATTATATTAAAATATAATGCAAAAATTCTTAAATTTGCTATATAAAACTTTCTTGTAGGAAATTTACAAAGTAATTTGTGTATGGAATCATACACTATTTATTTTTATTTTAAATAAATTGATTATATTGTTTTAATTTTGCTTACCTGAAATCATTGAGTAACTGGATTAGTAAATAAATAAATTCGCACTTTCTAATAATCAATAGTTTTTGTAAATTTTGTGGATACCACCAGATATGCCTTAAGAGGTCGAGTGAAGGATTGCAGTACCGTCCAATGGAAGGTATCAATGACGTCTTTTTTATTCAGGGTTGGATATTTCCTTCCGAGAAGAACTAATTACCACTCTTCTGGAGAACAATTGGTCCTCAGCCAGTGCGGCGGTTTTGTCGCTTAATTAGGGATGAAGAATATCTTCATTCATTGCTTGATGAAGAGAGCGGCCACTGCTCGAAGCGAAATGAGGGGCTGTAGGTGAATGAAAACAACTGGATTCTGCTATAAAACTTATCCGTGTCTTATTAGCATTAATAAAGCTTCTATGTACTTGGTTGTAACAAATGGTAAAATTAAAATACTTCTATCAGGATTTTGAATTTTCAGGGTAATCAGACAAAATTATTTTAAATACTAAACGAATATTCTTAAGATTTTATTAAAAGGTGGCGGTTCAGTTTGTCAATCTGTAACCAGCAATCTTTTTGTGAATTAACGATGTTAGGTAGTGGACATGGGGTCCCAATCATGAAGTAGGTAAAATCCGGAACTAAAATGAAAATTGATCAATAATTGGAACAAAATCGTTTGAATAAGATCATTTTTTTATCTAAACCATTATAATTATAATACTAATATATGAATACATGTAAATCACTAAGTATACCGTTTAATACTAACAGACTTTAATTTGCTTTGGTATTCGTATTCATTGGATAAATCATTGAATCAAAACAATAGGCGAACATAAAAAACGTATTATATATATTAACTTGTACTTTGTTAAAAGGCCAATTATGTGTTAGAGGATATCCGTGTATATATTTATAAGGTAATGCCTAAACATGTCGTTGCTTTTGTTGTACGTATTATGTAGCGTTCCATTAAAGTAGCGGGGTATTATTATGAATTTAAGCGCCGTTGAAATAATTAATCATAGTACTTAATATATATACATATATATATATATATATATATATATATATATATATATATATATATATATATATATGAATATCAATATACTTCGAATCCTTAAAAGACATTTTGAAATGCTGAATGAGCAGTGTGTTACCCTAGAATCAAAATGGATTTAATTCCCTAAATTAATTATTAAATTCTTTAGTATGAAGATTTTGGAACATCTACAGTGTATGGGTTTCGCACAGGCAAGGTTATTTCACTACGAAGTTAAACAAGTTTAGAAAGTTATTTAAAAATTTAATTATTATTAGATTCTTTAGAATTTCACGTTAAGGGGAGGTTCCACTGGGTACTGACCTCTCTCATGCCTGCCATGCCAGTTATCTACTATTTATATCACATCCGATTATTGTCGCGATATGAGTGACAGGTGTGGATAAAAACAAAAAAATAAAATTAAAAAAAATTATTATTATTCATTTAGATGGCAACTAGAATGGAGGTTTATATTTTAATTCATTTTTTATTAATTTTTGGCCATAAAATAATAGGCTTTTGCTTTGTGTCAAGGATTTCCTGGATGCCTTAAATATATCAGGCATCCCAGAAATCCCCAAAAAGTTTCCTATGAGTTATGAAACGGGTTTTGCACCCCACCCTCCTCCAATGAACTTCGATACAGTGCAAAATTCTATTGTTTTAAAGGAAAATGCGACCAATATTGATAAAAATAAACCAAGGCGTAAACCACCATCATACTTTAATCTAATTGAATTATAATAATTAAATCTTAAAAATAACAACTTGCTAAACTTCTGTAACACTTTAACTTTCAAACGACTATCAAGTTTTGTTTCAAGCATGAGGGAGTCACCTTGGCTTTTGGAATGGCCCAATGCATTTGGGGATCAGATGGGCCGACCCGATTTGAACTCACGTATCAAATAAACAGACATTCTGGAAACGATTGGAGAGGTCTGAGAGAAGGAGGTACGGTCTTGGGAAAAATGGATAGCGGCAATGCGAACTTAAAAATTAAAGCTCTACATTTAACTTGATTGGTTTCTTGAGTGCTCTCAATCCAACTCACAAAATAAGGCTCTTCTTTTTCATACGAGTACTAAACTTCTTAGCTCTTGTGTAAAATTGGAGGCTCTCTCGGAAGCCCTTCCTTCTCTTATCTCCCATCTAGCCTCACTTGGCAGGGACAAATCGGAATATTGCCTGCCTCTTTCTATTTGTCAGTTTTACTTTAAGATGCATATCATAGTTGTTTTTTTTTCTTTATATTATTAATAAACTTCTTTTTTTTTAATTCAGTTAAATAAATCGAAAAAATATATAGAGAAAATAATTTGTGTTAGCAAATCATATATTGTCTTTTTCAAATTTTATTATTATATTATTATTCTGGAAATTTTAATAGGCTGTTGTATATGCATATCTGTACGTCAGAAGTAAACGGTCTAAGTCCAATTTGACTAAATTAGATTTAACTACCGTATTGGCATTATTCTGGCTTTATTTTCCGAGTATAAGTATCGTTAATAAGCTAAAAAGGAAGTCAAATAAGCACCAAATACAAAGATTGACCACTATCCAAAACAAGTAATGCAGTGCGATCTTAAACTTTTTTTTTGCTCTCTTGTAAAACTTTGAAAGTATTATTTACGACAGTTTTTCTTTGAGGAACATACAAATATATGTACCTCGTCTGTGAAATTTTTCATATTCGTAATTATTACAGTAGCTGGGGGACAACAGGAGCGATGGCTGTGTCTTTCGGCATTCAGACATTGCGTATAATTCAGCTTCTAACGTGTAATGATAAAAACGTAAATCAAAATGCGTTTTTTTTTTGTTTTTTTTTCACATTCGATACTTTATAGTTTATTATTTTGATTTTATCCTGGTCTTGGAATAATCTTTCAGTTTCTATAAAAAAAAAAAGAAGAAAAAAAGTCCTTTATATATAGAAATATCAGATAGATCCCAAGTTACTTTATGTTTTCGTAAGCAAATTGTTATATTTATCGTAAATTTTTATCCCAATAACGTTTTAAAAAGGGTTCAATACTCATTAAATGCAAATACAC
The DNA here is from genome assembly GCA_948150685.1 of Rhaphigaster nebulosa. Classification (NCBI taxonomy): domain Eukaryota; kingdom Metazoa; phylum Arthropoda; class Insecta; order Hemiptera; family Pentatomidae; genus Rhaphigaster; species Rhaphigaster nebulosa. Next base: position 120,242,648 of record OX411306.1, on the reverse strand, counting down.
TTTTTTTTTTTTATTCATTGAGATTTATCCCTGTATGCAAAAATACCATATCCTCGTTGCCGCCGTAAAACGTTCTCATGCGACCAAAAATCAGTTAGGTGATTTTTATGTTATCAGAAACAAGATTTTATCTCCTATTTGCTAGTGAAAAACACTAATGTCTTTAAAAATCGTAACATGAATTAAATTTATCAAAAATAATCCTCCTATTGTTAGTGTTTATCTTATTCGCAATAGAGACCGCAAGAAATCGTCCATATGATACTTTCCAGACACTCTTTGCATAGTTAGTTACACAGTTATTTACCTACTATATTGAAATGTTTATAATTAGGTTATATAATTATATTTTGGAAAAATATTTATAAATCAGTTTTTCGTTTATCGTGTAAAATCATATGTTTGAATCTTGGTTGGTTTCATATGCAAATGTGATCTTTGATAAGTGCGACTTGTAAAGAAAATACTTATTGGTAGTACTCTGACAGTTTTTTTTTGTTCTTTTTTACTAACTACATAAATATCCTGGATCTATTGGAAAGCATGGTTAGGCATGAGTGGTTTTATGTGGGCGTTGAGTTTATAATGGAAGGATATGGTACTTATATCTGTTAAAATGCATGTTCAAGACGTTTGTCGTAAATGTTGAAGTAATCGCAAATGACGTGCCGTTTTTTGTCCTTTCAGTCTTTTATGATGGTTTCAGGTTAATCGCTCATCCAACTGAGATATTATTAAAAACTATTGTTGAACAGAATGTGTTAGATTTCGCCGAATAGTAAAGATGATTTGATGGAATTTGTTAGAATTCATTAAACTCCTAGTATTATTGCTCTATTCTTCAAGATTCGTGATGTGTGATTGAGGTTTTTTGCTCATAGCTCTTCCATCCTGCTCCCTTTGATCCTTTTTACAGGCATTGTCTGATACAGTACTCGGGATTATGATCAGGACTTACTGTTACTTTTACTTACTGTTATCAAAATATCTGAGGCGTAGAAGTACTCAGTAAAAAAAGCAAAAAAAACAAAAAAAAAACTCTAGCATTACTTAATTTTAGCCAATTAAGTCAGCCCAATTAAATTATGTTTAAAAATACTCTACAAGATCACAAATCGACTGATGTGGAGAAAGGTAAACACTCTAACCTCTTGTACGATAGTAATTTATAGTTAATAAAACTGATCTCTACGGCATCTTTACCTTCGTTGGCTAATTTTAAAAATAATTTAAATTTTTAGAGTAAATAAACCTAATAAAATATAAAAATAAACGAGATTGAAAATAAGTTAATGGACTATTATGATAGTTTGTAGTTTAAATAAAGACAAATATTTCTACAACGAATGTAGAGAGAGGGAAAAGGACTGTGGATATAAACAGGAAATCAGTTAGTAATATTCTGTTGAAATGGTCGCGGCGGATTTATTTGTGTTGAATAATTATTTAAAAATAAAAATGCATATTTAATATCAGGTTTTTTTATTTTATTTATATTGCAAATGAATATGAATGAAAACAACAAATATAATTTGTATCATATATGTTCCACGAAACAAAGCGTTGTTTTTAAGTGATTTAGATTAACTTTTCTGTATTTTATTAATACAGTATTTCATTAATACCCGTCCCATATCTCAACTGTTGTCCTTTTTTTGTATTGTATTCTGCTTTTTCTATATGAAATATATTCCATTAAAAATGCAGAATACTGTGAATAAATCTACTATCGGAGAGAAAACTATTCGGCGAACGAAATATTGCCAAAATTATTCAAATATTGACAAGTAGCTGTTGAAGTAAATTATTAATATTTACATTTATGATGATGATGATGATGGCATTGATGACGCGGCTGTTATTATTATACATAATGTAGCCTGCTTTGCTTGTTAAGCGCGGCTAACGCTAAAATTTCTTCAGGTATCGACCATCCCGTTTTTTACTTTCAGTTATCTAAATATATGATATATATAGTAAGAGAATGTATTGCGATCTTGAAAAATTTCGAATTCGAGTTTTTAACGGAAATAAACGTTTTAAGGTCCCATAAGTCATAATAACCAAGTCTCGCAAAATGGCGCATGCGTGTATGTGTACAGCCTAGCTCAAAAACGAAAAGTCGTATGAAACTGAAATTACGTATTTTAAATAGGTATATGCCTGGGACGTTACCACAACATTTTGCTGAAATCGACTCTCCGAAAGTGTCACTCACTTTATACCATCGGTTGGACACTCTTTTAAAATTTTCTCGAAAATGGGTCTAACGATTTTGATGAAACTTGCATAAAGTCTTCTCCTCAATGCCTTGTAATTTTTCGTTTATTTAGTACATGACCGAGAAAATGCAGGGGAAAAAGTCATGTCGAAATGAAAATTTTATTTGCGCATAACTCAAAAAGTATGGATTTAATGACAAATTACGTATATAATTATATAAATAGTAATTTAATTCTCTAAAAACACTTAAATAATTATGTATATCGGAGCAGCGGTAGCAAAGATACAGCGTATTGAACTACAACTGCGCAATTGAACTACCTACTTACAAACGAAAAGTTCTATGAAACTGAAATTACGTATTTAAGATAAGTATATGTCTGGGATATGACAGCAACATTTTCGCCAGAATTAATTAACCGGAAGGTCCACTCTATTCCAGAGATTTTCCACATTTTTACAATATTCTCGAAAAAGGCTCTAACGATTTTGATTTAACTCGCTATACCAATGTACAATTAAATGGCCATTAATATCACCTAGGACTTATCCTCATTGAAATTGTCTGGTAAGGCTTAAATGCCGAATTTTCAAAATGACTTTCCCTAAAGTTCCTTTAATTTTATTTATTTGGAATAATTAATCATCTCTTATTGTTAGTAATGACTGAACATGGATATAAAGTATGAAAGAATTTGATGATTAACTAAAGGAGAAAAAAGGGAAAAATATTTTCCTAGGTTGAATGCAAATTTCCGGAAATAAGAGTAGTAATATAGATTTATAATATACCGTTGGAAAGGTAAAGATTTTAGAAAAAATAATATTCAACTATTAAAGTCGTTTACTACCGTAAACGAATGGATTGACGAAAAAATGGAAAAACTTTGTTGTAGTTGATAAATTCTATATTTATGTTATTTAATGGAAATACATTTTTTCATGGAAACTAAACAGAATTTTCATAGAAATAAAATGAAAACATTTAAAATTTATTTTAAGCTTAACAAACCAAAAGTATACAGTGCACAGAATAGTAATACCAGTTGTTTAAAAAAATGTTTTATTGTACTTTTGTGACAAAAGACATAATGAAATGCATGCTTCGAAATGCATATTTCAATTAGTGTTTATGCAAATTCCTTGAAATTATTCTAGAAAATGAATACCAAATTGAAACTGAAAGGGCGGTAAGTAAAAGTTGTGTGATGCACACACCAGATTTTTTTATTTTATTTTTTATTTCAGAGAATGTAGTACCAAACTTACTATGTAAGGAACACATAATATATTTTGCTAAAACTATTGCACTGTATTAACTGCTGAATACAGAGAGAAAAACTGTTTTTATTGTTAAATATTAGCATTCTTATGGTATTATATAATATTATTCATATAAAAATATTTATATGAATGACATATAAATTAATATGTCATTAATTTTACATATATTTTAATATGTCATATGTCATAATATTAATATATACATATAAATTAATATTTAATTAATATTTGTTTTATGAATGACTTACGTCCATATAAAACAAAAGATAAAAGAAAATTGAAAGGGCGCCTAGCAGAAAGTTGCATCGGGGCGCCGGGACCCCTATACCACACTGTTAAGAAGGCTGTGTGCGCAACAACCCAATACATTGGGCAGCACCCTTTTTGTAATAAAGGATCTCTCTCTCTCTCTCTCACTCTCTCTCTCTCTCTCTCTCTCTCTTTTTTTTTGAGAGAGAGAGAAAATTTCTAAAAAAAATTAGAAAAATAAAAAATATCGACCAATAAAATTTATTTATATTGGGTGATTTCAAATGGATTGATATTAAGGAGAATTAAAATTAAACTAGGTACTCAAGTAAATTAAACGTAATGAATCTTGTCCTCATTTGAAAAATAATTTGTTCCTGCATTGTTAACTTACAAACATTTTCTAATTGATTCCTATTGATCATAAACAAATATAAAGGCTAACCCTAAATGCCTCTGTCTATCGAACCTCGTTAAAACCGAAATCTTCCATCAGTCATATAAACTTTATTTCATAATTTTTTACAGCTTACTCCTGAAGTTTCGTATATGCTACAAGGCCCTCATATTGCGCGTAGAATGTGCGCTATGTTTCGAGTGACCACCCCAAGCATGCAGTATTCGAAAGTGTTATCGCTAAGTGCGTTGGCATAGTAGCGGCGACAAGAGCCACCATTATTTGTGCAGTGAGCATTGTCCCGCTGCGGGGAGGCTATACATCCTCTCCGGCCAGCATATTGCCGATTTATGAGTGGACCCGTTGCCCTTCATCCTCAGCTAATTTATTTAACCATTCAAAACTCGGAATCATTGGATAGTATTACTGTTTGTGTTAAATGATTCGGAAACTTGTTTGAGTTCATTCTCAATCATTTATTTATAAATGGTAAAATAGTTTATAAAGGGTTTTACAACATATTGGTTTCCTAACACTGTTAGTATCATATAAGATTCAAATTACAAATTCAAAGAAACATAATTTAGAATGCTTGTCAGTGTTCAGAATAAATATCATAAAAAGCGATTAAAACACAATCAATTTACATTCATAGGAAAAAAAAAACAGCTAATTGTAAGTGTTTTTGGATCGGTTGCTGGGTCATGACTTCTATAATACTTACTCTGTCCTAACCAACCCGTCATTGCATTGCTAATCATATCATCTCAGCCGGTGATATGATCTACGGAATAAAAAAACCGGGGACAAGTTAACTCCGGTGCTTAATGGGAACCTGTAGGATTTTCTTAATCTCGGAATAGCTGTTTTTTGGGGAAAGGTTTAATCTAAGTCAACGTTTATTCTTGGCACCTGCAATCATTTTTATTTTCAGAATTTTTATTTTTCAGAAACAATTTAGGTATCTATTATTGTTAATAACTTTTGATGAGTAAAATATTGTTAAATGGTATCCAACACATATCCAGGACAGGGATGCAAGTCGTCAATTGAACAACAAAAAAAGTTAAAAAATAACAGCTGTCTGTTCATAAAAACTTAAGTGAGAGCTTTTAATTGAGCTTCGAGTATGAAATTTACTTTAATAGTGTTAATTTTAAAATTTTACCTGTCACTCACTCTTTTCTTCTTTAAGGTGTTCAGGATTTACGAAGAAGTATGAAGATACTAATAAAAATTTTCAAAAAACAAGAAATTGATTTAAAATTTTACTTTTTTTGATATTGTTAAAAAATCTCAACACTTTTAATTATTGATTCCTTGTTATTTAGTTTGAAATTTAAAATTAGACAAATGATTATTTTTATATCTGTTAATTAGATTTAAAAGGAAACGGCAACTCAAAATTAAATGATTGGTAGCTACTGGATGACGGACCTCATCCTTTAATAATTAAAGACATGAATGGATGCAGGCATATTTATAGTATTGAGAAAATGACTTTTTTATGTATTTTATTAATGACATGATCTATTCAATCAACTTTGTGGAATGCGATGAACCAAGAATCTTGGGTCGTTAATTTCACAAGAAGATATTCCAAGGCGATATTGATGTCCAGGGATATTCTTTACTTCCCATTACAATTTTATTTTATTTTTAAATAACCTATCTAAAATGTATTTGAATCAATTTTGGTGTTGAAATTAATCCAAAAAATAAAATCACTCTTCGTAGATAACAAAAAATGGCTATGAGAACACTACTGGGCTAGAAAAAAGTTTTAGTTGAAGTTTTTGAACTTCTTAACAGGTGCCTGTGTACCTGTGGTACCACCCATGATTATGGCTGAAACTGAGGAGTGCATAATTATCACTTGTAACTGGAAATAGTTTACATCTATGTCTTCAATGCTGACTGACCTCAGAAAAACAAAATTAAATGGAGAAATTGGAAAACACCAGTGTGACACGGAATTATCAAGAATTTTTATGATTTATTTAATTTAATTTTTTTAATAGCTGTTACCTGTATAGGAGAAGAGGGCCCACAAAGATATGTGGACATGCAGATGAGTGGACATGCACATGAAACTTGAGTAGTAAGATGAATAAAACGTAATGTTCCGGCTTTGAATATCAATATTACAATCTAAAAATAGAGAAAATACTAATCGTACCGACTTAATCACATCTCCTAATAAGCATACCATCGCGAGAGCTAAAAATTAGGTTTGTCATACCACTCAGTGATTCAGTCACAGTTTACATGTCAGGAAGATACTCGGAACTCTACATTGCTATTAGCCGTTTTGTTCCGAAATGGCGGCGGAATAGAGGATTCATACGTCCATATCTCAGCCATTAATATGTTGATAAAATGATAAAGTATATTGGAATCATTATACCAAAGCATTATAACAATATAAAATGAAAATAATATAAAACATCAAAAATATTTTTTATATACATAACTATTTGGAAATAATAAGTTACAGTATAATAATTGCAGCGGTTTTTAGCGCTAAATTTGATAATACTTCACATGTTAAGATCCAGTTATACTTCGAGCAGTAACAGGAAACTTTTTCTGGGATAACTTTCTTAGCCCTTCAATTTCCGACACGGCCCCCTTGGATCGTAAGAGCGTCTCGGTTCTTATCTACTTTTCCCTTGAGAGAATTTTCTTATCCTACCTAATTACAAGTCGAAGTGATACGATGATTGTCTCGGAACAGAGTAACCAACAGATAGAGAAATAAAGTTTATAAAGATTTCCTAAATTTACGTTTTACCGAAAGCACTATTCAATAGTACTGATCACGTAAATGATCATTATTATTGATAGTTCGATAAAATATTTAATTGATTAAAGATGTAATTTAATCAGCGTACCATTCAAACACGTAGGGTAACCAGTGCCCACTCTTGTTTGTTGTTAATCCACTCTTTAAACATTAATTGGACATGACCGATCTCATCAAATACTCGTGCATCAACTGAAACGAAAGCCATGTTTTGGATCCTTATAGAATGATTTTTGACATATTGGCAAATAGTGAACATATTCCAGGCAGTATTTACATCCAAAACAGTATTGATGACATTTTTTTTAATCTCATTGTAAGCAGTAAAGGAACTATTGTAATCGCGAAAATTTTCGGGTTTCAGATTTCAACGCAAATATCCATTTTGACCATCACTGAATCAATTTTGACTAGTTTCGTCGTGACGTCAGTACGTACGTTCGTTCGTATCTCGCAAAACTCAAAAGCTGTTTGCCGTAAAAAGTTGAAATTTTTTATTTGGGATTGTTGTAGCATCTAGTCATGCACCTCTCTTTTTGGTCACTACATGATTACGATGCTTTACTAGAAAGTCATTATTGATTTTCCTCAAAAAATATGTTAAACCGTAATGCAACACTTCTAAAATTTGGTATGTAAGACTTGTGTCTATTAATATGAATAATATAACTGATATTGGTCTAAATTGGCAAACCGGAAGTAGTACTTTACTTGAAGGACATAATAAACATTCATCAAAAATCTGTTATGACCTTTAAGTAAAATTCCAAATTAATTTTGAAATTAATTTGGAAATTCTAAATCTTGGATTCCCAGGTTTTATGTTATTTTGTATTACTTCCACTTTTCAGATAACAAGATAACAGTATACATATACGTATTAAAGATTTGTGTTCAGAAAAAAAAAAACTAATTGATTTACAAAAGTTTATCAAACAAACAAAGCCTTATTTATTCAATCAATCAATCGGCGCGACAACCCATTACTGTGTCCAGCCACCATGTATTTAGTTTTTGAGGAGTTGACAGCCAGCCCCAGCTTCTTAGCTGCATCCATGAGACCAAGGAATGCTTCTTCTACAGCAGCTTTTGATCTTCCTGCAATGTCAAGGTCATTTGCGTAACCCAGGATTTGTATCGTGCGGTTGAGTATTGTGTATTGTGTCGCTAGTCTGGATCTTTGACTCTCTGACAGCCTTTTCCATACCAATGTTGAAAAGGAGACAAGCAAGGGAATCTCCTTGTCTAACACCATTATCTGGGATGAATCCCTCAGACAGATCTCCCTAGATCCGCACCACACATTCAATGTTTGTCATTGTAAGCTTCACCAGTCGAATAAGCTTAGTTGGCACGTTTAGGTCTTTCATCGCTTGATAAAAGGTTCTCTTTGAATGTGTCATAGCCTGACCTGAAATCCACAAATAAGTGGTGAGTGGAAACTGGTATTCTCTGCTTCTTTCTAAAATTGTGCGTAAGCAGAAAATCTGGCAACAGTCTTTGGTACAATATATTTGAGAATATTTTGTAGGCACATGGGAGGAGAGAGATGCCCCGATAGTTACTACATTCAAGTAGATCTCCCTTTTTATGGATCGGACAAGTACGGTTTTATTCCAGCCTGTCGGGATCACTTCACTAGTCTAAATCATAATAACTGGGTTGTATAGCATCTTCAGAAGTTCATTCCCTCCTTTCTTAAATAATTTATTACAGTAGGTAAATTTGCTTAGTAAAATAATAGATTGAAAATAAAGTCCAAAAATACAAATACTAAAGTATAAGAATTTTATTTAACAGCAAAAACAGTAAAGTTCATATGACAATACAAAACATTGTGCAAATAAAGTGTTATCTATCAATAATAAAGAATTCGGATAATGTGAAGAAAAGCATCAATATTTTTCAGTTAGAAGCATCTTATTGCTTATTTCCAATCAGAATCCTTTCGCCTTTACTAAGGCAACGTTCCTGAATTATTTTACTTAATTGTTGATGGTTTTTACTCGTCTTATAGTCATCATCATATTCTTTCCCTCTCCACCGCTGCGCAGTGTGGGGATACCCTCTATAGAGCTTGACCCAAGTGTCCCTTTCTTGAACCAATTCTCTCCTCCTGCTCCAGTCCAGTCCTCGCTTCCTGAACGCCTTCTTCCCAGGTGATCCGTGGTCTTCCTCTTGGTCTTCTTCCGTCTACTCTCGTCTCATACGTTATCCTGGCCGTTCTCTCCGTGCTTATCCTCTGGAGGTGCCCAAACCATCTTGGTTTATTTTCTTCAAGAGTGGTTTCTACCGGCTGTACCTCAAGGTTCGATCTTATTGTCGTGTTGGGGATCCTATCTCTTCTGGTCCTTCCTTCAACCTTTCTTAGGTATCTCATTTCTATTGGCTGGATCTGCCCTTTATGTTTTGAGGTAAGGGTCCATGATTCGGAGGAGTAAGATAGGATGGGCAGGAACGTAGACTTGTAGACGGATATCTTCGTCTTCTTCGTCACCTCTCTTTTGTTGAGAAAACCTTTCCGGATTGCGTTGAACAATCTACCAACTGCTCCCAGCCTTTGCGACACCTCTCCCCCAATATAGCCGCTTTCGTTGATCCAGGCACCTAGATATTTAAAATCCTGCACCTGTTCTAGGACCGATCCCTTCATTCTCAATATTCTCATAACACGGTGAGGACGTCTTCATATTCTCATGCATTTGGTCTTATCTGGATTAATGTCCATGTTAATGCTCCTCAACTCTTCCTGCATGATATTCACGTTGTGTTGTAGGTCCCGGTCATCCGTAGCGAATACGACGAGGTCATCAGCAAAAGCGAGAAATGTATACAAGGCAGGCTGTAGATTCCTATGCCCTAATTGAAAACGCCGCAATCTGGGTTTGGCTCTCTTCAGCCCCTTATCCAGCACCAATATGAAAAGTAGAGGACTTAGGCTGCATTCCTGGCGTATTCCCTGCATCGTTTCAAACTCTTTGGAGGTGTGGTTGCCAGTCCTTATTATGTTTTTCGTTTTTCGGTAGAGAATCCTGACTGCCAGAATCGTGCCAATACCCACTTGTTTTTCCAACAGAGCTCGCTCTATATCCTCCGTTTTGACTCTGTCAAATGCCTTTTCTAAATCAACGAAGCAGATAGAAAGTTCTTTACCTTTCTCGATGGACTTCTTCATGACCTGCCTCAAAGTGAAAATTAGGTCCTGTGTACTCCTCGAGTTTCTGAATCCATACTGCTCCTCTCTGATCTGGCAGTCGACAACTCTTCTTACCCTTGCTTCTAGGATTCTTGAATACAGCTTCCTTGGCACACTGAGCAGAGATATGCCTCGATGGTTATTGCATACTCTATTGTCTCCCTTCTTGTAAATAGGCACCACCACAGCGATCTCCCATCTTATAGTGATGCATTAAATAAAGTTAAATTTTTTTTTTTTTTTATCTCTCATTAAATGTGTTAAAAACATGATTTTTATTTGCTTGTTCGCGCTCTAACTGTAACGTCCTATCATATCACCATCAGAGAATTCCTGCTCTAAACTGTGTTGTCAACGAAGGCTGTGTATAGAGTTCATTACTGATATCGTAAGATGATAATAAGTTTAAATAAAGAGTAAATATATAAGTTGACGTTTTGATTAATTTGAATTCGCAATTAATAACCTGATTAGTCAGAATAGTCTTTCTTTTATTATTAGTCATTGGTTGGACGAACTCAGGTACGAATTTTCCTCAAGACTTTGTGACTAAAGTAATTTGGAAAAGACAAGACAAACAAGCAATTATAATTTCATGTAGTAAACGAAGGTGAAGCATTGGTAATCCGAAAGCATCAGGTCGTCACAAGAGAAAGGCAAACTTCGCGGTGGAGCTATGGAATTTAAAGTTGCATTGTGTACTCCCTCTTTCATGAAGGAGTATGAATACTTCACCTCCTCAGCTTTCTCTGCCCCTTCGGGAAATTTTATTAATACTCCCTCATAAAGTTTCCATTTGGTTAACCCACATTCGCTGAAAGCTCTTACCTCCGGGCTAGGTAGATAAACATTGGAATAAACTACTTTTATTATGGTTAAATAATGTGAAATAATTGTTTATTTTTCATTTCGACATTAGAATGTTGTTAGCCAATTAAACTTCTGTAAGAGTCCTAAGTAATTTTTGAGCAACATTGCCTGCAATAAAAAAGTCAAAAATAAATTCAATATAACCGTGTTAAACCCATATTAAGAAAACAAATCAAATTTTTCGATTTTCAATTTTTAGTTAATTTTGTTTAGTCTATCTAAAAATTCGGCCCACTTTTATTTAATTTTTTTTAGTCTACTTAAAAATTCGGCCCATTTTTATTTAATTTTTTTTAGTCTACTTAAAAATTCAGCCCATCTAAATCTACTCGGTTTTATGCAATTAACTATTTCTTCCTTTTTTAAGGTGTTAAAAATTTCTTAATTCCTCTTATATTTCCTTTCTTATATTCCAACGACGACGAAATTCGATTCTCCTCATTACTTTGCTTTAGTTTGTTACTATCTGCAGCTCAGATACGCAAAATCTCCACCAGATTTACTATTTTTACTTTCTCTTGCCTATATATGAAATATATAGTAAGTACTTGGAATCTTGAAAATTTTTGTATTCAAGTTTTCAACGGAAATACTCGTTTTAAGGTCCCTTGAGTCCAAATAACCAAGTTTTGACCAAATAACCAAAGATATATGTGTATGTCTGTGTTTCTTTAAATATATATATATAAGGATAGGGGAAAAATCTTTCATAAGAAGATGTGTGACTGAAAGTCCACAACAGTGTAAGATTCCTAAAAATCCACCTCTCTATTCATCGTTGCCACCCTGCGTAACTTCGCATTCCGCATTACTTCGCGGGGAAGGGGAGGCAGAATAGTCATGCGCCTCCTTCTTCATTGGACATCTTATTAAGCTATTGTCTGGCCTCTCCTCTCTCGTTCCTGTACTCTGAGGTTCCTGACGATACGCGCTGCATAGTCTGCAACAAGTTTCCTATCTACGTATTCTTTTTTTTTAGCAAAACATTGGTAACAGAAAAATGCATGTTCCACTGTTTCATCCATAAGGGCGCATGATGATTGATCCTTTTGATTATACTTGAAGCGGGCTAAGAATAAGGATGGGCTAGATAATAATCAACCTCTCCATCTTTACGGATGTCCAAGCTGCAATGTTAGAAATCAGGCGGAGGGTCCATCTTTCTGAGGATGAGGCATTCCAGCGCCACTGTCATCTTTCAAGAGTATTATTTCTCTCTTTTTCTGCTACCATCACCCACTGAGCATCCAAATCTTCTCGGAATATCTGCTTCCGTTCCTCTACCAGTAGATTAATCGCTTTCGAAAACCATACTGGTTATCAGTCAATCCTCGGATTTCTTTACTGAAATCAATCATTCGATCATAGACGATCCTTTCTATGTGTGTGTGTGTGTGTGAAAACAGTCTATCTCAAAAACAAAAGTTGTACGGAAGTGAAATTACGTATTTAAGGTAGGCTTATTCTTGTGATGTTACAGCAATTTTTCGTCAAAATCGACATACCGGAAGTGCTACTTTATATCATCGATTTTATACTTTTTTACAATTTTCTCAAAAATGGCTCTAACGATTTTCATGAAACGCCTGAATTCTTCTCCTTAAAGCCCTTTAACTTTTCATGTATGCAGTACATCAGTAGCTCAAAAAATAAGCGTTTTACGGTAAATTATGTAATCAATCATATAAAAGATAATTAAATTATCTAAAAAAAAGGAATAATCGAAATCGTACCAGTATTATAAATAAGGACTACAAGACCCTAGAAGGGAAGCAGAGCGCTTCCGAAAGGAGACGGATGTAACCGAATCTCCTCCAACCAAGCCGCCAATCTGTTGTCAACAACACGATTTGTTATAATGTAATGCAATAATATAAAAGTAGCAATCAGCTTAATAATTTCTACTTTCATATTATGAAAACTACATGGAATTTCCATGAATATTCAACCTAAGCTTTTAAAATATATTTTCACTTTGAAAAACCAAGTATATGCAGTTTACAGAATTTTCGTACTAAAATTGTTAAAAAAACTATTTTATTGTACTTTTGTGTGGGAAAATGTGCTGCGCATTACTGCTGGGTTTATTTCAAGAAGTGTTTATGATAATGCTTAAAAATTATGTTAAAAAGATTATTATTATAAGATGGTAAGAGTATGTTGTGACCAGATTTTTTATTTACTTGCCGAGGTAACTAGTAAAGAGTTTACACTAAGCTCTTCTCTTTGAATCCACCGGCATTCTCAAGTCTTATCTTCACAGATCTGTGCCCAATTTTGATTCCTTGGAAAAATACAATTTATAGCGCCTCTTTTAAAGAATTATCATTTCTAACAATAATTACTTAATTATCGGCATACGCATTTATTTGCCACAACTTGTTTACTATAGTTCATTTACCACTTCGTGAGGGGCAATATTGAACAAAGTAGCAAACAATGCAGACGCCGGAACGGACACTCAATTCTCATATACTTTTTCAGAACATATATTATTATATACATTATTTATTATCATTTGGATCAGTTTAATCATCCTACGCGGGACTCTATTTGTATTCAATATATTAATTAAAATGTTCTTGTTAACGCTATCAAACGTTTGTTAGTAATCAACGAAGAGAAGGATCAGATCGCTATTAAGTTCATAACATTTCTCCATAACATTGTCGAACTATAAAAAAAAAAAAATAATTGAGGGGGAAAAACAATATATATATAATTATCAGATTTTCATTAATTAACAGTTATTAAATCGGATTTGTGCATAAAATTATATAGAATATAGTTAGAATTAAGAGCTATTAATATCTAGCGTTGGCATTTCTCTTTGAAGTATTTTGGCATCAGCTCGCATCCCTTCTCTTGCTATTGTCCTCTTTATTTTTTTTTATTGCAAAATTTCTCTATAGTGCCTTTCGTATTTGTCTTTAGGTTAAACAAGAATGCCAAGAACCATATTAGATAACCACGTACTAAACTCAAAATCATATGTAGAGACAGAATTAACGTGCTGCAAATTAAAAAAAATAGTGAAAGACACACAGGTCTAGTAGGTTGTTTAAGGTATTAAAAAATCTACAGTGCCAGCAGAAAAACAGAACAAGAAGAAAACCTAAACGTATCAGTTATTTATTCAGAATATGAAAAAAAAAAATATCATTTAAACTTCATGATTAGTGGAACCAATCGTGCTGTCTATTGTTTGCCACGTGCCTGACTGAGATACATATTTTCAGGATCATATTACAGTTTATATCTCTGAAAACATTTTAGAAATGGGATATAAAGGTTAGCTTTAGAGTGGAATATATTCAGGTGAATTTTCCCAGAAACCAGATTAAGGTTGTTAGGGATTCTTTATTAACTGAATTCCCTGAACTCTCACTCCCACTTAAAAAAGTAAATATCGCGTTTTTTTATTTATAAATATATAATATATAGGTATATATTTATTTCTAAATCTTCTTCGTCGTTCCTCCCTTAGATGACTATGTCAGTAAAAAAGAACAAGAATCCGGTGGTTCCCTTAAGATCCTCCAAGCTTCCGCAGAGCTTCTTCTCCAGCGACACTGGTTCTGGCCAAATTTTCGTTCGGACATTATCAAAGAGTCTGCAGGACGAAGGATATGGTCAGCTATCTTTTCTCCTTCACCGTAATCGGGGAGTCGTTCCTATTTTGAACTTCCTAAACATATGCGATTTGAGCCCTATCTTGAGTCTGAATATCACTACTTATGCTCTTCTGCTTAATTTGAAATAGCCATCGTGAGAACCTAGTGCGGGATGCGTCTCTGGCCATCGTTCCCCGATGACATTCTTATTAAGTGCCTTGACCTGGTTAATTTGGCTTTGGATGCTAAGTTTAAGAACTTTAGATCTCGTCTGTCTGTGAGGGATGGTAATTTAGTCAGGGTTCGAATTTTTTGATAGGTGATGACCTCATCGACCTTGTAATTATTCTTAGGCCATGGTTTTGAACTGTGGAAACTTTTTGGAAGTTGGTGTTTGCGGATGTGCCCCAGCTGGTGATGCGATATTCCAGTACTGATCGGACTTAGCCCACATAGAGGTTTTGCAGAATTTTATGATCTGCTCCAAAGCCAGTGGCTGCGATCTTCCTCATGAGACACAGTCTTTTGGGGCCTTCGTTATCTATGATTATATGTGCGGTCTCACGTCAGCCATTTGTCCAACTTTATTCCCACATATGTTGGGTTTCTTCGGATTTTATGGCTGATGTTCCAATTTTGAGCTCAACTCTGTTGGAGAGGATGAAGATAGTGTATTTCGTTTTCTGTGATTTTATTTTCATTTCCCATTCCGTTGCCCAGTTGCTGATGGTATAAGAGCTTCCTGGAGCCTCTATTTCGCAATTGCCAGTGAGTTTGAGCGGAACCATAGTGCAAGATCATCAGCGTATAAGGAGGTTTTGACTCCTATTGGCATATTCAATGTCACATCATTGATGAAGATGTTAAAGAGTGTTATTTAGAGAACCCTGCCTTGCGGTACTTCATTTTTTATCATCTCTTGCTTGTCTATTGGTGAGGAAGCTCTTTAACCATCTTAAGCTTCTCCCTGCAGGCCTTTAGAAGCAATGCGCTTTTCCAAATTCTGACAAAAGTTTTTTCCAGGTCAATCCACTCTGCTACGTTATGTCTCCCCTTCTGGAAGCCATCCTCTATGCCTTGTGTAATGGTTTTTCCGAAAACCTACCTGTTGTGGGATAAAGACTTTTTTTGCCTTATAGCATCCAGATTAGTATAGCATCCGGTTATTTATGACCCTTTCCCTCCCATGCTGCTTAGAAAACTTATAGGTCTGTAGTTTTCAGTCTGGGCTTTTTCCTACATTCAGAATAGGAATTAGGGCGGTTCCTTTCCAACAGTTTGGGAATGCTCCTCTCTTCCAGATGTTGGGTAATAAGTATTGCGATATTTGTTGTTGAAAATTTCATCCCCTTTAATCAAGTAAATAAAAGTCTGTGCAAAAAAAGGTTTATATTTAATTTTTGATTGTATTAAATTGTAAAAGTAGAAGTTTAAAGTCGAAATTGGTCTAAATGATTTTATTAATAGTGCAGTAAATTTAGGAATTAACCCGAACATCCCCCCAAAAAAAACTGAAACTGGTCATAAATTGTTTATTACCCTTCGCTTTATAGCTGATAAAAGTCCGGATCGAGTTTTGATGGTGAGAGGGGGAGGATAGAAAACTGATTTGTTTTCAGTTATTTGTGAATATCTCAACACCTATGAGGTTTATTCCAAATAAAATCTTATAAAAAATTAAAATTACTTTGAATTCTCTATAAAAATGATTCTATGTATTTTTTTTGTTGTTAGAATCAATGGTTACGGAGATATTAAAGAGGTAACTGTTTCAGTTCCTCATTCAGTAAATTTTGCTCCATAACACCATTAGTACAGGAAAAATAAACAGCAAAATTTGTGCATTCATAACTCTGGTCATAACCTCGTCTTGATAGTAGGATTCGAGATCTGCAGAGACCGCCCAAAACTCCCTCTGGAAGGGTCGAAATACAGGACAAATAAGAATATTTGCAATATAATTTGCTCAGATGTTGTCAAGTGAGGTATTATTTCTTCTAGTATTTTTGTTTTTTAATCGAATGTGGCCATCCCCATGACGATAAATTCTATATTTTAGAAATTATTACTGAATTTAGGTAAATTCCCCTAGTCCCCCTAACCACAGGAAAACCATATTTTGCGGCTGAACTATATACAGGGTCTTGCGTATGTCATTGGAAATATTAGTGAGGAGACAGTAGACCTCAAGAGCAGGAAAAGAGATCATATGGGCCCATGTTTCGATTCCACACAGAAAATAAGGAAATTTAAGTTGTGTGTTTCTTTAAATATTTCACATTTTTTGCTGAATAGGAACCGATCACTAAAACAATCTGAGAAAAACATTCAATATTGGTCACTTCCAAAAGTCTCTTTACAATGGATTTAGTTAAAGCAAACTATATCTCTTAAAGAAAATTTTACCTGCTTTATGATGGTGCAATTGGGACTTCATTACCTTGAATATTGTTTCATTGATCGCTTCCTATTACACAAAATACGCGATTTACTTTTTAAAAAACCTTAAATTTCCTTATTTTTTTGTGTGGAATCGAACAATGGGTCCATATGAACTTTTTATTGCTTTTGAGGTCTACTGTCTCCTCTTTAATATTTCCAATGGCGTATGGGATACCCTGCATATAGTTCAGCCGCAAAATGTGGTTTTTCACCTAAAATCAGTAATGACTTTATACTTTATATTATAATGACAAAACTATTGGCTGCATCGTTATTAGAATGGTCTCCTTCGATTCAGAAACAAAAATATTATAGGAAATGTTGCCTCACTCGACTAATTTTGTGCAAATCATGTTGCGAATATCCCGCCTCCTATAACGAACCCTCCCGAGGGGATTTTCCCTTCGAAATTTTGGCGGTCTCTGCAGATCTCGATTCCTTCTATAAATTTTGTTGTTAATTTGGTCGATTTGGGGTTATTTGTCCATAACTAATATTTTACCAGTGTTTGAAACAATTTTTACTGAAAGTGGAAATTCCATCACATTTATTCCTTAATTATCTCCGTAACCATTGATTTTAGCAAAAAAGTGTATTGAATCATTTGAATTGATAATTCAAAGTAGTTTAATTTTTAATCTAATAATGATTAGAATAAACCTCATAGTTTTTGAGATATTCACAAAAAAAATGAAAATAAATTTCTATACTTCTCAGTCAAAACCTGACACGAGAAACTCTGCGACTTTTTATCAAAGATTACAGGATGGTTAATGAACATTTTATGATCAGTTTCAGCTTTTCTTTTTTATTTTTGGATGTTCGGGTTATGGGCCTTTTTTATCTAATTTTACTGTACGATAATGAAAAAGTGAATACAATATTCTTTAAAATATATAAAAATTCATATTTTGTTTGTGAGTAAATACATTAAGTTCAAGTATATAAATGTGTATGTAAATTTACTTTGAAGAAACTCTTTTTTTATTATATTTGAGAACAATTAACAGAGTCAAAGGAGCAGTGGACCAATGCCTATGTTTAGTGTCGGAAGTGATATAAAAGTGGACTACATTTTCATTCATTACTAAATATAAAATTTTTTCGGCGTTTACATGAGTAAACAAATTGTGAAAATAAATCGACAAAAACTCAGGGAGTGAGAAAATGATAAATAATAACGGACTATTTATCCATAATTATTAGTCAATTTTATTAGCTAAGAGACTAGGCAGTTATAATTAGGCAGTCATCCTGTGCAGAACCATTTAGACTAACAAAAGATCGCAGTTCGTGGAAGCACTACCTGTTTTTCAAATATCATCTGTTCTATTGCAATTTTATTCATGATAATGAAGAATAGCAGTGGATACAGGAAGGATTAGAAGAAAGAAGACTTGTTAATTTTTGTAAATTGTTTATATTTTACATCAATTTATTTAATTAGGATCATATGTATCGGGAATAAGAATTTAGGGATTCGGACATTTCATAAGCAATGATTAATCCATTTCATTTATGAAAAATATTTATCTTTCAAAATTTAATATTATAATTTTGTAATATGTATTATACAATTTTGTAGGAAATTGTATATCAAACCTTAAAGTATTTATATGAGTAATAATTCCTAATTAATAAGAATAATTTATCTTTTGAAATAAAAATAAGAAAAATATATTTTTTATATTTTATTTTATGTATTTTGAAAATCTGAACAATCTACAGCATATACATATACACACCTACATAAGTAAATACATATGTGTGTATATATTTATTATTTATTTTGCGTGAATGGTCCCTTTCGGAACACACGAAGCTTAATTACGATATCGTTTGCGGAGGATCCAGAATGCTTTCATCTGTTCACTGAAGATTCTCTTCCTTTCTTCCGTCCACTTGGTACCTGCTCTTTTTGGTACTTCATTATCTGCATTAACTTCCCACCTGTCAATTTTCTTTCTGTACCTATTTCGATTCAAAATTTGCTCAGGTTGAATTTGTGCATTTTTCATGTCCGCTTTTCTTTGTTGTGTTCAATCAACTCTATCAACTCTTTCAAGAATTTGATGGGTTAGTCTGGTATCTGGAAGCCTCTTAACATGTCCATTAAATTTTAGCCTTCTTTTCCTGAGATCTGCCGCAATATTAAATATTTTTTCTGTGGATTTCCGAGATTGGAGGCGGTACCCTTCTTCCGTGTGTCTTGGTCCTAAAATTTTCCTTATACTGGATGCCTTAAAGGCATACTATATAGAATGATGATAACAATTAGCTCTACATGTTCATTTCAGTTTAAACAAAATTTAATTAATATATTGAAAAAAATAAAAAACAGATACAAATATGTATAACGAAAACAAAACAAAAGAAAAATAAATAAATAATCTAAAATAATGAAACCAACAAGAAATTACTATTTGGCCAGTGAGACGAAGTCTATATATTTTAAATCGGTCTTGAATGTAGAAAATAAATTTTGTTCCGTTTTAGACTATTTTCTATTTTTGTGGTTTATATCTTTTATTAAATGAAATATATACAAAATGTATATATATATATATATATATATATATATATATATATATATATATATATATATATATATACATATATATATATATTGTGGGATATTCGTATTTTCTACCTAAATAAAATTTTATAATGTTTTTACATATTTCTTATTTTTATAAAAAAGATAAATTATTCCTGTCTTTTATCAACTCATTCTAGGGCTCTGATATGTATATTTTCGTATACCTTGTATTTTATTTTTTTAGAGTTCATGATCTGGGTGTCTGCGACAAGAAACAAGTGGTTCGTGTCGATTTCAGCATCTCTAATCTCTATGTTTTGTTTTTTTCTTTCCGAGCTGAAAATGTTATATTTTTTAAGAATGAAAATGGCCAACGAATGATATACCTTTGCACTGAATCAAGGAGTTACCAATGAGAAAGTTATTATCAGATAAAAACGTTCTCATTATACGGCTCAAAATTAATTTTAGCTAACATTTCAAATTGACATTCGCAGTTCACATTTTAATTGATGGTAACAACTTTGCCCTTCTTCATCATTGAAAAATATGTCCATATCGAATTATCTTTGGACTGTATAATGGCCGAAATTATAAATCCACATGGATGATTTACTAGTGTTATGTTGGCAGTGCTACAATGGCCGTTGCTCTCGCTACGGCGAACATTAATACGGGCTGAGTGGGGGAGCGGTTGCGGTAGGACGTTGCGGCTGACCATGTCCCTACATCTTCAGATAGTTGTGATTGTTACACAATTGGCTCTCTGGTGGCACCTGTCCGGTATACCTCGTAATCTGGGGTTAGTGCCTTCTTGTTTGGATAATTATTAGGAGAGAGCTTGCAGCAGCTGCGGGTGGACATCCTGCAGAGACCAGATGTCCTTTCTGTTGGTCAGATTGTACAGAACAATATTCTGAAGATAATAAGCGGAAGTTGAAAAAGAAAGTGCCTTGGAAATAAAACTTCTTGATCATCAACTTGAATGTATTTAATTCAATTAATTATGTTGGGTAAGACAAGACAACCGCTTCACATTTCATCAAATCAATTGAAATCTGAAAGAATACTTGTAAAAATTCTTAAAGATGAAAATGGAAAAATGACTCACGTTACGGGTTTTGACTAAAGCAGATAATTTATTTATAATTTTAAATCAGCCGTGGGTCGACTCTGGGGTTGAGACACGTTCCTGAGACTCAAACAGCATCTAAAAAGTTCTTCAATGGGTTGGAGCAATACTTATGGCGGATGAGAGTGAACGCCGATAATATCAGCTCCTTACATAATCATTGGTTAGAAAATACTAATTCTGCTGAACCCATAAATTGCTGAACACAACCCTATAGATTGTAAGGGTACAGAATTTTATATGAGAAGAGGATGGTATAAAAAAAAAAAAAAAAATAATAATTAAAAAAAAAAGAAGGAATTTATAGTCGTATTCTATTTTATTAATTTATCCTGCCGAATAGAAAAAAACAAAACTGTTTGGTATTAATTGGCATCTATTATTTTTGAAGCTAGATTTTTTCTCTGTTTTTAAAAATGTTTCTTAGACGACTATGTTTACATATCACATTCAAGCTCATGTTTCAATTACATCCATTTTTATGAGATGGATAATACAATTCAATAGTGCCCCTGTCTTTTGGGGAAAGTGCATATAAGGTATTTGGATGACTCATTTAACAAGCAATAGCGGCTTCGGTATAAGTGCAAATACATCATTTTCAGAAAGATTATTATACTGATGCAATCATCGAAAAAACTTAAAGCTTCTCCTAGAGTCACATTTTTCCATCTTCATTGAGCCAAGAAAGTGAGATGTAGGTTACAATTGAATAAATGTATTGAAAAAAATATTTTTTGTTTTAATGCGCTTGTACGCAGTTGCCCTGTCAAAATATGGTAGGAAGGGCAAGTGTACACCACGCTCACTTGTCTCACAACAGAGATCTGCGCTTACCTCTACTATCATGTTTTGTAGGATAACTGCGAACAAGTGTTTAAAAACAAGAAAACTGTAAAGGAGAAATGCAAATCACAAAGTATCTTGAAGAAAAGGTTCTTTAGGTTTCACTTGCAGCAAAAAAAAAAATTGACCTACTGGTAGAGAAGCACAGGTGCAGCAGAAATTTAAAGATCCAGCATTATCAACAGGTTGGAACTAATATCTTTACAACTCATACTTCATCTTAGCGAACTTTCGTGACTGATTTCTGTTACATCAGTGTTTATACCTCCATGCTCTTACCAGTTCAGAAATTGGATTTAATTATACGATTACCCCACATTGCCTTACGTACATGGCTTCAAGCGAAAGCTAAGTAGATTTCGGGGATTTTAATATCAAGTGAATACGATCGATTATGAAATTTAAGTCTGAGATCAAAGATCAAAAGAAAAGAAAATCTGGATTAAAGATAATCCAACAAGAAAATGTTTGTTAATTTTCTGCCCTAATATCCTTTCACTTTCATTTTTTATATATTTTAATGTATGAATTTACAAATCTCTAGTGCATCCTGTTATTTTTTTACTGTAGCTAATCGTGACTCCCATGATCGTCAATGGGAGATTTGTTTTTTATGTAATCCAATTGATTTAGTCTTAGGCAAAGTTGAGTGGAGAAAAGCGTGTAAGCGAGGATTAGCTGTTTAATTGGAACTCCGGTTTTGTTAGACCTTCTTATCAGTACCATTTTCATATAATAATTACATCTTTTAATTGTTTACAAGTTTACTTGATCTCTTATTCCAAAATACGATAAAAGCATTTTTTAAAGGTTTTTTTTGTAAGTTGTACTATACTTTTTTGTACAGGGATAAATTTTTAATTATAAAACTTACGTTGAGGCAAAATCCCCATACTACTACATGCTATTATGAAGAATATTTTCTCAAGACATTGGCATTTTAGATAATGTTAAAGTAAATTAGATTCAGAAAGAACTTAGTAAATTGGTTTCATAGTATTCATTGTAGTTTCTGGAATATTATTATTATGTAAAAATATTTTTACTATACTATTACTATGTAAAAATATTCCTACTGCAATTTTAAATTGTATGGAAGACGTTTGTGCAGAGATGCCTGCATTTTTATTTTATTCATTTTTTAATAACGAAGTACTAAAGTAAACGTATTATATATCATTCTAACCATAAAAAGTTCTACTTCCACATAAAAATATAAAATTTATTTTCATATTTTTTTGTCTTCCGCCTTCAGCCTTTTTTCAGTCTTTAACCGAGTCACTCTCACAATCTCTGCATTATAAAATCAACAATAGTACTAAATTCAGGTTAAAACATCGTCATGAAATCAAATCTTGTATAAATGTTATTTTTTTATGGATATTCGTCAAACTTGTTAACTCATTTTTAAAAATTTTCCACTAAAATATTTTTCAGATGAATGATAAATCTTTCTTTAAATACTAAGTTGAAATTGTTTGCCATTTTAATCCGATAGGAGAAACATATAACGCGTTTTTTAAATTGTTTACAAATTCACTTAAATTTGGTTAATTTCTGTTTTCCAAAATTCAACTTGTTTAAAAGTTCAAAATACCATTTGGATGAATTTATGAAGAAAATTGATCCTTAAAGGTTGTTTTATCCGGTTGTTTTTTTAATAATTTCTTCAGGTTATATAATCAAATTTAAATGGAAACTGGGAAGGAGAGGATCCCACACGTGTCTCCTAGATTTTGATGAAACTTTTTTTGGATGAAATTAGGGCTTAAAATATTGGACTGTGTAAAATATTAGGGGTCAACGCGCCCCAGGAGTCCCGAAAAAAAATCGGGAAGTTTGCATTTGCAAAACAAATTGT
Organism: Rhaphigaster nebulosa; assembly: GCA_948150685.1. Taxonomy (NCBI): domain Eukaryota; kingdom Metazoa; phylum Arthropoda; class Insecta; order Hemiptera; family Pentatomidae; genus Rhaphigaster; species Rhaphigaster nebulosa. The sequence continues at coordinate 120,219,189 of OX411306.1, read as the reverse complement.
ATTTTATATCTCTGGTTCTAAGGAAGGTAGAAGAATGAGTTTTTGCACGAAAATGTAAAAAATAAAAAAAATGTTAGTACCAAGCGAAAAAATAATACATCAAGATATTCAAATATTATGCTTGGTAAAAATATTAAAAACATCAAAAACGTCTTAAAAATAGTGATTTTGGGGGAAGGGGAGAGGGGAAACCATAGCTCGGATTTGAGGGGTAATAGACATATATACTTCCAACAGTTTCCGAGATGTTTTTCAAAAACACAATTTTTTTATTTTTTTACTAAAACTAGAAATAACCATTTAAATATAACCGATTAATTTATTTTGGTAAACATCATGGAAACTTCCGAAAAACAAGAAACCACCATTTCTTGAACTTATTTTGGCAAATATCATGAAAACTGTTTTTCCAATTAAGCTAATCATAATAAACTACTAATTTAACTAGCTACAGTATGGTGGTAATAGACATCTGTACGTCAAATAGTTCCTGAGGGAACTTGGAAGAGTATAGAAAGATCGGATTTTGTGATATTTACCAAAATAAATTTATAAAATGGTAATTTTTTTTTTTTTCGTGGTAAAAAATTGTAAAAACTTTATCTTAAGAACTAATGAACCTATAGAGCTCTGTTACCACTCAAATTTGAGCTCTTTAAATAAAACATAAAGTAGTTTATAATGATTATCTTTAAAATTTACAAATATGATTTCTCGTTTTTTGAAAAAAAATGTGTTTAAGAAAAAAAAAAATAAAATAAAATAAAGTTCTTGAGAACTAGTAAATGCAAGCAGCTCTACTAGGGCTCAAATTTTAGCAAACTAAATTCCCTTTAAGTAAGGTTTACACAATGTTTTCGCCAGATTGGTAGTTTTCATCATATTGAGCACGGAATGAAAAATGAGTAAAATTTTAGGGTTTTTTTCCCAAATAGAATTCCGCCATTTTATCTAATCAGTATTTTTATTTATTCGATTATCAAATTATTGCATGATTATTTACAAATTATTTACGAAGCCAATACAAAAGTACCTTTTAGCAAATGCCTTCAAGTAACATCTTCTATTTTTTTTTTTTTTTAATAAATAAGCCTTTAAGTGAGGGAATGACCTAAATCCAACTCAGCATACGTTACGAAATTACTTTTAATAATATTGCTCGTTTCGATTTGATAAGATTTTTTTTTCCTGTCTAAACAACCGACAAAGTAATTGTAATACTTTTACCTAATACCATTTAAAATGCATATTCGCATAATGAAAAAGTATCATTTTCGTAAAAATCGTTCAGTCAACTGAAAGGCTCAAATAATCTGTAAATCTCCGAACTCGCATCATGCGAATTTTTCTTGCTCATTACTTTTACTTTGGCCCATATTGAAGTTTTTGATGAACTGATTTTTTACTTATCGTGATTGGAGGACTTCACGGTCGTGTGAAATATGTTGTTTTCATATGCTTGAGAGTAACATGAAAAAATCTTTAAAAGTAAGAACTAAAACTATTAATAATAAAAATGTAATATTTTTAGTAAAGACTACTGTCAATTCAAAATTCATTACTATGAATAAGGAAGCAGGGACACATTTTGAAAAAAAAAAAATTAGTAAAAACGGTTGTACTTTAGAGGAGAGTATAATGAAAAAACTTTGATGAGAGTATATTAGCCCTTATATAGACTGGAATTAACTACACGTGCTTAGAAGCTAAAAAAGAAATGAGTATTATAATAAATTTATAAAAGAAAAAAAAAAGCCTTTGATCTTCGACAAAGTTTTGTGCAGCTATTGATAGTAAAAATAAAAAACATAATATAGTTATCCCTTTTTCATTAAAAAACAATTTGGATATAGATGTTCATGAAGACCGCACTTCATATCATCATATATCCGAGGGTTGGGATATAGGAGGGATGACGCTATCAAAGGAAATTGATATTGACGAGGATGAAAATGTGTTTTCTCTTTCCAGGCTAAATGTTGGCTCCCAACAACGAGCCGGCTGGAACAATAGAATTGGCAAAACAGCAATTTGATTTCTATTCAGTCCGATCAATCTGTCAGGATTCATGTTCACAATTGGCTCAGAAAGCTTTTACCAAAACAAAAGAAAAAAAAATGAAAGATTAAAGAAAAAAATTGCGTCATTTTTCAGCCATTCTTTGGCTTTTAGTCCGGGATCACTTTTAGGCGGGTAAATAGTATTCCGTTTAAAAGAAATTCCGTTGCACATTGGAATTTCTTTTCGTCTTTTTAATCATGCCAAATTGTGAATTATTTAAAAAGAAATTTGTTCATGGTTCATATTCGGTTGCAAATGATAAATTGTGTACCTATATGATTTTTTGTGTGTTTTTTTTTTTAAAGTTCTTTGCCGTTTATACGACTAAATATACCGCACATCCAGAATGAAAGAATTTGAACAGTTTGACTCCTATCATTCCCAAAGAGCAGCCAGTTCTCAAATATCAGGGCAAAACAATATACACAATTTGTGCTCTACCAAACTTGTGCTAGAGGGAATATCCAGAGAGCTTCTATGCAGAACTTATCCTATGTCCAATGCTCGTTTTAACAAAGAAAACAAAACATTCTTTTAGTTGTGTCCCTTTCATTCTGGATCTGCGATATGATCTAAGCGCAATCCTCTATCATTACTTAAAATAATGTAAAACTTCAATATTTTAACTTATTTACTCAAGATACGATTTATATTTAGCAGAATTTTATCAAAACGATTTTACAAAAGAACTCTCTTTCTCTATGTGAAGAACTTATTGAACTAAACTTTTCTCTACTGGAAAAAAGATTTACAGTATGCAGTAGATTTACAATATAATAAATAGAATGAGGTAAATCATTTGATTGTTATTTGTTTTTAGTAACGTATGAACAGCCAAATAAATAAATAAAAAGGTGATTTACATCCGATTTAAGATACAAGATGCAATTTCTACATATATTAAAAATATATTCCTGATGACTGTTACATATATATATATACATATATATTCGGTTCACTGTATGGATAGATTATGGATTATAGATTTTAAGTTTATTATTTCAAAGTGACTTTGAGGTAATAATAACTTTAAATTAAACTTAACAAAATATTAAGATAAGTTTTTATATAAGCCAAACATGCGGCCAAAATTCGAGGGCCATACACTAGGCTAAAATAGATCAGATATATATATATATATTAAATGCAGAAACCAAAAAAAAAAAAAAAATATATATATATATATATATATATATTTATATATATATTTATATATATTTATATTTATATATATTTATTTTTTACATTATATATATATATATATATATATATATATATATATAACGTAAAAAATAAATATATAAAAGAAACAAGAACAATCAAAATTAAAAATTATGAACATAAGTTGTATCAAGATTGGTATAATGAGAGAAATTTAATGTATATAAATAAATAAAAATAATGAGGAAGCGATATCAATAACATGGATATAAGAATTTCAATAGACGGTGCGTAACACAAAAAATGTCACAGGAATAAAAACAACTAATTTCTTTTTTTATAGTCACTTTGACTGATTTTCTGAAAATTTACAAACCTCAATTCACCTTGGGTCAGTGTTTCCCAAAGTTTGGTACGCGTATCCGCAAGGCTACGCGAAGAGTCGGGTGGAAGTCCGCGATACACCGGGCTTTGAACATAGAAAAATAATAAAAAGAACATCGTTACTTATTAGTATTGTGTATTTTTAGTTTTTATATCTAAAAACAGTTGCTTTTTCAGCACATAGAGACATTAAGTCGAAAAAAAAGCTGTCTGTAGGGTGTGGAACCGTATCTCAGATTAAAATTAATATCCAGAGAATGAAATTATGATGATCTGTCATTTTAACATAAACAATTTCATACTTCTCATTGATCCAAATAAATGTCATTTATTATGGAAGTTTTATTTATATTTTTTTTTATGAAAATTAACAGGAAAAAATAAATATATTTTTATTGTAATCAAAGTATATACAATTTTTTTTTTTTTTTTATGAGTAGTACTCAGTTTTACGAAAATTATAGAAGGGGTACACAGATGTCGAAAGTTTGGAAAACACTGCCTTAGATTTAAAAAAAAACATGCGTTATTTCATTCGTCATAAAAATTAAAATGAACTTTTTTAAAAAACTGCGTCCATTGCAAAATTACTGTAAAGAGAGGGATAAGAGAGCAAAAATAAAAAATATAACAGTGTTCTGGAATATACTAACAAACATTTCAAGATAAAAATTAAAACAGTAGAAATTATGCCAACTATTTGTCATGCCGAAGCTGCAATTTAAATATATAAATTAAAGAATAAATTCAGAGGACTGGAGTGTCTACTGGCAATCCCAAGGGTCGCTGGTGTTCATCCTCTTTAAAGGAGCTCGGTGGAGAAAGAGAGAAAAAAACTGAAAAAGAAACAAATACCTCTCCTGGGAGCCCATAAACAGAAATCCAGTTTGAATTATCACCCGTCAGCTTAAAACCTCCCTGCAGACTGAGAAGAGCACAATGGCACAGATTACCCTGGCCTAGGGGTGTCCGTCCCTCGCTCTTATCCTATTGGGTTATACTCGCTACCAGTAGACATCCTTTTCTTATGAAGCTAATTATATGTGTTAGTTATCAGTTTCTTGTCCAATTTTACTGATTATAATGAATCCAATATTTTTCATTTAAGTATTCACCCCTATTACTTGGAAAATAATGAAAAGAATCATACACACCCCTATCACAACATATCCATCATAATATGTGAGGTGCCTCGAGAGACACCTCGGGCACTTTTAGGAAAAAAACAAACAAAAATTTTAAAATGTTTCTGCTTAGAGCTTGAATTTGCTTTCTACAACAAGAAATATTAAAAAAAAATTAAGCAAAAGAAAAAAATGTAAGCTTCATATATGAATTTTAATATTCTTACATACTTCAATGTCAATAAGCCTGAATTTTAATATACTTACATACTTTCACCATAAAATTTTTAAATTCTTACACAATATAACTAACAAAAAATAAGATAAATATTACCGCTATTAAGGGTGTGTTTTATCATTGTAATAAAATAAAAACTTTCAAAATATATGTTTATGAAAAACTAACAATTAAAATACAATAAAAAGAAACATAAGTCAATAAATGGGTACATGATATGTTTAATCAATAAAAAGATACATGATGTTTGTTATTTATGAAATTGTAAAAAACAATTTAGCCCAGGCACAAAACATAGTCTTAGGTTGCATTTGACACAACTAACTATGGTCGTTTTTCTTCTTGCATAATCTGGATTTATCCAAGCTACAGTCATAAAACACAAATAGAATAAATTACTTACCTTGACCAATCAATTCATTCCAAAAAAAGTCCTCAAAAACACACTAAATCATTCACAGAAAGCACTGGAGGACACTGTAAACAACAATCTTAAAGATGTAATCTCTTAATTTCTAACCTGCTCAAACTGCTGCCATACAAGAGCGCATTGTTTTTTTTGGTTGGGTGGATAACAGCATGGAGAGAAGAGCAGCTTGTTATCACAAAATATACTCTCTTGAGTATATTTGACGAATTGACTAGACTACACTATTTTCACGCTAACACATATGTCAGCAACCGTTTATAATTTTTCATAAACCGTTCATTTAAATTCTGAACAAACGAATCGTAATAATCGACTCTAATCCTGTTAAATAATGGGCGTTAAGAACTGATAGAACCAAATTGCCTACTTTTATCAAATAGTTAAAATAAAACAATCCAAATAACCTTTTATAACCTATTATATATAATTAGATTGATAGATAGAAGAACTTTATTCTTGGTCTAGATCCCTTTACGTTGTGATAAAATGATTGAGCAAATAAAACCGAATATAACATATATATATATATATATATATATATATATATATATATATATATATATATATATATATATATATACATATATAGAGGGTCGGGGTGGCCGAGCGGGTTAGCGCGCTTGCAAAAGTGCACATACTCACAAACCCAAAGGTTGTGAGTTCGAATCCCGGCACCGGCACTACTTTAATTTAATTAAAGTAATAATTCAGGAAATTAATCATCCCTCCCCCCGGGTATGCGAGGCCCGTCAGCCTACCGGAGGCTACTCACACAGACCGGGCGTAGGAGTGATGACCCTACCCCGTGTACCTTAATTGTGAATCGCGTTGTGGTTTTCCAGGACATGAAATAGCCGCCCAGAGGTGTGGTCCATGGACGGTCTGTCTCGGGGAAAGAAATATAGGTCCTCGTGCGCCTGCTGACTCCGAACAGCCATAATCCGTGGATCTAGACCGATTTGTCACTGTCCTTGAACCCGAGTGAGTCGGTGGGAAGGACACTGCCGAATCAGCCCCAAAGGGACCGGTTATGGAGCAATGGGCAGCCTGCCGCTGCACCATGGAAACCATGGTTCGCAGCAACGTGAGGTTGGGTGACCCCCTACAGGCTGTCTGTGCTCCCGCAAGCAATAAATGTCTGTAAGAACACCACATCGCGCGGCCAAAGATCTACAAGGTCTACAGAGCCAACCGAAAAAAAAAAAAAAAATATATATATATATATATATATATATATATATATATATATATATATATATATATAATTATATATATATATATATACACATATATGGGTGCATATATATATAATTATATTGCATATGGCAGCAACAGGTTATCATTTTTCATAAGCCGTAATTTGTAACCTGATCTTTTTATTATTCTAGGTTGACTCTGTTTCATTAAAAAAGCTATCTTATTTTTCTGTCCATTTTGTTTTTGTTTTTTTTTTACTTTTTTTTATGACGATAATAAATTTCCTTAAAATAGCTATAAGACATTAAAGAAGAATTAATTGCCCTTTTTGTTGGAGGCACGTAGACTTCTTAGTAAGGCAATAAATATGAATTTTATGATGTATTGAAAGAACTAAAATGGAATTAAATATTTTGTTGACTCAGATCTCATTTTTTGCAGTAAGATTATATCTAAATGTCGTTACCTGAACCTTTAACAATTCCTTTTGAAAGCAGCTTTTGATAAATGGATTGGCCACGACAACTGCTTTGAAATATTATTGATCCAAAGACCCCGTACCTGTGTAGCCTAGACTTGCAACTCTTTGAGATTTTGTTTGTTAGTAATTCACCTTTTAGCTCAGGTACATGCAAACTTGAGATCTACGCTATATAGAGTTTAAAATTATTTATTTTTCAAATATTCTGAGGGTTCGCCATTGAGCAACTAGTGAATACCACCTCTTCTTACTCCGATTTCTTTTCTCAGCACATTTACGAATATAACTTGAAACTACTAGATACATGCACATTTTATACCTACGATGTTATAGTAATATTCTGAGTGCGAATATTAGCTAGATGTTGTAGCTGAAAATGAGAACAGATCTGTTTTTTTACTTCTTTTTTTATTTGTTTTTTTACTCTTAAACTTTCCCCTTTATTTTTGAATTCATGCATCGTTTTTCAAAAAATGTACTCTCCTAAATATAGGAAATTTTTTTAAACAGTAAAAAAAGTTCATTTTATGTATAAGGTAACCACCGAGTATCCAGTATTCATTTCTAGATTCAACTGAGTGCGAACATTAAATAGGTTAAGAACCGAGGTAGACAGAGATGAAGTAGACTGATACGAAACGGTAGACGGCCCCAGGATATGAAAGGTTCTTTAGCCTATTGAAATATTAATGGAGTGGCTGGTAATATGGAATAGTCGGGTAACATGGAACATCTTTATATCTCACAGCAGCCTAGCGTTAGGTCCTCGTAGATAAACGCTAGTTAACGCTTTGTCGGTGATAAGAGAAGTTTTCGCGTTGTTCAGATTTTTTACTTTTTTTGAAGGTTAGTATTATTAGCTTAGAAATGTACTAAGGAAATTCCAATATAAGGTGAAAACTGGACTTATTCTTCATATAGCAGTTGAGTTAGCAGTCTAGTCTCTATGGATTAAATTTCACCAGAATGTGGTTAAGATTGGCTTATTCTCCAAGATGGCAAAGCGGGTAATATGAAATACTTCATAATGCCCATTATTTATTGCTCCACAAAAAGAGAATCCTTTACTTCGTACAAGGAAGTAAAAAGCAAACAATATTACTTTCACCTCAAATCAACAAACATAAATAATAATTAGAATAAAAAAACTTTATTCGATAAAAAATATTTGAATAAAAATAATAATTTAATTGAAAAATATTTTAATATAAACATTGATTTAAATAAAAATTTAAATAAATTTGAACAAAAATAAATTATTTGAATGAAAATTATTTTATCAGGAGCCATGCTAGACAGCATTATAATATTTTCTAGTATTCAAAATTATTTAAGAGGAGCGAAATAGAAATAAAATTTTGCCTTTACTCCCAGTATTTTAATTTACAATTTATAAGCCTATTTGTATAATTTACATTATATTATATAACTATTACTTCACAAATTTTATTCATCATTAAAGCTTTATTTTAAACTCACGAGAATGGTACTTAGTCTCTTCTGAAACAGATCACTTGCTGAGCTATTAGCTCATGGATTATTAGTAATACATGCAACAAAAAACAGAACAGTCTTTCAAAAGAAACAAAACAGTCTTTCAAAGAAAATAGTCTTTCAACTGGTACTGATGATTGTACTGGTGTATTATACTTAACGTAATGTTTATAGTTATCAATCATACCCACAGCTTCACCCGGAGTGCCAAGATACTGTCGCATTTCTAGTTCATCTATGGTCTCTCCATTTCTCGTGGACGTAGATGACTCATCCAACCCAAAGTCAAAAAACTCATTCGGTTCTGAAATCGGAGTTTCTGAATTATGTACATCAAATGGCAAGTCCTCTTCAATATTCATTTCTGTTATTACGGCATGCTAGAATTGCGAAAGTATCTCATTTTGTCTGTAGAAATCGACATATTGGAACTACTTATTTTTGAATTTTGGATGTGATAAAGCATTTGTAGCTGCATTTTGGGATTATGAACATGTCAAATTATAAATCTCATCAAATCGTCTAGTTAGAAGACCCTAGGCAACTGGCTTACAATATCTCCAGTCTTTCTGATGCAGCAAGTTTAGCATTCTTCTCAAAACAAGAAAGCAAGGGAGCATCACCCTGCTCATCATTCATTTTTATAACTCTGTACAATATAAATGGCTTGTAATAGCGGCTCGGAACAAATTAGAAATTCTGAAATGTAAAAAAAAATTCATTCTCATATATTTAATATTTCTTTCAATGATAAAGTTCTCTAAGGTCAGAACACTTCTCTTTTATGCCTAGTAAATGTTTTAAACAGTCAGATAGGAAATTCCATCTAGTTGTTCTCTTGTTATTAAAAAAATCTGTGATTGTTTTATTCTAAAGCTCAGAGGAAGGTCTCGATAAGATAATAATGGAACTTTATATCGAAGAAATCTGAAAAGTTAAAATAAATCGATACGCGATCGTGGAATTTTAAAATCGATAGTACTTTCAAAACTTTCGATAATCCGATAATGGGTATTGAGTACTTTTTACTTTGAAAAGAACTCAAATCATGATAAGTATTCGAGTTATGCCCATTTGTAATTAAGAATATAGATTTAGAAAAATAAAAAATTGATTATTCATTATTTTATTTGAAAAAATAATGAATAATGATTAATAAATAATTTAAAAAAATAAATCAGTAACTTGCTTATTGGGAAAATTATTCATGACTAAATAAATATTGAATAAATCATTCGAAAGACTGGTTTAAGACTAGTTTGCTTTGTTTATGATTAATATGACTATAATATATTAGAGAGAAATAAACGAAATTAAGTATAAGAAGCAGCTTCATTAATTTTAAAACTTTTTTATGGACATTTTTTCTTTAGTTGAGTGACATCAATTTTACTTCCAATTCTAAAATAAAGTTTATTAAAGCAGTTCAGACAATTTGTATAATCACTAACGGTCCTCAATTGCCTATCAGTTGTAAAGTTTTGATCTCTTTTATATTGTAAATGTAAATACTATTGAGATTTGCGTAGATCGAAAAAGTAATCCTAAAGAACTAGATGGATAATGATATTATTTTATTGAATTTTTGATAGAGAAACAGATAATTATTGTACTTCAATATTATATTCGGAAATGTTTTAATAAGTTCTTCCCCGTAGGGCATATAACCGTGGAGAGATAAACAAAAACAAAGGAGGTGAGAGCTGTCAGCTGATAGGATTGCTTGAAGGACTCCAGTGGTGAAGATGTATCTTTTGTCTTGTCCAATTGTAGGAGTAGCTTCAATGTCCCCTTCCACGCTTTTTATTCCAGAAGGAAAAAGTCTCACCAAAAGGAGTAATTGCCGGGGACCTTTTTACGATATTACCATCATTTCATCCTCTCTTTCCAATTACCAAGAGTCGCCTCAAGTTTTTAATGCATTTTAAATCGCCTGAAGAACAACTCTTCCAAATGATGAAGAACAGAAGGAACATCTGCCCTTCGCAATGCTCAGAAAACGATTTAGGTTTTTCTTTCTTCCATCTAAGCGAGCATTGTTTCGGATTTTAATGAGGGTTTTAACGTCCCCGTGATTTATGGCGTTCGTGCCGTCCTAGCTCTGGAACTAAGCCATTACCTAACAGACAGCGACCGATGGTACTCTCGGAAATTGTTTTTATTCGAAATAGCAGCTGGTTATATTGAAGACAGTTTCAATTAGGTTGAAAAACTAACTACCCCATTTAACCAGAGAGAGGAGAAACATGCATATTTTTTTCTTAACTTTTAACTTCGTCATGTATAATTAATCAAGACATACTGTCTTGATTAATTATACATGACTATATACTGCTTATTATACTGCTTTTTATCCAGTCTTACTAATTTCTTTATTTTATAGTAGGTAATAGTTTGTAATCTGTATAGTTTTACTATAATTATATTTCTCACGCTTACCTTGTTTGTTTAACGTAAAGTAATGATTATGGGTATAAAAAAAATTATTGTGTTTTTTTTTTTTTTTTTTTACAGCATTTATTAAAAAATAAGTTTATTAAAAAGTCAATTGATAATTTTATACAGTTAAAAAGTTCTGTATCTGTTCAATATAACTTAAGACTCGCATAGTTTGTTTTGAGGTATCGAATACCAGAGGCTCTTGCCGCAGGTCAAGACTATTTTTAAAATGTTTCGCAGCTATATTTACGGTATTTTTACAAATATATATAGTTTTTGTAAGCTATAAGTATATGGCAGAATCATTTGGTATACCATGCCGAAAAGAAACTATCCAAGGTTCAGATTACACATAATAGACTATTGTTCGAACTGACTAAACGAATACATCTGGAACTTGGACTTAATAAAAAAAAAAAATAAATAAAATAAACTGAAAAACGCATATAAGTATCGTTATCGAGTTTTAAACGAAAAAGTGTTTACACATCATAAAAATTTGTTTGAACAGATTAATTAACGATAGCCTGTATTTGGAATAGCAGTTGGGTATTTAGAAGAAATGTCAACCAACAAATCATTGTTCCATACTAAAGTAGAGGAGAATAAGGATACAGGACGAATTGAAAGGGTTACTGTTCCGAAAACAGTTAGTTATTTTTATTAAATTTCGAAGATTTCGACAAGAATAATTATGAAATTAATTTTTTCTATAGAAAAATGATACATTTTCAAACTGAATTTAAAATAGTAGTGTTTATTGTTAAACATTGTTGCTTATCGTTAATTAACAATTTGGCTCATTAGATCATGTTTTTATAATTTTCCCTAATTGTTTTAATTTTTTGTCGTATTTTAATCATTACGGTTTTATCATTTATGAATTTTTAAGGAAATGAAGGCAACCAATTGTTGTACTACATTATTAAATAATGAGCCTTTTTTCGTAATTTAACTTTTCATTTAAGAAATTTCGAACCACGATCGCCAGGTTTCTATAAACAGTACCTTTTCAGCGAAAAGCCCTGAAATCCCCAATCCTTCTAGATTTCTCTATAACATTTGACCCAGTTGACCATAACATCCTCCTTACTAAACTACAAAATCTCCCTTTATCCAGCAGTGCTATGCGCTGGTTCCAATCCTTCCTCTCAGGCCGGTCAGAATGTAGTATCCTTAGAGTTCGTCTCTATCCCGTACTCTGTTTGCTATTTATATTAATGATCTTCCCCTTCTTATCCATCATTCCCAATATCAAATCTATGCAGACGATTTCCAAATGTGCCTATCTTTTACGCCTTTCTACCTTTTATTACAAGTCATAAAAATCTCCAAGAGGGCTTGAATCGAATAAATCTTTGTGTTGTGATTAACAAATTAAAGTTGAATGTAGAGAAGACAAAGGCAATTCCAGTAGGTTCCAATTACCTCCTTAAAACTTTATCTAAACAATATTCCTATAAAACCCTGGAAAAAACTTTTGACCAAACTCTTTCCTGACCGTCCCCGATATCTCTCATACCATTTCAGCTCCAAAGCGACTAAATTAACTTCTTCGCCTATTCCCGTTTGAAACCCGAACGCTCCTGGTTACCTTATTTAATATTCCTCCATTCTCACTACTGTTTTATTTTACTCTAAGACTCTAAAGCTCATCTAATATTGCTTGTAATGCTATTCTAAAGGGACTTGTCCCGGAATCAATAAAGAATTCATTAATATTATTATTTCCGAATTTCGCAATCCTGTCTGTGCTGAGAATATTCACCTACCCTGGCTCAAGTTAGTCAAGGTTTAGGCTCGATTTATGAAATATTTAAAACTTTTCTGACAATGCTGGCTGTCCCTAGTAACACAGACTTCTGTCTATCTTCCAGGATATAAACAGCAAGTCCCAATTCTTTGTAACTTCTAATCGTCTCCTCTGGGACCAACCCGTTACTGGTGATAAAGGACAACACTTTACCTTCTGTTAGGCGGTATAGTTGCTTCAGTTCTTCACAGAGCTGTTGATACTTTCTAATCTTCTCTCCAACCACTTTACGCATATTACGAGTCATTGGAAACTCGCATTTCAATTATTGTTATTTTTCCTTTTTTCCTCTCAGATTTCTGTAGTTACATCTACATCCCTAAAAAACAATCGAGGGAATGCAGATGATTTTACTTATTTAAAAATTGTCTGACAATCCTGCAGTTATCCAGTAGAACTGCCTTCTGGGCTAATTTTAATTTTTTTAGACCCAGGCTAAGGTCTTCCGTACCCTCTGTGCTTTTCATTATTATTATAATGGTTAAACTAATGATTAATTGTAAGCTCAGTGTAACAAATTTGATGAACTTTAATAAGTACTATCAAATTATATATATGTTTAAACTGGAAGAATATCCATTGTCAATTATAAAATTATAATTTTATGATAAAAGAAGATAAAAATAAAATTTCTTAAAAAAATATATTGATGAAAAAAGATAAAGGAAACTGTATGAGCACCATACCGAAATAACATTAGGTTGATTGTCGCTTGGTATAGTGGTACCTATTGTATTATTTGTAGTACCCATTTTTATCTGCAGAAAATTTCAGTGATATCGAATCCTTTGAGAAATTTATAACGAGGAGAAAAATGATTTTCAAAATGTTGCATCCTAGAATACCACTACTCCTACAAAGGAAAGTGCTCAGTTCTAATCTTATTGAGTGTGCTAAAGGCGGCGTTAGTGACTCGAGAAGATCTCCCACAACCGGTGTGTCATTAATATTGTGGAGGAGGAGGTATCGCAGCTGGTGGGCACAAAGGCACTGCTGGATCCCCCCTCATTATTCTCCTCCGCCGGTGGACCAAGGAGCAGCAATCAATGTCACCCATTGTGCCAGTCTTCTAATTACCCCTGATGGCTAAGTCGACCTGTTAACACCATATCCATAGCACCGTATTCACCCCTAATGTAGACCATCCATAATGGCGTCCCACAATGCTACCAGAACACCGCTGAGAAATGATGCTCCCCCTAATCACAGAGAAGATAAATCTGTGAAAGAGTGAGCATCATTTATCCTGAGTATGGCGCTCATATCGTTATGCAGTGTGGCCTCTAGGCTGCAGGTTTCTTCTGAACGAATGTTGCGTTCTGCTCAAAATGTATAATAAATTTAAAATATACTAGGCGTTTTGGAATGATTACAATTATTTTAGCAATTACTATAATACATAGACATTAAGTAATATGCAAACTTAAGATGATTGTATGGTTCGTGCTTTGATCGTTTGTTTTTTTATTAATGAAGAAGCAAAAATAATTCCCCTTTCAAGAACACCTTTTTATTTTAGAGAAACGGTTAGAAATATTATATATGAAATCAATTCCACAAAACCGAATCACATGATTTTTATGGTGCGTAGAAGAAAATAACCACTAGTCATGCCAAACATTTCTTTATCTACCAAAAAGATTGATGGAGAGTGCCTCGATTATAAACTTGCTTGGAACGCCTAGAGATAGCAAACACGCATTGATATTTTTGAACAATTACCCATTTTAAAGTCTCCTTCTATATTTGTAAAGTTGAGCACTGATAAAGACCAACAAAAAGTCGGCATTTCATAATGCCGACTACTACTACTACTACTACTACTATATGTTAATTTTGACCGCCACACAGTGGGTGAATGAAACAGTGACATTAGCACGAAAAAAATCAAATTTTGAATATTTAATATTGAAATGGAAATCCAAACTAGATTGGTTAGTGGCATTGGACACGAGATATTAGCCTGGATTGTTTATACTAATGATTCAATATGACAAATCAAAACGAAAACAATAAATAAATCCTTTTATTTTCTCTCACTATGTGTTTATTCATCAGTGAATACAAATTTTCTTCTAAAATAGTAGCTACTATTTTAGTAGATATAACAATGAAAAAACAAATTTTGATTGATTGTATATTAAAGTACATAATAGCGCAAAATCGAATAACTTTGTCTCTGATGATGAACGAAAAAATTAAGAAAAAGTTGCAGTTTTGCTTTAATTATTATATCATCAACCAACTTTGTATTAACTATTTCGTCCAACAACCTGTTATTCCGTTATTCAATTGTAACTTTCCCTTACCCATTATCAAATATATAGTTAGGGGAAGTAAAGCGATCGTGAAGATTTTCGAATTCGAGTTTTCAACAGAACGACACATTTTAAAGTTCCCTGAGTCCAAATAATCAAGCCAGGCAAAATGGTCTGTGTGTCTGTGTGTTTGTGTGAATGTGAACAACCTAGCTCAAAAACGAAAAGATGTACGATACTGAAATTATGCATTTAAATTATGAACATGCATGTGATGGTACAGCAACTTTTCCGTTAAAATCGATTAACCGGAAGTGCCACATTATATAATCTATTTTACACTTGTTTACAATTTTCTCGAAAATGGCTTTAACGATTTTGATGAAACGCCTAAATTCTTCTTCATAATGACCTTTAACGTTTCATATAAGTAGTAAATCACCAAGAAAATTCAGGGAAAAAGTTGATGAAAAGAATATTTTATTTGCGCATAACTTGAAAAGTATGCAGTTTATGGTAAATTATGTAGAGCATTGTATGAAAGGTAATTAAATTATCTATAAAACAAAAAAAGAATCATCAAAATCGCATCAGTACTAGCAATGATACAGCGCATCGGAATAACAGGAAGTGGCCATTATTTCAAGGATTTTACAATTTTCTCGTAAACGGCTCAAACGATTTCGATGAAACTTGCCTAATATCCTCTCCTTAAAGGACTTTAACTTTTCATGTATCTAATATATCAACGAAACATGCAGGGAAAAAAGTTATGGTAAAAAGAATATTTTATTATAGCATGTTATTTATATAACATACATATGATGGTAAATTATGTATAACAATGTATTAAAGGCAGTTAAATTATCTAAAAAACAATAAAAGAATCATCAAAATCGGACCAGTATTAGCAAAGATACTGCGCATTGGACTATCTGGAAGTAGCTATACTACAATTTATTACAATGTTCTCGTAAACGGCTCCAACGATTTTCATGAAACTTGCTAAATGTCTTCTCCTTAAAGGCCTTTAACATTTCATATGTGTAGTATATCAACTAGAAAATGCAGAGGAAAAAGTTATAGCGAGAAGAAAATTTTATTTGCGCATAATTAAAAAAATGAGTATTTTATGGTAAATCATGTATGAAATCAAATAAAAGGTGATTAAATTTTCTAAAATACAATAACGAATCATCGAAATCGGAACGGAATCAGCAAAGATACAGTATATCTTATGAGGACTCCAAGACCCTAGATGGATAACCGAATGCATCCGAAAGGAGACGGGTGCGATCGAACCTCCTCCCATCTATCCGTCAATCTGTTGTCAAGAATACGCTCTGTAATAATGTAATGTAAGAATATAAAAGTAGAAATCAACTTAATAATTTCTAATTTTATAATATTTAATGGAAACAAAAATCCGAAACTTTTAAAACATATTTTCAACTTGACAAACTTAAAATATAATATATTTTGTTCTAAATGTATTGCTATATTATAGATAATATGTCTGTAATGTAAATATGTATGTATGTAAAATGTATTGCTGTTGTAGGTAATGTACAGAATTGTACTAAAATTGTTTAAAAACTGTTTTATTGTACTTATGTGGGAGAAGATGTGAAGGAATGAATGCTGCTGAGTTTATTACAAATATTGTCAATGTGAACTCTTTAAAATTATATTAAAAATATAATCATTATAGGGTGGTAAGGGAAAGTTGAGGATGCGCGCAACGAACCAGATTTATTTAAAGTCGCATTATTTCACAAACAGGCCCGATTCTTTCAGTCGAACGAAACTCCCTGTACAAAAAGTAGAACTGTTTGTTTTCGCAAGTTTTTGCAGATGATTTTTGAATTTAAAATTAGGCAATTCATTTAGAACATAAATATAAAAGCCACGAGAAATACAATTGTGTCCAACAATTTCTGTACCTTTTATTAATTTATTAAAAGCTATTTGGCACTATAATTTACTTTAATATACAATCAATCAAAATTTGTTTTTTCATTGTTACATAACTTCCAATAGCTTCAAAAGAAAATTTGTACTCCCTGATGAATAAACACATAATGAGAGGAAATCAAGGATATATTGTATTAGTTTTGATTTGTCTTATTAATTCATTAGTATAAACAATCAAGGCTAAGCTCTCGGTTCCAATATCACTAACTAGTCTAGTATAGTAATATTCAAAATTAGAATTTTTTTTCATGCAAAAGTCACTGTTTGACCAACTGTACCTCACCCGGCTCATCCCCTCTTTGATTTATCAGTTTACCATCAATACATACAATTACCTATTTGTATTTTTACAATTTTTTTTTAAATTATCTTCTATAAAATTTGGAAAACAAAATTGTTAACGAACATTTAGTTAATTAAAATTCAACAACTAGTTTTTTACTACATTGTACACAGTAAAGCAAGCGCGAAGCATTGTATTCGCGAAAATTTTCGGTTTTCAGATTTCAACGGAAATATCCACTTTGACCATCCCTGAATCCATTTTACAAGTTTCGACGTGATGTCTGTATATACGTTTGTTCGTAAGTTCGTTCGTTCGTACGTATCTCGCTTAACTCAAAAACGGTTTGCCGTAAAAAGTTAAATTTTGTATTTAGAATTACTGTAAAATCTAGTTGTGAACCTCTCTTTTTGGTTACTGCATGATTACCAGAAGTAGTACTTTACTTGAAGGTCATTACTGATTTTCATAAAAAATGATATTCAAATAAAATGCAAAACTTCTCAAATTTGTCATTTAAGAAATGCCAATAGAAATAACACAATAAATTTTGGTTGAAATTGGCAAACCGAAAGTGGTACTTTACTTGAAAGTCATATTAGACTTTCATCAAAAATTATATTACATCTGAAATTTGGTAAATTATACTTTCGTATCAATATAAGTAATATTATAGATTTTGGTTGAAATTTAAGAACCTAAAGAGGTACTTTACTTGAAGGTCATAATAAACTTATATCAAACGGTAATCGATATTTATTACAGAGATCATATGGTTCGGAGATATATGTTATAAACGCGATTTATTTTCCACTCTAATTTAACAATTTTATTACTTGTTTTCCTCCTCATTTGTGAGCTGAACTCACCCCTAATGTCATGCTTTGCCAGGGAATTGAAATAAAACTTATTTTTTTCAATACATTTTGTTCAATTGCGTTCCACATTTCACTTTCATTACTGTCACTGAAGATTTAAATTGTGAATCTCAGACGAGTTTTAAATTTTTTTGATTATTACATCAGTAAAATAATGCTTTAATAGGTGACTTTTATAGATTTTTATGTGCTGGATCTAAATCGGGCCTTAGTTTTTTTGTATCACCCATAGTTTTCCGTGGGTTTCAGGCTCATCAAACATCTTAACTTTTTAAACTTCTGTAACATGTTAGCTACAATAGAAACATACTCTGTGTCTTTTTCATTCCCCAAGAACTTTGTAACGACTTGCTTGAATGATACCCATGCTTCTTTCTCATTTAAGGTCATTGTGGATTCAAAGTTAACATCAAACATCATTTTTTTAATATCAGGTCCGACAAAGACGTCTTCTTTTAGTTTAACTTTTGGCAGAGATACTTGAAACATGGTCCATCTTTAGGCAAAGCCTTTACAAATTGTTTCATGAGGCCTAACTTAAGGCCTAATTGTTTCATGAGGCCTAAGACTAAAGCTGTTCAATTCTTTAAAAATCGCTTAATTTAATAAATTTAACTATGAAATGTGAAGAAATTGTGGGGGTGATACAGCTTTTTTAATCATATCCAAATAAAGCTGATTAATGAATCCAAATTCAGCACCCTAAAAACTATAGGAATAAGGTATTTTTAGTACAAAAGTTTTTTCATCGTTGGCCTGTTTAATGAGTTTTCCAGGTACCTCGGACGCTCTACTCCTTAAGGCAGAGGCAAGTGCGTACTAAGGACTAATATATTAAATTATCAATCTCATTAATATCAACGTGGTAAATGTAATATTTAAACATAATCGCATAAAAAACATTTTATAAAAAAGAGAAAAAATCTAGCTTCAAAAATAATGATTTTACAGTTCTATAAAGTCCAACTTTGAACACTATATTGCGTACTTACTCCACATTACCTCAATATTATATGGTTTGTTTTAGAGACGGTGGCTCAGCGATTCTTTCTTCCTTGGCTCTAAACTCTTACGATATCTTCTTTCATCTGTCAAGACCGCATATTTATGTCAGAAGAAATGTTTTGAAAAAAGAAAAATAAGACGAAATTCTCAAAACTCCAACACTTTTAATTCACGAATAAATAACTTTCCACTAGTAATACTTAACAGCATGACTGTAGCTACTGAAACATGGTTTAATATCTTAGACCATACCTCAATCCTAGATATACTTAGAAAGCACATACAAGACAAACAAATTGAACTTCAATAACGCTACATGTTAGTGACGCAAGATTAATTTACTCGACAATTAATCTATCTGAAAAAATATTCTATACATAAACCAATTAGACTTGACGGAACAGAGTTTAGTGTTCTGCAAAAGCTACAAACATAAAAAAAAAATATACTCAAAATATTCAAAACAATTCACAATACACTACAATTTACATATTCAATTCTTTTAACATTACATACAATTATTTATCCAAATCTCTGATCTGCATCATTCTTACCTTTACGAACTATCTTAAATTAATGTTTATTTTTATATTTTCCAAAGAATAAAAATTAATTAATAAAATTTCTAAGCTGCCACACATCAAGTCGTATAAAATGATTGTGTTTAAAGGACTTCGGGATGTCAGTCACTAGATTCGCATATTACAGTTTTAAATAAATAAATACGAAAATTATAACTTTACAATGTATCAGGTAAAATATGCCTATCATGTAAAAAATCTCCTGGAAAATTAACAGGTTATATAATTAAACATTGAACTCACCATCACATCTCTGACATATCCTGGTTTAAGGACTACAACCTGTGCTCTGTTTTGATTTCACTCGTGGCAAAGTTCTTTGATCTCAATTTTCTAACAGCTGTCGGGTGCAGAAATTCCAGTTTAGACAATGGTCTGGGTAACTGCTGAAGCGCTTCAACGTGCAAACCAAGCTGAATAAAAAAAGGAATCGAAAAAGTAACAGTCACAGCTTTATGAAATGGTATTTCTATTTTTCAGACGTTCAATTAGAATTTCAGCAATTTAAATCGACTACACACACAGACACGCCAATCTCTTGAAATATCAGCTGACATCCGCATGATGGTATAGAAGGATCAATCTAATTAGGGATCGATAAATTATTTGCCACTTCTATAAATTTTGTTTTATTGAATACTAGTTTCGAATTTTATACATTCATCCTTAGATGGGAATAAATTTAAGATTGGACTATTGGAGATATTTATTTATTGCTTAAAGCAAAAATCTGGATTGGATTTGAAGGATTTTATTATTTCAAGTTCTTCATACATATTTAATTTGAGGCTGTTTTCAACGTGATGTATTAATTTAACTCCTGAGTCTTTGATGAATTTATGATTTTTTTCATTTAAATGAATTGCAAAGTTGGAATTATCTGTCTTATTATTATATGCACGTATATATTCCTATAATCTCTGATTTAGTGATCTTCCAGGTTTTTCCGTGTATTTGGCTACACAACCATTACAATTTAGTTCGTATACTCTGCTTTTCTGGTAAGGGTCTATTTTGTCTTTAAGAGAAGAAATATCCTCATATTTCTCTAATCGAAATAATAATATTTAAAAAGGAAAAAAAAAAAGTGTAATTATCAACATCATGGATAATTGTGTAAGTGGAGATAGAATCTATTTATATAAAAACAAATATCAATAAATAAATACTTAGATTTTAAAATCGAATATGATTATGTGTATATTTTTTTTATTCTACTAAATACTGACTGTATGGCAGTATTAGTGTGTTCATCACTAACTCTAATTGGTGGTATTTATTATAGTTTACTTGCTTATTCCATATTCTGCTTCATCTGTGTAATTTTTCTAGATTTATTATAAGGAAACCTCAGGTTTTCATATCTTGTTATAATTATGGTGCCAAATTGCACAATTTGTCAATAACATGTCAGATCTGTCTCCATAAGATTTATGTAATTGGTGCGGAATAAAACCCTTGAGATACTTTTGCTAAGAGTGTTCGCAATAAAACAGTCTGAGCCCGGACGGACGGTTAAAAACCTGTAAGAAACGAAAATTTAAAAAATAAAGAAATTAATAAATAGACCTTTTTCAATTCGGCACAGATGTGGTGCATAACACAAAGTTTAAAATCAGAAAGAAAAAAATGTAACGATGGATGAATTA
The DNA here is from genome assembly GCA_948150685.1 of Rhaphigaster nebulosa. Taxonomy (NCBI): domain Eukaryota; kingdom Metazoa; phylum Arthropoda; class Insecta; order Hemiptera; family Pentatomidae; genus Rhaphigaster; species Rhaphigaster nebulosa. Next base: position 120,197,739 of record OX411306.1, on the reverse strand, counting down.
ATTACTCAAAAAAAAAGTTTAATTATTTCTAATAATTCGGTGGAATTGAAGTATAGAGGAAAGGAGGTTAAGCATTCTCGGCAGCACTTGTATATAAAATTCCATTAGTATTTCGCATTTAATGCAGCAATTTAGAAGGCGGAGGAAGTAGAGATAGCGGGGGCCGGCAGAGACATATAGTTGCCTGGAGGGATATAAAAGGGCAGGTCTGGAGAGAGCTGGAAATTGGAAGTTTTAACAGTCTCTTTGAGGGGGCATTTCGGCTGGATAACTAAAGGCCTCGGTTGAGGGGCCAAGAAAAAAATAAAACAGGTAGCCATAATGACAGGGCACCTCCTAGTTTTAATTCGGCTAAATGGGCGGCTCAGGTAGAGCCTATCGTCCATCAAGGCCCGCCGCGGAGGGTCATCTTCGGCAATGTCTGCTATCTGTTTGAGGCCGGTGTTCCGTTGAACAAACAGTTATTATGGTTTTAGAAATGATACGTCTCTGAAAAGACCGAGGCGGTGAGTAAAAGCCGTACGATAATCACACCATCTCAATAAAAAGTCTTTAATCTGCAATAATTTACACCAACAACCAGCAAGTGGCTACCGTAAGTTTTATACAGGGTGTAGCAAAAGTTTCTTGGCTAAATAAAATACAAACAAGTATACGAAAAAAAAAATATTCTTATTTCAAACAAACATAAAATGGCATTTTAGTTACAGTAATTAATTAATTAATTTTAGTACCAGTTATTAATTCGTTTTAAAAATAATGTCAGATAAGTATGACTTTGCCTGGTCTAGAAATGTGCCAGTTAAATTTGCCGCAATTGTAACAACGGCACTCACTTAACTGGCGTTATTTTTAAAACGAATTAATTACTATGATTAAAATAGCAATATATTTACTTTTAGATGTGACATAGGAATATGGGAATCATAGATTCTTATCACTTTTATAATATATTATATATATATATATATATATATATATATATATATATATATATATATATATATAACTTAACGAGTCCGGGTTAGAAAACTTAAAAAAAGGAAAGGTTTTTAAATAATAACGCAACAAGAGCTGGTTAATAACTGACTTTATTCACCAAGTAATCCTACTTATATACTCTTAGGGAGTTGTTTATATTCCTAGTTGGATTAAGTTCTATTATTAGCTAGGTCTGGCTCTTAACTGCCTCCTCTCAGTTTCGGATACATCCGGAAACTCAAAAAAAAATAAAAAAAATCGCCGAACTAGTTAAGTCATAGAACTCGCTCCTGTACAACACGGATACTCCCTAAGTACAAGTTAAGAAATACATAGTACAAATAATAATATATTTAAAAAATAATACAAAATACAACTTGGAAATATGTACAGTCCTAATACAAAGACACAATACACTCTGTGACTACAATGAAAAAAAACAAACAAAAAAAGAAAAAATATACAAACTTCAATATATCTACCGCCAAAATACAAAAACACAATATACTCATTGAATACCATACTACAAAAAAAAACTGATTACACGCAGTTGTCTCGCCCCTATAAGCGAAGACGCTCCAGATCCCAATGTATCACCTAAGGGAAATTTAAGTTGTTCTATATGAACGGTTCGCCTCTTTTTGGGCTCTCCCACGGTTTCGATCGTCACGACATTATACTCCCGGATAACGACTACGCGGAATGGGTTTTCATTTCATCGATCACTGCCGTATTATCAAATCCCCTCCCTTTATCGGATGTGATAAAACCATAAACCGTAAACCATAAGCCATGTGTGCAGGGTCTCCAAAATCGCTTCTGCCGCTTTCGCCTGAATAGGATGTGCCATGGCGATTTTACTAAACACATCAATGATCGTCATCCACTGAAACCCTCTCCATGTAAACGTGTCCACTTGCAATTCGCGCAGTGTCTTATCTCCTGTAGGGGTGGATGACGGTCATATTTAGACATGCAGTAGACATGCAGACCTCGCACGACCCAATAACATTCTGTATCGTCTGTTTCATGTATACCTGTAGGGTCTCACTGACTCCCCGATGATTGGTTTTGCCTTGATGATATGCAGTGGTCAATTCGACTTGGCGGTCCGTTTCTCCAACTGTTTCCACCAGTCTCCTACAGCGAACAGAAACGCGATCCAGGATTTGCTCGGTTTTCCACACTTGCTTCACCTTTTTCCAAATCGTCGCATTGCCCACATATAAATGATGCGTGCGCCCTGGGGCAGAAGCATCCTTCAACGCCTGGCAAACTCTATCGACGCGAAGTCCCGGTGGCGATGAAATGATATTGATACGCGACCGACCATATCGGAGGTATTCGATGGACAGTAGGTTTTGGTTTTCAAATGATCTGTCTCGGTTTATCATTGACGATCTCGTCGATCTCCTCCATCTCCGCCGCTCTCTCCCCCGACGAACTCTCTGTACCCGGCGATGCCCCTTCCTGTCCTACTCCCGCAGCAGCCGGCGTCCCTTCTCCATTCGGCGACCAGTCCTGCAGAAATTGCCGAATGTCGCGGGATGGCCCTGCGGTAGCATCCTCGATGGCATTAACCGTGATTGCTCTCGTCAGCCAGTCCGCGACTACGTTCTCTTTGCCGGGTTTGTAAACAATATCCATGGAATATTGACTTAGGAGCTCTTTCCATCGTGACACACGTGCAGACGATTCCTTTTGTTTCTCCACCCACTGCAATGGACGGTTGTCCGCCTGAACCCGAAAACGGTTCCCAAATAAGTACGGGCGAAAATGCTCGATTGCCCACACGACACCGAGGAGTTCCCGTTCCAACGTCGGTCAATCTTCTACTGGCGTATGCGATGGGACGATTCCCACCCCCGCTCTCTCGAGACAAAACCGCACCTAATGCGTATTCGCTGGCATCGGCAGTCACCGTGAACTGCTTGGTGAAATCTGGAAACACGAGGACCGGTTCCTCCTTTAACCGCCATACATCTCCGAATGTTATCTTCCATATTGGGCATAACGATCAGGTGCGCCCCCTTTTTTAACAAACTATTAATGGGCACCAAGTATTGCGCCATATCCGGGAAAAAACGCCTATAGTAATTAAGGGCCCCCAGAAGCCGGCGGATTCCTTTGATATCGCGGGGAATGGCCATCTTAGTAATTGCCTCGACTTGGCAGCGTCCGGACGAACCCCTTCCTTCGATATGGTATGGCCTAAAAACTTTATTTTCCCCTTTCCCAAAACCGACTTGTCTGGGGATAACCGCAATCCAAATACGCGAACCCTCGCGAACACCTGTCGCAAATGATGAACATGCTCGTCCTCGGACTTACAGAAAACAAGTAGATCATCCATATAAATTTGGCAGATCCCCTCGTCGATGCCCCTGAGGAATTCGTCCATTAAGCGCTGGAATGTGAGGGGAACATTCTTCAGCCCGAAGGGCATCCGCGTAAATTCAAAATGTCCCTGCTCGAACGTAAACACGGTCTTAGCTTGATCTCGCGTGTGAAGTTTGATTTGATGATATCCAGCTTTTAAATCTAATGTGCTGAACACCGTCGCCCCACTCAATCTGTCTATGATATCATCGAATCGCGGGATGGGGTACGCCTCATTAACGGTATTACTATTCAATTGCCGAAAATCTACCACTACGCGATATTTTTCCGTGGTTTCCCTCGGCGCTGGTTTCTTCTTAACTGCCCATAAGGGGCTATTATATGGGAAGGAGCTGTTCACAATGATCCCCTGTCGCTGCAATTCCTCTAACTCCTCAGGGATGTGACACCGCAGTGCTTGGGGGTACCGCTTTTCCTTCACGTATGTCACCCGGTCATGTTTGAGAGGAATTTCGTGCACCGTTCTCCCCGTGGTTCCTAGCACATCCCCTTCCTTATAAAAATTGTCGTGAAATTCCCGCATAAGCGACCCTCTCCAATCCTCGACCTTGCTAACTGCCCCGACCCTGGTAGCCTTGACAGCCCGGTGACACACGTATGTATTACGCCCGAGTTTAATATGCCTCGTCCCTTTTTCGTTTCTCACCTTGGTGCTTACCCTTTCTAAAAGATCGCACCCGACTATCACTTGGTATTCCCTCGGCATGCTCTCTACTACGTGTACTCATAATCTGTCCTATCCTTCTCCCCATTGACGCAACCCTATCTTTATCTCGCCTATCACACTACATGGCCCATCCAACGTGAGCAACTTACAGCCGCATTTTCGAATCTGAAGCGCCTTTCCTGTACCGTATAAGCTCTCTACAGCAGTTCTTGATAACAGGGTGCTCGAGCTCCCCGTGTCCACTAGGCACTTCACCCCACTCTGAATCTCAATTATAGGCAACCAACATTTGAGCTTACCTTCAATGGTGTTACACGTGAAAGCTCGGTCGCCTCTCTGCCGATAACCTCCTCATGCCGTGGCCTGAGTCTTCCTCCCTGCCATCGCCTGCCGATGTCCTCGTGCCTGTGTCGCTCGACGTCGTTGCCACTCCTGGCATCCGACTATCCTCGCCGCTGCTACTACCTGGCTCCTCCTCAGTCTCTGATGAAAGTCCTGTCGATTCTAAGGACGCTCCCGCTCGCCTGGCAATTCTTTCTCTTCCACGCACCTCCTGCGCGTTGACCTCCATGGGCTCGCCATGAGACACCTCTTTCCGACGATAAATGTACGGACACTGCTGGGCTATGTGCCCTTCAGTACCACATTCGAAACATTTGGTCCGGGGGCATTGTGCCACCAGATGTCCTGGTTTCCCGCATTCATGGCACCTCCTCTCGTCCTTCCTACCATGTTTCCTCTCCATTACCGGTCTCCTGTCCCGGTTCGTAGGTCTTTCCCGCCGGTAGTTCTCTGCCCCTCTCTATCTACTTGCTTCAAACCGCGGCCGATTTCTACTCATCTCCGACCTACGGAACGGGACTCTGGTCCAGCCTACCTCTATTTCTCCGCTATACTTCGCCTCCTCGTCCCTGGCGCTGGCATCCATCATGTCTTGTGCACATTCCAGAAAGCTCTTTTCTTGAGGCAGGCCGTCTTTCCTTCCTGTGTCTCGAGCCAATTGCACCTTCATGTGGTGGCCAAGAATGCCATCCTTGCCTCCGCCTGCTCAGCACTCATGGTCTCTCTCAGCTTCTCAGTGAATTTATTAAATCGTGCCATTACTATACCCGCATATTGGCCGCTATTCTGGTGAGGTTTCCGCATTTCTCTAAACATATGCAGCATGTCCTCTTCCGGGGTCCCCCGATTTCCTCCAAACGCCTTCTTCAGCCGAGCCTTTACAGTGTCCCACGGCGTGTCCTCATCTGCCTGAATCAGGTTCAGCACACTCCTTTTCACTCGACACACCAAAGCCGCTCTCAATGCCGCAACTCCTGTAGCCTCAATCAAATCTTCTGTGGCCATTGAGTCAATTAGGGATATGATCCGATCACCTCCTTTCAGAAAGTGGTTCAGTTCTCCCACTTCCCCACTGAACTTATCTAGCTCGCCTATCGTGTACCTGATATCCTGGCCATTTGCTCTCTTCAAGTTTAGCCGCTCTATGGCATTAGCTTCTGCCACGGCAAGATTTGCGTGCGCCTGCGCCAGCATGGATGTCGGTTGAGTCGGAACGTCATTAGGTAACGTCAACGTTGGCGCTCGAAGAATTCCTTGTTGTCCGGTCTGAAGTCCGGCCTCCTGCATTTCTCCATTCATGATTGAACGGTAACAAAAAAAAATCTTCCGCTACGAATACTCCTCTCCACTCCCCGGTTTCGGCACCACTTAACGAGTCCGGGTTAGAAAACTTAAAAAAAGGAAAGGTTTTTAAATAATAACGCAACAAGATCTGGTTACTTTATTCACCAAGTAATCCTACTTATATACTCTCAGGGAGTTGTTTATATTCCTAGTAGGATTATGTTCTATTATTAGCTAGGTCTGGCTCTTAACTTATATATATATATATATATATATATATATATATATATATATATATATATATATATATAAGTTAAGGTACACAGTGTAACTGTATACAACTTAATCCTAACTCTAAAATGTAAACACTCTCTAAGACTATATATAGAGGATTACTAAGGCAATAAAGTGAGTCTTTTCTGAACAAGTGTGCGTGTCATTTCGTTCCCTTTTTTCCTTTTTTTTATTTTAAGTCCTCGGAACGAACATAAGTGGTGCCGAAACCCGGGAGGCTATACTCGGAGTAGAGAGCTGTTTTTTTTCTCTCTTTGCGTTTTTTTCTCGTTCTCGCTGCTCGCGTCTGTTTTTTTTAAATAAAAAAATTGACCAAGACAAGTGAGAGGAGCACAAAATGCCAGATGAGATAGTGCGGCCGGCAACCTTGATACTGCCACAGGACATCCCAGCGCTGCCAATGGAAACCATGGCGGCGGCTCACGCGAATTTAGCAGCAGCACAAGCGAACGCCCTGGAATGGCTAAAGATAAAGACAGCGACCTCGCAGGACCTAAGAAAAGCGATTACGGATCTAGAAAGATTTAACGGGGAAATCGGAGAGCTGAACCATTTCCTCAAGGGAGGCGACCGCGTGATGACACGCATAGAGGCAAAGTTGGCGGAAGACCTTATTGACCCGATGGATGCGAACGCATTGAGAGCAGCGTTAGTATGTCGAGTCAAGAGGAACATACTTAACCTAATTCAGGCGGACGAGGATACGCCATGGATCGTGGTGAAAGACAGGCTGAAGAAAGCATTCGGAGGAGGCCGGTGGGCCCCAGAAGAGGACATTTTTCGTATGTTCAGGGAGACGAAAAAACCTTACCAAACAAATGGACAGTATGCGGGAACGCTATTAGTTCGCTACAACAAGATAACCGAGAAGATGAGGGAAACCCTGAACGCAGCCGAGGTGGAGGGCAGGATGGCGTTTTTGTCGACCATACTGAACGTACAGCTAGCCAGAGACACGGGAAAGAAAGAAGGACTCTCTAGGGACAAAACGTTCATCGAATGTGCCCAGGAGATGGTAGACGCTAGTGCCAGGGACGAAGAGGTCAGATTCGGAGAGGAAGTGGAAACGGGATGGAGTAGGGTAACTTACAGGAGGCCCGAGATAAGCAGGAACAAACCTAGGCCAGACATAGGAAGGAGAAGAGACACGGAATTCGGTGGAAGAGAGAGGACGACTGCACGAGAAAGGAGGCAAGGACCGGAGAAGAAGATCTGGAAAAGGGAAGACAGGAGGTGCCATGGATGTGGGAAGACGGGACATCTGGTAGCCCAGTGCCCCCGAACGAGATGTTTCGAATGCGGCACCGAAGGGCACATTGCCAGGCAGTGTCCTTACATGAGCAGGCGCGGTGAAGCAAATCGAGCGGAACCCATGGAGGTAAATGCGCAAAGAATGTGGAAGAGGAGCAGACCACCATCAGAGTCGATAGGGTCATCGGAAACCTCGGAGACAGAAGAAGAGGAGATCGAACCAGGAAACAGAGGAGCTGGAGGAGGGAGGAGCGGTAGAAGGAGCGGTGGACGAAGAGCAACGGAGGAGAGGGCGTCGAGAGACAACGAATGAGGAGAGTGCGAGCAGAGAGGCAACCACGCGGTAGTGCATAACATAGAGAGTGAGTGTGGTGGGTTGCCTATTATCAGAGTCGCGAGAGGAGTACGATGCTTGGTGGATACAGGCAGTTCAAACACGATAATGTGTCGGAGTGCGGTAGAGGCATTGTGTGAAGGAGAGAGGATACCCCAGGTACAGGTATGTGGATGTAGATTAATCACCTTGAATGGTCCATGTAAGATAGAAGGGGAAGTGGGGATAGATCTGAATAAATGGGGAACCGAGGGGGAAAGATTGAGGGTACATGTAGTGGAAAATATGCCTCGGGAATATGGGGGGATAATCGGGTGTGACCTGTTAGGAAAAATGGGGGCGCGGATAAGAAATAAGGACGGGAAATGGAGTATTAGGATAGGAACAAGGAAGTATAGGTGTAAGAAGATTCTGAAAAAGGACAAAATTAGTGTCGGGGCCATCAACCGGGAAGACTGGAGACGGGCGTTGCGAGAGGAGTACGCCGATGTTTTTTTTCAAGAGGGAGATATATTGAGTGTAACGGGGGAAACAGTACACGAGATCCCGTTGAAACAGGATAGGGTGACTTACGTCAAGGAGAGAAGGTACCCGCAAGCCCTACGGCAACATATCCGGGAGGAGCTGGAGAGTTTAAAGAAACAAGGCATCATTACCAACAGCACATCGCCATATAATAGCCCCCTTTGGGCAGTGAAGAAAAAGAGTCCGGACAATGGGAAGCGGGAGCAGTATAGGGTCGTAGTAGATTTTAGGAAATTGAACGAGAACACACTGGACGAAAAATACCCTATACCCAGGTTCGAAGATATCTTGGATAGGCTAGGAGGAGCGGCCGTGTTTAGCACTCTAGACTTGAAAGCAGGGTACCACCAGATAAAGATGCACCCTAGGGACCAGCATAAGACGGCGTTTACTTTCGAGAGGGGTCATTTCGAATTTACCCGGATGCCGTTTGGGTTGAAAAACGCGCCGATAACGTTCCAGAGACTCATGGACGAGTTTTTGCGGGGACTGGACGAATCGGTCTGCCAGGTTTACATGGATGACCTTTTGATTTTCAGTAAAAATGAGGCTCAACACATAGAAGATTTAAGATGCGTCTTCAACCGGCTGAGGCAATTCGGACTAAAGTTGTCCGTAGAGAAATCTATTCTGGGGCAAAACCAGATCAACTTCCTGGGGCATACGATATCGAAGGAAGGAGTACGACCAGATGCGCGAAAAGTCGAAGCTATTCAAAAGATGGCAATCCCAACGGACGTGAAGGGAATAAGGAGGCTTCTGGGAACATTGAATTATTATCGGCGGTTCGTCCCGGAGATGGCAGGATATTTAGTACCTCTTAACAACCTTCTGAAAAAAGGGAGCAAAGTTGCGATAACTCCCGCGATCGAAGACAATATTCGACGGTGTATGTTGCGGTTACAGGAGGAGCCGGTACTTGCGTTCCCCGATTTTTCGAAATCATTCACTATCACCACGGACGCGAGCGAGTACGCGTTGGGGGCGGTTCTGTCGCAGGATGGGAAACAGGGGGAACAACCAGTAGCGTATGCCAGTAGACGCCTCACGGAGACGGAAGCGCGTTATAGTGCGTTAGAACGCGAGCTGTTGGGTATAGTGTGGGCGGTCGAGCATTTTAGGCCGTATGTGTTCGGGCGGAAATTTAAGGTGCAAACGGATCACCGACCCTTATTGTGGGTAGGAAAATTGAAAGAATCGTCGGCAAGAGTTACCCGCTGGAAAGAGTTTTTGAGCCAATACAACATGGAGGTGGCTTATAAACCAGGGAAAGAAAATATTGTAGCAGATTGGTTATCTCGAGCGCTGCAGGTCAATGCGATAGAGACAGAAAGAGGAGAAAATTCCGGCGAGATACAGAGATTTGTTAGAGAATGGACGCCTGAGGGTGAAGGAGAACTAGATTCAGGAGAAGCAGAAGAAGAAAGGATGTCGACGGGAGGAGAAAGTGGTACGGAGGAAAGGCCAACGGATATGGAAGAGAGGGAGGAGATAATTAATGACAAGAAACGCCAGATTATCTGGAAAACCCGGACGTCGGGGTTGATGAAGGTGGACTATTCGAAAAATGGTAAATATAGCATCAACACGATATGGTCACATCCGGGAGTAAGAGAGGAGCAGATTTGCAGGGCCCTGAAAGACGCGTCCAGATCAGGAACTACCCATTACTTGTATGTGGGAAATGTGTCAGTCTGGGAGAAGATAAAGCGTTTATGGCAGACCGAGAAAATCGGCATCGATAGGACGTTCGTCAGATGTAAGCTCATGGTGGAGACGATCAGAGACCCAGAACGGCAGGAGGAGATTACCTTGGCATATCACCAAGGGAAGACAAATCACCGAGGAGTAAACGAGACCTTGCAAGCATTGAAAAGGAAATACTTCTGGGAGAAAATGCGGAAGACGATAGAGGAGGTATTAAGGGCATGCGTAGTGTGCCAAACTACGAAATATGACCGCCACCCTCCAACCGGGAAGCAAGAAGAGACGACGACACCTAGCGCACCGCTAAGCGACCTGCAGGTGGATACATTCACGTGGAAAGGGTTTAAATGGGTTACAGTGCTAGACGTATTTAGTAAGCTGGCGATGGCGTACCCAGTGCAAGACCGGTCGGCAGAGGCAGTGATCGCGGCTCTACGAACATGGTTCCAATTTTATGGGATGCCGGATACGATCTCTTCCGATGGAGGGAGAGAATTCGATAATGCGAGTCTGCGAAACGAGATGAAGGCATTGGAGATAGCGTGGCATATTAACACCCCGGGACACCCCAAGAGTAGGGGAGGGATAGAGAGGTTGCACAGTACGCTGGGAGATCACCTGCGAGTGTTCCACGTAGACAAGGGGTTGGAGGCAGATTGCGCGATGCCAAAGGCGGTAGCAGCATACAACCATTCTATTCATATGGCTACAGGGTTTTCCCCGTTTGAAGTACTCTTCGGACTTAGAGAACGGCGAAGAGACGGAGGGAGCACGGTAGTAGACGAAGGGTTGGCAGAGCGATTAGTGAGCAATAGGGTAGCGCTCGTAAAACTGTGGGAGAAAGCACACAGGAGGATCGCGGCGGAAAAGAGTAGAAGGGTGGCACGGGAGAATATTCGGGTCCGGGATAGGATGGAGGATGTTAAGATAGGGACTATTGTGTACCGAAAATTGGCATCAAACAGGACCAAAGAGGCGGTACGGTATGATTCAAGGTGATTGTGATACGTGAACACAATGTAGTGACCATCCAGAGTATCAAAGAACCGAGGAAACGGAGAACCGTTCACATTGAACAATTAAAGATTCCGCTGGGCGAGCCCGGACGACCCTGATAATGCATGAGTGAGTATCCTCTCTTCTACGGGAGCAGATTAGGTGTATCGAGGAATGATTTATGTTCGTTTTTGACAGATGTTGATTTCTTAAGTTGTTCATTTTTTTTTTGTAAAATAGTTCATGAGTTTAGATATAAGAATTTTGTATTTAGTGTATTATTGTATATTTTTTTATATTTTTGGGTGTTTACATGGCAGAGTATCATTTTTTTATTCTATTTTTCTGTTGTTTTTGCTTTTTGTTTGTTGTTCAGACTGTAGTATAGGAGTGAAGTTTACGAAAAGTGTTCGTAAACTGGCAGTGGGGAGTTAAGGTACTCAGTGTAACTGTATACAACTTAATCCTAACTCTAAAATGTAAACACTCTCTAAGACTATATATAGAGGATAACTAAGGCAATAAAGTGAGTCTTTTCTGAACAAGTGTGCGTGTCATTTCGTTCCCTTTTTTCCTTTTTTTTATTTTAAGTCCTCGGAACGAACATAAGTTATATATATATATATATATATATATATATATATATATATATATATATATATATATATAGGTTCCCCTCAATGCTTATATAAAGTGGTAAGACGCAATTCGCTTTCATTCTCCAGAAATATCGATTTGAAGTTATTGGTTTTGTTTAAGTATACGTGGCTCTTACAATAGTTTAACAGTGGATGTGGCTTTGCGGTAACGCGTCTGGTTACAGTTCGAATCTCCGAAATTATGAAAATGTATTATTTTAATATTTTTTTATATCTCTGATATTTACAAATGACTAAATAATAGATTCATTATTATTTTTGGCTTTAATTTAATTTAATATAGATTAAAATTTATTCAATTAAGTTTTTTTCCATGCTTAGAATTAATTTGTTATCTACTAGGTTTTTTACAATCAAATATTCAATTCTCAAAATTGAGAGTGATATTGAAATGAAATCAAAGAAAATAGTAAAAATTACCATAAACAATAATAACATTATGACAGTAATAAACATAATGACAAAGTGATTAGTACAGTCAAATATAATCATGATAAAATTCACTCACTCACTCTCATCATCTGATTAACTCACAATTATACAATCATTCGGAAGGTAATGATCATAGAAACATTTGAAACATTGTTGTAATTACATTTTTTTTAAAAGGGTTAGTGAGAGACAACATGCGGAAATTTCTCTTCAAACCTCTAAAAATGCGTTTTAAATGAATTAAAAGTTTGTGTCAATTTCACCTGACTTGGGTTAATACTGAATACCTGAGTAATTAGAAGTTTTTTGTTTACTTTTCTTTAGTTTAATTTTCTGTTACGTGATTTTGTTCCTTAATTTTAACAATTTTTTTCGTTGTTTCTAACGTGTTTTTTTAATCTATTTGACATGTTATAAAGTACATGTATATAATATTTTGATCCTACATTTATTATATTTTTTCACACAATTTATATATTTTTTAATATTACTGAAATAATTACATTTTTTTTTTTTTTTTTTACCACATAAAAATCGTAAGCCTTCTCATAACAAATAGTAAACATCGTTAACGACGATTATATTCTATTTTCTCCCTTACGACTATTCAAGCCGTAAGATTTTCGTTAACGACGCAACTAGCATTAGAGTTATGTCAACGGTGCTCTACGATTATCGTTGCCACATTAACTAATGCAATATAAAGATAGCCATATATCATTGAACACATACATCACTTAACGATTATCGTTCAAAGATAATTATTGAACGATAGTCGTGATAGTCGCACCGAGGAAAACGTACCTACCTTCCTTGAAATTAATGACGTTTCAGCAAATATTATGCCACTTTTAAGTTTCTATAAAACAATCTACACAAAAAATACAGCAGTAACAAAATTAAACGTTAAAAATTACTGCTTCTGACAGTGCATGTAACTTTTCACTATCTCTATTTGGTTAGTTTGTTTTTGGCTGTTGATGGTGTATGGTGTATCCCCAAGTCTGCATTTATAGATTTTGTGAAACGCTAATTTGTGGTCATTAACTGTTGTTTGAGAGATTGTAGGGTTTACTTAATTTTCAGGAATCATTCAATTATAAAAAAAATTATTAACCAACAATAAAGTAATCAAGAACTCACACATATCAGCAGGTTCAATTAATTACTGATATTTAATTTGTAATTATTTATGTAAAATCTTTTTAATATTAATAAATCTCAGTAAAGAATTCGACTTAAAACTACAATATATATTATCTTTTTTTAATAATATTTATGGTTAATATTATTTTACAGTGCATTTAAACAATACATTATTGTAGTTGTCATACTTCATTCAATAAGAGTAATTTATTATTTTTTTTTTAATTTCTATTTTCGAATACTATTTGTTATTAATATTGTTTTACAATACATAATTCTAATACTTTGGAATGCAATCTTTAAAATCTCAAATTTATATTAATAATTGATTCAATTTTTTAATAAAATCTAACAATAAAAACAAATGTTAATAATGGTTTTTGCATTAGTTATTTTTAATATTATAATCTTTATTTGTATAGTTTTTGTTTCATCAGCTTCCCATATACTTATTTTATATTTTTTTTTTCTTTTTTGTTATTGAATCATATTTATGTAATATTGCTTTAATATATCCATTTGTTTTTTAATTCAATCTGTTGTTTAACTTTATTATTACTTGTATTATATTAATATTTAATTTCTTATCACTAAGTTATCTTCAATCCTCTTTTATTATTTTTATTTTTTATTATATCACTTATCCTTATGTTATTTACTTCTGTCTTTTTATTCCACATATTTTATGTCTCTCTAAATTTCCCTCCATGCAGTTGCTTATTTAAGAGTGGAAAATCGCGTGATGGGATTATCCTAATATATACACAGTATCGTGTACTCCTGTTTGCCTGTTTATATAATGTCTTTTGTAGACATAAAAATGAAAATGGATTTTTTTTTTCACTTTTTTATATGGAAGTGTGCACTTTCCTCAACATAATTATTGCTAAATTTAACTAAATAATTAATTTATGTATATGTACAGAAATGTGTATGTACAATGTTTAAGTTAAAGTAAATGTGCCTATTTATCTATAAGATAATAATAATAACAGAGTTTTATTCTCAATTTTTAAAATTACAAAAACTCTGTGTAATCATGTTCCGGGTTTCACAGCCTTTGCATGATTAATAATTTTTAAAACAATAATTAGATTTTACATATTTAAATTGTTCATATAATAATAGTAGGAAAAACAGAGAATAAAACCCACTTAGAAAAAAGAAAAATAAATAAATAAATAAAAATAATACATAATTAGAGTAAAATATAATAAATCTGACACACAAACTATGTTAGATTAGGAGTACGTGTTTGGTTCTTTTGTGAGTGTAACGTCGAAGGGAATTTTTACTGTAATTACCGATCTCTTTTATCAATGGGTTGAATTGTGGGAAGTTCTAGATCTTGTAGCATAGACGTGATTTTAGTATACCGGGGGTAGTTATTTATGATCCTCATGCAAAGGTTTTGAATCCTTTCAAGTTTGTAATTAGTTATACAAGTTAAGCTACACACTGGAGAGGCGTAGGTAAGCTGAGCTCAGATCACTGATTTGTAGAGTATAAGTTTGTTTTTCGGGCTTAGCTTGGATTTTTTATTGAAATATAGGAACATTTTAAATATAATTTTTTTGGCTTTATCTGTTTTCCTGTTAATGTGTTCTGTGAAGGTTAGGGATTTGTCCAGAGTTAAACCGAGGTATTGTAATGATTTAGACCACGGGATGTGTTCTGAATTAAGGCTCAGATGCTGATCTATGCATGGCCTGCGCTTGGTAAAAATTATAGCTTCTGACTTATTTGTGTTGATTTTCAGTTTCCATATTTGACAGTATTTGTTCATTTTTTTTTAAAGTTAATTGTAATCGGTTTTCTATTGTATCAATGCGGTACGATGCTGTGTATAAGGCTGTGTCGTCTGCGTATAGAGACCTTTTTACATTAGGGAATTTCGGGAAATCGGATACGAATAAATTGAATAGGGTTGGGGATAGACAGGAATCTTGAGGAAGGCCAGCAGAGAATTGGAGTACTTTGGAGGAAGATGAGTTTGAGTATAAAATTGTCTATTGGAAAGTAATGAATGTAAGATGTGAACTAAATACGGAGGATAAAATTAGTTTATGAATAAGACCAGCATGCCAAACGGTGTCGAAAGCTTTTTCAAGGTCTAACAAAAGCATGCCGGTATGTTTTCGATCGTTAAATGCTTCGGTAATGAAATCTGTGAGGCGAGCTAATTGATCGACAGTGGAGTGATGCTCCCTGAAGCCAAACTGTTCTTCTATTATCAGTTTATTCTGTCTGACGTGCTTGTGAATCCGGTTTAAAAGTAAACGTTCTAAAATTTTAGATAATATGTTCAGCAGACTTATGGGTCTGTAATTTGAAATATTTTCAGGGTCTTTATTAAGGATCGCGACGGTTTTGGAGGTTTTCCAGGCTGTAGGAAAATAATTGTACCTTAATATTGAATTAAATATTTTGGTTAAATAATAAATGGATTTTCTGCTTAGATTTTTTATAATCAATAAGAGAATGCCATTGTCACCTGGAGCTTTCTTTGTTTTTTCTTTGTTGATATTTGTGTGAAGGTTTTATGAATTTTCCAGATTTTATTTTCACCAGTAATACAAGAGTTCAGAGTATTTGTCCAATTTTCGTTTTTTCCAACTATTTATACGTGATCGTACATAATTATTAAATTTATAAAAAACTGTCTTCGATTGAGGGCTTTTCGTATGTTGGTATTTTTGTCTAAGTCTATTTTTTATTTTTATTAGAGTTAATAATGAGAATGGCAAATTATATTAGCGGTAGGGCTGTAAGGAATGTTGTGGTATTGATTTTGTCATAGACTGTTTAATGTATAAGTTAAAATTATTTATGTGACTGTCTATTTCATGTGCGTTGTTAATTTTTGGATTTATGTTTATATGAGAGTCTAGTACTTTCCGAAACTTATACCTGTCAGCGTCTTTGAAAATGGATTTATTGTTTTTAGGATGAGTAGTTAATGTTGAATTTATACGGAAGATCACGGGGTTGTGATCCGAGTTAAGACATGATAAAGTGATGAGTGGGGATAAGTTATATATATTTTTAGTGATTGCTAAATCGATAATACTATGTTCGTAATTTCGTTGAGTGGGAATGTGGGTAGGTTCAAATGGGCTGTGTAACTGCATTTGTTTTTTCACTATAAAGTTAAGCAGAGATTTACCATTTTTGTTGGAGCTGTGACAATTCCATTGAATATGTTAACGTTTAAATCGCCAAAGATTATTATATATTTATTCAAACGAAATAATTTAGTGAGATCGTTGATATATAATTTGTTTGGTGGGATATAAACGGATATGATTGTAGTTAATTTATTGTTAGTTGATGTATTAATGGCTACTGCTTCAGTAGCGTTAAGTTGGGTAAATGAGTAAAGTGATGTTGGATGTCGGAACGAACTAGAAGCATGACGCCCCCTCCCGCTCTACTACGATATTTTCTGTAGATGTCATATTCCGGAACCGAGTCCTGTCTTGCGGGGAAAGCCGAGTTTCACCAACTGAAACAATGTGAGGCTGATTTTGCTGTAGAAAT
The DNA here is from genome assembly GCA_948150685.1 of Rhaphigaster nebulosa. Taxonomy (NCBI): domain Eukaryota; kingdom Metazoa; phylum Arthropoda; class Insecta; order Hemiptera; family Pentatomidae; genus Rhaphigaster; species Rhaphigaster nebulosa. The sequence continues at coordinate 120,181,181 of OX411306.1, read as the reverse complement.
GATTTAAATTCTATATCATTTTCTCGAATTGTTTGGGCGTTCCACATCATAAATTTGATTCTCTCGTTGTTAGTTAACATTTATCATTAAGTTTGTAATTGTAAGTGCAGAAGTAAAATAAAAACAATAATAGTAGTGGAAGGAGATAAATAGAAGGTTGAATTGTGTTTATGCTATTATAAGGGAATATAAGCTGTTTTTTTTTGTAAGCGATGTAGTTTAGTGTAGCTATATCATCCGTGAGGTGATGGACGAGAAAATGTGTGATATGAAAGTATGTTTCGTGAGACTCGTTATTATTGAATGCCGATAGAAAACTGTTATTGTGAGTGAGGCTAATGTGGGGATATCTATAAGAAATTCTGTTGTAAAGCCGATTAAAATGAATAAAAAATGTATTCGAAATCTTGCAATTGATTTTTGTTATTTTTGATCTTAAATATTGATTTTCTTAAAAATAGCTCGAGAAATGTGTCAATTTCGGACTTGAGATTGCCTCAATACAAAGATTCGTAAAAAACATTTTTAGTATAGCAAATTTTTCTCATGTAGACGTTGTAAAATCAGACAGGTGTAGCTCAACACTGATTAAGTGGATTATAGTAATGTTTGACAAATCGCTTTTATAAAAAAAAGTTCTTATAGAACTATTTTCTCGGGATAGTAACTTTATCTAAATTGAGCAAATATTGAACGAATAATTCTTTTGATATTATTTGGTGAACATTTTTTTTTATTCTTCAAGTACGGCTTCATCATTGGTCGATATCCAAGCTTCTGTCAATAATATAATAAGGGTTAGAAAGGTTGTTTTCAAAAAGAAAAAAAAATCAGCAATGTTTTCAGTTGGTACAAACTAGCGAATTCAAGCTGTATTTTGTGATAAATGTAACAGATATTTTTCGTTCGGTTATTCCTTTTAAAAGATGGGAGTTTAGAAACAATTTTTCTTTTCTTATTCTTCCAAAGTTGTGAAAAGAAAAAAAGTGGAGGAGAATACAAAGTAAATGGGACGAAAAAAAAAAAGCAAACAATGGTAATGAATCAGAGGAATAGAAGAAGTGAATATTGGGTAAAATAAGGCCCTGTGCTCGGAAGTAATTGCTCCGAGAAAGAAAGGCCTTACAAAGTGCGCACAAGTTACTTCCGTCACATTGGCCACCCTCCGTGATGGCATGCTAATCCCTCATTCCGTTCTCCTATCAATTCCAGTCTGATTAAATAGCAGTGTCCTTTTTACTCCCTCCCCCTCTTCCTATGCTAAATCTTCGCCAAAGTCTTCCCATTAATACCAAGCTCTTCGGTCTTGGCCTACAGCCTGGTTAATGGGATATCTAAAATTTCAAAATCATATTTTTCTGTAAATTTTTGATTGGACGAATGAGCATTTTTGTTTTTAAGAGAGAAAAATGTGAATAGTTATTAGTAATAACTGTTGATTACTAAACCATTACCTTTGTTACAGTTTTAAGGCATTAAATAAATACACCTGTACAACTACAAGCCATGAAGGCTCTTAGGTTTAATACTTGGGAAGGGAGTACTGTTCCTTGACCAATGGTTATACCATTGGAGTTGATGAATTCGCCATACACGCACGGTTATCGGAATCCGAGAAGATTGGAGGCCTGAGATGTGCCTGAGAGACGACCGGATCATGACGACGGCGCAAATACGGGAGACATTGAATGAATCATTAAAATGAATAGAAAAATGAAGAACTGACTGCGCACACAGCACGGAAACTCCGTTTTGCCTAAAGGCACGAGAAAGAAAAAAAAGTAATTTGGGTCTAAAATGTATGAAGAAACGAAATTAATTATAAAATGTAATCTGTTTTAAAACAAATGTTTGTAATTGTTCATTAAAAAAATGACAGTATTTTTTTTCAATTTGTCGCTGCTCATATGATTCAAGCATAAACAAACTGCTATATTTAATCGATGATATTTACCTTTAATATAAACCACTCAAAAATGAATAGAGATATTGCCAATTTGTGGTATTTACTTTGCCTAGCATTTTTATATTAATCTTATTATAAGCTGTATTAATATTTATTAGAAATTATTATGTTTTTTACAGCAGGAAAATTTAATGAAAAATTACAAAACAAAAGGTTTTAATTCCATAATATTTTTTTATTTAACACAATAGTTTTTGGAAACAATTAATACATTATATAATGTCCTCTGTAAGCCAGAACCTGTATGCAACTATTAGGCATACTGATAATAATGTTGTCACTAATTTCTTGAGGAGTTTCACTCCATAGACGATACAATGCCGCACTCAGTTGTTGAAGGTCAACTGGCAGCGGATGGTGATTGAAGAGTCTTCTCTGCAACGCATCCCACAGGTGCTCAATGGGATTAAGGTCTGGAGACAATGGGGGAACGGGCAGATGGGAAATTCTTAGATTTTCTAAACTTTGATGAACCACTGTTCATCTATGAGTTCGGGCATTGTCATCCAGAAATCGAAAATCCCTGCCAATGAGATTCCTGATTTGAGGGGTTTATTTCTCAATAATTTCTTGTACATAACGGACTACAGTGAGGTTACCTTCAACAATGTGGAGTGTTGTTCATCCTCCCGTGTAAATGCCAGCCCAGACCATTACAGCACCTCTACCAAACTGCACTGAAGAGAGCATGAACAGAGACATTGTACGCATCCCCTGTTTTCTGTAGACTCTTCGGCTTCTGCTATACGACTTCTGCTGAAATGCGACTCATCAATAAATGTGACAGCATTCCAGTTGGTGTCCTCTTCTAGGCGCTCGCTGCACCCCACATTCTTCTGAGTTGCTGGTAACGGGATGTTGCTGTAGGTTGTCTCATAGGTGCATAAGATGCAAGACCAACTTCCCACAAACGATTACGAGTCCTATACGTGTGGATAAAGGCTTAGCCAAAACTTGTACTAATTGAGGATCTGGCAGGCACTGTGAAAAGGGTTCCGTCTGGCAGCTATGACAATAGTTCTGTCCTCCCTTTGCGTTGTAATGCGCTGCGATCCACTACCCGGCATCCTATTGGCACTCCCAGTCTCTCGGAATCGGGCTAAAGCCGGGAGAAACGCCAACTGCCTCAGCGATATGAACTTTCCGGTGTCCTTGGCTGACCAATCTCACTATAATATTGCGAATATCTGGTTCAGGATGATGTCTTCCCTTGGTTAATGAAAATACAACTGAATTAAAGTGGATAAAAGACGAGAAAAGTTATTTAATTATTTTTTTTTTTTTGCAAAATGAGTAATCTTCGTGTTTAGTATTCTTAAATAAATTCGTTATTAAAAATCGGATAAGGATTAACAATTGTTTTGTTTTTGGTTCGTATTTTCTATTTTTTTTTATCAAACTAATACTAAATATATCGGCTAATTTAATTAAAATCAACGGATAAAAAATAAATTACAAATATCCCTGTTCATTTTTGAGCAGTTTAGTAGTAAAAAAAAAGAAGATAAATACTGAATGAATAAATTTGTAAATATCAAAGAAATAAAAATTTACACACGGCCTGGGACTCTGGAACCAGGGTCTATCCCCACTAATCCTGAAGAACCCACCGCCTCATCACATTAACGGCGTGGTGAGTCAGTAGTGGATCCACAATATAAGTCTCGGTCTTCTGATTCGTCTCAGAGTAGGTAAGTAACGTATAGGGTGACCCAAATTTCATGCCTATAGATTGTAACTCTAATCGAAGTGCTTAGGGGCTTAAACGCATTTAAAGAAAAAATTCAAATTCAAATTTAAACAAATGTCATATGGGAAAAGAAATGACTAACCTAAATAAGTATGGAACCTAAATAAGTAGCTTGATTAACATTTGTTGGTTAATAAAGAAACTTGAACTAGGGTAAATATTATACATATGATATGGGCTCATCAAAATCTTGCGAATTTAAAGGCCAAAATGTGATTGATTAGTTGATGGTCGGATTGAAAATACTTATATCACTTATCTGTGCATAAGAAGTAAAATGTCAATATTGCTGATTTTGATTTTATTTGCATTATTCAGGCCATATTTTTCGAGTATAAGTATAAGTAATCTAAAATGATAATAAAAATGCATAATTTCAAATATAAATATTGACTTCTATCTACAAGCAATAGAGCGCAATATGAAACTTCTTTTTACTCACCTATAAAAATTTGAAAATGGAACACAACAGTTTACCTCTGACGTACAGGTTTTTTTTCAGTTTTCCAAACAACGAAAAATTAGTTCGATTAATTTTCCTTAAGTTAATCTAGAATGGATTCCTAGCAAATACTGTATGCAGTAAGATGTACTTACAAATCCTTATGTGAACATTCTGCAGAACCAAAAGACTTTTCTACGCAACTGAGGTCGTATAGGATCGGATTTTACCTCTCTGTTTTACCGAAACAAACACGATAAATCTTCCTCATGGTGTTTGCTTTATGCGTGGTGTTCCTTCTTCTGGTTCACCTGTTCTAATCCACTTCGCAGAATAACACTTCGGTGAAAAGTACTGAACAAACTTCCATCTTCATGGAAGATTTTCGAAGAATAGATTCTCAAAAGGATCGTGTTGAGAGCTTTTAGCTTAATTGGAGTTGTGTTATTCGTTTTACATAAGTCATCGCATAGCTTCAGTAATGAATCCGGCCACATTGACTGAAAACCATGTGTTTTAATCATAAAAATATCATGATATTTTAGGTTTCATGGATCTTAGGCTCCTTAGGATTATTATTTAGAGCTATGAAGTGTTATAAAACATTCAAATACACAAACAAAAACTAATATCGGATTATAATTTAATTATATTATTCTAAAAAATAATGCAAAATCACATCTTGAGAAAGTTAATGAATCGTTAGTAAAGTAATGAAAATTTAATTGTTGAAAGCCCATTGGCATCAACAATAAGCTAGGATGATCATCTTCTAAGCCAATTGATCTTATTTTTTTTTGTTTGCTATGATACAGTTAAATGATGATAGAGCAGCTAGAGATTAGCGATCTGTTCATAAAATGATTCAATGAGCCTAAATCTTGTGCCGAAAGAATAATGGATCTTTCTGGCAAATCACGATTTTCCCCCTCACCTCCTCTTTCAGTCAATTTTTAGATTGTGGTTATTGAGCTCCCGATAAGTAATCAACAGATCCTCAAGTGGAAGCTCTAAAGAAAAGATATTGATGTTAGTTTCATAGAATAGTGAAAATATACAAAATCAAAAGCTCATATTAAGACATAAATAATTGTTAGGATATATGGAAAGTTCGAAACTTTTGTTGGAAGACAAGAGTCTTAAAGATTACCTCTTCTACCTCTCGTAAATGTTAATTTCTTCTTTTTTAATTATTTTAATGATCTTTAGTATATTTTTGTGTTTTTAGTATGAGTATTTCTTTTTTTTTTATTTTCAGCTGTTTTTAATTTAACCTATCCCAGCTGTTGTCATGTAACCCTTTTTCCTCAGTATGTGTTTGGGTGTCTTGGTGTAGGATGCTTTCTCTGGTTAGTTTATTTTTTTACTGTGGTTGTGCTGCATTTTGTTCTTTATATAGCTTCTTTTTTTTTCTAATCTTCTTCAGTCCTGATGATACTTGAATATGCGAAATAATCATACGGATGATTTGTTTTCTGTTGGGAGATCTTTGAGACCCTTGCCTTCTTTGGAACTTTCCATTGATGTCCTAAAATAGTGAACAAAAACATACCGGATTATAAGGTATATATTTCTATAATAAATCAAAATAATGGGCAAATGAAATCATCTTTATAGTAAATTTAATAAAGAAAATGAAAAAAATAAATTAACAAAATCTTTACAGTTAGAAAATTAATTAATTAAATTAATAAAATAATTAATACCTGTTAACACTAATTAATAACTATCTAATAAACTGAAAATAATTAATAAATGAATGAAAAAAAGAAAAAATATATATAGGGGAAACTGGTGCTATTAGGCATAATGAGCACACAGCTTTTATATCCGTCCTCCGTAGGACCAGATCGCACCTATGTCAACTAACCCCTCCATTACTACTCGTTAAAAAAAAAGAAACAATTTCTGTGACAAACGAAAAAATACGACTAATGAGTAAGATTATGAGAGAATAATAACCAACCACATATTGTTTAAAACTATGAGAAAGTACAAGAGAAAAACGGATAGAGCAATTCGAAAAATTTAGAGAGGGACTGGGGCCATTCACACTCATTATGCATGTCATACACATTTTAATAAAATTATAGTGTTTTTACACGAAAATTACTGTATGCACTGCCTAAGTATCTCTGTTGTATATCATAATCCTAAGTATATCACTTATTTTTTGTTGCTAAATAAATAATTCTTTTTTCCTGGATTAATGAGATAACAGTTAATATAAATTCAATTCAATAGATCTGTTTGTCTTTTTCCTCGTACCAATATCAATAGGTTTTTTCACCTTATTTCTGAAAATGTTTTTTTCATATTTTGCATATCCTAGAGATAGAAGATTATATATTGAATCTTAAGTGTCGAAATTCTACAACAATTATTGGTACATTATTAAACAGTACATTGGGATGCATTTGGACAATTTACAAAAACGTACCTATTTGCAAATAAAACAATATAAGCTGTAATCTCCTGTTCGTAATTTTTAATATATCGATACCTCATAGAACAGAAATTATTTCTAGACAGTCCTTGGTTAATGGTTAGCTAGAAGGTATATTCAGAGCTCACTATACTTTCAGAACGAGCGATGAGAAATGATAAACTTTGCTTTGGGAGGGTAACTTTTACTGGAGAACTGGTGGTTACTACTACGGGTTCGGCTGACTTATTAGCCGAGTCTGATTCAATTTTAACCGACAAGACGTTGGGGTTGCCGGCGTTCCCCAGGGATTTAAACTTGGGCTCCTCCTAGGAGAGGTATTAAATAATTCCTCTCCCTCTCTTTCTTCTCCTTTCAGTGAACCTCAAAAGGAAGGATTTCTGCTAATTATTTAGATCCGGAAGGTTGTTCCCTGTTTTCTCCTGTCGGCAAGGGATAAAGGATAGAGAAAAGTAATAACCGTGATTCAGAAGTGAATAAATTTCGGGAAAAATCATCTACCAAGCACAGTCAAAATACTTGTTTTCAAAAACTTTACCCAGAAATAATTGTAAATTAAACAATGCCTTCGGGTAAATATGTTACAATAAAATCTGAACTGATTGATTAAACCAGAGATTTATTGTAATAAAAAAAAAGACGATCTAAATTACCATTAGGACGCAAAATAATCTAAAGTGACAATGACGGTCTTACAAATCAAATAGAAATGTTTATGACAAATTTGAAATTATGATAACTGTTTATGATATATATATATATATATATATATATATATATATATATATATATATATGATTATGATATATATATATTATGATTATATATATATATATATATATATATTATGATATATATATATATATATATATATATATATATATATATATATATATATATATATACACATGGGGAGCGGAGTAGCTCAGTGGTAAGGCACTAAGTTACAATGCTCCTGATCCCGGGTTCGAAACCGGCTGTGGCAGATAATTATTTATTCTGTTATCAGCCGTGGATCGACCCTCCTGAGGACCACCCAGCCTCTACAAAATGGGTACCCTTAATTGGTGGAAAAACCTGGCGGTTGAGCGTGATCTTGGCCAAATCACCTCCTTGCACAACCGTTGGCCTAGAGACAGTACTGTCCTTAACAGGTACTGAACCCAAGACCCTTCATGGGTTGTAGTGGTACAGGTTAGGTTAATATATATATATATATATATATATATATATATATATATATATATATATATATATATATATATATTGTTATATTGTTTATGATAAATTTGAAGAAAGTATCATCTAAGTTAGGCAGTTTGGTTATATAAGAATTTTTGTAATATTAAATATTTTTTTTAATTGTCAACCAAATAATTAATTATAATTATATCGAACTTTTAAATTATTGCTTTATAAAAAATATACAAATTATGTTTAGATAATTACGCGTTTTGAACCATTCTTTTGATGTGATTATAACGTCTGGCATCAAACATATTAAGTATTACAATGTATTACAATTATCTGTATCCATGCTGCAGAGCTGAAATTGAAGTTGATTATTTTAATCAGATTTTTCAACTGAGATATATATAATATGCCTACCTCGACTAAGGGACGGTTTGGATATAATGACTGAACCGGTGATTTCGATCCTTGTGTGGTCTTGCTCTACGTGAAGCTATGTCAACTATTACACTGCCTAAGTGGTTACAGAACTTTAAAAAAAAAAATCATTTTTATTTTACACAATCTTAAAAAAGAAAAGAAAAAACAAAGAGTTACAAGAGTGAGAACAAAATAATTTGCTAAACTATGTACTGTTGCATAGTTACACAATGCATCTATGCATCCACAAACAGTAACTTTAAATCTATAAATCGACATTATAGATTTATTTTTAAATTCTTGCTCAGCTGCTTAAGCTAGCCCGTTTGTCATTGCATACGTAAATTTTAATTAAAGTCTTGAGTTGTTGTAACTCACCCATTTGGGCTCCTTTTAATCCATCTCGAACACTCATTTCTAAAATATTCTAATTTGAGCAAATATTTTAATTATTGAGATCAAAATTCATACTTATCTTTATTTTATATTCTCAAAGAATTAATTCATCAGAAATGCACAAATCAATCCTGTCAAACTCTTGAATTCGTTGTTGCTAAAATATCTTCCTGAAAGTATACTAGACTTATCATGTTTTTAAGTTTTATTTTGCTTTCTCACAACTGACGGTAGGGATGCTTAGTACTTTATATTAGGTAATGTACACATTAGTACAAATTATTATATTTATATATTTTATTCTTCGACTAAATATTCATTTGTAAATTTGCAAATGTTGTGGACATGATGCATATGTATGGTATAGGTATACACGATAGGCTTAAGGAAGGATAGTACCCGGCAGCAGCTCTTCCCGGTTTTGAATTAGTATTTTAATTCAGGAAAGGAGATCTCTCATTCAGCTCCTTTTTAGCCTTTTCCTAATGTATATGTAAGCCATACCCTATCTTTTTTTTTCATTTATCCAAAATTACAATAAATATAAATATTTTAAGATATAAATATATAGTAACATATATACAATTTATTGTTTCGAAATCTTTTTCTGTTACATTTTATGACCAGATTATGGTGATGTGTGATGTGACTTTAGATGTTGGGCACATGTAAATTTGCACAATCTTAACATTGAAGATGGTGGGGCTCGCCGATTTTTTTTATTTATGTTCGCCTTATGTACTAAATATATTCGTAGACAGTGGTGAGATGTTTGCCAGCGAACTGGAGCCGGTGCCGGCGTCAGAGTATTGAAGAAGGGGTTTGAAAGGGCTTTTAATGAATCCAGAAATTTTATGTATCTTTTCCGGATGAATTCTGAAATCGTTGGTAGTTAAAATTTATTATGTAGCCATATCGTCAATCAGTCTGTTACTATGTCCGTGAAGCGAGAATAAAGAGCGTTGGTCGATAATTTTTTGTTGTTAGTCGTTATGTATAGTTTTGCTGTTTACGTACCAACGAGCTTCTGTTACCTTTCTTAAAATTTTGGATTGAAAAAAATTGCAGTTTTAGTAAGTGAGTATCTTTTTCTGAACCGTAAATCTGTGAGTCGTAAGTACACGTGGGTTTAAATAGGTATGTGTATATATTTATTGTCTGCCTAATTTTTAGTTTTGACGATTTGGAAAAAAGAGACTACTGTAATTTCAGTCGTTTGTTTAGAGTCTTACTTTTCATTTTGACGTTTGGGCCCCAGGTCATCCTTCGGTGGAACATTAGTCCAAGGTAACGTATTGAGTGTATCTGAGGAAATTGGTGATCGCCGTTATAAACTGGTGAACACGTGTCTCGTCGAAGCGTGAAAGTTGTACGATGTGATTTGTCATGATTTAACCGCATTTTCCGAAACGAGCACCAATTTTGTAAATGTACGAGTACTAGGTGATTTTGTAAAGTCAGTGTGGCCAGTCTGGAGTAATGGCGTATTGTTGTAACGTAACAAGGAATCGAGTAACAGTCTCCGAGGAATTGTGATGTATGTCATGTGTATATTTTTTTTGATAAACTAAAATTGGAACATATTGTTTTCAAAACATGTCAGTGGTATATAAATTTACTGTATACCTTGTTTTAGTTTAAAAAAAATTAAAACAGCTTTATGAACATACCCATTCTTTCCAGGTGGAAAGGCTTATAGTACCTGATCGTATCAAATATGGATCAATCTCATGAGACCTCTCAATTCTTGTCACAACTTATCAAATTCTCGTCTTTTGACATTGCTGTTGGTTTTATATACATCTAATTATTACGGAGTTAGCTCCATTTTTTGCGAATGTTCTTGTTGAGTACACCTATTATTAGTAAATAATGACCAAATAATAATGACCAAAATGTTTACATTTAAACTAAATTTTAAAATTCGAAGTTCTGAAGTATGTTATCATTCTCAAATATTTATTATATATAATATGTTATTATCGTACATATATGAAAAAAAATTCTGGCTCAAATTGAAAGTAGTACTTACAAACCACAAGTGTGCTATTTTCAAAGAATGAATGATGCTCACATTTTTGAACATTTCCAATGGTTAGGAAGTCAACTTTTGTTTCCTAAAGAACTTATGTGTCCAGGGTATTGTGAAAACGAGTGTTTAAGTACGTTGCCAGTATGAATTCAGTTGTAGGTTCAGTTTAGAACAAATTCTCCAGATTATGAGATATTGCATCGTCCTATGTCAGATTAGTTCAGGGTTACCATCTTATAAAGCGAATATTTCCCGAAATAATAGCGGTGACATACTTGAGCTCTCGTTTTCAACTTTCCCTGGTGACATGAGTTCTTGATGACCTCCTAATCAATTTAACCACAATTTACTTTAAATGTAAATATTTTGGCACTTCACAATTTTTTAATGATAGGTGTATTCACAAATAACATACACAAAAATGGAGTCAACTCCGAAATAATTAGAGGGATGTAAAAACAGCCTCAAAGTCAAAATATGCGAATGTGACAAGTCTCATGAGAATGACCCATATATCATTAAGGGCAATGCAAATAATCTGCAGACCACAGTCAAAATACTTGTTTTCAAAAACTTTACTCAGAAATAATGGTAAACTAAACAATGTCTTCGGGTAAACATGTTACCATAAAATGGATCCGAACAGATTGATTAAACCAGAGATTCATTATTATTCCTAAATACAATACAACATATAAATATTTTGTTAATTGCCAACCAAATAATTACTTACTCCTCACTATATCAAAAGTTATAGAATCTCATTAAAAAAAGAAATAATTAGAAAAGTAAGAATTATTTTTTATATCCACTGAAAAAGTTTAGAATTTGTTACTTCTTGATACTGATAATTCATTAATATATTGGAAATTCGAAGACAGCTGCGTGAATAAGGAAATTTAATATAAATAAAAAGAATTTTTAAATATTTTCTGAAACACGCATAATTTAAAGTTGTCAAATTTTTTAACACTATCTTTAGACGTTTTGGATTATGGGGAACAATATATCTGTAAGGTATCTTATCAACCTAGGTAGGGAAAAAATAAATATGTGCACATAATGTAGAATCAGAGAAATTAATTCCCAAATAAAAACGAGATAGAATAAGCCGGTCTTGTTATGCAAATCACTTTTACCTGATAAGAGGGTAAAAACGTAGCGATAAGGGAAATAAAATTTAAATTAAATATAGGCACTCCTTTAGGGAGGTGGGCTGCTGCGCGAGGAAGAAGTAGCCCATTTCCATTTCAAATGGGAGCCTTCAATTATTGCAGTCGAGATTCGATCTGTATGGAAATGGTTTCAAAGTGCAATCCGGCTATTTGATTCTGTCCCACTTGAGTACTAATGTAAACAGATGTAGTTTATTGAGATCTCCTCCTGCGTTATGTCTACTGCAATGTTCCCTTGTTGATAACTTGCTTAGCACTTCCCTATCCAGTTATGGATCTTATAATTGTCATAGTCACTAGCATATAAATTACTTTTCGATCATCGCAATGATATTAGTCCATCCATGGATAGGCTATCAGATTTCAACCTCATGTTTATTAAGCAATCTGGCGAAATCAATTATAAGTTTATTACATTTCCTGTTTAAAAACGTTATTACAAGTGGTTCTAAATTGCTAATGGTACATTAATTTGATAAAAAAAAAAAAAAAAACCTGTACCACTACAACCCGTGAAGGGTCTTGGGCTCAGTACTTGGTTAAGGACCGTACTGTTTCAAAGCCAACGGTTGTGTAAGGAGGACACATACATTAATTTGATATATATATATATATATATATATATATAAAAAGAGAGATAGAGAGAGAGTGAGAGAGGGGGGAGGGAGAGTGTGAGAGAGAGAGAGTGAGGGAATATACACCGTATTGCTGACAATATTAATAAGATTCCAAAAAGGAATAAAATATATTCTTTTTTAATTTATTTCTTATTCCTGTTTCAATGATTAACATTTTTTACTTTATCTATAATTTATACGAAATGTTTCTTGTTGGCAAGAACATTCTTGTAGCCAGGTCCTTTTGATTTAAAGATAACTTATTAATATTATTTGTTTAACATATGTCCGGATTCTTATAATTAAGACATTAATTAGAATAATTAATGAATACCTTTATATTAAAGTATTATATTTGTTAATAATGCCAATGTATGTAATAGTAAATAATAAACTGAAAAACAGACTGTGTATGAATGAATAAAAATGAAATTATTGATATTGATTATAGAATCCAGTCTGAATAGCTTAGTAAATATTTTAGAGATTAGCATTGAAAAATAACTAATTAAAAATTGTATACACATCATCCGGCTCATCTTAATGTGTTGTATTTTTTGGTTTAACTTAGGATGAAGGCAATTTGTTATTTTTAGAGTTGTTATTCATCAGCCTTGATTGCAGTTAACAAATGCTGAAAGGAAAAATAGTAAACAAATAACAAATTTTATATTTCGAAATCCATCTATTATTAAGTTCCACACACCTATACACCTATATCTCAAATTAGAAATTCTTATTTATGTTTCATGTTTATACATCAGATTTTCATGCCTTATTTTTTACAGGTGGTGAAACGCAAGGACCTTAAGTGAGGTAAGAAACACCGCCATAGCTGTTGCTTCCAGATTACGCTGTTTTTTGTCGTTTCACTAAAGTGCCAAGTTAAACATTCAGAAGAGACATTCTGTTCTCCTTCCTCTCAGGTCCTCAGGGTCTGTGTCTTAAATGATTCATGACCTGGCAAAAATTTTCTCTCCCCCTCCCGATTGATAGAGCTACCGATGCTGCCTCCTCCGGTCCCACTTTATTAGCCTAATGGCTCATCACTCAGGCTGAATTATTTCCTTCTTGTAATATGGACAGTCCCGGGCAATACGGACTTGTTTAGAGTGTGGGCACGAATTGAGGAGGTAAATGTTTTAGTGAGTGGGCGCCATGTTTTATGGCCAACCTCGCGGTTAGTGTTACCAATTGATTTATTTATCTTTATATGTTTATATCTTTCTTCTTTAGCGCCCGTTTCTCTGATGTTACGGAGGCCTAGTTCTTTTTTTTTTCGTCGATTCATTAAACATGGAAGGCGTGATATGAGCTTTACTATCTTCTTTGTAGGCAAACCAGTAGGTTTCTTGAAAATAATTTTATTTAGGAATATTATAAACTTTTTACAAAATAATGAGATTTTTAACGCAATGCTTTTAATTTCAGACCACAAATACATAAATAAGTATATAAAAATATTCGTTTTTTTAAATCTTATTAATTTCAGTTATCATAAGTTTTAATTATGGTTTTAAAAAAATATTTTTTGGCATTAACAATTGCATTTAAATTAATTGTTCGCTTTATTTTTGTTGTATTTTCATTAGACCGGGGAAAAGGAATTTTATAATGGTGTCATTCGTTTTCTGGCAGCCCAATGCAACTTCGATATTTTCCAGCAATTATTATTGATAATCAACAAATGCATCCTTGATATTTCCAAAAGGACATTTGTCGAGGTGAGAAGTATTCTATCTTCCTGAGATCATAAGAGGCATACAGAATATCCCACGACTCAAATCCTGTGAATAAATCCTGGGACTAATTATATCCTTTATGAAGACGATAGACTATCCAGAAAGTAGGGTCAGGGATATGCATTGTCTACGTATTCTATGAGCATGCAATGAATTGTGCTAAAAATTAAAGGTTGTAAATAGAATTTTTTTTTAAAGCAAATTACGGTCGGGGATGCTGAAATAAAACACGCTGTAATGCATATTTTACTGTTTAATGTGTTTCGATGAGTTATTGGTTTTTTAAAACATATTTATAAAATAATATATTGGAATAAATATATAATATATTAAATTTTAGTTGATTTGTAGTTTTCACGATAAAATATTCCATGTGCCATCAAATATCTTACCTAATATTTATATTTTTGGCTGATACATATAATTGATTGAAAACCCGCTAATTTTATATAATAATAATACTTATGTCCCTATAAATTTTTGCTCTTTGAAATAATTATGATTTAATGATTATCAGGAATATAATTTGCCATAGAATAGAAAATAACGACTTATGAAACTTGTCTATGGACGGGTTTTTAATAAAACGATGTAGATCAGAAAAGAAGCATGATACGTAATTAATGATTCAATTAATGCATAAATAACTGATGAAAAATTGATTAAGTATAAGTAAAAAAAAATAGAACAAAAAACATCTTTTACAGATTTGAGAATGACCCTAGTAGCCGAACATTGCACAGTGGGGCAAGCGCGAAAAAAAACTCCAACATTTTATTTTTTTTATTTTTTCCGTGTTTGATGGGCTATTGTTTTCGTTGTTAGTTGGAGAAAGCAGTTCTAGTTCGTTTTTTTCATTTCATTTTTGTTTGTGACTCTGAGAGACTTAGAAAGTTCGACCTTAGAACTTCATCCAAAAATCGTCTATTTTTATTTATGAAACATTTGGCTTAGTGTTGTTTTATTTTTTAGATAAAACCATGAAACTCACCAGATTTTTTGTTCGTGTATTAAAGAAAATGGGAAAAAAATTACACAGCTCCAATTTTTAAAATATGATATAAAAAATATAATAGAGCGAGTGGGAAAAAGTAACCAGAGCTTAAAGAGCTGTGTACGCTTAAAAAAAAAGTTCCGTCGAGCTCCGGTCCAAAATTACAATTTTCTTAAAGCTTATACAACTACTTAACATTGCTATAAATTTCATTGACAACTAAAGACAACTGCTCAGATAAAGCCATAAATACAAAAATTGTTTACACAGTTGGCATTAGTCAGTTCTTGGTCTCTATGTTTGTTTATAAAATTGTCAGTCTGCTTAAAGAGTATCCTTAAAGAATGTTAACATCAATATTCTCATTATTTAGACTATTAAAATAAAATATGCCGACCTATGTGAGGGATTATTTAGTAACGGATCAGTAGAAACTTTCGTTAGCTAGAATTATTGTTTGGAATGTGATGATTTACTTACTTCAATTTGTGGTGCAACAAAAAAAGCGTTCTTTTTTTTTTTTGTTTTTTTTTATGGTATGATATATTTTTCTATCCTGAATCGAATGAAACTACCAGCATTTTTCTCAACCATTCTCGGGGAATAGAATTTTTTCCCGCTTTTTTGCCGTTTTGACCCACTCTGCGCCGTACAAAAATAAATGAAAATAAAATGGTTGGTGACCATTGGCTTATCATTTTACACAAATGTTTATAGTTTAATGTGTGCCGATGTAGATGCCATGGGCCATTCATTTTTTAATAAACGTATAACATTTTTATTTATTTTTGTATCGTTTCATTGAAAAAATTGGTGGCTTTAATATTTTAAATTAAAATTAATTTCTTTGCTTTGACTTCTTGTATTGTAACATATCGTCGTTGTCACGATAAAATACCCTGTGTGCCATCAAATATCAGATAGGATTTTTATATGTTTGGTTTTATATTTTTTATTTTCTGAGTATGAAGTATGTTATGGTCTATTCGCATTGAGTCTTATTTGATATTAATTTAGACACTAACAATTAAAAAAGCCAAAATATAAAAATTACATAGGATATTTGATAGCACATAAGATATTTTATTGTGACAACGACGATACAATACATTTTAAAGGAGTGTTTGGTGATATGCATGATATTGGCAAGAGCTATACATGAGCGATTGGTTGTCACTTGAGATAATGGGGCTCATCTATGTAAACCTGGGAATTTGCAAGGAATATATTAGATTTTAGATAGACATAAATGGATTCACAAGGGAATATTTTGTCGTTGTTGGATGCCATGGCTAGGATGGACGTTTTTTAGTCCAGAGGTAGGCCGAAACGTCAGCAAAGATTAAACATTAAATATTCATTCATTCATATTCATTCAAATATTCACAATCAACAATACCTCCATTGTTATGAAGATATATTTTTTAAAATCATTTTTAATAAATCATAACTGGAGGCAACAAATAGTGGAAGAATCACAATCATGGATCAACTTAAACTAACTGAAAAGAACCACATAAATAACCATAAAAAAAAAAGTGATAGAAGTAAAGAAGCAACATAGTTTCAATAGTCTATGAAAAGTAAGAGAAATTAGTACAAAGGGAAGTGAAAAGGACTCCTTTAAATTAAAGCCGATTGAAGATCAGAGATTACAGAGGGAGAGATTGCTGGAGCAGTACAATTTTCGTCTCCGGCGGCTGGAGGAAAAACCAATCGAGGAGAATTGAAAACGTTTCTCTCCGGCGGATCGGTTTCTCGCAAAGTTGTGAGCTTTCTTCTAGGCCGGATCCTTTAACAAGCTACAAAGGCCAGCCAGTTTCCTAACGTCTTCTCCACCGTCTTACAATTTCCTTCAGCTGGGAGGTGTCTGGAATCAGTGCAGGCTTTCCTTCTATATAATTTTTTCTAAAATTTCTTTTGTTCTCTTCTTCAGTTGGCTACACAAACCTTTCGACTGCTGAGTTGCAAAAGTCTGTTCGTATTTTACCTTTGCGTTAAACAAATGATTTAAATTTAATCCAAATCTTCATAAAAAATAATAAAAATCCCTCTAGCACTCCTAAAGCGTATTTTATCTCAAATTGACGAAACCATGAGTCAGACCTTTTCCTCTGCTGAATGGGTGTTAATCCATTACCAGAAGACTTCCTTTCTTTAGGAAAGACCGTTTTGCAATCGATAAGAACTAGTATCGACCACCCCCTCCCTCCCCGTGAAGCAATTTTGACAGAGATGCGGCCGAGTGCGAATTACATTATTGGACCGGAGGGAGGGGGCACCCTATCAATATTTTCATATCCACCCCAGGCAGGGGAGATCCCTTATAGATAAGACCCTCCAGCAACTCCCGCTATTATCTACAGCCTAAACCGTTCTATCTCGCTCTTTTGGTAAATACTCTCTTAGACTATGAATATTAACTGTTTCCTTCTATCCTGTGTTTCTACCTAGAGTAGAAAATTTCCATGTAAGGAATTTTATAAGAAAATTGTATTTCTCTTCGCTTTACCTTTGAACAGCTTTATCGTAGTTGGTAGTTGACTAATTACACTGGACAACAAAAAAATATTTTTTGAATGTTTCCTTCAATTCATGAGTCCAATATTACTAATTTTGGGTTGAGATAAAACGAATATGACAATGAAAAAATTGTATTGGATCTAGTTTCTGTTATATACCTAGAATGGGTCGAAATATTTATTATTAACAAATTTAGGCAAAATTGCGAATTTCATATCATCAGCTAACAACATTGAAAGTCCATTTGAAATTTTTAATTGACGGTTGCGTTCTATAAAATATATGGCAGGTTTGGCCTGAAGAGTATTATGAGGTGTTTTCATGACTTCGTTGTCTTTTGGCCTGTCTCTTGTAAGTTCCGGAGCAGCCATATGCACAGACCAACAGTAATACACGAACGAGCATTCCTTCATTCCATACGTTGGAGAAGATTCCATTGCTGTAGTCTTGACCCAAGAAATTCTGCCTTCTCCTTTGACAAATCAAGGTTTCGAATGAGATCACTCTATTCCTCTTGACTGAGTCTGTGCCATCTTTACCATATGTTATTGAGATGTGAGATGTGCAAGGCTTTCTGAGTTCTTCTTCGCTAATATTTTCATTTTCTACTTCACATTCATAATTGAGGGATGGAGTAGGTATTTGTAAAGTATCTGAATGTGAAATAGGCCGAATAGAAGAATAGAAGTCTTAGTCACCCATCTTCATACCAAAATAATGCTGTTAGGCAGTCTTAAGAACGGGCGTCAGATTACGTTTCTGCTATCTGCTAAGTTTAGATGCTACGCTACAAACGATTACCAACCGTAACTGGACTAAATACAGAATTGGATGTTACTACCGATCACCCAAAAATTGCAGATATATTGGCCCAAACATCCTCTAAAATCTCAGACGATAATCATTACGACCCAAATTTTAGAAAGCACAAAATAGAAATTGAATCCATACCGGTAGCGATTAACGAAGCATCACATAACTTAAATACGCCAATAACTTATATTGAACTAAATATCGCCTTAAATAAATTAAAATCCCGATCTCCTGGCCCCGATAATATTTCCTATAATTTTCTAAAGAACCTCCCGTCATCAGGCAAATCTATGTTGCTAACCATTATAAATGATATCTATACAAGCGGAAAGCTTCCGGATATCTGGAGAATACCAATAATCATCCCTATTCTCAAGGCTAATGAAGACAAAACCCTTCCTTCTAGTTATCGACCAATTGCCCTGACATGCTGCATTTGTAAACTTATGGAAAGAGTCCTCAATAAGAGATTAAACTGGTTTATAGAACATAATAAACTTATTTCGGATAGGCAATGCGGATTTAGGGAACATCATAGTACTATTCACCGTATATTAAAACTCCAACAAGATGTCTCTGATTCATTCATATCCAATTCAATAACAGTAGCAGTATCCATCGACATTGAAAAGGCTTTTCATACGGTATGGAAGAGATTGATAATTGATAAATTGGTGGCTTGGATAATTCAGGGATATTTCACTCAGTTTATTCTGAATTTTCTATCATACCGCCAATTTCAAGTACGAGTTGGAACATCCCTTTCTCGATAGCAGACTCAAATAAATGGGGTACCGCAGGGATGCGTTCTAAGCCCAATACTTTTTAAAACAGCCATTGATGGGATCACTAATTACATATCCGAACCTGCTAAAACTCTTTTATTCGTGGATGACATTTTAATTTATCTATCCACTAAATCAATTCAAGAAGCAACTAATCGATTGCAATTCATCATGGATGATTTAGATATTTGGCAAAGTAAAACCGGTTTCAAAATATCTGCTGAAAAAACAAAGGTTTCATAGGTGTTTCGTAGGAAAAGAAATATATCGGCACCAAAATTAAAATTAAATAGGAGGGTAATATCAAACGTCACATCTATTAAATTCTTAGGAATGATATTAGACCAAAAACTAACCTGGATTATAACATCAAATATCTTTTTGACATATGCTTAAAATCATTGAACCTACTAAAAGTTCTTAATAGTACAAAATGGGGGGCTGACAGGAAAACCTTATTTATGCTTTATAGAGCATATGTGCGATCTCTACTCGACTACGGATGTATAGCGCACTCCTTCGCCTCACCCACAGCACTAAAACTATTAGATAGAGTACACCATCCGTGGATTAAATTCTCAAGTCATGGCCAGGTACTGCCTGTTAAAGAACATTAACGCTCTTTACGATTTTGAAAAGACACGTCACAGATGAAGAAGTCAGCGAACTGGTGTTGAAAAAATTCAGTCCGTCAGCGTACTGTTGGCATGACAAGTAGTTGACATCCAAAAACGTCTTCAAATCTGATCAAAGCAGATTCGAAAAGGAGTACACTTTGCGAAAAAGGCAGCTTCAGGATTCGTGCAGCATTTGGCTCTATGATTGCGACCACGCATTGTTGTATGATCATGTCTGTGGTGCCAGTGGATGGCGAAATTCTGTGTACATTGTAGGCTCTTGTTGCAGAGCCAAAAGGGGTTTCCCCGCATCTAAACCTGCTGATCCTGTAAAAATCAAAGCATTCGCCAAAACTGCAGATATGAGCAATTCTGTCCTCATGGCATTCTACATGTGGCCGAGCATGCCTTTGGACGGACAAAATGTCTTTCTACTCCTCGAGTCGTTTTCAGCTAACAAAGACGACAGTTTCTTATCGCTTTGTGTAAAGAACGTGTTGAGTTGACCAAGAGGCTTATCCCAGTTGAATGTACGAGGAAGATTCAGTCACTGGATGTGCAATTTTTCAGGCCATGCAAGGTATTCATTCGTTTCATAACTGATACGGTGATTACTGAATCAGATGTCTACATTTGGCACCGTGACAGTTTCTTACAGTTACTCCGAAATACTCATTAACTGTTGTTTGTACCACTAATTATCCGATTTTCAGATTTCAACCTGCTTCTGATTTTTCGATAAATGGTTAATGTTACCTTCTGTAATTATAAGATAAGAGTAGTAACCATAAAAAATTATTCAAACATACTTAAAATAAACTTTTAGAACATCTCCCAAAGGCGCCATTGTTAACTTTAAAACCTTATGTCTTCTGTAGCTCTGATCTATTGCACACTAAATTTTAACAACCTCTAATCACGACTAGCCCTGTCGAATGGTATAGGTCTCAGTTTGCTACTTAATTCTTCCAAACGTAACTTTAACTTGTGAGAGAAAATGATAGTTTAGTAAATTTATTGGTTCTTAAGGACGTAAAGGCCACCACGTGGAAAGCCCACTGACAATCTCCCTCGCAATCATGATTCCTGATTGATCTTCCGTCTTTGAACAACCATTTTGTAAATAACATTATATGTCATATTTTAATCTATATTTTACAATTTTGTTGTTCTTTATTGAAGTTTAACGCCCCTTTTCTACTCCTCCTTTCAGTGTGGAGGAGCCTCCTGAGGGAATCCTGTCGGTGCTTGCGGCATCCACAGGTTTGAACAATTTTTTTGGAGATTTCATCTCTCGAAATTGGCGATATGTACTCTACACATATTCCTAGGTCGTCCTCGTGGCCTCGTACTTCAAGATCTAGCTTCCATCAATTTCCCTGGGTTCTGGTTCTGACTTATCCTTTAAACATGTCCGAACCAATCACAGCTTACATTTGTGTCTTTAACGCAGAAATTACTATTAATAATATATAATCCGTGATTCTTCCATTCCTAACGTTCCTCATCTTGTTTCCTATGTCGATATTTCATTTAAACTGAACTTATGTGGTACATCTGTTTATCAGCTGCATCCCAATTCTCACTTCTGTAGATCAGGGTGAAGAGAAACATCGCTTTAAAAATATTGTTTTTAACTTAATGTATAGCATAACATTAATAATCACGCTCTGCCAATATACCAAATATCACACGGTGATAAGTTATTTACAAAAAATATAATTACGGTTTGCACAAATATTTATTAATTTATTTTAGGACTGCTAAGGTTTCACAGTGATGCCTTTATGGATTGCTCCGTTCGTCCAAAACTGCCTGCATTCTAATTGTGGGGTACTAATGAGTTTCCTTCTGTAATTCCTAATTTTTCATTCTTGTCTGCATGTTTAAGTTGTCATCCCAAGTCGATTCAGCCACCTTGTGGAGATCATTTATTTCACATCTCTATTTCTTGTTCTGTAATTCCTTGCCAAGTCAGAGATCCTTACTACTTTATTGCATAGCAAGTTTTATTACCGTGCTTCAAATTGACTTTTTTTTCTTTTTTTTTTGTGTTTTGGGATGTTTTAGTATTCGTGAAGGAGAGCAGCTAAGTCTATTCGCACTAGCTATAGGTAGTTTTATCTGTTATTAAGTTCATTGTTATTTTTAAGCTGGAGTCAAGGTATTTAAATATGTTTATTTTCTGAAATATTTTTCCACTAACGTAATGGGGCGTATGATTTCCTTTTCAATTAAAAATCTATCTCCTCTTAAATCTTCCACAGAATTTTCATTGGAATTCAGTAATTTTCTTTCATTTCTTTAAGATACGCCGTAAATGCTAAAGAAATATAAGCTGCTATAAAATTCATATTTTAATATTTTCATAAATATTAGTCAGAATATTAAATCGTATTGAGATATTTAGATTATGGCTTCTAATGAATTAATCGATACTAGCAAAAAAGTCCGTTTGATTCATACAGTAGGAATTAAGGCTGAAGTTACATTATTTAGTTGGTGCTGTTGAAATACAATGCAGGTCACGGAGTCTAGAAGAAATAATATTTAAGCATATACTGAATTCCGATTTCTTCGTACTGTTTGTTTGCCAAGTTCTGCGTGTTTATTCTTGGTCAATATTCTACAGCTGATCAAACGTTTCTGTAAAATAGTTAAACAATCTTCAGAACCATCCTGAATCTTGTTCCTAAATACGTTTGCAAGCCGTAACCACTTGAAAGATGTTTTCTTACATGAAATTTCTAGATGCATATAGTTCTCTTCATTGTAAATTATATTATTAGGTACAGAACTAAAATTTAATAAATAGGTAATTAAATAATTATTTAATTTTTTAAAATTATTACTTCCAATTTCTTTGGTATTTAATTTAAATTCTTCAATATATTGTTTTGTACTATATAATTTAATAATTTCTAGTACTTGAAAATGGGAAAATGGTCCCCAGTGTTTAAAATGTATAAATAAATTATATAAACAAATAAATACGGATATACGATATTGAAATGAAATTCCAATGTCAGTTTGACTTAATGAGCTAAATATATATATATATATATGTATATCAGTTTAATAAAAACATTAAGCATATTATTTTACATTAGAGAAAAATCTACAGTGATCAAAAGCAAAATATACATATATACTTCTAATATTTCAGTAATATTCAACACAAAGGGATCTACTAAAGACTCACAGCACAACTATATACAGTTATCTCAAGGATGGGAATCCTCTATGATCCTCTTAAAGGGTAGGGGATGCGTTATCTGGGCTTCTAAAGCACACAAAATAGCATTCACTGGAATTGGAGTAAGGAGGCAGGAATAGTGCCAGTTCCTCTTCTGGAAGCTAAAAAGGAAAGTTGTAATTTGTAAATAAATAATAGGATTTTTTTTAAAGTTAATTAATGCGAAAGTTGATAAGAGACCTTGGGTCAGATAAAAAAAATATAAATAATATTCAAAGATACTGAAGAGTTATATGCAGGGAAATTGAAAATAATAAGCCAAGATAAGAGGTACAGTAGCCAGGCTAAAGTCGCAAAAGATCTAAAGTTAATTAAAGAATATAAAAAAATTAAGGACAGCACCCTACTGAAAATTTATAAATACAAATATACATTCAAAAATAACATTCAAACTAAATATCCATTTAAAAAGTAATAACATTATAATATTTATCAAATAAAACTAATTTAGCAGCTTAATGTTTTAATGAGAAGTGGTGGTTTGTCGTCGGTAATGGTGTGTAAGGATTTTATAATAAAACAATATATATATATATATATATATATATATATATATATATATATATATATATATATATATATATATATATATCAGAGGCCCAGAAGACATGTGGAAGAGACAAGAAAGACGCTGCTACGAGTGTAATCAACCTGGACACGTTGCAGCACAGTGTCATCTTACGAGATGTTACGAGTGCGGCAGACAGAGACACGTTGCGAGAGAATGCCCTAGGCGCAAACCAAGAGATAGCAGGAGAGACCCCAACCGGAACTGACGGAGATCAACGCCCAGAAGTGGACCAGGAGGCGGACACATGGGAGGAGAGATGAGTACTACTCCAGCGGAGAGTCTTCAGGAGAGGAGAGCGCGCGTTCGGGACACAGCACGCCGACGCCGAGGAGACATGAGGTAAGGAGTGGGAATTCCCAGAGGGGGGATTCTTCCGGTTCCGTGGTAGTGCCGCGGCAACAAAGATCAGAATGAGGGTACGATAATGGGCGGGGCAACTTCTCGAGTAATTTGATAATTAATAATAATAGAGAGCAGGGAGAACAGACGAGGTTGCCCGTGGTGAAGTTGAGAGGGGTAAACGTGAGGGTTTTAATCGATACCGGCAGCACCAATTCTGTAATTAGTAAAGAAGGGGCGGAACAGCTGAGTATGTGGGGGTCACACCAGCGGTGCGAATGCGAGATAGCCACGGTTAACGGGCGGTGCAAAACCCTGGGCGAGGGTTATTTTAATTGCCGAAATTTGGTGGGAAGGTATCTACAGGTGAAGTTACATATAACGGAAGTCGTAATGCCGGTATACGAACTCATAGCAGGGTGTGATATTTTGCAGCAAGCGGGGTTAAAGTTGCTAGTTGCTCAGGGAAAGTGGCGGATTCGGTTAGGTGATATAGAATACCACACTACTACCACGCGAAGAGGCCGCGGTATCGAGATCGGAGCGGTTAAGTATCATCGGGAGGCCGTCCAAAGCGTCGTCAATAGGCATCGGGATCTATTCTATAGGGAGGACGGAATTTTGCCGACCACGGGACGAACGGTGCATAGGATATTCCTGAAATCAAATAACCCGATATACGTGAAGTACCGTAGATACCCCCAAGCCATGAGGGATATAATCGGGAAACAATTGAACGAGCTCTTACAACAGGGTATTATCAGGCCTACTAATTCCCCGTTCAATAGCCCTCTGTGGGTTGTAGAGAAACGGCAGAGTTCTTCGAATGGCGGAGAAAAACGATATCGCGTTGTAGTTGACTATCGGAAGCTAAATGAGGCCACGGTGGACGAACGTTATCCACTTCCGCGTGTGGAAGACATCCTGGATCGATTAGCGGGAGCAACGACGTTTAGCACGCTCGACCTAAAGAGCGGATATCATCAGGTGCGAATGGCGGAAGAAGACGTAGGGAAGACCGCGTTCTCTTGGCAGGACCATCATTATCTGATCATTATCCCATCGAAGCAGGGTCAGGGGACGGAAACCCAAGCGCATACTTACGAAGGGTTATCAGCGGTGGTCGTGCGCACCCCAGTTACGGTGGACGATAGCGAATTGGAGCGCATTTTTACGGAATTCAGTGGCCCGGG
Organism: Rhaphigaster nebulosa; assembly: GCA_948150685.1. NCBI lineage: Eukaryota > Metazoa > Arthropoda > Insecta > Hemiptera > Pentatomidae > Rhaphigaster > Rhaphigaster nebulosa. The sequence goes on along the minus strand of OX411306.1, from coordinate 120,155,913 downwards.
TCGTTGCTGTTATGTTTTCGTGGGAAACAAAATAATCGCCGAGAAAGTACGTAGATTATGGAGACAGGAACGGATCGGCGTAGGGTATCAAATAATTAGGTGTCTACGGCAGGTACAATTACCGACCAAACGAGACAGCGCCAGATTGTCAAGGATCACCACGAGGGTAAGTCGAACCACCGCGGGGTCGAGGAGACGTTACGCGCACTGAAACGAATGTACTTTTGGAAGTCTATGGGGCGTACCGTACGGGAATGCATCGAAGGGTGTGCGATATGCCAGTGCGCGAAGTACGATAGGCGGCCCCCAGTGGCGGAACAAGTGGTCTCGGCCACGGCTTTGGAACCCCTTCGGTTAGTTCAGATCGACATCTATTCGAACGAGGGTCAATCCTGGCTCACTGCTGTCGACTCGTTTAGTAAGCTCGCCATGGCTTACCCCATAGAAGAGAAAACTCCAGGAGCAGTGTGGGACGGAGCCTTACAATGGTGCGCAACATATGGGGTACCCGACGAAATCATTTCAGACTGCGGTCGCGAATTCCATAATGCCTTAATTAGGGACGAGAGTAAGCTCCTAGGGGTTGCTTGGAAATTTAATACCCCTCATCACGTTACGGGTAGAGGCGCGGTCGAACGGCTCCACAACACCCTAGGTGAGCACCTGCGTCTTCTTAAGTTGGGACGAGATCTAGATCTATATGAGGCGATGCCGCGGGCAGTGATAGCCTATAATCATACCATCCACTCCGCGACGGGGCTTTCGCCGGTAGAAATCGTGTTCGGACAGAGGGGTCGCGGAGACCTCCTCACGGTCAATAACGAAGAACTACGTGCCCATCTTTCTCGGACGCGGGAAGACCGGCGATCCTCATGGCGTAAGGTGCGGGAGAAGATTCTTCGAGAAAAGTCCGTTAGAGTGGCCAAAGCCAACGAGAAGATGGGGACCTGTCAAAACGGGTCGCTTCCCCTGGGGACCGTAGTCTATCGGCGGCTGCGAACAGCGCGAAATAAAACGGCGGCGCGGTCCGAGGGACCGTACAAAATCATAACAATACGAGAACACAATGTGTACACCATCAGGGACGTGCGTCAACCCTCTAGGGTCCGTACAGCCCATCTGGAAGAACTCCGAGTGCCTCGTAAAATGTCCTACCTCGAGCCGGAGGCTGTGGCCCGAGCGTAACAGTGTACGTAGGGTATAAGTACGTGAAAGATGTGTATTTAGTAATAAGATATGTTTCATTTTTTTCTTTTACACCATGTATCTTTAAGTGCTGTATGTAGTTAGTTAAGTTTCTATATTTAGTTTTAAGAAGTGTTGTTTTGTCGTTTTAGGATTCTGTCAGTGCCATTTTTGTTTTGTTTTTAATTTCAGAAGTTCCTCCTGGAGAAGGAACTGGGAGGGGGGAGTTATGAGTGTAAATAAGCCTAAGACTACTGTAAATAATAATGCTAGTCTAGATTAAGCTGTTGTTATGTTTAGCTGATAAGCAGATAACTTCCCTATATATATACCCATGGAATACAAATAAAGTCAGTTGTTCTCTTGATGCAGATGCGTGTCTATATCCCCCAAACCTCCTTTTTTTTAAGTAATCGTTTCAGTCCGATTATAACTTATATATACCTTTATATATATATATATATATATATATATATATATATATATATATATATATATATATATATATATATATATATACCTTTTGACACACACTGAAATTGATGAGAGCCTCCAAAAACAAATATTTTGTTAAATACTTAGTTTAATAAATTTTTAGGAGTTTTATAAAGGTTCCATACATACGGAGTAAAGTTATTTTGTAGTGATGGAGACATCGTCGATAGTAGATGTAATCAAGGAGATGATGGTTTGGGTGAGGTCAATAAAGATACAGACAATAAGTATTAAGCTGCTTTAATGTGTATCAAAGTTTCGGTCTTAATTGTAGGCCTTAATCAGGGATAAGCAAAACAATATATAAATATAAAAGAAACAAAGAATAAATATAGATATAGTAGGAAATACAAGGGAGAATATGAAACAATTAAACAGTATCGATAGAAATCGGTGTATGAATAATTGAAACAGCACGTATGTGACAGGATAATTTTGTATTTATAAAATATGAATAATGAAAATTAAAATTTGCGAAATAAAATGAATGAAATAAACTGTATGATACAATCGAATATAAGCAAACCAAAAAAAATATAGAAGTTATAATAGCCAAAACAATATGAAATACCTCATGAAATTACAGAAAATAATTTAAATGCGATGATAAACGTGAGTTTACATCAAACATAAGGGAAAAGGATATAGATAAAAAGAGATGATAAATATTATAATAAATGAGAGACAAGTTAGAAGGAGAAGGGAGAATAAAGAAAAGAAAAATTAAATAATGAGAAATTATTGAGGCGTCTGTAGTTCTGACATCGGCACACATAAAAGCAATATCATACTACTGTTGGCATCTGTCTTGACCAAACCCCAACCTGCTTCTTGAAATTATGTTGTATTTTGACAAATGTTCATTAGAAATAGTGGGTTTCTGTTTCTGTCAAGTGTACTCCATTTTTTGGGGATAGGGCAGCCGTCCACCATTTTATGGAAATATGAAAGAAGTTTTAAACATTAGTTAGTAAAAATAAAAATTATAAAGCATACAAACAGATAGAAAATAATTTAATATTAAATTTTTTATTATGATTATTTTTATTTTTAGTAGGTAATTTTCTATCAGTTTTTGTATGTTTTTCTTATGTATAATGTAGCCCTAATGATGAACCGCATGATTGGAGCAAATCGTCAACGTTCAATAAAAAAAACATTAGCTTATTTTTAATATGTTTTATATATCGTATATGTTTTTATTTCGTATTGGCTGATCTACAAAATATATTATCTTTATACGTTTAAGGTACTTCAAAAGGAATAATTGGAAATTTATTTCCTATTCTAATGATCTAGATTGCTAAATTATTACAATAATTTTTCATTTGTAATCGAAAATGTTTTTGTATATTTAGTTTTTTTGTCTTTATATGAGACATCAACAAAGGTTGTACCCTATCCATTGTAAGAAAACAGCACATGTTTATTTTAAAGAAGGCTCTAGAGCCAGATCAACTCAAAATCTCTACGAACAATCGTGATATGGTAAAAAATATGATTAGGAATTATCCAGCTATTGAGGGAAAGCACATTATACATGGATCTGCGCCTTATCTTCTGGCTCCGATATCATTGCCTCCCTCCACAACCTGACATACCTCTCCCCTACAACCCTCCTCAGTCCCACACCCTCCAAAAGCCACCACATATACTCCTTATACATCTCCCATCCCCTGGCCCTGCTTAACAAAAGGAATTTTTAGGCAAATCGATGGCCTCTTCCCCGACCGTCTTTTTTTATCATACCGCAGAGGATCTGCTCCGAAGATAATTTGTTTGGCATCTTCAAACCTTTTTTAAGATTTTTATTTCAAAAGTTTACTTCAAACCTCTCCAGCGCTGGTCTTGAATTCAGATTTTTTTTTTATGATCCGTTACTTTCAGAAATCTTAAGAAACGGATTTCAATTTAAGCATAATTGAATTACATCACTAAATATTGCTCATATCACAGGATAGTATTTACAATCTATATATATTATTGTTACTGCTACAGCCTTTTTACAATTTTATTTATTCGCCCTGATAGCTCTTATATCGCAGAAGCTCTGAAAACTAAAATGTAAGACAATATATTTACAGTATTGATATTTACAGGATTCACTCGTCACAAAGCTAGAAGAGCTCCAACTGGAAATTTCATTACAGATGACACCCAACAATATATTTTTTTCTGTGTGAAATTAGGTGTCTTATAGATAGTTTGACTAATAAAAAATCTCCTAGTTTTGATCTCATTAGGTCCTAACTATATACAAAAATCATATTTTTAACATACGATTGAATTCCCTTTCTCAAAACGATACAATTACCACTTTTATGAACTAAGTACTTATAATAATGATTCATAAACCTACATACAGTTAATGGACTATACCATTCGAAAACATTATGTTTCGGCGTCAAATTCACTTTAACTATTTGAAATTATTCCAAATTTTTCGAAACGGGTTTTAACAGGATCATTTCACTGTTTAGAAATGTTACCGTTTAGAGAATTACATATATTTATCATTTTAGTCGAAACATACTTTTCCCGAGGTTTTCTTAGACAGGAGTCGAGATTTTGACTCAACATGACACGAAGATTTACTCATTATATTAATTACTCATTATATTCCAACTGCGTACTAATTAATTTTAAAGTCATATATAAAAGACAATAAATTCGAATAAAAATATGTTTTAAGTATCTCTGAAATAAAACAAATAATGGCTGGTGTACCTCAGAGTCGTGTCTTGTCTCCATCACTTTTTAATATACACTCCTACCATATCCACACAACATTCAGAAATCCTGATAGCTACTTTTGCTGGTCGCTCAGCTATTCTGATATCTCATAAAGAAACCGTCAATTCTTCTGGCATTCCAAAAACACCTGGATGTTAGAGCTTGGTGGGCCAGATGATGGAGGATAAAAATGAATGAATTGAAGAACATGTTTGGTAAAATTACACAAGCCCGTACCTCTATTCCTCAGGTACTCTTTATCAGAATTCCTTTAAACTATATGTGTCTCAATCTGGATAAAGGACATAAGCTAGCCACAAAGGATAGAAAAGATAAGAACTCAAGCAGCGATAGGAACTTCTTTCTAGGCTTCTTGATAAATGTTCAAAATTATCTTTGACTAATAAGACGACCAATTACAAAGTACTCATAAAATCACTTTAATCGTATCGAATCGAGCTATTGGGAACAGCAGATAAGTTATATATGAAAAAATCCAATTCAGCCTATCCAAAGTTTTTAGAAAAACTGTATATACCTCTTTTCAACTTTCTTCAGAGTTCCTACAATTTTCTTCGAAAGATTGACTTTAAATTTCTATCCACTAACTCACGCTCTATACAATATTACCAACCTTGTTCTTCCATATTCATTTTTTTTATTTTTGTTAATTCGGATTATCATATTCGTAATCGACACTAAAAAATGACGCCATACTCAACGGCTTTGTTTCAGAAATCCGCCAATTCGGTTAAAAATTAGGTGCTAGCTGATAAGACTAATTTATAATACCCTAGCACACAATGTTTGTAACTCATAAAGTTGGTGGTCAGGTTCGCAATAGGTCAGACAGATCAAGCAGGTAGGCAATTTACGAATATTTAGACGAGCCAAGCCAGCGTGTCTGGTTCATAGAAAAATTAACCATTACCATTTGAAATATCCAGAGCCCCTTTTATTTAAATATTAAGTTATTCTCTTCCCAACTATGCTACCTTATGCTACTTAAATATTAAATGCCATTCATCTGGTTTTAAATATTTTGAAAATCCAGATGAATTACAAGCTGATGAATGACTTAAACTTTGGGGACAGCCTATTTTGGACTTTGGAACACCATTTTTCGGTATTTGTTTTTTGAGTACACATGAAAAATATAAAATAATTTCCATCAGCATATATGTCTTGTAATAATTTTCACAAAGTAGGCCGTAAGGGAACTGCCCGATAAATGACAAATTTACTCTTGAATTTGAAATTTGCTCATGATGCTTTGGAGATATTTTGCTATTATAAATAGTTTCAATAAATAGAGACAAGTTTTTATCGATATTTCTTATTTTTTATTTAAAGCTGACAAAATGGCTAGGGACAAGAAAATGTCACTTTTTGTAGGATCTCGCAGATGTATTATATCGGAAATAAAGCCATATTCTATACATACACCTCAGCATGCCACACCGTTAGGCAACTTTTCCAGTTTTCGTTGAATTATTAATGTCAAATATCAATCAAAATTATGAAAAATTAAGACAAACTATAATATAATAACGACTTCCCCACGTTCACCTTCTTTCCTCTCTGCTCCCCTCTCCTCTTTTCTTTGTGAATATAATAAATTATTTCTATCTCAAACTAAAGGCAGTGATTTTTTTAATGGCATACGAGAGTATTTATAAACATTAGATGCATATATATACATATATATATATATATATATATATATATATATATATATATATATATATATATATATATATATATATATGGCCAGATGAAGATAAAGATAACTGCATGGAGTTACTACTGCATATAATTTTTGTTTTGTTTTTGTATCCATTTCTATTATTTTCCAATGCACCTAATGTTTATAAATGTTCTGGTAGGCCATTAAAAAAATTACCGTCTTCAGTTTGGGATAGAAAGAATTTATTATATTCATAAAGAAAAAAGAAGAGGGAAGCAGAGAGGAAAGAAAGGGGGACGTGGGGAAGTCGTACTGAGAGTTTTGTTTTCAAGTCTTTTGAACTTCAAAGAAGGATACAACTGAAAAAGTTTCAAGCTAAAAGGATTGTACAAGATCTTCAGATGAGAGCCTCTTCCAAATTAGATAAGCCTGAATTCCTCTCGCCTTACTGGGATTCTTTAAGACAGAAAATAAAGCTAAGTTAATCACAACTCAAATTAGAATAGGCGAAACAGAAAAAGAATTACGAATATTATCTCCTGTCGCCTGTCTTTTAAGAATTTCTAGCTAACTTGTTTAAGGTCAAGAATAATAAATTATTTTTATTATGTTTCGTACTATTATAAAGCTTAAATTTGACTATAGAAATTTTAATAAAAAAATAAACACTACTAACTTCTGAAATTCAAATAATCCGTTATTAATATTTCCCATAAATTTTTTTTGTGAAATCTATATAAAAACGCAATCCCTAACATATAATTCAAAATTGATTTATATATTATATATGTATATATAAATATATATATATATATATATATATATATATATATATATATATATATATATATATATTGTGAAAGTTTTATATATATAAAATTTATTATATATATAATATATAATTATATATATATAATATATAATATTATATATAAAATTTTATTATATATATAAAATTTATATATATATATATATATATATATATATATATATATATATATATAGATGAACTCAATAGTGAATTTTTGGAGGCAGATGTGTAAATAATTAAAAAATCAGTAAATAGTATTGCTATAAGGATGAATATAAACTTTGGATAAGAATATGTATACAAGGTGGAATCTTTAAATGAGTAACAAATTTATGGAGATTAATTCTACACTACATTTACGACAAAAAATAATTTAATGATTTTTCAAATTATCTCCTATTTTATGCTAACTTGATTCTTTTTTAAATGAAACAACAATTTATTCTATTGAAATTGAAAACAAACCACTTGAAAGGTCATTTGTTTTCATAAATTGGATTTTAATTTTAGTCTAAGTTTTACCTGATCAAGCTTTAAAAAAAAAAAAAAAATCACAATTTCTAAAAATGATTGAATCCCATTCAAGCTTGATCTTGTGGTCATACAATGTTTCCGTTCTAAGAAAAAAAGCAAATATAATGTGTTATCAGTGTTAGAAATTTTATCATTCATATTATATTATGAATAATATATTCATATTCATATGACGTTCTGTACCTGTGACCAGTAAGTTCATGGTTTTTTTTTTAATTTGGTTCCATCTTCCTAAAAAATCAACAATAACTTCGGATTCCATTAAAATTACGTATACTCATTAACCAAAAAAAGAAAAGAAATAATAATAATAATATCATAAAGGCTCTAGGTATGTGCGAGTCGAACAGAAATAACAGTGAAGATTCTAGTTCTGTTCAAACCCAGCAGGAATGAACGGTCAATGTTAGCTGTAATGGCCAATTAAACCATTCCGAATTTCACCTCTGGCGTGGATGGCCATTTCAAACAAAACTCATCCGCTGTTCAATTTAAGAGAGAGTATGGTAGAAGAGTGGTAGGGTGCAAGCAGTAAAAATTTTAATAGCACTCAGTACACTAGCAGTGGAGCTTGTGTACTCCCAATGCAACCCCAAATTAAATTTTCAGGTCTCTCGTTGCCTATCGCCGAACAAAATCATCGGATTATAATGTGGATAGTTGTTTATAAACAAGGTTGAAGTTTCATTTTTTTTTTTTTTTTAATATCAGCAAAACTCCATTTCGAACAGGAAAATTACAATGTAATATACCATTTGTTATAATATTACCTGTTGTCAATTATTATAACGAGACCTATACATTTTTTTTTTCTCTAACCCCTATCTTTATATACAGACTGTATTTCAAAAATGTTTACATCATTTTCTTATCATGAATTATACTTTTGCTGTAGCTTTGCTACATTTTAAGCAGTTTTTATTTTTACTATTGAGTTCTGAAATTGTTTTTCTGGAGATTGTGGATCGTGTTGGGGCAAACTTCATTTTTGTTTTGTTTCTCAATTCATATACTTAACGTAATCTTATTCTACATTCCGCTGCCAGCGCACTGGAGCTGTTGCTGGTGTCATCGTCTTGAATAATAGATTCAACGAGGATTTTAGGGAGTCAAAGAATTTTATGTGTCTTCTTTTTATGAACTCTGGAATGGTGGGCAATTCGAATGTTCGTGAAGAGCTTCTACCTTCATCTTCTTCATCGATGTGGATCTTAACATTTTCCGCAGTACGGTATTCTGAAACTGTTGAAGATGGCGCTGCGTTCCGTCTCGGAGGTGCGTAAACAGCGGAGCTCCGTACAAGAGTGCCGGTCTAATTATGCTCTTGTAGATTTGTAGTTCGAGCCTGAGTGAAAGAGCAGGTGATAATAGTAGGTGGTGGAGTCTATAAGTTCTTCTTCTGATGGATCTCACTTTGTTGTAGCAATGAGTGGATAGGGTCATATGACGGTCCAGTTTCATTCCCAGGTAAACTATTGAGTGAGATGGCGCTTGTGTGGTGTCAGCCACTCGGAACGTCCGAGGCAGTCTCGATTTCTTCCCCTTCTGTAGAGCGAATACTACGCAGTCCGTCTTTCCCGGGTTCACCTGGATGTTCAGTAGTTTCAATTTTTCCAGTATTTCCTGGTATGCTGTTTCGGCCTGATGTAGTGCTTTGCTGGAGTTCATGCTGCTGCTATAGATAGCTATATCGTCAGCGTAGGCGGCGATAGTTGCAGCCTACAATGTCTGCCGTGTAGAGAAGAGAAGGGGAGACAGGACTGCTCCTTGTGGTACACCGCATGAGAGAGATATGGTCCTGGAGAATTTGTCACGAACCCTTACAGCCAGGCTCCGTTTATTTAGAAATGACACAATGATACTATAGAGTTGCTCTGAGCATTCGAGATCCGCGAGCTACTGCATAATATGCCGTGAGACACGGAGTCGAATGCTTTCGTATAGTCTATAGAAATCGTAGCTGTCGCTGCGTTTCTGTTGAGGTCTCTGCACACCTCAGTCTGAAGTTTCATGAGATGATGTTCTGTACTGAGGTGTGCTTGAAAGCCAGTTTGTTCGTAGGGGATAATAGAGTTTTCTTCGCAAAAATCTCGTAGATAATTAAGAATAATTTTCTCGTAGACCTTTGCAAGATGTGGCAACAAGCTGATGGGCCTGTAGTATTCTTCATTATCCTCTGTTTTGGCTGGTTTTAGCAGCGGAAACAGGATGACATGTTTCCATTTCTCGGGGAAGTATCTCAGTCGGAGGCAGGAATTGTACAGGTTCGTGAGGTGAGCTATTCCTTTCCTGGGGAGCTGCTTCAACAAGATCGTTTGGACGTCCTCATGTCCAGGAGCTCGGTTGCCATTTGATCTTCATAAGATGGTCTTCAGCTGTTTAGGGCTGACACGAAGTTGTTCTCCCTGTCCATGGTTGGTGTTAAAGGTGAAGGTTCCACTGTCCGTGCCTGAATATCTCGCTTATAGTAATCAGCGAGCCGCTCAGCCTGATGTTCCGAAGTGAGTAGCCGGTCGCCGTCGTGTAGCCAGATAGTCGAAGACTTCTTGACTGCACTTTTGGTGAGCTTCCAGAATTTCCGAACATCACCGTGGGTCGCCTGAAGTTGATCATGCCAAATCCGTCTTCCACGTAGGTTCTTGATCTGGGTGGTGATCGCATTGAGACCTGTACAAGTGTCTGGACTCAATATACAAGTATATGCATTTAAATTAACTCGAAGGGAAGCGCTTACATTCAATTCGAGATCAGCTTTCGTTAGAGGTGACATTGAAGAAGGTTAACCTTAGTACCGTTTAGGTGCTGAAAGGCTCATAGCTAATTAGATCAGATGGTGCAAACATTCCTGTCGAAATATTTTTTCCTTGTCCCTATTTATGCTACGGAATAATTTTTAATTTTCTTTATATTATGAGATGTCAGATTTTAATTTTGTAAAAAAAAATACGTAAAATTCTGCAAATATTTACTGTGCATTAATTTTTCTTACTAATATTTTATTACTAGTAGAAGTTATTTTCAAATCTGATGCTATAGTAGGAAATGGTATTCTTATAATATTTAATATAAATAATTATATTACTCTTTTATATTAGACGAATGGATCCATGCTTGATTGTGATAAGAAAAATAAAAAATATAACAAATAATTTAACTTTTTATTATTGCTATACTAGCCCTAAAATATAAGAAAAACAACATAATAAACAATTTGTTTTTTACATAATTAAATTAGCATATATAAAGAGAAAAGAAATTATGTTTTTATTACATTTTTACCAGATTGAAACCGATGAATTATTATTTGTATTGTTATATAATATAAAATATAATGTAATGCATCAGTTTCTTAACGTTAGTTTTATGTACATTTCAGTTCATTGTTCATGCAGTTCGTTATTTGATTTGTAAATCTGGAGAATTTCTTTCTTTTTATTAAAAATTATTTTCTCTACAATGGATGGCATTTACAATCGGATTGTTAAGAAATTCAAATATGCTCTTTATATTATTAATTTTGTTTAAATGTTTTTTAGATATTGATTCTATTTCTTTCATTATTTTTTCTGTGCTTATCTCATTTTATTTTTATTTTTTCTGTATTATATTACAATGCAAATTTATGTATATATATTTTTTCTTACCATGAGATGTAAATAATTATTTTAACGATAATGTTTTGTTAAACGGGTGAATGTAAGTTTCCTTTCTCACTCTGTTTGTTCTTTTTTATTAGCACTCGTCTGTATTGCTTCACAAGAATTATTTTTTATTTTATTATTTTTATATTATTTCAATATGTAAGCCAGAATTGTTATTTTTTTTGTTTGTACAACATATATAAATATATATATATATATATATATATATATATATATATATATATATATATATATATATATATATATATATATATATGTCCATAACACTTTAAGCACTTTTTCTCAGTCTCTTCCAAAATCTTTTTTCCTACTTCCATCTTTTCTCTTATTTTATCGTTTTTGACCTTATCCATTCTGGATATTTCTGGCATTCGTCGCTAGTAGTCCATTTCCGTGGCCAGGAGTTTCTTCCTAAGAACTCCTTTCCATACGCCATAATGCTCAGTATTATACTTTTTATAGATATTTCTTTTAGGGGTGATACTCCTACTCTATAGTATTTAATTGAGCATAGACATTAACATTTTCTCATCAGCAATCCTTCTTTTTATTTCCTTGTGATATATATATTTATATATGTTTTGTTGAGGTAACTGCTAAATATTCAACTATATGTTTTTATTGTGGGTCTTCGATTCTGCGATTCTGATATCCAAGCTGTAGTCATATGATCTATTTCTGGTAAAGGTTAATTTTTTTTGTACCTTGAATTTTTATATGTATTTTTACAATGCCTAGTTCCTCTCTTTCTACCCGATTTATTATTATTGGTACCTAATTTTTTAATTGTACAAGCTACTCAGTTAGTGAATAGACTGAGTGATCTCCGTTTTAGTTCAAAAACATCTTATTCTACTAGGATTTCATGTATCGAGCCCGTTTGCAAATGTTCGTAAGCCCTGCCTGGAATGTGGCCTGGAGAAGTTGGCCTGAACCAAAGCTCTGCGAGGACGTCATCCTCATAAATAAATTATACATTCCGCTTCATCCTTCGGGCATTCTCGTTTAAATATTTACAACTGAATACCTAAATATATTAATGTTTGCTACTCTCTGCCGTGGTTTAATGTGATTTATATTTATTATAATTTATTGTTGCTTTTTTATTCTGTCAAACAATCTAACATTTCTAAAAACTGCCTTTTTACTCAAAGGTAGAATTAGGGAAATTGCGCACCTCAAAAGAGTCTTAGGATCGGATCATCAATCGTTTATAAAAAATTCAAATATGAAATCAAAATAAATCTTCAGATAATCATGATTTTAAATATCATAACTTTACAACAACAGATAAATCTGGAGACTTCAATTAGTACCTTACTGTAACACGTAAATTACATAACTTTGTACTCTTATTCAACGTGTTTAAATATTATTTTCATGGATTTTTTTTTCTCATATTTATTGTCTTTTAAATATTGTTTAAGGATTCATAGCACTTGTAATAATTTGTTTTTAATTTTGTATGTATGAGTTATTATTTTCAGTTATTAATAAGCTATGAAATTACATCACGTGTTGTAGTGCAGTGCATTTAGGTCAATACCAAGAAAGCCAGTTACTATGACTGAATTTCAATTATATATATATATATATATATATATATATATATATATATATATATATATATATATATATACAACAGCTTATGGAGGTGGAATAATATTAAGATAGAGTAAAAACGAAACTGAAGGATTGAAAAAAAAAAAAGGAGCTTTCTATCAAAAGTTAATATATCCACTTCTCAAAAACATCGATTTTTTTTGTTTTATGAATTAATTAATTATCTACATCTAAAGATCAGACAGTGTATTTCAAATCCTAAATTTTCCTCTGTCAATAAGTTGTTCTAAATCAGCATTTTCAATAAAAAATTGCTATATCTCCCCCTCCATTGCTTTATCTCCCCCTCCTAATATATTTTTTTCTTATACTTTTTTTCCGAAAGTCGATATATTGACTTTTAATAGAAAACTCCTTGAAGTGATTATTGCACTCTTCCTAAAATGGTCTTCAAAATTATTGCTGAAAAAATTGAGTCTTGTATGACTGTTATGAAAATGATCTGTATATACGCCGTATGTATCTATGTATGTGATATGTATCTACGCCGTATCTGCATGTGCATATTACAATATCTGACAGTAAATTTAATAACACTTCGAATGGTCGAACCTTGATAAGCTCATAACGAAAAAAATAAGCCTCTATATTTTTACCCAAAAAGCCCATCTACAAAACTATTCTAAGTACTACTGAAAGACCTACAACATTCACCTGCAACATTCACCACAAATAAAAATGGCAGCGAAACACCCTGGTGGTAAACCTTTGAGGCACCTTTGTGATCTGGACGTTAATTAGCTTATCATTACTTGTCTGTGGTGGTAATTAATACTTTACTACATTACTACTTATTACTAATTACTACTAATTACTAATTACTACGTATATTACTTAAAATATTATATATATATATATATATATATATATATATATATATATATATATATATATAAACATATATAAGTGAAATGTATTATAATTGTTATTTTCAAAACTAATATATACATTTTACTTTTAAAATTAAAAAGATAAAAATCAAAACATTTTTATCATATTAGAGGTTTATATTGATCTTGATATAGACTTAGAATTCGAAATGAATACTTTTGCATATTTTAAAATTTACTAAACATTTCGAAAAATTAAAGTTATTGAACTTTATTGATCCAATAATTTTTAAAAAAGAATATTAAATTTTAAATATCAAACAGGATAATAATAATTTATGTAACATGGGTCAATATATACATATATATATATATATATATATATATATATATATATATATATATATATATATATATATATATATATATATTAAATATTGCTTTACAAGTAATAAAGTCTTTCACCCACTGGTTAAGAAACGCTTATTGTAAAAATGTTAGCTAGATATTTCGAAGATGTCTCTATTCCATGAGTACAAAGCAAAGAGGCAAGCGAAAAATGAAAGACCACCTTCCTATCTACCTGGACCGAATAGTAATCAAACAACTTTTTTTACTGTAGTTACATTACAAAAAAAAAATTGGTCAGAGGGGTTTTAGGTTGCTCAATCAGTGTGGCCGACAATCGTTTTTTGCCAGTATGAAATTATTGTCATTCTCCACCATTGGCGCCGACTCTCCACTCGAGCATTTGCAAAAATGTTTACTATGAATCAATTGTTCCCGGTTGGTGGTTTTGATTTATTTCTTTATTTCAAAAATGTATTAAAATATTCACGTAACGCTTATTGTAATGTAATAATTTTTTGTAACACCCATATGTTCAACAATTCTATTAGAACTTTCTTACGTTGGTAATATAATGTAGATAACTTTTTTTATAACTTCTAATGGTTTAAATTGATTATTTTTATTATTGAATCATTTGCATAAGTATGGTAGTGGAAGAAACAACTTCCACAATTTGTTTTGTTAATTTGATGTTAGCCATCCTGAAGAAAGATGAACCGCATATTCTTATCCATATCTTCTTCTTGCGCACCCAAAAGACCATTTTTTTTTTTTTTTTTTCTGACTTTGGCTACGATTGCCTAGTGAATATGTTAAGCTACAAATAAAAGTAAATTTTAATGAATTGTTTAAAAAAAATCATCTACAAGAGTCCCCAGTGGTTCTCACCTCTTAAATTTGTATGCCGAAGATGATTTTGCAATCTTTTAGGCATCAAAATCTCCATGGTTTCTCTCTCCGAACCAATTAACGTCCCAGTATACTTGATCTTTAGCCACCAGTATTCACCTTAAATAAAATATCACACCTAACAATTTATATGTTCCTCATGGAACTGCTTCTTATGGAAAATCATTAATTATTCGTGTTTATTTGGAATGGAATAGACTCGATTATATCCGTATCGTCCGATCTTCTTTAAAAAGCTAGACATCCTTTCACCCACTCAGTTATCAATCCTTACTTTATTGAGGAGATAACCAAGCCATATATCACAGACTCAAGCCAATTTCTATTCTGTCATATTCTTTTCCCAGATAATCTTTATATTTGCATACATACTGCGCTAAAAAATCTAGGTGATTCTAAATAAACGTTTAATAATGATTTCATTTTATGATCACTTTATAGTCCTAAGAAGGTATAGTTCTATCCTTTGAATAAACCTACTATGACAATGTATCGCGAATTTCTGTGAACAGCCCGGAATTTCAGCCTTGTGTGCCGGTGTCCCGAAAAATCTCATTTTGTCTCGAATTTTTATCACATCGTTTAATTTCGGAAAAAAGTAATTCTAGTATTTTTTTCTTAAATCTAACCTTAATTTTCATGTCAACTTGTTTATGGCTTCGCTTGGAATTAATATTCGCCATAGTTTATATTTAAATGAACATATAAATATAGGGTTTAAATTTAACATTAGTTTTCCTGATTTTCAAATTGAGTTTTCTCTTTAATATGGGATCGATCCCTAAGGGAATATTTTATGAAATAAGGAATAGTTTTACGCAATGTTTTTCAACAAGAATACATTTTCATGTGGTTCATAGGGGTAGGATTTCTCAAAATTGGAACCATAGTTTTCTCAAAAGTATACATATAAATTTGGCTTTATTTTTAGATACTAATAATAAATTAAAAACTAATTCGAAATACTCACAGCATAAAATACTGCAATCATGGCTTCACAAAAATCAAAGAAATTTGATGAATAACTATAACAAAATTACCTTAATAAAAAAGATTATATATATATACAATCTATCTTATATATATATATATACAAGTTTTTTATATATATATATATATATATATATATATGGTCACCGTGAAATCACCAAATAGTTCTATAATAACTAATAATATACCAAATTTAACTGCCAATGACTCCAGCTTGTGCCTAATTGTATTTATATTCTTTTTAAGGTCACCTGGTTTTAGGGACTTTATTTTGACCTGCAGGTGGTATTGGAGTGATTAAGAAATTCTTCAGATTGCTCTTTGGAGTTCCCGATCAATCCTGCGCCTCTTTCAATAAACAGTAAAATTGGCTTTACATTTCACAGCCGGCAAGAATGTCATAATTTTTTGTTCCTTTCATTCTTATTTGTTGTAACCCATCAAGATCCATAAATAATCCAATATTCTCTATTTTCTTTTCTTATGTTCTTTGGTACACTAATTCTACAAAATCCTAGGTGTATTACCTCCGTTAACACTAGCATTGAATAGTTTTATTATACGGATAACTTATTGCCAGCTTCATCTTCTGTTGGAATTCGTACACTGATCAATACCTAACTTGCTAGGGATTGATAAATTATTTTCCACTTCTATAAATTTGTTTTATTGAAAACTAGTTTCCTAACCAGCATTCATGTTCAGTTCAAGGTTTAAATGGATTATATCTATAATCCATTATAATTATATCTATATAGGATATAATCCATTTAAACCTTGAACTGAAGATGAATGTATAACATTCGAAACTAGTTTTCAATAAAACAAATTTATAGAAGTGGCAAATAATTTATCAATCCCTTATTAGATTGATCATTTTATACCATCATGCGGATGTAAACTGCTTAACTTTCTTTTTCAGCTCCTATTCAATTATTTATTTCTTCTTCAACTTAATTACTGATTTTCCATTGGAAATGTATTTATATATCATTTTAATTTTCTATTGCTTATAATCTGAAACTATTGTAGATTAGACAACGATATTATTTTATTAGCTACAATTTAATAATTTTAATAGAATACTATTCCAAGATAACAATTCGTTCTATGAAAATTTTTCATTAGTTCGGTTAAACGTTTTTTTTTTTCCAATCAACATTCTGAGAGTGAAGACAGGATGTAAGATTTGTGTAGTCTTTTTAATATGTGTCTCCTGAGCAGTACTCAATATTTACAATAAGTATATCCAAAGTGCTTTCAATAGGTTTGTATGTGTGTGCCTTGATTTATGCCTTGTTTTTTATTTGGTTTCACGTCTTTTATGTGTCCCAACAAGGACCTAGAAGACGATTTATCCTATAGGTTATCAACTTATTCTTGCCAGTTTAGGAAGGTTGAAATTTATTCTATGGATCCACCACGAAATAAAAGTCAACTCCTCTCCTATTCGATTCGAAATGGTGCCGTTTTTAATTAAAAAACACTAAGTGTGCCTCGACACGCTCAACCACCATGGCCTCAAATCTCAAGTTTAATGTTCTTCGTTTTCAAGTTTTATTTATACCTAAGTAAGTGAGCGCATCATTCTTTTTACCTCAAGTTAGCTCTACGTACTGCAGTCAGTTTGCTTGTTTGACTAGTGAATTGCTAATGTAAATAATACAAATGTCAGAGAGCTGGTCAGTGCCAAAGAGTAAACGTCAAGTTTTTTAAATTAATTTTCAGTGAAGGCTGAGTCGTTAGAATTTTGGTTTCTGGCAATAATGATTGTCGTCTTATTTATTTCTGTAATGGTGTTAGAGCTTACAAGATGGTGTGTGTGCTTTTGATGTACAATACAAACTGAAGGACTGATCCCTGAGGTATATCGCCCAGCACGTTAGAATTGAGGATAACCCCGAGCCCTGTCAAACGGATCAATCTCTGTCAGAGAGGAGTGAATGAAGGGTCAGGTATTAGGTACGGTATATCTGTTACGGTATATCTTATGGCGAGGAAATATCTGTGTGGTGGCCTAGTCTCATATACCCGGTGTACACTTGCGGATCAAGTTTTGGAGACGCCGCACAATGGGACGAAACAGCAAAAAAATATTCAAGATCCCTTTATACTTTTTTCTAGACAAATCAAAATTTACACCTAAATGCGTGTATGTTCAAGGCATATTGTCCCAAATTTACAAACCAATATTTCCATCAATTATATATTTTTTAATGGTCGCATTCAATATCAGTATAGGGGTTTATAATATACCAGCATTTAAGATATAGGTCGTTTTAAGTCTTGGAGTATTTGTACATATTAAATTATTGCGTGGGTTGATTAATCCTAAACTGATATTTATTTTTATAATTATCACCATGATTTATTAGACCTGGTCTGGATATATTATTATTATTATTATTATGTATTTTAATATATTTATTTTAAATAGGGTAAATTGTAATATTTTCTATTTCTTACTATGTTTTTGAATAAACTAAATAAGAGCTTTTTCATATACGCTTGATGATGTCTTGAGATATAAATAAACAATTGGTGAAATAATTTCAGCCTTTATGTAATCTTAAAAATTTATAAACAAACATATATGCAATTATTATAATACAGATTGTAAAAAATTGTGCATGCTGGTTGCACTTTTTTCTTTTTCGTTTGGTGTTTTATTTCGGTCCAGAGATTATCGTTTATTCCTGTTATTTTATCTTCAATTTAGACTGACCGATTTAAATCGATCCAAATAACCGTTGTTCGGATTTTTTTTTAAAATAAAATAACTTCCCATTTTCACTTATTTTTGATGGCGTCACAAATTACAGAACTTGTAACAAATAACAGGAATTGTTAATAATAACTGGCCATTGTCAAGACCTTTAATTCACGCAAATTACACATTGATCTTCAAGAAGTAACTTTAAAAACCTTTACACAAGTAAACAAATAACTTCTTTTTTTTTTTCGGTTGGCTCTATAGACCTTGTAGATCTTTGGCCGCGCGATGTGGTGTTTTTACAGACATTTATTGCTTGCGGGAGCACAGACAGCCTGGAGGGGGTCACCCAACCTCACGTTGCTGCGAACCATGGTTTCCATTGAGCAGCGGCAGGCAGCCCATTGCTCCATAACCGGTTCCTTTGGAGCCAATTCGGCAGTGTCCTTCCCACCGACTCACTCGGGTTCAACAGTGACAAATCGGTCTAGATCCACGGATTAAGCACTGTTCGGAGTAAGCAGGCGCACGAGCACCTATATTTCTTTCCCCGAGGCAGACCGTCCATGGACCAAACCTTCGGGCGGCTATTTAAGCCCTGGGCATAAAATAACAGGTACACAATTAAGGTACACGGGGTAGGATCATCACTCCTACGTCCGGTCTGTGTGAGTAGCCTCCAGTAGGCTGACGGGCCTCACATACCCGGAGGGAGGGGTGATAAATTTCTTGAATTATTACTTTAATTAAATTAAAGTAGTGCCGGTGCCGGGATTCGAACTCACAACCTTTGGGTTTGTGAGTAGGTGCACTTTTGCAAGCGCGCTAACCCGCTCGGCCACCCCGGCCCTCAAACAAATAACTAAAACCCTAGAAATAACTGTTGTTAGGAAAATCTTTGTTAGTACTTGGTTTGTCTTACCAAAACCACATATATAAGCCGGTGAGAATGATTAGAATTCAACCACGCTAAGTTTCCTTCCTTTCTTCTGAGAAAATGAATTTTTTCTAAATTCGCTTAGTCTAAGTCTAATGTGATCTTCAAGTAAAGTACCACTTTCGGTCTGCAAATTTTAACCAAATTTTTTTATGTTATTTAAATCAATATGTAAGTCTTATATACCGAATTTGATGTTGAAATACGTTCCTGATAAAAAGTTTGGATTTTTTTGTTTGTTTTTTTTCATACTGATAAACGAGCTGTTGGATCCCGAGTGCAACAGACCGCCATTACCGTGCCCTGTGATGTCGCTTGGTGTTTTTTGCCGCCGCCGGAGGCAGTGAAAATATCCGAGTGCCCAGTTAGCGAAGGGTAGTGACAAATCAAAGCCCTCACATGGCCAAATCAAAAGCCTGGCAAGGAACGAGTATGGTCTTCATGCCATATTCCCATTAACGGATCTACGGCTCAGTTGTCGTCTACCAATTTCCCTGTGATGAGGTTACACATAGGCTTGTCCGTGAACGGGGTATTACGTCCTGGGGATATGGGGATATTGCGTGAAAGAACCGACGGAACTGATGTAAACTGAAAATTTGTATGACAATATACATAAAGCATCTTTATGAGTTGGCATATGATGGATTTAAATCATGATCCAAAGAGTTACTAATTATAAAATATTTTATTATTTTTGTTTATTAGTCTTTTTGGATAGCATTTAGCCAAGAATCAGGTGAAATAATATATTAGATGTGTATAGTTAAGAAATACCTTTTTGTAAATATTTTTTTGTAAGTACCACAATTAAAAAATATTACCAAATAATTCTCTTCTTAAAGAAGAGAAGAAATAAAAATAATAGATTATTCCACATTTGTGAATCATTACCTATACTTATCTTTATTAAAAAATGGTATCAAATTGTGATTGTTTACGTGTTTATGCGGTTAAGTAAAGATAAAGTAATTATCAGGAAATAATCAATAACCGTTGACTAATTGTATTTGGACAACAATAAGTCACTAAGTGCGCTTTTGATGGCAATAAATCTGTAAGTACGTTGTTTTGAATTTCTATCATATTTTTCGATGTAAAAATTTGGCCGATTTAAATCTTCTGAAAAGGTTAAGTACTGAAGCCTTAGATACTTGATAAAAAATCCTAAGAAGGTAATAAAGCAGTATAGGTTCTTGATTCCTAGCTATCTATCCTATTTTGCTATCCTCAACACGTGATATCCCGACTGATGTGAGGTTCTCATTTTATATATAAGTGATTTGAGAAGTCATCTGTCAAAAATTTATAATAGCTGATTTATTCTACTATATGATACATTTATTAAAATAACGCCCACAATTATATTCCCACCTAATGTGTTGACGTAGTTACATTACATGGGTGTCGATAAAAATTCCATTAGTAACAATTTTAAATAATTTTTTTTTTTTTTTTTTTACAAGATGTGATAGATGAAAATTAATAAAACTCGGTTCGTAATTAAAATAAAATTTGTTATGAAGTTTATGATTGTCTCGTGAAGAAAACAGAATACACCAAATCAATTAAACTAACGAGTCCATTGCAAATTGGCCATTTTCAGTTTGTTTGTTTTGTTTTTTCTTTGAATTATTTTGATTCATTAATATTGTTGATTAACGTTATTGGACGAAGTCACAATTTGACCACTTTCATTTAAAATACCAATTACAAATAATTTATACACATATATAAACATATTTTTGACTCAGGAATTTCCGTAAAATCTGTGATAGTTAATTAAACTAATTTCATATTATTATTATAGTTCATAAATCATATTTCGTTAACTTTAATGTCGTGGGGAAAAAAATGGCAAGAGAAATAACTATCTTATAACCCTATTCTTGATAGCGTACTTGCAAATCTACTTAAGCACATGGGTTGACTCTTAATGAAGTTGACGTCTAGGAATATTGCAAGTTGATGTAGCAGTCGCGTGCATTCTCTTCGGTGCGTGGCGTCCGTGAAATGTTTCAGAACATTTACGGAATCTCACTGATGGTGATTAATATGAGCCATTAAACTTAAAGATCGGTCGAACGGTTCGCTCAAAAAATATTTCTTTTCCAGTATTTCCATATAGAAATTTAAATTTTTAACTCTTTGATTGTCTTACATATTTGTAATATGTAATGTATAATATATACGTTTTCTTTATCATTATATTACTTTAACTTTATAATTACTTTATATATTTTTTTCAATGATTTTATCTTCCTTCTCCTCATTTTTTTCATTTAAATAATACGGATTGTTATGCCATTCTTCAATCAGAAGTTTTTTTACCTTTTTGAAAATCTATTACCATTTAAACCAACTGTACTCTTATCAGGTTTATATTCGGGCTTTCAGCCCAAGAAAAAGAAAAAGTAGGCTTAATAGTTAGTGAAAAAAAGTAAATCACCGGTTGTTAGACCATTATTAGAGGTTTGATTTCCCTTGAGGCTCCCTCCTCTCTCTTTGCGAATCCTCCCTCTCCCAACAAAATGTTTTACAAGATTTTATTACTTCCTTGTACGAAGCAAAGGAAGTATTGTAATCGCGAAAATTTTCGGTTTTCAGATTTCAACGGAAATATCCAGTTTGACCATCCCTGAATCCATTTTGACTAGTTTCGTTGTGACGTCTGTACGTACGTTCGTACGTTCATGCTTACGTTCGTACGTTCGTATTTCGCATAACTCAAAAACGGTTTGCCGTAGAAAGTTGAAATTTTGTATTTAGGCTTTTTGTAAAATCTAGTTGTAAACCTCCCTTTCTGGTTACTGCTCGAGCACCGGAAGTGGTACTTTACTTAATGGTCATAATTGATTTCCATTAAAAATTGTATTAAAATGCTATGCAAAACTTCTTAAATTTAGTATTCAGAACTTATATATTGATTTAAATAACATACTAGATTTTGGTCTAAATTGGAAAACCGGAAGCGGTACTTTACTTGAAGGTCATATTAGACTTTCATCAAAAATTATATTGAAATATAATGTAAAACATCTCAAATTTGGTAAATAGGACTTTTATATCGATATGAACGTATTTACTAGATTTTAGTTAAAATTGGTGAGCCGAAAAGGGTACTTTACTTGAAGGTCATAATAAGCTTACATAAAAAATTATATTTAAATTAAATACATAAATCATATGTTTCGGTAATAAAGGTTACAAACGCGATTTGGTTTCCAATCCAATTAAACATTTTTATTACTTGTTTTAATTTTTAAAATTGAATGTAAAATACTGGTTTTCCTTCCCATTTGTGAGATCAACTGCAGCAGGAGAATAAGATATTAGTTAAGTGCGTTTTTCCGCTCAAAATGTCGATTTCCAATGCTTTATTTCGTAATATTGACTGTTTTAATGTTGTCACGGAACACGAAGAAATCTCTAGGAAACTAGTTACCTACTTAAGGAAACAAGAAGTGTGTGTGTGTGTGTGTGTGTCAATAGATGGATGTCGCGACGTCGAGTGTCTTTTTTAATGTAATCTTTGGAAACTAGTAACCAAATTGAGGATCACTTTTTGAGCCACCGATTTATATTTTAATAGGCGTGCAAGGAAGTAATGTGTTGTCCACATCAGATATTTTTTTAACCTGTATCTACCTGTGTGACTTTAAAATCATTACTTAAATTTATTTAAAAAAATAAATTTTAATCATTATTTAAAATTTTAAAATCATTACTACTCGTTACTGAAAACAATTATAATTAATTTTTTTTCATTTATTACTTCATAAAATAAAGGAAAGTATTTATTTGCACAACCTTTTTAAATGTTACATTCGTTCATTCAATTATTCTGTTCGAATAATGTTTTACGTCCTTTGCCCATTTTCAAGTTGTTATTTTTTAATATACAATTCACTGTACATTCATCTACATTATAATAATTTCAAATATAAGTGTTTAATACATATTTTTATTTTTGTTGTTTTAGTCACTGACATATATTTTAAATTTTTTTATTTATGTATTAGAGTAAAAATTCAGTGCTTAATTTCAGAGATATCTTTTTACTCTCTGAGTTTATTTTCGCTGTACCCTTTTTTCTAAGTTATCGTGTAAATTAACTAGTATAAAACTCAAAAATTAAAGTTTTAAATTATCTAAATATCTGTGTTGTACAATTATGTTTTAGATTCTAAATTATTATGCAAAGATGAATGCAAAGTGAATTATTTATGAGAAATGACAACTTGAAAGTGAGAAAACGACCTGAAGCATTGTTAGAGCAGAATATTTAAATAAATGTATGCAATTTTAAAAGGATATTCGTGTGAATACTCGCTGAATTAAGAAGCAGAAATATCTTAGAATATATCTTATAGAAATATCTTAGAAGAAGCAATTGTCTTGTTGACGAAAACTACGAGTTTAAGCTTGTGGTGAATTATAAAATATATGAAAATAACGTAGTATATTAGGTTAGATTTAGTACTTTTTTTAATTCCATTTGGAATATAGTGTATAGTTACAAGTGCACAGGTAAAAATTCAGAACCGTTCAAATCCAAGGGTTAGGGCATTCGCAGATGGGAGAAGGGAGGACAGGAGTAAAATAAGACGGGGAGGAAGGACTCTTGGGAAATTACACCACTAATAGTGCTCTAACAACTAGCCAATTTACAGCTTGTCACTAATTGTTCTCGGCACTGAACTTATTTTTTTTTTCTGGATTTCTCCTCGACATTCGTTTGAAACTTTGAAACGAAGATGCATCCCCAGCATTTTTTGGAGCAGCAAAAAATACTTCTCAATAAATTACGCAAGTTTTGCCAATTAATCCAGGATGCCTATGAGATATCTTGTACTATTTTCTGGATAATACAATATTCGACTTATAAATTTGTTGTTAACATTACAGATCTACCTCTTGAGGAGATATTGCATTCAACCAAATATTATATAGCATACAGGGCTAAATTTAACTCATTAAATATCCTTTATTTATATTATGTATATTTAATGTATGACAAATAATAAATATAGACATATTTTCTTCGCCTCTCATATCACTCAATTGTTGTAATATGAGACTCTCCATCGAATAAGGGCGAATCCGCCATATCAACATAATTTCTTTTTTAATTTAAGGACTGGTATAATGTTAGACATGGTATTCTTGATTTATATATGATGTGCATGAAGTGTTAGAAATATATAATACAAATTGCTCATAAATAAAAGGTTCGAAGGTTCGATGCCGATACCACCAATCGCTGTCTACAAACCTGGATCCACCGACAACAGTCCAAATCCAAATCCATAACAATGCCCTTAACATAATCCTCCCACCTACATTTCGGTCTAACCCTCGGACGTTTACAATTCGGCTCAGCGTTTATTAGCTTTTTTTTTTTTTTTTTTTTTTTTTTTTTACGTATTTTGGCTTAAGATTTCAATTGAATTCCTATACAGCCCGTAGTATTATCATGTGAGTTAATAGTGGATAATCTAGTTAGTTTTTAGAATTTTATCCCGCTTTCTTCTATGAACCGACATAAAGATTGTATCATTTTAGCGTTTTTTACACTTTCTGTTCCCTGCTTTGCCAGTTTGTCAGCCTGTTCATTCCCATAGAGACCAACGTGCCCTGGTACCCACTGGACCTCAAATCTGTTATTTGTAGACCTGTATTATGTTGTTGATTAAATATGATGGGATTTGTTGTCTGTGTTTTTGAGAGAGTTGCATACGTCATATAGATGCAGAATCTGTTAAAATTACTACTTTTGTGTTTGTGTACAGTCTATTAGCTAATTTGAAAGCGTCGGTGACAGCGTATAATTCAGCACTAAAGATACTAAATTTTGTTGGGAGATTCAAAGATGTTTCTTGTTTAGAATGAACATCGTATATCCCTACTGCAATTTTTTTTTATCTTTAGACGCGTCAGTATACTTTTTATGATGATGTTTGAACTTTTCTGACAAAATTTCCACGGTTTTCGGTTTTAGAACTGTTGCTGGGTAGTGTGGTTTGGTCTAGTCTATTTGATGTAATTTGGGATTGGTTTTAATAACGATTTGTGACTTTGGAATGGGGATAATGGACCGGCAGAGGTGGCAAGTGAGTTAAATGAGTCTCATTTGTTGAACTATGATTCCTGCTTTTGGGATGTATAGGATGCCCTTCCGGATAGATTCATAGAGGATGGATACTGTTAGGTGCTACTTTTAGAAGAATTTTTTTTGTTATCCACTCCCTTCTCAAAAAAAGAGGCATTTCACCTGCTTCGGCTTGCAGAGCAGATCTGACCATAGTTTTATAAATAGTAAGTAAATTGTGGGAGTGTGCTCCCAAGGTAACTACTGTTATTGATTTCATTATGTTTAAGCTATTGGCTGCTTTTGTGTTTTGTATATGTGTTTTAAACGAAAGTTTCTTGTCTAGGTAAACTTCTAAGAATTTTATAGTATTGGTGGCTTCTATTACTCCTCTGTTTGTGGGAATGATTAATTTTGGATTTTGATATGTTTATTTGAACATTAAAAGCTTGAAGCTTTTCTTCTAATGTACTGAATCCTTTTTCCAGTATACAACATCCTTCAGATATATTTGAACAAGTTGTGTAGAGTATTAAATCGTCAGCTTACTGCAGAATTTTTCATTTATCAGGGGAGAATTTCATTATCATGTGTGTGTAAATATTGAATAAAATGGGACTTAAAGGATCTCCATGTGGCAAGCCTGTGTGTGAGTAAACTTTGGCCTCTCCCTCGGATTATTTACTAAGTAGTATGTTCTAAGTGATAGGTAATTAATAATCCATTTCATCATTATAACTTGGAGATCAATATCTATCAAGATTTCTTTTAACTTTGTTATAAGCGTCTTGGAGGCCCAGGGAAATCGCTAGGAGAATATTTTTGATTTTATATGTTTTGTATATTTCATTTATAAAAAACATGATGCTGTCGGACTTTGAACGGATTTTTTGAAAGCCAATACTGTTCTGATAGTCATTTAGTCATTTATCGACTATCTTCAAGAAACCACTCAAGTCTATGTTTAAACATAATGTTAAATGTCTTAGCTAAGCAGGATATGAGGGCGATGGGTCACGAGCTGGATAGGAGGAGGGAAGGGTCTCTTCCAGATTTGAAAATAGAGATCATTAGAACCTGTCACCAATCAGGAGAGACGTTTGATGTTTCCCAAATATTATTGAATGCTCTGAGTAGCTTAAGCTTCAGAAATCTAGGTAAAAGAGCACATATCATCTCATAATTGATTTCATCTAGACAAGGGGCTGTGGATTTTTTGCCATGTAGAGCGGCCTCCAGCTCTGATTCATTAAATTTACAAGCAACTAGATAAGCTGAGTTGTATTAATTTTTAGGTAGATCTGTGTTTGCCAGAATATGTGATGGCCTAGACATCGAGTTATCTCCAATCTGCTTGAGGATGTCTTTAGCTTTGGCTTTGCATGAGGTAATAGGGTTTGTCGATGAGGAATACTTTTTGCTTTGAAAACATAGAACTTTGTTCCACATCGATTGATAATTGCCAGGATTGATTTTGCCAGCAAAATCGTTCTTTCAGCTATTCCTCTTCCCCTTTGCTATCAGCTTTTTAACCTTGTTTATGTTAGTTCTCATTGTCTTACAGTTCTCAATATTCATGTTTTTCCGGTAATTTTTTATTAATATGGTATTTTGTTTGTACGCTGCCCCCAAGGCCTTATTCCACCAAGATTTTGGGAAATTTTGTTTGCATGGATTATGCTTATTCGATATTAACTTATTAGGAATTCGTTCTTTACTGATCCAAACAACTTTACAAGCCCATTTCAACCGTCGCGATGATATTACTTCGATTATATTAATAGGGTGCAAGCTCCGCAATTCCGCGATGTGTTACCTCCTCGTACCGGCAGTCGGAGACTGGGAGTTAACTACTACTTTAAGGAAATGAGGCATATTTCCTTCGGGCACAACCATACCCATACCACAACCATGGCGTCATATCAAGGAGACCGGCCGTCGGCAGTATGATGGTTTCAACTTATGCTATCATTTCGAAGCAGTTTTTATGATAACTCTCACGTTTCGACGATTCATCAGTTACTTTTTTTCCTTATGTGAGACAACAATAAAAATTTAAAAAAAAAACTATAGACGATCAATCTTGTAGGATTGAAGTAACAAAAATATTGTATTCATTACATTTTAGATATTATACTGTGTTCAATACAATATAATATATTATGTTTTACACATTTTCACTACCAGATTTTTATACATCATCTCTAAATCCACCATCTCCTTGGATAAGTTAAACAGTAACTTTTGATTTCTCTGTAATATTCATTTCAAAATTTGTAAGTCCTCCAGAAGAATTAAAACAAAGTTTTTTAACTATCCTTTCCACCTTTCAAGACTTTTCCATTATTTACACGGACGAGTCAAAACATATGAATATGATGGCTGTTCGGGATTGCTACCTTCGCAGACTCTCCGGTACATTTGTTTATTTTTTTTTTTTTATTCACCCTACCTGGCCATTTATTGTATACGAGGTTCGACTATCCGGTACAGTCTTCCTCCCCTCTATTCAGTATTCTCATCCAATCTCTTTGCCATTTGCTTGTTCATTATCCAAATTAATGAAACAAAGAATAGCCACATGATAATTTACAGCGATTTTTACTCAGCCCTTTACGCAATTTAAAATTTTCCAATAATACCTTAGGAATTTCTATCATACAACTTCTTTATAATACAAACAAAACAATAAAGTCACGTTGGAATGACAGGTAAGGAAC
Source organism: Rhaphigaster nebulosa (assembly GCA_948150685.1). NCBI lineage: Eukaryota > Metazoa > Arthropoda > Insecta > Hemiptera > Pentatomidae > Rhaphigaster > Rhaphigaster nebulosa. Next base: position 120,127,642 of record OX411306.1, on the reverse strand, counting down.
TGGCTGATGCAGGTGCAAAAGAAGCAAGTACTATTCTTTCGGTACCCAATATCAACAAGGTGATGCATGATTTTCAGCAGTTTTGAAGCAATGCAAAGAGCCCTGGTGGTACTCCTGGCCTAAGGTTCTGAGCGATAGCAAAAATAAAGAAGATATGAAGATTCTCGACAAATACAAGATATTTATCATTGTAATTATCGTACGAATAACATCCATTATTTTGCGTAGTAATCAATTTAAAATCAGAGATACATTTTCTATTCTTTCATTTTCTATTGAAAATACTACAATAGACTCTGTAGCTATCACTCTGTAGAAGTTGGACATTAATGTGTAGTTTATTAGCAAATAATGGTTAACATTTCATTCAAACATAACCTATCCTTATTATTGAACTAGGAAAAATGGCGTGTGCTGATTAAATAAGATCACAATTCCGTCACCGTGTGTGTTTCATTCCTTTCGAAGATGAATGAAAACTATTAAATTTAAGTCTTACATTTTTATTTAATAATATTTTAATCTAAAATTTGATGCCAGAGGTCTTGGCCGCTACGATGAGCAGTTTTAACGAAAAATACAAGCAGTTAGGGGTAAGGTTGGTAAGCTCTGCCAGTCGCTAAGGTGCACATAGGAATATTTGAACCTTAAAACCATGCAAAAGACCGAATCAGGAGGTTTGGGAAAAATTAATTAATTAAACCCTTCAATCTTCAAGCTTTATAGCTGGCTCATCTAACTATAATCGAATAAATTTCCTCCACTCTTGTCACTTCTTGTAACGTCAATCGGAACTAAGACACTGTCAGAATTTCAAGTCTCATAGTTATAGGATGTTTTATCCGTTTTAGTTGTTTCCCATACTAAATAGTGTGTTTATTTACGTAATTTTTTCTAACATTATCATTTTATTGATTAACTATTTACATACTGACCCGTTTACGAACCATGTTTATGCAGAATTAGTGGATAATTCTTTTTTTTTATTTAATGTTACCGGATAAAGGTGTTTTTATTTGTGTATTGGGTCTTTTCTGGTTAAATGTTGATTCTAATCATAAAATTTAGGCCAATATTAACTATATTATACAAAAAAACCTTACACTCTCTTCCGCCATTTTGTTTTTTCCTTAAAATATAATGAGTGAAAAAATATGATTATTTCAACGTAGTATTCTTTAAAATTTTATTTCTTCTAGATTCTGCTGGACCGGCCAGTTCATTAGAAGAAAAATGTATGATATCCTTAAGGAATTCAAAGGGATGAAAATGGATTTTCAAGCTTGAAGAATGATTTTAATGTTTAAAATTCAAATACTCTTATATGCAGCTGAATGAAAGTAGAAAAAGCTTCAAATAATTTCGTCCGGTTTTAAGACTCAAAGTCTTCCATCTGCAGTGGGCAGTTCCGGCGAAAGTCTAACTTAAGATGTGATAAGCCAGAAAGGACAAAGAAGTTTGTAAATTGTTTAGTTAGGCTATACATAATCGTCAAACAATTTATTACTGTGGCTAAATTCAAATTTCTATGTGAAATTACTGCCTCACCATTTTCAAATTTTCAAAATAACAATGAAGATTATATAAATGGAGATATCAACACCAGCTGCTTACATTTCTGAAGATTCAACATTAATCATATCTATGATTTTTTTGTTAGTTAATTAACAATAAGGCTGAATGATAATTATCTGCAAATAATACCTACAAAATTATAACATTAGTGTTTTAAGCGATGGTTTAGCTTAGTTATTTACAACAGGTGGAAACTAACGACTTGTTGAATTATCTGCGGTAACAAACCACTTAATTGGTCCCTAAATAGTTTCAGCGTGAAAATTTAATGGACTGACGCCAAATAACAAATTAATGGGTTGTGTTTATCAACATAAAAAGTCTGCATACATTTTCCGATATGATTTGCGATAGAGAATATCGTACATCTACATTATCTCAAACAGTGGACTTATTTTATTTTAAAAAAACCATTGCATGAACAACGACAAATACATTCTGTGTGCTGGTACCAAATATATTAAGGATTCAAAATACACCTGAGTCATGTGACTTCGTAATTGAGTTAATAAATGATGAACATAAACATTTTAATTTTCAAAATGTTACTTTTTTTTTAAGGCTTGGACGTTTTCATTTGCCCATTTGTTCAGTTAGCTTATGCTTATCTTTTAATGGCAAATAAATAAAGTACGGTTTTGATATAACCATTGCGTAATGTAAATAATAATGGAAGATAATGTCTCCCTTTTTTAGCGAAACTAAGGAACTAGTAGAAATTATGCTGATATATATTTAAGAATCTATATCAATAAAAAAATTTAATTTAAAAAAACATCATATTATATTTTAAGTTTATTTAGTATTACCGGGGATAAAAGCTTATCAAGATGATTTTTTCAAGAGTCGACCTCGACGGATGACCCATTTTTCCTTGTTTTTTTTTTTCAGGAAACGGTGTTTCTTCTAATTAAACAATATTACAAATAGGCAGAAATGAGATTCGGCCTTCATTATCCAGTAATCGTTTCATGAAAATAATTTAAAAAAATAAATAAAAAGTCTATTCTTTACTAAGATAATACGTAGATATGCATAATTTTCATCATAATTGTATCAACTTAGTCCGAGTAGTAATGCTGAAGAAAACATAATAGAGAGCTTCTGTCATTTATGAATTTAAAATCTATAAATCTGAGTGTAATATCAGTTTTTTAAATTGCAGAATACATAAGGTGAATACGTTAGCACCTCCTAATTTTCCGAAAATGATGATGGGGTGATAACAAAATTTCTTTTTGATTTTTGCACCAGTATCGCTATTTCAATCAGGCATTCTCCATTTGACAACATTACCTTATATTGGGGATTCAGCAATACGAAAAAATTGCCTAAGCAGTTACTTTCAAGTGAGAAGAATATAATTTATTTTAAAACTGTCAGCCGATATGTTGGATCCGTCACATTTGAATTTTTCAAAAGGATCATCAAATTCGGATTCGAAAACCTTCTAGCAAGTTATAGTTGAGTTTATCTGATATTTATTCACCATTTTGAATTTCCAAAATATAACTCTATATTCCTTATGCTGCACTACACCGAAGACAAAATAATCTTAATTAGTTAATTTAGTGGGATGTCTTCAAATTGGTCATTTAAATAAAATCCTTCAAATCCAATCCAGATTTTTGCTTAAATGACCAAATAAATATCTCCAATAGTCTAATCTTAAATTTATTCCCATCTATAACAGAAACAACAATTACTCACCGGCATTATTGGGAAAACCCTGGCCCTTAAACCGTTTACCTAAAAACATCCTATCTGCCTTTCGTTCATTGTTAGTTCAATGCGAGAAGAAACCAGTACAAACTTTTCTATTTTGATATAATCCATTTAAACCTTGGTGAGTATCAACATGTATTTGATTTCTTGTCTTAATTAAATTCATAATTCATAAATGTTTCATAACACTGATTTATATTAATCTAATTTAATATGTATTATAATACCAAAATATATTTTGAATTTTTTGTGTGTTTATAGAACTGAGGATGAATTTATAAAATTCGAAACTAGTTTTCAATAAAACAAATTTATAGAAGTGGCAAATAATTTATCAATTCCTAATCAGATATAGCACATCTCACATCAACAGTCTAACGATAAAAGATTTACAATTTTACCGAGGCAGTTAAGTATAATTAGCGAGTCTGGAGATTGTACCGCTGAGAGCTAGAATCCTGATGCCTTACCATGTAAATTTTCATTATAATATCATATTCACTGATAGTTATGTAAATTATAAGTCCGAATGAAATATCGAAGTTAAAAAAAATGAATATTTTAGGTAAAATATTATAAAGTTAAATGTCTTTCTGAATCTTCTGTTTTGTTATAAGAATTCTCACATTATTTGTTCAACGTTTTCATCACAGAAACACATTACTAGTATACATATAAGGTAAGTCGGGGTAAGTGTATACCAAAATTTCATTCGATTGAATTTGGAAGAATGTAAAATAGTTAGAAATATTTTAGAGTATAGTTAGAAATATTTTTTTTATTTTCGCATTTTGTATCCCAAGACCATCTCTGGAAAACTACCCAATATGAGAGTGTTCAGAAATCAATATCAGTTTGATATGAAGGAAAAAAGGTAATATGGGATAAGTGCATAAGCCCAGCCCACTGTTTATCTTTTTACTTTCCCTTACCTATATACGAAGAATCATCAAAATCGGACCAGTACTAGCAAAGACACGGCGCATCGGAATAACCGGAATTAGCTATTGTATAATAGATTTTACAATTGTTTACAATTTTCTCGTAAACGGCTCCAACGATTTTGGTGAAACTTGCCTAATATCTTCTTCACCTTAAAGGCCTTTAACTTTTCATGCATGTAGTATATCAACGAAAAGTGTAGAAAAAAAATTATGACGAAAAGAGTATTTTATTTGCGCTTAACTTAAAAAGCATGCAATTTATATTAAATTATATATAGAATTGTATAAAAGGTTATTAAACTTATCTAAAAAAAAAAATCATCAAAATCGGACCAGTATTAGCAAAGATACAGTGTATTTTATGAGGAGCACAAGACCCTAGATGGATAACCGAGCTCATCCGAAAGGAGACGGATGCAACCGAACCTTCTCCCACCAATCCGCCAATCTGTTGTAAACAATACGCTCTGTAATAAAGTAATTTAAGAATGCAAAAGCTTAAATTCACTTAATAATTTATACTTTCACATTATTTAATGGAAAGAAAATGTTTCCATGGAAACTAAACCAGGAACTTTTAAAATATATTTGCAACTTGACAAAGTTAAAATACATATGTAGCGTACAGAATTGTTCTACTAAAATTGTTTAAAAAACTGTTTTATTTAAGTGGGAGAAGATGTGAAGAAGTGAATGCTGCTGAGTTTATTAGAAGCAGCGTTTATGTGAGCTCTTTAAAATTATATTAAAAAGATAATTATTATAGGACGGTAAGGGAAACTTGTGTGATGCGCGCACCGCACCAGATTTTTTGAGCATCATAAGCCCGATGTTTTGAAGAACATAAAGGTTTTGGAAGTTTTAAGATAGGGGATCGCGTTTAGGAGTTACTCATTTTTTTCTGATGAGCTTGGGAAAAGAGTAAATTTTTATTTAGATTTAAAAAATTGCTCAGAAATCAATACACCTTTGAACGAATCAACGGTTGGATTTTTTGTCAATATAGAATCATCCAAATTACTAGTATTCACTTGTCTCACTTTTTTGGTATGCACTTTCCCTAGCATCCTGTTCCTTTGGGGCAAGTGCATACCAGGGTCCGAAACCGGAAACCTAACTGAAATTAATCCCTCCAGACCAGTGAAGCACCATCCTATTTTTTTAAAATTCCCATAGATGACAGCTCTCTCACTAAAATAAATTTAAAATAAATTCCTGGGTAGGCACATTCTTCGACTATGCACTTAAATTTAAGACGAAACAAATTTCAGATTACAGATATAATCGTGACAAAAAGAGTGGAGGCAGACATTTGTAATAGAGTGATAGAAGGCATAAAATACATAAATTACAAAAATATATAAATCAACTATCATTGAATAATTGTTAATTATGTTTTTATAAATGATAATGTAAATACTAATAATGTTGTTCTGTTGTCCTGAAGATGGGGTAATTCCCCGAAACGTTGAAAAACTAATTAAAAAATCTTTTAGTAAATCAGAAGATTCAGGAAGAATTTTTTCTTGATAAAACTACCTTAAGGTTAATAATAATTCTTACATTAAAAATAATACGAAAAAAAATTCCGATGCATATTATTGAGGCTAAAAGAGCTAACTATATAGGGATAGTGCATTACTACAAAACAGTTTAACGTATACTTGTTTTTTGTTATTCTCTTTTAGGCTGTTGGTGTGCGACCTGCTATCATACTAATTATGCCTGAATTGGCAAAACGTTAGCTGTTTAATTATTTGCAGTTATTTGAGACACTCGAGGCTTTAGTACGAAATTATTCAGTAGTAACCCAGTAAGAACATTATTTTTCCTTGAATTCTAACTGAATTCCTATCCAAGCTGTTTCATTGTAGTTTCTGTAAGGTAGAGAAATAGTTTCTATCAGGCATCACATTTGAGGGGATGAGAAGCCAAGGGGTACAAGTGATTTGTTTTCAAAAATAGAGTTAAGTGCGGTTATGGATAGTTAATATCAATATCGCTCAATATTCAAAGAATGTATAGTAAAGCCATAACATAAGTACTAGTTAAAAACTTTCGTATGTTACAAACTTAAACGTTTTAGATTCTATCAAAATGTTTTAATTTTTTGAAATGCGTTTTTACAAAATTATTAAATTGTCACTTGTACCCCTTGGCTTCTTAAACTCTCATTTAATATTCGGATTATTCAAAATATTATTTAATATGCTAGATTCAGGATTATGCGCGGTCCAGTGTAAGAACTCTTGCTAAATAGATACGGTGGCACTGTCTGTGGTAAGATGGGCCAACTTTATATAATTTACTAATCTTTGCTTTATGAAAACGTTACTTTAATTTTAGAAAAAAAAATTGAAACAAAACTAAATTAAGTAAACAAATAACCACTTGACAATTTTAAATCTCGTGCAGACACTTGTAAGTTGTTAAAATAATTTAGTGGCCATTTAGCGTACTGACACTGCGTTTAGCACATTACCTGTTTTTTTCAACTTAGCCTTTTATTTACTGGTTCTCTATTGTGATATTTAGCATGATACCGTTGAAACTCGACGAATAGCACAAATAACACAAATTAGCATGCTAAACAAGAGATTGTGAGTACCCTTATTGAACATCAATCCAGTTTTCTACCTAGTCCGGTAATTGATATGAATTGGTAATTTGTAAGAACTAGGAAAATTCCGAAACAGCTTTCCCGAACGACACTTGCAAAGGCCCAGTTGGTGCTGTTGCCCTTGCTGTTGGCGGATATCCACCAAAAGGGGAAGGAGCTAGCACAAATAAATATGTTACGCTCGAACTACCTCCGATCGCCGCCCATCTATTTTCCACCCGGGATGGATGACGGTGGCGATCCATTCCCTTGATAAGAATGCCCCAATCAAAATAAGTAATGAAGCAGCTCTTATCTTAAGCCAGCTGAGGGGCTGTGTCCATTCCTCTACGAGGGGTCTCTGGAATACAAATATCCAGAGCTGGGAAGGGAGGAAAGATTAGAACACCACTCATCTTTGCCTTGGAGAGATTATTAAGATACTAAAGATATCTTAATAAATTGAATCATTTAAAATTTATACTGAACATTTTTTCGACAAGGAGCATTCAACAATATAAAGCACGCTGTTTGTGTTCAATTCATTTTTATATGCTTTAGCTCAGTTGTAACCATCTATAGATGAGATAGAAATAATAAGAAGGGGGATGGGAATGATACAAAAAGTGTAGATGAAAATGAATATGGTACAAAGAAAGCAAAATATATATTGACAGAAATTGATTCTATAAACATATTGGAGATAGGCAATACATGCTATATAAATAAAACATCGGGAAACTGAATTCATTAATAAAGATTGATAAAAAATTATTTAAAGATAAATTTATAAAAACCTAATAAAACTAAAATTAAAATAATAGCGAATTATTTCAAATAAGTTCTGGCATAAACATTTTCATAAGTTTTTACCTATTTTACAGTTGCTATTCCTCCTAATTTAAAATCTGTAAATAAAACAAGTTATAATTATAGAAATGTGTAATCATTTTCTTGAAATTGTATTGCTAAACAATTGCAAGACAACGCCCAGGAAAAAAATTGAAACTATTAACTTGTTAAGATTATTAAGATCTTTCAAAGTCGTAGTATTGCTTGCTGTCCTAAATTTTGAGTATTGAAATTTTAAAGAAGCATATATTTTAAAATTGTGCTAGGTACAATTTTTAGTTGGTTAGTTTCTACACAATCTATAATGGCCATATTCTTATATCACATTCACTTATTGTATTTTTTATACAGTTGTAAATTTTACTAAAAATAAAAAAAAAAAAGATTAAAACTAATTAAATACCTGATTTATTATTAATATAAATGCTAAAAACTATGCTAGGTCAATTTCAGTTATAACATGAATATCGCTTCAATATGAAACAAAACATTTGGGATTTTAATGGCAATGAATAATTTTCAATGTGAAGTGAATAAAATTGAGTAGGTACTCATTCTTCAAAAAACTGACCAGTTGATCCGGTTTGATGTGAATTAATAGACGTTACAAAATGAAATACTTGGTAGGTGTATGGAGCGTGAAGAGTTTATTTTTAAAAAATATTTAAAAAATAATATATGTATATATATATATATATATATATATATATATATATATATATATATATATATATATATACACACATATACCTATTGGGTATTGAATGCAATTTTGTTGTATATTGAAAAATAAAATTTTAATACAGGTACTTAGCCATCACTTTTTCAGCCGTAAAGCTTCTTTTACTAAATGTGAAATTGAAAAAGAAATGTTATCCACAATAACTATACAAGAATATTTCCTAAGCTCGATTTCGATTCCGACAAATGAGCGTAGAAATTGAAAAAAAAAATAATACAAAATATTAGCTATATCTTATGAAAAGTTGAATTAATGAATGCAAGTTTATATATTTAATGCTACTGTTATGGCTTTGGAATAAACTTTTTATTTCTAAGACATCATTTGTTTCAAAGTACTCTACGTGAGTATTTACGTATCACTTTATAGTTAATGGTATTCAGTACTTATAGATCCAAATTATAACATTTAATACTAATTGAAATAATATTTGCATCCGAAATTATAATAAATAATTGCTTTACCAACTGATAATTTGTTGGGATGAATAATATTCATCGTTTTTAGTATTTGATTTGTTTTGTTGTCGAAAAACGTAATGATGGATTTTATTAAACATAGTAAAAACTTTTCTAATATTTTAGATACTATAGAACGAGATTGTGCGACTGACCAGAACTACACTGAACGGGAACGGACTGCATTTTATATTCTCTTCTAAAAAGATCCAATTTCACTTTAGAAAGAAAATCAAATCCCGGTCTTAGAAATACTGTATCAGCAGAAAAGGAATCGAGAACCTTTTTTATAGAATTTAAATAAGTAATATAGATTTAGGTCAAAGCTCTAATCTAACTTTTTATTCCAATAGCGTTAGATATATTTCATAGTTGAAATATTTCGATTGATTATTTAAATTACCAGTTTTGAAAGTTTCTAAATAAACTAAAAAAAAAAAAAAATTAAATCTCTCCATATGCCAAGAAGGTAACATACGGTACTTTTAAATGTATGCCTATATTATAAAAAAATACAATTAGATAAAATTGAGCCATTTTTATTTTCAAAATATACAGAAGTATATTCATTTGGTCAGACTTTTTTATACGGTTGATATGAGATGTGCTATTTCTGGCCTACATTTGTGTGATATCATCTTATTTTGGAATCATCTAATAATATTCTATACAAACTTATTTTATTTTTTATTTAATATATATTTCGAGCATTCATCCTCTGCTGTAAATGAAATTCTTATAATAGATTTTTTAATGGACTTAGAAAAATACTACTTACTTTTATTGTTCAATCTGTTATAATTGGTCTGATGTTTACTTTTCGTTCTATTGGTCCAATCGAGGCCTGGGCCATTTATGAATATTTACTTTGGGTAAATTATAGATGAATATAATAATATTGCCTTTAAGTGTTTTTGTTTTCTTTTGTACATCGATGCATCAACTGCCGCTTAAGATATTTATTTCAGTCCTTCATTACAAACTTTAAGAAACTGGTTGGCATGAACAGAGAATAAATATTAACGAAACATGGATTAACCATCTCGGTTTTGCAGGTAATCTAATTATTACGACTAAAAATGTTGAAGAAACCCAGGAGAAAAGGAAACTCTACCATGTAGAGTTTAAAATACAATATAGAGAAATTGAATTACACATTAATTCTGAGAAATGCTATACCATGAAGAAAATAAATCAGGTATACAGCATTATCTATTTGGAGCATTTCATTAGCAAAGATGGGCATGATAGAGAAATTAATAAAAGGTGCATGTTGGGATGAAGGACCATGCTTAAGAACAAATATTATTATAGAGGTGATGGTTCCCTTGAATTTAAAAGAAGGCTGTGGAGCATGACTATTCTACAATTACCTGAGCACTTGCACATGACTGTGAGACATAGATCCTAAACCACAGAACAATAAACAAAATGAGGACTTCAATAAGATCCATGGAAAGGTATATATTAGGAATCATAAGAAGAGACAGAAGGACCAACAAATGGATGTGAGGAAGGACCAACCTCCCCGATATTGTTCAGTGCGTCCACCAAAATTGAAATGGACGGAACATATATTAAGAATAAAAGACGACCTATGGACCAAGAAGACCATGGAATGATACCCAAGAAAATAGAAACGAAGAAGAGATCGCCCCAAACTAACTTTGAAAGAAGAAATGAGCAAGACCTCTGGAGAAGCGACGCATCCTGGGGGTAGCACTGGAGAGGAAGAAATACAAAAGAATGAGGTTCGTGCATTATGAATTTTGGAAAGAATTTGTAAATAAGAACTGAAAATTCTTTGTTTTCTGTTGTGTTTTTTCTATTCCTAAATGTGTGTTGTTATTTCTTTTTTTTTTTGAACTCCTAGAAAATCTCACAAGATGATTCTGTGCTCAAGACAGAATTTCAGATAATTTATTGTTGTAAGTAATTGCTATTTTACTGTTCTATGCACAAATAAAGATTTATTATTACTTCCTTGTACGTAGTAAAGTAAGTATTGTAATTGCGAAAATTTTCGGTTTTCAAATTTCAACGGAAATATCCATTTTTATCATCCCTGAATCCATTTTGGCTAGTTTCGTCATGGCGTCTGTACGTACGTTCGTACGTATCTCGCATAACTCAAAAACGGTTAGCCGTAGAAAGTTAAAGTTTTGTATCTAGGATGATAGTATAATCTACTTGTAAGTCTCTCTTTTTGCTAATTGCATGATTACTGAAAGTGGTACCTTACTTGAAAGTCATTACTGATTATCATAAAAAATTATATTAAAATATAATGCAAAACTTCTCAAAATTGGTATTTAAGAATTGCATAACAATATAAATAACATAATAAATTTTGGTCAAAATCGGCAAACCGGAAGAAGTACTTTACTTCAAGGTCAAATTAGACTTTCATCAAAAATTATATTGAAATATAATGTAAAACATCTCAAATTTGGTAAATTATACTTTTATATTTGATTGAATTGAACTTTCGATTTTGGTTGAAATTGAAGGTCCGAAAGGGGTACTTTACTTGAAGGTTATAGTAAACATACATAAAAATATATATCGACATTTATTACAGAGATTATATGGTTCGGTGATAAAAATGATAAAACGCGATTTTTTTTTCAGCTATAATTAAACAATTTTATGACTTGTTTTAAGTGTTAAAATTTAGTGTAAAATTCTTTTTTTCCTCCACATTTGTGAGCTGAACAAGTCTGTAGTAGGAGAATAAGATATAATTTAAAGGGTTTCTTCCGCTAAAAATGTTGAAACCATCGATTTTCAATGCTTTATCTAGTGGCATAGACAGTTCTAATGTTGTCAAGGAACAGGAAGAAATCTCTTGGGAAATTGTTACCAACTGAAAGAAAACGACACATATAAAAACGGAATGAGACATCCAAAAACAAAAGCTTATTTGTGTGTGCCTGTACGTGTCAATAGATATATGTTGCGGCGCCTAATGTCTTTTTTTTAATACTGCTGTCTTTGGAAACTAATTACTAAATTCAGGATCACTTTTGATCCATCGATTTATAGTTTAATAGGCGTACAAGGAAATCATGGGGTGTCCACATCAGATATTTATTATTATATCGATGCACCATTAAATCAGCAGTGTGATTAATAATTGACAATAAAATAAGTATATGAAATTTGTAAATTATTTTAAAAAGGATTTTTTGTCAAAAAAACAAAACGTAGTGAGATGCAGCAAAGGGAAAATCAAGTTGTTTTTCACTTATAGTTATAAATAAATTTAAAAAAATGTAAGGTTTATATATGGAAATGATGAAATGTTTACTATGAATACAGCGCGATATCCCCCCTCCACCTTGCATATAGTGTTTTAGAGAATATAGTTTTACCTCCTTGTTTCTGAAGTTGATTCCAACTTAATTAGGGTCAATGGGGGGAGGATTAAGGGAAGTGGGTATTCCAGAGGATTTCGGTGCTACCTCTGAGCTGAGTCCCTCTGGCTCTGAGTGCTCTCGGAGGCAGTCGAGTAAAATGGAACAAGGACGACGCAAATTCCGCGGATGGAACAAAGCACGCACTCATGTTTGAAATGAAATTATTTACAGTAAAACCTAGAAATGTAAAATGCATTAAGGGGACAATTAACTATACCAATATTTTGTCTTGCAATTCATTTCAAATATCATAGCTAAGTTAGATGAGATTCAAATTGGTCTGATTTCGTTGACAAAAGCGTGAAAACTCTTTAGCTATTAAATCTCAACTTTTCGTAAGAAACAAAAAAATTAAATATATCACATTGAGGTTTTTAATATTTTTTTACTTGTATTTGAATTATCACATGATATTACTATCGAGTTGTAAAAATTAACAATCAATTTTTTGTACATACGATTTAGGTAAAAATAAAATTACCAAAATTTTGGACTTACATCGTTTCGCACATTTGCCAACATTATATTCGTTTCCTATGAATATCTTTCTACAAGGATATACTACTTTCTGCTAGGCACTCTCATATTTTTTCGTAAAGGAAAAAATTTCAATTCCTTTTATATGTATATTAATTCAATGTTATAATACTATAAAAATACGATGAGTTGTAAAAAGTTCAGTTCACCGACAAAGCTCAGGGTGCCATTTTGACTCCCTGAGACCCTTTATTATTTGAATAGTTTTTCGTTTCTATTTAATTTTGAATCGTAATGATTGCAACAAATTATTATCTTTTATTAAGCCCAAGGATTAAAAATTATTTTATTTTCCTCTCCTAGTCTATAAAAGTAATGAAATGATTTTTATATTTGGCATTAAAAAAAAAAAAAATATATATATATATATATATATATATATATATATATATATATATATATATATATATATATATATATATATATATATATATATATATATATATAATGTCTTTTATTTTTTGATCTTGAAAAATAAAAGTCATGATTTTATTTTCAATAATTAATAATTGATTATCAAATAATTAAAGTGAATTTTTATTATTTGAAAATTATTATCGAAGAGATTGTGCGCTCACCTATCGATTACTTTTAATATTTCGGATTTCCTAAATATTGAGGTACGTTATTTGGTTATGGGAGTTACAGTTTCAACAATATAGTGAGAATATATTAGGTCTTCGAAGACATTAATTTTTAATTACCAAGCAATTCGATTAGTTATAACTTTTACACAATTCTTCGGAACAGGATTCGTTTATCAGGTTTTCAAGGACGCAAATTGCTTACTTATTGCCGGATATTAGACAATATTAAAACTGAAAAATTAATAGACAATTTTTAGGAGTTATATATTTATAATTTTTTTTTTAGAGTCTAGAGGTTCAGTCATGCAACTATATTTTGGGTAATTTTCTAAAATATAGTCTTTATTGACTGAACTTCAACACCCTCAAAAAACCTTACAATATTAACAACATACAATAGTCGACAAAATAACAATTAATATACGTATATAAAAGAATTTTTAGTGTATTCAGTTTCAGTCAATAAATTGAACTATATTTTATTTATATCACCTATAATTATATATCTAAAGAAATTAGCGTCCTTGAAAATCTGATAAACGAATCCTGTTTCGAAGAGTTATGTAAAAGTAAAAATTAATCGAATTGCTTGGTAATTCAAATTAGTATTTTCCAAATCCTAATATGTTCTCACTGTATCAGTGAAACTGCACTTCCCTTAATCAAATAAATAACCTCGATATCAAGGAAATCCGAAATATTAAAAGAAATCGATAATTGAGTGTGCGATTTTAAAATCTATTGTTTTTTTATAATCGTCACCCTCGGTAACTTAATAATGGACCTCAATATCGATGATATCCGAATTGTTAAAATAAATTGATACGTGAAGTAGTGTTAATAAAATCGATATTTTTTTCATAATCAGCACCCTTCGTAATCTAATAATATTCAAAATTCTCCAGAATCATCGTGGAATAAAGCGATAAAAGGATTGTTCTCTGTCACAACATAGAAGACATAAATACTCTAGGCCAGCTCGTGACCGGCTTCCAATATCTCAGAGCTGAGTGAGAATATATGTGACATTATATATAATTCAGACCCTGTAAGTAGAGAAGAAGTATGAAGTAATAAGGAAGGTGGGTAGCTAATCCTCTCAGAGAGGGAAGGGGGTATATTTCAGAGTGAGGTCCCTCCCAATCCCATTAGCACGGAGGGTCTGCCAAGTGCATCCATTCACAATGCAAGCAATCACGGGCACATTGTGGTCTGTCACTGTCTCCCTAACAGGCGGTGTGCCCTCAGGCTGTCGGTGTACGCTCATGTTTTATGAACGCGCTGTATCGAAGGCGCGGTTCAATCTTCATGTTCATAGTGAGTTGATTGAACTAATATTATTTGCAGTCGGGTTAAGTGTTCTTGGTCATGAATTTGACGACTTTCGAGTTTTTTTTTTTTTAATTTGCAATAACTTTAGTAACTTGATGTCAAATAAAAGAACCTGCTGTAATTAATTGTTAATTTTAACTGAAATCTAAAATTAGCAGTAACCTTATAAAATGCTAGCCTATTGAGATTATCAGTTTTGCCTTTTAATAATTTAATTTAATGCTCAAATATTTTTTTTTTATTTTTAAGTTTTTGTAGGCTCTATGTTCATTTAAATCTAAATTACGTAACTATACACTGCTCATATGAATTGTTATCACTGTATTTGCTATATTATATTAAATTTAATATTAGTTGACATCCGCATGATGGTATAGAAGGGTCAATCTAATTAGGGATTGATAAATTATTTGCCACTTCTATAAATTATTGTTTTATTGAAAACTAGTTTCGAATGTTATACATTCATCCTCAGTTCTAAAAACACACAAAAAATTCAAAAATAAGCAATTCAAAATATAGTTTGGTATACCAGTTTTCAATAAAATAAATTTATAGAAGTGGCAAATAATTTATCAATCTCTAAACTTAATATTACACTATTCAAAATATTTTTGTCTTTGCCCTTTTTATTCTCATGGCACCTCTTCTTTTTCGTTCATTTAATGTTATCTCTATAAGTAATTTCAATGCAGGTGAAGCTATTTGGCTAAGGATAGGTTAGCTTGTTACTTTACTATCACTTTCAGTGTTTACAGTTCACTAGTTGCGTGTCAACTCTCTTTGGAAAGCAGTGATTCACTTGTTTATTCAACAATTCATCAATGCTTTCACCTTAAATAAAATCCTATTAATTAGAATTATTTGCAACAATCATGATGGCAGAATTTGAAAGATATTTAATGAACTTTATAATTATACACTATGTTTAAGAAAATCAGGTTTATTCAGTTGGATGAAACAAAATGACTTTTATGCTAAAATTTCTTGAGAGGTATTTTGGGTGTGTTCCTGGATAAGTCCACAAATAATTGCTGGGCTCTATAAGTAATCTATAAGTTGACAAACATTTCAGGCTGGAGATTTCAAATTCACTTCTGGTCGCAAAAAATAAGAATTGACTCTGGATCACCAACAGCACTTTATTACAGAAGAACATCGGTGGAACCCTTTTGCTGCGCCCTTTTCCGAAATATGGAGTTCGTGTGAAGTGCAGAAACTGCCAGAAAAAAATTGGTGCGGTGCGCGCATCACACAACTTTCCCTTGGTACCCTACGATAATAATTTTTTTAACATAATTTTAAACAGTTAATATAAAGACTACTTGAAATAAAACCAGCTGAATGTACTTCTTCTAATCTTCTCTAACAAAAACACAATAAATTAGTTTTTAAACAATTTCAGTACAACAATTTTGTGCCCAATATGTTTTTGGATTGTCAATGCTGAATACATATATTTTAAAAGTATCGGTTTAGTCTTCATTGAAACTCCATTTAATTTCCATAGAGACATTTTGTTTCCATTAAATAATATAAAAGTAGAAATGATTAAGTTAATGTCTGCTTTTATATTATCACATTACATTATTATAGAATGCATTGTTGACAACAGATTGGCGGCTTGGTGGGAGAAAGTTCGGTCGCATCCCTCTGCTTTCGGACACGATCTTCTTTCTATCACGGTCTTAGTGCCCTTATAAGATACATAGTATCTTTGCTAATACTTGTCCGATTTAGATAATTTCGTTTTTGTTATTCTCTTACTTTGTTTTTATGAGAATTTAATTACCGTTCATATGATTTCATACATAGTTTACCATAAAATCCATACTTTTTGAGTTATACGCTATTAAAATTTTCTTTTAGCTATAACCGCGGTGATGTACTACATATATCAAAAGTTAGATAGGCTTTAAGGAGAAGGCTGTGGGCAAGTTTTATCAAAATCGTTAGAGCCGTTTTCGAGTGAAAAAAGTGTAAAATCGATTATATAAAGTGGCACTTCCGGTTAGTCGATTTTGACGATAAAGATGCTGCAATATCCCAAGATATTTCTATCTTTAATACGTAATTTTAGTTTCGTGCGACATTTCAGTTTTGAGTTAGGCTATTCACACACAGACACACTTTTTTGCGAGACTTGGTTTTTTGGACTCAGGAGACCGTGTATTTCCGTTGAAAACTGGAATTCGAAATTTTTCACGATCGCAATACTTCCCCTCACTTTATATTTCATACATAGATAAGGGAAGGTGAAAACAACGGTTTGGTGCATAAAAAGCAATGTCCAATTATGTTTTGTTCCTGATGGAAATTATGTTTTTGAATTTAATGAAGCTTAAAACAAAATCAATTTTTTTAAAATGGGTTTTGAAAATATGTTTAAATTGTATAATTAATTTTAATTAGAATATTGTAGTTATGAAGTATTTTATGAATAATAATAATTTCTTTTTGTCTGTTCTTATATTACTAATCTGCACAAAATGCATCTTGAGGGACCTTTATTTGAAAATGGTTTTTGTTTCGATTTGAGAAATATGAGAAAATATATTTAGGTTCCAAAGTTGAGAGATAGGGTTAAGTAATATTTTCTTTCCAGGATATCTTTACTTCTTCTGGCGTTTCTCTGTTGAGTTGCCTGGCTCAGTAGATATCTTTTCGTTTTCCGTTTTGCAGATTAAGATTATACAATAATATTGTCATAATGTAATAATAACATTAGCGATTGATAAATTATTTTCCACTTCTATAAAAGTAACAAACATCTATAGACAGCAGCGAACTTCTATAGAAGTGGCAAATAATTTATCAATCTCTAATTATATTGATCCTTCTGTACCATCATCCGGATGTCAACTGATAATAATAACATTTTATAATCAGTTAGCGATTTTCGTGATAGTATTACCATGATTCACCAAGTTGTTTACCTACAGTGACTTCATTTTTCTGTTTCAAATTCGTCAAGTTCTAGGAATTAATGTAAAATGAAAGAAATGTATAATATTCATTTTGCTTACTTGTATTTTTAAAATATGCACCATTTTTCAATAAAAAATATAACATTTATTGGCATAACAACAATTTTATCAAATTCATAAATTAATTTAAGTCACAAAATTATTCGTAATTTTTTCTGCTTAAAATTTTTGATCATTTCAAATTTTAAATATTTTACGGGATAGTCCTTATTGTTAAGAACAATTTTAAGACTATTGAGCATAGATTTAATCAACTTACAAGTATAATTTCGGGAAATTCGTTTTCATTCATCGAGCAAACTCTCCTCAACTTAATATCATGTTTACGAATTTATAACTTCTAATATACCCATATTTTCGCTATAGGGTTGAGATCAGGTAATCACGCAAGTGTTTCCCATACTTTAGGGCAATTATAAAGTAGCTATTAGTGCCTCATACTTCGGGTCATTTTCTTTTCCACGCAAAATTTCAATATATTTATGTTTTTTCCATTTCTGTCCATCAATATGTAGCTCAACCCGCAAAACAATCCCAAACTATTATCGAATCTCCCCCTTCCCCGAATGTTCTTAGAAAGAGTTCAATGTTGTGCATTCTCCACTCTATTTATCTTCCTTCAATAGTCAATTTCGTGAATATTTAATTTCCACTCAGCTTTATATTAAGTGGTTAGTGGAAATTAAATTTACACCCAAACTGACATGCCATGAGAAATACCAGGCTATGTTCCTTGCATTTTCGCTCTATTCATAGACATTCAACAGTATCCATTGGAATCATCACTCAATGTCTGTCTGCTTCGGGTTTTCGCCAGCTAACAATGGCCTAAGGACAGGACAAGGAACATGCATTAGCATCCTTAATAATTAGCGAGACGTCAGGCATTTCCAGCTAACGTCATGTACACGGCAGGCTCAGTTTGTAGCTGGGGGTAGACACATACTCGTATATATATATCGGCCAATGGCTGTCTCCTTTTAATCAGCCAGTAGTTGAATGGCAGAACAGAAAACCATCGGATCAGTTGAAGCATTTCTTTGAAATGTTTAATAAGTCTAAAGATAGACTCCTATAGTTTCTGGTCTAATATACTTATATATTTTTTAATTTTCTTTAGTA
This sequence comes from Rhaphigaster nebulosa, assembly GCA_948150685.1. Classification (NCBI taxonomy): domain Eukaryota; kingdom Metazoa; phylum Arthropoda; class Insecta; order Hemiptera; family Pentatomidae; genus Rhaphigaster; species Rhaphigaster nebulosa. The sequence continues at coordinate 120,108,763 of OX411306.1, read as the reverse complement.
CTATCATACTATTTTTAGAGGCATTGTGTCCCTTAATAAAGCTTTTTTTTTCTATTATATTCTATTTTTGTTGTAATAACTTGATGTTATAATTTTAGTAAATTTACTATGTTAAAAAGAGTGAAAATATCTAGTTTAATAATTCTTTGAAGGCTCTAAATTGACATTTTAAAACACTGAAAATTTTTATTGAATTGTTCTATAAAAAAAACAAGTTTTTTTTCAATTCTCCGTCAGTATAAAATTAAATATCTAGTGTGTCCTCTCACACTAAATTCCTTATCGCGTTGGGTGAAAAGTCCAATAAAATATTGTCTGTTACATATTAAGGTCGATTTAATTTCTTTTAAGTTTGGCTTTGTGGGCAACTTAATATCTTTCAAATTAGCATCTAGAATGTTCCGAGAGATTTACAGTTTTCGAGTTATTTTAAGAACTAAAAAAAAAGTCCAATACGCCGTATCTTTACTAAAACTGGTCCAATTTAGATTTTTTTTTTTTTTTTTTTTTTTAGAGAGTTTAACAATATACGATTAGATTGGTAGCACAAGTAAAATTTTCTTTTCTTCATAACTTTTTTCCTGCTTATTCTCGGGAATTTACTACAGAGGTAAAGCTGAAGGACTATAAGAAGAAGATTCTAGGCAAGTTTTATCAAAATCGTGGGAGCCGTTTTGGAGGTATAGTCTTTATGAAAACACGTTTTTTTTTTTTGCTATTGCAGAGCTCCTATTGTGCACAGAGTATCCGATTTGGTACAAAGCATTGGGGACCAAAAATAAAACAAAAATTAACAAAATCAGTCATCAGGACTCATTCTGTTCATTTTTTTTCAATCAACTCACGCAGAAAAAAAAAAAACAAAAAAAAAAAACATACCTTCAGATACCGATTAAAATACCTTCCTTACCTAGTTTGTAGGGGAAGTAAAAAAAAAAGTATTACTCTCTAAATGAGATTTTTTTAATGTTGACTGCTAACAATCAAGTTGATCATACTATTATTCTTTTATTATTAAAAATTATTTGTTTTTTTAATCAATCATGAAGACGGTTTACAAGTTTATTAAGGGATATTGAAAACGTATCGTTAAAGCTTCCTTTATTTTCTGTAGCTTTCATCTTTCAAAAAAAAAATTCTGGGTTGTGAAATACAAACAGAATGGGCTAGTGGAATTCATCATTTGAACTTGTAGATCTGACATCATGCCCCGATATAAGGATGAGATGAATTTTATATAAAAAGAAATATATATTGAACTACATTTAGAAAATTTGACATTAGGCAAATGCCACATGACCATTTTACGGAAATACACCACTAAATACCAAATGTTAAGGGCATATTTCGCTAGAAATCCTAATTTCAGGGCGAATTGCATAAAGGCCTCATTACATTAGAACACTTGGTCGCCCAGGTATGCCGTGTATGGTGAACTTTTATAGAGACTGGTCGTCCGTCTGGTCACTCTTCTGTTACCCGGCGACCAAGGTGCCTTGTGTAATACGGGTCTAAGTGGTGAAGTGAGACAAATGTCCCTGGTAGTCTATAACTGGTAGTCCATATTCTGATGTATATGCCTGTTACAACTCTCATATGGTGAATTTCGGCGTTAAATTTAAAATTTTATAAATGCTATTTGCATTGTAGCCTCTACAACGCCCGAGGACCAAATAAAATTTGTTACTAAATAAACTATTTTGTTCATATTTAAATCTGAAATCTCAAATTTCAAAAGAAAAAAAAAACATTTTGTCTAGCAAAAACAGGCATGAGTTTTATATTTTGTTGTTAAATGAATGAAACTTAAAAAATAAAACTTTCTAATTGCGTTAAGCCATAATTTATTCATCACATTGGCAAGCAATATTTATTCATAAACAAAAAAAGTCGTTTGCAGTAGTTTCATCCTGGTTCTCAAAGGTTGAGGAGCCCTGATGAAGATCTACAATGTTGTTCGAAATGTCGGCATTAAGTAAATAATTACAACTATTTTATTTTATTCTTGACAGCCCCATGCGGATAACCTAACCGGTCAACAATCAATGCACAAAATGAAAAAAAAAATGTCGTTTACCTTTTGAATACAGCCACCTATGTTCCCTCTTATCCTTTAAAGAAGAATCTTAAAAGGAAAAAAAGTTGGATACGATAAACTAGTAATGGGTTAATTGATCCATTAAAAGTGTCGTGTTAGCTGTTAAATTTTCGGGGATTATAGCTGTTAGGGAAGGATTAGATGACAAAAACTGGGGATACCTCAGGGATTAGACCTGAACCCACCTCTCGCCCTCACCGTTCTCAATCATATCTCGCCTTTTTTTTGCCTTTTCCCGTTTTTAATTTTTCTACCTTTGAGACTATGACTGATTGCTAATTCCCACGGCCTTAACTAACCAACCCAAACCATATGATAGCAGAAACGTATAGATTTAAAACAAGGAATTTAATATATATATATATATATATATATATATATATATATATATATATATATATATATATATATATATATATATATATATATATATATTTACTTTTTGAGATTTTAAATTGTATTTAAAAAAATACATAATACGTTTATGTGCTATCTGATCAATAAGGCGAGAATGATTAGTGAAAAAACTACCCATTGATTGCTCTCTAATGACAGTTCTATGTTAGAGCCATCTTCTTTTAGACTCAATTTAGGAATGACGGTAAACAATCGAGAAGCGAGGTTAGATACCATTGACTTTGGGAATAGAGTAATAGCCATCTATTACGGACTGAATCGGTAACCTTTGGATAATTGTATTGGTTATATAATAACAAGTAATTTGAGAATATAATATATAATAAGGATTGGATACGAAAAATTAGTAGATCACTAAAGCTGAACTCCGTAGGTTTAAATAAATTTGATTACACTAATGTAAACGAGTGTTTGTTAGAAATTGGAAGTTTTGAGCGTTTGCTTATTAAATGTTAAAATAGACAGAAACGACAAGCACGTTCTCGTTCACACTCACAGACGGAAAACTAGTAATCAATTAAGAATTAGTTACCTCCGTGTTAACTTCGATGCCGATAACCCTAACAGCCCTTGCTTGCAAGTTCAAGATTAACGCAATCTTCTCATCCACGTTCCGGTCCATTCCTAGGATGCTTACCCGTCGGATTACTGCTCACCCTAATGACATTACTCATGCCATTTTATTTGCTGCGATGTTATCGCTTCAATTATTTTTACCAGTAGCAGTTCATGCAATTCGGCATATATATATTAAAGAGCTAATTTTTTTAGCGGTTTTCATGAGCATTACTATTTAGTTTAAATGCAAAGAAGTACACACGTACATATCTATCTGAAGTAATTTTATTATTCTTTCATTAATTATCACAGATTCTTTGCCCGCTCCGGTAGCCGTACTATATCCGTAAGAGAATTCGACTGTAATATAAGAAAAATAACATTTATGGTGCCTACTTCAACAAAACAGCAACAATGTATCTTAATCTGTTTCTTGTGGCTGTAGAACTGAAGTTACCGAAAAGGCCAATGTTGCCACACGGTAAGCGTAGGAATTAGAAACAGAAACTGGGAGATTGGAATTTATAGCAGTTAAAGACCACTCTCAGACCGAGTGAGAGTAATAGTGGAGCGACATAATTTCAAAGTTGCTTGGAATTAAAATTCTAACAAAATCTGAGCCAAAAGCAGTGGAAAATCGAGTAAATAGAACAACGAATTTTACCGAAAGTACTTGGTGAATTTTTACGCTAATTACTTCTGGGAAACATAGTCATTTGAAAAAACTCAGAGCAACAAAACACTTTATCAGAATCTATAAAATGAGGCTTTTCAAATAGTTTTTTTATTTATTTATTTTGTTTTGGTTTTAGCTTAATTTCTCTTATTCATAGCTTTTAAAAACAATGGTAGACAACCAATGAATTTGATAAGCACGATTTTTCTAATACAAATGGGAGGCATTTGAGAGAGCGAATCGCACAAAAAGATCCATCATTCATCTCCTTTTTAGACATCTACGGGTGTTGACGGGCATTAATGTTGTGGCTATGCCTTTTATAAGTGAGTTAGTTTACCCACATTATTTGTAGTCCAATCGTGTTCGGTAACTTGTCATAGGAAGGTCTGTGTTTAAAGTAATGTTACTAACGTACCACAGTGCAGTTTACTGTTACTGCATGTTACTGCCCTTAAGTTTTTGAATAACAAATTTGAAGTTTACGTTTGTGGATCCTATAATAAAATTTAATTGTAAAGGCGCCACCGTCGATGGATGTCCCAAACGGTTAGAGTCGCAAACAATAAAATAAATATTAATTTCAGAGGACAATAACTGAAGTTCTATTTAGTCCATATTTCTCAAATTTTTCGAGTTCACATTTGAAGTGTAGAGAGCAGTTTATAAAGTTCATAAATAACCCTAAGATAAAACTATGGTCTCTTTTAAACTTTGCTCGGCTAACAATGGGCAGAACAATCTATTTGGCAACAGTAGTATATTCATTAGCATAAGATTCATTCTTAGGGGCTAATTTATCTTTCCATTCTAAAGCTCAGAGTCCTTTAGAAGTAAACAGTTCCATTCTGTGATCCCCGACAATGTTATACATGTATTCAAACGCCCTTGGTCATTTGCGAATACTGAACCGCGCGGCCTATACACTAGTGTGTTCCAAGAATTACTATAGCTTCGGTCTGAGTAACAAGAGTGTTGCTTGTTATTTAATGTTGTTTTATTGTTGTATAATGCTATTCAAGTATGCATAAGAATTAATTTGATGAATGTTTATCGTCTACTAACTTTTAAACTTCTTAAGTCCGAATTTACAACATAAGAGTTTTGATTTAGATTTATTATTTCTTTACCTTTGGCATCTCTTGGAAAAATCACTTATGTCTATGTCATGCCAGGAGACTTACCCAAAGGTGAAGAAATAAACATAGAAGAAAATACGGGCTTAGCAGGTTTTCACAGTTCAAGTCATATGAACAAAACTCACATCTTGCATTTGTATATTAAAAAATCAAAGCATAACCCTGAAACTTCAGAATTCTAAATAATAAATTCATAAAGAATAAATTCTGATTTCTAAATACAAATTGTTATATTTAAGTAATATTTTCTAAAAAAAAAAAAATTAAATTCTCAACTGTTCAAATGAACATAGCGTTAGCAAGGAAAAAATCCGGCATAAAACCAAAAGTTTTTAAAGGCCCTTTTGAGAAAATAGCCCTTGAAGATTTTATCAAATTTCTTTCAAAGAATTTTCAAAGAACAACAACTGGATTTTGTTTATAGACATTATTATACACAATGAAATAAAAATTAGTTTAGATATTAGAAATCCTGAAAACAAAATTGTAAGCATAAAAATTATGAAAATCTCTGCAAAGCATACACACACACACATATATATATATGTACACACACATATATATTTTTTACAATAACAAATGAATCTTGTACGCTTTTTCAGTAATTTCAGCATGAATGGCGAACATCTCTAGGTCCTTTTTGAGATGAGATATTCTTTAAACTAAAAAAAAAACACATCTATCCTAGTGGAGTCTGTAGACCAATTGAAAATGTTACACTGATATTCATATAATACTGATATAAGGGTGGTTTTATTAGTTCTAAAATGACACAACCGCTCTCCAGCGAGCACACAATGAATATTTTTTTGGCAATCTTAATCATAAAAAAAAAAATAAATAATCATCTCGTTGTAGCCGAAACTTGGAAAATTGTTAATTCTCCAGTTCTGTCTATATAAACGACAGTGCATAAACTGGAAGAACACTAACCAATAGCAGTCAGTCCTTGGTTTTAAAGTAGTTATTATTTCAATCTTTCTGTTTTCTGTTTTTTCCATCTAGAAGCAATACATCTTCTCGCTAACATTTCATTTCATTAGTTCACCATGGACGCTTTTTATTCTATTTTTTCTTCCTGGTGCACAGTAAAGGAAGTACCAAAATCGCGAAAATTTTCGGTTTTCTGATTTCAACGGAAATATTCATTTCGACCATCCTTAAATCCATTTTGACTAGTTTCGTCGTGATGTCTATCGTTTGTAGTTATATAGCATAACTTAAAAATGGTTAGCCGTACAAAGTTAAAATTTTGTATTTGGGATAATATAATATTTTAGGATATGATTCATATTTAACGAGGATGTAACCGCGAGGCACAGCTGGTTACTATTAATTACTCTAGTAAAATTAGCGATTTTAGTTTTTAGAATTTAAAAAGCGATTTAAATTAATTAGAACTTCACCAAAAATGAGATATTTTGAGCCATGATACTTTTTAGTAGCGATTTAAGTCTTACTAGGTAATTCGCATCTTGTGGTGTAATTCATAAAAAATATAACAATAATAATGGCCCCCATGTTATTTTTGCTTAACCATGTTTGTTCTTAGAAATGGATTTTAGTAGAAATGAAAGAAAAGCGTAAGGAGCAGAACTCCGTCACTGCGGTCTTATTTTTTTTAAAATAGAAAATTTAAACATCAAAATATCAAACACCAAAAGGTATCTCTTTAACACCAACTCAATTCACACGCAAAATTGTCTACCCTCTATCTCAATTTAGAGGAGTTGTAAAGGTGCGCAAAACCTCAAAAAAATGCGAAAAATAACGCTTGGACATCCTGGAAGTTTTACTAAAATTTACGCCAGCCTCTGAAAAAAAAAACTGATATAATCTGGGATAGACCCGAAATACTATTAATATTAAACATTAAGCGATTGTTCTCACTTACATAGGCTAATCGTAAGGATATTATGGTATTAATAATACATTTAATAATAGTATTAATTATATATTTAATCCGGTGGGAAGCTGCATGTCAAACATCTGATGGACAGGTTATTCTTTCATTTCTCATTCCGTACAAATATCTCCTTCATCTATTGCAAATAAATTAAATAAAATTATTGCGGAGCCTTTTTTTTAATATATGTTGTATGTATATTCAATGTATATTGTATGTATATTCCATAGCTCACCTAAAAGAATATGGCAGCAGGAAATGGAACAGCTAGCGAGAGGGGTAAAAACTCTCCCCTCTCTACACATTCAATTGACCTGAAAAACAGTTTATCAATAAATGATATTTTTGATTTCATTTAGCCGTAAACGTATTCCTGACTAGCAAGTAAAATACATTTCATCAGCACTAAAATGCTTTTCTTTCTTTTTGTAAGAAGAATATCTATAACTTTACATTCTTTATACATAACTTTTCAACTACTTTAACTGTTTTGTAAGGCAGCGGATGTGGTCAAAGTGATATTTCTGACTCCTGTTCGGCTAATCAGCTAGCTATTGTCCATAAGTCCTCAATCCCTTGGTATTTATTGAAATACCTCTTCAGTATTTTTTCCCTTTAATATCCCAATAAACCTATTCCACGCATTGACAGTTTCATTTTCACTTCCGGGCGGCTCTGGTAAAAAAGCAACCTGAGATCGATGAAGATGGCTCTGTTCTTCAATTTATTAAATATTTAGCCATTATTTGGGGGTAATAATTTTACTTAATTATTAACAAAAATTAGAGAATAAGCTCTGATAACAAAATAACATACTGCTCTTCATTTAATATAATTAAACAAATGCATAATTGCAAATTATTTTTGCAATTATAAATAAATGCATAAATAATTGCATAATTCCAATCATATATAATCATATAGATAACGAACAATAAATATTTCGAATAACGAATAACTTGAATAAAAAATAAAATAAAACTAATAAATAATTATTCGATATTGAACAAATGGTTTTTAATTTGAAAACGAAAAAGTCGGGAAATTTGAAATTTGCAAACTTATTACAATTTTCGAAAATTGTGGTGAAATATTTTACTCAGAGAGAAACTAAATTTTAAAACCAATACCTAAGATTAATACCATTTGAGTTCATAAATTGGGATTTTATCGATTCAATATAGGATCTGAATAGAACAAAAAATTATTGTTGCCAAGTGTAAACATTAGCGACAGGTAAGTGAAAAGTTCAAATCCAACTGGCTTTGGGGAAATTAAAATATTTCATAATATATTAGGAAATTCTGGATTTTTTCCTACAATAAATTGTTGTAGTTTCGTCCCTTTACATACCTCTCGCACTTTTATGTTTTTTTAGTTGAACAATATTTTATGCTTAGGATAAGATTTAATCAGTAATAAATAATTAGTAGATATTATATAATAACATAGGTATTATTTTATGATTCGGTAGTTGCTGTGAGATTTTTCTTAATTTAATAGGTATAACAAATTTGTATGCAAGAATGTCGTTTCAAAGAAAAAACTATTTATTACTAATCTTGTCACACTAAACAAGCTTCTTAATAAAAATCTATTCTATTCCATTTTAAAAAGAATGTTTTAAGCAATTTAATAACTAAGGAGATTTCCAAAAATGAATATTTTTGTCTTAAGCAAGGTACAGAATTTTTCCGAGTTCCGCCCGACAAAGATTCAGTTACCATCAGTCCGGAAAGCTCCCCCAGATCGCTTTGATCATGACGGCGGAAAGATTGAAGAAATGTTACCATCATCAAATTTCATCCACCAGAAACAAAACATGGTCCCGAACAACGAGATTACTGGCTAAGTAATATCTTCATTGGCGAGGGGTCCAGGACCTTTGGTGGAGACCCGGAGACCAATAGGACCCCCAGGTCTTTGATCTTCATCCTGATTACCCACGCTTCCATTCTTCTCCTTTAAAGTGTTCTTCGCTCAGCTTTATTGTTTTGTGGTGGTATCTGATGGCGGCAGTGGATACTTCCGGCAACTGGGTGGGGTGTACAGGAAACTGACTGCGAACGTGCTCAATCCGTCTTTCTTGTCTCAATACACTTTAAGACGGTGCATGTTCGTTTGTATTTAAAATTTAAAATCAGGTTGAGCGGATAGCAATTTTACGTACGAGATTCCTCAATTACCTGGTAACAATAATTTAATTTATAAAGATAATATTAGGGTGCTAACGGCAAAACTCCTAATTTCCATTTTTTTGTATTAAAATCGATATAGTAATGGTTATTTTTACTCACATTTATTTACAGGTTTTAGTATGTTTAAACGGGATCCGTTTTCCTTTATTTTTTTGGATTAAAAGTCGCTAGTTAATTCAAAACTCTCTTCAAGCAGCACCCAATGGACTACAAAACTAACATCTCAATTTCAAAACATGGAAGTAAGGAGTTTTGTAGTTCGCATCCATCACATTTACATATAAATCTTCTAAATTAAATTATTGATATATATTTTGACTGATCAATCGCCAATAAAATAACAAACAATAACTTTTTAGTTTTTTTAAATGTTATCCTGATAAAACCGTTTGTCAAGAAACATTATCATCTGATTATTATAGTCATTTATCTAATAGCCTATTTCTTTAGATTCTGCTTTTTTTTATTTTTTTTTATTTAAATCCTTAGTAAAAAAATCGTTATCCCCACTCCTTCCCCTTTACTACATTTCTATTAGTTGTATCTCAGCTGATTAGTTGGTGTACATTGCCCATGGTGAGAATTATCATTTCTCTTATCTATGTTGTAGCCCTGAAGATGGCCGAAATGTGGGCTGTTGAAAGAATACAAATAGTTTGTTATCTTTGTATGGTGACCATTGCATAATTCCAATCATGTATAATCTTTATAAATCAGAACAGTCAACAACCAAACATTCTTTTAAATTTAATTTAATTTCTTTTATGTACATCATTTTTAAACAAAGTATAAACATTTTAATGACACATTTATTCTGCTGGAAATGTTAAACAAGATAACCATCATTTTAATGTTTTTATTCATTTTTTTTTTACTTTTAAAAATTAAAAAAAACAAAATTTCTTATAATTGTCTGCTAACTTGTCCCGATTTTTATAGTTCTGACCTGACTAATTTTCACTGAATTTATCTGAGTGATTCTTAAAATAATTTTTACGATAAAATCTTATAAACTGTGATGTACCAACAATGATTGACCCGTGTGTTTGAGGGTGGATCAATCTCAGGTCTGTCTTAGAAAAGGTGGTTTCTCTTATAAACCTCCTATTCCGCCTATATTTTAATAGTTTTTAAAGTATCTAAAATGGTTAAAATGGCTTAAAATGGTTTTACTAAAATTAATATAGTATTTCTCAACGTCAGAGGTAAACTTTCATAAGCAATATTTTCAATTTCAGATCGAACTGTATTGCTTGTTTTGGATAGTGTTCAATCTTTATAATTGAAGTGCTGCTTATTTTATTACTCTTTTAATCTTATTTAATAAAAATATGGCCAGAATAATGCAAATACGATAATAAATTCAAAATCAGCAAGATTGAACTCATGGCAGATTTTAAACGTCAAATGGATCACCTAAAAAATCGTGAATTTCAAATTATAACGTTGCTGTAGCAAATGATCGATATGTGTAAAATACGAGCACATACATACACTAATCATTTTTTTAAATTATTTAATTGTTGTTTTGTTGCATTTTGTAATTTTAAATAAGTATGATTCCGTAAATTAGGGGTTGTATTAGAATCAAGTAAGGGAAGAACTAGGGCATAGTACAGTCCTTCACCATTGCATCCCATAACTTTCTGTCTTGTATCGAAATTTCTGACTGTCAGTATTATTCTGTAATAAATCATAATAAGATAAGCTTAATTCTATGAAATTAAAAAACCTTTTTGCTTTCATTTTGTAATATAAAAAAATTATTTATTTTGTCTATAATAGAATCATAGTTGTAGTTAATTCTTTAGATATTTCTTTCAAAATAAATAAATATTTATTAGTCTTAACTTATTGATTATATTTTTGTGCTTATGGCTTGTTATATAGTCTCCAACACGTTTAAAAGTAAGAAATGTGAATATGGTTACTTTTCAGGAAATCAAACCTTTACGTTTTAATTATAACTTCTTCATTACGAAATATTATTTTTATATCTGTGCCTTTTTAATTCTCTGTGCCTTAAGATTTGTGTTTATATTGCATGCAATGCTTCTGGTATATGAATAAAACTAAGGAATTGGAAAAAAAGTGATTTTTCACATTCGTTACTTAAACCATGGTGTAGACAACATAATCGAGTTCTTTATACCAGGTTGTTACAAAAGTCTTTGTGCATAGAATAAGTTTTATTTAAATTTCAGTATAAAATCTACACATTAAAATTATTCTTTAAAATTTAGGCCATCGTTGCCAGTAACTTTAACCCATCTTTCTACCAGAAGATGCTAACACCCTCCGTTTCTGAGAATCTTTCTTTAATTAAGAGTGAACGATGGACAGAAGCATTATCTTGCTGAAACATTATTTTAATATTATTGAACAAAGCAGAGGGCTCTTCTTTTAAAACTCTATATGCTCTTTTCAGTTGTTCAAAGTAAAGATAAACGTCAGTAGCCTTGCCGTCTGGAACCTGATAAAGTGCAAAAAATCCTCGTAATTCCACCAAATACAAAGGAACACCTTGTTCCCAGAATTGAACCGTTTGAACAAAAACGCTACTGTATTGCGATGCACCACATTTTCACCTTCCACCGCAAAAATTTCATCAGCAGTTGCATTCGGCACCTAATCCTTTTTTCCGGCAGTGCCTCAGAAGACCAGGAATGACAATTTTTTTTTCCATCAGTGAAATTTATAAATTGGAATGGAAGGTAGAGACAGTTGGTATACATAATTAAATAAAGGATTAGTCAAAGTAAACAACGTTATATGCATTGTTTATATCAATGTTGAATAAGGATTCAAATGGAGACTTCAGTGTCAGCAATGAATTAATGTACAAAGACTTTTGTAACAACCTTGTATTTCTTACTAGTTGTCTGTTTTATATTTTTTTTATAATGTATTGTATAATACTTGTATGTCGGGCGAAGGTAGCTAGCTGTATGATGAAAGATAACGGCCGAATAAGAGTAATTCGTTATAAGGTTCGGTCATGGTGTAAGGATAACTTGGCTAAAGGCGAGGGTGTTTGTGGACCGTATTACCTGTGCAAACTTCTCAAAAATAATTTCTCCCTTGGGCACCGTAAACAGTGCTAGACCTGCTTCATATTTCCCTCTCTCCATACAGCAAGGGTTATTACAAAAATTTCGAACCCGGGGAGCGGAAAATGGTTAGTCAGAGGGTAAAAAATATTTTCTTTTTCCGAGGTGATATTTTTATACATAGAACAATTTAGGATAATATATATATATATATATATATATATATATATATATATATATATATATATATATATATATATATATATATATATATATACTCAAAACTAAACAAATAAGATATGGCCTATAGTACAAGAAAAATAAGGCCGAATCGACCATATAAACAACAAAATTTGTCAATTTTGAATGGTATAATTCTGATTGATACTCGTCATTATTATTATTGTTGGAAGATTAATTAATTTATGTGTCTGATTTAATACACTTTATCGTCAGTCCGACTTCCTGGATGCGTGAACTGATTGAGAGAATTAGTTAAAAAATGTCTCTCTCCCACTTAAGTAAATTTAGATTCAAAAACATATCGATAATACTTTTATCCAGCACCACAATACTGACGTATATACTGACTTTAATGTATCTATTAAATTATTATGTGTAGCTACTAAATGATGGAATACATTCACCATTTATTTTTTAAGTTTTACTATACAGCTGAATATATTGTTATAACATATATTTTATTCTTCAAACGTTAAAATTAAACACAAGAATGATAGAGCTGCTTTTTCACTACCTTGGACAAAGAGGGAAAAAACGATTAAACAATTTCCTCAAATTGAAAAGCAAATACACTGAAAAAGCCATTACCGTTTACACTTAATGTTAAATGGAAGGGAAAATTGCTGAATTTTCAGCCTAGGAGGACGCCATGCTCTACCTCATTTTTTCTATGCCACTCCTCTAGTCTTACATTTTCTTTTCCCTGTTTTAATGTTAGTTTTTCCTTTCGAAAAGACTTATCCTTCCGCTGTTCTTTGTTAAAAATCTTTTGGTGGCATTAATATGTTCTTATGCCGCGGTAATTTAGTTTTTACTCGACTAGGACGCAAAGAGGGGCAAAACTACGGTTTTCCGAAAGAAAACAAAACTCTGCAGATCGTTCAATTTCGCATTAAAAATTCTGAAAAAAAATCTAACTAATTCTTTGGATGATATATTTCAGAAACGTTGGACGATTTCATTGGACCACAAAAAATGGGTCGAATTGACTTATGAAAATTACGGATTTTGCCAAATCTCGACCCCATGATGTGGATACTAAGGGTGGCGCAATCCATTCTACGTCCAAAAATAGATAAAAATTTACACCCCATATGTCCTGGGTCAACCCCAGGAAAGGGGTTTACATAAATTTGGGTCTTATATAAATTTGACGTAAAAAGTCGAGAGGGGAATCGTAGAATGCAGATTTAGGGGTGCTGGGTAGATTTAGACTACTCCTAGTCCTATAAATGCCGGATATACCTCGAATTTATTTTTCATTCATTGTTGAAATGCACAGATAAATAAATTTCTCTTATTTCATAAAACATATTATAAAATAAAAACTATCGAATAAAATTAATACGTATTCAACACCGACACATTTTTTATAGTTATATACAGCAATATTCTTAAAACTAGATATTATATGACTTTATGAATTTAAAAATAAAATAGGGACAGTGTTCCTCTTATTATAGGAACAATTATAAATCATTTGAAATAATAGCTGTGATTCGATGCTAGTAGGAACGTGTTTTATATTAGGTTATGGTTCCATATTAATTACATATGGATATGGATTAGAAGTAACAAGAATTTTTAGGCATAAGTCCTCATTCCTAGAAAGGCGAACGTTACTTTCGATAGTGGTGAAGCCTGTAATCTTTATTTCTGTTTTCTTGAGCCTCTTCAGAAGTTGACATATTTTTGACCGCTAATGTTGGATCCGCTATTCCTGAACGAACGAATGTCACGGTCGGACTGAATACAGATATATAGGATCGAAGTTGTTCGTATTATCAAACCTCGGCCGATTGAATAAATAACGCTGTATCTTTTAACATGCCTGCCCCACCGGCTCCATCTTACAAGATAAAAATTGCACTGAATCTACAATTACACACGATTGCAACAGAAAATTTTAGTGGAGTTGCTTAAAGGTATTTAGATTTGAAAAATGGCTGTCCTTGCTATTTCAGAACGAGAATATTGTATACCTCAATTCATCATAATAACAAAAATAATTGAACGGTTTACTAGTGTTTTATTTCTTTCATATTTGAGGTAAATATTCACAAAATTTAAAAATTTTTATCATAAAAAATGAAGGCTCACGAAATAGCTTGACAATTCGATTATCGTAAGTATTAATTTCGCTTCCCTATGATATGTAGTTTATTTTCAGACACCTCGGTAGGGACACAAACCTATCTTTTCCGAAAAATAATAGAAAGCATTTATTCTTCAACTATTCAAGAACCGCAAACGACTGAAAAAAAATATTCGTAACATTTTTACACACACATTTTCTCTTTGGGTATTTTTTTCGTAATCAATAATTTTTTCTAAAAATTATATAAATTGAGCCCCAGAAAATTTTTAAGATGCTATGTAGAAAATTTAAAAAAAAATATTTTCTCCAAGATTCGAAAGTTACTGGATTTTTAGCCAAGAAAAAACAAACAAATGATATCCATAGATCTGTTCAGAATTCTGCAATCTGTTGACTCCAAGACTCTTTAATTTGTTAAGTAAAAATAGCATTTGTAATTTAGATTTTTTGCTACCTTTGCCCCACTATGCTTAGCCACAAGAAAAATAATGTGTTTAGCTTGTCCGGTTGTTGGTATGTAACGATTTTTTGAGCCAATAGCTGAACCGTTTTTCAAGCTCGATGGCTGAAATTTTTCAGTAAGATCCCGTAAATGCTTTGAAACAATTTGAGCTTAAAAAACGTTAACGATAACAAAAAATTAATTTGAAATAAAAAGCCGTACTCCCAAAAGGAGTGCTCATGCTTACCTACTCTACCTAATGGTGATTTGTCAGTGAAGTTGATGATTATGAATACTGCACCTTGGTGTAGTAATCGGTTGCCTTCCATTACACGTTGCGACTCCTTCCAAGTACATTCCGTCCCATGCATCTGTGCATGTCACTTACAGAAAGCTCCTTACATCTGAGCGCGTAAACATATAAAAAGAAAATTCATGTATTGTCAGAAGAGTCTTTCTCGGATTGGGAAGGCATCCGGCAATTACACCGTATCAATATTCATAGACTTCAACTTCATTAACAACCCACCAATATGTTTAAGGAGAAATTTAAGCACATTCAGTTCCTTTGGACGAATAGGATTATTTCCTTAGTCGAGTTTTACTTTTAATTAAATTATTTTTATTTAAGGATTTTAATTTTTAAGTATTGGCAATTTATATTTGATCATCATGAACTCACACATAATATGGTAAGAACCATCACAAAATGTCGAGAATAAATATATACAATTATTTTGAGCTAGAATTGTTTCAAATCATTCACGGTAATTCCCTCCCTAAGGACGGGATATGGTTATTTCTGTAGTCTGGGTATTATGTTATTATGTTTTTTATATTGTAAGAATTTAATAGAAAGGTATAGAAAGGTATTTTAATAGATTTTGTGCGAATGAGTTTTTATTCTGTATTCTGCTTGAAATGTTTTCTAATTTAAAAATAAATACATATTACCTAGGAAGTGTTTGAAACATTTTTTTTTTTTTACCTAGTCTTGTAAGAATAATTCATAGAGTTTTGTAACATGTTCTTATAGATTTCCTAATGTCTTCAAATAGTTTTCATATTTATTGGTTAGCTGAGAAAGATTAGAAGTCAAAACTTGCCTCATAACAGTTTTCAAGCCAAAATTAAAATTAGTGGTCGGAAGTCCATTAAAATCTATATTCACTAAAATTAAAAAAAAAAATGGAAATATTGTTCATTTCAAGATTGTATTCCAAATCTGGTTCCTATAAAAAAATGTATAAATTGCAACTTATATAATGTAAATTATTAATTATATATATTTATATAAATGTATGGGAATGAATCTTAGATTCATTATAGAAAATATAAGTATAAGTAAAGAAAGAAGTAGTATAAGAATGAGCAAAAAAAAGAAAATGAGTTTTCATAAACAATTGAATTTATTGTAGTAGGGTCCCTTGCTGGACACACCTACCAAAGGAGTATTTTTCAGGAGGAAGCTCCTTCTTACAAGGTTTACTCTTGTGGAATGGAAAAACCTTTTCTGCCTTTTTAGATGCTTCTAGGAACTCAAACAGAACATAAAATTTCATTTTCCTCTTCAGAAAACCTGCCATCGCCTTGCTAATACTTTCTTTTTTTTTTTTGAGTTTTTTTCTCCAGTTTTATCACTGTGTTTTGACGTAAAATTCTACAAAGTAAGCTAAGGACAGTCTGTCACATAAAAAAGAATTGTTTTCTGATTTTTTATAAATATTGTTGCCAACATATTTTATATTTTTCCATTTTTCACTCTTCTATACGGTTATCTAATTGAGAATGTATTTTTTACTAGTACGTTCTCAATTATGTTGAATTCATGTTGATAAAATTTGTCCGGCTTGCATATTTGTCTTTGATTGCATCCTTTAATTAGACTATTAACATCGAAAGATTTATGTAGTAGGCGACTTTGATATATTGATATATGATATATTAAGTTGGATTTCGGATGAAAAACGACTTTCTATCCTTCAATTCTTTAATACAAACTTCAATTATAGAATAAATGGTCATAGTTATATGTTGGAATATATCGTCTCTACCACGTCTAACTGCCGAGTATGGGATTTTCATATTCGTTAGTTTGAAACGCGCTAGTTGAGGCAGCAGGCTTTGTGGCTAAATCTTGAATTCCTAACCTCCAATGGCAAGAGGCGTCGATCCTTGAGGATTAGTAATTCAAGACTTTGCCACAATGCGTCCCTCAACTCGAACATTTCAAAAAGACGAATATGAAAATCTCATTTTTTCATATTCGATAACGACATGGTAGGGGCGATATGTTTACTAATATATGGTAACATAGCGAGCGGTCTTAATTATAACTTATTTGAAAATTTCTTATTTTTCAACTGCTATGTACCTTCAACCGGAGCGAGGGCAGTCGACGAGATGAGAAAAGCTAAAAGTAGGGAAACTGTGAATTCTGTTCTCAAAGTCTTCCCAGTCAATTTGTTTTCTTTTTTTTCCAATGTCTGGTGGCTTATGTGAGCTTAGATAATTGTATACAGGTTTTATATATTTTCAATAATGTTATTCTAACATATCCATGCAGAAAATAAATAAACTATATTTTGCCGTGATGAGTAATGTTTGTTATGTTGGCAGAACTTGTAATGCTATAGATATCTCCTGAACCCGATTCGCTTATCGTTTTTTGTGGTGCTGTAACAACTTCTTCTGCAAACAAAGATAAGGTTTTTCAGTTATTTAGTGTACTAAATGAAAATATTATCAAATTTTCTAACATTAGGCAAAGTTCTATTGATAAGTGGGGTGACTATGGCCAAATATATTCATGGCCATTCTCACCCTCAACATGTGACTATTTAGTGATGTACAATGGATTCTCGCTAATCCAAACCTTTCGCTAATTCGAACCGTTCTATAATCCAAACTACCCCTTAAAAAAAGATTTGTGAGCCACACTTCAATATTATGAAAAGAAAACACGTAATATTATCTTTCAACTTATATTGATCCCAGCCTTTAAATATGTGAGTTTGTTGGAATAAAAGCTATGGGTCAAATACTATGGTCACGGACATGCCTTGCTCTCTCATTTGCACAGATGGTCTAAAAAATCTGAAAATATAATAAATATAACTGAAATGGTACTGTAAAAAATCACCTTAAAGAACGTTTTTTTTAATCGAATGATACGTGTACAGCATTAGAAAACCCCTAATGTTGGCCTTTCGCACACCGGTCGACGGTATGTAAAAATTATATCAATGTTTTTTCCATCTCTTAAATTTATTTTGAAGATCAATTAAGTATTTTAAGAACTGAACGGATTCTTTAAAAGCCCTTTCCTAAAAAACTACATTCGTAAAAGAGAAATATAACTTATTCAGCTAATAATAGGAAAATTTGTTTTCAACAGCAGTTTCAACAGTTTTCAATAGAACTCTTACATTAGACTTATAGACAAGAACTTTACAGGTGGTATAACGTGAGAGCTATTGCTTTAGGACGTAAAATCTAACGTCTACAATGAACTAATCAAAATTTCAAAAATTGAAATTTGTAATGGCTAGCTTCTCCACTCAAATTCAGATTGCTTGCAGCTTTAGTCATCTCACTCGGACTCCTGGGTTCAAATACCAGTAGGATATAGCGAGAGTGAAACTGGGTTCATCTCGAATCCTGATATAACCTTCAGATATGGGTGGATTAGCGAGTTCAGGGGTCCCCAGGCTGAGTGGAAATATTACCCTTCAATGTGGTAGATTGTAATATTCAACAATATTACATAATATTTTTGAAATATTAAAAACTAATAAAATGTTTCTGTCAAATTTTTCAATAATTTATTGTAGATTATATCTGCTAGGACGTCTTATTCTCTTTTTAATGTATTTCATTACTATTAAACTGCATGTCTGAAATACAACGTAATATTACTGAGATGAGATATAAAAAATTACATTTTTTTTTACTAGCTTAAAAATAATTATATTTTAACACGATTTTTTTTTTTACATACAAATTATATACCGTTGTGTTCTGGGGTTTGTTGCCATCTCGAAGCTAGCTGGCGGATTGCTTGTTAATCCCACTCTTTAGGTGTTGATCGAAAGAATTCCCAAATTCCGTTTTGAATCTCTTCCAGTGAATTGCAGATTTTCACTTGAAGATAGTGAGCCATTGAAAGAAACAAATGATGGAAGGTGCTGGCTGAGTCCGGACTGAATCACATCCAGTTCTGAAATTCTTTGTTTCGTGTAATGATAATTGTGTGGCCAGGCGTTATCTTGTTCAAACAAAAGCAGTTTACTAATCCTGGGTCATTACATCATACAATCTTTGCAAGTGATCGCTAAAAAGTTCTGAATCAATGGTCATTCGTCTATGAGAAAGAAATTGAAAAAAAGTGCGAATGACTGCTCGACTGTGTCGAGTCTTAATCAAGCTATATCAACCTTAATTGAATTTGAAAAAAAAAAATAAAACTTAATTGAATTTGAAAATAAAGCCGATCTGGAGATAACCATATACAAGACAACGAAATCGGTAATTTTTTATGATTCGCTCCATTAATTGGAGAGAGCTTTGGAAGATGCAGTTGTTTATGTTTCTATTACGGTGGTTAGTAAAACCATAGCCTCTTTTGAATGCCTAGAGCCTTCTATTACAATTACAACACAACAGACTGCTGCCAGTGTCGGGTTTCAACGCGGCTCCAATTTAAACGTACACAACAATAATTCGGTGCGTTACTAGAGGTCGGAGCCATTAAAAATCCCTCCCTTTTGTCCTCGAAGAGCGGAGGGATAAGGAGGGAGGAGGGGGGTTAAGCAAATGATGAGACAAAGGAACCCCCGCCAGCCATAACAGGCTTCGATTTCTTCCTCAAAGCACTTCCGGACCATTGTCGGCCATCTTTGTCCTATCGTCCATTCATCTGCTGCCGTTGTAACCTTATGTGCCGTCTGTAACCTTTATGTTGCGTGCTGCATCCGTTCCGACCGTACTATTGCTTTTTTCTCTAGTGCGAACATAATACTTGGGTTAGCAAGTATAGAATGAAAAATACAAGCGAACTGTAGTTAAGTTTTCGATAGTACAATATTGAAGGGTTTACCCGTAGCCACAAGTACTTGATACAACAAGCTTTGAAGTCAAGTAGAGTTTTCTAAAGCCAAGTTTAAATGTCAATGAAAGCAATAAAAATATTCAGGCCATTATTGCAAGGGTGAACAAGAACAGTATATAGTAAACAAAAACTATAATCTTTACTAACCCTTCCTTGTTTCCTATGATTCAGAAATCTATTGGGAAATCATTTTCTCATGTTTCTGTTTAAACATTAATGTGTAGATCTTAGCGGTTTCTTTTTTAATTAATTAATGTGTGCTTTATGTATAAAAAAGGCTTAAAATTCCACAGACACAGTTTTCAATCTTCTCAGCTTTGTATATTGAGAGAGACACGAGTTTTAAAAATACTTCACGTCTATAGCTATTTTTATCATAGATTGGTATTTTTGAGTACTAAGAGATGGGTTCAGGAACTAGGAAAATGATGGACTATATTTTGAGGAGGATTTAGCTAGGAGTAATATTGTCACCAGAGAGCTCTCTCAAAAGCTAAATTTTAATGGAAAAAAAAAATCCTAAAATTATTTCCAATATTTTAAATTTAGGTACATCATATTACAGTTTATATTAGTCTATAATATATATATATATATATATATATATATATATACATATATAGTCTTCACTGGATTCTTACTTATTTGGTGTTTTCACAGGCCCGCCTTCTGGAAAGGGCTAAATCCTCGAGCCTCCCAGGCTTCCTTAGGACCTGATATGAGTTGACTAAAAAATGTACACTGTCAAAAAAGTATTTTGAACAAATATACACAAATAACAAATTCATTTCAATCTGTAATAAATAGCACGTACATTCATCATACTCTGACAGTGCCGTCTAATTTATAAATATGTATGTTGTTTACAGTTCAAAAAGAAAAGAAAGTGTTGTCAATTGAGTGTAGGTTAGCAAGGGCAGTGAATTTTGACTCGAATATTCAAACATTCGCAGAAAAGAATGTAAGAAGAGTGTTGAAATTAAAAAATAATTTAATCTCTACTTGTGTTATTATCAACACTTTAACTTTTCTAAAGGGTGTATTTTATGTTAAACAATAAACTATTGCTAATATTTTGTAGTAGTAAGTTTCGTTTTCATAATACCTTAATCCATGCATTTTTATTGACAAAATAATACAAAGGAAATATTGAGTGGAAGGGAGGGAACGCTGTACAATGTTGCCTAAGGCCCGAGCTCAGCAAATGGCGCACAGTGTAGATATCTAGCGGGACAAAAGTCAATACGAGTTTAAATCAATCCTTGCTGAGACAGAATTTAATATTTCTCAATAAATAAATAGTCATCGATTTAGGTTAAAATTATTTTTTAATGGTTGGAAAAAGATCATTTTAATTCAGTGTTGTTTTTGTACGCAATGAAAGATGAATTTCAAAAGATATCTTACCTCGGAAACTAAAAATAATAAAAAAAAAAATATCCTTTCAATACATACAATTAACCTAAGTAATAAATTAATAAATCAACTTGCATAAACCAAACATACCATATACACAAAAATAATAGTGATATATCACTCAAGTCGCTCTCGCTATCACTACTCCCACTTACAATGCTGTTATTATCTCGTATCTGTGATATATCAATAAGTTCTAATGCTTCTTTAGAACAGCTATATTATTTTAGTAATGATCTTGCATATGAGATCACAGGATCAGAGATGTATATATATTTCATAGATTTCGCGGCACTGCTGATGTGGGTCTATTAATTGCTTTTTGATTCCTTATATAAACTCGCTTCTTTTTATCACGTATTTCGCAACTGTAAAGAATTAAATTATATAATTGCAAATGAGACAAAACCATGCAACTGAATTTGGTAAATATGTAAAATGCATGACTCGTATAAACAGAAAATACATATATTCTGATGTTCTCAGAAGTTCCGAGAAAATTACAACATTTTAAAATTTGTATTTTAGTGATCTTTATTTCTATTTCTACACAATTGCAACAACAACAAAAATTATCAATCTACGGCAACTTTTTATGAATTCAGTTATAACATTTTAAAACACCTTATCTCTAGGTTTTGAATCCATATTTTAGAAAAAATCTAAACCTAACTGTGTGAAATTTAATAGCTGTTTACTCTGGCAATCAAACAGATATACTGCCAGTTAAGGCGATCAGTAGGAATTAGGCATAGATTATTTGTTTGTTTATCTTGGTTTACATACAGGTAAGATATAAATCAAGTTATTTTTTATTTCTTAACTTCAATCCACAACTTGAGTATTTTTATTTTGAAGAAATGGGAGATTAATCAATTGTAACTAATTAGATAGCACACACATCGCTTATTTTAAAGAAATGTTCATCAATAATTTATAATAACTTTACCGTAACCTTTTTTTTTTGTAGGTTTATGTATTTGTGTAAAGACATAAGTTCAACTGCAAATATGATGAAGAAATAATGATTTTTACAACATGTTCAGATTAAAAAAATTATTTTCAATAACTATTTCTATTTCATGAGATGATATTTGTTAGATATTTCCGTCATAATTTCGCGACAGTTTAATTAATTAGGTGATGGAACCTAATAAACTTGTTTCGTTATTACAGGCTGCCGAAATTCTGTAAAAAAAAAAAATAACCTAGTGAATATCAATGGCAACTTAATTCAATCAGGTGCCACTATTGTTATTGCAATAGGGACAATAAATAAATAAATCATTATAAACATGACAAGGAGATATTCTGTGTTACGATTGATAGTTGATGATAGTGATAGTGATGATTGATGTAGGCTATCCTACATATAAGTGTGACAGATCTAGGCTAAACGGACATAGGCCTCTTCGATAGTATCTAAAAAATTTTTTTTTTAATTTCTATTATTTTTTTAAACATTAAATTAATAAAAGTGGGCTTGATGATTTAAACGTCTGGAAGTAAGGCTTTACAACATTAATTCTGGTAACAAAACTAATGGTAGTACATGTTATTTAATTAATTTTAATTGATTATGCATTCCCAACGATTTGATCTTCAAGATCTAATAGTAATAATGAATAGCCAAAAATAAACCATTATATGCAAATAAACAAACAATAATAAGAAAACAAAAAATAAAAATCCTATTATTTTTATTTAAGAAATATATCCGAGAGTCCTTACTCCGAGCAGAACCTCTCGCTACATTACATAAATTTATTCGTAAATAATATAATGTAATCATGTACCAAATTTCACAGTTTTCCCGAAGTACCATATTACATAAAAGTAAAATTATTTCCAAATAGGTTAAGAGACACGGTATATTCTCTCAAGTAATTATTGCACTCCAGAAGAAAGGACTTAATGCAAGAACAATAAAATTTGGAGTGTCTCCTTTTCGGTAAATAGTGACTTTCAAATGAAAAAGATAGATACAAAGGAATTTAAATGATTTAAGAAAATACGTTGGTTTGGGAAAACCGATGTCAAATAGTCCAATTGCTGACGACTGTGAGGATGTCGTTGTTCAGTATTAATCAATAGCCTATTTTCAACCATTTACACAACCAATTTCATTTAAATAAAAAATTGGCATTTGTTGTTAAATAAATCTGATGAACCATTTCATACGGCTTCGTTGAGGAGAGGTGTGATTATTTAATATACTTGGAATTTAGTCGTAGAGATGAAAAAGGGGATAAATTTTCATTTACAATGAAATTTGTAAATTTTTCAGAAAATCAAAAGCTATGCTATGCTTGACTCAGCTATTTACTCAAACTTTAAGCGTAAAATTAAATTGGATTTAGTACATTTTGAGGGCTTAAGCAGATGCTGTACATGTGCCTATCTTAAATAGGACACTAAACAGTTTGGAAAACATTATTAATATAAAAAATGACAAAACATGGATTTATTACTTTTGCATCTCCACGTCTCAGTTCATCTTTAAGTTTATGAATTTCAATGTATGCAAAGTATTTGTTAATTGCATACATTTGTTCGAGGTTGAGATAAATATCAGGTATATTTTTTGTTTAGCTATGAAGATATTAACCGTTGATAAATTATTTTATTTTATTAAAAGTAAAAAAATATTTTATTTTTTTAAATTGGATTCTCCACAAACTTAAAGAAATATATATATATATATATATATATATATATATATATATATATATATATATATATATATATATATATATATATATATACACATTTTCTTTTTTTCACTACATTTGATTTAATTAGACTTAACTTTTAAATAAAATGAATTGCGATTGAATTACAATTAGATATAATAATAGCCTGTTATTATGTAGCCGCTAACCGCGGAAAACTACTGATCCAATCTTTCATGTAGTTCAGCCGAAAGGCTTAGCAATAATAAAATCTTCCGATTTTTCAGTTAAGTATTAGTTTTTAAAATCTATACATTAATAAGCAAGCACCTTTTATTTTTAGTACCGATTGCTCCGCCTGTATGCATAGTTGGAGAGGATATATATATATATATATATATATATATATATATATATATATATATATATATATCATTGGATAGGTATTGTCGTGGAGATGTGTACAATATAAATATTGATCATGTATTTTCCCATTAAGGCAGGTAAATCTCCTTTTCTTTTTTTCTGACTTTCTCATGATTATATCTTCAATGAGTGGACTGATTTTGTTAGTTTCCTTTTTGCTTTGCAGGGTTTGGACCCGTTGTACCTGTGTACCAAATCGAACACTCTCTGCATTATATTCGTTGTGCAATAGCCGAAAAAACATTCCGTCCATTGACTGTAGCACTAAAGCGGTCCAGAATATTTTGATTAAACATGCCTCTAGTGTTCTCCTTAAATAAAGTCCATTAGCTTATCCATGGACGTACTACATCCCCGAGAAAAAGCTATGACGGAAAGAATATTTTATTTACGCATAGCTCGAAAAGGATACATTTTTTGTCAATTATACAAACGCTCATTTAAATTATAATTATATTTCCTCCAAAATAAAGTCATCTAATGTGGGCCCAAGAAGTCGAGAAAAAATAAAACAAAACACCTCAAAAATACTTTATTTTCATATCTCGAGTTTGAAATGTGATATCGACATGTTTTCTCCAGCAAAACATTTATTTTTCAAAGGATGTTTAAGGAAAAATATTTACATTAAAAAATAATTGATTTTCGGTCAAATGAATTTAACAAAGTGTTTAAAATATTAAATCAATTAGCCTTACAGGTTTGTGTCTCTTTTTTTACCACTATTATCTATTGGACGGGTTTACTGATTCTATTAATTCGATTTTTAAATTTTAATATTCATTCAAACAATAGCAGAACAAAATGTTTTATGCCCATTTAATTTTATGTAAATTTGTAAACACACAAGATAATATTTAGTCTGAAAAGAATACATTTAATGTCAAAAGAATTACATGAATAATTAAAGTACAGTATCACAACAAACTCAAAGTAATATTACCTGAAAAGAATAAATAAAATTACAATGTTTGTTCACCACATACATATAACAACATGAATTAGTTTACAAAGTGTAACCTTCCTCTCATATGTTTTAAAATAATACTCTTCCAGCTGTATGAGATATCGATGTAATTTGCATGTATATATAAATATAAAAACTGATACAATATTGCATTTTTGATCGAATTTCAACCGCTGGGCGATCCTAGTGTTAATAAATAGCAAATAAAAAAAGTATCCAAATTGTGAACGAGTCGTAGCCATTACAACTTCATAACCGTGGAAGTAAGTTGACTACAAAAGTTTTTCAATAAGTATGAAACTGTTGGATGAAAGCGTTATTTTGTGGATAAAATCGAAGCGTAATAAAAATAAAAAATTGTGCTAATACGTGAAATTTGATTGTCGTTTATAAAAATCTATTTTCGTAAAATAAAAATATAAAAATTTGTTGCAATAACCGCAAGGTCAAACATACAAATACATTGGAGTAGATCTTCGTGAAGAATAATCCTCCCATGACCAATTGTATGTAGGGTTTTCCATAACTGGAATTACTAAAAATCAAATCATTTTGATACCAACGGTAGATGAAAATAAAAAATATAACTTATTCTGAAGTCCTATAAATTAATTTTTTCTCTTGCAATAAATGTAAAAATTTCAGGTATGTATGCAAGTATGTGGATTGAATTTGAAGAATTCATATTTTTCTGATACTACACGTAGCAATAAAATTGGGCAAACCAGTAATTACTAATTACAAAACTTAAAAATAATAATGTTTATGTAAATATTCAATTTTAAATACATACAATAATTGATATCAAAATTTCAATTGCCTCCCAAATCTAGAAACAGCGAAGTATTACTGGATCAACCAGTTATAAATATTTATTTAAACAGCTTAATTTGTAAATATATCACCTAAGGGTAATAATTAAATATTATGTTTTGTTCCTTATTCACAATTATATATAAGAAATAGATTGTATCAAAAATTTAATTTATCATAATACAAGCATCTGTTTTCATTCATATTTCAAGATTCATAAACTATTTAATTATTCCTGGGACATATATAAACTAAATAAAAAAATTAAAAAACTTTCAACAGAAATCAAAAAACCTCTCTGACGTCGTCCACAAGTTTATTTTCTAGACATTTTTTCTTTAGAATAATATTTATTTTTTCATCAACATTTGTTAATTATGTACAGTGTAGCATCCTTTGCATTTTCCTATTTTCACCTTACGATCCAAGCTAAACGAATTATACTAAATAAACTAATTAGATTAGCCGGTAAAAAGTTATTTTATTACCACATCCTTATTAATCGTAAATACGTTAGTCGTTATTATTAACCAAATACTGAAGTTTAACTCACTCCCCACATCGCCGACTGACCTCGAGTTATAGGCACATCTTACCATTAATAATCCACTAACATTATACACAGTAATTTAATGCAAATCTGGAAAATATCTTAAAACGAAAAGGTTGTTTATAATTTTTTTTTTCTTACAATCTCTCATTTACAACTGCACGCATT
This sequence comes from Rhaphigaster nebulosa, assembly GCA_948150685.1. Classification (NCBI taxonomy): domain Eukaryota; kingdom Metazoa; phylum Arthropoda; class Insecta; order Hemiptera; family Pentatomidae; genus Rhaphigaster; species Rhaphigaster nebulosa. The sequence goes on along the minus strand of OX411306.1, from coordinate 120,081,816 downwards.
CTAACAGCTCCCTGACATGAGAACGCTCACTTAAGTTAATTTACATTAATTAGAAGGAAAAATGAAAGCATGTGGCGTGCAAGCTGGCCGAGCATACATTAAAGCTTGAGTTGCAACGTACACAAGTCTCACCCATCAACTGAGAATTATTGCATTTTTACATGCCACGGAGTAATTAAGCACCCTCAAACCAAATTTCACAGTTCGTAATATTCCTGATGGTTTTGTGGTGATGGCAATATTAAGTCATTTTAGCTGAAACAAAAAAAAAAAATAAAAAACACATATTACCGATCAGTCTAGTAACAAAAATGAAAATCTAAATCATCTGTCCCACATATTAAATGTGAAAATAAAGAAATAAAAATATCAAACTTCAGTTCAACAAAAATATCAATGACATCAGAGAACCGTTTGTATTAATGTTAAGAAGCCTTCCTTTGTCAATCTCCTATTATATTGAAAAACGAAAATTTCCAAAAACATATATATATATATATATATATATATATATATATATATATAATATATATGAAATATGAGGTAAGTCGAGGTTAGTGCATAATCGGGACAAGTACAAACATGAGGATTTTCTTCAAAACTACTTATTTGGGAGAGATGCCATCTATGGGAATATGAAGTTAATAGGAAGTAAAAAATTTAACTCCCATAGACGGCAGCTCTCCCAAAAAACTAGATTTGAAATAAATTCCCATATATGCACTTGCTCCGGCTATACACTTCTCCAGATTTAGCTTATTTAGCTTATATTATTTTTCGAATATGGCAAGCAACAGACGGAAAATTATAAAATAAATACCGGCTCAAATCTAATGATTGCTTTTTGATAAAAATCAAAGACATCTGAAAAGAATCAGGCTCTATATCTCCTCTATCCTCTATGTCTCCACTAGGCTTCAAGAGTGTCAGGATTCAATGAGAAATTAAAAATATCCACTTAATATAGATAAGTAGAAAAAAAAATCTGGAACTAGGTCTCTTAAGAATTACAAATATAAAATAATAATAAAAATTACGTCTGGCCAAAAGACTAAATTATTAAAAAAAGCATATAAGGAAAAATATATAAGGATATAAAAAAGAATTATAAATATATATAAGGAACAAAAAAGAATTATTGTAAAAAATAAAATTGCATGTAAGTGTTCTATGCTTACAGGTTGTTACAACTGATAGTTGACACGCTCCATTCGATCCGAAACCATTTTTTGATGTAGAAATGCAAAACTTTTATTTTAGAAAAAATGGGACTTACGAGGTTTCGTAGGTATACAATCGAATTTGACATAAATAAAAAAACAGTTTGTCAAAAAAAAAGGAATGAGCGAACCTAGTTTGGTCAGTTTCCCTTCGGGTGTTATTTAAAATATTGTTATGCAAAGTTCGTACCTTCTCTATCATGGCCAACTGTCGAATTTGCAAAAATACGATTTTCATATTCGGCATGTTTGAGGCAGACATAGGGGGTATAATCTTGAATTCCTAATCCTAATATTTTTTGGGTTTTTTGGGTTATGAATTCAAGACTATACCACAATGAGTGACTCAACTTGAGCGTTTCAAAGTGACAAATACGAAAACCGCATTTTTGCATATTCGATATTTAAATATGATAAGACAATATTTAAATGTGGGTAAATCGTATTAACTTTAGCAATCTGTTGTAGGTATTAGGTATATAAAGTTAAAAAAATTGTGTGTCCGAAGGCGTTAATTTCAGGAACTACCAGTCCGATTTAAAAAAATCTTTTTGCATCACATAGACTCTGCATTGAGGAAGGCTTTCTATGACCCCTAGGAACAGAGAACTAACCAAAAATGAATTGCTAAAAGTGTCCAAATTGCATGCGTTTCGTTGTCATGTCAACAACTTCATACCAAATAGACTATACAAACTTTTTAATTTATGTGTGGATGCAGTTGACCCTAAATGTAATTTAAGGAGATGTTGGTATAGTATGTATGTATACCGATTTTTACATGTTTTTATGTTTTATACTGCTAAACTTTCATACTTTAATAGTTGTTATCCTGTTTTTTTTTTGTTTTTTTACTTAGTCCTGAAGATGGCCGAAACGTTGGCACGCAATTAAAAACTATGTTCCAGTTATTAGTATGTTTTTCTCCATGGTCCGCACCTCCCGATCAACTCCTCCTTGAATTAAACTTTTTAATAAGTGTGACAACGGTATAATGCAAATAAAATGAGAGGGTAAGATGTGAAAAAAAGTGTGAAACGTGAAACTTAATTGCTGTTTATAAAAATGTATTGTCGAATTTACCACGTTCCTTGAAAATGTCTAAAATAAATTAGACCGAACAGCATTATTAATTATTAATTTATGATAACCTAATGAACAGCATTAGGTTATTATTAATTTATTATTAAGTATTAATTTAAAGGTTATTTTGTATTTTTTTGGATCAATCAAATTTAACGCTGGTGAAACCGCTGGTAAATTGATTTTACTATTAAATTAAGTAAAAAAAATAACAACTTTTACTTAAAGTTATCCAATTTTAGTTGATATCTTCCAAGATCGATTGTAAAGCAATTATATCAAACCACTCATCTCCGGTCACTTGGCGAAAGAAATTCTCAATTGCCGTGGGGAAAGCCATTTAATTTAGAGCTTAGGACCTTTAATCTTTGTTTCTATCGTATTTACAAAAGAAGCCAAGTCAAAACAAACGTAGATGGCCGCCTTTGACCGCAATCTACCCTCGAGTATTTCAATAATAAAGGGCAAAGAAGAGGAGCTCCAGACAATAGGCACTAGGCAGGGCGGGTGGACAGGGCACGCCTCGCTGACCCACGACCTCCCTTTATTACTGGACTACCGCCAGCGGATTCTGCTTAATCGAAAACAAAACTCACTCAGCTGGATCCGATCCAATTCTTTTATAGCTTAGTCAACAATTATTGCTATTTACATACTCATAAACTCCTCAAAAATCCTCAGATTTCTCATCCTTGGACATTGGAATGACAAGGAGATAGTATAAAGTATGTGATTCAGGCGATTATAACGAATAGACCACGGAGGAAAATGAGCTATATTTGATGAAATCCTTGATTTCCGTTTTGATCTAAGTGCCTTAAATTTGCCTTTTTTTGTCATCTCTTCTTGTTTCAAAACTTGGAACTCTTTAAAAATCAGGCTCCTGAATAATGAAGTATGCGTTCTCTTCTCCAACCCTCCTCCCCAAAAAATGATATCCATGAGCAGCAGAACTCCTTCACTAAAGTCGTATTTTCACAAAAATAAAAATATTATAAATGTAGGGTAGTAAAAAAAAACAGTTGAGACCCACAAAAGACAGTTTCCTAGCATACCGAAATTTACCCATACTTTTATTATATTGTTCTGCCTCTCCGCTGACCTTCGATACCGGATTTCAGCTCATTTGACTCAACGGGGACCACAGTAGTTGAAATAGTCCAGATATCTTTGGCAATACTGAGTTGATTTCAATGAAACTTCTTTTGTTTTAAAGGTAATTTAATTTCCATTCAAATGCAACAGTCAATTTGGAGAGATTTTAAAGTTGCATAAATATTTTTTTAAATCGAAAACACGGAGGGTGGAGGAACCAAGTTGAGACCCCCAAAAGATACTTCCCTAACGACCAACTCAATTCACATATAAATTTTCAACTATATTAATTAATATGGTGGAGCTGTAGAGAGGCGCAAAACTTTAAAAACGGCGAAATTTCAGGCAACATACCGAAATTTTGACTGGACTTTACCCATGGTATCGTTCCGTCTGGAAGAAAGTACTACATACCTAATTTCAGCTCATTTGACCTAAAGGGGCTGCTGGAGGTGCTCAAATATAGCGGGAAAAAAAAATATATATATGTATGTAAACCTTATCTCCTAATTGTCGTTTGGTATAGATTACTAAATATTGTTTCTTCTTATGTTTACTGGTAAAACTACAGAATGATGATTCCAACATGGCGGACGTCTAGATTTTTAGGACCTGAATGATCTTAAAAATCTAGACCTCCGCCATGTTGGGGTTACGATACTGGAGTTTTACCGAATAAAGGAAATTGTTACTTAAAATGAAATAATACAGTAGAATCTCGATAATTCGTTTGATCTTCCATAATCATGCTCTAGTGGTTATGGAACGGATTGAAAACACAGTCCCACCGCTCACCGCTGACCTTCGACGCTCTGCTTCGAGATACATAAAATAATAATTTCTCTACAATGTACAATTAAAAACAGAATGCTTACGGAAAAATACAAATTGCTGTTTCTTTTTTTGTTTTGTTTTAATGTACTCAAGGCTGGAATGGGATGTTATCCTGCTCATTAACAACATTTTCTCCTTGGGTTTATGTATACATGAATTAGTTAGAGAAGCAACGAAATAATAGTTTCCCTTCACAAGCTGGAATTAAATCGGCGCAACTTCTGAATTTGGCACATAGACTGGTGGAAGGCAAGCCCGTTCATCGTTGATTATATTCTTTACCATACATTGAAATCCGTGTATAACGACCACATCTGTTAGTTAAATTATGTAATTTCGTTTAATTATAATAAATAATATATATAAGATAAACCATTTATAAAATAATTCGCTTACAATATAATACAAGGCTATATTTTATTCCAAAAATACTAAAATAGAAATTTTACATGTTGAAGGATTTCGTTTGTTTTCGAAATTACGAAAATTCAAGCACGGGTACAAATAATCGAGATTTATTCTTTTTTAAGTGAAATTATATTTCCTAAATATTCCGATGTGAGGTTAAGGTCGTTCTAAATGAAACACCTGTAGCCATTTGACGGGAAATGCTTTGTATTTGAACTTCGCTCGTTGTTGAAGAGTTCGCCGAAAAGTTGTAAATACAAATAGGAGTAGTGAATAATTAGATCGTTTTGTTTTCCACTTTGTACTTCAGACTTGCAGAGACTGTTGTTAAAATTTTCTCTTTCCTTTCTAGGAAACAAGTGTATCTAAAAGCATACTTTATTAATAGTTTTTTTTTTAATATAGCTTTTAGCCTACAAATGTTTTTTATTTATATCTATAGCCTTTTTTTCAAATTCACAATTGACTTCAGAAACTGTGTGTGTGTGTGTTATATTTTATTTTTATGTTAACACTACAGACCATGAAGATCTTTGGCCGTGCGATGTCGTCTTCTTACAGACATATTGCAGGAACACAGATAATCTGGAGTGGATCACCCAACCTTACGATGCTATGAACCGTGGTTTGCATAATGCTACTCATTGCGGAGTACTACCCATAGTTCCCTTTGGGGCTCTCATTGACTCTCTCGGGTTCAAGGAATTGACAAATTGATCTAGATCCACGGATTGCGTCTGCTCGGGGTAAGCAGGCGCACGAGGACCTATACTTCTATCCCCGAGAAAACACAACGTCTCTAGATCAAACTTTCGGACGGCTATTTGACATCCTGGAATCCTACAAGGTGATTCACAATTTAGGTAGGTGCATGGGGTAGGGTCATCCCTCCTACGCTTGTCCCGCCTAAGTAGCCTCCAGTAGACTGAAGGGCCTCACATATTCGAGGGGAGCGATAATTGCGTGACGAATCTTGGGCAACATGGTTTTCCCCGATGGGTAACCGGATTCGGGCGGTCACACATCCAAGTACTAACCACGCTCGACGTTGCTTAATTTTGATTACCTATTGCAAGCTTTTATATATATATATATATATATATATATATATATATATATATATATATATATATATATATATACAGGATGTATCAGGTGTGACGGACCATAGGCCGTCCATTAGATGATTCCACACCTCATTTGTAACAACAACAAAAATTTAGGCTATAGTCAAATTATGAGCTGAAAGGATTATATATTAATTTTGTATTATTTTAAGATTGCCATGTATTTTGTTCAATAGGAAGCGATCACTGAAAGACTATTTAAATTAAATTGTCATAGCTTATTACATTTAAAAGGGACTTTCGAATGCCTAAATTACGCTGATCTGTTTTTCTTATAAGCATGGTTTATTCGTGATATTTTTTTATCAGCCAATAGGAACTGGGCTAAATATTTCTCACTTTTTAGAAAAACTTTCTTTTTAATAAGCTTTAAGTCCTTGTTAATTAAGTTGAGGTATGTTGCAGAACACGTTGGAATTCGCCTCCCGTCCACACATGATTCTCTAAAATAACAGAAAGCAACCAACCTCTCGATGTTTCGCCAACTCAGACAGAAGACAAAAGAAAATAACATAACGTACATGAAGACAAAATGCAGCACATTTGTCCCTAGTTGATATCTGTTTACAGACTGCGTATGTGAGATATGATCCATTTTGTCTTTATAAGTGTATTTTTTTTTTTCTATTTTCTTGAAACCCTATGATGCCTGAATTGGCGGCATTTCGATAACTACCTTGCTTTTCTATTATTTTGCAGAAAATACTTCATTGTGTGGAATAATCCATTAATAACTTAGCAATTACTTTGTCTCTTTTTGAGATTTTGCTCTTCTATACTAAATATTTTCATTATTTTATTTTATTTTATTTCTTCTTTTTTTAAGATTTTTTTGCTCCATTTTATTTTATATCCATATTTACTATTATTATTTTGTATTATAATTTTTTATTATTTTTATCCACCATGTCTATGCTCTTATTAATATATCCATACTCTTCCACTCTTGCAACTATATCAAAAATAGACCGTGGAATACATATAATACTGTTATTGGTAATATACTAAATATTAACATTGTTGTTTGTCAGAAAACACCCCCTTGCTGTGAATTTCCTATAGTAATAAATACGTTGGATATTCTTTAATTTAATTTTATTGTTGTATCTTTTTATTTATTGTAAATACTGACAACCTAATCGTGAGGATCAATAAGTTTGCTGTTTTCCGGGTACAATAAGACCATCGCACTAAGGCCAATATATATAGTATTTAAATTTTATAATAATTTTCGATGTACTTTAATATGGTCAGTAAGATGATTACATTCTATTTAGATGTAAGTTATGTTACACCAAACAAATTATGGCAAAGCCCCTTTAGCATATTTTAACATGAGCGTTATCTAAAAGCGAGCAAGTAATCAAAGATTAAGATGATATACAAATGTTTTCATGTATTTTTTTTTTTCTCTTTTTCCCTTCTATAGTAACCCTTTGGGAGGGTCGTATATTTATGAAATGTACAGGCTTCATGCCGCAATAGGCATATTTTATGTATAGTAGTGTTTTAGTTAGATTATATAATAATAACATTATCAGTTGACATCCGCATGATGGTATAGAAGGATCAATCTAATTAGGGATTAATAAATTAAATAGAAGTGGCAAATAATTTATCAATCCCTAATAATAACATTGATTGTTGAAGAAATATAAATATAGGAATACACATGAAGAAAACAGTATGAAGAAAAAATAAGAAAACAAAATAAACATCATAAAACAAAAAAGAAAAATGTCCAAATAAAAATATTGAATCTTAAACTAAACTTTAAAATATTGACAATTAAACAAAATACTATAATTTTACAATTTAACTAAAAAATACAATTAGATAAAATAATTAAGCAATAATTTTACAATTTAGCTAAGTTATATGTAAAATATAAAATTATATAACATATATACAATAAGTATATGTTATAAACTATACAACTAAAACAAAAATAAGAATATATACTAAAAGCATAACTAAACTAAAAATAGGAATATATAATAAAACCATAACTAATATAAAAATAAGAATATGAATTTACTAAAACCATAACTAAACTAAAAAAATAAAAATAAAACATATATACAACATACAATCATATATATAAAATATACAATTAGAATATACTAAAAATATAGAATATTGAATGTACTGAATAATATTGGTACTTAGATAAACAGTAAATCAGAAGGTAATTAAATAAAATGTAAATAGAATAAAGATAGAAAATCTAAACCACCACAAATTAAAGATGGTGGGAGTTAAGATTTGAGTATTGTTATTGCAGGTTGATTGAAATGGTTAATTTTAGCAGCTCCTTACGGTATTTGCTAAAGAATTTTTTCAGGAGCAGGCCAAGTGTCTCCCATTAATCATGATAGTCTTAATTATGTTCGCTCTGTTGTTTTCTCGTAAGTTAAATCGGAATATGGTGCGTTGAATGTCTTTGTAGTCTGTCCGTCACATGCATGTTCATCGTTGCATTGAAAGATGAAGCAATGTGTTGTGTGTAATTTACTGATACTGATACGAATAATTGCACCATTATCTTTTGAATTATTCGATTATTATAATCATTGTTTTAACTATCATCAGTCACAGCATCCTACATGGGTCCTATTACGTTTAAACTGCCTGTTAGATATCTCTTATTTTCCACGAACTACATTATTAGAGTTTGTCATTAATATTAGTGATCCCTTTTATTATTTAGTTGGAGATCTTCCTGCAACTAAAAGTCACCGTTTGTCTCTCGTGATTTTTGGAACTAATGATGGACCATTGTTGGCAAATAATCCATTATTGCTGGAACAGACCTCGCTGATGAGCAGCTGGCCATCATCAGATACCTTGCAACTGCTCCAGTCTCACCATCTGTCATTCTGCACCATTCCAGGCTTAGGGTGGGTGGTACTTACGGCAACTCTCCCTAGATCTCTAGATGAAACAGCAATTGAAATGTACTCAAAGGGAATTAGATTTTAAGGATATCCTAAAGGATTAGAATTCCACCTAATATTTCTAAAAAGTGTCGGTAAGCGTTCAGTTATGAGTAATGTGGATCTGTTTTTGTAAATAATAATTTTATTATTATTATAAAATAACGGACGATTTGTCTTTTCCGGGCAAGATAATTTTATTTTAAACATTTAACTTAATGATTTGCTGCACTTCAGGTAAAAAAGTATTCAAATATTTCCTAATAAGCTATGCATTCAAACATGTAATTTAAAAAAAAAAGATTCCCCGAGAAAAAAATTAAAAGAAAACCATGATAATTCAAACCAATACCTCGTATATCAAAATCAACAACTTTTAAGGAAACAAGAATACTGTTTTAATTTAAAATTTTTAAATATACAAGTTTAAAACTTTGTTTGCTTAGTTTAACATTGTACATATTACAATATGAGCTTTTACGCAATTAATAATTTTTTATTACGCTTGATATTGTACTTCTTATGCAATCTTGAGATCAAATATCACATTGAATAGCAATTTCATCGTTTCGGCTTCTTATCCCCATCATCAGGCTACGAAATTCTCTGCAATACTTCACACATCGTGTGTACACAGATATAAACTGAAGGGAAGCTAATAAATTTTTCATATATTTAGCATAATTTTTAGATTGTTGTTATAAATTAATTTTTAATATAATATTATTGAAAATGATTCAATCCTTACCAAGTAGTCCAAAATAAATTAATTTGATTGCTTGACCATTTTTAATTTTTTAAAATAATTAGTATATTGATTTCTTCCTGTTTCTAGAATTAAATACCATTTAGGATTTTTTTTTTCTTGACCCTTTATAAATGGCACCTATTTTTCTTCAGTTCCAGCGGCCAATTTCAGTAAATGTAAGCATTTGCGGTTTCGTTGATACGACTTAAAAATATCAAAGAAGCACCATTTTAAAGGAAATGTTATAAGCTAAAAAATGTATTCCTTAGTACATTTGATTTATTCCTACACCTAATATGATAGAAACTGACCTGAAGTTTAAAGTTCAAATTTAAAAATTTCCGTTTTCTAACCGTTTTTTATTTGAGAAGGAATATTACAAACAGCTTACTTTTTTTGTGTGGTGGGTAGGAATAAATATCAATCCTACTAAATGTATTCTTGTTTTTTTATGATTTTTCGAAATTAAAGCTTCAATACCTCCTATGGGACTGGAGTTTTAAATCTGAAATTCAGAAAAGTTAGTGTTTTAGAAGAAGTTTATAGTAAATAAAAACATTTCTTGGTTAAAGCTTGGTAACTGTTCGAAAAGAGGGAAAAACACGTTTAGCAAACAGCAACCAGGTAACGTCTGAGTAGTTGCGAGTAACATTTTACATACTACAATTAATAATAAATATTTTTCAAGCAAAAATATTTTCTTACAAAATTATGAAATAAAATATGAACTTAATATTGAATCAGGTTAAAGATAACATAATTATTACACAAAATTATATTTTTTTTATCTGAAGATTAATGTTTAAGGTAATATTTATATGATAGGCCTGTATTATTTTTTACTAGCCTATAGTAATATTTTAATAATGTGTTTTGTATTTTTCTTATTTTGGATTCCGGTTTATTAGAAACTCTGACATATCTTCACAGTTCTTTTGTAATTGAATGAAAACGTTCTGTTTCTGTTGTTCATTTAAGTGGTCTTAACTTTCTTAACACATAGGTCATTAACACGCATTCTTTATCATTTACTAATTTTTCAAATGCTGTTCGAGGTTTTGAAGGATGGAAAAAATGGACTAATACATTATTATACTCTGTGCTGATATAGGGTACTTCACCAATCCACCACTGTTCATCATAGTCATTGGCCGAAAGGATTATTGATGACAATTTTTAAATTGAGTGGTCTTCAAATGAATCAGAGTTTAACACATAACAAGTTTAACATATCATTTAATAACATCTACTGAAATTGGTAATAAGGTTGGTCATTACCATTTTAACTACTACTTCATCTAATACTATTATTATACTTATCATGCATGATAGTATCTCTGAAAATGCCGAACAGTTTCGTTTACATCATTTACACAACTTTTTTCAAATTACTAAAATGTATTGATGGTTCATCATTATTTAAAAAAAATATGGTATAATAGCGACTGTAAATTTTCCATGTATTCCGGAAATACTTACGAATTATACTAATAATTATACTCTTTAAAAAAAAAAAATGAACATTTCTTTTGTAATGTTTCATAATGATGGAAATTATATTTATAAGAAATTATTAAATAACAAAAAATAAAGATGATAAAATGCCTCGTTAAATTGAAAACTTCCAGAAAAGAAGAGTCCTTCAGGCAGTAAAATTATGAGAAGAGAAAATAAGAAACTGTTATAAATGAAAAAATAAAATTACTTATTAAAAAAAATACTGATTTGGTAAAAAATGGAAGAATGTATAGCCCGCCTACCAAATGATTGAATATTCCGATTATTATATAGCACATCTATGTTTGAAAGTTTTAGCTCAATGCTTATTTTGCAAAATGGAAGATTAAAATAAAGAACCCAAAAACACAGGCAATCATCTTAACGCTGATCATCCATAACTCATAATAAAGTCATAAATGGAACCACAATTCCATGGGCTCAGTCTATCTAATTAGGTAGGCTTAGAACAGGACAAATCTTCATAATTTATCAAACATACGCACAACACATGCAATAGAGCTAAAACCATTAGGATAAGTAAATAAAACTGAATTAAAATAAACATAGATAAATGGAAAACATAAACATTTGAAATTACTTTTGCCCATATATGATAATTTGGGTTGTAAACATTCCTAATTTAGGTTAATTATCGTCATAACCACGTTACATTTCAGTGATTGTTGGCCATATTACATGTGAGTGGCGCAGCTGGGCATTAGCCGAAGATAATGATCTAGAAGAAATGCGATATTTTCTGTTCATTTTTCATCCACGTCAGCGCCCATCACACTAACGCTCCCGCTTCTGAAGATTCTTTACTGCGAATCCTTTATCTTCCATCACATGGGGGTGGTGAGTCCGGCCTGGAAGATCATAAAAAGTGAGTGCGAGCGACCCTGTGATGCACCCTAGGATGAGGTACCGCTATCGCCCATAGGGTACCACCCCTCTTATCCGCCAATAAGGAAATTGCTTTTGTGAGACAGGGAGCCAATCTCCTCATAGATGGGTCTAAGTGATCCGGAGAAAATTTAAAAAAATACTCTTCAGCCCCTACGCTGATCAGGCTTGATACTGTTCGAAAGTGATGAAGGCAGAGGTATACAAAGTTTAAATTCAATTCCAGCCGGCGACAATGAGGCTGTTTGGGACTGCACATGTGCCCACTAGATCAGGCAAGCTTTATCGGCCCACCTCCTTTTGTTGAATATTTAACGCATAGGGTTTGTGGCGTGTTTCTAATTTGGGTTATTTAAATGGAAAAGAATATATCAAAAGGAGAAGCAATAGTGGATAGTCATAAGTATCTACACACACACACACACACACGCATATTTGAGAATTGCATAGTTGTGACAAGGAAGAGATAGATAAAGGAATTAGAATACTCCTATAAAAATAAACAGTGTACATAGTTTTCAATCTATTGGCAATGATATAAGATAGAAATGTATTGACAAATAGGAGTAATAGAAAAATATGATATTCTGATGATAGGAATAAGATACCGAAACAATATAAATGAAATGATAAGTTTGTTAGTGAAAAATAAATCAAGTAAAGTATGTCCTATTCACTTGAAAGAATATAAATTCAGCCATGTTATAGCCTCTATTGTTCAGTTTAGGCTAGTGTATTCAAATATTAGTGTACCGACTGAATTACAGAAAAAAGAAAGATATAACCCTGTAACCCTTAGGGAGTTTTCACACACACACACACCGATAAATCGGATGCAAGAAACATACGACACGACTTCGATAATGATCGGACCGTGTGAAAGGTACAAATGCTTTCTGCGTAAACTAAATAGAAGTCTCGGGCCGACTCCGAAAATATTCAATAATTCAATGGTGGTCGTGCTAATCCTGCACTATACATTCCAAACAGGATTGATTTTTTTGAATTCAGTGGTAACATTTTAAAACAGCTTACCTCTAGGGTTTGAATCCATATTTTAGAAAAAATCTAAACCTAAAGGTGTGGAATTTATTATCTGCTGAACACTGACAACCACAATGATAAACTATCACTGAAGATGACCTAAAGGAATTAGGCTTCGAATCTTTACTTGTTTATCTTAGTTTGTTGGTTTTTCAATCGGCTAATACGGTAATTTCCAATATCCCTGAACTTTAGTCTGACTTTAGAATTAAATTTTATAACAAATATCTTCCAACAATTTTTTTTACTTTTGTTCCGCTAGATTGTGTTGGACAGCCCACTGTGCGCCGGTTCGAATCCGGGCTCGGCAGGTTGAAATATATTTCGTGGCGGATCCATGGGATGATTCTCAGCCTTCCCACCCTGATTGGAACAGGTTGGTAACCTGTAGGAATAACCCGTCCTGCTTACGTTAATAGGAGGAGGAAAGGACGATAAACACCAATTAAAAAAAAGTTTAAGTGCATTTATTTTATGCAGGATTTAAACCAAATAAACAAACAAATAAGAATTATTCCTCATACCAAGTTGTTCATCTTCTGCACCCCTTTCGAAACCTGATGATTATCTTAAGGATTTGATATGTTGTGCATTTAACTTATTGTTATATTTTAAAAGGTCTGATAATAGGTATGCATTTATAACGTAACTAAAGTAAAATAATGTTAGTAAAAAATATGAAAATATGAAAGATTGGCTGCTCCCTAGCATTCGCTGACCGTTAGAAAAATTTGGCAAATTATTCTGTTAAAAGACAGACCTGATGTGACCAATATATTACACCATCAAGTAATATTTCTTAAATTGCAATCAAATTATCACATGATATTTATCTTTAACTACAATCAGATGTAATATGTATACCAGAATAAGGTATCTCAAATCTGTCTTCTATCAGGACCATAAAGTTGTTACGATTTAAATAAGAAATGTCTTTAACTTATCGTCACTAATGACACGCTTCTATTTTTTCTGAAATCGAGTAAGGTTATTTCTGCATTTGTGTATATTTTCACGTAGAAATTTAGTTTCATGATTTGAGTAATGTTAACATATTAATTACTTTTTGGAGGCTATACTAAATGAAGTCCGTTCGTAACACGACACCATATGCAATGAAAGTAACATGAAATAAGAGTTATGTTAGTTCGTAATAAATGTCGCAGTATATTACCAATTTTTTTTTATTGGTTTTCTCTCTGCTATGACCTCCTTTCTTCTTGTAACATCCTTATTTTCTCTGCTTCACTTCACTTTGCGTATTATATCCACTCACTGAGGTCTGTTCCATTGTCCATATAATTAGCTCTCTGGCTTCATCCCGTGGCAGAGAGGCTATAGCCAACTTAGTTCAGTTTCAGTTGGAGAGGTTCTATCGGATAAGGTCTAACTTCTTAAGGAGTTGAGTTCCTCAACTGATTATAAGCCAACATATTGTTTGCGATCTCAATGACAATATCAAATTATTATGATTCCCTTAATCGGAACGAATTTGAATTATAATTCAACAAAATCATAAATTATTTACAATTTCACGAACTCACTAATCGATATGTATGTCTCATACTGGCAGACATTAACTTACTTAATTATTGTTCGTTTATAAACCCTGATACAAGGAGCTTTCTGTATGTCAATATACAAGGATAAATGGGAGGGGCTGAACTTGCAAGGATCCTAAATGTGTAATGGAAGGCACTCGACTACAACACTTTACAACACTAGTTTTCTATATTCATAGGCGACAACTTCCCTAATAATGCTCAAATGCTCGGTATATACCGGCAAACGGACAGATTAAAAACCTTCCATACAATATTTTCTCAGTGTTTTGAGCTCAAATTGTTTCAAAGCCTTCGCGGGATCTTACTGAGTAATTTCAGCCAAACTTGAAAATCGGTTGAGACGCTCGCTCAAAAAACCGTGATTGGTTGGTTACATCCCGCGGTTTTTCACGGTTTCGTACACCTCTACTGCACCATCAAGTTGTGTAAGTGGGTAGAAAATTTGTATAGGAATTGCATTGGTGTTAGAGAAGTGCTCCTTGATGGTCTCAACTTTTTTCTCCCACCTCCGCCATTATGGTATTTTCAATTATGTATTTTAGTTAATTTTAAAATACTTAATATTTTATATTTTATAATTTAAAATACGACTTTAGTAACAGATTTCTGCTGCTCAGGCTCGTTTTTTTTAATTATATATTTGCAACGCACCTAACAAATTTGATATTGTTGTGTAGTTGTATTCCTCGATATAAATGATTAAGAAAATCTTGGTTTAAGTTTTTCATTAGGAGTGAAGCAGGAGATCCCTAGGCCATTTTATTTTTAACGTGCATTCAGATCCATCGGGTAATAGAGGAAAGGAGTAGCAGCAGTGGATTGGGATCAGTACGGGCAAATAAAATATTGTGTATTTATCATGTTAGTAAGATATTAATATTGGTATGTTCTTGCTTTTCGAAATGGTGTGATATTATAATCAGCTCTTTTTCGATGTAGTTAAACTAAACATATTTGCTATTGTTTCAGGTATGTGTGCGGTTGTTCATTATACTTAAGCTGTAAGTACAATAAATTTATCTATTTAAACAGTAAATTATGGATGTCTCCCCTCAATGATGCCATTCCCTTCTATATATGTTTTTGTTTGCTATTATTTAATTAGTACATAAGTTGGAGGAGATTGGGACGTTAAATCTTAATGTACTCAAACTAGAATATATGTAAGAGTATATATTCTAAATTAGCCAAGTGTCACATTAACAATTAACACGTATTATGTACTATGCGAAAGAAAGATCTTCCTATATCGATTTTATTAATGATTATTAGGGCAAGAGTCATGCACTGACGCTCCGGAAAATCTTTTTTCTTCGATCCCTTGTTCCCTATTAAAATTTGTTCTTTAAATTAATCCTTTTTTTATTTATGACCCTTATAATGTTTTTAACGCTTTTAAAACCGCCACAAATTTTTTCATTGCTGCACCCTTATTTCTATTATAGTAATCTTTGCTTATTATTTTCCTGATCTCTGGGCGGTTCTGATATAAATCTATTAACCCTTCGCTGGTCACGCCTGGTTTTGTATCACGACCGGTCGCGCCCCGTCCTGAGGACGGGTGATCCTTACACCATGATATTTTATGTTTATTTTCTTATTTGGATACATATATTTCTTCATTTTATTAGATCTACTTTCATATCATTGAAAAATGTCTTTATGCAATAAGTATAAATTCCATATATTATTTAGCCTTTATTTCAAATAAGGAAATTTTAAATACAATTTATGAGATTAAATTACATTTCATTTAATAAACTACAGAAATGATAACAGTAATCAAATCTAAAATTTAATAACTTACAGCATAATATATTTTATCTAAACAAAAACAGTTTTGTAATGAAATCATTCATTACCTTTGATGTCCCTATCAATACGTTTACATTTATATTCAACTATTTATGAAACCTTATATCTTTCACTCTAAACCACTACTAGTAAACGAAAATTTTAATGTATTTTATTCATAAGAATTCTTTCACCATCATTTTATCGGTTGGATTTTGAGTCGTTTCTTCAGATTCCTTCGGAAACGTTCAAATGGAAACGTTTTAGATGCTTTTCTACTAGTCGTAGAGTGAGATTTTTCAAGAAAATATGAACGGTCGCGCTTCGTCCCAAGGACGGGTACCGGAATTTTTGTGGAAAAAATAATTGCTGATAAAAATAAAAAATGTTTCCGTTTTCAAAATCATATTTTTGATACTTTTATCTTAAAATTACTTCCAACATCGAACGTGATAGACCAAGAGCCCGTGCTAAAACATTGTCATTTTCTGATGAAAACTTTGATATCAATTTTTTGATTCCTTTGCATTTAAAAAATAAGAGTCTGCAAGTCGGATCATCCTACCCGAAAAAATGGTGGCCAAAAACACTCGAAATTTTATGATAATATTTTGTTAAATTAAAAGATATCAAGTTCTACTTCTAATGAGAACCACCACATAATAATTTGGTTAACTGGTATGGTCGAAAACCACGGTCATAACCAACGATTTTGTCAAAAACAGGGACAGAGTAGTATATTTGAGTCTGCTGCATGGAAATGATTTCTCTAAGAGAAAAATTTGTACAATAAAAGTTGTGGAGCATCAAATTCTGCGTCCATTGAGCATAAAAACAAAAATTAAATTAAAAATTAAAGTACACATCTCGAAATTGGCAATCTCCTAATCTCCGACTATTGGCATTTCGGCCCAGTTTGGTTTACAAAAATTGCAGTAATTTTAATTTTCATGTATGTTGTATGGATTTTCTAACTAGTAAAAATCTAAGTTTTTTACTTGCTCCGTTTTGTGCGTTTTTCGCCATCTTGAAAAACCGCAAAGAAGAAACTTTTCTTTCAGTTTTTCCAATATAACTCGCTTAAAGTGCATTTTAGGTAAACATTTGTCAGTACCAGTTTTAAATAACGTTAATATTTGGAATAAAATAAATTGTTTTAATATTTGGAATAGCCACTTAAATACGGGACCGTGAAAATCTACAAAAATGTGCAAAAAGTTGGATGTATCAGTGTTTTCGGATTTGATATAATTTATTTCAAGCACACTTTTTATAAAACTACAGACACGTATTTTTATAAAACTACAGACACGTAACAACATTACAAAGAGGCATGTTTCAAAAGGTTGACCAAAAAATTTCGAAATTGTAGTACTTTTTTTGGTTTTTCAGCTATTTTAAGGATGTAATCCATCGAAAAAGTTATGGTAAATTCGAAGTTCAATTTGAGGGTTTTTAATTCAATATACTATACATTTTGTAGTAGAATAGTAGAATTACGTTCCTCCATATGGGGTGTTAGTCATAAAAATTTCCAGAATTTTTAAAAGCTCTTAGCTCCATTTCTTTAAATATTATCAAACAAGAATAGGTAACATTTAATAGTGAAACTGTTAGAGGTTGCAAAAAAGTTTTTCGTATTAAGACTTCAGGCGGAAGTACAATAAGCCTGTAAAGTTAACCAATTTTGTGTGTGAGTTTATGACGTCACCCCTCAATGAATAAAATGTTGCATATTATTTAATTAGTTCGATCTGTCCAATTATGAATTTCTTAAACATCATTTTAATCTGCGCATGACATCAAATAACCATCCTAGTACATTAGGCAATACATTTTATATTTCTTACTTTTTTAAGAAAGATCATGCCGGAATTCCTATTATCAGTTTGTTTCTTCTCCTATCATCAACCTATTACAACGTAAGCTAAATGTAAATGAATATAATCTATTTCAACACTTACACGAATTTTTTTTTCGCCCAAAAATAAGCACTGCAAGTATTAATACTTTTTCTATCGAAGCACTTTAGGAAGTCAAATACTTATTAACAACAATTAACAATTGTGACATTCAATCAATTTTATTCTTCGAAACAATTTCTAAAAAATAAGGTATATTAAAAGAAAATTTCTATCCAATAAAAATAATAATGAAATTAATAAAAAATTACCCAAAAAATGATAATATAGTAATTTATATTATGGAGAATAATAGCAATGAATGTAAAGAAACAATGATATAAAGACATTTCACAAATTAATGTATGTTTCTGGATTGACAGATAACAAACAAAAGATTTTTAAAGAATATGACCATTTCGTTTTTAGATTAGGCCTATGCAATAATAATAAATTAGAATTTCATATTAGTAATCTGAAAGACAGCACAGACCAGTTAGATAAACAAAATGTCATTTACCAATTGAATTGTGAAAGAGTTTGCATTGGGGAAACTTCAAAAAACCTAAAAACAAGAATATAACAACACATTTCCAATTTCAATAATACTCAAAATATTAATGCAACAGCTTTGGCTAATCATAGCATTAGACTACCACATAAATTCAAATTTAAAGAACAAAAATATTAAATATCGAGAACAAAACAAGAAATAGAAAAATATTGGCATCTGCATTTACTTTACCAAAAACAATAAAATAACAGTCAATTATGAAACGGATACAATAACATTCGGCATCCGTTATGCAGATATAATCAATAAGATAAAAATAAAACAAAAATAATTCATAACAGTAAAATTAAATTAATAATGATAATTGGTTGGAATGGAGTGATTATATATTTTAATATAATAAAAAAATATTTTAATACATTGATTAGTAAATTTAGACATAATGTGTGGTTTGTTATTGTTTATTAGATAGGTAATTTGAATATAACAGTGAGCTTATCATGAGTACATAGCCTAATAAGATCATTTCACAGCTTATCAAACAAGTGTGAGCTAATGAACCCTTTTTGTAACATTTTGGACAAATACAGTATGCTGTATACAGTATCATGCTGACTAAAATGTAAAATAATTATTAATGTAATGTGGAGTAGCTATGGATAATAAATATATTTAGATAGGGTTGTATGTTTATACATAAAAAAAATGTGATTGTTAATGTTGCTGCAATTGGTTTTTATTTTATTATATTGCTAATTTTTAGAAAGTAATCCTGAAGATGGGGAAATAATCCCAAAACGTTGACATAGTTGTGGATAAATGGAAAATATATGAAATATTAGAAGAATAAAATTTATGCAAAGTCACAATTGCTAATTGTTGTTAATAATACTGTAATTAATTCTACGAGTTAAAAACCCCTCGCTTGTGTGATAGACACAGACAGCCTCTGTACTACTGCTTTGACAAATGTGATTTTTGTCGTGAAAAACTTTCATCTAAATGGTTTAGGTACCTTAGCACTTCGGTTTCGAAAAGTCTTTAGTTCATAAAATTCGAAATATAGTGAACATGTAATTATGATGTGAAAGTCGATTAAACTGATTATTAATTGGCTGTTCAGTTTCGCAATTAATTAATATTTTAACATTTGTCTGTAATTTCAAATTATTTAAGAATTTATATAATACCATCTAATTATAAAAGCTACAAATTTTAGAGTTAAATACCACCTTATTAATGCTTTTCTTTCCTTTTTTTTAATAGTTTCCAATGTCAATCAATTTTTCCTCCTTCAAACAAATGACGAAAAATCTCATTATTTTCTTTTCGTACGCTATCAAAGACGTAATAGCGTTATTAAATTTAAACCAGAATTACCCTATAAAGAGTTCGTTATTTATTCAATGCTGTATTTCCCCAAATAGACATTCACTGGCTATTAACTGAGATTTCTTGAGCTTCACCTTTAAAACTTTTTTCATTACATATTATTCGTATTCGCTCTTTTGTGTTTTTTGTTTTATCTACACATATTTTCTACGTAAATAATGCTGCAAATTTCTATCATTAAATTGAATGTACATCAATTAATCATTTTTGTAAACTAATAACACTGATGAAATCAGTAAAGCATCGTTATAAATATTTTATAAACAATGCTTCATAAAACTGAAAAAAATATAGCATTTTACATTTTCTAATCATAATAATATTTCTATGCCAATGTTAGTATTTTAGAACCATGCTTCATAATCATAAAGAAGCACTAGGAGTTTATACCCTTACAATACTACCTGATCGATTTTATAATTTATTTTTTATCAACTTTCAGACGACATATTTTTTTCATATATATTCAAGTATTTATATTTTTTCAACTTCATTTAGTAAAACAAAATTGTCTTTAACCCCGCTATTATTAAATTTATGTTTTCATTACGACAGTTCCCATTATCTAATCATCCATTTAAGTAAAAACTTGATGATATCATATTTTTTAAAGTTATCAGAACTTTAGATGCCTATAACTGAACGAATTGAAATTATAGAAAAATAATTAGTTGGATATTTTCAATATTGAACAGAGATCTCGATCACTATAATGTTTAACAGGATAATGGCCCAATACCCAAAGCAAAATTATCGATAGGATAGAATATTTAAAATGAATATTAATTTGTACAATCAGTACAGTGTTGTCGCCCACAAATTTAGTAGTTGCATCTATTCGAAGTTTCAGTTTTAGTATAATGCAGTGTTTCTCAATCTTTTAATATTTACGACCCAATTTTCATCGCACCTCCTTCCCCCTATCTCCCCATACAATAATTTTCCCTGAAATCGTGCTGTGATCCTAACATTAGTTTCTATTTATCTTAGTTTACATAATCACATAATCCATATTTCGATTCTAATTCTCAAATACATTATATATCAATTCAATATTCAAAATATTTAAGCATAGATTTGTCTCGAATATTCTTGAACGTGAGCCCAAGGGAGTCACTAAAAAGTATTAATCATGTTTTTAATTTAATTTTGATAAGTTAATTATTAAATACATTGAGCAATACCTATTTATAAGTGTATTATATCAGTGTAAAGTGTATTTTTTTTTTTTTTATTATGTCAGCATTTTTTCTGTGCTTGCGCCCTCCCCTTTATTTACATCACACCCTCTAGAGGGACGCGCCCCCACCACCACTGGTAGTGGTGGAGAACCACTGGTATAATGTTAATACTAAAAACATTATAAAAAATTAAAAACTAGGAAAATTTCATAGGTTCAGGTCACACAGTCTTTGTGTGTGTTGGTTTTGTGCCAGTTGTGAAACGGAATTTCATGGTATTACTGTAGCTGTGAGCCACAAAACGAGGTAAATCACTATTAAACAGTTTTGGAGTAATTTATTCAATAATTCATCTAACCGTTTTGTGAAACAGAGCAGAACTTTCGTTTTCGTCATTTTTTTTAATTGAACGTGATACATTTGACCTTTTAATTAATCAAACCAGCTCCAATGTTTACATAGTTCACTAACCTGTTGAGGTTAGTCTAATTGGTTCTGACAGTGTTTAAGACTAAAAGTGAACTTTTTAATTTAAATTGTAAGCCATGTATGAAAGATATTGTATTTAAATGTGCTAAGTGTAATAGTAAGGAAAATGGAGAGGAAGCATGCTTCATTTAGTTGGCAGGTGTTCTGTTTTAAATTTATTAAGGGAAAAATATTTAGGAGAAACTGTATTAACAGAAAAAAATTAATTGAAATTTTAAATGGAAAATATTGGAATAAGTTATTTATGTTTAGGAAATGTGCTTTAAATTACAGAAAATTTTTAATCAGTGAGTTTAATTATACCATCTAGATGGACACTTCACCACTGTATGAGTATATAAATTTTGATATACATCCTTATTGTGTGATTTGTATATAAAAGAGCGAAATAAGAGAAATATATAAATAAAACACGTTTATCTTTCTATCATGTAGTTTAATAGCATGCATCTTTTTTTCTTAAGGAATCTTTATGTTATGTTCATACCATTGTTGTCATATAGCATTGTAAATATCGTGGGCGTAACATTGTTTTTCTCGTTATTCTTTTTTTTCTTGCTTGAAGTTTGCCCTACCCTCTGATTGCCAAGTTTTATTACCCAACAAGTACGAGTAGGTATATAAAGGGGCACTCAATGAAGGCGTGAGCCCGTGTAAGGATCCTATAGAGCTGGTTACCTGCAGTAGTCCCAATTCTACCCTCTGGTCAGATCTGACCCTCATCAGCATTCATCGCTCTTGGACCGTGCAGCAATTGTGGATACGGTCCGCTGCTCCTGAGGACGCCTCTGCAGATGTTCCTATTGCTGAGAACTCTTTTGGTTTTTTATACTCTCCAAGCCGGGCTACTGTCGGATCTAAACAACATTGTCTGAGCTGTCAGCTTCCATCACAGCTAGTTGGCAACCCATTCTGCCGGTTTATTCGAACGTATTATGGCTTCCTACCGCATCCGTCAAAAATTGAATCCCTACGCTTCAGCGAATTTCAATAACTATCTCTCTATTGCCAGACCCTTCACATCCGAGATATCAGATGTGAGCACATCGAAAATTATTTCTGCATATCTCAAATAGAAATAATGTCTATTCATTAAACCTGGCCAACATGAAAATTCAAAGTGTCTTTAGGATGAACAGTGAAAATTCTAGACAGCTTTGTAATATATAAACACTAATTCAAATTTGTTAACCAAAACTATTGAATACTTTAAGGGTATATTTAACCATGCACTTAGTAAGCAATGGGTTCATCACTCTATTTTACGAAAGATTAAACAAATTAGCAAACATAAGTAAAGAACAATATGAAAGAATTAATTGAAATAAATATTTTTCTAAGTCCTATACGTTAATAATAAATGTATCTGAATTTTCTTATATTGTTTAAAATATAATTGATTAATAATGAAGTTGTTTACACAATGTAGAACCACAAAAATGAATATTTCATATTGTACTTTAAAAAAACTAACAAAAAAACAGATGTATTCATACATTATCTCAACAAACAAATATCTGATGTGGGCAAACACATGACTTCCTTGTACGCCTATTAAATTATAAATCTGTGGCTCAAAAAGTGATACTGAATTTGGTTACTAGTTTCCGAAGATTGCCGTAAAAACGACACTCGGCGTCCCGTCATCCATCTATTGACACACACACACACAAACACACACTCTTGTCACTGGAGGTCTCATTCCGTTATTATATGTCGTTTTCCTTAATTAGGTAACTAGTTTCCAAGATATTTCTTCAATTCCATGACAGCAATAAAACTGTCAATATCACTGGATAAAGCATTAGAAATGGACAGTTTCGACATTTTAAGCGAAAAATCCACTTAACTAATATCTTATTCTCATGATGAAGACTTGTTGATCTCACAAATTGGGAAGAAAACTACTATTTTAGACTCAATTTTAACACTTAAAACAAGTAATAAAAATATTAAATTGGATTGGAAACCAAATTGCGTTTGTAACCTATATTACCGAAACATATAATTTCTCTTTTATTTTAAATATAATTTTTGATGTAAGCTTATTATGACCTTCAAGTAAAGTACCCTTTTCCGCTCACAAATCTTATCCAAAATCTAGTAAATACATTTGCATCGACATAAAAGTCCTATTTACCAAATTTGAGATGTCTTACATTATATTTTAATATATTTTTTGACGAATGTCTAATATGACCTTCAAGTAAAGTACCACTTCCGGTTTTCCAATTTAGACCAAAATCTAGTATGTTATTAAAATCAATATACAAGTAATAAATAATAAATTTAAGAAGTTTTGCATAGTATTTTAATATAATTTTTGATAAAAATCAATTATGACCTTCAAGTAAAATACCACCTCCGGTGATCAAGCAGTGACCAAAAAGGGAGGTTCACAACTAGATTTTATAACAATCCTAAATACAAAATTTCAACTTTCTACGGCTAACCGTTTTTTAGTTATGCGAAATACGAACGTATTTACGCTGTGAAGACGCCACGACGTAACTAGTCAAAATGGATTCAGGGATGGTCAAAATCGATATTTCCGTTGAAATCTGAAAACCGAAAATTTTCGCGAATTTACTTCGTACAAGGAAGTAATAATCCAATGGAAGATACTTTTATTGATTCTTTTTTATATATCCCTGCCAGTTACTTTTAGTAATATCATTTAATTTAAAATAGTATAAAGTTCATTTCCTGGATATTATAATAGCTTAATAAATAAATATTAATATTTTAAAATCATTTGTACTTTTATTTTATATAATTTAATTCACTGATATTATTAAAATTAACTGCCGGGAATATATCAAAAAAGACTCCATTTATTTTTAATGGGTTACAAATTCCTTATTGAATAGAGCCGTTGATAACCTAAGAGTCGCACAGTAAGAAATTATTGAAACTATGAAACTAAAATAAAATACATCTATCGTTGAAGCACATATTTCAGAATGGTTAATTATGTACTTAATATAATAATATTAACTAATAAACACTAAATGTTAAATTAACTAAGTTTTATTTTTCTCACATAAACCAAAATGTCCAAATCTGGAGCATCATTTAGTTCCATGTTAAACAGTTGGAGCCCTTTGAATTAAACACGGAGATGTATTCCATGGAAAAAACATTTTTTGCAATTTGTGCAATAAAAGTGTGCCGTGCGAAATTGTTTTTCAATTCGACCGATTTGAAATTTAATATAATAATTTAAGATCGGAATGTAACAATAGTTTATTGTTTACTGTAGGGTTGCATGTGATGATCAGTGAATTTTATTACAGTTGTAGACCATTCTCAGGACTGTTCGAAGAATTTGTTCAAATCTAAAGACACTTTCAAGGAAGTACTTAGTTTTATATCAGTTGCATCTGGTATTCCTTTATTTGATCTAGTAAAAATCTCTTTTACACCTGCTTTCCTTTATTTGATCTAGTAAAATCTCCATTCGCAAAAGCAAAAGTATTTTACAATTATTTGAATTTTTAAGAATTATTTAGTTATAAACAAATTCTATCTAAAATTCGTTGAATAAAATTTGTTTTTCAATTTACCTGTGTCTTTATATATTTATATATTGTAAATTAAAATTAAAAGTCTTAAAAAAAGCAATTTAGATAATAATTACACCTTTATGTAGATTTTTGTACGATTCTGACATTTATCATGTATATTTTCCTGCATATTACTGCAGGTTTTACTGCATATTTGAGGACTTTTTACTGCATATTTTGACCTTTGTGGCTGCATATATCCGGTCTTCACTAATAACATCGAACCGTGTGAAAACGCTCTGACGCCCGTCGATGCAGGAAAGTGAATGAGTTAGTAAATTATTATTTATTTTTTGACTTGGAAAGATAATATCACAAATAAACTAGCATGCAATAACCATTATAATATATATATATATATATATATATATATATATATATATATATATATATATATACAGTAGAGCGTCGATTATCCGAACTAATGTTGTCAGTGGTGGTTCGGATAATCAAAAGTGCGGATAATCGAAATTCACGTACTCGCACACACACTATATATATATATATATATATATATATATATATATATATATATATATATAAGTTATGTTGGGACTTACATTAGTATAGCCACTAATTCTAAACTAGCATTGTAAACATTGTAAATAGTATATATAGAGGATTAGAATCTGAATAAAGTTAGTGTTTAACCAGCCTTCGTGTGAGTACTTTATCTCCCCATTTCCTCTTTTTTTTTTATGTTTCGCGTGTTGAAACTCTTAAGTTATATATATATATATATATATATATATATATATATATATATATATATATATATATATATACATATATATATATTTATATACCTCATACTATTATATAAAAGGACAGCCTGCTTTTCGTTTGTAAGCGCTAACCGCGAAAGCTACCAACCATGCAAAACCATCTAGGAACCATGAAGATGATATATTTAGTTCAAACTTGGTGAAGATTGGTTCTGTAGTTTTAGCGGTTAGCGCTAACCGCGAAAACTACAGAACCGATCTTTACCAAGTTTGACCTATATCATCTTCATGGTTCCTAAATGGTTTTGCAAAAATAAAATCTACCGTTATTGACATCGTTGGTTGTGTGCGAGTGTGTGTGTGCGAGTACGTGAATTTCGATTATCCGAAATGCAAATATATATACAAATTAATTTATTTTTTATTTATTTATTTTTTTATATATAATAAGGATAAGGAAGATCTAAAACAACAACTTTTTAAAAAAAACATATTTGTTTATTTATATAAATATAGTATGTATGTGCATAGTGAAAAAACCAGTGTCATAAAGTACATATAAATTGTTTAATGTAGTCATATGTACATAATTCTTATTAATTTGTTTTTAATATTATGCAGAATCCTCAAACTAGAAGGAAACGGGATAATGCCGAACATTTAAGCTTCTTCGTCTAATATCTCTGAAGTTTTTATCGGATAAGTAAAGTTCTTCCCCTCTGGGATATTTGGGTAACTGATTCGTCAATTTATGCAAGAAGTAAAAGTTAATAATTAATAGTGTTGATAAAATCTGATATTTACAAAAATATATCGTTGTTCGGTATTGCTTGATTGACTGGGTTAATATCGAACATCCTGCTTATTTTTCTCACAACCTTGTTCTTCCTGTTCGGTTCTTTTTCTTTCAGTTCTTTAAGGCCATCCTCCTTTTCTTTTCATTTTTTTTTTTAATTAAGGATTTTAGTGAAATGAAGTATGTGGTCTCCACATAAATGTGAAGAGGCCATAACTTCATTTCAAATGAAGTATGTGGTCTCCACATAAATGTGAAGAGGCCATGAATACGATATCATCGTGTATGAATAAACGAGTGCAAGTTTAATTGTTATTTTGATATCAAATTCGATATTTTTTGTAAGGGAGGCATACTGTTACGGTAATTAGCGTGTATGTATTCGATTTTTGATTAGGATAGATTTCGTTCCGTTCTAAAGGAAATACGTGTTTTCTTTATTTTTTTATATGCATTACTGAGAAAATTGGTGATGAATTCAAATGCTAATTCAGTGATAAATTATTTGCGATACACTTCCGCGATATTCTATGAAAATAATATTAGGAGATACAAACGCTAAATTGAGATAGAGGTATAATATCTGGCTCTTGTAAAGTTTGTTATCTGCCAAACTTTAATAATTTTAAGCTCTTCGTATAATTAAGCATAAGAATATTTATAATTATACGTGGACATCATCGCATTCTTAAATCCTAAATAAATCAAGTTTTAGTCTAGCGTAGATTATATGACAGTATGATCAACTTGAGATCATACCGCGCTATAGCACTACACCATGAACGTAAATATTTTAATCAAGAAAAACTAAAACAGCTAACTAAAAATTTATTAGTTAGGATACCAATATTTAAAAAACTCTTAAAAAATAAATAAATTTTCCTTAGCCAAAAATAGTTTTGGAGCTCTATAAACTTCAGAGGAAGATAGCGAAGATACATACATGTCATAAGTATGGTTCAGGGTCTTGGTTTCATAAAGCCAAAGAGGTCAATAATTTATATTCTAGCAAAAGGAAAAATTAAGCAAAGAACCTAGAATTGGTAAAGAATGCCGTAATATGTTAGAAAAAGAAAATCCGTTAAATTAGATCTGAATAATACCAGCAATGTTCCCTATATTTGAACCTTAAAGAACCAAACGTTTCTTCTAACATAAACATAGAGAGCATTTTTTGTTATTGTATATTCATTTTAATAAAATTTTATTTTTGATATAATAAATATTAATAATTATTTCATATAGAATCATACAATTCCTATGACTCGTATGATAAAAGGTTACCTATTCCATATTTATAATTCAATTTATGTACTACATTAGTATTGAATAATTTAATTTTTTTTTTAAGTATTAAAAAATTATCTGGCGGAAGATACCTAAGTCAAAATATTTTTTTTAAATTTATAAATAGCCAATTTGCCAAGAAAAATTATTGTGAAATTTATAAAACTGTTAACTATAGACCATAAAAAATAATTATTAATGACCCGATTTATATGGAGCAAAAAAGGTTGAAATATGCCATTTTATATGCAGTAAAAAGTTCTCAAATGTTCAGTGAAACCTGCAATGATATGCACGATAAATCTCAGAAACGTGCTAAAAAATCAACGAAAAGCTATAATTATTGTCTAAACTGCTTTGATAAACAATTATAATCATAATTTATAATATAAATAAGAAAAAAACCTAGGTAATTTGAAAAACAAATTTTAGCACGGAATTGTTTTGTAGCTAAGTAATTTAAAAAAATTAAAATAATTGTAAAATACATTTTTTTACCTTCGTCCTTTTTCGCAAATGTAGATTTTATAAGATTAAATAAGGGAAAACCAGATGCAACCCATGTAAAATAAGGTATGTATTTCATTGAAATGTCAAGATTTGAACAAGTTTGGCAAAAGGTGCTGAGGTCTCCAATATAGGAAAATTACACCAAGCATTCACATGCAATTGTACAGTATTCAGTAAACTATTGCTACTTCAGAACTCAAATTAGAGAATAAAATATCAAGAATATTTCATACAAGTAGCTGTATTTATCTGTCGACCAGCACAATTCGAAAATTTCTTTCGCCTGGCACATTTTTTTCGCACAAATGATTTTTGAGAAAAAAACTCTCCCTGTTGGATTCAAAGGGTTCCAACTTTTTAACAAGGAACTTAATGATGCTACCGCTGTGGATATTTTGATTCATGTATGAAAATTAAAACGTAGTTAATTTAAACTAATACGCTCTAATGGAGCAATACACTAACTGACAGAATAAAAAGTATAAAATTCCAAAGGAGAAGGGCAAGATGATGTTTTTGCTTTGTTAAAAAAAGTACTCGGAAGTAAGGTTACACAAAACATAAAAATTACGATGCTAAACATTATTTTCTATTAATACCTAACTATTATTATTTGATTTTTTAATTTGCCATTATTTTGAAATGCCAATAATAAACTATAAAATATTTTTAATATAGGTACACATTCACTGCTGTTGTGAGCACGATACAAAATTGAAGTTGTCTGTGAGCTTTTGTCTTTACTAAGATTACGATCATAGATTATTTTTATTCAATGAAGATATGTTTCATCTTATAATTGATACATTAAATAACAATTAAAAAAGAAACCATTTATACCGGCATTGAACATATATCAGAAAATAAGTTATTTATTTTCTATTTTATTTGGGAGACAAATTATTTAAAAAAATGTTTGGCCAAATATGCAAAAATATGCAGTAACCCATCAAACATGCAAAAATATGAACAATAAGATTTAATTTATCTACGCCAAAAGCATTGATTTTAGAAAAACGTATCAGGAAAAATATGCATTTGCAATCCGGCCTTTAGTAATAACTTATCTCCTGAATTGAATGGTTAATGTAAATTATTAACATAATTTTCTAGGGCTGTGTAAACCTTGTAGAGAGAATTCCGTTTAATACCCGCAGCTAAATTTACAGTGAAAACGGAACAATTTTCTTATCTACGAAACGCTGTTGACTTTAAAAAGTAGGCCAAGAACAGGCTCACGCACATCGCGGGGTGAGGGGAGGAGGAATTTACATAAAAATGCTACCGCTTAAATTTATTCAGGGAGTGAGTGACACAGAGCATCCTTTTTCTTACTTTTTAAATTAATATATTTTATTTCTTTAAATGAGGCCACCCTATAATTTTTAATAGATATAAAAACTTCAAGTTGATGAGTTATTATTATAGCTTGTCAACTAATAACTTGTTTTCTTAATTGCACTGTATTCAGAAATAGGATGAGTCATACTACGGAAATGCAATGTTCATCTATGTTCATTTTCCGATCGTTTCAACGAATAGAAAGATGCTTACAGACCAAACTCCACTTCTCAAATACTTTTAATTGAAATATTGAAAGGTTTGTTGAACTTTTATCTTCCATTTTTAAATATAATCTTAACCAAAGAGGTTTGCTAAAGGATTACTGTGGTTATATTACTTAATAAACTATTTAAATATTTCAAAAATAAGTTCAAAACATAATTTGAACATAATACGAGGCGCTCCTTGGAAAAAGGATGAATCCGCCGTATTACAATAATTTCTTTTATAATTAAAGGGTTATATATTAGAAAAAAAAAATCTATATTTATATGCACATTACAAATATATATATATATATATATATATATATATATATATATATATATATATATATATATATATATATATATATATATAAATTAATAATTAACAAGATTAATTATTAATTCAAATTGTTTACTTTTAAATGACATTGATATAATAAAGCTGTTATATAAAAGAATTACGTAATATGAAAGTGAGTTTACACATATGATTATTAAGGAAGTGAGAAATAACAAATGACTGAAAACCTTCTACCTCTCTGCACCTCTGGAATCCTGGTAGCAATTTTTTCATGAAAAAAAAATTATATTTTATAAAATAGTTTTTCATGCGCCATCAGAGTAGTAGAAAAATTAGGAACACCTCTTCATACCTATTGCTATTCTGGTAGCGTTATTTTTATTATTTTTAAAAAATAATAATAATAATATATATTTACATATATTGCTAATTTATCAACAATTATGACTGCGTATGTAAAGTGGTTTCTCTTATATACATATATATATATATACACGAGTATACATCAAAAGACACTTTACATACATTAGTCATAATTGTAGATGAATTTGAAACACCTCTAGAGCCCCACTTCTATCCTGGTCGTATTTTTTTTTGTACAAAAAAAAAAATACATATATATATATATATATATATATATATATATATATATATATATATACATATATATTTAAGATAAAACACCTTACAGGAAACAAAATGAAACGTTTTCTCCCCTAATAAAAATATATCTTTAATAATTGCATTTTTTATTGAGTACTGTAGGAATTTATTAATGTGGTAAAACTTTTTACAATTAGAATATATTTTTAGGAGTTATAGTACTGACAAAGCGCAGTGAGTCGTCAGTATCTGGTGCCTGCGTCATCAAGAGCTAATTTTTAGGCCATTTCTATTTTGTTATTCGATGTATATATATATATATATATATATATATATATATATATATATATATATATATATATATATATATATACATATATATATATATATATATATATATATATATATATATATATATATATATATATATATGTGTGTGTGTGTTTGTGCGTGTGTGTATATATATTATAATTGTTATTCCATGCTCGTTTATTTGAGATACTATTTTTCCAAGTCAAAAAATAAGTAATAATTTATTAACTCTTTCACTTTCCTGCATCGACGAGCGTCAGAGCGTTTTCACATGTTTCGATAGTTA
This sequence comes from Rhaphigaster nebulosa, assembly GCA_948150685.1. Lineage (NCBI taxonomy): Eukaryota > Metazoa > Arthropoda > Insecta > Hemiptera > Pentatomidae > Rhaphigaster > Rhaphigaster nebulosa. The sequence continues at coordinate 120,050,146 of OX411306.1, read as the reverse complement.
TTAGTAAATACCAGATATATGCAGTCAAAAAGGTCAAAATATGCAGTAAAAAGTCCTCAAATATGCAGTAAAATCTGCAGTAATATGCAGGAAAATATGCATGATAAATGTCAGAATCGTGCAAAAAATCAACATAAAGGTGTAATTATTATCTAAATTGCTTTTTTTAAGACTTTTAATTTTAATTTACAATATATAAATATATAAAGACACAGGCAAATTGAAAAACAAATTTTATTCAACGAATTGTAGATAGAATTTGTTTATAACTAAATAATTCTTAAAAATTCAAATAATTGTAAAATACATTTGTTTTTGCGAATGGAGATTTTACTAGATCAAATGAAGGAAAGCAGATGTAAAAGAGATTTTACTAGATCAAATAAAGGAATACCAGATGCAACTAATGTAAAACAAAGTACTTCCTTGAAAGAGTCTTTAGATTTGAACAAATTCGGCAAACAGTCCTGAGAATGGTCTACAACCATAATAAAATTCACTGATCTTCACATGCAACCCTACAGTAAACAATAAACTATTGTTCCATTCCGATCCTTAATTATTGTATTGTAAATCGGTCGAATTGAAAAAAATTTGACACGGCACACTTTTATTGCACAAATTGCAAAAATGTTTTTCCATGAAAAACATTTTCGTGTTTAATTCAAAGGGTTCCAACTGTTTAACATGGAACTAAATGATGCTCCTGCCTTGGGCATTTTGGTTAATGTGAGAAAAATAAAACTTAGTTAATTTAACATAATATGCACAATAGAAGTAACACATATACTGACCAGAATATAATTTGAAATTCCAAAGAAGGGTTAGAGGATGTTTTTTACTTTGTTAAAGACAGTACCAGTAAGGGCTCTAGAAATTTTATCAAAATTACGATGCTAAATATTATTTTCTATAAAATACATAAGTATACATATTTGATCTTTTAATTTTTTTTTTTTTTAAATACAATTAAATATTTTAAATTATTTTTAACTACACGTAAACGTTCTTTGATCACAACACCAACGTGAATTAGTTGTCTATGAGTTTAATCTTTACTACGATTACTATTTTTATAGTAATCTAGACTGATTTTATAGTACACTATTTTTATTAATCGTAGATGGCGTTTATCCATCTTATAATTGATACATTAAATAAGAACGTGTATTAGAAAATAGTTTCATTATTTATTTTCTATTTTAATTGTCAGAAAAATTATAGAGCACTAATTGAGTCCAGGAATCCTTTTTAGAATATCCGAATTGAGTCCCGAATAGATCCTCTTTTCAGGTATTGGAAGCGTTACCCGGAGACACCATGAGAAGATTTGGTCGTTTCTCACATATTGTGGGCATTCGAGCAAAAGTCAGGTCAGTGAATTTTGTTCGATTAATAATCTCTACCAGGTGGAAAAACGACATTCGTGGACTCAATGAATTTTGAATGAAATTACAGTCAAATAAAGCGTTGAAAGACTTAGTCATATTTGTCAGGTGGAAATACCTGGTTTGCTAAGTGAAGAAATGCTCATAATTCCATAGTTTCCTCCTTACATTAGCAATAAATACTCAGCAACAATTGAGGTGTGGAGATGCAAAAGGCTGCAAAATCCATTTTTCATCAGTTTTAATGTTTCCCACCTTTTTAACCATCCTCTTTAAGGGATTATATATTTAGCCCCCCAAAACGTACAAAATCTAATATAATTTGAACATGAAAGTTTGAATTGAGTTTCTTAAATGCATAAGAAAGTAACAATGAACTACAGAAAAAGATGTCATTTTATTGTGTTTATTCTATTTTGTTTAATCATGAAGAAATATACTTAAGAAACTATGACAGCATCAAGAAATAAGCTTCGGGATGAAACAAATAGGTTACGGAAGTTTTTAAAACATCAAAGGATTGTACAATCTCCATTTACCATTTTTTAGACGTTTACACATTTACCAATTACATAATAATCAGTAAATTTGAACTTATTAAATATACCGTTCCTGCAGCTTGTGTTCATTCATTTTACCTTGCATAATTGGATATATCTAATTTATTTAAGTTTTTTTGAAATTTGGTATTTGGAAAAGTCAAACAATATTTTACAAACCTATTTCTGATTTAATTCAGAAAATTCTGATGCAATAATATTTGTTATAAAAGAATAATAACCTGAATTATGCATATTTTTGGGTTTCCTGAAAAATTGTCAACTTTGGATTTATTCCATTGGATTTAACATATCAATTTTGCCTCGATTGATGGTGACAACTCACGCCCGCAGCGTTGGACAAACTTTATTTAACAAAGAATAACAAGTAAGTATCACAGTATAGTTTTTTAACGATATCAATCAGTCGGTTGCGGAGGCTGTAACGATTAATAATATATATGCAATTTGAAGCTTATGGTCGAAAGATTAAGCATATGAGAGGAAATAAACAAAAAATACAATTAACTGTAATCATACATAACTATAACAGGATATGTTAAATTAATTATAATGAATTTAAGGAATAATTAGAATTAAAGTGATATAGAATAATTCAATTAATGTACTATGGAATAACTACCCAAATTGGGTCCGCCTCACAGTGGGACAAAACGCAAGGCTCTCTGGACATCCATCGACTTTAAATACTTTCCCAGACATACGCGAACTTTACTCTGGACGATTCGATAAAATTCGAGACGATATTTTATATAAACGGCGATATTTGAATGCGTTTACCCAGCGACGGGATCTCTTGGGCTGCAATAATATTGCAATCGATATATCGCATCGCATGAAATTAAATTGATGTCTGAACGAGATCTTGTAAAAAAAAAGTTTAGCGGAAGCTCGTTCATGATTGCTAATGGCTCTCAAATAATTTAGGATATGGTAAATAATGTAAAAACGCAGTTTGTATAATGACTTTTAGCAACTCATAAGTTGATATTCGAAACTGAAATTTTTAAATAAGTATTGATCATAGAGAACTAAAATAAAAAATAATTTAAATAATAAATTTAAGCAATATTTTCACTATGTAGTATGGATTAGAGAAATCCTGGTGAACAAAACAGCAGTGAGCACAGTTCACTTTTAGATGTGTAATTTTAAAAATATTTGGCTAACACTTATTAACAGTAATGAACTAAATTGATAAATAATGTGTACTTAATTTTTTAGACTAAATCGGATGCCAATAACTTTTAATGTGAAAATTAAATAGTTTTAATCAAAAATGGTTTTTAATTTACGATTGTGTGGAATATGATTAAATACCACTTAAGCACATAAGCAATTGAATATTTTATAAACTGATTGGTTTTTCTCCTATTCATCCTCATCAAAAGCGAGGGCCCAAACTACCAAGTCTTCGTGCGAATTCTTGTTTCAGCAAAAATATATATTCGGAAACGAAATATAATAAAAGCTTCTGAGCCCTGCTGCGATAGCTCGGCAGTCTACCGAGCGAATTCGGTAGCCCGCTTTACCGATGCGATGTACCAAATGCGATATTATCGCAACCCTAGAGATCCCGTTGCTGAGAAAACGCATTCAAATCGCGCCTAAATAAAATATCGTTCCGAATCATACCGAATCGTCCCGAGCTTTGAATCGCCTCGGTGTGGGGTAGTCTTAAAGGCTCATCTAATTTATTGCTATTTAGCATACTATACATATCACACAGAGGGCGATCTATCGCACCGAGCCAGTCTTGATCGAGCCCGACGGCGATCTATTTCTATACAGCTTGAGCGATCTAGAGTCATCGCAGATCGTCACGTTCTGTATGCCTGATCCTTAAATGTAAAGTTCTACGTAGTATTTAGTATTATTATGTTTATATTTAGGGTACAATATAAAGCATTCTTGTTTCCTGTGTTGTATGCAGTATGTACACAGTTCCTATCCTTAGATGGTGTTATGCCTTATATTCTGTATTATTTATTTATCTATTCTGTAGCTTTTTATATAAAAGTTTACATACACCATTATTTTTCTACTAATTAATTATACATTATTACTTATACGTTATTACTTTTATTATTTACTTTCATTTATTTTTTTACGATTTAATTTATATTAAATACCATAAGTAGTACCAGTAGTACCAGTAGTAGTACTTAAATTGAAATAAATAATATTATATATTAATTTAAATTCTCATTCATTCTTATAATTAATTTGTCAAACCTGTTATTGTTATATATGATCACTGTTAGTTGTAATTTTTGTTTATTTCCTATTAGTTTCATATTGCATACATCTTATGAAACATGCGATAGATTAAAATATTTTAAAACAATACTGTGTTTTACTTTTGTAATTTATATTCGTATTCTTTGTTGAATAATGTATATCCGATGCTTCTGGCGTGCTTTGTCACTCTTAATTGTTGCTTGATATTTATTACTGAGCTGACAGTGAAATTTACCGTGAGCGTTCTAGAATAAGTCCGTAACTACAAAATTGTAAAAAAAAATTCAAGGTTCATTCCTTCACTTGGCGAACCATATATTTTCATCTGACAAGCATGACTAATTGTAAGTCATTCAACGCTTTATTCGACTGTGATTTTATTCGAAATTCGTTCAGTTCGTGTATGTCGTCTTTCCACTTAGCAGAAATCATTTATCACACAAAAATCACAAACTGGACTTATGTTAGTGACTTTGCTCGAACGCCCACAATATAAGGGTAACGACCCAGCAAACCTCCTCATGATGTCTCCGGTAACTGATAAGCACGACCCAATAAATTAAAAAACATTCGGACCCAACTAGTGCCTTTTTTTGAAATTCTGGTCTCAACTCGGACTTTCTATCTATGTGGATTATGTGGACAGCTATGTGGAGTATGTGGATTTATACTTTATATTTGTAGTTCACATTTTTAATACCTGGTACATTTATTAAATATTCCTATCCATGTTGAGGCTAGTAAAGTTTTTTAGCCCAAAGTATATTACGTTTAGTGAGTGAAAATTTCATTAGAGCCTCAAGGATATGGAGTATACGCTTTTATTCCTCTTGGTTGAAGTTTTTTTTTTTAACTCATACCATTTCAACTTTTCTCATTTTCCACCTGGATATACACCTGGTGTTGGAAAGTTGAAATAATAAATAAAAAACTAAAAACACTTTCATAAAAATGAAAACCATCGTACCAAAGTTAATGTTGTTCAGCAAGTTGTCGTTAAACTCGAGTCGGTGGAGTATTTATTCTAGTTTTTGAAATGAACGGCCATGTTTCATATTTGAATGATAAAGGAAAAAGGCGATGAAGATGATGAAATAGTTAGTAGTTTGATAGGCTATTTGCACAGGATAATTATTGGTAAGTTTGATACACGAATTTGTTCCGAAAATTGACATCGTTTAGAGAAATGAGAGAAATCCGTTGAATAAAATAGGTGCCCTAGGAATCCGTGAATTGAAAATTAAGTCCAAATAATTAATAATACCACTTGGCAGAAACATAATTTGTGAATGTTTCTATTAATAACAGAATACACCATATTAATTATATAATAATAAATTATTGTGATCCCTTGGCACACTGGTGACAACTGACAATATCATTAATACTGGTTCACTTAGTAGAAATAACATATCGGAACACTGCCATAATAACAAGTACGATATGATTTACAGGAATATAAATCATATCGCGAAATTTTATCATCAATCTGGGCATCATAGAATAGAAAAAAAAAATTTGATGAGTTTTTGGATAGATATGGAGGACATACTGTATTATATAATGATTGATCCAAAGGTGAAGTTGTTCAAAGCAATAGTTGATGACTTCATGGTCCAAATTAGTTTCCCCCTGAATACAGTTCATTTACGGCGAAATTGAGAGGTATGTACCTGAGGATCATCAGGCTAAGAAAGGCCTGTTATAGTGAGAGTTATATAGAGTGAGAGCCTGTTATCGATAGATAATAATATCAAGAGTAATGAACAAATGTTGAGCTTAATTGGATCAGCACGGCAGAAAACAAACATAAAGATCCCTAGCCATGTCAAAATTTACGAAAATAAATAAAAATCTTTGTATAGAAATGTGAGCTTGAGGCAGAGGATAGTTTTTAACTGTTGTGCAAATGCGCGCGTAGGAAACTGCACACGAGCCTAAGGGGAGAAATAGCGCTGTCGATTTCACAGTTCTGATCATTGTGTCGGTGGGAGGTAATTTTTTTTTGTAAAACTCTTGTGTTGTATATATGTGATAAAGTGAATAATTAGATTGTTATTCTACTAAAAATTTATTTTATTTTTAAATAAATTGATGAAGTTTGAATTGAAATGTGTCTTTACACGTTTGTCAACCCTAGGCAAATCAAACCTGTCTAGAGGGTAGTTATGCTTGGCTTTGATTGGCGTCTTTATGTACTCGTATAACGCCGATCCGGTTCTTGCGGGAAGCGTCGCATCAGAGCTAGTGTTGCATCCACATATTTTGTCTTCTTCTTCTTTAGCAGCACTACAAACCTTGAAGCATCCTGGCTTCCTCCAACTGCCGACATGCGTCCCTATTTCATGCGGCATTGGTCACACAATCTGCCCAGCGCAGCTTTGGTCTCCCAACTCTGCGACGACTAAATAGGAGCTCGGTCAGAATCTTCCTTGGTGGTAAATCGTCAGTCATTCTAGCGAGATGTCCTGCCCATCTGAGCTTCCCAAGCTTGATGAAATGGGAGATATCCTGTTCATGATACAAATCATACAGCTCCCGATTGCTTCTCCACCTCCATTCATTGTTTTCTAACACACCTCCATGAATTCGGCGCAACACTTTCCGCTCAAATATAAGAAGGAGCTGGTCCTCAGCTCTAGATGTAGTCCAGGTCTCTGAGTTATAGCAAAGTAACCGCCGGATAAGAATCTTACAAATGATAATTTTTTTTAGTCTTGTCACTAAATTGCTTGAAAGATGCTTTCGGAGTCCAAAATAGCAGCGGTTGGCAGCTAATATGCTCCTTCTGATCTCAACTGCCGTTTCATTGTTGAAGGTTACCATAGATCCGAGGTAGACAAATTCTGCGGCCTGCTCAAAACTGTAAGGTCCAAAGACAACACTGGCACCTACCAATCTCGGAGCTTGATCCGAAACCATGTTGGTTTCAGCTTCATTGATAATGAGTCCCATGCGTCTCTTAGCAGCTTCTAAAGCAAGGAAGGCTTCAACTACCGCTTGTCTGGATCTTCCCACAATATCTATGTCGTCTGCTTATGCTAATATCTGTACCGATTTGTTCCGTACCGTGCCGGTAGTTTGTATCTGAGAGCTCCTTATTGCTTTCTCTAGCGTCATGTTAAAAAATAGGCATGCCAGGGCATCACCGAGCCTAACCCCTTTCCTGAATGAGAATTCCGATGGCCTGCGACCTTGTACCTGGACCACACACTCAACGCTTACCATTGTCAGCCTTATAAGTCGTATGAGATTGGATGGAACATTCAGCTAATATAATGCTTTATAAAGCTCTGTTCGGTGAATGAAGTTGGTATGCCAACTTAAAGTTAACAAAGAGATGATGTTATACTCCCTTCCTCACTGGATAATAGTTAGGAGGTCTTCCTCTCCATTCAGTACGGTCTCAAAATATTTCCTCCATTCCTCCATGTAAGCTTTACCATCTTTCAATATGGTTCCTTCTGCATTCGTACACATATTCGGGATCTGGTTAAATGGTTTTCTAGTGGTGTTGATCCCCTTCCTAACTTTGTTTTCGAATCGAAACTTCCCAGTTCTTTTAGGTCAGTATTTATTCGTATTTTCTTCTTTTTATGGCCTCGCTTCTCTTCCCGATGTTTTCTACGGTACTCCTGAACAGGCTTCATTCTTTGCATCTTTGAGGGCTTTGTACTCTTCATCGAACCACGGACACATTATATTTTTTTTTCTGTTGGACCTTAAACTTCTTCTGCTACTTGTGTAATGATTGAAGAGCATCTTGCCCTCTCATCTTCGATATCTTTGCTGGTAGGCCGATGAGAATGTCTCTGATCCAACATTTCGGAGTACTGATGCTGAATTTCTTTCTCTTTGAGCTTCTTTAGATTAAAGCGCCTGATAACTGATAGTGCTGCATGCCTTGGTCAGCTTATGCGTTCTTTGATATTTGCAATGCTTAAGAAGTGGTCTGAATCCACATTAAGACTTCTGAAGACCCGGACGTCCGATATACTGCTCATGTGTCTACTACTGACTAGAGGATGGTCGATTCGTTTTGCATGCCGGCCATCTGGAGTAGTACACGTTCCTTTATGGATATCATTATATGGAAACCGAGTGCTTACCACTACCAGATTCTTTGATCCTCCAAAGTTGATCAACCTATGACCATTATCTCTATTATTGTCTCTTCATGCAATCTTTGTCTTTTAATTGTGGGCTCATAACGGACTTCCTTTCCAACTTTAGCATTGAAATCTCCAGTTATTAATTTAGGTCGTATTTTGGGCAGGAATCAGTTGGTCTTTCAAGCATATCATAAAAAGCCTCCTTATCTTCATCCTCAGCGTCCTCGATTGGTGCGTGAACAATAAATATGCTCAGATTCCGAAACTTTCCTCGAATTCTGAAAAAACAGATTCTGGGGCTGATGGCTTTAAATGCAATCACAAGTCGTCTGAGCTGTCTTCTAACAACAAATCCAACACCAGAGGTGTGGTGATTATTGCTACAGATGTAATGCTACAGTGTGGTGCTTCTTCTCTTGGCCGGTCTATCTGATTTCTTGGATGGCAGTTAGCAGTGCAATGTTACAAATTGGGCACAATTTGAGTCTGTCATCCTGTTCTAGAAACAAATGAAGTGCTCCCGGTCTAAAAAGTGATAAAACATACCAAAACTTAGATTTATCCTATGACGTTTGCCGTGTTTTATCCGTTTATGGCTGTCTATATCCGAAGCAATTGTGTGGTCTTTCACGATTATTTATTTTTTTGGTAGTGGGGCAATCAACCCTCTCTACGTACCCTAGTAAGCTGGTCCTTTATGCCTGCATACTTGCACCCTTTTCAGGGCGGCTGCCTAGGAAAGTTGATTTTAGGGTGTTCACTGTAGGTGACCTTAGTCTGTAGTGTGAGGATGTGTGTAGTGTGCTATATAAAGTGTACTGTGTGAGTGTCAGTATAAGTGTTCCCCCAACCTGGAGGACCATTGGCTAGCTGCAGCCTCTCGGCTGGGCGGTGGGGAACATATTTTTACATTTATATAAATTATATATTTATATGTTTTTATTTTATATGTTTAATAATCTCTGTAAACAGTTATAATAGCCGAAATACTAGCGTGTGGATAGCTTAGTTTGCTAAGCTCAGAACCCAAGTAAAGAACCCATTTACTTGTTTGCCATTTGGCTTGGCGTATGTGATTTGTCTAGGCTTGGCAAATGTGTTAAGACAAATTACCGATTTATGTTTTAATAAGTAAAAAATGTTTGATTTTTTTCTGCTAGGATTTTAACAAATCTGAATAATTTTTTTTTATACACGTTTCTTTCCTTTTACACAGTTTTAAAACAAAGACTAGCAATGTCCTCGAGGAACACCCTCATTAATTTTATTAACGAGCCGCCACTGTTACAGAGCTTAAACAGGCAGTTCTTTCATGTTAATCGTCAATTCAGAATTGCAGGCGACAAGAAGTCGTACATTTTTTTATTAATTTCTGTTATTTGTTTTTTAATATTATGCTAAATCCTCTAACTCCATATAGTTTATCGATCTTTATATTTTTAATAGCAATGTAACATTCAAATTCCAAAGCACCATAAATAACAACGATTAACAATATAGTTCTGAAACTTACTTCAATACAATCATTTACATCCTTAAAGAAGTTGTTTATCTTTCGTAAACGATATTGTACAAACAAGATTACATTGATATTTACTGATTATACTTGGAAGACATATGATCTTGAAAATATAGAACTCTTTGGTTTAAAATTACATTCGCTATGGTGCTTGTATCCACCATAGTAATAAAATAATATGGTTGCTGCGGGATAGTGATACATTGAGGGGAGATATCCATATCCTGACTAATGGAGCGGAGGAGATGACTATTATGAAGGTCGATGAAGATATCGAAAAGAAGAAGGATAATCGATAGGCTCAACATGATGTGATGTATTGCTAGCACATGAGCCCTACCTGGTGGAAGGGAGAGGGCCACCAATGGACCGAGTTCCAAGATAAGCCATCCCTTCACCCACAGTAAATTCTATACTCGCAGTTTCATCAGTAATGGATATTGCAGTTTTTATGACAGCAGATAATATGAATGGATTTTTTTTTTTTTTTAATCATCACGTTTCATCGAAGAACTGACATATCAATCAGATAATTAAAACGTTTGTTTATTCTTTTTTTCTTTTATTTTCCACAAATCCCTCATATTTCCGTTCCCGGCCCTTAGTTCCCGGTCATATTTCCGTCTTTAGCTGGAAACTATATAAAAAGTCAAATCTCGGTAAATCGAACTTCAAGGGAATGAAAATCAAAACGGAGTTATGCATAGTTCGAGTTAAAAATATTTTGAATAATAGAGGTTAGCTTTCAGATATTACGAGTTTAGAGGTAATATTTTTATTTGAGTTCAAGGGCTTACATGAAAAAAAAAATTGAAATACTGAGATAAAACATATAAGTATTTTCATTCAGCATTTAAATACATACATATATACGGTGTCCAAAGTACGCTCCTACCTCTTACTTTGGACATCAGGCACTTGTACTTTGGATATGGGTTATCCAAGGTACAGTGTTCTTTACATTTAGGGTAAAAAAGGTTCAATTCAAATAATAACAGGAAGATTTTTTTTGTTTATTTTTATTTATTAACAATTCTGGGCTCTTCAACCACTTGGGTTATTTTTACCGTGTACTAAGCTTACCGGCATTGCTAACTTACAAAATTTATGTTCTATCACAAGAAATGACATACAATTTAGTTTTTAAAAATGCAAAGATTTTTAAATTTCATTTTGTTTAAAAAAGAGTATCAATTTTGTTGCAGTCTTGATGCTGTTTTTCAAAATCTCTGCTAATTCAGTCCCGAATCCAACTTCATCTCGTTTATTTATTTATAAACTTTATATATAAAGTATTTATTAACTTTAATAATTATCAAACAAATAACGGAATAAGTCTTCAACAATATAAACCATAAAAATGGACACCATTACAATCAATATTCATATTTAAAAAAAAAATGAAAATAGGAACATACAAACTAGATTGATGTTAAAATGCGGAAGATATTAGGTTTTGATAAAACTCTAAAAATGTCATTAATTATCACTGTCACATCTTTGACCATTGGCTATACAAAGTGGTTGTCTCTGCCACGGTCAAGTTTGCCGTCCTCATGTGGACATATCCTATGAAGATGATGTCCTAATCTTCTTCACTTCTGCTTAAGCTCATTAGGATTTGTCTTTGATAGCGAACGGACCTCAGCTGGTTTGATCAAGCGTGATGAAGGATCTAGTTTTGATTGTTTTTCAAAAGTGCTTGTGGTTAATTATTGGTCTATCTGTAGGTCGACCTGATATAAAATCGAAACCGTCCGAAATTGTTGGATTTAGAGGGCATATTCCATTAGCTTTGGATCCATTTTTGATGCTGTTTGGCGTAAATGATTTTGGATAAGCACGGCCCAAAATTTGCCTCTTGTTTATTAAAAAAAATTGTTAAATTGAACAGTAAAAAAATGTCCAAGATACGGTGCATAAAAACGTCCAATGTACTATTTTTTGACCACACTTGATATCTTCATGGTGGGTACTGCTAGACGATAATAAAATTTTCAGTTTGAAGAAAAAGCACTAGTCGGTAGCTGAAGAAAATGAAGATTCATGAGACTACAACAGAAACTTCTGTAACAAACAATGATTGAAGGGTTTAGTTGATGAAGGAGCTGTGTAACAGCAAATGTGTTTTGAGATATTTAACTTTAAAGTTGTCTCTTTCGTAGCTACATTTTTAGTTAATATATTTTTTTTAAGTCCTTAGGAAGACTTATTATATCTATTTCTATTTGGTAAAAATTGTATTCAGTAAGAAGTTTTATTTTAATATAAGGTTAAAAAATAAAATATAAATTGTAAATACAAACATAAATATAAATTTGTTGTTATCATATACTTGCCTGTTCGAAGAGACTGGAATTAGTTTGGGTTCCTGGGCATAAAGGAATCAAAGGCAATGAAACAGCCAACAAGCTTGCAAGAGAAGGTGCTGAGAACTCTATCTTTGGACAAGAACCTTCAGTAGGCATCTCTAAAAGATATCAGCGGAAGAAGGTTCAGGATTGGACATGGAATATAGCAAGTAAGGAGTGGAGGGAATGTGCGGGCCTTAGACAGGCTAAGGAACTAATTAAAAAACCCTCTGCTTCTAGAACCAAGTGGCTGCTGGGCCTCAACGGAAAGGAACTCCGACTGCTTTTAGGGGTACTTACAGGGCACTGCACGCTTAAAAGACACTTAAAGATGTCTTTAAGATGTGTGGAATAGCAGGGGATGAGACCTGCCACTCCTGTGGGCAGGCACCTGAAACTGCTCTACACTACATAGCCCAATGTAATAGATATGCGTCGCTGAGATACAGACTGTTAGGATCTGATAGAATCAGAATACAAGAGGCTCCCTCCATCGAATGGACATCCCTTCTGAATTTCATCAGAAAAACCAGAAGGTTCGATATGGAGGGTTAGTGAGCTATTTCTATTGGTAATCCCCGGGGATGGCAAAAAGGACCATCAGGCCCACTTGCCGGACTTTCCCCTCCCACCCTTGCCAGTACCAGTACCAGTACCAGTTATCATATACCTCCTTCATTACACGATATCTAGCTTAATAAGACTCCTAGAGAGTTGCTGTAAGAAGCGAAAAATAGGCCAACACATCATCCTTCATCCCTGACAATAACTCAATTTGGCTAAAAATGTTGCATAGCTTCTTCATCCACTAATCCCTTCGATTGATAAATATATTCGATTGATAATCTGAAAACTATAATCGATTGGGCCGGGAAGTCAAGGGAGGTAATAGCGAAGTAATAGCAGGATAAAAATTCCCCTCAAGCTCAAACTGTAGAAAGTGGAAATGTCCAGGATGCATCACTGTCCAAGGAAGTATTGCAATCACGAAGATTTTCGGTTTTCAGATTTCAACGGAAACTTCCATTTTGACCATCTCTGAATCCATATTGACTAATTTCGTAATGGCGTCTACGTCACGTTCGTTTCTCGCGTAACTCAAAAAATGGTTAGTCATTGAAACTTGAAATTTTATATTTGGGATGGTTGTAACATATACTTGTGCACCTCTCTTTTTGGTCACTACATGATCACTGGAAGTGATACTTTACTTGTATGTCATAAGAGACTTTCATAAAAAATTATGTTGAATGCTAAAATTCTCAATTTTGCTATATATGACAATATAAATTATGTCAATATAAATAACATACTAGATTTAGGTAAAAATTGGCCAACCTGAAGACTTTACCTGAAATTTTTATTTTAATCTCCCATCTGCTTAGAAGGGAAAAATAGGAATCGTGCTAAAAATCACAAATCGGAATTTTCATGGATAAGTTCCGTTTCAAGGTCCAAAATATCCGTTTTAAACATTTATAATGATAATTTATAGGGGCCGGAGTGGCCGAGCGGATTAACGCCCTTGCAAAATTGCACCTACTACTCAAACCCAAAGGTTGTGAGTTCGAATCCCGATACCGGCATTACTTTAATTTAATTTAATTAATAATTCAATCAATTTATCACCCCTCTCTTCCGGGTATGTGAGTACCGTTATCCTACAGGAGGCAACTCACATAGACCGGGCGAAGAAGTGATGCCCTACCCCGTATACCTAAATTGCGAAGCGCGGTGTGGTTTTCAAGGACGTAAAACAGCCTGGATGGATGTTTGGTCCATGGACGGTCAACAACCATAATCCGTGGATCTTGACCGATTTTCACTGTCTTTGAACCCAAGTGAGTCGGTGGGAAGGGCACTGCCGAATTCGCCCCAAAGGGACCGGTTGTGGAGCTATGGATAGCCTGCCGCTGCACCATGGAATCCATGGTTCGTAGCAATGTGAGGTTGGGTGACCTCCTCCAGGCTGTTTATTCTCTCGCAAGCAATACATGTCTGTATGAATACTACATCGCGCGGCCAAAGACCTCTATAGTATATAGTGCCAACCGAAAAAAAAAAAAAATGATAATTTATAATTATTTCTATATGTGTGTATGTGGATGGATGTTGATGAATGTCGTATGCACTCTCGCTTCTAAGCTAATAAACCAAATGGTGTGAAATTTTCTATGTAAGTTTTTTCCCTTTGTGGAAAGAGCTGATTAGATTTTGTTTATAATTATCCAACCGAAAGTAGTACTTCAATTGTACTTTTACACAGATTTCAGTAAAAAGAGATGTTTAAATATAATCCTATCTCAAATGAGGATTTTGTGCCATTATCAATAAAGTATTAAATATCGACTGCAAAATACCAATCAGAAGTTGTATTTAACTTTTCGCTCCAAATAAAATTTGGTGGAAAAAAAAATGTTTAAATTTAATCGAATTCTTTTCAAATTTAGAAACAGAAACTTTTACATCATTGGGGATAATATTCATTAACCAAACGTGGCACCTTAATTGGAATTCCAAACTGCTTTTTAGTATTGAACAGGCAGAAGGTAGTGTACTGGTCACATCAGATTTTTTAAATAGTTATCTATTAATTTTAGAAATAAAAGCGTCAAATAAAAGTTTTAGAAAATAAAATTCCGAGTCTAACACATTCAGAATTATGATAACCATTTAAAAAATCTGATGTGACCAGCACATGACCTTCCGCCAATTCAATATTAAAAAGCAGTTTGGAATTTCAATTAAATGTATCACGTCCGGTTAAGGAATATTATCCCCTACGATATAAAAGTTTCTGTTTTTAAATTTGAAAAGAATTCGATTAAATTCTATCTAACTAAAACTAACTAATCTAAAAACTAACTGACTATAACTATAATTCATAGATTTAAAACAAACCCTAAAGTCCTCTTAAAAAGCATTTAATAATTACCTTGTCAGCATTTCGCCTATTCAGGCGTCATCAGGACTAAAAACAAGAGTTTCTGTTTTTAAATTTGAAAAGAATTCGATTAAATTCTAACTAACTAAAACTAACTAATCTAAAAACTAACTGACTATAACTATAATTCATAGATTTAAAACAAACCCTAAAGTCCTCTTAAAAAGCATTTAATAATTACCTTGTCAGCATTTCGCCTATTCAGGCGTCATCAGGACTAAAAACAAGAGTTTCTGTTTTTAAATTTGAAAAGAATTCGATTAAATTCTAACTAACTAAAACTAACTAATCTAAAAACTAACTGACTATAACTATAATTCATAGATTTAAAACAAACCCTAAAGTCCTCTTAAAAAGCATTTAATAATTACCTTGTCAGCATTTCGCCTATTCAGGCGTCATCAGGACTAAAAACAAGAATTTCATACCTAGAAGATCAATAGTCAATGGTTCTAGTATTATTTCCTTTTTCCTTCAGTATATACTGAACTGTTTACGAGTTATGCACTATCGCATAAATATAGCTGTGATATTAAAATAAGACGTATTAAATTAAGATGTGCTATCTCAGTTCTTCTGGTGGGAATTTCTCTCCTGATAACTTATAAATCTTTGAAATGTTGACTGGTTCCTTACTGGCTATTTTTCGATATCCTGTTAACAATTCAAAAATTTTTTTTTGGCGCACATGTATGTGCATATATTATATAAATATAAACATGAAGAATTGAGTGCCTCAAACCAACTTGGCCATATTTCGTGAACGAACATGAGTTTGCTTATCGTTTATTATTTGCTACAGATGGTCAACTTGAAGTAGTCTTGTAAAATCTATGAGGTGAAGGTACAATTACCCTACTGATTTTTATTTTTAGATTTTTATAAATAAATTTATGTCTTGTAATTCTTTCATTTACTTCTACTTTCTCTAGATGTGATCCTCAAGCATCGATATGTGGTAAGCTATTATCCACCTGCTCACCTTCAAACCATTCATCAACCTGATTTTTGTGGAGGTTTTCCTACTTTAAATTCTTATAATTGGACTATTTTTATCGCGCTTATCAATAATTATTTATTATTTTAAAATTAATACCAAATTTTTAATCTTTTAAATTTTATTTTATTTCATTGGTTATTTTTACGTTTCATAATATTTAAGAAACTCAGAACACTTGTCCGATCAAGGGCTGTTAGTTTGCTAACAATTGCTAGCAAGAATAATATTTTAGGTAAACGGTTGAGCGAAGGAATAACCCCACTACCACCCCCGGTCGCTTACATAATGAAAGTCTAACATCAATCCGGTTATTTCCCTAAGGATGGGTCCCTTGAATAGTTTACTCCCTTCGGGGTAGGCCTCTTGTTTATTTCGGTTATTGTTAAACTTGCTCCTGTCAGTCTGTCGTCTGAATCTTGCCCTCTTCATATTCTTTATATTGTTGATCGATTACGTGCTCCCTCTAGGCACCAGTGTAAAAACTCAATAAGATATATTTCGAGTTATTTTATCCCGCTTTCTGCCAATCCGTAACTCCTAGAAGTATTCCAGAGGACCTTGAACATTCTCCAAAATAGAGCTGCTGTGTCACTTATTAATTTTTAATGATCTCGAAGTAGATAATTCTCCCCCCCCCCTCCGCTAGTACGTAGTAATGGTCGTATCTTAAGAAAGTTTCGTTCTTTTTTTAAATATCTGGTCTATCCACTCATACGACTATGCTTACCGCTCTGGGTTAAAGGTGCAAAGTTCAAAATAAAAATCGTTTGCTGTATCTTTCTCTAATACCTATTGTAAGTTTAGCTTTCTATCAAGTATGAGATGTATAGTTATCAAGTTAATCGAAAAACTATAAACGGGTTTTGGAGCATTGCACATAAGACTACATAAACTTAGCTATCAAGTTCAATACACTATATCCTTCCTTATACTGGTCCGATTTCGATTATATTTGTTTTGTCCCATAGGGAATTCAATTACCTTTCAAATGCTTATATATATTATATATATATATATATATATATATATATATATATATATATATATATATATATATGTATATATTCAATGAATAAAAACTATATACTTTTTGAGTTATGCGCAAATCAAGTTTCCTGATTTGCTGCTTTTTCTCGAAGATGTGCTCAAAAATTGTTTCAAACAAATTGCTCAAAACAAAAATTTAAATAGATTTTAGGCGATTTTAGGCGTTTCGTCAATGTCAATCAATGTTTTGGCGCTGCAAAAAACATACAAATACATCATTTCTTTTCGGCTATTGCGCAATCACTGTTGATCACAGAGTGACTGCTTTGCTACACAAGCATTGGAGGTCGAAACCCATCAATAAAAAAACCCAACAAAATCGGTTCATGCGTTTATTCATGCACAGACACACAGACAAACTCATGGCCAAAAAGATGTTTTGATTTTTACCTATGAGGCTCTTAAAAGCATCGATACATTCAAAAATTGCACATCGAAATTTTGCATTCGATACCTTCCATACCTATGTGGTAAGGAAAGTAAATATACTTCTCTATTTATTTTCGTTGTTTCTCTATTTTTTAGTTTCCATGTCTTTGTGGCGTGTATTGCATTCTTCCCTTCACCCGTGTTTATTCTGAGAAAGACATGCGATGTGGGACGAATAGCTGAAAAAAAAAACAAGTGTTTATTATTATGGTCATTCTGGTTCATTTTCCTCTACGTATCTATATTTTTCTACATTTAAATTCAAAAGATCTTTCTTTAAAACCAGGAGAATGTAATATAATGCATGGTTTTAATGAAAGGTACTAATTGTTTTTTATCGGAACTATTTTAGTACCAATGCGGAACAAACCCAGAAAAATAATTATAAATTTCAATGTATTTATTGACTTTCCAGACCGACTACATGGTATTTAAATATGTAAACATTTAATATTATATTAGGCTGTGGATCAATATATATTTCTAACATTAATGCGAATGAAACAAAGCAAATTCGTTAATTGATTCTTGGCCTTTTAACTAAAAGCAATTCGCTGTGGAAATTTCTGAATAAAGTTTTAATAATTTTTCAATTCTGTCCGTATGAAATACTCTTTTGAGAGGGATATAGGAATTAGATAGGGATATAAACTGAGTATCTCTCAGAATAACTCTTAATATTTTGTTATAAAATTTTGAAAGTCATTTTTTTCTATTATGTTTACGTAATGAGTTTCGGAGTGCTTTACCTAGAACATTATTTGCGAGTTTTACACAAAGTTCGTGTTTCCTTATTGGTCAAAAACCTTTTCGTCGTCATTACGTCCGACTACAAGTATTGTAAAGCGCGAATTGAATAGGAACCCTGCCTACTATCTGGAACAGCAGCTGTTTATTTCACCCACTCTGACACACATTATGTGATGTGCGGACTAGTTTCTGATGTGAAATGCTGGAGTTTCTCCTCACGTCACAACTGCCGGTATAGAAAATTGGAAACACGCTAGGCATAATAAAATTCCCATAGTTCAACGTTAAACATATATCCAATAATAATAAACAAATATTTTAAGAAAGATTCATTTCTGTTTTTGTCTGTCAGACGCAGGTAAAATGAAACTTTAATCCAAATGGTAAAAAATTATACAGTCAGCTAAAAAATAAATACTTAAATTTCAGTAATGTCTCGTATCTTTTCCTTTAGAGAATAATCAAAGCTAAAAACCACTAGCCACATTGCATGATAATCCTGTACTGATAACTACTAACTGTGAGAAAAAAAGATAATAAATATTGGAGGTACAAAATACTAAAGGGCTGCTACTGATAACACAATCTTTAGAACCCTAAGTAATTTAGATACTGCAATACCACCTGATATCTTTTGATTTACCAAAAATAAAATATCTTCATTCTAACCTTCTGATACTTATTTCGGACAGGGACTGTAACAAATTACCCATTTTTAGCAGCTTAAAAATATTATTAAATGTCATAATCATTATCAACAAACTTTCTGGATTGTGTTTTATTTTCTTTAACTACGATAAGACAAAAAATAGATTAAACCGTAATGAGCTTATCAGCCACACTGACGAATTGAAAGTTTTTCAGTTCCTTATTAATTCTCCCAAAACTGGTATATTATATTGGTGAGATTATGGTTGACCGTGGAAAAGTATGAAGAAGAATCTTGGTTGGAGGTGCGGTCAATAAATGAACACAATGAGAAAAACCTTCTATAATGTCTGCCAACGTTTCGGCCTAAGTTTTAGGCCATCATAAGGGCTAAGAAAAAAACAAGATAACAATAGATATAACACCAGTGCCAGTGCCAGTATTAATAAGAAAGTAAACTAATAGTAAGGTGAAACACTGTAAAGTATAAAGAAAAATATGTTGATCGTAATGTGAAACATGATAATGAATGAATAAGAACCAAAGAAAAATATGTTAATGGATAATGACAAAAAAGTATTTAAAATTATTGTGAAAATATAGATTTATAAAATATAGGAAGAAAGATAAATTAAATGAATAAAAAGAACGATGTAGTAAAATATATGAAAAAAGAAATAATTATAATATCCCTAGAAACAAGATTTAGGAGTATGAAAATTATCTCAAGATAGTATGATATTTAAAGTAATGTAAATGATTTCTATGAATGAAGTTTAATGAAATACATAGAAAAATGCAAGTAGTAATGTTGCAAGTAAAGTTATGTAAGCTTAAAGATAGAGTAAAGTAATCTTAAGTAAATCGTATGTGGGGAAGAAAAATAAAATAATAAGGATAGACAAACAATTAACAGAATGGAAAGAATTAACAAGATGGAAAGGAAGGAGAAAAATAATAAATGTTGCCACCATATTGGTTTGATACTAAGATATAATTGCAGAAATGGATTAAAAGGTAAAACTATTGATTTAAAATACGGGTTTAACTTACTGATATACGTAATAGTTAATGATTAAATAAGACTAATTGAATAATAATGTAATTAGAAAAATTTGGTGCGGTGCGCGCATCACACAACTTTCCCTTACCGTCCTATAATAATTATCTTTTTAATATAATTTTAAAGAGTTCACATAAACAATGCTTGAAATAAACTCAGCAGCACTCACTTCTTCACATCTTCTCCCACTTCAGTACAATAAAACAGTTTTTAAACAATTTTAACACAACAATTCTGTACACTATCTATATATTTTAACTTCGTCAAGTTGCAAATATATTTTAAAAGTTTCGGTTTTGTTTTCATGGAAATATTTTCTTTCCATTAAATAATATGAAAGTAGAAATTATTAAGTTAATTTCCGCTTTTGTATTCTTAAATTACTTTATTACAGAGTATATTATTTATAACAGATTGGTGGGAGAAGGTTCGGTCGCATCTGACTCCTTTCAGATGCGCTCGGTTATTCATCTAGGGTCTTGTGCTCCTCATAAAATACGCTTTATCTTTGCTCATACTGGTCCGATTTTGATGATTCTTTTTTTGTTTTTTAGGTAATTTAATGATCTTTCATATAATTCTATACATAAGTTACTATAAATCGCATGCTTTTTAAGTTAAGCGCAAATAAAATATTCTTTTCATCATAACTTTTTCCGCTGCATTTCCTCGGTGATATACTACATAAATGAAAAGTTAAAGGCCTTTAAGGAGAAGACATTAAGCAAGTTTCATGAAAATCGTTGGAGACGTTTACGAGAAAATTGTTAAATCCCTGATATAATAGCTACATCCGGTTAGTCCGATGCGCTTTATCTTTGCTAATACTGGTTCGATTTTGATAATTCTTTTATTGTTTTTTAGATAATTTAATTACCTTTCACACAAATCTATAGATAAATTACTATAAAATGGATGCTTTCTAAGTTATGCGCAAATAAAATATTCTTTTCATCAAAACTTTTTTCCCTCCATTTTCTCGTTGATATACTACATACATGAAAAGTTAAAGGGCTGTAAGGAGAAGACATTAGGCAAGTTTCATCAAAATCGTTAGAGCCGGTTTCGAGAAAATCGTAGTATCCATGATATAATTACCATTTCCGGTTAGTCCGATGCTCTGTATTTTTGCTATTACTGGTCCGATTTTGATGATTCTTTTTTTTGTTTTTTAGATAATTTAATTACCATTCATACAAGTCTATAGATAATTTACTATAAATTGCACGCTTTTGAAGTTATGCGTAAATAAAATATTCGTTTCATCATGACTTTTTTCCCCGCATTTCCTTGATGATGTACCACATATATGAAAAGTTAAAGGTCTTTATGAAGAATAATTTAGGCAAGTTTCATCAAAATCGTTGGAGCCGTTTTCGAGAAAATTGTAAAAAAGTGTAAAATCGATTATATAAAGTGGCACTTCCGGTTAGTCGATTTTGACAAAAATGTTGCTGTAACATCATATGCATGTGCCAACCCTAAATACGTAATTTCAGTATCGTACAACTTTTCATTTTTGAGCTAGACTGTTTCCATACAGACATTCCGACTGATTCCAACAAACATGCACACATACACACACACACAGACCATTTTTCGGGACTTGGTCATTTGGACTCAGGGGACCTTAAAACGTGTATTTCCGTTAAAACTCGAATTAGAAAATTTTCACGATCGTAATACTTTCCCTTACTATATACTTCGAATATAGGTAAGGGAAAATAATAAACTGAAGGCGACGGGTTAAAAATCGTAGCACACTGGCAAAATGAATATTGGCGGGGTAATATATAATATATAGAGTAATTAAATTTGATATAGAAATGAAATAGGAAACTCCATTTAGCCTTCATTAATTTGATGCAGGCATATGTCCCGAGGGAAAGATGTATTTAATGGATTTTTGGAGAAGATGTCTCTAGATAACAAGGCTTGCAGAGTTCGAAATGAGGTGGTTAGACAGCGAATGTGTATAGCGAAAACCGTCTCTGAAAGAATCAGAAAACGGCGGTTGGGGTGTTATGGGCACTGCAGGAGAATACCGGAAGAGCATTGGCCGATCAGAGTTCTGGACTGGCAGCCGCCCTGAAAGCGTAGAAGAGGACGATCATAGCCACATGGATAGAAGGAGTCCGATGTTTTTAATAATTTTTTTTATTCTTTTAGCCACACCAGTCCTTAATTTTTATTTTTATTTCTGTATGAAATTTAATTATTATATATATATATATTCCCCGCCAATTTTCATTTTGCCACTATGCTACGATTTTTAACCCGTCACCTTCAGTTTATTCTAATTACATTATTATTCAATTAGTCTTATTTAATCTTTAACTATGATATGGAGGGAGCCAAGAAATCATTCCGATGATTGCTACTTTTGCAGTGCCGATATTACTGGTCATAACTCAAAAAACAAGAAGGTAATAAGCTACCCTTATCTTCCGTCCGCCATCCGACCAATAGGGCATGGTGTAGATTAACCGCTCCCTGAACCACCAGATGATTTAAATTCTATTCCAACGAAAGTATTTTCTGATGTACAATCGGAGTTAGATGAACAAGATGATGAAGAATTCCAATGTTTTACAGAAAATGTACAGCGTAACTGTTAACTCAAATCGAGCTTAACGACTTGGTTAGGGATCTTGGCTTTACGAAGAAAAAGCTGCATTGTTTGGCCCTAGACTAAAAGAAAAGAAGTTGTTGGCGGTTGGAACCAGCATTTATGTATACCGGAAAAGAAAGCAACAATTTTCCAAGTTTTTTGAACAAGAAGGTGATTTAGTGTACTGCTCAGACATTCTCGGTTTGATGAATGAGTTTGGTATTGAATACAAAAAGGAAGACTGGAGGTTGTTTATTGATACATCGAAAACTAGTTTAAAGGCTGTTTTATTACACAATGGTAACATGGACGCATCTATTGCTGTTGGTCATTCTGTAAATATGAAAGAAAACTATGAAAACCTAGAAACAGTGTTAAATCGAACTATTCTGCTCATGGTTGGATGATATGTGGTGATTTAAAAATAACATGCATGCTCCTTGGTCAGCAAGGTGGTTTTACCAAATTTCCATGTTTCTTGCGTGAATATTTATACCCCATCAATTCTCATGAGTTATACCAATCAATTCACTGAAATATTTTGAGGCTGTAGACATTAAAAACACATGTTTACGTGTAAGTGTTAAATTCGTTTATGTAATCACTGCCAGTCAGTAAAAAATGGAACGATTGGGTGAAATGATCCCACGTGGGGTCATTAAAATGGTTACTCCAATAAGAACTCCAATCGGTCGCTCTAATAAATCGTTACGTTATTATTTATTTGGGAAGCATATATTATTTATTTGGAATGATTGTCAGTGACCGCCTTTAAAGTAGTTACTATGGATTTTTTGGTACATTTTCTTTACAGAGGGTAGTGTGTTTGCAAATTTTTTTTAAGACTCCGCTCTGAAATTGGCTGAAGCACCTTCGCTCTATTTGGAGCAATGTTACAGGCCATTGAAGCCTCACATACTGGTATCGTTTATATGAGGATGTTAAGTTTTAGGCTTAAGTGCGGTGAGCAGATAATGTGAGCTAACTTATGTGTTTGGTTCTGACAGTTGCCAGACAATCTTAGACACTTATTTAATGTAATTAAGAAAAGCATTAGGACACATAAGGGAATGGCAATGTAGGCATTTAAAAAAAAAAAGGATAATCATTTTGCACAGTAGGTTTGTTCTATCCAACGATGCATAGCCACAAGAAAAATGACTTCAATAATTAACTAAGCCAGTTTTCACTCTCATGAAAAGGCAAAAGAAATAAATATCCCTGCCACTTTTTCGGTTAAGACGAATCCATGAGTTGTACTGGAAAAGTATTGAAAGACTTTTCATTACAATTGCGTTGTTCTCCAGAACGACTCTGCTACTATTCTGTACATAAGTATATTGTCCACAATGTTTAGTAACAACGTTGCGGACGATATACTTATGTTTCATATCTTCGACTTTGAGATTAGCATTTAATTTTACATCATTCAACAACAGGAAATGATTATTTACCAGTTATAAATTTCCTGTGAATGAAAACAAACTTTAATTAAATGTAAAAAACAAAAAAAATATTAATATCCTTATTGCATACAATTGACTTTAAAATATATTCCTGAAGAATTAATGAATAGTACCCAAATGAAATTATTCTAACCCTTTTTTTCCTAATTTCTTGTTCCGTATTGTTTTTTTTTTCTTCTTAAAACATAAATGTTATTAATTAAAAGTTCCTTAAAATTCCCACAATTCAACTAAATGATTAAGATTTTTAGTTTCTTCCATTTCTAGGTCCATCATGCAGGATAATTTTTTTCATTATTAATCAGGAATATATTTTTTTAGCAGAAGTTTTAGACTAAAAAAAATGACAGAGCAGAGCAAGTAGAAATTCTAAGCTACTTGTATAGTAGAAACACACTTTAAAAAAATTAGTTCTGTTTTAATAATTTATTTATTTTCTTATCAGAAGCCAAAAACAAATCTCATCAGGCATCCTCCAAAATGGTGGTATAGAAGGATGCCTATAAAACGTAATATTGCATATCATAGAAATATCTTCTGTGTTACTTTTGAAATAAACTGAAAAAAATAAACTTGAATAAAGTTTTGTCTGTAGAAGTTCACATTCACAAAGAATAAGCATAGTCTGAATTTCTGTCTCAAAAAATTTGTGTTGAATAAGTAGAAACCTGAAAATTTTTCATCTTTATGAAATGATATCTTCCGAAGCACTGAATATTTATGATATTTATTAGTCCTATTATCATTATTATTATTCCTAAATATCATTTATTTTTCTAAACTCTTTTCTAGAAAAATAATTTTAAGATATAAATTATATATATATATATTTTTTTTTTAATTATATCACAACATAACATAACCAATAGGAACGCGATTTTTTGAAAATTTGGTTGGAATATATCCAACATATACATGTAATATATGGATTTTTTGTTCACTTATTTATTTAAACATATACACCAAGGAGTGAGTACAATAGTCTTACTCTTAGGTTTAGTGTTTTTTGTTGATATTTTTCGCATATCTATATTGCAATAGTTGCTCGATCTGTCCCGGAAATCACTCTCTCAAATACTCTTGGAAGAGGGGTTATTTCCGGATCAAGACACTGGGCATTATAGTTTCCAGACCAGTATTCAGAGCGAGAGGTGCCCCAGAACCTCGCCGAAGGAATGGATAAGATGGACTGGATAGAGCAGTAAGTAAAGTATTCAATAGCCCTGGCTGGATTGATGCTGCAGCTGCTGCATTATGTACCACGGGCGGCACACGGTACCCTCTGCTGGTGCTTCAATTCTTTAGAATCCACAGCTCTTCCCCGGTGTCGTGGGCTGCATCCCAATAAGTACCTTCAACAGAGAACCCGATATCGACAACATCCCTTATTGATGTAGGCAGCTTTCTCTGCATCTCGTGCAAACAATAACTCGAAGGATGTTGAATTTATTTTATTTGTTAGTGTTATGCATTGAATAGAAAACTAATGTTACTTATTGATAACATTATTGTTATTTTAAATTATATATTATTAATGGCATTTATAACTGTATTTACATGCCGGGATCCGGCGGTTATGGCTTGTGGGATCTATCCAATGCAGATAGATGTGTTGGATTGTATCAATCTGCTACTCTGTCACTCTGTCACTGATTTAAGCGTCTAATAGGTTAGCAACATGAGGACACAGAATTGGAAACATTATTGGTGGAAGATTTGTACCAAACGCAAGAAGAACTTGCACTTGCATTAGGAGTGAGTCAACAAGCAATTTCACATCGTTTAAAATCTTTGGGAATGATACAAAATGAAGGAAATGAAGCCAAGAGACATTGAACGCCGATTGTGCACATCTGAAATGCTGCTTGCCAGGCATAAAATAAAAGATTTTTCGCACCGTATAGTCACTGGTGATTGAACAGAGAAGTCCTATCCCACCCGCTGTATTCCCCAAAGATGTGTAATAGTAATAAATCCACCAGTAGTAGATAGTGGTGGACAATATTTTAAATAAAATGTAATGCACCGTTTGTTTACAACAACTTCGTAATTTTTATTAAAAACGGCGGAAACTTATTTGTGCCCCTGATATAAAAACCCAAAACTTTGGAAAATTTGAGATATGCGAATCTACTTCAAATTGCTAAAATTGAGATAAAACATTTTACTCATAGAGATACTAAAATTTTGAGTTACGAAATAGGAATTTTATCGATAAAATGCTTAGTTTGAATATAAAAGAAAATTATTGTTGTGAAATGAAGTATAAACTAGTAACAGTTTGGAAAATATTTTTTTTTTATAATATTGAATAGAAAATAAAAATATTTAATATATTCTGGAAATCTGGTCAAAATTGTTAGAAAATTTTAGATTTTGATTCTTCCTCCTCTCCCTCTCCATCACGTAAATTTTTAAAGCAACCCAAATGATTTCTTTCCTTATGATATCGCATTCCTGCTTATTTAATGAGGTTTATTTCCTTCAACGCACTCCTCTTCAATAAATGTCCAACATTTATTATTATATTTAAAAAGTTTCACATAAAAAGCTGAAAACCATTGAAAGTATTTGAATTTCTGAACGAATGACAGGCTAGATTGATATTTATGATTAAAATATATGTTCTTCAAAAATTTTAATATTTTGTTCCAAAGAACGAATTTGTTTTTCTAAATCTGATAAAATGAATTCAGTCAAAACCCATATTGCACCTATTGGACATAGCAATAGTAAAGAAATAAAAGAAGGTTATTAGGAATAAAAATCTTTGAAATATATGAATTTTTAATAAATAATTTGGAATTTTATATTTATAGATCAGTTTGGCAAAATTCATTTAAGATTTCCATAATTTTATTAAATTAAAAAAAAATCAGGAAACTAGAACAATCGATAAAAATTAGCGATTGGGTTAGAAACTAACGATGCAACAGTTTTCATTCCTACCTTCCCTGAAAAACCACTATAGTATTGAATGCCATTACGCAATTTAGACATTATTTACTCATAGGTATACTGCATGCTGTCTTGTTAGGGGCTGGTGGTTCAAACAGTAGATTGGCTTACTAAAAGCTTCACCCGTTGCGGCATTATAAACTTGCTTACTTAAAACATTGTTCTCTCAATCGGAAATTGTCACCAGTGACTTAAACAAGAGAAACAAGAGGGACATTCAAAGGCATTGTATTAGGGATGTTGAAAAATATATCAATATTTTTGTCCGAATTTTTTTTAAATATTAATATCTTTTCAAAAACCGATATTTTTCAACAAAAGACAGAGGAAAAAATATAAAATAAAAACAATCTACAAGTACGGCGGGTATGACACTCTAAGAACCATAAAAACTTATGGTATGGAGAGTTTGTGTTACTATCTATAGTGGCTGTGTTTAAGGGATGGGCTGTCGAAAGTAAAATAGTGATATAATGATAATATCAGTATAATAATATCAATATTATAAAATATCGTACATATTTTTATAAAAAAAAAAAAAAATCTAAACGAATTGGAGAAAGATTGGGAGATAACCTTATTTTAATCTTTCGAATACGTCTTTGACCATCTCCTATCTCTCCAAGAAACACGATTTCAATATTACCTAATATAAAGACTTGCAAATATTTATTAAGCAATAATGACTTAATTAATTAATAGGACATAAATGGAAAATTCCAAACAAGAAGCCAAAAGTATCAAAAATAATAGAAAACTAATCAACTGTCAATATTTCGCCAATTCAGGCATCATCAGGACAGAAGGAGAAGAAAAAAAACATATAAAGCAAAAATTGCAGCACATTCCACATCCACAGTCCAAATGACATTAACCGGAGACAGAATCCCACACCAAGACACCCAGACACAACTAAGCTATTAGGCTCGTTTAATGTGTGACATTGAACTCTTAAACTATACAGTGTGAAATGACTTCTTGTGAGCTATGTATATTCGAATTTTTCAAATAAACAATAACGGCAAGGCACCATTCATAATTTTACGCGTATTCCGCTAGTCCGAGCGATTTTCAATTATCCACACAGTGTTACGATTTATAGCAGAAAAGTTTTACAAGAGTAGGAAAATTATAATTATTTATATGAAAAAAGTGAAGCAAAAACAGTCACAGAAGTTGATAGTGTCATTATCACGTGCAAAATTCATGATTTATTCTTACATAAAACAGTTTATTAGAGTTTTTCCGAAAGAAAGATGAATGTCAACTGGCTTATATTATTTTTGAGCCATTATAAAAATAAGAAAACTTACTGAAGCCGCATTAAAAATAAATAAATGTTATTATTTATAAAAGGTTATTTTATTTTAAAATTAATATCGTTCGTAGTATTAATATCAATTGTTTAAATAAGGAAGCTATACTTTTATTTTAAGTTGAAGTACAATTCTTAAAGGACTATATATGTGAAAAGGATGAACTTTCTTCACTAGAAAACATCTTAAATTATAATAGTATAAATAAAATCAGGAATGTATTCCTGTTCCTCGCATCAGTCTTCAATAACCTCCAATCTTCTACAGGTTAGCCGGCTCGATACTTCTAGAGAGGTCTCACCTTGAAATGTTTAATTTCACGTGATGGTACGTAGATAAAGTGATAAACTCTAACTTATTGATATTATTTATTATTTTAATATTATTCATAAAATTTATTCTATTGTATGTGTATGTATATTTATATACATATATATATATATATATATATATATATATATATATATATATATATATATATGTATATATGTATCTTGTATAAACTGTATTTTTGATGATTGAATTATGCGTATATTTATCTGTTTTCTTTTGAAAATACTCGTTGATAGCGAAATTGTGTATGTTTGTGTGTGTGTGTATGTGTGTGTGTATATATATATATATATATATATATATATATATATATATATTAATTTTTATAATGTTTTATTATCATAAATATTGTTTAATTTAACAATCACAGGCCAATGCTAAGATAATATAACAAGCATGTATTGCTTTATACAATAAAATAATCTATCTATCTATTTTAAGTTGAAGTTAAGGTGTACAATGTTAGTAAATAATGTTTTGGCCTTGCCACCAATATTGTTTACTCTCCCCAATTCGACTCCATGCTTATCCCAAGTCAGTCTGAATCTGGATGCAGGGGAGTAAAGCTGTTTCACAATACATGACGATTGGCCAGGTCCAGCCACTTTGTGTAGCATTCATGGACCATTTCAGCCTTCTGTTAGTAAATATCCATGGATCTATTTCCATCTATTTATCATATTATTGAAAAGTGGAATAATCATTACTGAACATGGACACGCAAGGTGTATTTTATAAACCAATATTTGTTTATATTTTAACTATGTTCAAATCATTAGGTCAAAAAATAGATATGTAAATATCAAACCTTTTCTCTAATTTCTTTATTAGAAGAAAATTATACATTCAATAGTATAGCTTATAGCTTATAGATAATTAATCTTAGACCAGTAAGTCCTCAAACGTTTAAAGTCTGATTATTATAAAATAATTCCTGTTTAAATTCCTTTTTTTATATTTTCATTCATTAGTGGGTATAAGGGGTGTCCCAGTGGACATGGATCACCCTTTGCAGATTACAGAATATTTGGAATATCGGGATGAAAAATGGTTGGTCTTTGTTATGAATTACGAAGTATCTTTTATGAAATTACCACCCTCATAACCTTCTCCAGTTTTTCAACAGCATACCTAAATATGGAATTTCAAATGGAATGGGGTTTTTATTTTTGTACGGATTCTAACAGGAAATTTAATTTTAAAACGAATTCATATTGGACAGTTTTTGGATCGCAAAAATACGGTATCTGTACAAAGTTCCAAATTCCTCTGAAGAAACAATTTTTATTAGAAAACTAATCAAGTAACGCTGTAGAGAATTAATACCACTTTGAAATGAGTCTATTTTGATTCAATAACGCTAAATATTAGATTGGCCATAATAAATAACTGAACAGCAGAAAGTGTCAAACGTCAAAAAAAAAAAAGAAGATTATTTTGGACAAGCTACCAGTTATTTATTTTATTAATACGTTTTATTCTTGAACAGCAGAAATTGACATTTCTTCTTCTTGGCAACTGATTTTCTCAATTCATGAAAGCTATCACTATCTTTTTTTTTTTTTTTTTTTTTTTTTTAATTCAACGAAATAAGCATCTAGCTCTTATTATAAATTTAAAAAAACAAAAAACAATAATGTTGTTTAAATATTTATTGAATTATTATTATTATAATTATGTCAGTTGATATTCATCTTCCTTTCCAAAAAACTCGAATAAACTGTTTTGTGTAAGAATAAATCACGAATTTTGCACGTGATACTACTGCCATTATCAACTTCTGTGACTGTTTTTACTTCAATTTTTTCATATAAATAATTATAATTTTCCTATTCCTGTAAAACTTTTATTTGTCATTCGTCATCGCGGCCCAGGGCTTAGATCTAGAGGCGAAGACGACAAGGAGGTGTGAAGGACTAGAGGGGGAAGGGGGCAGCTGTAGCCGGCCTTATTGAATAGGTTTCGACCCCTGGGGCAGAAAAAGTTCAGCGGCCAATCCTTCAGCGAGCCACTCAATGCTTGTCTCCTCCCCTCTGTCTTTTCTGATATCTTGTTTTCTTCAAATGGATAATGCTTCTTCAACACCTTGTTAGGGGCAATAATATTGTTGAAAATATTCTTAGGGTCCTCCTTACCAAAACGTATGATGATATTTTGAATAATTTAGAACAAAGATCTCATTAAATTATATTGAGATTTTGAAATTTAATATTTATAATTTTTATTTAATAATATACACAAATATAATTAACATATGCAGTATTTTTTTTTTAATTTACGGATAACAAAAAAAAATAACAGTAATAACTTTATATTATTAGTAGTAATAATAATAATAATAATAATAATAATAATAATAATAATAATAATAATAATAATAATAATAATAATAATAATTTACTGTTATTTACTTTAAAATAACAGGAATAACTTTATATTATTACAGATTTTATATCATAACGAAGTCCTTGTCTAGTAAGTCATATGTCAAAGAATAGTGCTTCAATTATTTTTGCAATATTTATGACCGAATGGACTGAATTATTCTCTGAATGTCCATAAAGGTTTTATTAGTATTATATAGATAGAAATTTGGGTTGATAGGGATAATTTAGAGTGTCTGTCGATCAAGTAACCTGAATAAAAGTCCAGATTTTTTGTTGTCTTTTCATTCTCATTTCAGATTTTATGTCCAGATGAAATCCCAAATAACTCAATTCCTGAGATGTATAAATTGACACATTAATATACCTGAGATTAAGAGAATGAAGGCAATGAACACATTCTTCACTTCTTTCGTTTTTATAATCCCATTCATTGCCGAACCAAAATTAACTAAAATTGTGGAACAAAGGACGCTTTTATAGTGTTTTTTGAAGACTTGTGATACTAATAAAACCAAATACTTATCAGATATATCTTCCTTAATTAAAACTTCCAGTTTTGTTTCTTCTGAATAATACACCGTTGATGTATCAGAACCTAAAGACAATACAGAGGTCACTATCGGAATTTCCAAAGGTTTTGAGCTATTCAAGATCTCTTGAGGCTGTATTTACTATTATTCTCTGCTATATGAAAGTTATTTTAGTTCTATGGTTCTGTACACGAAAATCTAATTTACGTGTTTAATTGATGCATTTGAACATTAAATTTTGCTCATAGAAACCCATTAACCCCGTCTTGGGGATTCTGAACCAGGAATGATGATGGAAACAATAACTCTTGATGATCCCGGGAATGTACTAATATGTAATGCACCCCAAGTGTAATGGCTCCCGCTGTTTTGGTTCGGATATTAAATATCTCTTTTAATAGCCACGGGCAATTAAAGGGAATATTCTCCCCCATGGGGACAATATGAATTCCATTGCCTTTTTAATGCACGTCCGATTTTCTAGTTTCGTGGGGGAGGGTAGCTGACGTCGGGGCTTTTGAATCTAAGCTGGAAGCCTGGCCATTGTCGCTTGTTGGGCTTTGTAGTATATTTGGCGATGGCGTCACCCTCCCTTGTTCAACTATCACTCATTGTCCGCTTTGTATTAATCGTCTTAAGAGGATTGATTTCTATCAGGCAAGTACAACATCTGTCCATTTCCTCAGCTTAAATAAAACTTTAAGAAAAATAGTTATCGGTTCATCTTGGTCATAGTGCTCTTTAAATAGTTATAACTATCCTGAAAATGACACTGAAGTCTTTTTATTAAAAGAAAAATATATAGCCTACATCTATAGTAGGGTTGGAACATCGAAAGTAAAATATCGATATACACCGATATTCGCTAGAAAAATATCGATATATCGAAAGGAAATGGATGAAAAAGCAAAAAAATGTCCATCAAATGAGTATAATGTTAAACTCTGAAGAATGTTAAGAAATAATATAATTATTATTATTTATAAAACATTATTATTAGCCATGAATAATGATCAAAAAGATAGAAAAGAATTATATTTAAAAAAAAAATGTTATAAAATATTTTTATTTTGAAGACTTTTAGCTGTATATCATATATTATAGTATTCTAGAAGTTTTTCAATAATGAAACCTTCAGACTTCTAAAAATTTAATTTATCTTAGAACGCTTCCTACTATATTGTGCATTCTCATAACATCCATCTAAAAGCATGTAATTTTTTTTATATACATCTCAGTAAAATCATCATTTATATAATAATCAATTTGTCTTTACATAGGATTAATTAACATTATTTGTATGTAAATCTTATCTCCTAATTGTTGTTTGGTATAGATTACTAAATATTGTTTCTTCATATGTTTACTGGTAAAACTACAGAATGATGATTCCAACATGGCGGACGTCTAGATTTTTAGGACCTGAATGATCTTAAAAATCTAGACCTCCGCCATGTTGGGGTTACGATACTGGAGTTTTACCGAATAAAGGAAATTGTTACATAAAATGAAATAATACAGTAGAATCTCGATAATTCGTTGGGTCTTCCATAATCGTGCTCTAGGGGTTATGAAACGGATAGAAAACGCAGTCCCGCCGCTCCCTGCCGACCTTCGACCACTGCAATAGTCTATTTTTTTCGGAGAAAATACGACTAAAAAAATAGGTTGAGTGCGTAAGTAACCAACCCGGTAATTAGTGCAATTTTCTTCACCTGGTGATGTGAGGATTAATTAATAATAGGCAAGACAAAATTATTTCCATGTCTTTGTTTTATAAAAAGGGACAGAATTAAAGACCAATTTCCTTTCTTTAAATCCTCCTCTCCCGTTCAAATTTTGTTTCGAAATATATAAATAATAATAATAAATATCAATAAATAATATTCTATTTATGACTATGAAGCTGGTCCCACATTTTACACCGTATTATCCCATACTCGGATGCTGGCAATACACTTTCCTCGTTTTACAGTATAGGGAACAGTTGATCCTACAAAAAAAAATAATAAGAATAAAATTGAATTAGAGATCAAGAGACAAATCATGAAGATGAAAAACGGTAGAGCTGCAGGAAAAGATGGAATCGTAGCAGAGTTACGGAATTCGGGCCGAAGACAATCAGTGAATTAACAAAGATAATACAAGACATTTGGGAAACCGAAAAACTGCCTGAAGACTGGAAGTGAAAGTCATACACCCTCTTCATAAGAAAGGAGATAGAACCAACGTAGACAACTACAGAGGGGTATCACTATTGTCATCTGCTTACAAGACTCAGTCACAGTGCCTGTTAGATAGGGTACAACAAGAACACACAATAGGAGAATACCAATCAGGCTGCAGACCGGAAAGATCTTGCTCTGAACAGATACTCAATCTGAAAACAATCTTGAGACACCAAGCGAGTCGAAGCAAAGAAACCATTTTTACTTTCGTAGACTTCAAGAAGGCCTACGATTCTATAGACAGACTATCACTGATACAAGAACTAGAGGAGAGAGGCCTTGACGAGAACGGAACAAACCTCATCAAACAGACACTAACAGACACCAAATCCAACATTCATTCAAAATTAGAACGAGAGTAAGACAGGGTGATGGTTTGTCACCAATACTATTCAACGTAATACTAGACAATGTGATCAGTGAATGGGAAAAGGAACTGAAGGCGCAGGGACTTCACAAACCCATTAGGTTAGGAAGAAAGAACGAGGAAATAGATATTTGTTGTCTGGCATTTGCCGATGATCTAGCAATACTTACAGACAGCATAGAAACAGCAGCAAAACAGATCGAGATCCTTAACGAGACAGCTGGAAAGATCTGACTACAGATTTCTTTCCAGAAAACAGAGTATATGTTGAACCAGAAAGACGCTCCGGAAATCATGAGAACAAAATATAGGAATATCAAGAGGTTTCAAAAATTTAAATATCTTGGAGAGATGATACAGGCCAATGGGATAGAGAAAGCCGCTCACGAACAGAGACAACAAAAGATGATCAAAGCATTCTGGAAGACTGGGAACATCTACAATAAGTCATAACACACCGTGTTATAAGTCGTAACACCAAAGTGAAACGTTATAACACGGCCATCAAACAAAAAACTTTATACGCTTCTGAAACCTTGGTAATGAATCGAAAAGGTGAACTAGAAAACATCAAGAAACTGGAGAGAAGAATCATCAGGAAAATTCTAGGACCCAAAAAGACAGAAGAAGGATACCGGTTGCGGAGTAGATAGGAGACCAAACAGAAATTCAACATAATACACGATATGTTGAAACGTCGACTGCAATTCTATGGTCATATCAAGAGAATACTAGACACCAGATTGACAAAACAAATCTTGGAATACACTGAAATTATAAAGAATATGAGGTGGATAGCCGAAGTTAGAGAGGACTTGAAAGACGCTGGCATAACAGATTCAGACATACAAGATAGATACAGACGAAAAGTACATAAATGGAAAGTGAGCCGAGAGGCCAAGAAATTGAAGACTGCAACAACTTGGTCTGAAAAAAGGAAGAAAGCACACAGTGAAAAGATGAAAGAAGTGTGGCGCCTTAGGAAATCTCACATCAAGTAGACGCTTCGCGTGGTCCATTAGTGGCCTATACTAATAGAATTATTCTAGAATAGAATATAATAAAAACAAAGTTGTTGATAATTTCATTTTCGACAAATTCTATAATTATCCCTAACGAAATTGGACGCTTAAGAAAATATATTCAGTTAATAAACTGTATTAATGCTATGATATGATATATATTTCGAATTATAAAACTGTTGAATTTTTTATTGGCGAAGAGGGATAGAAGAAGGGGCGGCAAAATTAGGCTTGCCCCCTCTCTCCCTTGAAAAGGCCTAGATCCGGTCCTGCTTGCTGATCATATGGTAGATAAGTACTGTTATTGTGATCTTTCAAAAATGTGAACATGACTATTAGAAATTATTCAATAATGTTAACATTATGTTTCGTTAAAGGTGTCTTTTGTGTAAAAAGTCTGTACCCTCACTGCGAGAACTATTTAAAATATTATGAATTGTCAAAACACCCATGCAAGTTCCACCAGGCCGATTTGAAAATAAAATAATAAAATAAAAACATGCTTGTGAATACAAGTGAATCTAATTAGGGATTGACCCTTCTATACCATCATGCGGATGTCGAATGACTAGTGAATCTATTTGGTTAAGTTTGAAAGACGGAATGGTGGGGGTGGAGGGGAAAGCATGAGTTTTTTTTTTCAAAATTAGAAATAATGGAAAGATTGTGTTTGAAATATTTCGAAATATCAGAATGTGACTTACTTCGTGAGTTGTTATGTTCTTCGAATGCAGCCGTTATTCAGGGGTTATTAAATTAATTAATTGAATAATTATAATTAAGCTTTAAAACAAAAGTTATTGGACAGGTGCGTCTTGAAGAATGAACAAAAACAATTTCATCTAAAAAGTACGATGCTGAGTAGTAAGTGTTGGGAACTCCGGATATCGGGAGGAAATTCCAACCGTTGACCCGTTCACATCGCCTCGCCCACATCTGGTCTGGTCTAGCGTTTCATACGACCCGTTCTGAGCTCCCATATTGTTCCAACAGTTCTGCCCCGCCCATTTTACTTAGCCACGCCCATATCTGATAGGGTGTGAATATCTACATGACCCGTTTTCTCCTGTATGATCTGGTCTGGCCCGGTCCTATAAACGACAATCCGATCGTCTAAACGCACTACCTCGTCAAAAAGCCTACTTCAGCGCACTATCCGTTTTCTCCGGTCTGGTTTGGTCTGGTCCGGTCGTCTAAATGCACCTTGAATATGAATAAGATAGTTAGATCAGCAAAACATTTGAAAAAAATTCGGTTATTTTCTTATGGTGCAATCCTTCTGACGGGTCTGTCTTATCGGTGGTTTCGTCAAGTATGATCAGAGCAAAAATACGGTTACACTATTATACGTTTACACGTACACAATATGGTTACAAGTTTTTACAAATGTTTTAAAAAGAGATGAATTGAAAAAAAAAAAAGGATAAACCGACCGAAATTCATAGAAACGATTTCTCTCTCACTCACTCACTCTTGAGAAGATTAAGAGTTAACCAGATTTTTTATTTGGAAATTCGAATTATAAGACTTTTACATTACTAGGTAGACGAAGATAAATACGAATTATCGAATAAACTGGATCGCAGTGTTTTTATACAAAATAAAGGGAGATTTTTAAGGGACCACAAAATCTATAAGAATCATCGGGATATACGAATTACCGGGATATGAATTATCGACATTCTACTGTAATATAGTTTAACATATCGGTGTCTTCGCTATATCGTTGTAAAATATCGATATATCGGATGTTGAGATATAAATAGAAAATATCGGTTTTCCAACTCCGGTATGTCGATATATCGCGTTTCGATATTCCAACCCTAATCTATAGTATACTATTCCTAAAAGTTTTTTTCACCGTTCTTAGGTATAAATGTATGAGAAACATAATTTACTTTAAACTTTGCATGGAATCGTTTAAATATGGCAGTGTTCTTAGTAATTTTATGAGTGTTGATACTTCATCGTAACAAATAGCATGAGTGTCATTAAACTAGAAAAGAGCGTTGTGGTAAAAAATGTGGATACCTACTTCCTAATTTGAAGGAATGTAATTTTTTGTATTGTATGTAGATTTGTCAATTCCCTTGATGAAGAAAAAAAATCCTATTTCGTTGGGTTTAGAGCTATCATAATCAACACTTCCTCCTTAGCAACAATATTTTTTTGTAATAACATCTTCGTTGTATTAATAGTTATGAGTGCTATTTCAGTCGCCATTATCCTTTCTTTGATTGAAGCTTAGATAGATGGTTCTAAATCTTCCTAGGAGCCAACATGTCAATCGACATTCGTTCTTGATTTCAACACGGAATTTTTATGCGGGTAGCAATATTTTTAACAAAAATATATAAATATATTAATATTAGTAATTATATATTTATTGTCCAAATTAGCATTAATATATTAATATTATATATATATATATATATATATATATATATATATATATATATATATATATATATATATATATATATCTGACCTCCATACTCCCTCCAACAGAACCAAAACTTTCGAACGCTCCTTTCTCGCCCGCTCCTCTACCCTTTGGAATTCCTTTCCTTCTAATATCCGCCATGTTTCTTCTCTATCCTCATTCAAATCCCTCCTTTTCCAACACCTTCTTTCTCTCCAGAATGATGCTCTCTAATTGCGAAATTTCAGTTTAGGATTAACATCCGGATCAGAAGTGAATAATAGTTTTTTAATGTACAAACTTTGCTAATCAATTCATTATTTTTGTATTTTTCATTTTCTCTGTTGTTTTTTTTTACTTTTTTCTTGTGTTTTTTCTCTTTTTTTTTTGTTTTGTTCAAATTAATTATATTTTTCGATAAAAAAACTTATTTATTTGCTTATTTATTTTACTGAAGATATTGTAAAAATTAATTGGTCTGTATTCTATAGTCATATGGCCAGATAATGTTACTGTTTTATTTGTTCCTTCCTGCTATTCTTAAGGGACCTAGTCCAAGAATAAAGTTCTTTTATCTATCTATCTATCTATACACATATATATATATATAAGTTAAGCGTCAGCAAATCCAAACATCAAAAAAAAAGGGAAAAGTTTAAGTAATGACACGCACAATATCCGAAATAAGACTGCCTTTATTGAGGTTTTAATTCTCCTTATATACAATCTGGCTGTTGTTTACAGCCGTATATGGTATTTAGGCTAATACTGCTGCACTCCGGGCCTTAACTTATATATATATATATATATATATATATATATATATATATATATATATATATATATATATATATATATATATATAGATAGATAGATAGATATGTAATTTTACACATAATCTCTATTTAGGAAAGGGATCGGCTATGCTTGGCAACAATAATTTTGTTTTATACGATGAAAGTAATATCAGACCGGTTCGATAATTTGAAGAAAACATGTGAAAATACTGTACCTCAGACGTTAACTGTTGTAACATTTTCAAAGTTTTACAGAAGAGCAAACAGAAGTTTCAGATCGCACTGTATTGCTTATTGTGGATAGTGGTAACTCTTTATATTTGAAGATCTTTATGTTTTACTACCTTTTTACATTATTTTACATTACTCGGAAAATATACCGAGAATAATTCAAATAAGTCAGTAAAATCAAATTCAGCAAAATTGAACTTACGACTGTGTACTTCTGACTGATAGATATAGTCCAATGGTTGAGGAGATCGCTTTAAAATGTTTATATGGATATTCGTAAACTAGGTGAATAAAATATCTATATATACTCGCTAAAATGTGTAAAAATCTAAATAAATTCGCATAGGTAACCTAAAAAATTCCATTGACTTCTTTCGTAAGCAATGAAGAAAAACCGGTTGAAGAAAGAGGCCAAATAAGACGATAAATACCAACGAGAGCTGGGCATGGTAAACCCTTCTAATTTCGGCAACCGGCAAATTAGAAATTCAGAACCCAAATCCGAGCTCCTTTCAACTCTTTCACTACGTGTCTTGAATATACTTTATATCTTGCCTTTTAATAAGACGGCCACAGAGTTCCTTTCTTATTACGCCGGCGATCATTGTCCTGCTTGTTGTCTAAGATAAGCATTGAAAGCCAGTTACAGAATAGACAACCTAATCCGGATGCGTAACTAGTACACGTGATGTCCTCTGACATCATAGTATATCGTAAATATTACAAGGCAAAGATGGATGAAGGTGTAATATATCTTGGAATTGAAGAGAGTGACCGTTTGGACAGGTTGGAGAATGGATGTATATGGATGTTTTCAAATAATATCTTTATCTTTCATTAGAAAGAGCCTTCCTTCCAACAGATTCACCTCAGGAAACAAACTCTTTCAATCATGGTACAAACTCTGAGACTCCATTGGTTGGAACCGACCAGCATGTATATTAAATCACTTCTAAAAATTATTTTAACATCATTAGCACTAACTGTAAACTAATTGTAGTTTTATTTTTGGTAAACAATGTAGTGTAAAAAAGATTTGATTCCAAGGAACATAATTCGTCTGAAGAACACATACCATTAAACAATCCAGACAACTTGATCTTTAGAAGATATCAGAAAGTTGCATCACGGCGATTAAAACGACCATATGAGCATTTTGAACGAAGAAAAGCGAATGAAGAAGAATAAATCATTAGAAATTTTATCAACGCTGAATATATTGATATTCATCGGAAGGGCAGGCCGACCGAGGCTTAGATGGGAGGATTTTGCGAAGTCTATTGAGATGTACAACTGCCTTCAAAATGCAAAAAGTAAATGTGCAGACTGAATAATATGACATTTCAATGATATGTTAAGAAACTACCTTTTGGCAGTAACCTTATGTTATTAGTTGTTGAAGATTCCGTAGTCATATTTTTTAGAATTAGCGGTTATCGGTTGGAAGCGAAGTTAGACACTAATGGGTTTGTGTGGGTATGAAGTATAGTCCGAGAGCTGTGGCAAAAAAAAACGTGTCTGATTCCAAGAAAATTTTTGAACGTCTAGGTCGAAAACAAGCTCATAATAGACTGTAAATATGAACCTTTGCTACGCTAGATCGGTTGCAATAAAATTTGTGAAACGTCAAAAAACGTTAAAAGTTAGTTATTCAGTGGTTTAAGCCTTAACAACTATTTTTCAGTGCACTTTAGTGCAAAATGCATATTAATCAATCTTTTAGAGGATGCTACTGTAAATC
Organism: Rhaphigaster nebulosa; assembly: GCA_948150685.1. Lineage (NCBI taxonomy): Eukaryota > Metazoa > Arthropoda > Insecta > Hemiptera > Pentatomidae > Rhaphigaster > Rhaphigaster nebulosa. The sequence goes on along the minus strand of OX411306.1, from coordinate 120,009,685 downwards.
GTCTGTTTAAAGTAATTACAAAGGTATGGATGGCTATTGTAAGAATTTTAATCTTCTACAAGATTGGTAATTATGCATTTTTCACTAAATTGTAGCAAAAGATATATAGGAGAAACCACTGATTATCTAACTTTTTGCGTTTTTTGCAATTTTACAGATTTGTACGACTCTGTATCTCAGTATCTGTTCCGAATTAAAAAAAAATACTAAAGATAAAATATACAGTAAATTTAACGCTCTTTAAAATTGGCTTTGCCAAATTTTTACCTAAAATACACTGGGAGCGAGTTATTTTATTTGAGGAAAATCAGAAAAAAAAGTGACGAAAATGACGAGTTCGAATTTAATTGCAACCGATCTAGATTGGCAGACGTTCATATTTACTATGAGAATACTTTTGGTGTAGACGATAAAAAATTTTCTTGGAATCAGACACTTTTTTTGTCTCAGCTCCCGGACTAGTATAACTTATTTGGCTAATCTTGTTGTATAAATAGTTTTTGTAGTTTAGTTTATAATTTTTTTGTGGGCCTGTGTGTGTGTATATATATATTAGATAATGCTTGAAAATGGTTTACATTATAAAATTATAATGATACATTTTAATAATTTAATGTAATTCGTACCACTTAAAAATGGATGAGATTATCGGTCCGGTATTTCTGTATGTGTCCATTAAGAACATTACAAATATTTAAAGCCAATTCTGTATGCGTTGAATAGTAAGTAATCATTCATTTATTTATGTCCTTCATGTTGTCAGCAATGGCAAATTATTTGATTAACCTTTCAAGTAATCCTTTAGATTACTTTGATTAATCATAATTGAAAAATGTGTTTAACAAATATTGGAGCTGTAAAGTATGTAGTTGTACACATTACAAGCACGTGTTAAAATCGTCAGTTATGATTTGATGTTTGCTATTTACATAAACTTTAACACCATTAATAATTAGTGAACATTTACAGAATAGAACAATGTATGGTATACTCAGTATAACTGATACCGAAGAACATTCCTATAAACAATTTATGTTGTCAAAAAGAGACCAAATCCCCAAAATCACATATTTTGGAACATTAAGGAGATAAAAAACTTGCATTAAAAAAAAGTTGTTATAATTATACTATCCATATTACCAGAGGTGCCCACAGAGTGGGGTTACGACGCAAGCTGCGTCATAAAAGTTCTTGGGAATGGAGGGAGGGGAGGGGGCGAAAAGTGGCCTTTTTTGGGTATTCCAAGGGGAGGGGAATGTTTGAAGAAGAAATAGAAAACAAGTACACTAAAACTAAAATTATATAAGTGGTGGTCCAGACAAACTAGGACAGATTAGGAAAAAAGTTTGTTGTAGACAAAAAATTTGGTACATTCTAGTTTTTTGAGTCTTAGAACTTGAACCTGTGGTTTTCTGACAGATATTTTACACAAAACCTTGGTTTTCTATCTTTAGATTGGAAACTATTGTTTTAATCAAACAAGACCATTCTCTACCAAATTAAAGTAGGTAGACAAAATGTTGTATACTATATGTCTATAAAATATTTTTCTGTCAACCTTTAACCCGCTGAAAATTTCTATAAAAACTATCTATCCATAGTTACACTACTTATGAACATATATGATGTTAAACGGCATGGAATAAAAATAAAAATATATAGTATGCACATTAATATTTGGTGTATCTGAACAAACAGAGGCCCTACAAACTTATCTTAGTCGTTAACTTCAGTAAAAAAGCAAAAATATGCCACCCAAAAAGCGATTATGTTCATCATACTCTCCAATGCACGCTGTTAACAACTTTTTTAAAGCATGTCATGATCTTACGTGATGTAAGTGGCTGTAAGACAATTTCGTCCTCTTCGATCAATTAAATCGATGTTTTTACTTCAAAACTTGAGCTTAATTTTAAAATTGTTCAAGCGAATGGTTTTTAATTTATCGATATTAACAGAGATTTAGGTCCTTGCGAAAGCCTTAGCTTCAATTAAAACAGATCAAATGAAAAATTTTAACCCGGCAGAAACAATATCCTCAGGGAACCAAACAGCTCTCACATGAACTTGTACATCATTGGTGAGAATGTGCTGAAATCACGATAATGTTTTTCATGTAACATGACATTCTGAAATTAAAACGAGCTGAATTCTGCACCAGAAATATACAAAACACATATTCTTGTCCCACTTTTTTTTAAATCGGCGGTGTTATAATTAGTCAATTCTGCTCCAAAAATCCGCAACACTCAAATTTGCGTTCAGTACTCAAACATTGTCGTACCTATAAATATAAGTCAGTGCATGAACGGTAAAATTCCTCACTTCCATTTTTTCAGATTGTGATGTAAATATGCGTAAGGAGTTATGCAGTCCACCGGTTGCAGGATGAAGAGAGTTTTGTAACTATTGATTCTTAAACGTAAGAAATACATATTTTGACTCTTTACTCAGTGAGTAAAAATAACCATTGCTACCTCGATTTCAATAATAAATAGAGATAAAACGTTTTGCAATTCAAACCCTCAAGTTTATTTTCATCATTTGTCTTTATATTTTTTCCTTTCACTTTGACATTAAAAACTTGCATCGAAACTCGCTTCAAGCACAATGTACATAGGTAATATGTACTTTTCATGTATTTAATGTGTATTTCATTAGCTTTAATAGCATGTATGGTCAAACGTAGGGTAACTTCGATAGTTTTTTATGGAAATCGGATGTAAATAGTCTTAAATCGCTTTTTGCCACTTTTTTATACTTTTTCAACCCGTTCTAGCGGCTTAAAGGTTGATCGTAAAAACATGTTTTATGGGCAAAAAATGAAGAAATTTTGTCTACTTTAATTTCTTATCAGTTGATCTTCTCGCAAAAACTAATAGTTTCCGAGATATTGGACAAAAAAGTTGAAGTATTTTGCGACAAAAATAAGGATCCGGTCAAAATATCTGTCAGCAAAGCTCAGATACGTGTTCAGCGACACAAAAAACTGCTGTGAACGAAAACTACAACAACAAAACTTTTCCCTATTTTTTTAAACATCGCATTATACAATAAAAATGAAAATAAAGTGATATGTTGATAAATAATAATAATATGGGATTAGCGTTAAGTTTGGAGGAAGGGGAGAAGCTGTATTTCAGGCTTTCGCAATGAAAAAATGAATTGCTATAGTGTTTAAAAAAAAAATAGTAACAGTTTTTGGGTACAGTAACAATCAGGCTCTTCAATTACACTGGAAAGAGATAGTAGACGCGGGAAGGTTTTTTGTTCACCTCCCATTCCCCAGGTCAAAGATGAACAAAAATTTCTTGAAAACTATTTTATATCATAGCCAGGTGCTTTTATCGATTGAATTTTGATTAATTTAGGTGGATTTTAAAACATCAACAAAGTATTTAATGTTTACAATTTTCTAGGTGGCGGGATCCTTTATTTAGGTGTAGAGAATTGATCTGGTACACACGTGCGTTCCCTGTTCAATTACTGAGTTGCAAATGTATCATTATCACAGCAAAAGTCTGGTTCATATGTGGCTTTATATGTTAAATATAAAAAATATATAATAAAACAAAATGAAACGAAGATAACAAAAGAAAAACTAATTTATAACTAATTTCTAGTTATTATTTTATACACTGTTGTTGGTTTTTTCTTTAAATTGTGAATAATATTCGATAAACGATTTTTAGGCAGCACCATTAAAATAAATAATTTTGAATATTTCAAAGCTCTTTTGAGTTATTTTTAACCCTTCCCACAGGTGGGTATTTGAAAGATGTTTTTTTTTTTGGAGGCGGTTGCTGTGTTGTGGTTTTAGAGACGAACCTGCAAATATTACCCTCCTTTCCTCTCCTCCTCTCCTCCCCCTCCTTCCCTTCGACTGGCAGAAACACAATTATTTGGCTTCTTTGTTAGCGCCTAGACCTAAGTCAATATCCCGCCCTTCTATTAACATGCTCAAAAGAATCCTCCTTTTGGACCGCAAACGGAACTCCCTCTCCTTCGGGACCAAGATAACAATCTCAAGTCTCTGTTACCATTTCTGTCCCAAAGAAGTCAACATCCCTTTTGCAGTTATGAGTAAATGTTTTCTTAACGTTTGTACAACATTTATCAGGCAGCATGTTTTGTTCCTGGGACAAAGCTGGGAACCCTGAGAATTGTGATGGAAAATTGGTCTCTTCCGTTTGTTTTGCGAATGCCAGAAAATAAATCATACTCAGCGACTGGAGAAGGATTTATGTTCAATTTTAGGGATATCATCAGTTGAAACCCTGTGATCGCTAATCATTATTAAGTAATTGAACTCTCGATCAGTGCAATCACAATAAAAAAGTAAAAGTATAATAATATTTAATTAATGTTGAAGCTCGATTCATAACTTTCTTTATTTTCTTTCTTCTTTTGAAAAATTAAATTATAAATTGTTTATTTATTTATATCAAAGGTTCCCAGACTTTATATCACTGCGCACCACTTCCACTTGTCAGATAACTCCTCGTAGAAGAGTCCGATCTTAAGGTATAAGTAATAAAGATTCCTCAGATGACATCCGCATGATGGAATAGAAGGATCAATCTAATTAGAGATTGATAAATGATTTGCCACTTCTATAATTTTGTTTTTATTGAAAACTAGTATCGAATGTTATACATTCACCTTCAGTTCTAAAAACACACAAAAATTTAAAAATATGCAATTCAAAATACAGTTTGGTATTGTTATACATATTAAATTAAATGTAATATAAACTATAATAATATTATAACACTTTTATGAATTATGAATTTAATTAAGATAAGAAATCAAATAATTAGAGATTGATAAATTATTTGTCACTTCTATAAATTATTTAACTTCTACAAAACTTTAAATTTATAGATGTGGCAAATAATTTATCAATCCCTAATTAGATTGATCCTTCTAACAACAATAGTAAAAAGATTAACAACAACAAAAATTTTGCAGGTAAAAGTGTATCCATCAAAAATTAGAAATTTGGACATTCTTTATCAGTTGGAAGCATGTTGTTTATTTACTATGAGAACATCAATGTTAGGCTTGATGGAGTTCAACGTGATTCTTAAGTCCTCTTCAACACTGAGTGCTTTCTTTCTTTATGAAGGTGACAATCATGAATCATTTTTTATTAATTGTAGATGGTGTTTATTCATGTTATAATTGATCCATTCAATAATAATTTCTAAACAATTGTTATTCATCATTGACGGTGTTAAAAATATGATTTTATGCCTTAATTGTTTTTGCTTGTTCGTGTACCATCTGGAACGTCCATGCGTTTGGTATACGTATCACGGCCTGAGAACCTCTAATTTATATTGTAGTGGAACAGCGCTTCCACACATCAAGATTATTCGATGTTCTCGTTTGACTAAAATTGTCTGGACTTTCAAGTTGTCTATCAATTTGCTTGATGGGTGATTAATAACAGACCAGGAGATCCTTCCTTGCTTGATTTCTTAATCTCCAGGGAATAAGGAAGGATGAAAGAAATTGTAATTACTGGCTGAGGTAATTTTGAAATGAGAGTAAAATATGCTTCATTTTTAGTGAATGTAATCTTGAAGATATTAAAGGAATAGTATATTGTGTCCTTGTGTATTTTGTGGATTAAAATTTGGCGATAAAAATCAACAATGAGGCTTTTAGATTGTGAATATGTATTTTTCTGTGAGTGTTTTACTAATTCCCATAATTGTAGGTTCAGAAAGGTTAGGGTTCTATGTTGGTGATAAGTCACTTGTTCAGAGAGTTGAGTGGAGACATCTATTTTAGATATGAAAATTGTCGGTATCCTTTTTGTACGTTCTTGTCGTAAATGTCTTGATGTATGCTCTAAGTGGGTTTATTGCCTTTTAACAGTCCGATGAATCTCAAGTATTTTTTATAACCTATTGATTTGTTTCTTATCAATATCGTTTCTATACAGAAGTAAGTAGTACAGAAAAAATTGTTGATTCTTGTGCGGTTTTTTAATTATATATTTTTTCATCTCTCATTTGCGGAACCATTTTTAAACGTCTCTAATAACAAAAGTTTTTGAAACTACCACACCTCTAGGATATCATTTCAGCATCAACAAGGGGTGAATGCTCTCCTATCATACTGATTGGCCTGTAATATTTAATATGGTATGAACAAGATTACATCTTAGCTTATTATCATAAGCTTTTAATCCTGAATAGTTTTTTTTCTACACACAGAGCTATCTGGTCAGAGATGGATGATGTGCAGAAAATGTTATAGTCATTTAAAGGGAGTGATGCTAGAAGAATCATCAATCAAACTGTAGATCCTCCGATGATACACTCCGGTGACATATGCATAACGAAAATTGAGAAGGCAATGGATGATTTAATGAATGAAGCTATTCGATTATGAAAGAAGTGTCGACCGAATTTTCTGAAGGTACTCGTTCACGGTCCAACTTTGTAGGACAACGTTGTAGGACTACAGTTGGATTCATTCGTCCTACAACGGATCCGATCAGCTATTCTAACCAGTTCTCATCGCGCATCGCTGTTTGTAAAAATATTAAAATGTCGGAAATTAGTCTTATTACGGCGTCATAATTTTCTTGGCGCTACAACTCTTGAAGAGTCAGGATCTCCCTATAAAAAAAAAAATACAGTGAATTGAAAAAATGAATGAAATAGATAGGAAGGATTTTAAAAATTAGTCAAAAGTGGATAGCAAAATTATCCCTCTTGTATATGATAATGATAAATTATAAAAATGTACTTAAAGTTTATATTTGTGTTGTACGTTTTTATATTATAAAGTTTACACAGATTTATATTACTTTCATTCATTACAACTTCAGTTAGTTATACTAGTTGAAAGATGAGAACAATTAATGATTACAACAAAACAAACTTAAAACAAGATAAATCAAATATGAACATTTAATAATAAAAAAAAGGATACAAAATTATTTGTTCAAAACTGTCGTCATTCAGATATTTTAATTTAGTCCCAACATAAGAACATCATGGTGACGTGACAATGACAGATATTTGGTCATGATAGAATCTTTTTATCTCCTTATTTACGCGGTACATTTGTGAAATACAAGTGAAATAAAGTAATTTAAAAAAAATCTTGTGCTTTGAAACCATTTGTTTTTCTAATCATTCTAATTTTTAGTTTCTAATTAGTTAAAAATGATGAACGCATTTTGTAATAGGTAAAAAAAAAGCTTTCTAACCAAAAAAAAAATCAAAAGGGAAAAAAAAACCAATATCTAAGAAGAAAAACTCAATTATATGATAACAATTAATCACATAAAAATGACGTTGTATTACACAATTGGTGTTCGAGTTTTTTTTGGTGTATTTTTTTTGGTGTACCCGTACTCTCGATCCAACGCGGTAGAATATTTGGAGAGAGATCCTTGTAGAATCATTAGAGAAGACTACGCGCTATATGTAGTTCTTAACCCCCATTCAGGATACAACGGTAGTACGAAATCTTGTGTAGTGCTAAAAGTTGGCCAACAATTTGGAGCGTGAATAGTCATCAATCAAAATATTTGAACGCTGTTATTTAGTTGTGAATCTAGAATACTGAAAATTTTAAAACTTTGATAACTTTGTTTGCTTATTTTAACAGACATCCTGATTCAATTAAGTAATACAACTAATATATTAACCGAGAAGTGTAGTTTATTCGGTGTAACTTAGAACTAGCAAGAGGAGCACACTTTTATTTTGGTGATTCTAAAGTGAAATAAAATCGCCATGGGCTTAACATTTTTGTCCTGGAAAAAATTTTTGTCATGGACCTTAGAAGCTGGAAAAAAAATAACGATCGTAATCTACGCGATTTGCTTTAACCGAGGCGTTCCATGAGTGTTTTAGAGCCGAAATTATTCAAAAAAACTCAATTTGGTTTATAATAATCACATTTTTTTACAGAGACTTCTCCCTTTCTAATAAGTCCAAAAAACGTCGAAATCAGGTAAACTGAAGACAAGATGCAGAGCTTCAAATCGGAACATGATTCTGTGTTCAAACAGTTTTAAACCCCCTCGGTACTGAAAACAATGTTTTTTTTCTATGATATTTTCAGCATAAAGATTTTTTGTGTGCTAAATCAAAATCTGTCATTATTTTTGTGTGAAAAATCTATAAGGCTTATTACTGAATTTTTATCATTTGACCAAAAAACAATTATTTTTTAATATTTATTTATTTCCTTTAATTTATTCAGAAAAACAAATGTTTTGCTGGAAAGAGCATGTCGATATAATTTTATAAACTCTGGATATAAAATAAGGAACTTATTATTTTTTTTCCTCAGGTCCCATTGGACGAAATGGTTGAACCCGAAGCGATTTTGTTAGAATCACTAATGAAAAAATGATCAAAATCGGCGTTGGACAAATGCCTTTTCTCTTACAAGAGGGTTGCCTTGTAAGATAAAACGCATTAGGTGTTTCAACCAACGGTTTATGACAGCAAAGCTCAATTCCACATTATAACAATCAAAAGCCTGTCAAAGTCTAAAAGTATTGGAATCTAAAACACATAGATATCAAATTAATGAGAAACCAAAAAGAGTATTAAAAGAGATCCACGCTTCTTAAATATATCTATTTTTTTTTTTAGTTTAGTCACCTTCATAAAAATTAAGAACAGGCACTAATCGACGCCTGCTAAATACAAATTATTTTTCTTTATAAGATGGAAATATCTGAGTGTGCAATGAAACCAGGAATAACAAACTGACGTTAGATTAGAGAAATGGAACTGTTCTGTCAGGGCAACGGCATTGACTAAAGGCAATGACGGGAGGGGAGTATGGTACTAGTAGTAGCCACGGTACTAAGGGTTCAAAGACTTGGTAAATTTAATTAGGTTTGTACAGTGTTTTGTTTTTTCACTTTTATTGATACTTAGGTAGATTGTATAAAATACCATCAAGATATATTTCTACACAAACACGCATATATATATATATATATATATATATATACATCTTAGCTAGTACAAGGTCCCGACCCAGGGATGAGAGACCGGACTGAGATTAAATTTCATAGAGAGGCTTTTAAAGTATCAGAAAAATCTTTTTAATTTGACGAAAGGAGGTTTCTATTATTAGGCGGATTAAATATTCATTCTGCTAAGAAAGCGTGCTTCTAATCAAGGCGGTTCCTTAATCTAGAGAATCGAAAACAAATTTCTTCAAGTAAAAAGAAAGTCTCAAAGATTACAAATATACTGGATACAATTTTAACAAAACCAAAATATCACACCTTTAATACATTAAAAAGTTGTTACTTGTCCATCGTGGTCACATAATAGTAACAATAAATTATGTCTCTCAATGACGGAGTTATTGTTATAAAGAGTTATTAGTTTCTTTGACAGGAGTAATAAAATTCACCTGGCGGTCAAAATTGAGGGAGATCTTCACTTTTCAAGAGTTATAAGCAGCGATGTTGGTTTAACAATTCATTGGAGATGGATGGAGCAAAATCTAAAATTTCCCAACAGTAATTTCCTTTTCTATTAAAAGACAACATTGTATCAATAAAATCCCAATTGCTTAGCTTAAAAGGTATTGGTATTGGTATTTTACTAACAATTTAAATAACATGTATTACCACTTAATCTATACTCTATAGTTATCGAACTCTTTGAATTTTTTAATTATTGAGGAAGAGGGTCAGAACCCCTCCCCCAAAATTATCCTTAGCGACGTACGAGGTTGTAGGGAAAAGAAATAAGTAGAAAAACTTTTTTGGTAATTTCTTAAGGGTAGTAAATTTAATTCTGGAGACCTGTGATTGCTACATGAGCATGGCCGATAATTTATATTGTTAAATTGCAATTGCAATCATATGTATAAAATTACTATATAGAGAGGGTCAGGGCTTTCATGCACGGTAAGAAATTCAAAATAAATAAGAGTCCTTGACCGTTTCCTAATGATAGGATATGGACACCATTAAAGTCGCGAAATTTGAGATAAAATCTATTGAATCTGTCGAAAGTGAAGCTCACGTCTTTAATCTGGGATGTGTGTTCCCTTCAAGTAGATTCTATCAAGACTTCGTGGGAAATATTTGGTTGACTTACTCAAGTATTTTCTCTCCATTATACTGCTCCAAACCACTCGTTATACGACAAGGTTTTTAAGAATCTATAAAATATTAAAATCTATAAACTAAATCCATCAGGTATGTAGATATGTTTGTGTCAGATATGCAATATATTAGATAACTGTGAACACCTACAATGTAATGTATATATATTTATATATATGGTTTATTAAATAGACAGAAACATTTTTTGAGATACCGCGGATTCGCCTTTTTTGGATGTAACGCCACATACGATTATGCCCTAAAATATTGTTTCATGTTTCAATATTTTGTTTTGTGACTTTTATGTTTCCTATATTTCTTTGTGTTCCTGGGTTTTTCGGTGGACTTTTTTAATTATATCAAATTTTGATTAATACAAGTAACAAATATTTTTCTTTTATCTATAAAATATCTAAAAATTTCAGCCAGTCCAAGTTAAAGGGAAAGTTTTGTGCCCGGTCCTGGAAGAAAGTTCCAGAAATTGGAAAACTTATACAAAGTTTATAGAGATGAATTCCAGAAATAGCTGATTAATTAGAAGTCCTGTCCGGAAGAGTGCCCTTGTTAGTTAACTGAGAAGGTTCAACGATAAATCACAAGTCTGATGAAGTAGCTATAAAGACAATTATAGACTTGATTATACAATGTCAATACATTGATAATATCGATGTTTTCCCACTTCCTTGTTGCAGTTTTCAAGGAAATTCATTGTATTATGGAAATCGACCTTTTGCTTAGTATTTACAGGAAGTTCATTTCCACAAATTCGACAATTAAAATAAGAGAAGGGAATAATAAAACTAAATTGTAATAAGCCCGTATATCAAATTAATTTAAATAGGCGGATAATGTTTCTACCATCCCAAAATTTAGCTTATCTCCCCTGGCAAAAATCCTAGTTCTGGCCCTGTCCATGTATATAGCGCCCATATTGACCGTACGGTTCATCGAGTTTTCTTGTAATCGTTATGTATACCTTAAGTTTGAAAACGACTTCGCTCTTTAAATTAGAGTTAAATTAAGCCTAAATCGCACAACTGCCAATTGAAATTCAAGAACATTTCCTACAGACTTTTGAGAACAAGTAGTGTGCTCACTTTTTAAAAAAAACTCCAAAAAAAGAGGTTATCAGTATGAATTTATTTTTTGAAATCGCCATTCTTGAGCCGATTTCTATCATTATTTTTTTTAACCAAATGGTACACCTCCAGATTGATCTTATATAATTTTATCGCAATCCGACGAAAACTTTTTTTTTAATGTACGTTCACTCTTGAAACTTCTCCATTCTTGAACCGTTTTCAATGAGTCCTATTTTAATCAAAATGGTAGACATTGGGGGTGGATTCATTTATATTTTAAAAGGATGAAAACTTTCAGATATAGATTATTTTTATTTCTTCAAATATTGTAAATTTATATTTTATTACACGTGGTCATGAACATTCACATGATATAATATGAAAGAGCAACAAAAATTAGAGAATGCTTAAACTATTATAAAATATAGCATGCTATAAATGTAGAAAAAACTACTTCAAAATGGTTCACAAGAACCACTGGCTTGGAGACGAAATGATTAATTAATTAATATTAGTCATAGTATTATTAAGAATTCATACATTCAATTTCGTCAAAATGTTTAAAACAAATATTAATTTTCTACATAAAAGTATTTTTTACACACTCTTTTGTCATAAGTCACTTATTCGTGTGATAAGACTTGTCTCAGTTGGAATAGTTTAGAGAAGAACTTACAGCAACCTGATAGTTAAAACCAAAGAGTTGTGACGCGGCTTGGCACCAACATAAAAATAACAATAAATTATTGTATTGTTCAGGTTGATTCGGAATAGTTACTGATGTTACTTAACAATATGCTTTTGTAAGAAAAATTATTTATCAATTTTTAGTCGTATTTTTTTGTTCTTAAATGTTTTTGTGTACATGGTATCAGTATTGGAATTTTTTTCTTTATGTTCCATAGTATTGATGTGGTGATAGCATCTTTGTTTATACCGAGTGCCGTGCAAAAATATTGTCATTATCTGAAGAAAACTTTGATAGCCATTGTTTGAATCCTTACAGTATTGACATTAAAAAAATAGGAATCGGCCAGTCGGATCATGCTATCTGATAAAATTGCGACCAAAACATTTTGGGACTATTTTTGGTTTTTCTCCTATAAATCCTAAACAGTGCATTCTACCGAAAAAGCTGTGACAAATTACATTGAAAAATATCAAATTATGCGTCTAATGAGTACCGCAATATAATAATTTCGTGAACTAGTGTTGTTCGACAACCACGGTCATATACGACGATTATATCAAAAACAGAGACTGAGTAATATATATGAGTCTGCAGCTTGGAAATGAGTTATCTAAGAGAAAGACTCATTAAATGAAAGTTGTAGGGTATGAAATTATGCGTCCATAGAGCGCAAGAAATTTTAAATTCAAATTCACCTCTCGAAATTCTTAATCTCCCGAGCTCCGGCAATTCGCACTTTAGCACAGTTTGATTTACAAAAAATGGAGTAATTTTAATTTTCAGGTATGTTGTATGTATTGCACCTCTTGTAAAAAATCCAATTTTTTGACCTCCTTCTTGTGTGCTTTTCGCCATCTTGAAAAATCGCAATGAAGAAACTTTTTTCATTTTTTTCTAAAATAACTCGCTTCCAGAGCATTTAAGATAAAAATTTGTCATATCCAATTTTAAAGAACGTTAAATTTCCTGTAAGTGTAAATCTGATATTTTTTTAATATTCGCAATGGCTACTGAGATAAGAGGCCGTCAAAATCTACAAAAATGTACAAAAACTCCAAACAGTTGGATGTCAGTGGTTTCACATTAGCTATGATTTATTTGAAGCCCGCATAAAACTTCAGATAGCCCAGGTTGACTAATTTAGAAATTGATAGTCCAAATAGAAAACAAGATTAGTGACTCGACTAAGTGGAAACCGGCAATACATTTTTTTAGTCTCGGAATTTGAATAGTGGCACTGATTGAATTTTGGTGAGGTTAAATGGAAGACTGCATTAATCCTTGACTTAGTAATGTGCTCTTAATATTTTAGATATAAGTAAATAAGTCCAGTATTATATATAAATATACATATAACAGTTCTGGATATCTATAGGCTGGATTTTTATCAGTAAGCGTCAGTTTGCCATAGTATTTGGTTTAGGTTAGGATGCTTTTCCTTTATGCGTGGACCACAAGTTATTCTTAGGTTGGAAGTGACTTTGCTGTCGTCTGCGAAATAAATCTACTGTTTAGACCAGACGGCAGAACACTTGCTTGTTACTGTTGGTGTCCCGATCAAATGGCTGTGTCTTCCAGTTTAATAAACCTAGTTTAAGTAATCTAAAAAATCTGAGAAGCGTTCGCCTAAGATACGTCCACAACTCGTACCTTGTCAGTGGCAAAACTTATAACTGGAGTAGAGGAAGGTGCGAACTAATCAAATAGATGATTCCGTGACTGGGCCGCTCTTCGATTGGCCATAACTCTCTCCTCCTGGGCCTCCATTATCAGATAACTGCCAGGATGGCCCGGGCTTCGTTTAGTCCAAGATCGATGAGCTTCCTCTCCAATGGTAGCCCCAACAGTGGTGGCGAAGACGAAGATTACCCTCCGCTAATATTGTCGAAGGGGAAGATTATTCGATTTTCAGTAGAAGAAAAAATTCAGTTATGTTTATCCTTCCATCTAGAGGGTTCTACGGTGAGATAAAATTTCTTGCTATAGGAAATAAAAGTTCAACGATTCGTCACTATCAAAACTTGTATTAAAATAAATTTTCCATAGGATAATAAATTCACAATACATCCCACAACCGATTTGATCAAAAATGTCTAATTCTTATTAAACTTATATTTACTTCTAAATTAATTTCTCCAACCGTGACGTAATATATATATATATATATATATATATATATATATATATATATATATATATATATATATATATATATATATATATATATATATATAATTAGATGTTTCGGTATGCTGTGTAAATTAGCAACTCAAAGTAGCTGACCAACCACTCTAAGTTTATTTAGAAAAAATGTATTCTTAAGATGTATGTAACTTAATTTCAACACTGGTGTCATATATTCTGTATGCCTAGAAAGTTATTAAGATTTATGTTAACCTCATAGAATTTGGTTAAGATAATATAATTAAATAATGGATAAGATGAAAAATATTTCAAAATATAGATACTGTGATTTACGGTCATAAATGAAAAAAATAAATAATATTAAAAACAATTAAACATCTATAAAATATTTTCCCTCAGTACTCCGTTTCTTTCAAGTACGTTCATGGAAATCTTATTAAAAATAGCATAGGTCAGAGAAAGTCTTTCTACTTAATGAGTTTTGTCTTGTCATAAAATGAAATTTAGATAACATACTAAACGCTGGTTTTCCCTTTCCCCGAATAATATTCCTCGCTTCATATCAAGTTGCTGTTGCAACTAAATGATATATGTATCCCACTATCTGCTTTCCCAAGTTGAAGTTTAGCGACTCCCATTCACTTACGTTGATTACTTTGAGTATTTCATGTTCAGTAAACCCTGCGAGGACTCTAGCTTTTCCTGCTTTCCCTTAGTGTCAGTTGTTTTCCGGGCTACGTCATGAAGATGGGAGGGGATTGGTAATAGGAGATTTATTGCGGGCCAATAAAAGTCGGAGTCTGATGTTGAGGCTGTGGATTTGGTCTCGGTATGAACGTTGTCTTGACTCCCACGCCTCTCTGTCGCCATTGTCTTAGATCTTTTATCTTCGATATTGAGGATTTTTTTTTTCCAAACTATGATCCGTTGTTTGTAGAATTCTAAACATTGGTTTTCAGAAACAATAATTATTAATTTTACATCTTCAATAGTAGTAATTAACGATTAAGCTAAACCTGCAATTGAAATTATTTTGTTACCAACTGACCCGGCAATGCTTCGACAGACCATTTGCTAAAAATACGTGGTTTTTTCTTAGGGCTCTGTAGAACGTGTAGAACTATCAAAAACTGCACCTAGAAAATTTTACTGGATTACAATACTTTCCTTAGCAGCACGCTGAAGACCAGCAGTAGTAGGAAAATACAAATACGGCAATGATGTTCAACTCGCAGTATATGCTAATAATTGGCCGATTTTAATGATTTTTTTTTTGTAGAGAAAAATTTCCAGCAGACGAAGTGGTTTTTCGGCTTTTGCGCAGTCTCTGTATCGAAATCGGTATATTTTATTATTGCAAAGCCATCTAGGAACCATGAAGATGATATAGTTGAAATTTAGTAAAGTTTGGTTGTGTAGTTTTCGCGGTTAGCCCTTACAGACAGAAAACGAGCTGTCCTTGGATACAATAGCATAATGACAATAACTTGAAGAATTAAGAGTTAAAATTTTAATACCACCATTTTGTCATTATTTCATATTTCTTTTCAGTTACCTGCAACCTCGTCTTGCTGGTCTTGTCTTGACCAAACAAAAAAAAAATTTTCAAACGTTTGGTCCAATGGGCCCTAGGAGCTGGGAAAAAAAAATCGCTGAAAATACGTTATTTTATATCTCGAGTTTTAATAAACATTTCCTCCCCCCCCCCAAAAAAAAAAACATTCAAAAATTCTTAATGTTGAAAATATCACCGAAAAAAAAAATTTGTTCCTAGTGCTCTCAAATAGATAATATTAATAATAAGGAATGATTTAGTATCTTTTTTGACTAACTAATAACGGATAATTTATTATTTGTTATTCTAAATAGCGAATAAAATAAAATTATCTGTTATGTTTTTATTCGTAATTCGACTTGTTCAACTAAAAAATCGTTCGCATTTCCTCTTATATTTTGTGAACGGGTTGACTAGGTTTTACCTGTTCAAACGATTTTCTGACAGTTTAGAGGTAGAATAAATGTAAAATGAGTGAGCAAATTTTCCGACTCATCAATCGCTTTTCCTCTTATTCCTATCTCGTGAACCGTGAATGAATTTTCACGATTCAAACGATTTTCCTACTGTTTAGAGATATAATTAAATTAAAAGTGAATGAAAAGTCGGAAAATTTTCACACCCGTTATACTTTAATAGGCGAAATAATTGTTTGAACTACAAAAATCCATTCATCTGATCACGATATGTAGAACAAAAAGCGAATGAAAAGTTGAACATTTTTTTAGAATGGTTGTTGGGGGAGACTATAATTTTCGTGTGGAACCAAACAGATAAAACATGGTGTCCCAGGGTGATTGTTTTTATTTAGGGTTGGAACATCGAAAGGAAAATATCGATATTCGATATTTTGATATATCGGAAAACAAAATATCGATATCCACAGATAATCGCTAGAAAAATATCGATATATCGAAAGGAAATGGATGAAAAATCAAAGAATTGCATCAAATGAGTATAATGTTAAACTGTGAAGAAGGTTGAGAAATAATATAATGATTATTATTTATAAAACAATACTTTTATTAGCCATGAATCATTATAAAGAAAGATAGAAAAGAATTATAATTAAAAAAAAAATGTTATAACATATTTTTATTTTGAAGACTTTTAGCCATACTTGATATATTATAGCCTTCTAGAAGTTTTCAATAATTAAAGCCTTCAAATTTCTCAAATTTTTATTTATCTTATAACTCTTCCCATTATATTGCGCATTCTCGAAACATTCATCTAAAAGCATGTAATTTATTTGATATACATTCAGTGCCATCATCATTTATATAAATCATCAATTTTTCTTTATATAGGATTAATCAACAATATTTGTAAGTAAATCTTATCTACTAATTATTGTTTGGTAATTAAATATTGTTTATTCTTATATTTACTGCTAAAACTCCAGAATGGTAACCCCAATTCCATGGACATCTAGATTTTTAGGACCTGGCTGATCTTAAAAATCTAGACCTCCGCCATTTTGGAGTTACGATTCTGGAGTTTTGCCGAATAAAGGAAATTGTTAAAATAAAATACAGTAGGATCTTGATAATTCGTATGGTCAAGGGTTCGAAAGGTAAATATGAATTATCGAGATATCCAAATTATCGAGATTTCCAATAATCGGCGGTTAAAAATAGGAAATAACAAAATCAATACAAAATTGTATTAATATGAATGGAAATACAAACGATATAGTTAGATCAACAAAACAATTCGGTTATTTTCTTATGGTGCAATCCTTGAAGACGGATCTCATCGATGACTTCGTTAAGCATATTCAGAGCAGAAAATACTTTTACACAAACATTTGAATTTTGCTAAAAATGATACACGTTGTAGGTGCATTATTTCGTTATTTTAGAACTAATCGTCGGCAAATCAATTTCTTCTTCATTTCCTTTTTTTACGGAGTCAAAATTTCCTCGTCAGTTAGGATCCAAGATTCTGCTAAATCTTCGTCAAAATTGGCGAAATCTCGAAAAATTATGGGATTTCTTAATTTTGAGGTAGGTGATTCCCATCCTTGATGTTTTCTAAGAGTTGCATCACTAATTCCTTGCGTTAAATGTCTAAAATCGTTTAATTATGGCCAAATTTAGAGATTGCAGCTTAGAGGTTGTGCTGGGAGGCAAAAACAGAAGATAAACATCGCTGTTGTGGGCCGTACAATTATCAATAAACAGTTAAAAATTTTCGCTGCTTTTTATTCCATATCTGTACCCATTCGTTGAAAATTTCACATATGATACATGCTTTTGTGTTTGCACGGTAGGCATTAGTTTTAGCATAGTTTTTGTTTATAAAGCAACTTGCATTCGCGGATTTGCCAGTCATGAGCGAACTTAATTTTTCAGATCAATCATAGAAACGATTCCTCTCTGACTCACTCACCTCTCCTCTTAAAAAGATTAAGAGTTAACCAGATTTTTTATTTGAAAATTTGGAAATTGTAAGGCGTTTACATTACTTGGAAGACGAAAATAAATGCAAATTTTCGGGAGAACCGGATTGCAGTGTTTTTGTACGAAATAAAGGGAGACTTTCAAGAGACTAGAAAATCTATGCGAAATAATGGGATATTAATTGCCGAGATTCTACTGTAATATAGTTTAGCATATGGTGTGATCAATATATCTTTGTAAAATGTCGATATCATCGATATATCGGATGTTAAGATATCGATATAATATATCGGTTTTTCAACTCCGATATATCTATATATCGATATATCGCGTTTCGATATTCCAACCCTATTTTTATTCATTTGCGTTTTGTTTTAATCAAATGAAATAATTAATTTAACTAACGATTAAAGAATTATAGATAACGGATGATTCAGATTATCTGTCGAATAATGGATAACTAATAAATCAGTTGTATACAACTAACGGATAATGGATAAAAATGTATTCGTTATTCGTCAGTTAAATAAAATAAACGTCCTACTCTGTTGTCGACGTACGGTAATCATTGAAGACAGATATAGATACATAGACAGATATATAGACAGCTCCGACCGTATGTTTTAACCTACGCCAGGGAATCAGTTTTTCAAGCTTGATTGGACCCAAGAAGCGTCTGTCAAAACACAAATCCCATCTAAGCAAAGATCATTTATTTTCTATGGATGTAAAATTTAGTGAGATTATGAACCAAGAGACCGATCGTTCTTTATAATAATTCACTCTACCCATCACCTTGTATAATATATATATATATATATATATATATATATATATATATATATATATATATATATATATATATATATATATATAAATATTACTAATAAATTAATGCAAATAAAAGATATTAAACATTCAAGCCTAATCGAGTACCTCTTCCTTCTTTCATGTCCAATAAAGTCAGTAAATAAATAAATAAATAAGAATTGTTTATATTTTTAATCCTTTGTATAAAAATTAATGTTCAGCATTTCTTTATTTTTTTTTAAATCTCTGTGATTTAGAAATAAACATCTACAAAGAAAAAGGAAAGAAAATCTAAACAAAAAGATTTCGTTGTAGCTAAACTTTATTTAAATAATAGCTAACTACTAACTACTTAGTAATTTAGATATTGTTTTTAATGGCAAATGGAGGATATGGTCTATATTGGGTTCTGGTCTCTAGACGAGGAACTAAAATAAAAACAGGTTCAATTTAAATTTAATAAAATATAGTTTATACTATTGTGGAACTATGGAAAAAAAATAGCAGAATCCATTTTTATCAATATATTCAAGTCAAACGCATATTTTCTTGGACTAGTAATATTTCGATATTCACAAGAAATTGATGATCCCATTAAGAAGATTCCTGTTTAAGCGAGACTAACCAAGACAAGGTTTATTTAATTCTAATCTAAGAGTTTCTTGAAAAAGACTCATCTAATGATCTTTCTCTTGCCAACATTTAATTTAATAAGATCACTGGTGAAGATAGACTAATCAGAAGAAATGATACAATTTTCTCAATGATTAATTAATGTGATTATTTTACTAGAATGATTATCATATACGAGGTAAATTTTTTTGTATCCCAGAAAACGCAATCTTTAAAATAAAAAATCTGGTGCGGTGCGCGCATCACGCAACTTTCCCTTACCGTCCTATAATTATCTTTTTAATACAATTTTAAAGGGTTAACATAAACACTGCTTCTAATAAACTCAGCAGTATACACATCTTCTTCCACTTAAGTACAATTAAAAAGTTTTTTAAACAATTTTAGTTCAACAATCCTGTTCACTATCTATATATTTTAACTTTGTCAAGTTGCAAATATATTTTAAAAGTTTCTGGTTTAGTTTCCATGGAAACATTTTCTTTCCATTAAATAATTTGAAAGTAGAAATTATTAAGTTAATTTCCGCTTTTGTATTCTTAAATTACTTTGTTACAGAGCGTATTGTTTACAACAAATTGGCGGATTGGTGGAAAGAGGTTCGATCGCATCTGTCTCCTTTCGAATGCGCTTGCTTATCCATCTAGGGTCTTGTGCTCCTCATAAAATACACTGCATCTTTGCTAATACTTGTCCGATTTATTGTTTTTTAGATAATTTAATTACCTTTCATACAATTCTACACATAATTTACCGTCAAGTGCATACTTTTTAAGCTATGCGCAAATAAAATATTCTTTTCATCATAACTCTGCAATTCCTCGGTGATTTACTACATAAATGAAAGGTGAAAGGCCTTTATGAAGAATAATTTAGGCAAGTTTCATCAAAATCGTTAGAGCCGTTTTCGTTTTTACCCCGTTTAAGTGTATTTCCGTCGAAAACTCGAATTCGAAAATTTTCACGATCTCAATACTTCCCCTTTCTATTATATACTTCATATATAGGTATGGGAAAGTAAAAAAAAAAAAAAATTAGTAATACTCTTATTTCTCTACATAACTCAGATAGAATTTGTTTCTCTTGTGCATTAGACAAAGAAGTAAAAATAAGTAAAGAATTACCAATAATCTCATTTTAGCCAAAAAAGTCTATTAAACCTTGTCAAACCAAAGTAGCGAAACGTCATTTCAAGTAGAATTATCTTACCATAGCTTTAATTTATTTTTATACACATTTTTTTTTTTTCATTTTCATACAAACTGATCACCCAATATACTATTAAATAACATAAAACTTAGTGTGTTGTAGATTACTATATTTGTGTAGTAGAATTGAAATTAGGTAATAAGGCTGAGCGTAGAGCCTATACTTTATTCGTTGCAGTGAAGTCTCGGAACTTGGTGTAACTAATTTAAAAAGTTCACAATTTAATTGAAAACGGCAGTTTAGACTTATATTTCACTTTAAAAAAAGAGCATTCACTGACAGCTTCGAGTGTAAACTTAGCTTAAAGTATATGTTTTTTTTATTTCGGAAAGAGCACTACACAGCTATTATAAAAATACTTCAAAATTTCACGAATGTTACCCAGGATCAGGTTACGTTCGTGAGATGTTAATTACATTCGTGAGTGTGGTCAAAGATTTTTGTAATTTTGCATTATTTGCGTCAATATCAGTCTTTGGCCCCACCAAAAAAGAATGGTGATAAGGAAAAAAATAGTGAAAGACGAAGTAAATATTCACACTTATTTTCGAGGGGTATTTAATTTTTTTTTGTCTTAGAAGAAGGCAAATAATCATCTATAATCACCTACATAATTGGATGTATGTTTTAGGGATAAGCATGGACATTGGATTAACATTATTGTTTTAAAAAAAAAATACTTAAAATACAAATCTTATGTTGGTGGGTATGAAAATCAGATTGTTTCGTACTTTTCAATGGAGGGGAGTAGGTGATCCCTCTACCTAGGTACGCCACTGATGAGCACCACTTCTGCGATCTTCATTCAGCAAAAGCTATAAGCTAGACTAATAATATTTATTTATAAGCTTTAGAAACTCAAAAAGCAAGAAAACTGCTGAGAAAACAAAGATTTCGAATAGAATATATTTGTTCAAAATAGAATGTTGGCATTAGAGCTACTTTTAAGACATAAAAAGACTTTAATTGAATTTAGTACTCTCCGTTATCGATAGGAGTTTCTTAGCCAAGATTTAAAATATTGTAACTTGATGATAAAAAATATAGTGACCTCGAGGTAGAAAGATCTTTTTAATATCTTCTGTACATATTTGTTTTTTTATCTGTGTATTTAATAAACTATTGTTCAGTCAATTGTTTATTTCTTATTGTGACACCCTGCTTACCTGGCTGCGTAGGTTCGAATGAATAGATATTCGTGCAATTCATGTTTGATATATTTTTGCTACTGCTCATAAGCCTTAGAACAAATGTTTATCATAGCCTCCTTTAAAAAATCACTTTATAAATTCGTTAGTTTTTGTATGATCAATTTGATAATTCTACATTACTACTACTTGGTTTCTAAGTAGTTGTAAAATGTTTTCGAAATCGGATAGTCGTTAAAAATGAAAATCTTACATTTTGAGCCTTCTTGATTAAAAAAGATGCAAAAACAATTTAGGATAATGATGAAATTTCCATTTTGCCATAAAAATGTAGATTTTATTTTTATTTTTAATATGAGAACATTCGTAAGTCGTTTGATTCGGTTTTGAGTAATTTTTTTTTTAATTTTCTTTTCAAGCCGTTAAAATCTCAAATTCATTAACTACTATCCTTCTGCTATTCAGGAATAGTTAGGCAATGCTTGGTAAAAAGAATTAAAAGTATCTAAGCATATTCAGTATTTTCAAATTTAGCATCTTAAAAACACTAACTTTGTCAAAAAAAAACAAATATTTTCACTCAAATTTTTACCGAAGGTCTAAGCGCCACTCCCACTTTAAGCTTTCAGGAGGATTGTACGGATGACATCCTGAGTTCTCTCATGCATATAATGGGGTCCACCAGTAAAACAGAAAGACAACATAAACATCTTTCCAATATCCGAAACGTTACCATCCATTAGAGGAAAGTAACGTCTATATTCTTTGAGATGAATCTAAGTGGTTCTATGAAGCTTGCTCTGGTTTAATTTTATAAAGTTAAGCCTTCTGGTCCTATCTTGGCGTAGATATAAACCAAAACCTAGTTGAAAAGATTATGATACAGCAAGATGTAATTAATACTACCGTTTTAGCTTCTAAACACAAGTAACTGTTGTATATCGTCGTAACACAATTATAACATAAATATGATTTTTCGCCTGTAAAAAGTGAAAAACCCGTGTTTTTTAGGTTTTAGAAATAAGTTTTTTTATGTTTCTGATTTTTTTTTTAATCACTTAGAGTAAGATTTTTTCAAAGTCACGCCTTACTGAATATCTACAAGATAAGGGGAGGCACCATTAAAAAGGCATTTACCTTTTCGAGATAGAGTGATTACTAAATCAGTCAGTGAGTGAGTTTAAATTATATTGATAATTATATGGATAATTTAATTATCTTAATTTTAAATGGCCATTTGTGTGTTTATGTGAAATGTATAGTTTTCGAATTATTTAAAAAAAAAAAAAAAAAAATTTGTGTATCTAGTATTTTTGCTAATACAGAACAGGGTTAGATTGTTTTTGTTTTATATAGAATTATCTTTAATTAATTATCTTTCAAATGAGTACCTGCAATTATCTAGGAGATGTATTGTTTTCGAGTTATTCGAAAAATTAATTTTTTCTTAGGCTTTAGAAATAATTTTTTTTCAACCATTTAGATTATAATTTTTTTCATAGTAGAACGCAAGGGGAACCACCATTATAAATTTCGGCTTCAAAGATATTGTCATTTCTGAGATACAGTGATGACTGTATATAATCATCTATATATAGATGGTAACTTGCATTTAGCAAATATCGTTTATCTTTTTTTTTTTAATTCTGTCCGTATTCATAAATATATTTTAATTATCATTTATTAAAATAAATAAAATTAATAAATAAATTAATAAATAATTATTAAAAGAAATAAATTTCTCTCAATTTTTTAGTATTAAGATTTGATAATTTATTAAAATAGGTAAAGAACCTGGAATTATATATTCTTCTCAACTAGAATCCCTAAATGAAGATTCATTTTAGAAATAGTAAATGCTTTATCATAAATTATATGGGTGAAAATATTTGTTTGCACATTTTCTGTCTTTGAACTTCGGCATTAATTTGTGAGGAAATTGCTCATAGCTTAGAGACAAAAAACATACTGGTTTTAGAGTTATTAAAAACGAATTGGAATTTTTTTTTCGGCAACAAAAATATTTAAAACCTTATGATGGTCTGATAACTACACAATAGACAATTCTACACAATAGACTATCACCAGACTATTTGTAAACTTTCAGAAATTTTGAATATAAGTAAAAGTAAATTTATCGACTTTGAAACTGGGTACGACTTGTTCAAAAAAACTCATGAGATCACTAAAAACGGCAATTTACATTTAAACTAGCTGTTTTCTGCGGCTTGGCACGTGTTATTTCATTATTGCCATTACTTTTTAATTCATATACGTTTATGATAAGGATATTATAGTTATATAATAATTGCATCACACTAGTGTGTGCATGAGGCAAATTCTGCTTCTATTTCTCCACACCTACAACACCTACTTATACCGAAAATAGAACCTTAAGTCAAAACATGCATAATTTTTTTTTACTTTCAAATGAAACACTCGAGCTGTATACCGTGTGTCAGCCATGAGGCTATTGTCTGTCTTTTAAGGAATCTCGAATTTCAGACCATTTTCGGGTTACTTATAAATGTGATAAACAAATCAGGACGATCATAGTGATGAACATAAGTCTTGACATCGTGAGTTCTCCCATCCATTACCACGTTACCATCCATTCCCCTCACACATGGCATGTTTAAGATGAACATACTTTTCCGTTTGCTCTAGTTGGATCTTATAAAACTAAGCCATTCCTTCTCTATCGATATACGTTTATTTTAAGGGTAACTATAATGCATATAATAATTGTGTTTCACATTGAGTGTGCATGAGGCAAGCCCCGCATCTGCCACTCCATAGTAGGCATGTGATACTCGTATCAATTTAGACCGAAAATAGAACCTTTACTCGAAGCATGGATCACGTTTTTAAACTTTCAAATGAAACACTCGAGCTATTATATCGTGTCTACCACGAGTCTTTTGTCGATCTTTTAAGGCATCTCCAATTTCAGTCCATTTATAATAGATTATACGTAAATGTGATAAACAAATCAGGACGATCATGTCATTTAATAGTCTTATAAATTATATGCACTATAGCTACATTATCATATAACTATAATGTATTAACATATGTTGGAAGCGTTGATTCGCCTACAGATTTATTGTGCAATTTTGTTCTGTGAGTTTACCTCGGACCCCAAATATATGAAGGACTCTACCTTCTGGAACTTGTAAGAACCAATGCTAAGAAATCCGGTTTCCATTAGCACCAATAAACATATATTTGTTTTTTTCTTTATTTACAATGGAATCAAATTCCCTGACTGCTGTTTCAATAGCAATGAATGCCTCTTTAAACGCCCGCTCAGACCTTGTCACAATATCGAAGTCATCGGCATACCCTAGTAACTGTACAATCTGGAAAATATGGTACCACTTGGCTGTATTTTTTGAATGACGAACAGCCTTTTCTAATGTTGAATAGAAGGCATCTCCTTGCCTTACTCCGCTGCTGGCTTTAAATGCTTCAGACAAGTCTGAACCAACGCGTTTAGAGTTTTTCATCGTCACATTCACCAGTCACATTAGGATTTTAAATTCTTCCAGTGGCCTGTTACAGCCCCTCTCTGCTGACTTACAATCGACAAACAGCGGGTGCTTAGTCAGGTTATTTTCTGCGCCATTTTCCAAGGTCATCTGCAGATTGAAAATCTGATCGGTGATTGAGCGGCCTCTTCTGAACCCGGCCTGATAGTTTCCAAGTTCCCACTCAGCGAACAGGACTAGTTTCTAAAACAAATATCGGATAGGACTTTGTAGGTACATCAGAGCAACACAATTCCCCTGTAGTTTGTACATTCATTTTGGTCTCTAATCTGGTGGTATGCTTTCTTCAGTCTTGATGACAAAAATGAGCTTGAATAACACTTTTTCCAGCTCCTCGCCACTGTACTTCAACAATTCTGCCTGAAGTCCATTCATGCCAGGAGTCTTGTTATTTTTAAGCTTGTATAGAGCATCCTCAACCACATTCCGGACTGGTGGTTCTATGTCATCCCTTCTGCGAGAAGTGGTTACGTTGTAACCTTCTTCAGTTCGTTCATTGCAGAGAAATTGCTTAAAGTATCCATTGTCGGAGGACTTGATCTTTTTGAAAGAGGAGTGTTCCATCCTCGTCCTAGCAGGATGTTACCTTTGGTGTAACTGTTTCTCTGACCTCATTTACTCTTTGGAAGAAGTCTGGTGTCGTTAGCATTTTTAAGGTTTTCGACATCCTTCATCCTTTGACTTTGTCTCTTCTCTTCTCACCATAGATTTGAATTGACCTCGTGTGGCGTTACTTACACCATTTGCAAGTAAGCTTTGTTCTTGTTGTTGTCACTCTGAGACACTCTTCTTCAGATCAAGGTGATCTAGGAGGTATCTCATTAAAGCCTAAGGTTCTCTCAGCGGTTGCATTAAGTGCTTCAGAGTATATCTCCCATTGTATTTCAAAGCCATCCCTAGAAGTCCTCATCCTCTCAGTAATTTCTTCTTTGAGGCAGTTCTGATATGCAGTACAAACCTCATTTCCTTTAATTTTCCTACGTCATATCTTTTTCTTAATGATCTTCAGGAACATCTGGTAACGGATACCATTGCTGTAATTGTAGTTACGCTTAAGTAATGATCCGTGTCCATGTTCGTTCCTCTGTATAACCTAACATTCATCAGATCTGTTTTATGACGTATACTGATCAGAAGATGATCTATTTGATAGGCCAATGGACCATTAGGAGATCTCCAAGTTGAATTGTGAATCCTCTTTCTAGGAAACGCTAAGCTTATTGGCTGGTGACCATTGTTGTTGTTATGTGGATACTATAGGTTGATAAGCAGATTCTATACCAACCTGTGCATTATAGTTTCTGACAACTATTTTGGTACCATACGCAAGGCAAGACTTCATGAGCTATTCTGAGGTCTTCATAGAATTAATCTTTTTCTTCCTCATCCGTGACTTCAGTTGGAGCATGGCAATTAACAATGTTATAATTACAAACCATTGTTATAATTTTACCATTGGCCTAAATCCGTATCTTGACAATCTGGATAAGAATGGCTCAAAAACAATGACGAGCTGCTTGGCGTATCCTCCCACAACAAAGCTTACATCAAATGAATGGAGGGCATCATGACAACTATAATTCAGAGTGGGAGATTTCTTTTCTATTGGGTCTTTGCCTAGCCAGCGAACTTCCAGGATTGCTGCAAAGTCTATTTTATATTTGTCAATTTCAATAAGGAGTGCCGGAAGCGCTCCTAGTCTTTATAACGAAAAATCCTAATCGTTAGAGTGTTCTGATACTAACTCAGGTTATTGTTCTCCAAACCTGAAGGATCAGTGCCTGATTGCAGTCTGACGACGGGGCGATGGGGTCGCCAATTCCCTACGCCACATAAAGAAATATTACGATATATTAGTAATACGCAGTAATTATATAAATACTTCAAAATCTGGATGTTGGATACACTTGGACTTTCCATTCAAATAAAATGTTGGATATAGATGAAATTTTAATTTTAGCATAGAAATACAGAAAATTATTTTTATGTAGTCACAATCGCGAGTGGTTAAACTCAGTTTTTTGCAATAAATATATTTATTTTTTTCAAACCGTTAAACCTCAAACTCATAAAGTACTATTCTTTTATTATCCAGGGATAGTCCAGGGGAATTGCTAAATAAAAAGAAAGAAACAAGGTTGGAGTGATTGGATTTTTAAGACTAATCTTATTTCGGATAGACTCGGCATGCGATGAACAGACCGTCCCAAAAACTTCAGCCGACCCGCCATGTTGGGATAGCGAAACTGGAGTTTTACCATAGCTTCTAATTGTAATGTGATTAGAGTCTGGACAAATTTCAGAGAACGACCCTGAAATCGGAAATGTACTGAACTAATTTTCTATAACACGCTCGGACGAATAAATCTGGTGTCTTTGAAACAGCCCTTCCACTTTGTGAAGTGGAAATGGCACAGAGGACCGGCGGACTGGAGTTATTGATGGATGAAATCTGGAACCTGGAATTAGATTCCCTTCCGGAAATAGCGGTGAAGACATCAAGGGTGGAAGAGGAGCTTCCTGTTGTGGTGAGGCCTCTATAAATGGAATGTAACATCCTCTACGTGGACCAGACCGTACCCAATTCCAAATATCTCCTACTCTCTTACAACTGGAGTAGGCAATAGTAGCTTGGTGTTAGGTTCATATGACCGCTAAGAAAATATTTTCCAGAATCTGAATACAGCTTTGCTTATTTTTTCAATAGGTAGGTATATAATTTAGTATTATTTTTTTTAATAACTTGAAATATATATATAAACATCTTCCCGATCACCTGTTTAACAATTTTTGGTACTTACGTATTTCCTGGTCGATCAGGTTAGCTGTTAGCTGTCGTCTTTCTTCGAAACCTGACACTGATTACGCCTAACTTATTTTTGCTATTTTTGGGAATTTATGTTATGGCGTTAAAAATTAAATTTTAATTACAGATCATTAGTAATATTCTTTTTACAAAAAGAAATGGAATAATGCCAAAAATTAGAAGTTAAGCATTTGAATTTTAATTATATTTAACTAATAAAATTAATTTAATTTTTTTTAAACCAAATACGTAAGAACAATTAACATGATTTCAGTGATGAAAATTCCCTAATACCATCCAAAATGGCAATAAATGTGCCTTCTTCTCTCTGAAGACGCCGCCACATAAATTCTTATATAATTTTGTATTATTCCTGAATTATTCCAAAATTTTGAAAATATTTAACCGCAACTTTTTCTAAAGAGGAAAATTCCCTAATTTTTATCATTTTTGTCCAAAGAATGATATAGAAATCAAAAACTCACTTATTGTCACAACTGAAAATAAAATCTAAAAAACAACAGTACATATAGCAAAAAACTGATTAATTCTTCACAAATAATGTTAATGAACAAGACGAAAATCTCAAAATAAACAACATTTATTAAAAACAAACCATATTTTTTACAAATACAATCAGTAATACTGTACAATTAATGTTCAAAACGAAAGCATAAGTGATAAGAAAGTACGAGTAATAGGGTATAGTCCATACAATAATGTCGGCCGACCGCGAAATAGTGAAGTACACAATTTTTTTATTATTTTTTTCCTGATGTTATGGCATTATCTAAACTTCTTTTTTTTCAATTTAAGGTGGATGTAATAATATATAAATAAATGCTTTTTTTTTTTTTAATAGTAAAACAATTAATTATAATTTTAGTATGGTGAACGAGATAAAAAATACCTTACCGGTACCTATTATGCAATCGCTATATTATATACAAACAAAGAAAATCCATAAAAAAACATTAAATTTTTTTTACATTTTCAAACAAGGGATCCAGAGCTTAATACTAACAAAGTTTTCGTGAACTGAAAAAGATGGGAGACTATTATAATATTCTATTATAATATTAAAATTATAATATAATTTCTTCTGTGAAAAATCGTTCCTTCTTGTATTTAGCGCTGGCGAAATTTTACAATCGCTGGAATAACTGCTTAACCAACGAAAAATGAACTGAATAATACAGACATTTATAAAGGAAAAAATGTTAATCGTGAATTTCACATTTTTAGTCACCTTGGCTCTTCCCACTTATTCAATGATTCCGTTATTCAGCCTTGTTAATTTGTAATCAGTAGTTGATATTGACAGTAAATAATTATTTTTCAGCAAAAAGCTAGATAATGCATATTCTATATGTAAAAATATATAAAAACAATTAATGTTATCCATCAAGTGTTTAGTATAATATAGTCGGAAAAATATTTATTATCCTAGCAGTTCATGTAGGTAGTATCAAAATATTTAGAAATTCCTTGTTTTAATTATATTAATTAAAAAAACGCTGAAGGGTGGTTTTAAAACGCTTTTTATTTTTAATGCTTCTATTAAATGCTTAAATTATATTTAAGCGCTTGAGGTGAAACGGCTTAAGCTCGGGAAATTTTTAAGAGTACTAAGCGGCTAAAGTAAATCCATCTGCTAACATTTTAACGACTTTTAGCAAAATATTAATTTATGATGTTAGGATTATTAATATTTTCATTAAGAAGGAATGCTCACTCGTGTTAATCAACGAAGCATCTTTACACTTTTTAATTAAAGCCCTCCATTGAGTTATTCCAGGGCTGATTAGGATAGCAACTGTAATTAGGGTTCCATGGACCAGCGGTCTCAGGGCATAGGTTCTACATAAAGGGCTCTCATTGTCCTTGCATTTTATTTGTATGTTCATTACTTCTTTTGATATTAGTGTTTTTGAAATGTAATAAAACATCTGTACTATATATCACATACCTCTTCTTCTTTACGGACCTCTTTTCTTGAAAGCCTTCTGAAAATATAACCTCAGGATTATATGTTTTTCTGTTTTAATATTGGTTTTCTACACCATTACCCACAATGCAGTACTTTTGAAGGCAATTCTGAAATTAGGCAATATTGATTTGAAGAGATTTGTTTATGCTATTCCCAACTAAATAGTAGCTAACCTTAAGAAATAGTAATTACATAGTAGATTGATGATTATTTGAATTAACAATTTATAAGAACCGGTTAATAAAAATATACCGATAGTACTGTAACGTACTACTTTTTGGTTAGATATTTGATTTGTTGCGCTAGCCCAGTGAAGGGGGAGCGGGTTCAACCAGACTTGTCTAAATAACTGTAAAACATTCTTAAAATTTTATTTAGTAATAATTCACCAATCAAATAAAAACATTTAGTCTAACTTTGTACAATTTAATAAATACAGAATTTCAATGCTGTAATATTTACACAATCTGCAAATAAGTCAATATATGAGAAAATTCCTTCAAAATAAGCTATAACAAATAACCATAGCTAAACTCACTCGTATCATTTACTCTTGAAATAGTCCTCTTTCACTGTTCAGCTGGAATTAATTCTCATAGTCTTGATCAGTTTTCAGTTCTTTAATATCCCACCCCAATGGGTTCAATGTACAGAGTAAGGATGCACAAAACTAGGCCAACAGTTAAGCCAACGTATTCACACAATTTGTTCACACCTTTCTTTCCAAACATTTCACTGTAACCTCCCCATTTCTCTCACATGTGTTTTATAAATTGTCTACCGTGACAGTATTATCAAATAATAATTTATAATAAATCTGTTTTAGATAATTTTTTTTTTATGTAATAAAATTGTATGTAATAATAAAACGAATTATATATATTTTTACCAAACCTACCTCAATTATAGATTGTTTATATTGATAAATATTTTTTATTTATATTTATCAATTTAGGCATAATTCCGGTTTATTTTTATTGAATAACGAATAACCTTTTTTTAAAAGTTATGAGGCAAAGTATTATCTCTTAATCATATATATATTATCTTATATCCCATGTCAACTTCCAATTCATCATTCTACCAAACGACTAAATTATACATCATCCGCTCATGTATTTTCACAGGTGAACTACGTTCACTCCACCTACGCAAGGTAGTAATGTCAGACAAGGAAACGTGTTCGAATTAGCGCCATGGTGATCTTACAACTAAGCCCAGAAACTAGCCGTCATAAAATTTTTAGAAAACCTTGTTGCAAGCCGTTCCAATATGTGCGTATTACACTCGATAAATAGCACATTCACGATCCACTACTGACTGAGGAAATTAGACTAAACATACTGCAATTGTCGACTGTCATGAAAATCATTCGGGCTGAAATGGATTAAAGGACATGCGGGTATAGAATCAGCCATCAGCGAGATCTTGCTCTATTTCAGCAAGACTCGAATTTCCCATATTATAAATAACGAATAGCCAGAGAGTTGATTTCTAAGTGGTACAACCTGTGGAACGCTTCGACCAAGTCACTCTGTCTGCACAAATAGATCCCACAAATTATACTATATCAATCAAATACTGAGTTGAGAATACACACTAGATAAATTGAATAAAACTGAGCAGATGCTCTGGTTCGATGTGAATAAATATAAGTTATTTCACATAGCATGCATTCTCACGTTATATTCACTTAGAAAGCTGAGACGGTACTCCGAATCAACAAACAGTCCATATTTGTGGAAAACGTGCTCCATAAACTTAGTAAAATAATAATCAAAAGAATTGAAAATAATAATAAAGAAAATTAATTTTAAACGAAAATCGGTTTTAAATAAGTAATGATAGGATATTTGGATCACTTAAACTATTGAAGGAACTCTTTATAGAATATGGTAAAACAACATATTAATTAAAACTATTTAACATGTGATGAAGATGGAAAGATTCATAATTTTAGGCATAGCATTTATGAATGCAGATAATATGGTGAACAGAGATCTAAATTAATTAAAAACGTACTACAGAAACAGGGCAAACTGAGGCTCAATACATTATTAAAACTTAATTTAAGACAGCCTCACTAAAATTTATAAAACAAATTGACTTAGAACGACTGACTGCCTATGTCAAACACAAGACGAGGGATTTCCAAGTTTGAGCGGTTATCCACCTTTTTGCGCTTAGTAATACTCATCTTTTATTTTTTTTTATTTTTATCTTAATGTTTTAAATTAATTTTCACATAAATGCAAAGTCACTTTGTTGCAGTACTCAATTATATATATATATATATATATATATATTATATATATATATATATATATATATATATATATATATATATATATATATATGTATATCGTTCCTACCATGTCCAATTATCGAATATGCCAAAATGCTGTTTTCATATTCTTCACTTTGAAACGCTCTAGTTGAGGCACGCATTGTGCCATAGTCTTGAATTACAGATCTTCAAGGGTAGACACCTTTCGCCTTTTGGGGGTTAGGAATTCAAGTCTATGCCACAATGAATGCCTCATCTAGAGGGTTTCAAAGTGACGAATATGAAAATCGCATTTTTGCATATTCAATAAATGGACACCACCACGTCTATTCGACGATAGACGATATCATTCAACAGCTTAGAAATTTCGCTAAAAAGCATCAAAAAATTAGGCTGGATATATGTGGATACAAAAAGTTGCATTCGTTGAAAATTTAAAAATGAAAAAATATTACAATTTTTCAAAACCTGTTATAACGCATATTGTCTCTCATTGAATCAAATTTTTAATACAAAAAAAAATCCATCACAGTAAGAGTAATCTCGTTCATTAAGAATCTTCATTAAGATGTCGTCGATAGCAATACAAGATAGCAACTAAACTAATAAATGGAATGACTCATCACCTCAATCTCTAATGACTCATCACTCTAAAATGTTTGCCATAATCATTACTTGTAATTATAGGAAATTGTTATTGTTAAGGCATCGTCAATTAGTCGATTCCCTGAATTGACTTTTATCCACTTAGCTAGACGTTAGGTATCTAATACCTAGCTGTTATGCGATTCACTGTGCATTATCTGTTTTAAAATTTATCGGTATCATTCCAGCTACAAGAGTAAATATCATCCCTACCATGCCAAAAGTATCGAATGTGAAAAACGCAATTTTCAAGCCGTTACTTTGAAAATTTACGTTACGTTGCGTGCTCTAGGCGAAGCACGCATTGTAACACCCAAAAGACACAAGGTGTCAACATTTGAGGGTAGTGGCGAACACAAGGGGAGGATCAGGGGATTGTATCTCCCCTTAAATGCTTGACAACAATATGATTTTCATAAGTTCTGTATTTTTAATAATAATTTCTGGTCCTATTTTCATTCTTATCCTTAAAACTTAGGCCCAATTTGACGATTATAGACCCTTATGTGATTACTTGTCTTCTTCTTATTAAAATTCTGCTTACCCGCCTACTCTAGGATTAGAAATTCAAGACTTTATTACAATGCGTTCCTCAACTGGTATGTTTTAAGTTGATTAATGTGTAAGTCGCGATTTTTCACATTTGACAGTTTGACATGTAGGCTCCGATATGAGTAAATACATTATTCTGTCAAAATAAGTAGTAAAATAATATTAAATACATAGATGATTATATAAGTGTGATCCTAAAAATAAATCATTCCTTCATGCTTTTCCTTTCAGACGCCTGTTAACATCTGATGTTTCAGATGTAAATGTTAGCATGACAAATTATTTTAGCCAGATGTTTATGTTGTAGAAATCGTGCAAATGCTGTAAAAATACCCAAACATTTGCGGCAAAGAGTTTTAATAATATTTATGTAATGTTATAATTGGAATAACTTAACAGTTCAAATCTACGTACTTTTTTTCGAGATAATTGGCATTTTGTAAATATTGAATTGTTAAGTTAAGGAAGACGAAAAGATTAAACGGAATTAGTTGATTCTATTAAGCAAGTATTATTGTTTATCAAATAGTATTCTTGGTCATCAAACAAATTATTAACAATAACAGGTAAGGCAGCATTTCAATTCTTTTGGAAAATATCTGATGTGGGCAACACATGACTTCCTTGTACGCCTATTAAACTATAAATCGGTGGCTCAAAAAGTGATCCTGAATTTGGTTACTAGTTTCCGAAGATTGCAGTAAAAACGACACTCAGCGTCCCGTCATCCATCTATTGACACACACATACGCATTCCGTTATTAAATGTCGTTTTTTTTTCAGTAGGTAACTAGATTTTACAACAATCCTAAATACAAAATTTCAACTTTCTACGGCTAACCGTTTTTGAGTTATGCGAAATACGAACGTACATACGTACGAACGTACGTACAGACGCCACGACGAAGCTAGTCAAAATGGATTCAGGGATGGTCAAAATGGATATTTCCGTTGAAACCTGAAAACCGAAAATTTTCGCGAATACAATACTTCCTTTACTTCGTACAAGGAAGTAAAAAGTATGTATAATATTTGCATGTGTTGTGTACTTTAAATTTTAGTCTTATACTTAGTATTAGTAAATATTTATATATATATATATATATATATATATATATATATATATATATATATATATATATATATATATATATATATAAGTTAAGCGATGTGACACAAAAAATAATAAAAAAAAGAATGAAAAGGTGGAAAATAAAACTCACTGTTCAACTTCTGAAAACATACTGGTTTATTCTTTCTTATAATCCTCCTTATATATCCTTTACACTGTTCATGTTTAGCATTCATGGTATTAGAAGTAATACTATCCTATTGCCGCTCATAACTCCCCCCTGCCAGTGAAATAAATAGTAACAACTTAAAAATAAAAAAAAATCTTGTACGCTACCACAATCATAGAAAGAAAATAAATACTCACAACTTTGAGAATTCCAATGATTATGTACAAACAAAAACAAAAAAAAATAATCTTATACATCACTACGATATATATACACAATAATAGTAATACTAATGAAACAATAAAGAAAGACTCTCTACCTCCGGTCCAATGTCCTCATAGATACATAAATTAGAAAATAAATGTAACAATACATGTAAAAAAAATTTATTAAATCTACCGTTGACAAAATTGCATGCTCCCAAGGGAGGATACTCCAATAATTTACTCGACCGGCGATTCCGATGCTGGTATCTTTAATTGCTCAATATCCTTTGATACAGTGTGGCCTAAAAATTTGATCTCGCCCTTCCCCAAAACCGATTTTTCTGGAGATAATCGTAGTCCAAATTCGCGAACCCTCTTGAATACCTGCCGCAGATGCTGGACATGCTCTTCTCCCGATTTGCTGAAAACAAGAAGATCGTCCATATAAATTTGACAAATCCCCTCGTCGATACCACGGGGAAACTCGTCCATTAAGCGCTGAAACGTGAGGGGTGCGTTCTTCAACCCGAACGGCATCCGCGTAAATTCATAATGCCCCCTTTCGAATGTAAATGCGGTATTAGCCTGGTCTTCTGATTTGATGATATCCGGCTTTTAAATCTAGTGTGCTCAAAACCGTTGCCCCGCTTAATCTGTCCAGAATGTCATCAAATCGCAGAATAGGGTACGCTTCATCCACCGTGTTGATGTTTAGCTGCCTAAAGTCCACCACTACGCGGTGTTTTTCCTTAGTATCCTCCGGAATAGGTTTCTTTTAACTGCCCATAAGGGGCTATTATATGGGGAGGAGCTATTCAGAGGAGCCCTGCCGCTTCAGTTCCTCTAATTCCTCACGAATGTGATGCCGCATCGCTTGTGGGTACCGCTTCTCTTTTACATATGTCACCCTTTCGTGTTTAAGGGAGATTTCATGTACTGTTTTCCCTGTGGCCCCTAGCACATCCCCTTTCTCATAAAAAATGTCGCGAAATTCCCTCATCAGCTACCGTCTCCAATTCTCGACTGCGCTAACCGACCCGACTCTGGTACCCTTGACAGCCCGGTGGCACATGTATAACCTATCCCCAAGTTTAACATGCCACTTACCCTTTTTATTTCTTACCCTGGCGCCTACTCTTTCTAAAAGGTCGCACCCGACTATGGCTTGATATTCTCTCGGCATGCTCTCTACCACATGTACCCGTAGTCTACCCTGTTCGTCACCCCATGGACGCAACCCTATATTCACCTCGCCTATCACACTATATGGCCCGCCCAACGTGAGCAGCCTACAACCGCATTTCCGAATCTGAAGCGCCTTCCCTTTACCACATAAATTTTTCGCGGCAGTTCTCGACAACAGGGTGCTCGAGCTCCTCGTGTCCACCAGGAACTTCACCTCGCTTTGGATCTCGATTATAGGCAACCAACATTTGAGCTTACCTTCAATGTTATTACAAGTGAAAGCTCGGTCGCCTCTCTGCAGACACCCTCCTCATGCTGTCGCCTGTCGCTGTCCGCGCGCCTGTGCCGCCCGATGTCGTTGCCTCTCCCAGCCGCTCCGACTATCCTCGCCGCTGCTGCTACCTGGCTCCTCCTCGGTCTCTGATGATGCGCCTGTCGATTCTCTGGACGCTCCCTCTCGTCTGGCCATTCGTCTGCGCACCTCCTGCGCGTTTACTTCCATGGGCTCACCATGAGACGCCTCTTTCCTCCGATAGATATACGGACATTGCCGGGCTATGTGTCCTCCCGTACCACATTCGAAACATTTGGTACGGGGGCATTGTGCCACCAGATGTTCGGGCTTACCACATTCATGACACCTTCTCTCGTCCTTTCTTCCATTTTCCTCTCCATTCCTGGTCTCCTGTCCCGGTTCGTAAGCCTTTCCCGCCGATAACTCTATCTCTCTCTCTTTCTACTTGCTTCAAACCGCGACCGAGTTCCACTCATCTCCGGCCTACGGAACGGGACTCTGGTCCAGCCTACCTCTATCTCTCCGCTATACTTCGCCTCCTCGTCCCTGGCGCTGGCATCCACCATGTCTTGTGCACATTCCAGAAAGCTCTTTTCTTGGGGCAGGCCGTCTTTCTTTCCTGTATCACGAGCCAATTGCACCTTCAGGATGGTGGCTAAAAATGCCATCCTTGCCTCCGCCTGCTCCGCACTCATGGTCTCTCTCAGCTTCTCAGTGATTTTATTAAATCGTGCCAATAGTACACCCGCATATTGGCCGCTGCTCTGGTGAGGCTTCCGCATTTCTCTAAACATATGCAGCATGTCCTCTTCTGGGGCCCACCGACCTCCCTCCAAACGCCTTCTTCAGCCGAGCCTTTACAGTGTCCCACGGCGTGTCCTCATCTGCCTGAATCAGGTTCAGCACACTCCTTTTCACTCGACACACCAACGCCGCTCTCAACGCCGCAACTCCTCTAGCTTCAATCAAATCTTCCGTGGCCATTGAGCCAATTAGAGATATGATCCGGTCACCTCCCTTTAGAAAGTGGTTCAGTTCGCCCACTTCCCCACGGAACTTATCTAGCTCGCCTATCGTGTACCTGATATCCTGGACATTTGCTCTTTTCAATTTTAGCCGCTCTATGGCATTTGCTTCTGCCGCGGCAAGATTTGCGTGCGCCTTCGCCAGCATGGATGTCGGTTAAGGCCGAACGTCATTCGGTAACGTCAGCGTAGGTGCTCGAAGAATTCCTTGTTGTCCGGTCTGAAGTCCGGCCTCGTGCATTTCTTCATTCATGATGAACAAAAAAAAAAAAATCTTCCGCTACGAATGCTCCGCTCCACTCCCGGGTTTCGGCACCACTTAACGAGTCCGGGTTAGAAAACTTAAAAAAAAAGGAAAGGTTTTTAAATGATAACACAACAAGAGCTGGTTAATAACTGCCTTTATTCAACAAGTAATCCTACTTATATACTCTTAGGGAGTTGTTTATATTATATATATATTATATATATATATATATACATATATATATATATATACATATATATATATATATATATATATATATATATATATATATATATATATATATATATATATATATACATACATATATATATCAGAAGAGACTGACACACAAGTTTACACGCAATCAGGTGAATATAATGTATATATATATATATATATATATATATATATATATATATATATATATATATATATATATACACAGTAGAGCGACGTTATCCGAGAACTAATGTTGTCAGTGGTTGTTCGGATAATCAAAAGTTATTTTGAAATTCGAAATTCACGTACTCGCACACTTTTATATATATACATATATCACACAACTATTTAATTTTGAAATTATATATATATATATATATATATATATATATATATATATATATATATATAT
This sequence comes from Rhaphigaster nebulosa, assembly GCA_948150685.1. Classification (NCBI taxonomy): domain Eukaryota; kingdom Metazoa; phylum Arthropoda; class Insecta; order Hemiptera; family Pentatomidae; genus Rhaphigaster; species Rhaphigaster nebulosa. The sequence goes on along the minus strand of OX411306.1, from coordinate 119,971,232 downwards.
ATATATATATATAAAATTTCAAAATTAAATCACGCAACTATTTAATTTTGAAATTATATATATATATATATATATATATATATATATATATATATATATATATATATATATAAAATTTCAAAATTAAATAGTTGCGTGATATACTAGTTTTATTTTGATATATGATTATTTTGCGAAAACATCTTTTAATAGCAATCTTGACTCCGGAAGGCGCGTCAGGAAAACCGTGCCTATCAAACAATCGTCGCACCTATCAAGCACAGTATCAAACACATTATGAATAATCATAAGCCTGTGTAACGAAGTCTACAGAACTAGTTAATTTAAGATAAAATTTCTCGTCTATTATATTAATTAAGTTTTCATTGATAATACAGATTAATCGTATGATATTGTGAATGCTAATATAATAATAATCCCAAGTAATACATGATGTTGTTCATATGACTTTATTTTCGCTAAACGAAATACCCTCACCACAAAGTTCCCAGGCCCATAAAGATGAATACTTTTTCATATCAAAAGACTTCATTAATCTTTTTATATGAAAAGTTATTTACGAAAATACAGAAAGATCAACAAACAGACTCTTTCCGGGAGGCTACCCTATTCCGTTTGTATGTTTGGCCGAAGCCCTCTCTCCCTTACAGACCCTTAGTTTTCCGTCATATGAGCATTCCTTCCTTTGAGCCTACATACCCCTTGGTTCCTCTTTCTCCGCTTCGTTGTCCACTCTTATTTCAACTTCCGAATAGCAAGGATTGGTATGCCCGAGAAACGATTTTTCAAATACAGGATACATGCTCCATGGTTCCATAATCAAGTTATATTTACATACCTTTATTAATTACATTACCTGAGTAAATATAATGAAGTTTCTCGTAGTAAATTGATATACTAAGCAATCGATAAAGCTTCAAAACACTCCAATTTTTTTTTATTAGTTCATGACTTTTCGGTGCTTTCATCCTATCATTTGAACTACAATTACAATTTACAATAAGTTATCAATGCTCAATGTCTACTGATACTCGCTAATACGAACCGTTTCGGCACCTCACAGAAGATAAAAAAATATATTTTTGAAGATTTGATTTGAAGCATATATATACATTAAATAAAACAGTATATAATATAAACATATTAGGTTTTAAAAATGTAGTTAAAACTACTGTCTTCTTTTATATAAAATAAAAACTAAGCTATACAAATTTGGAAGCTTATTTATTTAGGTACTCAATCTCTTTATCGGTGGATATTAACAACTTTTCATTAAGTTGATCTTCAGTACGAAATTGTATTCTTAAAACAGTGACTAGTTTATACTATCCAAAAATTCGTTACTATGAGTCCTGAGTTTTCCGGCAGAGGCCTTGAAAAACATGCCGAGAAAAAGATATTGCATCACTTTTTTTTTATTAGATTGTGCATTGCTTCATTTTTGCGATATCCTATTCTAGCATATACATTTAATCATATTTGATTGTCGCTAATAATTTTGTATCTTTTTTTTCTAGGTAAGACTTCATTTTCTGCATTATGATTACAATGAAGATTCTGTGAGTTTTTAAACATTGCTATTATTAGAAGTACTGAGATTAATAGTTTTAGTTACTTGGAAAGTTAAAACTGAATAATGAAATTAATTTGTCTTCTTTAATAAAATTTGTATGAGATTTAGTTTAGGCACTACTAAGGGTTCCCTGGAAGTTTAGCAAAAGATCGAGCTCACTGAAATTTAGAATCTGCTTCGTTTGTTTATCATTAATTTAGCTTTATCCAACCCGAACAATTCCAGCAATCCTGACGTCATAAATAAATGTTTTTTTTTGATGTTTTTTTTAAAGCCTTAATTTGCTTTAAAGCATTATTTCCGAAGGAGTAAAATCATATGACAAAATATCTATTAAGCCTAATCCGTGGTGTTACTTTCTACAATATTTCATGTTCGTCGGTAAAAGTTTGAAAGCAGGGAACTGTCAAATCCTAACTTTTCAGAAGACACAAACAGCGTTTGAAAATTGAAGTTTCATGATATTGAGGTTGATTATTTAGTATGCTCTAGCAAGTAATATACTATCGAATATGAACAATTAATAATTAATTGTTGTGTACAAAATTTACGCAAAAATAAAATAATAATTAAACCGTTTTGGATTTGGTATCACACATTTGCCAACGATATGCTCATATACAGTCAGTCAAAGGATTTGTTTAACTTTAATGTATTTTTGAAAAACGTTGATATCTAAAGTTTTTATTAATGAGTTTTTATTTTTAAATAACAACATTACTTTACATGCTTATTTTTTATTATTAATTTAAACTTTTGTTTCAATTATAGCCATACTTTGGTGTTGTTCAATGCTGGGAATCACAAAATAAACAGCATTTTTAATTTTAAATAAACTCTCTGCCAGACAAATTAAGCTTTCCATTCCTATAAAACCAGACAAAATTAAACATTTTGGCAAATAAATTAAAAATTTTCACAGTCAAATTGAAATATTGGCCAAACAAATTAATCGTTTTACCAATATTGATACTTATAATTAAATACTTTTCTAAATTAAATATTTTCCTCAGTTTAGTTCAATTAAAAGATAATTTTTAATAGTGAGTAGAAAAGACACTTAACTGTTGTAGATAATACGTTATTAGAAACTTTAACATGTAAATTAAGAATTATTAATTTAAAATTATAAATTAATTTTTAATTATTGAAAAATGCAGTCGCTTTATATAAAAATAAATTTATATATTTACTTGGCGCTCTTCAGGTTAAATATTTTAAGATAGATTACCGTTCTAGAACTGTATCCACTTTCTTCATGTTAGGATTAACGAATTTAAACTTTGTCGTGAGTAGTACAGAACATAGACTGAGTCTACACAGAAGAGTCGTAACATGCGGAACAAGACGAAATCGTTACTTCCCATAAAAACGGAAATTTCTAGGCCAGTAGTAAAAGCATCACCAATGGTCCCCGAAGAGACGTTTCGCTCAGTACTGCCGTTGCAGTGTGGAAACCACACTCACATCTGTAAAAGTTTACAACAATCGGCCAAAGATGTCAAAAGACCAACAGGAAATAAAAATACCAAAAATGAATTAATGCAAGGTCGCCCACAACGTCAAAAGAAATATACGTTGTAGAACGAATTAGGTTTATTGATAATTTTTTTTCTCCGTCCCAATTTTAAAATAAATTTTTAAATGTCATGGATCATCTCCTTTTATTGTATCAAAGATATTTTAAAGGTTTTCCCGTTTAATTCTTTTATTTTAGACTTACTATTTTTTTTATATCTGTCAACTACATTGAAGTGTCTCACCTCTATATTGTATTTTTTTCATAATCTAACTATAAATCGACAACTTCCTTACAACATTTTATCATCGCCGACCAGCTGACGGAAATAGGAGGTTATTAAATTGTCGATTAGTTAGATATTTTAATGAATCATAAAATTGTATCATTCTTCGGTTAATGAATTCATCTCCCTTGGTTCTTTGATGAGTTATGAAGTTTTTCTGTTTTGCTTTTTCAAAATTGGGATGCTAATCTGAAAAATTATTATTATAGTTTTGGTTTCGATAATATTTTTAAAAAGCTAATGCAAATTATTAATTACAATTTTAATTGTGGTGTCAACGTGGATTTACGATATGCGAATTAATTATTCCTCGGAAGAGAGAGAAAAAATATTGATTAAGGATATACTTGGTGGCATGGGTATGGCAACCACATTTACTTGAAATATGTATTTCCGATAATATAAAGATGAATGAAACAGACATATGTTTATAATCTCTTAAGAAAGTACAACAAACACAATAAACAATACATATACAAAAAAATAACGTTCTTATCGTTCTTTATGAACACCTTAACCTGTATTTTTACTCCTATCTTGCACTAAATTGCATGACATATCCAATAAACTAATATTTATTTTTTATTAATTTAATAATACCTAGATAAAACAGATAAGATATATGGTACATATATAAATTTAGTGCATTTCTATGTCAGCAAAATGTTGATATTAAAAACAGAAGAGATAAATTCTAAAATTTTCACTCTTGATTGAGTAGACTAGATATTTATTGTTGTTATTTACGAACTACAGTTTGGCATATATTTTTTTAACATATATTGAACACACACACACACACAAATTTAAATCCTTTTACAAATTAATTACAAATATTAGCATAATGTCGTTATTTGATACTATCAACAATAAAGTACATTACTGTCAGATGTTTGATTTTGTTTATATATGACAATTTATCTTATAAATTGGATTTTATCTTATAAAAATATATTGGACAGCATAAAAAACTATCCTAAAGGTTTTTATTTTGATTTCGTGAGAACAGGATTTTATTGCTGTTTGTGGCCATGGAGTATCATATTAATAATACGTTTTTCTTCTGGTGTATGGCGTAACTTTAGATATTTTGGTTTTATTGAATATTATTTTTTAGTTTTATTGACTGCTCGAGTCGGAAGGTTATGACTATTAATACCGTGAATTGAATTTAGAATCTGGTATTTGGCATTTTCTTTATTTAAGAGAATTTAACAGTACTTGGATTAGATTCGGGTGAGCGTTATATAATTTTGATTAGTTCTGACCATACTAGCGTTGCCAAAGATTCACATTAATGTCTCTATTTTGTAATCAGTTCGGTATTTATAATAGATTTTCATCATTTCAAAATATTTTTTTTACAATTGAGTTTTTCTTTTTTGCATCCGAAAAAAAATAAAAAATGTGCCTAGATTTATAAATATAAATATATATTAATCTATTTATTCTATTGAAAATGGGCGCTTGTATCCATGATGTAAACAATTTAATTAATTTTGTATGTGCCACTGTAAATTCTATTTGGTTCTTTATAACATAAATTGTATATATTAAAAAAAAAAAGTTTATCCTCCGGCTTTGTTCCCCACTATTTACTGACATTTTCGATCTGTGAATACTAATAGACTAGACTTTGATCAAAAGACCCACAAAGCTTCAGCGAGCTGATGATTGTATCAACATACTAGAATCATGCACGTTAGGCACGAATATATATGACTACTGGAAAACTAAACATTGTTGATTAGAGTAAATATTTCTTTCTTTTTCCCCTACACGTTTTCTATGTATATTTGCGTTTAATTCAGTTGACGTAAAGGGATTCTCCAGTTTATTTTGTTGAAGATTCCATTCGCTATTTCAAAGTAGAATAGGTTATTTAGTTAAATGGCTGCTGATAAAGATTTTTTTTTCTAACTTAACACATGTATAAAGGTGAAAACTAATTTGAAATTGAGAAATTAATTTTATTTATTAGGTTTAGAAAAAAATACTATTCCTGAATGGTGTTGCATAAATCATTTCTGGATTGCAATCGACCTGGAATTTCAGAATGCTTATGATCATCTAATTGCCGTGTCCATAGAATAAGGTGAAAAACCTTGAGGAGAACGAATTTATAACTCGGACTATGAAAACAATGGTAACTTTCCCTAACTCAATGAGTAAATTTGTATATGAACGAAATAATCTAGTCTACAAATATGATTAAAAAAAAAATTTCTTTCCTTGATGCACCAGAATTGAGGTCTGAAGTTGAGCAAAAACTATAACTAGCTTCTCCTTGTTATATAGTTGAAAATTACTGATCCAAATCAACCGATAACACTATAACACAATAGAATAGAAAACTTGTTTTATTTTGGGAGTAGAATAACAAAAATGAATAAAAAAAAAGGAAAACATATCTGGCCAAAAACCACAAAGAAAGTAGTTCAACACATCAATTACAATACAAATAAATAAGCAAAAAATGAATTCTCCTCTTGATGCACATGTATTGAAAAAAAATATCGGAGCAGCAGAGAAAATATAAATAATGAATTGTTCACAAAATTTACCCTTCAATGCCGATATGGTCTAATCCAATTTTTATATTATTTAATCAATAATTTCCAAGTCAGATCTAAAGTCGAACAGCGTAGACATAGCTTTACATAAAGTCTGTCGAGTCCTTTTAACTCAAATTATTCAATTATTTTGATTACTTTTAAGTATGCTTTAATATCTGGATTGTTATTCATACTATCAGTAAGATAAATTGTTTTTTCATTTAAATTGGGTAGATTATTGAGCCATGAGCCGGGTGCTCATGGTCTACTTTCTGTATTTCATTATTGGCGGTTTATAAAGTTACCTCTGCTTTGCATGATGTCTGGAGACTGGAATCCAATAATGGCAATGCTATTTGGAACAATCAGACAGGGGAGCTCCTGTTAAGGACATTTAAAAGGTCCTAAACTTTATATCAGCAATAAAATATTCAATATGACTTACTACTCGACATCTTTGCAGACTGCAATATTGATTGGACCTCAAAAATAAAAACACAATTCCGAACATTTTATATATATATATATATATATATATATATATATATATATATATATATATATCGTCATTGCCGCCATGAAACCTTCAAGGTGATCAAAAATTAGTTATGTGATTTTGATTTTAATAGAAATAAGATTTTATCTACTGTGTGCTAGTGAAAAACACACGTGTTAAAAAATCGTAGCACGATTCAAATTGATACAATAGAATTCTATTATAGGATATACGTAGCAGTTACCCCTGGATTAAGACCCACATGAACTTCCGAGACAATTTTCACATAGGTGGTTTGAAAACAGCGACCATGATGATATACCCAGCATATATTGCTGAATGAGATACAGACTAAATATCATATAATAAATATCCGAAATTACATAGCAATTTCAGACTGATCAAGTGAAGGAATGAAAAATTAACAATTTCATCTATTCACATCAAGCGAAGCAAACCGTGTAAATATACATATACACGGTTATGTATGAGTAAATATACAATTGTATGATTGTACAATATTTCATGTAACAGTGTAAAAAAAAAAAAACTATATTTCCAACAATCAGAGGATATGAATAACTATTAATAATAAAATGTTTTTTATGAAGAAAACAATATAACGTGATAAATATTTAATTTTCTAACAGTGTGATGTGAGTTAAGACGGTTTAATGAATAAATAGGCCCTTAGCTAAGTTATAATAGGCTGTGTAAGGTGGCCAGGGGAAAACTTTGAGACTGCAGATAACTTTGAGCACTCGACTAGTTACAGCTAAGCAAACTGCATCAGCCTTAGTGGCAAACTTAAAATTAATTATTTGCAGAGGGATTAAGGGACATGATAAAGCTTCGATTAGCTCTCGCTTTATATTGGTCCGTTCATTAATGTTAAATTTTGTTCTCATTTAGATGAAGATGTAGATATATTTAGCATTAATATATGTAATTATAACAAAGGTAAATTATATGTAAGGTTCTAAATTTATTCATTGCTGAATTTACAAGCAATAGTCACACAAACCCACCGTAATTTTTTATATCTTTCTTTCGAGTCTACAGGTTCTCCGTAAAATCATAGTTTTTTGAAGCATGTGCTTTTGAACTCATTGCTGTAGTTTATTGCTTAATTTTATATGTTATTTAAAATAAATGTGTTCCTTCTATGTACTAAAAAAAAAACCTGTACCACTACAACCGATGAAGAGTCTTGGATTGAATACAAGATAAGGACCGTACTGTTTCTAAGCCACCGGTTGTGCAAGGGGATGATTTGGCCGAGATCACGCTCAACCGCCAGGTTTTTCCCCCAATGAACGGTGCCTACTTTATAGAGGCTTGGTGATCCCCAGAAGGGTTTTCCGATCCCACAGGGTCGATCCACGGCTGATAACAGAATAAATAATTATCTGTCTCAGCCGATCTCGAACCTGAGACCGGGAGCATGGCAACACTGAGCTAATCCGCTCCTTCTGTGTACTTTATAAATATATTCAACCTTGCAGAAGCCTTAAAAAGTTTTGTATGGTGTTATTTATAGTTAATGGATTTAATAATACCATAAATTGATAAACATTTAGAAAAGCTTAGAATTTATATCTTGGCAAATTCTATGCAAGCCTTACTGTAAGAAGGGAATAAGTTAGATTAAATATATATATTTTTTTTAATATTTGACATTAGGACCAAATGTTTGACAATTCATCAGCTTTCTTCTTCTGCACAAATATTTTTTTATGGACACTGACTATTTATTTATTGAGAAATGTTACATTCTGTATCAGCAGGGACAATGGTATTAGTGATAAAATAAATCATTCATACAATATTTACAAAAAATGAAATAATAACAACAAAAAAAATAAACTTAATACAAGAAATAATATATAAATTTATAAAAAATAAAGTAAACGTAAAATCATAAACACAGGCACACTATTTACAATCATCCTGGGACTCCCCTAGCCAGGCTTATCTCCCCACTTATGGATGGAAAAGCATGACTCCAGGATATCCCAACGCTTCTCAATCAGTCGCGTCACTGGCATTGGAAGCCATTGGAGACTGGGCGAGAGCGCTTTAATACAAAAATATTGGAAGTATCGAATGATTTGATTCAGTAATACAAGTATCAGAAATTCCAGAACTGTGTTATTTTGTACAAGTGTTAATTCATACTGAAAAATAATACAACAAATATAATAATATTTCCTCGACAATCTAGGACAGGAAATTTAATTTAATATAATCTACTCACTATTATGTTTAACGTTTAATTAATTTTGCTACTTTACATGAGTGAGTTTTTATATTGATTATTAGATGCTATTAGATAAATAGTATGATTTAAATACCTATTTAAGATCAGCAAGATATTATTTCGCTCATTTGCTGCAACAATTTTATAACTCGAAATAAACGATTATTTATGAGATGTATTTTTAAGTTTAAAAGTGCTGTATTAATTTCTGTATTAATAATTGTATTATAACTACAATACAAAATAAAAAAATAGCACGATTTGTCTTGAAAATGATAGTAGTTAAAAGTTCATCCCTATGGAAAATTATGATTTTCGAATTATGACGTTGCAAAAATCAGCGATTTATAGTAGATTGATTAAACAATAGCATAATTATAACTTTCATAGATAAATTTAATTTCATTCCATTCAAAGTTTTACGAGATATAGTTATCTTGCATAATAAAACCTTAATCACAAGCTCTGTTTATAGTTATGTATAAATTGTAAAATAATGTATCCAAAAATCAGATAACACTATAAAATATACAATTAATAATAATAATAAATCAATTATAAACAAATATAAAATATATCTAAAAAATTATAGACACTCACTGCAATTATATATTTTCAGTCTAATACATTCATTAGAAAACAGCAGCATTGTATAACATTGAGTTATAACATAACACTAACAACAACATTGTGTTATAACATAGCACATTGTATAAGATTGTGTTATAACATAACACAAAAAACAACAGTGTATAACATTGTGTTATAACATAGCACATTGTATAAGATTATGTTATATTATAACACAAACAGCAACATTGTATAACATTGTGTTATAACATAGCAGATTGTGTAAGATTGTGTTACAACATAATACAAACAACAATATTGTTGATGATTATGTTATAGCATAACACAAACAGCAACATTGTATAAGATTGTGTTATAACATAACATAAACAGCAACATTGTAAAGACAAGGAAACTTTACAGTTTCTTTCGTATCGATGGCAAATAAGTAATAAGCCTCGTATCCGCAAAACGACTGCTGGAAAGTAGAAACAAAAATCTGTTTTAAAACGCGATTTATCTAAAAATTTTCAAAGCTTTTGTATTATTGTTTCGATTAATATTATTGTTACGAGGAAGTGCACGTTATTTTAGTGAATATACAGTTATGAGATATCACACCATGGTATGAGGTACATTTCATGGTAAGTTAGCCGAACATCCCAATAAATTTATAAAAGAAATCACTATGTCTCTCATGCCAAAGTTTACAAGGAGGAGACAGTGACTGGGGAAGGGGATCTACATACTTACATAATCATGTAAATAAATTAAAGACAAAGAAAGAATGTTGTTTTATACTGTTCCTTATTATACCTGTCATGCTACTTTCGAAGTAGTTAAGATGTACTCGCTCGTTAGTAGTTACCTCAGTAACAGGAGCGTTAAGATCAGAGGTAGCTACTACGAGGTAGAGCGAAGGATTGAAAGAGGTTGTCCGCAGGGCTCTGTCCTGGGTCCGGTCCTGTGGAAGCTTGTCTTCGACCAACTGCTGGGGGAATTAGAGGAGAGAGGGTTCCTTGCCACGGCCTACGTCGACGACCTGGCGGTCATAGTGGCCGAGAACAGCAGAGTCAGATTGAAGACACAGGCAGAGAGGTGCGCCAGTCTCGTGTCGGAATGGTGCGTGAGGAGGAAGCTGAGCATGGCCGCATCCAAGACCCAGGCCATGCTCGTAAGAGGCTCTACAGACAGGGCTCACCCTGTCATACTGGACATAGATGGCCAGAGAGTGAGGATGGGTGAGGAGGTGACCTACTTAGGAGTGAAGATGAGGAGAAGATTCGACGTCACCCCTCACCTAGACTACCTGAAGGATAGGGTGACCCGGTCTATCAATGGCTTATACAGGATTGGGGGTGCGTTCTGGGGCATCAGGTATCCCGCCACGATGACCATTTACAAAGGTGTGGTCATGGGTATCCTGAGATACGCATCCCCAGCGTGGAGCCAACACCTCACGCAGCTGCAGAGAAGGAGATTGGCCACAATTCAGAGACTGGCTCTGCTTAGGGTCACTAAGGCCTATAGAACGGTGTCGCATGAGGCGGTGCAGGTGCTAGCTGGAGCGATGCCCCTGGACCTCGTCCTCAAGGAGGACAGGATAAAGTACGATGTGAAGAGGCAGGGGCTTGATGCGCTACCGGGGGGACTCCGGGACAGAGTTCGCGAGACCCCTAACGAATGGAAGAGGATATTGAGGGAGGACATTATCGAAGAGTGGAATGGACGGTGGATAGGGAGCCAGAAGGGAGCTACCCTAAGGAAGTTCTTCCCCACCGTCCAAGAAAGGCTGAAGGCGAGATGGATCCTCCCTGATTACTGGGTCTCGCAGATGCTGACAGGGCATGGAGGTTTCCGAGGGAAACTACAGGAACACGGAAAGGACATAGACCCTCGGTGCCCCACCTGTGGAGTCCCTGAAACTGCAGAGCACGTGATCGTGTACTGCACCGCAGTAGAAGGACACCGAGCCAGGTTGTCGAGAAGTACCGGGATGTTCGCCCTCGCCGAGTCGGACTTCCCCCGTCTGATGGAGGAGGAGGCATACCCCTCCTTCAAGGACTTCATATACGGGTGGAAGGAGGTGGTCGGCCCTGAGCACTTCACCCTGGGAAGGGTCAGACCACCCGACGGCGGTGAGCCTCAAGAGGTATGATACCGAACGGATGCAGACTGGAGGAGATGGGATCCGGACGGATGCAGTGGACCAGGAGGGCTGGACCAGTATCCGGACGGATGCGGCTGACCAGGAGGGCTGGACGGCACCGGGCGGATCCGGACTGGAACCGGACGGATGCAGAGCGCCGGAAGGGCTGGCCACGCCGCGCGGCAGAGGATAAGGTGCAGCCCTAAGGTGCGCAAGCACGCACCGGGCTGCATCACAGTAGCAGGAAAAAAAAAAAAAAAAAAAAAAAAAAAAAATTGTCTCCACAATTAAAAGTTTTCACAATTGTAAAATAAGAACTTTTATAATAAAGTGTTGATTTATGGGAGCAGTGGCATGCGCTATCCCAGCGCACTACCCCACTGCTCCTGAACCCCGTATGCCAGAAATGGCTAGGAAGGGGGAATAAAAAAAAAAAAAAAAAAAAAAAAAAAAAAAAAAAAAAAAAAAAGCTACTTTCGAAGCTAGATGTCAAAGCCTATCTGGTGATAGTCAGTTTTGCGTAGGTTCAAAAAAGAAAAATGTACTAATGTAACGTGTGTTGTTATGCATATTAATGAGCAAAATAAATCTGTATAAAATAATTAACAAAAAACAATAGTAAAATAAGTGTAAAGTTTAAACATGGAGAAAGCTGAAGCGTTTCCGTCGGATCTTCTAGCCATGAAGGTATCAAGCACAGTTAGGTTCAACAAGAAAAGGCAGGTGGGTCACGAATATGAAGGCGAACTAAACGCAGATGTCTCATGGACTTGGAAAAATGACTGCTGTAATGGTTGTCGTGAAATTATACCTTTCGAAGACTTAGTGATACCAGTAAGTTGTGGGATCAGATGGTTCAAATGGCTTTAAATATAATATAAAAAAAATGATAAACGAGTATTTCGATTAAACGTAGAAAGAGGTAACATTATACCATTGCAGACATACGAAGGCGCCTAATGATTTTTGTTTATTTATGATGGCCAACTTCACAGATGTAAGAACCAATTTAGTCATTATAGCTAATTAGCGTTGGAAATTATTGGGAAATATCAAATCTGTATTACATATTTTTTTGAAACTAATGTTATTATACCAACAAAGTAGCCAAATCTACAAAAAATCTACAAAAAAAAACAAATATCTCTCTTAAAATGTGATTATCATCGGTTTTGGGAGTGGTTGTGGCATGGTCAATTCCCGACTCCTACTAATGCTCCAGTCATAAGTAAAAACGCGTTGACTCCAAATGATTTTTCTAAATACACTATAATAAAACTATTATAAATTATTATATAAACTATAAAGCGATTATATAAACTATAAAGCTATTATAAAAAAACTATTGATTTTTTATCGATTCGAGTAATCAACCAAATTGATAAAAAAAATTACATCTTTTTGAAGTGTAAACTTCTTTTGGCTCGTTGGGCACTTTTGGGATGGGGTAAAATAAGCTAACTCGCATCACGTACCGTACCATAACTAATCCATACCTAAATCCGACCTACAATTTTTCATCTGTTTATTATATTCCCGATGAGCTAGAGACTTAAAATTTGCAACATATCTTAGGAGTGGATGACAATGCAATAATAACAGGAATGGGGACCACGCGGCGCAGCGCTTAGGACACTCCCGGACGATGACTTTTGACGTCTTCGTCCGTTCTTTTCCTTGTAAGTCTTTGACGGAACGAGCTACGATTGTTAAAGGCATACCGTTTTAACCAGGAAGAACCCTGCTACGTTTCGTTGTATATCATAATATAGGTCTAGCGTTTTCACTTTTTCAAATATTTTAATACGAATTCGGAAATCACCTCTGTGAAACTTTGGATTAATTTTTTTCGCAAACTAAAACGACTAGGTAAATTGTGAGTAAGCCAAAATGAAGCCTAGTTAAACCTCTTTAAAACGATATGCCATAGAATATTGTAGCTCAATCTTTTGAGAAGCAATGAATTCGAGAACGGCAATAGAGAGAGAAAAATCGGATTTTCTAAAAGTTATCCATTGGCATCGCTCGTCCGTTTTTTGAAATACGACCACATTAAAAACTAAAGGGATTAATGCTTCATCGAATGACACGTCAACCTTCAAAATCGGATAACTATTTCCGGGGATATTCTTAGAAGCAAGATCTGTCGGGATACGCGATGCGCCACTAGAGGCCAGTTTAACTCGCCATTTATTTGATATTTTGTTTTTACTTCCCCTTACCTATATACAATTTTCTCGAAAACGGTTCTAACGATTTTGATGAAACTTGCCTATTGTCTTCTCCTTACAGCCCTTTAACTTTTCATTTATGTTGTTTATCACCGAGGAAATGCAGCGAAAAATGTTATTATGAAAAGAATATATTATTTGCGCTTAACTTAATAGCATGAGAATTATAGTAAATTATAAAAAGAATTGTATGAAAGGTTATTAAATCATCTAAAAATCTATATCAAAATCGGACCAGTATTAGCAAAGATACAGCGTATTTTATGAGGAGCACAAGACTATAGATGAATAACCGTGCCCATCTGAAAGGAGACCGAACCTTCTCCCACCAATCTGTTATAAACAATATACTCTATAATAAAGTAATTTAAGAATACAAAAGCGGAAATTAACTTAATCATTTCTACTTTCCTATTATTTAATGGAAAGAAAATATTTCCATGAAAACTAAACCGAAACTCTTAAATATATTTGCAACTTGACGAAGTTAAAATATGTAGGTAATGTACAGAATTGTTGTACTGAAATTGTTTAAAAAACTGTTTTACTGTACTGAAGTGGAAGAAGATGTTAAGAAGTGAATGCTGCTGAGTTTATTTCAAGCATTGTTTCTGTGAACTTTTTAAAATTATATTAAAAAGATAATTATTATAGGACGGTAAGGGAAAGTTATGTGATGCGCGCACCGCATCAGGTTTTTTCATAGAAGTGATCAAAATATTCAATAAGTAAGCAAAATAAAAATAATTTAAAATAGCAGCTCTCTAGATGTTTGGTTACTGAATTCACTCCATTTTTCAAATTTTAAAAATATTATAGTAGTGAAAAGTGACGATCGGCTGAAGATTGTGTTTCAGTGCTGCGATCTATTGTCCAATAAGACAAATAAATTCTGAAATGGAATCCGAAAGAAGTTAACACTTCCAGCGTATGGTCCTAAGCACATTCACTTTTTTGGCTATGACATTAGGAAGCCCTGAAACCAAAGATTTGGATCCAACCATCGGATTTAGGACTTTCTAATATCATCTAATATCATTTCTAATATCTAATCATAAAATGGTGCAATATTTAGACCAATTCGGGTGCACATCAAAAGTGATTTTAGAAAAATCATCTGGAGTTAGGGCCTTTTAGATTATCAAGGAATTATAGGGAAATGTTTACTGAGAAGTCTAAACCTTATTTCATCAGTTAAGGGAGATGCGAAAATGTAAAATTTGAAGAAAAAAATACTAGACATTGTTACAATGTAGTGCAAATATAATTTTCTTCTAACATTTAGACATAATTTTTTTGCAGAAAAGTTATTGAAAACTAATTTCGAATGTTATACATTAATCTTAAGTTCTTCAGTGACAATGGTATTGTTGTCCTAACATATAATACCGGAGTACTTCAATGATAAAATATATTTTATGTAAATTTTAAAAATTTGCTAAATACCGATTTTGTGCACCATATGAAAAATGAATATCATAATTATTAAAGTACGCTAGTCTTTTATTCAGTCTACCGCAAAGGTCATTTCTAGCTTTGATGAAATATTTTTATATGATTGTGTACCAGTTTGTGGTTGTTCAAGTGTGCCTGTAGGCTTTCATTGTTGGGCATCTTCTTGCTTTCGCTACTTGTTTTTCCAACTTTAACTTAAAAGAAAGAGAAATGGACTTATAAAAAACAATAAACAATTAGGATCCTTACCAGGTTATTATTTTATGCAATGTTTTCAAGTAGTCCAGTCTGATGAATGATATCGCACATGAATTAGAGGTGGGAAACCGGGTCTGAAGTAGATCTGAAGCCCTACTGTTTAGTGTGAGAGTTGGATCTAACAATTCTCTCCGTAAATGTCTTCAGAAAAGATGGAAGAAAATAATGTAATTCCTGATGAAATTACGTTCGTGGTAGGAGAGTTTTGAAATACTTCGTTAACAAATCGTCGAACAACTTCTTGCAAAATTTACTGTTGAAGTGGATTTAGTTTGGTTTTGTTATAAAAGTAAAAAAATAAAATAAAATAATTTTAAACACCCAAGTTAGTATGACGTATGGTATTATTACGCTTTGATATAAGATTTGACGTCTATTCGGGAGATAGATGTAAACTCAGCTTATGACTAGATTGTCCGGAAGGAAGGTGATCCGAAGAGATGAAAAATCGTTAAAAGAGAAAAGACTGGGAGGGAATTCAAAAGGCAGGGTCGACCCTTGGGAAATCAGGCCTAGGACTGAGGAGAAAGGAAATATGAAAATGAAGCAACTGCATGGAGAAGCGTTCTAGAAAGGTGGGCCCTTGTCGCCACAAAAGCACCTTTTCTCTGGCACCTTATATCGGTCTCAATCAACACTCAATGGCGCAACTTGTGGATCTGTCCTTTTCTTAAACGTTCTCCGCGATTTTGACAATTTACTAGAAATAAGGTAATCGCAATTTCATTCTATTAATTATAATTGAACAAGTATAATTGTATAATATGGTTACTCTAAAAATGATCCTTAATTTTGTATCTTATTTTTATAGATGCAATAACAATTACGAATAACGAAGCTAAGTTCATTTATATGAATAATTTGTAAACGAATATTAAAACATTGTATCAGTCAATACATTTTTTTTTTTTTAAATTTGAAAAATAATACAAGCTGCCGCCACACTCCAGGACAATAGGTATAGGGCTAAGAGAATCCATTCTTACAATATATACAAGATAAACGAAAAACAAAACAAAAAAAAACAAGGAAATAAAATATAAATAATAAATATCATAAAAAAAGAAAAAAAATGTACATTACTAGTAAAAGTGAATAGATAAACAATTTAAATAATAACAAAATAAGTAAACAACCAAGAAAAGAAAAATTAAGTTAAGTAAAAATAAAATAAGTCATCTTTAACACATTCATACCTACTATATATACAATATTTACAATCTGCCCAGAGAACTCCGAACCAAGTTCTGCCCCCCACATGTGAATGGCAAAGCTGAGCTCCAGGAGATCCCAGCGCTTCTCACACAGTCACGTCACTGGTATTAAAAACCAGTGGAGACTGAGTGAGGGCACTAGAGCCACTGACGCTCAGGACGTGAGTGGAGAAGCTGGCCATTGCCAGAACTCCAATAGCACATTTCCAAAAGGTCTCGAGGCCACTGCCGTTTCAACCTTCGAGGAAGGTTATAGGGATGGTTGGTGCTGAATAGGGATTGTGCTAAGAGATTAGGATGATGAGTAAGGTTCTGATAAAATGTGGAGAATTTGTATGGAATTATGTCAAGAATATAAGGGATTTTATGGTCATGGTGTAAGGTCTTGTTTGAAACATAATATGGAGCATTGACTATTGTACGGAGGACTTTAGACTGGAAGGATTGAATACGTTTGATGCTCGAAAGTTTAGCTGTCCCCTACAGTTCTAGTTCCTTGGTCCAAATAGGTTTCAGAATGGTCTTAACATGGTAGCAGCTTGTTGAGTATTGATAGATGATAGATTTCAGTAGTCTGTATAATTGGCCGAATCGTTGATTAAGCTCTTGTCTTTTAAGTCTAGTATGAGGGTTCCATGTTAGTCTTTTGTCAAGAAGGTAGCCAAGATACCGGACTGTGTCTGAAATGGGAAGTGGTGTGGAATTAAAATGGACTGGCGGACAGGATCTGCGTCGGAGGGTGAATGTGACATGCTTACATTTTGATTCATTGACCTTGATGCACCAATTGCACCAATGTTCGATCAGGGAAAGATGCCTTGCAGGTTTAAGGATGCCATTTCAGGATCGGAATGGGATGATAGAATAGCGCTATCATCGGCAAACGTTGCCAGAAAAGTATCGGGATTTGTAGGAAGGTGCTGGCCTTCCTCTACCTCCAGTCCTCTACATTTTATTTACCGCTGGGTAAATAAAATGTAGAGGACTGGACCTAAGACGCTGCCTTGTGGAACACTGGCTTCGATTGGGTAATAGTTGGAAAATTCAGTACCACAGCGAATTATGAAGAAACGGTTAGAGAGGTAGGATCGAAGGATTAGATATAAGGATTGGGGTAATTGGATTTTGAGCTTGAAAAGCAAGCCATCGTGCCATACCCGGTCAAAAGCCTGTTAATCATTGTTGGTTAATCATTCTTTTTTAAATTCACTGTCCAGAAAGGCGCCAGTGCAATATTGCTTGCTTTCAAGTGCAAAGGATATATTGTGAACAACGCGAAGGCCTTGTTGAACAGCGGAATGTCCTGAGCGAAATTCAATCTGGTGTGAAGGGATTTTTTGGGATTCGAATATTAGAAGGATGCGTTTTAGAAGGATTTTTTCAAAAATTTTTGAAAGGATCGGGAGCAAACTTATTGGCCTATAGGATGAACTATTATTGATAGGTTTTCCTGGTTTATGGAAAAGGATAATGTTTTTGGAGTGTTTCCACATCAGAGGAAAGTGGTTTGTGCGAAGGATACAATTGTACAGGTAGGTAAGGAATATAACCGCTTTTGGAGAAAGTTGACGAAGGATCTGAGAAGTCAGAAGATCGTATTCAGGAGATTTTCGGGGTTTAAGGTTATTAATGAGGAATTTGATCTCAGAGGGGCTGACATCTTTGGGAGGTAAAGAGAGAGGAATCGGTGAAGAGAGGAATTCCTTGACTTTAGCTGTATGGGTGGGGTGGATTTCAGGATGGGGAATGAATATGTTGGAAAGATGCTTGGCAAATTCCTCCGCTCTGTTCCCATCTGACGAAGCCCAGGATCCATCACCGCGTCCGAAGGGATGGGAAATGGAGTGGTATTTTAGGATTTTTGTTGTTACTTTCCAGAGGGAGTTGTCGGAAGCAGATAGTGAGGAAAGGTAGGAGTTATACGATTGTGATCTATAGGTGGACAATTTCTTTTTAACTAATTTGGAATAATGGTTGTATAGTTTCCGATCATCAGGATGCCTGGTTACTTACCAGAGGGTCTTCGTTTGGAATGAATAAGATTTTTAAGATATTGAGGTAAAGGATTCTTTTGGTGATATTTTGGGGAAGGAGGAGGTGAGGATGGAATCCAGACTGCTTGCTGGATCAAGGTGGTGTAGGAATTCACAGCTTCATCAAGACTCTGTTAGCATTTGGCGGAAAAGGTTCCAGTTTACTGGACCTCTGATGAATTAAGGTGGTGGTGATTTTTTATACTTTTTAAGACGTTATCAGACTTTTGCGCAGGGATAGTGTCTTTATTCTTGCAACTGCTAATTTTTTTTACTAAAGCTTCTATACTCAGTTGGAGCGTTATCCTAAGCCGTGGGTACATGCAAATCATTGCGTGGTGTAACGTAATTCATGTATCATGACTGACGTAATGATTTCATGTATTTTAGACTGAACATTCTATAATTTTCGCAGTTGCAGATTTCTGTGTGTGCCTTGAATTTTTTAATAATTCAGTGTTACGTCGTTATCGTACTTCTAAGGTTGACTGCCTTTGTAGAATAGAAAACATGGGTTTTGGTATCTTTTTAAGATTTAGGCATTTCTAACGTGTTTGGGACCGATTCATTCCTGCTTTCAGACCTATTTAATAAAAATATTTATTTTCGTTGTATTGTTTGTAAACATTAATAATTTTTTTTACATCAGATTTAATGTCTTTTTTAAAATTATTTATTTGTATACTAATTATTTTAATAAATAAAATATTCTTGCAGCACCAGCGAATTAGCTAATTTGTTTCTTTTTGCATTAACTAGATACCTATTTATTGTTTGTTGAAATCAGGAAATTGAAAAAAAGAGTGTTATGAAACGAACACTATTTTTATTTTGATTTTAGTTTGATTTTATGGCAAATCAAACTGACAAGAGTAAATAAATTCCAGGTATCCCTTTCGTCAACATATAATTAGCCATCATTCTATTATGGGGACAACACTATTATGAAGATACATGTTTGGTCAGGTGTCTACTATGATGAGTCACGAGCAATTTGCTTTTTATTATTTGTAGGCGTATTAATTATAATTAATACTTCTCTTAATATTCTCTTATTAATACCTTATTAGATAATTATCTAATAAGGTATTAATAAGAAAATTCAGACATCTAAAAATTGAACTTGTCATAAGATAATCGTAAATTCATATATTAAAAAAAATGATAATGCATATTTGAGGGGGATAAGTTTCAAAACCGAGTGAATCCATTTTTGAAAATTTTAAGAGATATAGTAAAAACCGATTTTATTGAAATATCATATTTCAATCCAGTATACAATAGAAGGGGGATGGTGTGGTTGTTCTATTATTAAATGGAATAGATAATACCTTTTCATAGATTGATTTCCGTCTGGAATCGATTGAAATATAGATAAATGTAACAGGTACTGATTCTAGAATCCCCACCGGTCTTAGAAAATCGGATAGTAGTTTCTATAGTTTTTAAAAGTGTATTAGACATTTTAAAAAAACAATCAGAGTGTAAGTGCAACCAGAATATGAATAATCTCTGATTTCACTCTGTTTAATTCTTTCAGTCTTTCTAATGTCAAAGTTAGCTTCGTCTTTTACAGACAGAGCAAATCTATTCTAGTATTTTTTAAAAACACTTCAATGACTCTGAAAAACAATTCGAAATTGGAGGAGCATCGCACGTGCAGGCGACGGTGATGAAAAAAATAATATAATCGTAGTTGGATGTCCTAATTGAGCAGTTGATGTTTAATTAGAATATTCAGCAAAATATTTATGTTTAATTTTTCCTTCGTCCGATTAGACTACCATCACCATTGTCCGCAATTGCCTTACACTTTAGGTTGGAATATCGAAACGCGATATATCGGTTTTAAAAAACCGATATTTTCTATCGATATATTAACATCCGATATATCGATGATATCGATATTTTACAACGATATATCGATGATACCGACATTTTAAACTATATTAGAGTAGAATCTCGATAATTCATATTCCTGTAATTCTAATATCCCGATAATTCGTATGGATTCTCTGGTCCGTTGAAAATCTCCCTTAATCCGTATAAAAACAATACAATCCGGTCCTCTCGATAATACTTATTTATTTTCGTCTTCCAAATAATGTTAACGTCTTATATTCCGAATTTTCAAATAAAAAATCTAGTTAACCCTTAATATTTTTAAGAGTAGAGGAGAGTGAGTGAGAGGTGAAACGTTTCTATGAATTTCGGTCGACTTGCGCTTTTATATTGTATTCATCTCTCTTTAAACAACATTGTAAAAAATCTGTAACCAAATTGTTACACGCCAAAATGGATTGATCAGAAAAATTAAGTTCGCTCATGAGTGCCAAGTCCGCGAAACCAGGTTGTTTAAAAAAAAAAAAAAAACGTCACCGATAGCCTACCGTACACAAACAAGCATGGACCACAATCGAAATATTCAACGAACATGTACAATAAGCGAAAAACTTCAACTGTTTATTGATAATTGCACGGTTATGTCAATGTTCTTTTTTTGCCTCCCAACACAACCTCTGAACCACAGTTGGGTATTATTGCTTAGAATACTGCTTATTATATTTATTGGTAAAACTCCATTATCGTAACATGGTGGAGTTCTAGATTTTTAAGATCTATCTATACTTCGATATGCGCATGCCCACAATAAATACTCAAATAAATATTTACTCAATAAATCGACTTCCGCGATTTGTGTTATAGAATATTTTGTCTATAATTCAGTATGGTTATTTTTATTATGGGTTATCTTTTTTTAATTCGGTTAGTATTTGTAAATAGACTTTCATTGGGGAAGGGGAGTTCCTCATCTCTTTCGCGAGCGTAGCTAGCTAATCTAATTGAGGCAGTAATAATTTAAATTACGGTAAGGCCCTAACCTTAAATGATAAGGATCCGTTGGTTTAATTGTGAATATTTGTTGTAAGCATTCAGTATTTAAAATCTAGATGTCCGTCATATTGGTGTCATGATTCTGGAGATTTACCAATAAATATAAGAATAAGCAATGTTTAATTACTAAACAACAATTAGTAGATAAATAATGTTAATTAATCCTAAGTAATGACAAATAGATGATAATTTAAATGGTGATTGTACTGAGATGTAGATCAAATGAATTACATGTTTTTATATGAATATTTTGAGAATGCACAATGTAGTCGGAAACGTTATAAGATAAATACATTTTTTAGAAGTTTAAAGGTTTTTTTATTGAAAAATTCGTAGAAGTCTACAAGATAAAAATGTGTTACATTTTTTTTTTTTTTTGCCAAAATATAATTTTGTTCTATCTTTTTAATTTATAACGATTCATGGCTAATAAAAATATTGCCTTATAAATAATAATTATTTTATTTCATAACCTTCTTCGCAGTTTAATATTATACTCATTTGATGCACTGGTCTTGGTTTTTTATCCATTTCTTTTCGATATATTGATATTTTTTTACCGATTATCGTTGGTTATCGATATTCAGTTTTGCGATATCGCAAAATATCGAATATCGATATTTTCCTTTCGATGCTCCAATCCTACTTACACTGTTGGGGTACACACTCTTGTCTGGAGGCTCCATGTTCAATACACAACAATTCGTTAGACTCGGTGTCTGGCCTCGCTTCAGTTTTTTGTTGAGGTTCCTCAGTTGTTTCTTCTGATTCTTCACTTTATTCCTTTAAAAATATAATGCTACTAAGCTATTGTATGAATATCATAGAAAAATTCTTCCAAGTGCATTATTGATTATTGAAATTGTATCATTAAAATTTTACCTGATTGAAAATTCTTTTCGGAAGTAAGGACGAATATTGTAAATTTATTCAAGTGATTTTGGTTCGATTATTTTTATTTTCTCGACGAGGATATTGTACGCTACATCATTTTTTATTTTATTGCAATTGTCCTGAATTTTTTAAGGTCACAACGCGGGATGGGATCTGTAATTTTTAATAAAAAATGTTGGTTCTCCTTCTTCGTAGCCATAGCGATTAAAATTTTCTAAGCTGAATTCAGAACGTTTGGATAAAACTGAAGAAGTGACGTCCCAAACCTCAGGCCAATGAAACTGGATGTCCAGACGAAACGTCTGCGCGGTAGTTTCAGATATCTTCAATTATGGCCCAGACAGAAAAACGGACCACAATGGATTAGCATGAGCTGATGACTTCAATTGAAACTATATGACAAAATAATATCTTATGGATAATTACATACAAGCAGAATGAATAATGTCCTGAGGATGGGGGCACATCCCTGAAACGTTGACATTGTTTGACTTATGACGTGAACACAAAATAAAGATATTTGGAAACTCATAATTCCTCCTCCGCTAATTAATTTATAAATAACGGACCGTTCGTATAACTGAACAGGTGTGGGCCACTTCAGTCCAAGAATCCGAAAAAACAGATTTCGTGAAAAAACTGAGTGAATAGCTTCAGTCATCATTCAGAAATGACACACAGAAAACCGGACCGGATAGCTGATTGTGTATGGACTAGGGTTGGAATATCGAAAGAAAAATATCGATATTCGATATATCGCAAAACCAAATATCGATATCCACCGATAATCGGTAGAAAAATATCGATACATCGATATATCGAAAGGAAATGAATTAGAAAGCAAAGAAGCCGTGCAATAAATGAGTATAACGTTATGAAATTTATGAGAAGGTTATGAAATAATATAAATATTATTTATAGAACAATATTTTTTATTATTCATGAATCATTATAAAAAAAGATAGAAAAGAATAATATCTTGGTAAAAAAAATAAGTATTATAATACATTTTTATCTTGAAGGCTTTTTTCCATTTTTCATATATCATATAATTCTACAATTTTTTCTAAAAAATAATTGTATTTTATAAAGTTTCCAGGCATGCATTGAGCATTCTCAAAAATTTATCTAAAAACATGTAATTCATCTGATATATATTTCAGTACAATCACCATT
This sequence comes from Rhaphigaster nebulosa, assembly GCA_948150685.1. Lineage (NCBI taxonomy): Eukaryota > Metazoa > Arthropoda > Insecta > Hemiptera > Pentatomidae > Rhaphigaster > Rhaphigaster nebulosa. The sequence continues at coordinate 119,947,668 of OX411306.1, read as the reverse complement.
TATATTATTACCTGTTTATCTTTACATAGGATTAATTAATAGTATATGTGTTTCAATCTTATCTACTAATTATTGTTTGGCAACTAAATATTGTTTATTCTCATATTTTCCCCATTATATTTATAAATTAACATGTGCTATATTTTAACCAATGATTATATGCAACAATTTATTTACATTTATAGTATTGTCTATTTTATTTCAATTTGGTGGATGATTGATCCGACCTATGATTTACTATACATATGACACACTGTGGAATGTTGAAAGACAATAAAATTTAAAACTAGTTGTTAGCATCTAACTAATGTGCCTCGATTCCTATTCTTGAATATTCTGGCCTGTGTCTTCACTATTTAGCAATACTTATGGTAGTGTTCTCTTTCCTTTTAATAATTCTTCTAGATCTTATTTTTATTTTAAATTTACTATTTTCATTACAATTATTAATTCTTTCATTATATATCTATTTTATTTATTATGTCTATGTATTGATTTTCAATTTCCTATCGATGAGCACTTCTTTATTATTATTATTATGATATTTCGAATTTGTCTTATGCTGCTTTAATCTTGTTTTCAAATTTTGGAACATTTCCCCTCTATAATACTTTTCATTGTATTATTTCCATTTTATTTTGTCTGTCTATTTATTGATTCAGTTTAATTATCTATTCAAAATAATTATCTATTCACATAAACATTTTGCTTGGATATGTTGATTAATCAAAATTCAAAAATATTTTACACGTATTTTTAATTTTAAAAATCGATCCAAATTTTATCCATTCTTGTTGCGTGACATTTTGGTAAATTTTTTTTCATATTTCATTATTCACCAAATATTTTTCAAATTTACAAAGTTCGATTATGCAGTTCAACAACAAGTATTTCCAAAACCATTGACATTGTGTAACAAAAAAAAAAATGTTTTATGCACATTTAATCGTATAATAAATATTTATAGGACTACTTTCTCTGTTCATTTAGGAAACTGGTTTTCAAATTTTAGTTACAAATTATTATGCATTCGTGATTTGAATTTAAAAATAAATTATTTTGTAAATAAGAAATAAATATACTTAACACAATTAGTAATTGATTCCTGCTTGAAATAATTCGTTATGGTCCAACTTTTGAAAATAATTATTAAACGATGTATGAAAATTCTCTGAAAAGGCGATTTTAAATTCTCTTAATTTTTAAATTCTCTTAAAGGCGATTGGCGCCAAGCATAACGAAATTATACCTAGCGTAGCTCATATGCCAAGCGATGTTCAGAATAATAGTAATTGAATAAATAAATAGAAAGTTGATTCTTACTAATAGTAAGATTTTGTTTTATTTCCTTCTGATTTAGAAGTAGATGGTGTTGCAGAAACACCTGACCCTGATGAAGACGAAAAAATTTGTGCATGGAAAGCTTTGAGGTGTGACCGTAGGTTTGATGTGTTTCCCGAAGTCCGAAATATTTTGTGACAATATTTACAATCCGCACTTTTACTGTCTATCGATTTAAAATGCTTCCATACTTCACTTTTTGGCGGCGACATTTTAGTTTCTATTTTCACTTGTATCATCACACTAACAACAACAACAACAATGAACAACAAGCAACTGACCGTTAGTGACGCCAATGAGTTATAACAGTAAGGAAGTTACAACAGCTCAGAGACAGAGTCTTAGATTGATTAAATAACTAAGCGTAATGTTAAGTACAGCTCACGGATAAAATTAAAAATATGATAAAGAATAAAGGAAATTTAAATAAAATAATAATATTTAAAATATCAATATCACCGATATATCTGTGCAAAATATCGATATCTCGATATATCGGGTGTAAGGATAACGATATATCGGATTTGAAAAACCGATATATCGCGTTCCGATATTCCAACCCTAGTATGGACCATTTAAGTAAGCGTAAATGGACCATTTAAAGGCAAACCGCATTTTCATGCGATTTTAAAATTTTCAGCTACCATATCAAATTCTGATCTTTAGATTGAACATATTAGATCCAGTTTTGAGTGAATATTAGAGCTATCTATTAGGTTGATTCCACTATTTCGACATATTAAAATTGATTGTTTTGATCTATCTTAGAGTGATGTGCTATTCCTTGTAGGTGTCTTTTTTTAGACTGTTGATGTGAGATGTACTGTATTTTGTCTGCATTAATGTGATCATTTTTTTTTTCTGATTATTTCATTAGTAGTTTATCTTTTTCTGAATCATTTTTCGATGATATTTGAGGGACTGTTTATGGATAAACATGGTTTACATGTTGAATTTATAGATATAGAAACCGTAATAAAAAATTATCAGAAAAATCTCATAACGTTTCTATTATTAAAATTGGTATTTAGAAGCTAAAATACATTGAGATGCAGAAAGCCATTTATTAACTTTAGTAGACAAATATTTAATTTGTGTTAATGTTGGTGTATTTTATTCCAGTAGGGGAAATGTAAATCGAGTATGTAAAATGTTAATTACCAGGTTGAACTGACCGAACACGTGTAGGAACAGAGATTGTAAGCATATATCTGACGGGAACGTTATCTAGTGGTCCCACTTGGAATTAATTAATTGCATAATGAGATAGGTAGCCACTTGGCCTCTGGTGTCAGCTTTTATTGCCGGACCGACCGCCTCTTCCCTACTCCTATCAATCCACCCTCATTGGCTCATGTAACACTACAGTACATACAGTACAAACTGTACTGCAACCTGAATAATGTGCTTAATTTGTGATTCCCGTTATTCATAACAAATTGCCATGGTCTGCATAAAAACTCTGTTTATTATATGTTTTAAAAAAAATCTTAATTTGCTTTTATGTTGTTTCATACCGACTTTTCTTTTCAACGCTTATTAATAATGTTGTAATGTGTATTTTCAAGTCAATAGCCATATTTATTCATATGGAATTTTTGATACTTGGCTTGCCTGGCATTGAAGCTTATGTGAATTCGGTTTCCTTACGCTCTCAGTGATTGATTGAAGAAAAAAGAATGGTATAATATTATATGTGGTGCTATCAATTAAATATTTCATTAGAATGATAGTAAGAAGTAATATTCGAAAGGGAATTTTTTCTACTTTGCAATGGTGCAATTGGAACATAATTGCCTTGAATAGGTTTTAACGTGATTGCTTCCTATTCAACAAAAAAACTTGCTCACATAAGTAAACGCAAAACTTCAGTTTCCTACATTACTGTTTGAAATCGGACCAACACGATGGACAAATCTATTATCACCTCATTAAATATTTTCCCTAACTTACGAGACACCTTATGTACCACATAGTTCAGCAGCAAAATGTGATTAGGGTGGTTAGGGTTGGTTAGGGGTGGTTAGGGTAATTACCTAAAATCAGTAATAACTTCTAAACTATTGACTTTATCGTCATGTGAGTCGTCTCATTCGATTCAGAAACAAGTAATTTTGAAAATAATCCATTCCCCATTCCACCCCCACCCCAGAGCGTCGTTCTCCGGAAATTTGGGCCGATTCTGCAGATTTTGATTCTTTCTACCAAGACGAAGTTAGGACCAAAATTTCCTGAATGTACAAACTTTTTTGTTTATTTCCTCGATTAGAGCCTATTTTTCTTGTACTAAAGTGTCAATCTTAGCAATCATACAAATCGTAGGATGATATCTGATGTCTCATGTCATGGAAATTTATAAAAGTCCAATTTTAAACTTATGGGTGGTTAAAACCTAAAATGTAGAATGACTAAAATAAAATGATCCCTACTGAAATAAATACAAGCAAATAAGCTTTATTTTTATAGATTGAGTTAATAATTGAATGAGTAGTTTCGATTCAGAAACAAGTAATTTTGAAAATAATCCATTCCCCATTCCACCCCCACCCCAGAGCGTCGTTCTCCGGAAATTTGGGCCGATTCTGCAGATTTTGATTCTTTCTACCAAGACGAAGTTAGGACCAAAATTTCCTGAATGTACAAACTTTTTTGTTTATTTCCTCGATTAGAGCCTATTTTTCTTGTACTAAAGTGTCAATCTTAGCAATCATACAAATCGTAGGATGATATCTGATGTCTCATGTCATGAAAATTTATAAAAGTCCAATTTTAAACTTATGGGTGGTTAAAACCTAAAATGTAGAATGACTAAAATAAAATGATCCCTACTGAAATAAATACAAGCAAATAAGCTTTATTTTTATAGATTGAGTTAATAATTGAATGAGTAGTTATAATTTCGCTATTTCATCAAACAAAACTTCGCTAATAGTTAAAGAGGCACTGAAATCTTATCTATATGGAAGCAAACAAGAGAATATAGCGCTGGTATTCCAGGCGTTTCAAGAGGACAATTGAAAAGAATGAATAAGAGATTGACTTAGCAATTCATTTTTGATCAAGATAAAACATTTTCTTCGGAAATGGATTTTAAAAAAAAAATGTTGGTATAAGTTGGGAAACAATATAACTAAATAAATATAAAAGAGCAAAAACTCAACAAGAGACATAAATTACTTACTACAAATAATTGGAAAATTCCAAATCATGTAGCATCAAGTCTCTAAAATACCGACAACTAACTAACCAGTCAACGTTTCGCCAATGCAGGCATCATCAGGACATACACCAAAAATCACATGAATGTATGAATGTATGAAGATCAAATACAGAACATCTCACATCAACCGTCCAGCAAGACGCATCAAACTTCAGTATGTGATTGGATGCCTTGAAGTAATGTGCTGTATCTATTTGATGCGTCTTTTTGGGCGGTTGATGTGAGATGTACTGTATTTGATCTTCATAGATGTGATTTTTAGTTTTTGTCCTGATGATGTCTGAATTGGCAAAACGTTGATTGGTTAATTGGTTGCCGGTATTTTAGAGACTTGAGGCTTTGTGTTTTGCAATTTTCCAATTGTTTATATTAATATAACTAAAAGTTAAGCATTTATTCCAGTTCTTTTTTCACAACCATGCAAATAAAATTGGGTGATAATTTATCCTTACGAGAATCGGTTAAATACCGTTAAATTTAGGTTTACTGAGAACTATGAAAAAAAAAAATTAAAAAAGTTAGTCTGGATTAGAAAACTTTTATATTACGCTAATGAAATAAGTACAAACTTTCATTTTGGTTTTTTATTATATTACTGTAATGTTACGAATGTTGTTCTCAAAGAGCTAATGATTTTCTTTTTATAACTCTTTTAAGGCAAGCTACTGAAACATGAAACTTCAACTAAATTTTCCGTTAATTATTTAAGATTTAATTTTTTTTTCCCCTTGACAGCGGGGTGATTTAATGTCAGGTTTTCCTCAACAAAGCAGTTTTTGTAAGAAGAGTTTTAATTTAGAAGGGTGGGCTACATAACAAAGTTTGACGGACTAAGAATTTATAGTGAATAATATTCACAATTTTATACTTATACCATATGTTTTATAGAGTACTATCGCTAGTTTCATATAGCTTTGATTATTTTAATTAGACTTGTAAATAATAGTTTCATGACTCATGTCTTGTGAATGTCCTAAATTAGCACGCTTATGACATAAAATGCCTGCCAAATAGGTTGACGTCTTGTTTATAAAAATAAAAACACATATTTTATTATTCTATATTAACAGCACTTTGTCTATTGAACAGGTAGAAAAAAACAGTTGTTTTTTTAGAATACTCTTCTTTTTATTACAACCAAGTAGATTCTTATCTCGCACACATTAAATTTATATTGCCAGAATTAATAACGAATATGAACAATACAAAAATATTAAATAAATTGATGGCTAATTTAATGTTATTCGCAAATTGTATTCTTAATCAGTTGTATTAATTCTTGAATAATAGTTGTAAGATAAACTTCTGCCTGAACGAGTTTCACTAGTTTCTCTTAAAAGAATAATTAAACACTATAAGTTATGGTTTGTCTATATAAATGTAGAACCGAAAGGAGTCTGACAGGCCTATAATTTTTGCATTCTGTTGGACAGCCCTTCTTATCGATGGAAATTATGATACTAAAGTTCCAATCCTCTGGTACTCTTCCGGAATCCCATATTTATTGAAAAAGCCCTTCAGCATTTCTTGACCACCACATTTGATGAGCTCTGCGGAAATGCCGTCCTTTCCTAGAGCTTTTCCAACCATAATTTTCTCGATCAAATCGGTGATAAAATCTCCTCATCATCTATTGACTCGTGGCTTACATTACCATTAGTATTAATTAGTATTAAGAGATTGCATACTCTTCTGTATGCAAAAGCGCTCCTCAAAGGGGACTTTCCATCTGCCGAGGATTCCTTCCGTCTCCGAAATTATGTTCCCATTCTTGTCTTTCATGTTTCTAATAATTTTTTTTTATAGTATTCTTTTAAGTGCTTAACTGTTCGCCAGAACTTTTTGGTATTCACTCGATGATCTTCATCAAGACTCTTACCAGATTCTTCCCATGTTCTTCGTTTGGCTTCTTGCACTGCTATTTTGCTGTCAATTCTTGCCCGTCCATACTTGATAAGCTTTTCTCGGGACTTATCTTGTAGATATTTTTGGGTTTTGGCCCGCATCCTTTCAAGATCCTGGTGTCTGCCACTACTAATAAATAGGCGGAGCCTATCTCTGCTCCACGGGTAACTATCACATCGGTGAAATATCTTCTAATACAGCGGTCATAGTTTATGTAATCTATGATGCTGTTTCGGCCTTCGCTGAAGAATGTTATTTTATGAAGAGAATGTTATTGTGTGGGGAGAATTAGTTGCCGATAAGGAAGCTGTTATCGACACAAAATCGATTATTCGCTGGCCATTCTCGGTCTTGATGCTTTCTCCACCATATCGCCGGATAATTCCATGGCCTGTTCTATAATTCCACCCAGATTCGACCAATGAGATCCTCATTCAGGATTATGGGCCTTTGTTTGGTCCTGTATCTGTCGACAGTTCTTTCTTTCTTTTCCGAGTAGAACAACTCCTTGTCCAGGACTGAGGAATTATATGTTGGTGCGTAAACTTAAATGAGAAAAACTCTTCCTAAAGACCACTTAATTTCAGGTCTATAATACTATTATTCAAGGGGATATTGGTTCTCAGTCTTCCAACTTACAAAATGCAGCGGAGGTTTAAACAATTCCAACGCCCTCCTTAGCGAACTCTGCCTTAGCCACTCCAGAATACGAAAGCGTGTACTCGTCCTCCAGTCTCATCTCTCCTTTTCCTTTCCTCTTAATCTCAGTTTTCCCAAGTATGTTCAGTATATTATACACAAACATTCTGGAGAGAGACTAAGACAAATTGTTGAGGGGAAGCTCGAGCCGGAACAAGCTGGATTTAGGCCCGGAAGACACACGCAGGACCATATATTTGTCGTTAGAAATATAATGGACAAGAACTTTTATTTGCTTTCCTTGATCTACAGATTGCTTTTGACTCCGTTCCACACTAGGAAATATAGAATGCTTTGGAGAATAAAAACATCCCAGGCGCTCTCATCACCGCTATAAAAGCAACATACAAAGATGCAAATGGGGTAGTGCGTATCAATGAGAGACAGACTGATGCATTCCAGATGGTAAAGAAGTCAGACAGGGAGATATCCTTAGCCCTCTTCGATTTATATATTTTATGGACGAAATATATAAAAGAGGAAAGATGAGGACATCCTCAACTTTAATTGTCAGATGTAGCATGCGTCTTGTCCTCGTCCAGAGCCTTTTATGTTCTTCTCGCTGACTCCATTTAGCATCGGAAAATGATGACAACAAATATTGCCAAAAGTTATGTCCAGGGTATGAACACGAAGATGTACTTATTGGGATGGTGAGGCTCTTGAAATAGTACACCACTTTCCCTACTTGAAAAACATAATTAGCAGGTCTGGTAAAGTAGATGAAGAAATTGGAAACAGAATAAATAAGGCAAATCTAATACATTACCAAATCTGTAATAGTATAGTTGGTCACCGGAAAGTAAGTAAAGCAACGAAGCTTCATTTCTACAAAGCATTAAACCTTCCAACGCTTACATATGGAAATAAAAGTTGGGTCATAATTGACAAGCACATCCGGCTAATCATGGGAGCAGAAATGAAATATTTGCGCAGAATTGTCGGTAAAACGAGAAGAAACCGCTTACGAAATCAGAGAATAAGGGATCAGTTGCAAGCGCCTGAACTAAAGACCTCCATTGAAAAGTGACAGCTCAAGTGGTTCGGTCGCATGTATGAAGAATGGGAACCCATAAAAGTTATGGAAGCCCGCCCGCTAGAGAGGAGGCCCCGACGGCGCTCGAGAATTCTCAATGAAGATTGCATACAGCGAATAGGAGCAATTAGAGGGTAAGCTCATGCTCAAATGAAAAGGATATATTAGGACCGAGCGGATTGGCTCCGTTGGATTGGGGCACCTCAGCGCTAGAAATTGCAGAAAGAGGGAGAGAAAGAAGAGAAGAAGAAGTTATGACTTGTTCAATTACAAATCTACAGTACTTGAAATATCAAAACACTACGTAAGTCAAATCACGAACTGACTAGAAACACAGTCTTTTTCAGTTTGAATTGAAATACAGACTGATTAACTGCAATGGTAATGAAAAGATATATACATCTAAACCATGGCATAAAACAAAACTGACTCATCGACAAACTAGGTATGGCAATACAAAACCTTTCGTTTATGTTCAGTATCTTTATTGCAATTTCGAAGATGTAAGCATTTTTTTTTCTGGATTGTATCGTCCACAATACGAAATCCTGTACCGTTAACCTTTCATACAAAACTGATGAGAAAATTGTTAATGTATGGATAGGTTTGTACATTCCTTGCTCGTCTGAAAAAATAGCCCTACCCGGATTGGTGACTTTTAGAGATTGGTGATATATCGTCCCATATAATTTATTATAAAATAAAATTTAGTCCTGACGAACAAATCGCGTTTTGTTTGATGATTTGAGAGCGTTTTTTTTTTGCGTTTTGAGTTTATTTTTGCATATTTGTATTCGTATAATGCCTGAATTAAGTAGGGGATATTTGTTTCCAGGTGACAGTTACCAAGACGGATGCAACTATTGCAGCAACTTTCACTGCTCCCCTATCGTATAAACTATAAAACAGTTACCATCATGACAGCATTTACGGTGATTGCGGAAATATCGCACTATGTTTCGATTATTTCTGAACTTTAAATTGATTATATCCAACGTTTTTGACATTATTTAATTCTTGGAGGAGGAATACAAACCATATAATTTAGTTTTCATGGTGACCTAAAATTGCTACTGCTCAATTAGCTGTTCTACATCCACCATTTTTCTACCTGTACCAAGGTTTACTGACGGCGTGCAGGGAAGGACATGCCGCAGTGCCACAATATCTCGCAGTCGGGACAGTACTACAACAACAAAAAACTGGAACCGTATAAACGAGCCATTATTCGATGGGATAGCGTCTTCCATTCCTATTTATGTTGCCAAGCCAGCATGGGTCCCGTGCGGAAATGAAATGTGACCAGATTGTACTCCATTGATATAATTAGGAGATAATCAATGATCCAAGATGTTTCCTGTAATGTAATTGGTACTCTGAGACAATAAGGAAAATGGAAGGTGTCATTAGATCAGCCAAAATTTCTTCTTGATCGATCCTACCTACTCCGGGAGCCCGCGACAAAAAAAAAGTGATTCATTTCATACAAAATGTTTGGGCGTATAAAATGAACATTTTCAAAGGCCTGACATGAAAAATTCACGTCAGCTTATAGCCATTGGAATACAAAATGGCGGTTTATCTGTGGAGATATTTTACGTTTCGACTAAATACCCATAAATTGATATATTTTTTTTTAGTTGATATATCAAAATAAAAAATAAAAATACGCAAAGTAAACTAAAAATATTTATAGTGTCCACCCACACAACTTCCTTAGCGCTTTTCGCGAAATTCTAATACAAAAATTGTTTTATATGTCATCGCTAATATTAATCCGATTAAGATTTTATTTAATTTTTTAAAAATATATTTAACTTAATAGATATTTAAATTATCTTTCAAATGAGTATCAGGACTGTTCGAGAGATGTGTAGTTTTCTAAAACAAAAAAGAACTCAACCGATTTTTCTAGAAAAATGTATAGAAAACATGTGCATGAAAATCAATACGCTATATCTTTGCTATTATTGATTGGATTTTTTTTCTTTTTTTTTCGGGAATTGTATTAACTTTCATAAAAATGGTCATAAAAAAACGTGATGGTCATAAATCATCATGGTCATAAAAAAACGTGAGAATAAAATTTTATATTCCCCATACTTTTAAAAAAGGAAAAAATTGAGGAGAAGGTTTTAATAAATGAAGAATTGAAAAAATGCATCAATGTTTTGGCCCTACAGTCTATAAAAAAATATATTTTTCGGCTATTGTGCAACAACATTTTTTCACAGTTTAGTCAATTCGGTGCACAGGCATCGGGAAAAAAATCCCAAGGGGCCGACCCGTTTAAGAGATAATAATTGTGGCACAGGCACATAGACCGATGGCAAAAAAATGCGTTTGGGAGTCGCAGAGGATTCTGAAACGCATAGATCCGTTAAAAACTGCACTTTGAAAGTTTGACCCAATTTCAATACCTTTCTAGCCTATATGGTAAGGAAAGTAAAAATAAATACCTCTAGAATTGTTTAAAGATAATTGGCTATCAACAGCAGATATTATCCACATCTTGGTGAGGTGTTTCTAAAAAGACTTTGCAGTTTTGTTACATCTTTTACTCCATTGTCCTCACAAAAGCTGTCCTGAAAAATCAATCCTCTTTGCTGAATGACTTCATTTTGTCTTTATAACGTAAGCAGTTTACACTAACATTAAGCTTGATAACTTTGTACTTAACACTTCGGCAGTTTCTCAACCTCAGATACCACACCCTTTTAGGCAAACTTCTGTAATTATCATGACATCCTGCGTAATTTCTTTCCGTATCTCCAATAAGGTTCTTCTTAGATCCTGTAAGTTATCAAGAGTGTGTTTATTTTTAGCATATATGTCAAATTTATCGAGTAGTTGTTCTGTTAGCCTGTCACTGAAAAAATCAAAGTCATCCAAGTAATTCAAATAACGTAAAACACCACACGAATTTTTTTCGATTCAAACGTTTTCGTCCTTATAAAGATTTTTTAAACGAAGGGCTCACGGAATATGTTGGGACTGATTCACTGTAAAAAAAAAAAAAATTAAATAGATAATCTGTTTAAGAAGAGAATGTCATAGGGAAATGTCAACGAACGTTAGGCATAGGGAAGGATAGAAAAGGCTTGAGTCACGGATAATCTCTCACCAAGCTCCTATTTGGCCACCTTCCGTCCATGTTGTTTACGGTAAAAGTGTTCCGTATGTGCAGGTAAATTGTTTAAAAATGAACGTCAGAATGTAGAATTACTAAGCTACAAAGAATTTTTGTTTATTCAGAAAATTTATTAAAACTTCAATTATAAATTCATTTATTTACAAAATTAAAAGTTTTTTATATCTTTGTGGAAATCCAATTTGCTCTTCATTTTAGGCTCTGAGTGAAATCGATTAATATTAGGTCTGACGCAATGAGGAGCATAGACATCTTCGTTGGCTGAAATTCGGCTGCATTTTCTAGAATTGCTGAGTCGATATTGATGTAATATTTATTTCACACTTCCTGCCCTTCCTGAGTGAAAATTCCATCGACAACCTCGCAGCTGATACAATAGTGCTTCCAGATCTTGTGCTTCGCATTGGGTATATTACCAAGCTCACGAATAAAAATGCAATTTCCTTACAATAATTTCCAAATTTTGGTGAGCCCACTGCAGCACCACTGTTGATCACGTCGAGGATAATTCAGTAGCGAAGAATCAGCTTTTCACTCACACCGATTAAATTGGCTGTGGTTGGTGGACCTTGAAAAAATCATCGTGAGGTATTGTCATTGTTGTATTGAAATACATGTCATTGTTACCTTACCTAGCGGCCTTTAATTCGACAGGATTCATTCCATTTTCGATTAAAATGAGGTAGAAGTGCTTGGTTTATACCCAACTTCCTCCTCGTGATCCTTCGATTGCTGAGGGAAATCAATCCATAATTTCTCCATCCAATTCACAACATCACGGTCACTATCTTAAACTATATCGGCTATTTCGCGATATGTCAATTGGAAATTTTCTATTTTGAAACAAATATACTGAAATTAAGACTAATAAGCGACTGAGGAAAATAAATAAACAGATATAACTGTAAGGATTAGCGACTTTGTTTATATTTTGATCAGCACAACACTTTTAATACCAATGTACTTTTAGTTGATTTTATTGAAAAATATACAAGTGGTCGCAGGTGGTCGCAGCTAAAACTTGTTGCATCGATTAGATAAGAGTCTAAGTATTAATTTCACATAAGACAGAAAACTGAGGAAGATGCAGCATATTACTTATACATTAATAAAATTTCCTAAAGCTTGATTATTTGATCGTTTATTAAAAAATTATGATAGCTTCAAAATCAAAAAAATATGAAGTATTATAGAGTTTATTTTTTCCTAGATGAGCTGTAAAAACATTAAAAAAATATTACTTCGTTGCATTATTGATTTTTTGTGCAGTACGTGATGCTTGGCTACACTCAAATAATGACGAATCTTTTCGCCTAATAACTAATGTTAGAAGTGTCAGTACCTTTTCATATCATCAGCATGTATTACTCAACTCTTTTGTATTCAAAATACAAAGTCCACATGCAGATTCAAATAGTTCGAAAAACTGTTTTTTTTTCGCCTCCTGGACCAGTGGGCAGCGTTCAGTCTGTCTCTTGTGATCAACGAATGAGCCAATACCTGAAAAAAAAAGTCGAAGATATAGTTTAGGAAATTGAAATTTAGATTTTTATTACGTTTCTGAGAAGCTGTGTGTGACAGATCACAGAATATCATCGTAGTGGGAAATTTACGACGTATCTTGTCATTCACTCAAGAAATTTTCTATCCATCCTAACAGCTTTACACGCTTATATCAGTTGCCTCAATTTAATCGCTTTTATTATGTTTACCGAATACATATCACACAATCGTCAATTAGTAATTTATTTATTTTTATCAACATCGTGATTTACGTATTCTTATAAAACCGAGATTAACTACAGAGGTATATTAACTATATATGTATTAATGATTTTCTTATACCTTTGTTATTGCCTCACCTCTTAACTCCATCTCTATAAAAATAATTATCACTTAAAATGGCAAATGTTTGCAGAATTTTTTAAAAGGAGTTAGCACATGGCATCAGAATAAAGAATTTCTAACATAGAGCTCAATTACCATTTCATATAGTTGTATAGTGTCCAGTATTAAAATGTTTTAGATCTAAATATATATGGAAGGAGTAAGGGACAATAAATTTTTTAAACGGTCTAGAGTGGCATAAATTATACCTATTCAGGAAACATTCTAAAATATAACTGTCAATATTTAAAAATATGACCAATTATTAATTTCCGAATTATATTGCATAGTTTGTTTTATTTTTGTACAGTTTTGTTTATTTTTTTATTAATAGTTCTTTTGTTTATATTTACATTTTGCTTAATATGGTACAAAGTAATTTTTGCGCATTTATATTTTTTATTAAAGATTCTGCGAAGACTCCTGAAAGATTCATCCGTGTCACATAATGTGCTAAATAACCTTATTATAATACGTTCCCGTCACCTACTTAAAACTTTTCCTCATATTCCAACCTTGTTCCTAAATAATAATTCTATTAAGTTCCAGCCAACCATAAGAAATCTTGGAATCACTTTTGACCAAACTCTTTCATGGAGAAACCATGTCTCTAATATTTCCCGTCGTACCCTTTCCACCTTAAAGCGACTAAATTACCTTCGTAACCTATTCCCATTTGAAACCCGAAAACTCCTAGTTACTTCCTTAATATTCCTCAACTTTGACTACTGTTGTACGGTGTATGGGGGCGTCTCTGACCTCGAGGCAAAAATAAAACGATTGATAAACTGCTTTGTACAATTTATCTTCGGGATCCCGAGGGACGCCTCTGTCTCCCGATTCTATGAAGAGTTGAAGTGGCTGTACCCTTCCTACCGTCGTAAGTACTTCCTGGCTTCCTTCCTCTACTAATTCATCTAATCCCGCCGTCCATCGTACATCTTCGACCTCCTTCAATTCAAATCCTCTATTCATACCCGCCATACCCGTTCTCGGTCTTCAGATTTATATATAACGGCCCACCGATACGCAGGTTTTGATAGATCTTTTCTTATCCGATCCTCATCTCTATGGAATTCCATTCCTTCTTCCATCCGTTGCTCGAATACTCTTCCCACCATTAAATCCCACCATTAAATCCCGTCTATTCAGTCACTTCATGTCCATGCAGCTCCAAAATATTTGTAAATAGGTACTCCTTATTTTCAACTATAATTTGCACCCAATTATGTTTCAATGCATTATTTTTACTTTTATTATTAATATAAATGTATTCTCTTTTACTGTATTTATTTTTAATGTATTAATATTGCAAGTTTATTTTTATTCTAAACTCTAAGAGTTTATTTTTCCTTAAAGGTTTAAAAGTTATGTCATTATTATTTATTATGATTTCATTTTTTTCTTATTTGTTTATTTACTCAATATCATATTATTTTTTGTTCTACTCTAAGGCTCTAAAGCTCAACTGATTTTATATGTAATATTATTCTAAAGGGACATGTCCCGGTATAAATAAAGAATTTATTATTATTATTATTAAATAGAAAAAAAATGTGATATTTTTCAAGTAAATATATTTTTTATTCATTTTTTCTAAGAAACAAAAAGGAAATATGAGTGAATAATAGTAAATATTGAGTTATCATGAAAAGTTAAAATTAAGAAGTGTTGGGATAGGTGCAATATTACATAATTTAGTTAGGAAAATTTAAAAAAATAATAATATTGGGAAATCCGGTCAAAATTGTTGAGAAATTTTATCCTCTTCCCAATAAATTGTAACAAAGTACATGAAGATGGTCCCTATAACGTGGTTCGAGACGTCTGCATTTAATAAATAGTTCCCAATGTTTTATATGTTATTCTTAACCGCCAGTAGAACCATCTCTTTCTAATGTATTTTTCTTAGTTTGTCTTTTATTCAATGGATTGAGAACATCCAGAAGGCTGCAACGATCCACTATTTTCGCAAATGAGTTTTCCTGGATTGACGAGGAATATCAAATTAATTTTTACGTATGATACTACTATTGCAGAATTTTTTAGTTAACGTATGCTAAAAGTTTTAAAAGTTTTTCCTCGCTATTTATATTAAAATATAATTTACTTGATATGTATTTCCATTCTATGCCAATGCGAAGAAGCCATGAGGACGTGGGCTAGTGCAAGCGGTGGCCAGGAGACAGCGCCACTGGCGACACCCCCTCCACAGGAGCCCGGTCTCTGCTATCAGTTGTAGTTGGGCCGTCCTGTGGTTGTGTTTAGCTGTCCGTGACCGTCGATTGTCGCGATCGAGACTGTGAACTTGTACTATTTTTTTCTCTGTCAGTGGTTCAAGAACTTACTGAACGAGGACTGATCTACAGATTTGATCACTCGGATATGGGATATGCCTTCCTAGATAGGAATTTGAGGTGAATAACCAGAATTATTTTGAGAAAAAAAAAATACAAATTTTAATATTAAGTATGATTTTTGTTAACGAGCTGAAATGAAACTATATTTAAATACTCCTTATGTACAGTTTTTTATATCGAAAAAAAAGTTGTCTATCTCGAAATAGGCTAGGCATATTATTTGAGTTTTGAATACAATATTTGTACGAATTTTTTCAGTAAACCTGAAGAATTATTGGGAAGACCAGATCTTTTCATTCCATCCTATTTTGTATTTTTATAAATTTATTATCTTTTCCCATAATATACGTAAAAAAGTTCAGTAAAATAATCATGTTTTCTATTGTCCTTATTTTTCTTAAATATATTTTCACACTAATAAAATCGTTGCTTTTTGTACTTATAGTTTCAAAAAATTCTTGAAATTAAAATTTTGAAGTATAAATAAAATTCGGACTTGAAAACTAATTATTTAAGAAACCTTGCAGTTATTTCCTAACTATTGCTTGATGTCTCCTGAACAGAGACTCATTAATTGAGTCGCTGTAGAATAAATCTCCCATTGAATGTTTGAATCGTTTCATATTTGTAGTTCTCGTGTTTGTATTCCATAGTGTTCGTATTCACACGCCTCATAATTCGTAAAATGTTGAAACTGTAGGGAATATGAAAGAAATATAAATCGTCTGCTTGAACTGTTTATCAAACTATTAAGAGGCTACTAACTATGAGATATGGTATCTTTCGTTGATGTCTTGTTTTATTTACATCAATTTATCATCATCTTTTCTATTTTTAAAAGTTTGCAGTCATGTAGATTTATTTAAATAAAAAATTAAAATCCGGCGTATATGTATTCTGAATATTATACAAGTTAAATTATTACTGCTAAGAAACATGTCTTAGGGAATCTAAACGATAATTTTTAATATTTCTCTAAGTCAGAAGTTCTTCGTTTTATGGATTTTCTTATTTAAAATATTAAATCCGTCAGCATTACTGTCACTCCGAGGTCATGTTAATATTGTATTTTGGTCACGGTATGGAATCTTCAAGCCATATAAAAAAAAAATATTTTCTCGTTTTATATATAACAAATCATATGTTTTTTTTTTCTCTATGCTAAATATGACAGAAAATCAATCTCCTTACTACAGGTACATAATCATGTTTGAGATTAACGTATATGAAAAACCTAGAAGGTTAATACGCGTTTCTTTATTCGCTGATATCATCTACAATAACTGGATATTAAAACCTGTTTTCAAGCCTGTTTCAAGGCTTTCATATTTAAAGTGCACCGTCAAAATTTGAGATAATACAATTTTTTTATTTATTTCAAAAGTCAATTTTAGCAAAACTTTTGTAAATAGAATTTATTTTACGTGTCCTGAAAATATTCTTTACTTATATATTATGTGTACTAAATATGTCATATGTGAATATTCTCCTTTGTTCTTTATATCGCATTTTATATGTGATATTTATATCTTTATATGAAAAACTCAAAATTCAAAAATTTGAGTATATTTGTCGTTATTCTTAAAAGCTTTCTCAGATTTCCCAATAAACTGACTTGTGGGCTATGGGGTCATTCTAAAATAAACTGTTACTTTCGAACTCTGGACTAAATAGAAAACATGTTCACGCTCATGAAAAGTAATCTTGAGCCCTATATAAGTGTTATATTAGCTTCAGATTGTAAAATCTGAATTGTTTTGCGAGTTTCACGATATTTCGATTTTCTAGGTATTTAAAAAAATTCTAGATTTTTCCCTATTTTTAGGGAGTTAGATTGTTCCCTAGTTTCCGTTGTGTGATGAAACCCCAGTAATCAAAATATACTTCTATGACTTATAATATTTAGAGAAAATTTTCTGAATTCACTGCGGACAGAATGTAACTCGTGCGAACTTTTCACAAGAAATATCGTTTTCAAACTTTTTATTATTAAAACATTAAATATCTCTAAATGTAATCTGCTTTGAGATGCACTGAATGCTGATTGAGAGGTTGAAAAAAAATTGCTGAAAAAGCTTTTAGAAATTTCAAGACAGCCAAAGTGGCAGTAAATTCTTTTCCTATTTGAATTTTCTTTGCTTTTCTTTATTATTATTGTTTATTAAGAACTTCACTAACCTGTTGAGAAAGTTCTTGTGGAAATTAGATTGGATATTGGGAAAGGCCAAAACTTTTTCTACTTCTCTGTTTCAATTTTTTTCCTGCTACAAAAACAATTTTCCAATTATTTATAATTATTTTCCATCTCTACCGTCAAATAGGTTTTCTGTTCGTTTATTTTTTTCTTCCTTTTACATAGTTGAGGAAGTATTGTAATCGCGAAAATATTAGATTTTCAGATTTCAACAGAAGTATCCATTTTGTCCATTCCTGAATCTATTTTGATTGGTTTTTACGTAAGTCCGTTCGATCGTTCGTATTCTCGCATAACTCAAAAACGGTTACCTGTAGAAAGTTGAAATTTTGTATTTGGGAATGTTGTAACATTCTAGTTTTGCACCTCACTTTTTGGCTACTACATGATATTAAATGTAATGCAAAACTTCTCAAATGTGACTTATATATAAGACTTATATATTAAAGTAAATATCATTATAGATTTTATTTAAAATTGGCTAACCGGAAGTGGTACTTTACTTTTAGGTCATTATGAACTTTCATCTAAAATTATATTAAAATATAGTGTGAAACATCTCAAATTTAGTATATAAGACTTTTATGTCAATATAAATAACATACTAGATTTTTGTTAAAATTGGAAAACGGGAAGTGATATTTTACTTGAAGTTCGTAATAGATTTAAAGTTTCATAAAAAATTATATTAAAATATGAAGTAAAATTTCTCAAATTTGCTATATAAGACTTATATGTCATAGATAAACTACTTTATTTTGGTTAATATTAACCAATTGGAAATGATAATTTACTTGTAGGTCTCAATAAACTTTCATCTAAAATTATTTTATAATATAATCTAAAATATTCCAAATTCGGTTTAGAAGACTTATATACTACCCATACTACATTTTGGCTGAAATTGGCCAGTCGGAAGTGGTACTTCAACTGAAACTTTTTTTTTTTTTTTTTTTACTTCTCGCTTTTTTTTTTGAGCTACCGGTTTATAGCTTAATAGGCGTAGAGAGAAGCCACGTGAGGTCCACATCAGATATTTATGATTTTTTTATTTATTTTGTAGTTCTAGTATTAGTTCATTTGATACTTCATTTCATTTATTATTTTAATATGGTTACTACTATAAGTGGTATTTTTTACTGACATCGGAGTTAAAATTGTGCGAATATTTAAAGTTATTTCAGTGAAAAATACCTGTAAAAAATAAAATACTTAAAAGGAAAAGTTATGTAAAACATTGCGCTCAAGACACAGTTGAGTAAAAGAAGCCTGATTTAATATTCAGTAGACCAAAACACATCCCGACCTTGTTCGTTAAGTGCTCCTCTCCCTATGAATGGTGCTTAAAGAAGGCGAAGTCGTTACTCTGGGGAACTTAAAACCTATATAATGCAATTTTTAAGAGTATGGATATTCAAATATTTTATCGAATATAGAGATTTTAAATTTGTATTAATATAAAATCATTTTCTACAAAATAGTTTGGTGCGAAATTGCACTTTTTTTTCTTTTTTTATTAGAATAACTTACAAACTTAAAAAAATTTAAATGATAAAATGAAATCTAATAAATATCAGTGAATCTATTAAAAAAAAAATTAATATTTTTAAATAAATACAAATTTTATACAAACCAAATTTTCATGGTTTGTTATTGCTGTGTTAAAGAAACTGGCCGTCTGATTTTAAAAGGCATACAGCATGGTAACAATAATTCATAGTATTTAAAATATTAATAAGATAAACATTGCAGAATTTTGTATGTTCCTCTTCTGTGAAATCATAACCGAATAAATCGGCCCATTGTTTTGACTTTGTATGGACATATATTTTTTATTTGAGATATGTTCAGTTTCGTTTCGTTAGCTGTGAAATTTCAAATAATGATTGGTTTAGTAATTAAAAAAAAGTTAAAGCTTTAGTTTAGTAGATCCAACATAAATTGTAAAAATGGAGAAATCAGCAGATATGTTTAACTTTTGTATATTATCAGATCTCTGTCGTTAATATAATTTTTTTTAATTCTATTATACCATATAGTAAATAGATGATTTTTTTCTAATCTGTCACTACTTCTGAACGTGATAGCGAATACCATTGGATCTGTTAGGTTAATTTGATCTATGGAATTCTGCAGTCTATTTAGTAGATAGATGTTCTTATTATAGTCATTATTGTATTTGAACGTGATTGTGAACACCATTTAGCCTGTTAGGAAAGGAATGGTGGTAAGGAGCGGGTTTTTCCAAAAATAAGAGAAATGAGGTGGTTAAGTTTGAAAGGCATCGAAATATTAGTCGGTAACCCCTTTCGAGAGTTGTGGTGTTTTGCTGGTCCTGCCGCCATGTTGGAGCTACTAAACTAAAACTTTACTGCAAAAGAGATTTGTACTATTTTCAATAAGTAAATTGTTATTGGCATTAATTTTTAAAAATACATTTTTTACTGTTATATATTTAAATATTTTTTTAATTGTAGGTATAAATAAAGTGTCGATTTGGAGAAATATGTAAAATATAAAAGTACCATATGTTTTATATGTTTGTCATTTTTGCTTTTGTCCTATACCAGTAATCCTACATAGGAGGGCTTTATTTAAAAATATTTGACATATTCCACGCCAGAAGGCATTAATATTTGTCTATGCCAGATTAATGTAATAATGTGAAGAGTTATTTTATTTAATGAACAAAAACATTCTACTTCCATTAATTATTATATATTTATTTTTTATTTGTAAATTACTATATATTGTATTTCACTAACGTTTCGGAGATTTTTTTTACCTCATTTTCAGAATTAAATAAACCTTAGATTATATGCAAATTTTTTACTCCTCATCATATGATCCATATAAATTTCGTCTTATATTTAATAAGTTAGTTGAGACACTTATAAATATTTGAGAAGTATTCTCTTTCCAATCTTTGTCATGTCTTTTTTTTTTCTTTTTTTTTTTTCTTTAACCGCTAAACTAGCCTATCCCGAACGAACGGAGTTCAGTAGAGTAATTTTTATTGAAATAAGATTAGAAAAATTAGATAAAGTTTAAAAAAAAAAGTTTGAGGTGCAATATTATATCATCTTTGAAATTTTAATTATCGTGCAGAACGTTTCGTTTAGGATATATTATTTTTTTAGAAAATTTAAAAATTGGTGAATAAATAAATTTCTATCTTCTTTATTTTCATTTCTTGGAAAGTTCTTATGAATATATTAATTGAAGGGCAATATATAACTTCTAAATACAATCTCCTTTATTTAATTATTTTGACCTTAACGGAAATATTTTTCCGTCAGAACATTTTTCTTCCGCTTTTATTTCTCTCCCATTGTCCTAATGTAAAATTTCAGTATCTATTAACTACATTTTGCTGGGAATCTAATAATAAATTCCATTATCTATTATTATCAATATAGATATTAATTATTATTATTATAGCTAATATAATATAATAGATCTATTATACTATTATTATAGATCTATTATTATGATTATAGATAATAACAATAAATTCAATTATCATTGAGCTTATGTAGTTGAAGCAGTATGTTATAATTTCTAGATTACTGAAACTGAGAAGCGATTCTCTAGTCTAGTATAGTATAGTATAGTATATATATATATATATATATATATATATATATATATATATATATATATATATATACATATTTATATAAGTATAAATATATCTATATATTTTGATAAAGGATATCTAGATTAGTATGAATTGAACCGATGGCGGAGTGCTGAGATCCGCACACAGCGTTGCCAGCTCGTTCAGTACTAGACTGCTACAAGTATCTTCAATAGGTTCTACTCAGTACTCCCCCCCACGAATTACTCCTCTTCAGTATTGTACATGTCCGAATCATGAGCTCGTGAAGGAAACATGGACAACCGTAGGCGTGCTAGACCTTGGAATGGTTTATTAGGCCTTAAAGCTTGAATATGAAAGCTGCCTTTCTTAGCCGTAGGTTGCAGCCTGGGCTACACGTGTACAAAGCTCTCCTGTCTTTGATGCTTCTTTGGTTAGACTAGATGGATGTTGTTTCATGGAAGAATGCAAATGAAGTTATTTCGCAATGATTTAGTGTAATTGTGGATTATCTCCCGTGCAGTCACGTATTTTGGATCCGGATAAGAATGACATTTTAAATTTATCTGTTAAAACAAAACAATTTTCTTCGTGTTCCTTGTTCTCTCAATCACCTGCAAGCTACAATAATTGTTCATTTTAAATATTTAGGTTAAACTAATAGATTTTCAAATCATTGTAATTTATTTTGTACTTATCGCCAATAGCTTGTGCTTCAAAAAATTTACAAGATAGAAAGTATCATTTCCAACGTTTTTACAAAAAAAATATTTCTTTTTTTTTCCATTGGTGTTGTTTTCTACATTTGTCTGTCGCTTGAAGGTAAAGAACACTATGTCACACTTGACTAACTTTACAGGAGAGCAGTTTTAGCAGATGCTTCCCTCCGAATCAAATGTGATTTACACCTAAAGTGGCCTTCTTTTTAAACCTTGTAACTCCTATCACAATTGCTCTAGAACAGTGTTTTCTAAACTTTCGACATCTGTGTACCCCTTCTGTAATTTTCGTAACACAGTGTACACCTCGTAAAAAAAAAAAAAAATTAATATACTTTAATAACAATTAAAAATATATTTATTTGTTTTCTCTTTTACTTTATAAAAAATAAATAAACGAAAATAGAAATCATTCGTTATAAAATATAAATAAAAATTATATTATAAATAACATCCATTGATTCCATCTTATTGATCTTAATATTAAATAATTTATATAGCTTATATTAATTATGAAATGTGTTGATAGATGTAATAAATGTTAATTCTAGTAAAGAAAATTCTGATGATGAGGAAATATTTCCCCGAAACGTTAATGGAATAAAGAAGAAGATGGAATACCTGAAAGTAATAAATAAAAAAAAAAAAAAGTGCCCTTAAATAAAATAAATAGAAACATATTAACCGTCAAACCTTAGAAAGTTATTCTTATACATTATACTTTGCACATCAAATTCTTATGTCACTTCAAATTCATTTCAGTTTCTCCTGTTACTTTCCCCACGGGCAGTTTCAAATAGTATTTGAAGGAATGAATCATAAAAACCGCTTATCTTAGGGGAGGGCAATACCTGACAAAAGCTAGATTCTTCATAAATAACCAATCCAACTCAATTTGCATTTGAAGTGGATACGTCTTATATTGAGTGGTCCTTTAAAATTGCCTTGTGCCTTTACTTCAAGTGATGGATCTATCCCTTAAGTTTTTATATAAAAGTCTGAAATTTGAATTCTTTGTCGCGGTAAAAGTTATTTCATATAAAATATTGCTATAGTTAATGAAATAGGAAACAATTTTATATTAAGTTTAAAAATTGTGCCCGTTATATTAGTTCTCACGGACTGAATTAATGAATAAATTCAAAGCCTTGTTAGTTAAACCTGGTGCGGTGCGAGCATCACTCTGCTTTTCTTTACCACACCACACTTCGATAATAATCCGTTTTTAAAAAAAATTCACATAAACGCTACCTACTTCAAATATTCTCGGCAATTTGTTTTCAACCTGTTAAAATATTTCTTATTTTTCCTCCTTTAGTTAATTATCAAATTATTTCATAGTTTATAACCATTAAATTATTAATTATACAATTAATGACCTTTTAATTTTACACTGATATAAAGAATTTAATCAAAATGTTTGGAGCCGTTTTCGACAAATTTGTAAAAAAAAAATTGTAAAATCGATGGTATATACTGGCACTTCCGGTAAATCCCATCCGATGTACTACGCAGTTCTGATACGGTCCAATTTAAATAATTTTTTTTCTTTGTCTTGTTTTTTTTTTGAAAATTTTATTACCTTTCAGATGATTCTGTACATAATTTACAATAAAATGCATATTTCTTGTGTAAGCGCAAATACAATTTTCTTTTCATCATAACTTTTTTCTCTGTATTTTCTTGGTGATGTAGTACATATATAACAATTAAAAAGGCTTGAAGGTAAAAGACTTTAGGCAAGTTTCATCAAAATCGTTCGAGCCGTTTTCGAGAAAATTGTAAACAAATTAAAATCGATTATACAAAGTGGCACTTCCGGTTAGTCGATTCTGATGAAGAAGTTGCTGTAACATTCCAGGACTATATCCTCCTTAAATGCGTAATTTCAGTTCGTACAACTTTTCGTTTTTGAGCTAGGCTGTACACACACACACACACACACACACACACACACACACACACACACACACACACACACACACACACACACAGAGACCATTTTTGAGAGACTTGGTTATTTGGATTGAGGTTATCTTAAAACGTGTATTTCCGTTGAAACTCGAATTCGAAATTGTTAACGATCGTTATACTATATATTTCATAAGTTAGAAAGAAAATTAATGAGATCTCATTATTTTAAATTACTCTTTTGATAAATTCAAGTTATCGGGTTATTACCTCATGTGTTATATCTTCCTATTTAATTAAAACGAATTTATAAATATTTTACTGTAATATTTTCGATGAAATTAAACGACAAAATTAATACTAAAAAGAAACTTCAAACGATTTCAAAACTTGAAAAGTTCCAATGTCAGTACGTTTCATTGGTCTTTCTGGTATATGTATATTTTTTTTTTTTTTTTAATCTCATTTGATTCATTATTCAATATTAATTTTTGCAATATAAATATGCTTGATGAAGCATGGCAGGGTTATAAACGAAATGAATTTTCATTTCATTTCATCCAATAAACTGTTATTATTTCCTCTCGTTGTTTCACGAACTCGGAAAATCGGGTCCGATTCTCGGATCTTCATAAATATTTCAAACGGATTGATGGTCAGGTTAGGAGTGCATTCAACCCCATTGGAATAAACTAATAACAACTTGATCAAAGAACTAGAGTACCGGTCTGAAAAACCTAGTTTGTGCGGTTCTCAACTTTTAACATTTTAAAATAATTAGAAATTCACTCCGATTGTATTCAATAATTCTAAAAATCAACTGAAAGATTTTTTTTCTTTAATATTTATCTGGTTCATTAGACACCATAAGGAACTGGTAGTTAAGTCACCTATAGACCGTTAGTTTTCTATTGGCTGTTTCTAACCGTGACGAATTGCCCTCAGTTATAATAAAGCTCTTGTACATAAATCCTTTGTCCGATTCATAATGGCTTTGTCCTTATTTTTATATTTTTTACAGGCAGTTAAACACCAATGAACTCTATAGAGCATTGGAAGTGTTCAAATTATCTTAGTTTGGTCATAAATCCATGTAATCTATCTTACCTAGATATTTAATTTCTTTATTATTGGCGTCTGAAAATAAAAATAGCGTGATCTTTATATGAATTTCAGTTGTCATAAAAAGTCAATATTTCATTTTCCGTGGCCCACTAATTTATAAGAAAATTTCTTTGTTTACGCATTTTGTGGACTTCTTGAAAACAAAAATGTATAACTTCAAAAAACAAATTAAAAAAACCCATTAAGAGAAAATCCATTCATTAAAAAATTATAAACTAATTTGGTATTGTCCCAGGAAGAGTATCACATCTTAAAAGAATTTTTAAAAATTGATTAATAATGGGCGATATATTACTATGGATAATTTAAGCAGAGAAGTGTTTAATGTAAAATCTTTTTATGACATGAACTATTAGGTAAATACTATACTCATTAGTCTAAATTAATTATAATTATGGAAGTCAAAATGACTTCAAAAATTTTCGTAGCTACATAGAGATACATAGATTTGAGAGTTGTGTACCAAATAATAGGACCAAAGTACTTACCAAAATATAACTGAATAAAGTAGAAAATAAATATAAAAAATATTAAATAAAATTATAATAAACAAAAATTCAAATAAATTATTTATATAGAAAATAAATAAAACTCACAATCTTTAATCCTGGTATTCTTGGGTTATCGATTGATCTTAAAATTATTTCTTAGACTCCAATTCCTCTCATACGTTTTGCTTACATTGCTAAGTGATAAACTGTAGACCACCTTGCTACCGAATTTTCGATTATGTTTTCGTTCGATGTTGGAATCCCTGAGGGAAAAGGAATTGCTCCGCATTAAGAGGAGGGTCTAAATCGGACTTTAAAGAAGTGAAGATGCTGTGGGCTGAGACGGAAGAGTGTATATTTTAGGAAGGAAAGGTTTACTTAAAAGGGCGAGGAACGTGTTAACCTAAAGCCCGCCACAAACCAACCCTAAATCACAGGTTCTCTCCTTCACTGGTCTCACCGAGCTACCTGCCTCTCGGAGTTATATTTTATTAAGTTTTAGTAATTACACGACCATATAAATATGTAGAAATATAATTGCTGTTTTAGTATTTTTTTTAAAATTATATATATGCTTATGTGATAATATAGAGAAAAAAAAATGTATTCTTTATCATATTATCAGACTTTGAATATTTTAATAGGCATTTTAGTACTTTAATAATTATACTAGTTTAGGTTTGCATACATCAACATAAGGAATTTCATTTTATTAACACCCATGTATGGGTGACGGACCCCTATTGTTTTCAGAAACTAATTTCTTAGGAACTCGGTAGATTTTCACTGGGTGACGAATGTGTTGAAAGGATTAGAGGAAGTAGCAGGGACAGAAGGGAAATACATTTGAATACACTAAAAAAAATAAGGAAAAAATAAACATTTAAATAAAATAATAAAATAGATGTACTTTTTATTTTATTTTATTTCAATGTTGGTTTTTTCCTCAATTCTTCTTAATAGATAAACAAACATAATATGTTTGTTTTTCTAATTTAGAACTCAATTGCCTAATAAGACGGATACCGTAATTATTTTTGTAGAAATCCATGATATTTAAGCGGAACCATCAGATAAATCATTTTTTTGTTCTCACAAATCAACAAATAAAGCCCGTTAGATTAAAATAAATAATGATTTTTTTAAAAAATCTAAAAATAATTAAAAAAGAAATATTTACAATTATAATGGAGATTTAGTCAGTTGATTATATCAAAGAGAGTGGGTTGCGGTAAAAAATGAAATGTACTGTTTAATGCGTGCCGAAGTTTCGGCTTAAGTTGTAAAGCTTCTTCAGGGATATGAAAAATAAGATGCAAGAATAATACAAATGAGAACTATTAATATATAGGAATTACACGTGAATTGGGAACAGTATTTATTTGCATCTTCAACTCCCCCCTACCTCCTACCCTCCTTATATCTTACGATTACCTTTAATAATATTTATTTATTTCAACTTTATATTGGTTTGTTAAATATAATATTATTTATTATTACTGAGTTTTATTTAATAATTTAATTTTCATTTGGCTGTGTTAAATTTTCTACTCAGTATATGTGCACATGCATGCATAATTTTTAATCTGACCTAAACCTTTATTTTAAATAAAATAAATTGACAACTAATTGGTATCGTAAAATTGTTATAAATTTTAAATTTCGAATTTTATGAAACGTTGTGGGAATTGAAGAATTTAATCAAGATTGATGGCATTTTGCATTGTTGCGACTAAAAATTGTTAGTTCTCATTGCTATTACAGAATTATGCCTAAAATTATCCTATTATAATTTTAATCCATTTCGCTGGGTCAATTTAAAATGTAAATTGGATTGTTATAGAAGCCAACATGACGGGAGGGTATCAGCTGACATGTTTGTTTGGCGTCTGATTAAACCCGGCTAATCCATAGTCGCGGTTTCTGACTTGCATTTTCTCTCTCGATTATATTATTGTTACAGTAGTGCTGTCTATCGAAATGTTTTTTAAATATTTAAAATGACAATTTGTGTTCTTAGGGAAATTAAATTTTCTTTTTAATGTTATTTATCGTTCTTGACCGACGACACATATTTAGGAATTTTTTTTTTAATCATGATGTAATAGTTAAAATCAATAAATCAATCGGTATATTTCATTTATACTAAAGCCAGACATCATAAACCTGAAAAAAAAAACAGCCTGAAACGTAAAAATGTAACTTTACTCCCTGACTTACGCGTGATGAATATATGTGGGTTCTTTTTAAAAGTGTACACAAAAAATAACATAGACATGCAAATAGTATGCTAGAGAAAGGCATGTCCGAGGACACGAAGAGGAAATCTGATGTGGGAAAGGAAGGGGGCTTAGTTTTTTCTCATCACTTAAAGTAGAATAAAGCCACAGAACAGTTGTGTTGGGTAACATATAAGTCACATTTTTTGTGGAATATGACTATCCCGTATTTCTAACTAATTTTCGTTCTTTCAAACTATAGTTTATCTTTCTATTATTTCATAGTCTCGAAGAACGCAAGTAGTGTAAATTAAAAACCTAGCAGGGCAATAAAATAGAAAAAAACGCACAATCCTTTGCCTAATTGTAACTTCAGTAAATCAAAATCTCTATCTATATCTATCTAAAATCTATATTTCACAAAAACTCATTTGCAACAAGTTTTCTTGTTCGCCCTTCAAGTCGTATAATTTTATTTTATTTATTAGTCATTTATAATACGTCATATTTCTTTAATTACTTTCTGTTTTTAATTTTTTTATTTATTTTTCTTCTATGTCCTCTGGTTCTGAATCTCATATAATCATTTTTCTCATTGATGTTTTAGATTCAGAGAAATTTTCTGTTAGAGGACATAGCAGAAAAATTAATAAACAAATAAAAAGACTTGAAGTAATTAAAAAAACATGATGAATTATATATGATTAATATATAAAAATAAAATAACACAACTTGGAGATAGACGATAGAAACGTTGTTGAAAATGAGTTTTTATGAATTCTAAAGAAAATTCAATTTTTAAATTAGAGTGTTATGTGCCCATTTTAAATTTGTTTTCCTGAAATATAATATGGTATTATTTTATCTTAGTTTTTAAATAACACTTAAAATTTCATATGATGAAAACTGATAAGATCATTAAAGATTAGGAAGTTATTCTGTGGGTTATATTCCTGAAGATGGGGCACTATCTGGAAACGTTGAAATCTTAAATGTGAGGAGTATTGTTAAAATTAATTATAAAAAAAAGCAACTAATTATTAATGTTCCCTTTTTTATACCAAGTTCAGAAAAATAAAATAAAAATTATTGATCAATGGTGTAGTTGAGAGACCATGGAATTAAAACAATCAACTTTTTTTGGGATCATTTTTATAATTTTCTTAAGTGTCTTGAGAAGTGAAAAAATTAAAAATTAAAACAACGAAAGCGGAGTCTTAAGACAATCATTTTCATGTCATTTTAAAAGATTGCTAGTCCAACTGATTGCATTGTGAATACAACTTCACTGCTGTTAAAACTGAACAAAATTTCGAAACTGGTCCGCATTTTCAAGTTTTAATTCTTTAATAAGTGCTTGGCTAGCAAGAAATAAAGAAAGATTTATTGTCGCAATCTATGTCAAAACCCAGTCCCCAAAATTAACCCTTTTTTGTTAGGAGTATTCTTTCTTCTTTTTAATGAAACACTCAAAATTATTAATGCCGCTAGTTTTTTTTTATTGTTGGCTCTCCACATTTTGTGGATGGACATGCTGCTGAGATTCCTCGCGAATAACGTCGTGACAAGGAGCTCGTCAGGGACCAGTTTTGGATAAAATGAAATTTCTATTACAATTACTTACCAATTAGTGTAATTTGGAATTGCAAATATAAAATTTCAAATACAAAATAATTGTACGTAATAGTATGTAACAAAATTGTTATTTTATTTCTGCAATTCCGAATTACAGTAATTGCTACGCAATAGTAATTATAGCAAAATTTACCTTTCAATTGGACAGATACCTGAAAGTTATTCTCCAGATTTCTCGCATGATTCACTCTCATGTACTGGCGGATCCAGAGGGTGATCGCCCCCTTCCCCCTCCCTCTCTGAAGATGAAAAAAATGTTTTTCCTTGAAAAAATGTTTTCTATTGCACATAAAACAGACCCTTTTATAGAATAATTATAATTGAATTTTAATTTATTAACGTGGCAAAGTATTTAGTTTTTTTAAATTTTCTAGGGGAAGGATTGATAAATGTTCACAGAAAATTATTGGATTCGCCACTTCTATCATGTGGGCAGATATCTTAAGAGTGTTTATTACACAATAACAGTTTTATTCATTGACATATTATCTTTATTATCAAAGGTACAAGATACAATTTCATTAAGTTAATCTATTGATAGTTCTAAAAAAAGCTCAATTGATCATCGTAACGGCATTTATTACTTGATTCTTTGGTTATAAATTGAACTCAATTATTTTTAATTTATTTTTTAATAATCGATGTATTTTTTATTATTACTTTTTTTTTTATAATAAGTTAGTAAGAACCAATAAATACTGGCTGTTGATAGTACATATCTGTGTGATAAAGTAATCTAAACAACGCGATGTATCCTTGAAGAGTTCTGTAGAACTATTAAGTCGTTATCGCAACATTATAATGGCAAAACACGCTAGCGGTAATGATCCGTTTCTAATATTCATTCTGGACTGAACAACTACCATTCATCTGTTGATTGCTCTGTATTACCGATTACAAAGGTATCCATACAACAATAAACTATGTCATCTATGGCGTAAACATTGTTTAGAAATTCCGCTTCTGGCTGACAGTTCATGCATTATTGTGTTGAATATTTTCCTGCGTACTAAACATACAATGTTTACTTCTCTTTCTTTCTTTCTTTTTCTTTTTTTTTTTTTTTTTTTGTATTCACAAAAAAAAACATAAAATTTAGGCATTCCTGTTTGGAAAATAGGTTAAGTATTTTATTTCTGTTTCTCAAAGGTTAACTATCATCATCATCATCCTAATATCAAAGTTTTACGGGAGAGCAAAATGAAGTTTCTGATCGCACTGTGTTGCTTGTTGTGGGCAGTGGTCAATCTTTACATTTGAAGTTTTATTATACATATTTTATAACCTTATTAGCTTATTTACAGTACTTATAAAATGTGCCCAGAATTATGGTAATGTGAAAATAAAATCCAAATCAGCCAAAAATTGGATTTACGATAGTTTACCTCTGACGTCCAGAATTGTGGTTACAACTATTATCTTTATTTCAATAATTATAATGGTTTATAATGATCAATTAATGTCGTATAGTAACTAAACTTATTATTATTAAACTTATTATTAATAATTCACAAAAAAAAAGCTATAAATTTGTAATATTGATTTAGATATTTTGATTAGGTTAGTAGTTGTAGGTGAAATGTTTTGCCATTTTGACAAAAAGTTGGCTAGCAATAGACTCTCGATTATCCGACTTTAGGCATGAATTCTCATAAATTGCGATTTGCCTCGTAAAGAAAAGTGACTGATAAGATCTCATTTATGTCAAATTGTAGAATGAATAATAAATCAATCAGACCCAGTTGGGCCTTGGAGCCATGCATATAGAGTTGCCTGACACTAAACCCAACCTTCATTCTTGGGAGACAATGTGGTTAGAATTGTGCTCTAATCATATGTTTCATCATTATAGAATTGTATAAGTGGACCAATATAGGAACTGCCGAACAACGGTCCTCACTGAGTTTCACAACGAAGAAGGCCTCTAATTGTCGGTCAAGAAAATGACTGACGACGTTAATTATCATGTTAACACAAACTTATGATAACTAAAAATCATTATAATAAAAAAAAGCAACAAACTGACATTGAGCCTTCGGTCTCTTTAAGTTTTATTAATAATATGATTTTTATTAGCCGGGATATCTAAGAGATGTGACAGTTGTTCTGGAACAAAAATTAATTAATATAATTGATGCAGTATTAATTAGAAATATTATTGTTCTAAAGTATTTATTGTTACAAAGAAACACAACAAAATGGTAGTATTGAATGTAAATTTCAAATTATAAGAAAGTTCAAGAAACATCCTGATTTGTGATGGAAATAATGTTTTTACCTTATATCAATCAGCTTATTAATTAGTGTGACATCGTCTCTAACACCAAACTGACAAGACCAGATGCCACCAGTACCTACAATGTTGGTTTTTCGGGCAAAATAAAACTGAATTAAAAGATTAAATTCGATGAACAATGTGATTCTTTGTGGGCAAGATATGCTTATTTTTCGACTTACACAAATTTTCTACCACTTATTGGAAAAATAATTATTATTAACTGTTTCAAAATAGAGTAGATTAATTACTAATTTACTAAATTTAGTCTGAACCCGTTTATGGATTATTTAATTATTTTTTAAAATAACACTCTTTCGCTCAAGATATTTTTTGTTCGTCTTCGTCCTCATCTTTTCAACCCCCAGATCTGAATTCCGGATCATTATCGTATTCGCTGTCCGACAGGTTGACCTCAAGGATCTCAGGAACAAATTCATTTTTTCTTAGTATTCACGTGGTATTTCGATTTTTTTTTTAAATAGAGATCGTATTAATTATAAATATAATGGAATATATTCGCCTACATTTTAATTGAAATTTAAACCTCCTCGTGCTCCTGGACTATAGACTCAGGGTGGGACGATCAGAGGCAGCCATCTGTTGATAGGAGTCCTCGAAGCGAGTCTCTCTATCTCCTGGAGTTAAGTTTCCAGGCTCCGGAGAGCCCTCGACGCTATAATAGTCATTATCAGATTCCAGCTAAGCCTTCTCCGACACGTCCCAGGTGGGAACCTCCGTTACCACAAATAACAATTCCCAGTACTTCGCCTCTATCCCTGTGCAACACTCCGCTCTGCTAAATCACCCTAGTAGAAGGCAGGCGCTTTACACCGTCTAATCAGTTTAATTATTAACTAATTAATATTATTCGCCTCATTAAGATTGATTACCTTAAAGAAAATACAAATTATTTAATTTCCTTTAATAATTACATAATTTTCTTTTCTTTTTTAATTTCCTTCGGCCAGATCTCAAAACCATCTTCAGGTACATCTAGAACAGTTTTTCCCAAACTTTCGACATCTGTGTACATCTTCCATAATTTTCTTAACACTCAATATACCCCTATTAACAAAAAAAAAATTGCATATACATTAATAACAATCAAAATATATTTTCCTTATATTTAATATATTTAATTAAATATATTTAAATGTTTTCTTTTTCAGCTCATAAAATAATAAATAAATTAACGACAAATGAAATTAGTTTATAATAAAATATAAATAATATCTATTTTATAAAGAGCATGTATTAGTGCCAACGAGAAGGAAAAAATTGTATACGTTGAAAAGACAGATCATCATAATTTGGTTCTCTGGTTGCTAATTTTAATTCAACATACGGTTCCACATTCAAATAGCTATTCCTTTTTTTTTTGTTCGTCTTATTGTCTACTGTTACTAAAAAAGCAACATCACATTGATATGATATCACACATACACAATACTAACAAGTAACGTAGTTTTTTTTTTTTTTTTGTTCAAAGCCCGGTACAGCGAGTATCCCCTCCAAACTCGTCCCGTACTCCTGGATGTACGCTTACCACACTTGGGAAACACTGATCTAGAATGACTAAAAATATATTAAGATTGTAGCTACATTTGCATAATATTTCAATATTACTAATTTGCGTATTATCGTTTTTTTTTTTTCGTTTTTCTACATTTGCAATCGATTTCATTGGATATATTATTGTTTTAAGTTTATACTATATCTTTACATTCGATTGGTTAATTTATATCATTAGATAATTGCTGATTAATTATTGAATTAAAACATAAAAGCTTTAAGAATACATTATAATGATTAATAAACAACTAACATTACAAATAAACAGAAAGAGTATAATGGTTAATCTGATCTAATCTAAATTGATTTATAATTTTTTT
Source organism: Rhaphigaster nebulosa (assembly GCA_948150685.1). Classification (NCBI taxonomy): domain Eukaryota; kingdom Metazoa; phylum Arthropoda; class Insecta; order Hemiptera; family Pentatomidae; genus Rhaphigaster; species Rhaphigaster nebulosa. The sequence goes on along the minus strand of OX411306.1, from coordinate 119,914,004 downwards.
AATTTTAATTATAATCACATATAACTGATTAGAGTTAGAAAAGTACAAATTTAACATAAGTTACAAATAATTTAATTGACGATAATCCTTATTTGGATTTTACATCTTTTATGTATTTTAACTTAATCCAGTAATTACCTAATAACTAATTATATTATGATAAATTAACCAATTTGATGTAAAGATAGTTTATAAACTTAAAACAATTATATATCCAATGAAAGAGCTCGCAAACGTAGGAAAAAAGAAAAAACAAAACTATAATATGTCAATTTGATTTGAGATCTGTTCGAAACGTAACATAGTAGTAATAAAACGTGGTGAAGTAAATGCAGTACAATCCATTTTATTGGTAATCCACTATTCACCTTTAAATAAAAAAGTTAAATAGTTTTTTCGTTGCAATGTGTATCATAGGAATTTTAACAGAAAGTGATCTCGGAGTCGAAATAATTTTGAATTACGAATTATATTTCTTCTTACCTCATTCGCCAGTTACCACCTCACAGTAATTCATAACTAATTGAAATACGATCGGCATTACACCGATCTATCATCGCACATTACCATATATATTAGCACTGATATATATTTTATCCGATTATATGCACTAATAATGTTCTCCCCTTTGCTTTTAGTTAGAGTAGACATAAATGGAGACGCCTATACAGTGGGTATATTACCCAGCCGACCCGGTCTAGACCCACCTGCAGCGGATGGATCCTTTGCATATTGCAGCCGATGTAATGAGAGCCGGAATGAAGCTATTAGCCTTGATAGACAATCTCTGAGATGGAGTCGTGTATTATTGAGGGGCCTGGGCCCCCCTCTCCCCTCGGGAACGACTCAACATATCCCCGCCTTTATCAGTCTCCGCGCGCGCCTCTATCTTTTATCAATATCGCCTCATCTCTCCTCCTCAGCGGTTCTCCTCCTTTATAGGGCGTCCACAATGCCCCGTCTCCCATCCATTCTCGTATATCTGCTTATCATTCCGCACAAATATTTGCGGCTGTAAACGGAAAATCTCAATATGAAAATATAGTGAAATGGACTTCTCGTAGGCGGCAGTAATATATAATAAAGAAAAATCGAAGTGCATACGGATATATATTAATAGGCTTAGTGTTAATTTTAATAAACTATGAATGGGTTCAAAACCTGTTTCAGTCCTAGCTTGAATGAAAGCGAATGTTTCGATTTTCTCGAGATACCTATATCAACGATGTTATTACTCGCACTAGGAATATTTTCTAGCCACCGTGAGAAATTTGAAATTTATTCAGTGGATTCACTACAAAATATATCTCTACCTCCTTAGGTTGGAAACAAACAGCGCCCAGTGCGGCCTTTAATGTACAAAAACCATAAATTGAACTATTTTGCCGCCGATTTTTATCCGTATAGCCTTTTTTAGAGATGCATTTTATCGAATTAACAGATGATTAAAAACTAATAGTTTCATGCATGCATGGCTTGAAAGATAAACAATGGTTTATCAGTTTTTGGTCAGTTGAGTTTGAGAAATCTCAGTTGAGAAACATTTAAAACCTCATTTTCGAGTTATTAATTAGTCTTCTAAAATCAATAGCAAAATTACATAATGTCTTTTTTTTTCCTAGCGATACAATGCCCGATAGCTTCCGAGATTAGATAAGAATAATCTTTACGAGCAGATGTTATTAATTTCGAATGTTCAATAATAAACGGGATATCTGTTGTTCAAATTTAGGGTCTTTTGCCTTTTGGTTTCTGACCGAAGTAATGCCGTCGGGTCCGAGCTTGAAATTGTGTGCCGCTGATTCGGTTGGAAACTGATGACTTGTTTTTCCAGTTGTCAGGGAAGATCTGTTGAAGACCAGCCAAGTATAAATTCCCCCTCTTTCCTGGGGAAAAGAAAAAAAAATATGAGGAGAGGAGGAAAGAAAACTAAAACATGATGAGATTTTTGCACAGGCTGGTGTCCCTTTGTCGATACGAGGGAAACCAATTACAGCTCATAATTGCTAAATCATTCATTGCGGCCATTTTCCATCCAGGGCAATTTCCTAAAGCATTTATCCTCTGGAGATATTTTGATAATTATTTTGCTGCATTTCTACCTTCGTTTAATCTTTTCTTTTTTCCTCCTAAAGTCTCTCAATTAGCGGGAATTTTTACATAATTTTACTAACGAAACAACGGTAAACATTTAAATTACACCAGTTTCGTAGTCATGTAAAAACAAAAATGCTGATACTATTACTGCGGTACGTTTATACCTGAAAATCTTATTTGTTAATTTGGGAGTAAAAATGAAGCGCTGAAATCATGTTTATTTTTCAATTACGGCTTCATATATCATAAACAGATATGTTTTTTTATTAGTTGTAGATAAATCAGTTTTCGTAGTATAAATAAAACATTAATGATACTTAATCTAGATCTCAAATATATTATTATTCTTGTTGCCCCTTTTAACTTAGTTTAACGATTCAGCCCAATAACTCTGGCTAAATAACAAATTGTTTCTTGTCCCTAAAAGGGCCCTTTCATGTGGTCACCACGGTTTTCAGAACCGACACCCTCAAAGCGGCCATTGAAAGTTAAGCCTCACCTCATAGCCTCTGAACCCCGAAATTCGTCCTTTACTTTTTAAAGTTCTCTATAATAATTCAACTGTGCCCCGTGCGCTCAAAGATTGGGAATGTTTTGAAGAACCAAATAATTTAGAGCTTTGACGGCATTGCCCGCACGCTGTGGGAAGATACAATGAAACACGTTTACCCTGACATTTAGACTGGTTCGAACTGAAACTGGTAGACGGTAAACGACAGTAGCCAGTAACCACCTGGGTGGTACGTTCGGTGCCGTACCGCAGGATGGTATGATAAGTATAGGACAAAAAAGTAATCTTAGAGATAATTGTTTACCTTGATCTAATAATAGGTGCTTTCCGGAAGTTCTTCCTACGAGAAAGATATACCTTCATTTCTTGTTTTAATTAAAAATAGAGAAAACTAGGGCTCATGAATTGAACAAAAAAAAAGGTAGAAATTGGTGGAATACCACCGATTATGCAGGAAACTTGAATCACATCGAGATAGCTTTTTCACTAATTTCGAATGTCACATGATGATTTCGAAACATTCCATGGTATGCTGAATTGGGATTTGTCTTACTACCTTACAAAAGAGGAGACTCATATTAAATCATATTCACCACTATATTATCACATCACTGCTGTACCACACTAGATACTGGCGCGATATACCGCCTTCTGTGTAAACCAGCTAATTCAATACGAGTACAATATAAAAGATTTCCGCTGGTACACTACCGTATATCGCTACCGCATACCGGCTTCCGTGTAAACCAGCCTTTTGGAGGCATCGTTTCTATCAAGACATTTTATTGTGCAAAAACGGATTTACATTATTGTCGCTATCTGTCTCCTTTACACTGAAAAAATTCCCCTTAATCCAGGAGTTATCGTGGGACTGAAAGAATCTTATAAATTAATATCGGCAAGAGCAGAGGCGCCTTTTATTTATTAAAGCTTTTTTGGAATTGAACTTTATTTTATTGGAAATTTCCCATCGCTGAACATCTGTCGCCCTGGGCTACTGTCCCTACAGCGTCCTCTCAATCCACCTGTGGTATTGTGTAGTCCAGGCTATTTTATTTGATATCAAATAACACTTATGAAACATTCTTTAAAATGACTTAAGCTAATTTAAACGACCCTATTATTTAGATTGGAAACCATTCACTCACTCACAATATGGCGTTACGGTCCATTGAGAACCAAAGTCTCCTCCAATATCCTGCTCCATTCGACCCTGTCCAGTGCCTTATTTCGCCAGGTCCGTATGTTCATCTGGCGGAAGTCTTCTTCCACGTCGTCCAGCCATCGTTTACGAGGCTTACCTCTCCTTCGTGCTCCACCAGGATGGCCGTACAGCAATTGTCTAGGCAATCTTGACGTAGGCATCCTTTCGACATGCCCAAGCCAACCCAATCTTCTTTTTTTAATTGCTTTAATTATGTCAGGTTCTGAGAACATTTCTTGCAGCTCGGAGTTTGTTCTCGCTCTGATCCCATAGTCCTCTCGCACAGGGCCAAACATCCTTCTTTGCCATGTTCTTAGTCTTTTCTCATTAGCTGCTGTCAGACCCAGGTTTCACTGCTGTAAGTTACTGTGGGCTTAAGTATAGTCTTATAAAGTCTTATGCATACAGACACCTGTTCCCAGTAGCAATCCGAGCCTTTATTTCCTCTGTTATTTCATTTTCTCTTGTTACTGTTCCACCTAAATACTTAAAGGACCTGCATGCTGTGAAGTGGTGCTCCCCTATGTTAACCTCTTCTTCCTTAAAAATACCATCACTGGTGATTTTGAGGTATTTCGTTTTTTCTTTATTTATTACTAGGCCCAATTCATTAGCAGCAGTTTCAAACTTTTCTAGTGCCCCTGCTAGTGCCGGTAATGTTCTAGCCGATATCACTACATCATCAGCATATGCCATACGTTGTGTTAACCTATTATAAATGTTTCCTCCGGGTTTTGTTTTAATTTTTCGAATAGCATATTCTAAGGCTAGGTTAAAAAGTACGGGGGACAGAGGCTCTCCTTGACGTAGCCCACGTTCCACTCTGAATACTTCAGACATTTGCGAATTGACTTTCACTCTGCATTTAGTTTCATTCAGAGTCATTTTAATAAGCCTATGGTGCAGAGTCACATTATATTCGTACGTCCTTTCTAGTATTTGCCTAAGCGAGAAAAGGAGATCAGTTGTGGATCTCCCCGGTCTAAATCCACTTTGGTATTCACCAATCGTTTCTTCGGCCCATTTGCTCACTCTTCGGCACAACGCAATTGACAGTACTTTGTATGTTGTATTCAGAAGTGATATAGGCCTATAATTGCCACATTGGAGCTTGTCTCCCTTCTTATAAATCGGGCATATAATCGCTTCCGACCACTCATTTGGCATCTTTTCGTCTATCCAAATGTCCCATAGTATGTGGTACAGCTCTTCCCAAAGATCTTCGCCACCATACTTCAGGAGTTCGCTGGGAAAACCATCAATACCGCCTGCTTTATTATACGATTTCAAAGATCACTTCTCGGTCTGGAGGTACTTCTTCATCTTCTATTTCGTCTTTTGTTTTTTCAACTTCCAGGGATAGGTCCGGACCAGTAGTAGATCCATTTAGTTCTTTTTCGTAATATGTATTTTGATTGTAGATGTATTTTGAATGGCCTCTGAAGCCAGTTCTAATATTCTTCATGCCTTTATAGAACTTCCTGCTCTCTTTCTTCTCGTATGCCAGGCAAAGTTCCTCCATCCTTTCGTTTTCTTCGGTTCTTCTTTTTTTCCTACACAAGTTCTTAGCCACTTTCCTCAGGTTCAAAAATTCCTCATACCTTTTCCTGGTCCTCCTCTGTAGCACTTTCATCTTGGCCTCATTTCTATTGTCAATTGCCTTTTGGCATTCTTTATCATACCAATCCTTTCTTTTGGGCTTTCCGGTTGCTATTAGAGTTTCAGACGCTTTCTTCAATGTTGTTTTCATTGAACTCCATCTTTGCTCTATGTTTCTTTTGTCCTCCAAAGCCGTTTCTTTTAAGTGCGTTTGGAGCCTATCTCTATACTCCTGTCTGACCCGCTCATGTTTCAGAGATTCTACATTGTAGGTTCTTGTCATTTTTTGCGTTTTCTTTTGCTTCTGGGCTATTGCTAGTCTTTGTACCTCCCGATTACAAGGTAATGATCAAGGAAACCATTTGTAGACAATAATAATTTACAGTTTAGATTGTTAAACACTAGATGATCCGGCAATGCTTCGGTATTGCTAGATTTCAGTTCGCTCAACGATGTTTACATTGTTTTAATACTTTTTCGGGAGTGGGAGGCCTGTCCCAGTGCCGGTTTAATCAATATAAATACAATTGGAATACAGATCATAATACCTGTATTTTTTAGGTTTAATATAATAAGGTTATTAGCCCACTAAAATATAAAATAACCATTCAAGTAATAACCCATAAAACGTTGTTCAATGTCATTTCTTGCAGACATTTATAAGGAATAGGTTCACTACGGTAGTAAGTTTGTCTAAACGCCTATACTCTTCCACTCAACTAAGTTTTACTTTTTCTCTCTTTTTTTTTTAATTATCCGTTTTTTTTTTACAAAATAACATATTCACCTAATGATTTCATACTAATTACAACGTTTTTGTAGTCAATTAGCTTCCACGGGTGTGAAGTTGTATACTTTTTCTTTTAGAAATTTATAAATCAATTTTTTAATACCATTTTAATGAAAAATCGGTAGATTTTATTACTGCTAAACCGGAAGGGTACCATAAATTTGTCATTCTGGGAATTGGAGCTGTATTAAAATATATTTCTTTCTCATTTTACCGTTGTATGCCTTTTGGAAAGAGAAAGAGGAGGTTGTAGAGATTTTGTTGTGGGTCCCATCCCCTCGAAAACTTCCTCATTCACACAACTGTACTCACCCCGAATTCTTTCTCTAGAGTTCTGTGAATGGCGATACGCTGACAACACCTGGAAGGTGAGAGGTGAGTGGCATAACAATGGTGAACCTTCTTGGGAATACCATGCGGTGGGAACTGGCCGATATTCTTCCTGATGAGAGGGTGCTACGGACATCCGTATTAGTCTGGCTAGAACTGATTTCTTTTCTGTTATAATAGGGAATCCCGAGAATTTGCTTTTCAACGTTCTGAATGTGCTATTCATCGGGATAGCATATATATATATATATATATGCTATCCCGATGAATAGCACATTCAGAATGTATATATATATATATATATATATACACACACATATATATATACATACACACACACAAACACACGCGCGCACTTACAATTTGCTTTTCAAAATCTTCGCAAATTAAGGTGATGTCATTCCCTCGCTGACTATGTAATTCCTGCACATCAACAATTTCTTTACTTTTTTTAAATTAAATAAATAATAGTCCTGATAAGCTGTTGGAGATTATATCTCATTCAAAATAAACTAAAGATTATTTTATAATTTTCAGGAAACGTTATTTAAACTTTTGATTGTGAAAAAAAATTCTTCGATTTGACCTTTTCTAGAAAATGGTCTGTATTTTCGGTCAATGTTTCAATGTATGATGGCCGAGTAAGAAATTCAAATATTTGTGATCAACAACTTAGTTTTGATTTTTCATTGTATATCATATGGATTCTTATTAAATTTATAATAGTTATTAATCAATATAAACTAAGAAATAAAAAAACGTATTCTCCCATTTATTTTATTATTAAAAAGTTTTATTTTATAACAATACTTTATTGTGTAACTTTTCGGTCTTTTTTTATTTTTAATTTATTGGCCATTTTCAAACTCTTTTGCTGTCATATGTTAAAATATTAATTATTATTATAAATGTCATGTCGAGCCCAACATTTCTATGGGCAGCCCTACTATGAACTAAAAGCTTTAAAATTATTTATACCAAAAGCTTAACTATTGGTAGACCTAAATTCAACACGAATCTAAATTTCTCCTTGAATCTTGTCTTGTTAGATCGGTGGCGATTTAAACAGTTCACCAGAGGACGGGTGCTGCTGTGACCCCTGACGGACTGTCCCAATTCTCAGCCATTTAGCGCAATATATCTTCGGCAGCTCTCGATTAGGCGTCAATAGCGTTGTTCTAACTAGTGCGGTCGTAATGGCGAGCAGCCTCGATGTCGCTATCTTATCTCGCCCTGAGATATATCGATCTGCTCAGGACTTTCTCAACAGCCATGAATAATTGATGGATGTAGACCGGACTAGAGTCTTGCTAACACACTTCGAATCCTTGCCGAGGCACGGACAGTTTTTCACCTACTCAAGCTGGGTGGGGCCTGCTATCAGTTAGGGCATATTTAATATAATAATATTTAGTAATATTGTTATCCATTTTTAATTATATAATATAAATGTTGTTATGCAACGATATGTAAATCATTAAAGAGGGAAGTGGAAAAGTTGAGAAATAAAAGTTTTAACAATTTTTTTGTTTGTTTTGTTTAAAATTAAGGCTAAATTCTTTTTTCATTTTTTCATAGAATTTGAAATCCAAATTTTAATATCCTGATAGTGCTTCAATTCATTAAATGAATGTACATAAACTTATATACTTCTTTAATTCATTTAAAGAACATCCATTTTAATAGCCTAACCCCTTCTCCTCTGCCTAGGAGGCCTCCAAATAGTGCATATCAAGTATTCCAAGGACTTAAAATGAGGTAGCATTCCAACAAATGTGATAATTCATTGTAGGAATAGAATTAAATTTTTAATTGAAAATAAAAGAGAGAAAAATATCAAAAGGAGGACTAGAAATACTTATAAACAAGAGGTCCTAAATCCGTCCCCGAGACGGGTTAAAAATCGAAAAACCTAGACGGGGACGAATTTAGGACTTGACTTATGAAAACAATGATACCTTTCTCTATCTTAATAAGTAAATGTACGGGTCTGGACATAAAAACAATACTCTAGTCAACGAATATATTGAATGATGAAATTCATCATATCTTTCCTTGATGCATTAGAACAGCGTTCTCTAATCGAACAAATATTCTAACTAGCTTCTCCTCGAACTGTAGTTAAATAAAAAGTAAGCCAAAACATGAACCGTCGCAATTATGTTACCATCACCATTGCACTAGGTGCTACTGAAGTGTTTCAAGAGTTTTTCAGTAGATAACAGCAATATCTGTCTACGCTATATAAATGGGGGAACGAATTTATGCGACGAGACGGATTTCGGGCACCTAATCATAAGTTGTAGTCGAATAAGTACATATGTAAAACACAACAGAATTTTTCTTTTATATCGCAAAAATCAAGGTGAAGTTAAAATTATGGTGAATTACATCTGGGATTGTATTTGAATATTATTATTATTTTTTTTTTTTCATAATTGCAATTCCGTTGCAATATACAAGAACGGAAAGCATAGCTGGATATATTCATTCTACAGGATGTACAAGAAATTAACAATTAGTAATAAATAATGAATACAATTACATATGTTTTACTTAATTTAACTTTTTATTAATTTCATATTTGCCATTTTAATAGATATATAAGCAATATACAATAATGAAATTCTCATAAGTACATAATCGACAACAATATATGTTTGATGATAAAATTGTAATATAGATTATGCAACGCAGGATAGTGCATACAACAAAAAATATTTGTTCATCTCACATTTATCAATTCATCATCTCATTTAATTTAGTTCGTTTATAATGACGACCTATAGCCAATTTAGTATTAATTCCTAATGATAAAGCCATTCATAATAAATGAATGGCTATATCTATCGGCAAATTATGATGTGGTGGTTTGCATTGTTTAATGATTTCTCGCCGGTTGTATTGAGTAATATATGCAAATCAGAACGGCATAATCTTTCTACATGTGGGATATAGTATTCATGAAGTGGGTCGTAAACAGGACACGATATTCATATGCGAAATAAATCTTCGGGTTTTATTAAATTACATATTCTTCAATTATCTTTATGGTTGAAGGGATAGTAAACATTTTTATATATAATGTTAATTAATCTTTTTTAGTTATAAATTTTGTTATGCAAGGATATGTAAATCATTAAAAAGGGAAGTGAAAAACTTGAGGATGAGATGTTTTCATAATTTTTGTTTGTTTTGTTTAAAATTAAAACTAAATTTTATTTGTTTTAAGATTATAAATTTGGCAGTTGGAATTATTTGTATTGTTGAAATATATTTAAATAAATTATTATTTTATTTTTTCGTTTAATTGCATATTTACTTCTACTCAAACCATTTCTTTGGGTCATTTCTTTAGTTAAATAAGATTTTGGATTTTTATAGCTTTTGTATAAAAAATAATACATAATGAAAAGAAAAAAAAAATTGTATTAGTTATTAGAAAGAAAGAGGCCATACGGTCACCATGCTTTTTATTTTACATTAGAAAAACGTTTAGGCCATCTTAGGCCATTCTCAAGTCTGAAAAAAACATTTTTGTTTAGTCGATATTTGTTAATATTATAAATATTTTTTCTGATATAATTATTAAAAACATTTACTTCAATTAAAAATACTTATCATGTAAAACTTACTTCCCTTAATTGTTTATATGTAGAAACAAAACGTCATCAATGTTTCAATTCCCTTCATATTTTGATATTATCTTCCTATAGTAAAATATTACAACACTATTAACTCTATTTAAATTCTATTCACTAACTCTATTTAAATTTATTGCTGCAAATGTATTAACAATTTTTAAGTTATATAAATATCTTTTTCTTTCTAATAACTAATAAAATAAATGGCACCGAAAACTAATGAATCGACTAGAAGAAAAACATTTTTATTATTAATCATATCTAGCAGAATTTATCGGTGCCTTCAATTATTTAAATACATTAGTTTAAATAAAATAGGTTATTTAAAATAATCAGAACTTGATAAATGAATCATCACTGTAGTTCATACATGCATATACATACATCAGACATTATGTACATAAAACAGAGGAACTTTTTTGTAACCAAAATATCAAAATTTGTACTAAAATTGTTGGAATTTTTTGCATAATTGATGCATATTGCTTGAAAATGAAAATTGGTATTAAAAATTTAATATTAATGAATGCTTTATTAAATAATACGTATAGTTGAGTAATAACGGACTTACCTTTTATAGGTTAGTGTATTATTATTTTTATAGATTATTTGTTTTTATAGGTATATATGTTGCCTATGTTGTCTATGCATTTTAATTTATTATTTTTATTGGCGGACAACTACAGATGCTCCGAGCAACTATTATTTTGGCAATTACAGATAATGGATAAGGGGTATGGATGGGGGGTTAGAAGTAAATAGGCTCATGAGGTGGGCACTAATACCGACATTAATCTGGAGACTTTAGTTAGACCCTTTTATCTGCCAGCTTAGTCTAAGGGCCACTGATTTGCAAGGATTTTCCTTCCTCGTTCCGAACAGGATCCCTTCTTTGGGAAACTTTCTTAAGTGTAAAAGAAAAAAAAAATCAATCTCGAATATAGATTTTCCTTTCAAGATCCTTAAGATTTCACTTTCTATAAACTTCGTTTCAACTCGCTTTGTGATTTTGGATTGGAAATAGGTTTTATAACGATGGTGAGATTTTGATCTTTTTCATGCACACCACCCACTCTTTGAGACAGACATAAAGCCTTAAGGTGGTACACACTACCGATCCGCTGAACGCGATCCGTAGGAAACCCATGAGCATGGAATTGTCGTTTTTCAAAGAAGCTTAGCATGTCTCTAACGCAAGAAGAGACAAAAAAGGTAAGATGTGGAGAGGTTGAATAGAGTTTTAATTAAATAAGGAGTCGTAAAAAGTAAAAGAAATAAAAAAAAAAATTAAAAAAACAACTTATTTAAAATGAAAAGGAAATAAAAATATAAAAGTTAACCAGATTGATAATGGAGATAAGAGTAGATGGTTGGGTATGGACCATACATAACAAGTTATTGTTGTTTTAATAAATTGAAAATTTGGGAATAGATTAGGGATAGATTTTTTTTAATCAGTTTTTTTGATGTTTTCTGAGATGAGCAGTTTGTCATTACTATACTATTAGTTAATATAGTATTAATTATAAGTTAGTACTGTACTATTAGTCATTACTAATTACTATACTATTGGTTATCAGGGTCTGAGACGTGAATTCATACTGTCATACTTGTTATTTCTATTTTTCATGTCCGATATTTTATTATCTATCGTCTGCCTATATTTACATATTGGTATGTTTTATACTTAAAAAATGTCATATTATGTTGGTTGTTATCTTGTTGTTTTTTTCTATTTAGTCCTGAAATAAAAAAATTGTCATAGGTATATATTTCAGCAAAAATTATAAAATTTCTAATTCTTATATTTTTAAAACACTGATTTTTTTTTCTACAATCATTTAATGAATTTAATGTTCCTGTTTTACTAAAAATGGCCACAAATTTTTATCTGATTCAGTTCAATTGTTTAATAGCAAAGTATCGAGATTTTTTTTTTATTTTTTATTCTAATTATGGTTCTAGTGCCCTCATTCAGTCTCCATTAGCTTTTAATACTAATGACATGGCTGGGAAAGATGCCCTGGGATCCCCTAGAGTCCTGCTTTGCCAACAGCAGGGAACTAAGCTAGTTTGGGAGATCTTTGGGCAGAATGTAAATATTGTATATAGGTATTAATGTGTTCAAAATGATTTATTTTATTTTTAGTTTGGCTGTTTATTTTTTTTGCTATTGCTTAATTTACCTATCTATTTATTTTTATTTTCGAAGTGCATATATTATTTTACTTATTTTCATCATTATTTATTTATTTGCTCTAGTTTATGGATACATCAGCCCAAATACTTATTACCCTTGATGTTCTAAATATTGAAAAAGAACCTTGCCTGAAATATGGTTTGTACTTACGTTAAGGAAGGAATTTATGACACAACGAAATATAATTAAATAATGAACTACTGATGTTTTTGTTAATTATTATTTATTTCCCACGTCAAGATTTCTAAAAACGGTTGAGGAGTTTTCAAAAACGAATGTTATTTGGGAATATAGGACATAATGATCTTTTCAAAAATCATTTTTTAGCCCTGAAACCAGTAAAGTGTGAAAAAAAATATTGTATAAAATATTGAAAAAAATTCTCGTCTGATGCTAACATCAAAAGGTTACTGTTATTATAAACATATAAAATGTGGAGTCCTTTCAATATGAAACAGATTACTTCCAATATAATATTAAAACATACATTTCTAAATATAAAAGATTTGTGTTTAAAAAGCGCTTTAAATTCCTGTTATTTAACCGTTTCTCTTTTATTCAATAAATTATTCTATTCTTAAATATAAAATCTTGGAAGAATTATCAATTTTATATTTGCACGGTGTAAACAGATTATAAATCTTTTCCCGATTCTGTGATAAATATCCTGAGGGAGTCTATTATTCCGATGGCGAAGTAGAAAATAATAGGGCGGTCCGGAAAGGGATGAAATATGGGGATGGTATGGCTCGTAAAACTATAAAACCGATGGGGCTTTATCCAACGATAAAAGTTTTGACCGTATTTAATAGAGGTCGACCCGAGGGACAGTCCATCCATATTCTGGTATCTTGGCCCTCCCATGGCTCCACCGCATCTTTCTCCGCCGAGAGTCCTTCCTCATAATTCAGCTTGTGTAGCCCTCTAATATCTCTGTCGTGTCCGCGCTTTGTTCTGTTTCGGTTTTCTGCAGCATTCTGGAGATCATTTACGTAGTTATAAATACTTGTTAAGTACTTATGATGTAGTCATGGGCACGGGCGTAACCAGCAGGTGGCCAATGCCACGGGGCCAATGGTCCTTTATAACAATAAAAAACAATAAAATATCAAATTGTATCATATTATATTATATGAAGTTATACAATTAATAACTAACATTGTATTATTATGTATAGCACACTGCCACATCTACAAATTTTAAGAAAGAGCGGGCCAACAAATTCATACTTATGCTACTGGTCATGGGCAAAGCTATAAACATCAATTAATAGTTAAACATTTTGATTATTGCAAAATTATTTATTTATTAACCTCAAAGGTAAATTTTCCCATTAAACGAAGTTTATATCGTCAAATCAATTTACAATAAAGCTTTGGTAGCGTGTCATTTCTTATTGATTGATTATAAGGTCTATTTGTACTTACGGAGTCAAGCTTTGAGGCTCCACTTAACCATCGAATTTCTCTCGTATCCAATCCTTACAATCCAAAATCCTTCCTAAAATCCTCCTTTGTTACGAATAAAATCATCCTTAATGTTCCAAATGTTTTGATTCGGCTCGATCCAAAAATCTATCCTTCCATAACTCCATTCCCACTCAAACCCACTAGTTTTTAACCTTGCTTCCTCTTCAATTCCCTGTAATCCTCCTAGGCACCTGAAAAGAAGATGGCCTAGGGACCTTAAATTATAGAACTACCAAAGGGTAGATTCTTTATAAGTCTGTGTCATGTCATTATAACATAGTTCACGTTTACTTGTTTTATTTTTTTAGTTTTAATACAGTTGTAAATTTCAATAAATAATTTTTTTTAATATATCCAGAATTTCTTTTCGCCACCGACTCCGTAATCGTCGGTAGATGGGTTTCTGGAACATTTTGGTGTTATTGCCACATGGTTTAGGTTGTAAGTTAGTCTTTAGTAGCAGTATTGTAATATTCTTTGCCAGCGCCTAAAATTATAGGAATTGCCTGAGTCCTGTAATCTATAGTACACCATTTCAGACATAGAATGGTGAGTCCCCTGTTTTTCACAATATTTTCGACTGAAAGAACTGTATTTTTATTAATGCTGGAGGTTTTTTAATAACGCCATAGCTCTGTCCCCTGTGTCCATATTGTAGCAAAACTTTATACTAAGTTGGTTATTCAGTTAATTTTAAACGTCTGTCAAGTAATCTGGATAATATACCATATCATTAGTTATGTTCATTTCGTTTCAATCTAATGCGGTTTCTCTAAGTAAGTCTCTTGTTCAGTAAAAAGCTAATTATTTAATTTCTTCAAACATCGATATCTTTTGGTTATTAAATAAAAAATGCCTTCGATTAAGTGTGAATTCTACATGCATGTTCTTCTTATTCATTTAATTTTCCACATTGCAGTCCAACAATGTCATTGGGATGGTTTAAAAGCGGTGGTTAGGAATTTTTTTCTGAACACAGAATCGCTCTGCCGTCACCCGAAGCAGCCACTCTCTTATTTTGCTATAAAGTTGTGCATAACAGTTATCGGGACTTCCCCATAAACATTTATTTGTATTTGAAAACAATTCTTATAGTGAATACATTTTAGAAATTGAATTTGTAGTCGAACTGAAATTTGGTATAATTCGATGTAATTCATGGATAGGAGTTGAAAAATAGCATATTGCTTAACAAAACGAGCTAGATTAAAGATTAAAAAGCTAGATTAAAAAGATATTAAAGATTGAATTGAAATGATTTGTTGTTTAATGATGGCGTTTTTGACTGAAGTGTAAATAACTTTCTATAATTGTTAAAATTATTTTTTAAATTAAAAATTTGCTGTATCACGTCAGTTTTGTGCTTGATCTCGAAAATTAGTAGATACAATTCATCATTTCATGTTTTCCTCTTAGAAATATAACTACGATATCCGAGCATTGGTATAGCCACACTTTGTCTGGTATTTGTAATAAAATAGAACAATATTTATAAAAATAAAAACAGAATGGAGGGGAAAACTTTGGCCTGTATTATAAGAGAGAAGTTTTCAGCCTTTTTTTTTTCAA
Source organism: Rhaphigaster nebulosa (assembly GCA_948150685.1). NCBI lineage: Eukaryota > Metazoa > Arthropoda > Insecta > Hemiptera > Pentatomidae > Rhaphigaster > Rhaphigaster nebulosa. The sequence goes on along the minus strand of OX411306.1, from coordinate 119,898,591 downwards.
ATAAAATTTCTCTTAATATCGCTCTTGTGGAACATATAGGCCCCTTTATCCTCATCCAAATTGCTTTTCGTTTTTTTCATCGCTCCTTTTTTTCATTTTAATTATATTATATTTTCATTTTTCCCGGTTTATTAGTATTTCTCTTCCAGAAACGGTTTCGGGTGACTGTATCTCGTAGGGATTGTCTTTTGAAACGAGGAAAAATTACAAAGTAAATAATAATTACAAACCATTAGTTTTTTTAAATTATATTCCGTAGCCTATCCTCTTAGCGAAGTACGATAAATTTTAACCTTGGAATGGGGTGTCACTAACTTTGTATAAAACTGTTTATATCCCCAAGTATAATGGCTGTTTCAGAAATAGAATCACACTTCTCTATGGTGGCAGGACATTGAGGCAGCCATTAAAACTAGTTGTAGGAGAAATCCATCCTATGCGAGGAAATGATATATTAACTATTATTAAAATTATATATGATATATAATATAATAATAATATAATATCATATATCATTTTCCGTATAACATGGATGAAGAAAAATTAGAAGTTATTTATTTAAAAAAATTACTAGGAATTTAAAAAAAATTGAATGTTCTAGCCTTTGCCTATCGATAATTATAATTCTTTATTAAATATCTATAATTTACACCCAACAATTTGAATATTAATACAATGAAAAAATCAAATTAAGAAAACATTTTGTTAAATACATTAAATACAGTTAGTTGTACTAAGAAAGTATAATTTCTGTTTCACTCCGTTTTATCTATAAATTGAAAATATTCTGTTCAGGAATTTCATCTGAGGTTCAGTTTATTGATTTATCTTCCATTTATATTCACTTCATGAAAAGTATTTCTAGATAGGTTGAAAAAAAAAAAAAAAAAAATTTAAGCGTTTAAGTTTTGCATAAGCTTTAAAATTAGACGTAAAGAATCTCTTCTTCAAGAGATTCTTTATGATTGAAAAAAAGTTTTAATTAGCTGAAATTTTTTTTCAGGTATTCCTTAATTAGCTAAAAATCATTGATTGATATTTTGTAGAATTCGTTGCCGTTTTTCAAAATTTCAATGCATGATAACAAAAAAAAAAAATTGAGTCAACATTTAGTTTAGGAAGCATGTGCGTATCATAGATGATTGTTTTTTTTGTTTTTTTTAATGCAAATAATTATTTTTATTGTACCTATATTAAATGGTAAATTTCAAGTTTGCAGGTGTGAGCTGGGCAGATGGCCCTTGGAGTGACTAATGAATCGAATTAAGCGCCGTAATCTCTCTTGGCATGTCATCAGCTTACTTTATGATTGTGGATTTATCTTCCTCTTAAATGGGAAAAAAACAAAAGGAACCAAAAACACATAGCCTTGAGATATGACTTTTTCCTCTAATGGATTTTTTTTTTTGTCTCATGGTCCCGTCTTTCTTTTTTTTTTTTTTTTTCGTGTGTGTGTGTTTCAGGAGCACGACACATGGTAATATATTCTGTCTTCTCTCTCTTTTTTTTAATAGTTCTCCCGTTGTCTTTTAATGGGGATTTGAGGGTTACAAAATGTTTAATAGTCCTTTAACTCCAGTTTTATTGAATGAAGAAAGTGATATAATTTAATTGTAATGAATAATCCTTTGATTATTTTCTAAGAAAATAAACATATCAGCCAATTTAAAATCTAATAAGTAGTCGCGCCACTTTAGTGCTTACTGTAATTTATGATTTTTTTTTTTATTAAGTGTTTTACACAAATAAAAAAATCATTCAGAATAAATTACATGTATATATATATATATATATATATATATATATATATATATATATATATATATATATATATATATATATATATTTAAACAAGTAAACCCAATCGTATAGCATCGTAGTAAAAATAATTATAAAGACGACAAAAATTAAATTATTATAATGCATTTCTTCAGTTTTACTTCTGTCATGTAAAATTTTTAACTAGCAAATTCACTGCTTGGCAATATTTTTGACAGTTGTGAATACAAAAATAAAAATAAAATATTATCCACAATGCAATTTATTCCTGTGTTAGGCAAACCATAGATTTTTATTAATTTGTTTTGTATATAATATATAATGTTGTGTTTTTATTTCATTTTGGTTGTCTACTGCATTGCGACGTATCATTTATTTGTTTCTGTTTTCCTTTCAAAGTGATCGTTTATTTGTTGGTATTGCACATTCCAAACATTTGTATGTTATGTACGTTAGACTACATTATTTATAATAACCAGATCTTTACTGAGTTAACATAAGTTTAAATTGAATATAAACTGTATTATAAATAACAAGACATGTTTTACAAACTTAAAAACAAAAACATGAAATATTTCTAATAAGATACGTATCATATTATTACTCGTTATAAATTTAGTAATGCCAATCACATATCAGTAAAAAATAGTACAATTAGTAACAATTAGTACAGATATATCATAGATAAAATAGGCAAGAGTACCAAAATCAATATTTAGCCTTTGCTACGCCATAATATATAAAGCAAAATAGGCCTATCAAAACAATTTAAAAAATAATTAAAAGTTATTAGTACAGTAATGTCACTAGATTCAGTATAAACTGAGGGAACTAATAAAAAAAATCATATGCGGATAGCAATAATTTATAATAAATTTCGTGAAGCGATTTATGTAAGAAAAGTCAAAATGGATATTTATAATTACATATCCTGTGTTATCCCCACTAAGCTTTTTATTAAATCTCTTTCTAGAACAAACGTGATGAATTATATATTCAAATATAAGTTTTCTATGCATCATGTTTATATGTTTGTAATTTGCGTTCAACTTATTGTTTAACATGCATTTCACTTTGAGGTATCCCATCGAGGCGCTATAAAAGGAAAAGCCGTTGGCGAAACTCGCGAAGGCAAAAGTAAAAGATAGCAATAAATGGCGGAGTAAAGAAGAAGCTACAATAGGCTATAGCTGTAATAAAAGAGGTTTTATTGGCCAGAAGGAATAAAAACGGCTCCGCCTACGAGAATTAGTCCTAACCGCCCCACGTAGTAGCTTAATTCTTTGCCCCTCTTTCTTTTGCTTATTTTTATTTTATTTTGTTGTGTGTTTTTTATCCAGTTTTATTAGACCAGAATAAAGACTGTTTTCTCGGATACACGCATTGTTAGCTTTTGGAGGATAGCTAAAATGGATATAAATTAACTGAGTCCCTTTGAATCTTTTAACCTTCTAATTCAGTTTTTTTGTAAATGGAAAATAAACTATGTTTTAAGAAGATTTTTAAAACAGAAACTTGAAAGCAGTTTAAAAGCAATGTATTTTATTTTCGAAACCTAATTTGAGCCAACGAGATTTCTGGAAAACAAATCAACACAGCTTAGGCAACAAACAGAAAATTTTATTTGCTATTTATAAATATCTTAAGGAGGTGTCAATCAAATTAAAAGTCTTTTTAGTATGGGTTTTCCTTCACTAAAGTCATCGTACAATGGATACCACTTTACACCTCCCTATCCGCCATGTAAGATTTTCTGTCAAATTTCTCGTGGAGTAAAAACGGTTCTTAATTTACAAATTTCGTCGATTAATCGTATGGAAAACATATGATTTCGCATTTACTTTGTGGCATTTAAAATGTTGTATATAAAAATCGTAACCAATTTTAACAAATCTATGAATAGTTTATTGGTACATTTCTTTGGCCGTGAATTTTAATATACGAAATACGACCTGCAAAAGATCGTAAGTGATTCCGAAATTAACCGGAAGATAGAGGTTTTGTAAATAGACTGTAGATACTTTATGTATTAATTATACTCTTTTCATTACCACAGTTTTTATATATTCTTTTTCTATTGTAACCCTATCTTTATTTCTAATCTCTTGTATTTATGGAGGGTTAATGGTTTATATAATTGGTTCAAATTTTGAATCACTGACATCGATCAAGACGTCTTTTATTTTATATTTTTGTTTTAAGCATAGTCTTCTTATTTTATCACCGTAATTTAAAAAACCTAAATTTATGTGAATTGTACCACAGGTTTGTGCGTTAAATTTCAACTAGATTTCACTATTTTCAGCGCTCTTAAAATATTTGTATAAGGTATTTAATTAAATGGTGCCTTAAACGAAATAAGGAAAGTTTCGTCTCTGTTAATTAGTTTTAACACTGTTTCACTCCTCAGTTTGTAATTTCTAACCATATTTTCCTCGGAAAAATTAAAATATAGAATTTATTCAAAATTCTTGAAATGTTTCAGTTTCTCGCGAAAGATTTCATAAGCTATATTACACTAATGTTTTATGGCTCCTATTAGATCCTAGTAGAGGATAGAAGAAATATCAGATCTCTAATCACCATAACTACCTTAAGTGGAATTGAAACCTTTTGGTAAGCCATATTTTTAATAGGATCTAGCCCGGAGCCAATCGGTCAAATCAATAGCAGTCAAGACTTGCGGTTGAACAAAATAACAGTTTAAAAATTACCGACTGCCAAATTTTGTCGTCGTCTCCTGTTTATCTCGTTCTTTTAAACTTCTCTATCCTTTTCGTTGAAACTAAAGAATATGTTGCGGTGAGTTCAAAGTCGAGAAGAAATAAATATTCGATGGTAGAGTTATGGTTAGTCAAATTGTAATCCATTTCATGATCTAAACCGGAGTAATTCAAAATCAATCATTTGTTGCCTGGCAAAGAACCTGAACCGAATTGTGGTATAATGCTTCCATTATATTCCTCATTTTCTTCAAAGTAGCCTTTTTTTTTTTTTGTATTTATCGACTGGCATTTAATATTTAAAATATGAAGGTAGGGCTCGAAGTAAATTTATAAATTATTACTGGATATATAGAAAGTTTTGAAAAGCAAAGAAGGATTGGCAAAAGGGGAGAGAGCTTAAAATCCAATGACATGGGCAATTGATTGAAGAGTTGTTGATAAGCGAGCGCCTTGAGGCCGTAGCGGCTAATTGGGAACCAACTCAACACACAGTTGAGGATCTTCTTCCTCTGTACCGTTTGTTTTCTACTTGTTAGCCCCAAAATAAACTTTGTTTCACTTTTTTTTTTTTTTTTTATTAAGCATTTATTTGCTTTCCGGTCAGCGGTTTGTACAGCGTATACCATCCCGTCTAAAAGATTAATTTTGTTTGCTCGGCCGGTTTAATCCAGACTAGCTGTTCGGATTATAAATATTTCTTTGAGATTATTTATAGTAATTAAAATAATGAATATTGTCATACGCCTCGATGAATTATAGATTAAATCAATTACATTATTCGATTAAAAAGATAATTATTTATTTTTCATTTAGAAACTTCTTTTATTGGTCTCTGGCTATGCAAGCAAAAAATAATAGACAGAAAAATTGACCACCCATCCAAGAGCCCAAAGAAGATATAAACGAGTGAGTACATTTTATGCGATCATCGAAATAAATTTTTGACTTGATTTAAAAAATATCTTTCCTGTAAGTCGACTCCCACCATGGTTATATGTACGACAAGCGGAAACCATTCGAAACTTTCTCAGATATGATAAATAGTTGATAGTTAATGCTTGTTTTAGTTCTAATAAGATTTTTTAACCGCTTGAAAACTCTTTTCCAGGAACATTAGGCTTTGTAAATTAAAAAAATAAGAAAAATTATCTCAATTTTAGTTATAACTTCACCAAGGCATGAAGACCCACATTCGGATCTGAATATTTTTGATCCAAAAGTTCCAGTACTGTTGGTACCGAATAATTTCTAAAAATAATAAAGTTTGTAGTAAGAAATTTGTTGTAAGTTGTAAGAAAACTTTGTTATAAGAAATTTATATTATATTATAAATTTATATCATAATTATTAATAAACAAATATTTTTAATGAAACTCTTCATTTTTTTTCTTTTAATCGTTTAAATTGCCACGAAATCCTATTCGTTATTGACGATATAATCCCTTGATACTCTCAGAAGAATCTGTGAAAGTCATTGAGGGATCCAGCTTACCGCAAAGGATATTGACATCCTACCTCTGTGACAGATATAAAGAACGAGATATCTTCACACTTGACGAAATCAGAAATGACAAGATCGTAGTTGAGTGCCTACTGGGAGTTGGTGGTCCAACCTGTAGGTATTTCTTAAACTTTCGAGGAAACATTTTTGAATATCTCATTTATACTTTGGCTATTATTTATAAGAGGAAAGATTACGTTGTAGATTTTAATACCGTGCTATGTTTTCTTCTTTTTTTTATTTTATAATTTAATATAACAGGTCTTTTTCCGTGAAATTTATAAGACTTGCCTTAAGTTTTTATGTTATATTTACTTGGTTAATCTTCTTAAACTTCAACGCTATTAAACTTCCTTCATTATTTTTATAGGTTATCAAAAAGTTTTAATTAGAGATGAAATAAATTTTGGTTCCCTAAGAAGCAATTTCTTCCAGAGCGATTGTTACAAGTCAGCAGCCCATCTTAAATAAAACTTGCTAATGATTACAAATAGTTGTGTTCAATTTATTTCTGCCGTCTTGGTGGATTTTGAAATTTGATGTTGCAATATAGCCTTATCATTTGATTATATATTTTTAAATTTTTTTTTTTTTAATGACTGCTTTCTAGCAATGAAAAGGGAATAATGCAGGTTGAACAAATTGTGACGTTGCAAACTCTCACCCTTCTACCTTTAGCACTACTCAAGGGGATATATTGGCGGTTTGAAGGCTGAGCTGTACAGCCGTCGAAGTGCGGCTACACGGCGAAAATGCTTATCCGCCTAATTTCGTGTTCGCTACTAAATTGTTCATTTTTTCTAAACCATTCAAATGACTGACCTCCAATGGTAAAAAATATGAAAACTTAATTAGACAATGAGACATTGGGTTTGTTGTAAAGCTATTCCAAAACTATTATCTAGCTCAGAGAAAATTTCGAAAGAAACATGTATATAATAAACCACAATCCATTTTAAAGGAATTTAATTATGATTTTTTTGTAGTTTCGTCATCACTTTTTTTCCTTCAGAGATTTTTGTTTGCTTTCTTAGTTCCTTCAAGTTATCTGGAAGGCTTATTCTTTTCCATACAGGTCTGGTCAAGTTCATCCTATAAATATTCTGCAATTATGTCTAGAGCACAATAATATGCAGTAAAACCTGCAATAATATGCACCTATAAACCTGAAGGAATATGAACGATAAATCTCAGAAATGTGCGAAAATCAACAAAATGCTATAATAATTGTCTAAACTGCTTTGATAAACAATTATAATTATAATTAATAATATAAATAAGAAAAAACATAGGTAATTTGAAATACAAATTTTAACACAGAATTGTTTTGTAGCTAAATAATTAAAAAAAAATTAAAATAATTGTAAAATTCATTTTTTCACCTTCATTCTTTTTCGCAAATTGAGGTTTTATAATAAGGGAATATCAGATGCAACCAATGCAAAATAAAGTATGTACTTGATTGAAATGTCTAGATTTGAACAAGTTCGGGGAGCTTTTCAATGTTAGAAAGTTCCAGGAAGCATTCACATAATCGTTCAGTAAACAATAAATTATTGTTACATTTTCAAATAAGATAAGAACTCAAATTAGAGTATAAAATTTCAAGAATAGTTCATACAAATACCTGTATTTATTTGTCAACTAGCACGATTTGAAAATATCTTTCACATGGCACATTTTTATCAGGAAAAAAAAACAACTCTTCCTGTTGAATTTAAAGGATTCCAGCTGTTTAACATGGAACTAAATGATGCTACTGCTTTAGGCATTTTGGTTTATATAAGACAATTAAAACGTAGGTAATTAAAACTAATATATACAACGGAATCAACACACTATCTGACAGAATAGAATATGAAATTCCAATGGAGAAGGATAAGATAATGTTTTTTGCTTTGTTTAAGAAAGTACTAGGAAGAAGAAATAAGAAAACTTATTAAAATTACGATGCTAAGCGTTATTTTCTATGAATACCTTACTGTACATATTTAATTTTTTTTGGTTTAGAAATGCTAATAATTTTTCTGCGAGCTTTTGTCTTTATTATGATTATGATCGTAGATTATTTTTATTCATGGTAGATACGTTTTATCTATCTTATGATTGATACGTTCAATAAAAATTAAAAAGCAAACCATTTATACCGCATTGAACGTGTATCAGAAAATAGATGAACTATTTATTTTCTATTTTATTTGGGAGACAAATTATTTTAAAAAAAATATGTTTGGACAAATATGCAGTAGCCCATCAAGATATGCAGAAATATGCACAATAAAATTTAATATATCTACGCCTAATATATTGATTTGTAAAGATATTCGATCATTTTGGTTGAAAAGCGTATCAGGAAAAATATGCATTTGCATACTAATCATGTCTTTTTACTTATCATCACTATGTTAGGAGATGAAGAAGGCTCAGACGATCGTATCGTAATATAGACACCATTTTTGCTATGTGTAGCAGGATTTATCTTGGATTATGGAAATTATTAGATTTTTTACGGGGTCACCCAAACGTTTAAGAATGAACTACAATCCGCAAATTGAGATGTCGACTTGAACTTCAAAAATTGAAATAAAATAAAATGGAGAAGTTGAATAAATGCGGAAACCTTGGAAAAAATAAACAAAAAAATATTGAAATTATATTCTCAACGCCTTATGGCTCTGTTGGATAAAAACTTAAGAAGATGTTCGCGGAAGGTACTGAAATGAAAGGTAAAAATGAACTGCGAAATGATGTTCCCTTATAACAATATTATGTAACTATTGAATTGAATTCCTTTTCCGGAAATTATAGAAATACGTATTTACATTATTCTGTTTTATATTTTTTGTTGAACAATCGTTATGTAATATATTATCAAATTATAAACCTATTTCTTACATTTTTTGCGGTTTAATTACATTATTTAATTAGAGAAAGATACTGTTTTTCTTTGGCTAAATTCGTATCTAAATCTTTTGACTTTTAATATTCAAATTTATTAGAGATTGCATTTTTGCACTCAACGATTATGATAGTACTTTAGATGGATTGCTCTCTTGACTCTTTTAATTTTTTTAACTAATGATAGCATAAATATACTAATTGTTATACTGTCAGTTTTATTATAAGAGCGCAAAAAACTGGCTGTTTTTTTATATAGCTGACAGCCGCAAGTCTGTAAGCTGTCTCCACCAAAACTGCTTGTTTTGCCTTTCTTGCTTTTAGTCTATCATCGTTGTAATAATGTTTAATGTACGATTTGTATTAATGATTTGTATGTATGATTTGTATTAATGATTTCATGAATCGATATATATCACATAATTCAATTTTATTACTGTTTTTCAATTCAATTGTTGCCCCACGTAAAGCATTTTATTAATATAATTCTATACAAATTTTATTTTAAAAATACACAATAAACATTGTTACGTTTGGCCATTTTTAACTTTTTCATTCGTTTACATGATCAAAAGACTACCATTTTATGTTTTATAAAAAACATTTTTTTTTTTCGGAAAAACATACTATTTGACTATACACGCCAATTTGCTGAATACGTTTCTAAACAATTCAGAAACATAATATTTATTAAAGCACAATTAAACATTAAGATTACATTATATCTAGGCAAATTAATATGTTCTTTGTATATTGCACTAAAAATATTTTAGGATATAATTAAATAAAATTACCGTTTTCAAGTTTTATTACCGTTTAATAAAATTATCCTTTTCCCTTTATTATTTCATTATTAATCAAAACTTTTAACGATGAAATTGCTGTTATATATGATATTTAATTTATTCAATAATTTTAATCTTGATCGCCATCAACAACAATTTTATCAAATTAATCAATTTAGGTTAAAAGACAATATACTATTTTAATCCCACACATATTGATTAATAAAAACTTTATTTTATAATCGTGTTATTTTGTTTATTGTAATGTCTAAAATTAATGTTTGATTGTGTTTTAATAAATATTATGTTTTTGAATTTTTAAGAAATGTTATCACCACTACACTATTTTTAGTAATACCTTTCTTTCGGAAGAAAAATTTAAAAAAGCTTTTAATGTTAAATAAATGCCTAATAGAGGTCCTTTATTTTAATCTATGATTATCAGTTATAAATATTTAATTTAGTTCTTATACAACGAGAAAATGTGCAAATAAATAATAAATTTAATTAGGGAATGTCATTGCTATTGTCATCAAAATCTTTGGTTTCATTGTACTATGTAAGTTTTTAGTTTTGGCAATACTATAGACTTGCATTGCTTTTTGAGGTAAATTGCTACAATATTATCAAGTGTTAGCAGTTTTTATCATTTTCAGATTTTTAATTTTCTCATCACTAACGGAATAATTTGAATGAAGGAAGTCCCAGCGAGATAATTTCTAAAAGAATGGATCTAAATTATAAAATTGGAAGAATTCCGGATCCTTAAACGTCAGTATTGGACAGCTGCTGGTGCCGCTTGATGCCCTCTCGGTGCTACGTGATCTGACTTGGACTACTCCTTATGAAGAGGCCTACGGACCGAGATCATTCTAAGGGAGATTTTACGTTCAATCGTTTCATATCAGGATATCGGATTGATCTGTTGAAGCCTGGGTGTGTGGAGTTTGGACTGGGCTTCGAGGCTATGCAAAAATCGTATGGGTAATATTTTTTAAACTGACATTTGTTATGTGCCCTTGGTCAGATCATTAATTTTAAGTTTTAATGAGCATCAAAGAAAATTTTGCAGATTTATTTGTATTAATTGAATATCCACCAACCAATATTAGGCATAAGGAAACGAAAATTTGTCATGAAAAAATATTTAAGAGGACTTCCCAAATTTAATTAATGAAGTAGATAAAGACGACGTTAGCATTTTCAGAATATTCAATCATTGATAGGGGAAAATTTTAAAAATGTGAATATTGGTTGGTAATTAATTAGTTTTTTGGGATATTTGTCTCTATTTGGTGATTTTTTTTTTAGATTGTTGATGTGAGATGTACTGTAAATGGTCTGATTTTATCTTTTTCTGTCCGGATGATTCCTGATTCGGCAATGCATTGACTTTATTTTTGTTTTTTTATATCTTCCAATGGTATTCTAACAATATTTTTGTCTATTTTTTTTTTTTTTTTTTTTTTTGGTAGTTTCATGAAGTAAAAATTTCTTCCGGAATCTTATTTTTTGTTTCTAGATTGTTTTTCTTATTATTTTTTCGACAGTTAAGGGGAAACGCTGAAAAAATAATATAAAAAACCTTTAAATAAAATCTAAGATTCAGGAAGAAATTTTTGCTTCATAAAACTGTCTACTATTAAATTAATAATAATTCTTCGATAAAAAATAATATACATTTTTTTTTCTCTTTTCGAGATTTTGTCCCTAAATTACTTTATTAGTGGATTATGTAAATTAGGAGGTGGCTTATCAAGGGTATCTAACTATGACATCTATTTCAGCCTAGAATTAGAGAACAACGAAGGACAGTCATGAAGAAGAACTCTTTAATTGTTGCTTACATCCTCTATTTTATTTTAGCTTATTTAGGAAATTATACTTTAAAAATATGTTCAAAATAATAAAAAGGCGATAGTAAAATCAAAATCAGCAAAATTAGGCTTACGGCAGTTCACCTCTGACGTGATAAATTATTAAGAATTAATTAATGTTATATATCTATATATTTTCGGAATGTTTTACAAGAATTATAGAAACAGTATTATAGATGGTAGACTTGATAATGGACAGATTGTCCGCTACGTAGTCCTTTCTAAGAGAATCAAATTATAAAGTTTGAAGGGTTTTACCTACTGTCCTCCTAAAAATCAAATAACTACCTTAACCAAACATATTCTTTTATCACCCTTTTAAGATTCTCATATTAAGGTTGTCTATTTTCATCCTTTTAACAGTTTGTTATTTGCACACATGTAAATTCAGATATGTTTTGATCACCTGAATGTAACTGAATGTTCATTGCTAAGATTATATTGTATTCGGTCAAATAGTCATGTAATTGGGTTTATATTTTGGACAAACCTCTTATATACCGATCACTTCTTGTAATTATTATATTTATGAAACCATTGTCGACAACTAACCTTCCCACTTCCCAGCCCTCGTGAGAGGCTATATAAGAGACAATGGTAAAGCTCAAGCTGTCTAACAGGGAACTATTATTGTGGCATAGAAGCCAGGGCTTGACAGGAAGGATGTGGATATCGGAGAAGAGAAAAGCGTTTTTTTTTTTCCGGAGCGGGCAAACGTTGAGGTCGTATTGTCGTTAAGAAAGGGCCCTGTTTGAATGGGGCTGGGATTCCGCCCCATTGTCCACAGGAGCCCTTGGCGATGGATGTGGTTAAAGGTTAGCCCGCTGTTGCTCCACATCATTAGATCTAGATGTTGACGGCCTTCTTGCGGCTTAGGTTTTCTTTAAGGAGCTCTCTCTGCTTTGGTGTATATACTCTCTGTTTCGGGGGTATTTAAATAGTTGGTAGTTCTTAAAATGGTCAGTTTTTCTAATAGTTCTTTTTCTAGTCCGTCTGCTTTCTTAAAACTCCTTAATTGATTGAAAAAATAATAATAAGAAAATCTAAATGAAGCGCGGCTTAGTGATCTCGGAAACTGAAAGTTTCATTTTGAAAAAAAAAAAAACTGGTAATCGATGAGCATTGTATAGAATCTTATTTAAATGAAACGTATATATATATATATATATATATATATATATATATATATATATATATATATATTATATTATTATATATATATATATATTTATTTGTATTCATCTATTATGTTACATCTATTTTCTGAAAAAGGAAAAAAAAAAAAATTCCAATTGCAAATTCTTATCCAATAACATTGACATGGATTTAAATTGCAACTTCGGTGGCTTATCCATAATAGCTAGTAAAATTCGAAGAAAACAAATATTAAGGAAATTCTGTAGTTTAACAATACCAGTAGAGGAATGTTTAAACAAATAAAATAACTTTTATGTTTGTTGAAGTAATTTGCTTACAAAAATCAATTTAAATTATGTAATTATTTTCAAAACTAAAATTTACTGCTACTTTCTTCACTTCATACAACAAATAAATGATAATAATAATTTGCAATAGGAATATAATTCATATATGTTTTAATTTTATCATATAGTAATGTATCAGTACAGAATTTTTTAAGGTGAGAAACCCTTTTTTTTTTAAATAAATTTTATGCAAAGTAAATAAAAACAATTAGTTCTTATTTTTCAATAATTTTGAAAGGAAGTTTGGCATGATATTCCAACTTTAGAAAAACAAACAATATTTGCCACTGTTAATAAAAGATCATAATAAGTTTATTTACAATAAAGCTGTTGTTTTTTTTTTCAACATTTGTGTTGAATGCAAATAAATGTGGTAACCACTTACAATGATGTTTATATTCAAATATATTTTATATCCGATTTCACATTTAATAAAATAAAGATCAATATGTATATTTTTTGTTTTAGGTAAGATTTCGTTTACCATTGAAGAGAAATATTTCATTTACCGTTGAAGAGAAATTGGAATAGGAGAGGGAGTAAGTTTTTATCAATTACTATTATGCTTTTATTTTTTTTTTAAATATTATTATGTTTATATTTATATTTTTTATCAATTATTATTTATGTTGGGTTGATACCATCTACTATCGATATCTAGTATAATAAAATTAAAAAAAAAATTGTCCTCCATTAATCTAAACAAGTAGTACAAGTTTAATACAGTAGGCGCTAGGGTCCAACCAGCTTGGCTCGTTTTCGTTTATAATCCTGCTCCTGGATTTGTTTGTTCTTCATTAACTCAACTTTATTGAACCGGGAGAATTTCAGGAACTTAACAATTAGCCTTACAGCCTAAGCTACTGCATATTAAACGAGTTTACAATCGATGTGAAATGTGCTATTATGCATCGATATTATATCATCATTGTGATTAAAATGTTTCTTATTTTTTTAGTTAGATACCATTTTCAAGAATCTCGTAAAGATTGTCTCAAAACGTAAAAAAAAAATAAAATCTCCAGAACTAGGAAAATAGATTCGATAGAAATTCCTTTTTTGATGAAAATGTTTTTTTGATGAAAAAATAATAATTTATTAATAGATTTGCATAAGAGAAATACAATAATTGCCTAAATGTGGTAAGGAAAAAACAAAAATAAATAATGTTTTAAAATTTGTATTAAATACTTGGAATGTTAATGAATATTTTAGCAGAATTCTGTAGGATTTAAACAAAACTAAATTCATTGTTAAAATAAAGAATTAAAACACTCACACACACATACATTATTAAAATGAATCATCACTTGAGTTGAGTTCGCTGGGTGGATCAATTTTGTTTATTTATTTATTTATTTTTTCATGCGAAGACCTTAGATTATCAATCAATTAATCCTTATAAATTAATAAACAGGACAGAAATAATAAATAATTTTCCTGAATTACAATTGTTTTTAGCAATTAGTGAGGAATTTGATCTATCTATGTTTCTTAATTAAGTCTTTCATTAACATGATTAACTAATGTTTCAAACCAAGTAGACTAGTAGGGTTAAATAATCTCAGTTTTTAATGTTGATATTTTAAAACAAGTTGCAATAAATCATCTAAGATGATCCTGATGCTGAACACTTTTAATTTCAACTAAAAGATAACTTCCTAATCTTTTAATTACGTTAGCTCTAGTTTTTAGTCTTAATCTATCATCTCAGCGAAGTTAGGTAGCTAAATTCTAATAAATTACGAAGTTTTTAATTTTTAACTTCCAGTGTGTAAGCCATCGAAGATCAGGAGGAATCCGCGTTAAATCTGCATTCAGATGCTTGAAGGTTGTATGCTGGATTGGGAATAATGCAAGATAAAAGATATAAAGAAACTAGTCAGCTTAATACAAAAATCTATTTGGTATATAATAAAAATTCATAATAAATTTTAAATTATTGACAAATAAATATAACAATGGATTTGGTTTTAAATGGAAGTTCAAAACCAAAGAACCAATATTTTGTTTGTTAGTATTCAAATATGATTGTTAAAGGAGATAATTACTGTTTAAAAAAAATAATCTACGCTACGAATAAGGAATAAATATATAAATCTATTCCTACAATGTTATACAAAATAACTGTCTATATCGAAGCCACTGCTTTTTCATCCATCGAAGAAAATTATCGGATTAAGTGGGTGATTAGATTAATAAGGATCGAACGAGAGAAATGGAAAGACAACTTTTTTAGAGTCATTGCAACACTTAAGTTCGACCTTAAGAACTTAAGCTACTTAAATCAACATCTTATTATAGGGTATTGCTGAAAGCAGAGCAAGAAGTAAAAATCGAGAAATTGTTAAGAAAATTATTTCAGACACTATTAGAAGATATTTTTAACAAGATGCTAATTTATTCCCGCTGCACAGTGGTCAGAATAGCATAATTAGCGCGACAAAATAGGTTTTTTTTAAATTCTCATTTCAAGATAAGATTAGTTGTTATTTATGTCAATAAATATCAGTAATATAAATATCAGTATATAAATACATAGCAGTCATGCTATGTACCTAAATACGACTCTGGAAGGATTAACTGAAATGTTTACATTTTCTTGGCAGGCGAGCAGTTTAAATTCCAGTTAAATCAGTGGTTTTCTCTCGTCAAGAAAAAGGTTCCTGTGCTTCAATTTTTATTTAACTATTTCCTATTATGCCAGTTCCCCAGGAACGTAAGTAAAACGAATCTATAGTGTAAGCAATAAAAATTAATATTAACGATTAATATTGTCTCAGTTCATTGTCACTTATAGACATTTGAATAAACAGAGTAGTCAACTTAGAATAGATAACATTCTGAAAGTCATAGATAAAATCGCACGCAATTGCACTCTTTTAATTTCGTATTTTTTATTTAAATAACATTGTGATGTTACTGTAAAAAAAACTGAAACCTTAACTCGTCTAGATAAAACACTGTTTTTTTTTTGTTTTTTTATTTACAAGGAATGTAGCGATGTCGTGAAATAATGGACCTCCCAATGCATGAAATTCAAGGTCAGAAGGAGAGATGAAGTGGTTAAAATTATGAAGGCCTATTATCGAGTACTTCGAGGACAATATCAGCGGCTAAACGTTTCCCAGAGACATTCAGTTTAGTTATGGTGCAAAAAGCTAGTTCATTGGAAGATGTGCTACTTACTAATTTAGTACATCTGCATAGTTTAGCTCGGTTAGCTACATTCACTGGACACTTTAAAAGGAAAGCCCTACCTTTCCGATAGCACTAAATTTTGACATAAAATTTATATGAAAGTCCTTTTTTAACCAATACTCATTTTGATCAACGCTACCAACGTTTTTTTTAATATTTTAACAACATTTGTTAACTAGATGTTTCTTCCTCCTTAGTGGTCGCCAAGAATCGTTTTGCACTGCATCTCTCCTGAGGGCCTTGAATTTCAGCCATTGTGAAAAAGATGTCCATGTTTTTTACCATACAGCTACTTCCTTATAAAGAAAAAAAACAGTGTTTTATCAAGATGTTTTAAGGTTTTAGTTTTTTTATGGCAATATCATAACGTTATTAACAATCAAAAAAATACAATATTAAAAGCGTGCAATTGCGTGCGATGTTTTCTATGGCTTTCAGAATGTTTTTTTATTTTTTTTATTAAGAAACTCTGTTTATTCAAAATATGCATACATATATTGAGTATGATTAAAAAAGCTACTATGAAGAATGATTTCCTTAGTCACATAAGCTAAATCTGCGGTAACATAGGGCAGAGGGAGGTGAAGTGGGCAGCACCGCAGGCAGCAAGGCATGGAAACGGGAGACGGTGTCAGGGGTCGAATTGCAAGATAAAAGGATAACGACTGGATAAGGCTCATTAAGGGAGTTAGTAATGGATATCCTCCTTTCTAACCTCTCTCAGGGCTTCTCTCCATTTATCGACGAATATTTCATTTTTATAGTAACAAATTAATTAGTAAAATATAATTGATAAATTGTACGACAATGATAAAGGATATTTGCTCGTTATTTTATATTATTTGTTATCGTTATTTCTGGCGGTTGACGTGTATTTTTTAACTCTTATTTAAGAACATAATTTTCTGAAAAAGGTGAATCTTTGTGTAAAATAAGTCATGCTTATGTGTATGGGCTCCCGGACTGTAATTATTCTATGCTAAATAGGAATAATGCATAGTAACGAAGAGAAAAAAAAAATTATATATATTTATAATTCCTAGCTCAAAATCCGATGTTTATTGTCCCTAACAACATTTTAATAAATAAAAAATATGTAGTTCATATGTTTAGGCAAAATAATAAAAATAAATTTTGGCATATTTAAATATGGTAACCTGCTCTCGTCTTCAGCTGGGATGCCACTCCGAAAAATCCAACTGGCGTAGAATATATAACTGTATATTGAAAGCTCGGGAGTTTTCATTTTGGATACAGTACTGATTAACAAACCTTAGGGCACTAGTTTTTTTTCCGTAAATTTTTTTTTTAGACTTTTAATTTCAGGAAGATAGTAAATTAAAGGTTGAAATATGTTGGAGAAGCCTTTTCTAGAAATGCTAAAAGTTTTAATCAGAAGTCGCATTCGTATGGTATTATATCGGTTTTCAATTAAAATCATTAAGGTTTATTGAAAGCATTTATTTCTTGTCAAAAGCAATTATTTAATTTAAAACGGTCATAAATGGAGGTATATCCTCGTATAAAGTTTTAATTAAGCTCATGATTATTAAAATACAGAAGATCATAAACAAAAATTACACAGCAGTTGTTAGATATTAGTATAAGTAACAATCATGAGATTTTGCGAAGCCGAAGGTTCTATCCCGGTATTACCAGAGAGGTGATAATTGCTTCTATTACAACCTCCCTGAGTATTACCGACAATCGTTGTCTACATAATCCCCTCTACCGACCCCTTCAAAACCTAAATCTACATCATACCTAACACAAACTCCCATCTACGTCTCGGTCCACTCCTCGCAAGTTTACCCAGTGGTGAAGCCCTGATTACCTTCTTATTGATTTTTTTCTTATTTAGACTTACACTTTAATTCGCCTATGTTAGGTATGAAGATTTGATTACTTTAATGATGTCAACTGAGTTTAATGTATTCTGACCATCAAATTATATCACCTGTGTCATAAATAAGTTGTTAGAACTGCTATTATTACTTAGCATAATAATTTCAATACATAGCAAAGGAAAAATAAGAAAAAGAGCACTGAAGTAGCATTTCACCCTGTATCAAGCCATTGCGAACTCTGATTGAAGTATTTGCTGATTGATAATGGGTCAGAAATGCAGCTGACTCATCTACTGAAATCCGACAAAATCCGTTGAAATAGTTTCAAAAGGATTTATAAAGTCTAAAATACTTGTAGCTACATCAGAGGAAATACTGGAAGACCGCAAACTCCTGACACTGCTTCATGGACAATCAGTCAGTGAATTTCTCCTCATGCTTTCAAGAAGATACGAATGCTTTACACCTCGTAAAAAGTTCGGTTTTCAATATCGGATATCGAGAAGGCATTTGTTGATTCCGACAACAATTATTCAGCAACAGTGAAGTTGCATTGAGCTGGCCGAAAATGAATGACAGTTTTGTGAGATTATAATAAATAAATAAAAAAAAAAGTACAGGGACAATTGCTACAAGTGTGTTGACAAAATTTCGAAAGTCTAAGTTTCTCACATAGGCAGATGTATATAACCTGCTCATGCTTAGAAAAAACCTACTGTTTAATTCGTGTACGCACCAGACGGAAAAACAAAAAATATTGTGAACATGAAAGCACTTCGATAAATAAAATTAAAACATGAACATTTTCTTTATTTAACAAGGAATTCAAACGAATGTCGGATACTCATACTAAACATGATTTTCTTAAACATTTTATTAGAAATTTGTTACCTTCACGAAGGCCACACTATTTAGGATTTTACATTTTATTTTTTAATTTATTTTAGTTCATTGTTTTTCTTATAGCACTTGAGTTCTGATGATAGAGCACGTAATTTAGATAATCTTGACTCATTCCAAACAAGGCTGGAAAACTGACAAAGTATATTTATATCCAGTTTTACCGATACTAACTCAGCCTTTTGTCAAACATGAGACGTCGATTGTTTTCGTGGTAAAAACCCTTATCTTCTAATTAGATATCAAATCGCTGTGCATACAGTTACCCAACGCTGTTCTCACGGCAGCCATTATATTCCTTTCCCATGCCTAATGGTTTTTTTTTGTTTATCATCTATAGTTTATTCTCCTTTGTCCGAAGGTATCATGTCATGGCCGGGTTATAGGTCTACAGCCATTGTTTTCTGTTGATATGAAATATTAATTGACTGGCTAACTGGCATTAAATAAATCACTGCAAAAACATAAATGCATTGTCTTCTGAAATTCGTTGTCTGTATTTTTATTGTAATTTATAAATTATTTTATTATAAATTTCTTAAGATATTTCATATTATATTAACTTTGAAAATTACTAAAGGGTGGATTTCATCAAAATGATAATTTTTATGTCCAAGATTTATTTAATTTAAATTTAAATTTATTTAATTTATTAATTAATTAAATAAATTCGTTTATCAAGTTGTTTTGATTTTAAGGAAATGAAAAGAATACCGTAGGAATTTTATTTGTAGGAACATCCCTAGAGGAAAGTAGCTGTAGCTACTGGTTCTGGCATTTTTATGTAGTAAATTAAAAATGACTAAATTTTTAACCCTGTCCGAAAAGATTTTAAATTCTCTCCTCAAAAAAAAATTCTGCGTTCATCCCTGGTGTTCATTTATCTCTTCTCTTTCTGATAAAAAGTTATAGTCTACAAATATTTACGGATGTACGTTTTTGGAATGAAAATATTGCCTAGTCATGTTTAGTTTTTGCATTACTTAATTTTCTCTGGTACGCAGACATTCAATCATAATTTCAAACAAATCGTTTCTGATTTGCGGAAGATCAAGTGTTTATTGGGGGAACTGGTTGGCTGTAAATAATGATGCATTTGTTCATTATTACGTCATTACGTCTTTAATTAAAGCATAGGTTATAGCTTTGTTGATTTTTGGTCTTTATAGATTAGGTACACCAGTTACTTTTCATTAATTACAGGGATCATACGTTTGTTAATAAATATAACCATTAAGTCAAAATGATGTTCGAGCTATATGAAAAATTAAAAGATGAAAGAAGTGCTCGATCATTATTAGCATCGAAAGATATTCTACAAGAAGAAGTATGTTGTAGTGAATGACACTACCAGAATGTTGATCTTTTTGAAAGAATATTTCAGAACATTTTATAATATGTAAATAAAATTAATATTCCAATCACCTATAAATATATATAAATTTTTTTAATATATGATATTTGGTAACGATCACTGTCTTAGTTACTGAAAAGTAACTGGTATGCCTACTCTATAAAAGACCATCGATTTTTTTTATTGAAAAAATTAGGGGTTTTATTTTTATATTTACAAACACGTCAAAAATGTTATTTTCTTTGATAACTTACATGAGGAAAATAGTTTAAAAATGACCAATGTATAAATATATCTTTGAACTGATATATTTTCTATTTGGATCGTATGATGTATGATAAAGTGTATACTGTAATAAACATCTGTTTCAATAGATGTATTTAAAAAAAAAATGATTACATTGTTTTCCATTGAAAGTATTTTTTACATTTTAATACAGCTATTTATTTATTCTTGTCTACAGTAACTGATCTACAGGATATTATAGTTTCAAATAATTTGATTTATTGCAAAATATTAATGGTTATTCTTTGTAGCATAATAAAATAATTCTTTCAGATAAAAAAAAAAAAATTCCATTTTAATAACTCCTAGACTGAAATGTTAAAATAGCCTAAATTTATTAATTAAAAGTGTGAAAATTCTGAAGCATATTAGTCCTAAGTAAGAGATAGGCACTTATTAATTTATCAACATAATACTATCGAAAATGTAGAAATTATAATCATAATTATAAATCACGTGGAGGTACTTATAAATTTTGTAAACATTTTACTGATGTGTATAATAATTTCAAATTTGTTTCACGTTATATCCATCCGTGATTCCATTAAATTGTGCACATAAATGACTGACAATTAAACTAACTCTTAGTCCTAAAGTAATTGAACGAAAAAAATTGTTTTATGTACTTAGTAAGAGTACTAAGCAGTAATTAGTAAGAGTACTCAACAGTTTATTTATTTAATTTTTTATAGAAAACAGTAATAAACACTATTAAACTATGGAACAATATTGTAATAATCTCAAAATATTTTTAAATTAAAAATATAATAATAATGTAATGTATTATTTCTTAATTGAACAAAAAATAAATAATATATCTGTTTTTCATTTCTTCGACATCATGTAAGCCAATGCTATGTAAGGCGTAGCTAAACCTGATCCGAAAAATGCCAAAGTCATCAAGGTTATCCTCCATTTTCCGTCTATCCTGAAGGGCAGATTCTCGCCTGGAGTGCCTCCTTGGAGTCCGCTTCGCCGTACTGTAGAAGTCATAAAGTTTCTTGATAGCCTCCAAGAAAGCATATTACTTTCCTTTTTTTAAATTAAATAATAATGAAAATAAATCAAAATTAACACTTTTGTATTAACTGATCGTTGAGCATGCACGGGTGTCACTAATTGACATATGGTCACTATTTTGTTGTTATCATTTAACATATGTAAATAATTTTAAAATTCGTAAAATATTGATTCGGAAATTATTCTTAGTTTTATATTTCCATTTGCTTATTGTTAATTATAGTTTTTCTGTGTTTCGTATGTGAAAATTATTATTTCTAATTTTTTTCTTTTTGAAGAATTTGAAATGTTCTAATTACTCTTTTTTTTTTTTTTTTTTTTTTTCATAAAATCGTTAATTTTAGAAGTTACTGTTAAAATAAAGCTAGCTGATTTCATGTTTAATAATTAACTCATGTACACTTCTTAACAAATATTTATGAATCCTTCACTACATTTGTGTGAATACTTACATATTTTTCGATTCGTTGATATTTACTTGCAGATTATATTCGAATCGACAATAAATGTTCAATAATCGGAAACGTTAAATTACATTTGAGGGGTGAGAAGCCATGGGGTTACAAGTGACAATTTAATAATTTTGTGAAAACTCATTTTAAAGTCAAACCTTTTTAATAAAACTTAAAGCCTTTAAGTGCTCTTCTCTATCCCTTGAATATTAAGCAATATTGTTTTTTAAAAACATTTTATGTGCATTAACTATGCATAACCGCTCTTAACCTTTTCTGTTCTTTGAAAAAAAAAAACACATTTACCACTTGGCTTCTAACCGCCTTATTTGTTCCATATATATGTATCCATTGCCAGAAATTGCCTGTTCATTGGTGTCAATATTAAAATTATATTGAGCTATTATTTACTCACATAAACTTTGATGATCATTTGATGTATACAAATGGAGTACAAAATATATCTTCATCATCAGTCATTCAAAAAAACCTAACAGATTTCCGTTGGAATTGGTTGTTGACCGCATTTGACAACTGTCAAATGCAGTAGGAAGGCTTTCAGTACTATCACATTTCGTTCGGTTGATTGGTCGCAATCATCGAGATTGATTATCTAACGGATCTCGACCACAAAAACCATCATCGGTGACCCAGTAAGATAACCACAAAGGACATGCCCTCCAGGATAGAAAACATTGAAGAAAGATTTACGACGGTCAATGGATTAACAAACAAAAAATCAGATAATTCACTTGAGCGTTAAAATGTAATTGGATAACCTATCAAGCAGTCCTGTCATTGCCTCTTTTTGGTTACTTAAAACATTTATTATATTTTATTTCCTTTTATGGTCTGTATTTCATTTATATTTATACATCCATTTATAAGCTGTATGCCCTTTAAGGCATAAATTGGTATAATCTACAGTGCTATTAATAAATTGTCGTGTTGAAAAGAAATAATTATAGAAATAACATAAAATACAAAAGCTCTCTACCAACTGTGTACACCTAAATTAATTAATTAAAATAAAAAGTATAACATAATATAAAGAATATAACTTAGTAACGTGTAAGTAACATTTCACTTTAAGATAGCATAATATTAATTATAATTATAAAATAATTTTTAAAAAAATTATAAAAAATATAATCATATCACAAAGTACAACTGTGTATAATTAACTAGCTCTGTCCCGCTGCTTCACTCGCGTTAAATTTGGATTAATCCCTAAAATATCAAAACGCAACCTTTAAAATAATAGCATATCTTACGTTGTTCAGTTCCATCTGTTACAGACTTTTCTGGAAACAGGATCAAAAATATTTTTTCATAATACAGTTTCACGTAGGCCGAAAGTACTCTCACCATAGACTGGAAATACGAAAGTCTGTCACCCTAGATAGATTGCAAGTCACTTTTTTAAGATTTTCCTCAGTAACTACCTTCCAGTGCACTTTGTAATGACCAATTTAAAGAACCTTAAATTCCCTGTAAAAAGTGTCATTATTTTTTAAAATTCGTAACAGCTACCTGTGATACGGAGCCATACAAATCTGTAAATGTCAAAAAGTTAGATTTTTAATGGTTTCACCTCAATGACTATTTTTAAGTGCAATTTAGTGCAAAATGCATAATAACCAATCTTTTTGAGCATTAAATTTTCTATAAGATTCATACAAAATATCTGTTTTACTCTCAACAGACGTCAAGCAATATTGAAATAACAATTTTAGAAAATATAGATATTCAATCGTTTCAGGTTCGTTTTTGCAGATATGGTCCATTTTAGTGTTTTATTTTCTTACCACAACAATTGTAACGCTTTATTTTCTTACCAACCAGTTGTTTGACATATATTCCAACCTAACTGTATTTGGAAGAGATCTCATCCATACATTTAAGTATTTATATTTAGTTATACTCTTTTCTTTTTTATTTCGGCTTAATTTTTTAAGATAACAAGTATTTTTTCTCGGACTATATAATTTTATATTATATAAAATCCTTCTTGAATATTTAAACACCCACTTCTAATCTCAAAAAAAAAGCTATCTTTGACTAAAAAGCACTCCTTTCCTCGGTTCATTATAGGTGCAAAATGAAAATGATTTGCATGAGGATGGGGATGAAAGAAAGCGCGTGGTCGTTTGGAAGGAAGGTCTTCCCCCTGATGATCTAATCTTTTATTTATGACGTCAGCTTGACTTATTAGAACTAGGCCGGATCCTCTCCAGTGTCTGCTTTGACTTTCATAACGCCAGGGATTTTCATGCCCTCCGGGGCCTTTCACTGCTAAACGAATAACAATCCCATGCATTATGTATCCAAGGCTGCACTCCACGTCACACGCTCGTCCCTAATGAACGGATGATAAGGTAATGGCAATTCTCTGTCTTCACCTCTCTTAGGGCTCATTAAGAAAATGTGTGTCTCTCTCTCTCTCTTCATACCACCTCCTTCCCTCTCTTATCTTGTACATTAACCAGGGAGTTTATCCTGGAAAATTATCAAGCGAAAAAAAAAAATAAAAGGAATGAAAATGAATTATCCAAGTTGATTTTAAATTAACTTTCTTAATGGATCCGTCGAGGTTATTTTGGCTGATGGAAAGAAAATGCTAAAAAGATGCCTGCTAAGTAACTGTAGCCAACTTTACTTCTCGCGATGTTTTTTTTTTTTATTTATCATGAAGGAGATGGTACGGGTTTTAGTTTATTTCATTTTTGTTCTGAATATACTTTACAATTTTTTTTTTAAACCTGTTCTCTTACTGTCCGCGAAAGGTTTTGGGTTTAGTACCGGGTAAGAACGTACTGTTTCTTAACCAACGGTTGTGCAAAGAAGTGCATTTCAAAATATGTCGGAACTAGTTGTTTACTTTTATTCATACAAAAGTTAATTTATCCTTTTCCTTATCAAGTCTCTCTTCAGTTCGATCTTTTTTCTACATATTATATAGATCTGAGCTTATGAATGTGCCCAAATGGGATGTGAAAAAAGTAGCAGATCGAACTGAGGAGAGCATTTAAATAAGACAAAGATAAAGGAAAAGACTAAGGGAAAGATAAATATGAATAAGTATAGTATGATAAACATATTTTGTAACAATAACTAAGGATTAAAGAGCAAATAGGTTGATAAAATATTATTGTTTACTTCATGGTTTTATTTTTGGTTTGTCAGCAGTTTATTTGACAGTAATCGTATCAATGAAAAAGTAGTTATATGACCTTTTTTTTATTTTAAATTGACTTTCTGAAGGGATCCGTCAAGGCTATTTTGGCTGATGAAAAGAACTTCGTTTTTCCGAGTTACATCTTGGGCAAAAATCAAAAATTTATTTTTCAATTATAAAAAAAAATCTTGTCATGATTTGATTATTTTTTCCCCTAAAGAAAAATAATTCTCAAATTCAATCCCTGGTTACAACAAGACCGATACCGGTTAATTATTTTTTTTACAATTAATGAGCACCATTGATAAGTTATGAATATCACTGAGTTGATCTAAAATTCCAGAGAAATTGACATTGAGGTAAGAGCAGCCGCCCTCAATAAACACAGCTTTAATGCTGCAGTTGGGAAAGCCGGGGGTAGTTTTCGGTGGGGGGGGGAGAGGATGGGAAGAAAAAAAGTGGAAAACTGTAACGCATTTAGCAGCCGACGCTCATCGTTAATGGGAAACATGGGGTGTGGTGTATTGTCTGCATAATTAAATCCCTTCATCAATTACTAATTTAAAAAATGGGTTTTATTATTCTGGTGGAAATTTTCAACAGCTACGATGCTTGTAAATATTTCAATCGATGGCCGGCATTTAAAACAGACAGTCTGTTGAAGGTTATTCACTATTTATATATACTAATATCAATTTAGCGTTTTATTTAATTTATGAAGTCTATAAACTATGTTCAAAACTCTATAACAATGCAATGTGAATTTTATTTTTAAAAATCGGACTGAGACTGTGCCTTTCACAAAAGGCGTAGAATTACATGGAGTGCTTGTTTTTGAGTGGAAAAAAAAAATCATGAATTTTTTAATTAATTAATATGATAATTAATGTTGAAATAAATTTTATTATTTGAAATGCTAGCTTATGTGCAATAGGTTGATGATTGAAGAAGCAAAAAACTGGTGATAGTAATTATTGCAATCTATTCCTTGTAAAATTAGGATCTATATTTCCTAATTTAGTAGGATTGTTATTTGGATGCCATGGTGAGATTAAAATTATGTTTCAGAAATTCGAAATTGGACAAATTGAATCAATTAATATGCAGCATTTTATTGATTCAAAAACGTGTGACGTCACCTCACACGCGAAATTGGTTAACTTTATTCGCTTACTGCACTTCATCTCACACTTGAAATTGTCAACTTTACTCGCTTACTGTACTTCCTATTCAAGTACAAATCCAAAAATTCATTTTGCCACCTCTAACCATTCTCTGTTATCTAACCACTCTCTGTTAAATGGTACCAATTCTTGCTTTCTAACATTATGAAAGCGTCTGAAAACTGGGTTACAAATATATTGAAAGTATAAAGTCTGCGTGGAAAATATATTTAAAATAACTCTTACATTAAATCAAATAGGAATTCTAAACTTCATTTTTATCCTTGGAGAATCCTAGCCTTGGGGAATGATATCAGTTAATTCTTATCTATGCAAAATAAAATTGTACAAATCCTTTTATGTCCACAACTTGACAGATACATGAGACAATAAGACATTTTACTGTTACAACATTTTAATGTTCTATAAATTACAGAATTAAACTATAAACATTTCATTATAATATCTTTTTGTGAGATTCTCATACTTTTCTCTATTGTCTTTAGTAACCCTGAAGAAGCCCAACAAAGTTAACCGAAATCTCAATATTCTTTTATTAGTTTTGCTCTGTTTTGTTTCATTTTGACCACTCCCTTGAGCATGCATCATATATGATACTAAAGTCAACTATTTCATACATTGTGAAAAGTTACTAAAAGATTTTAATTATTATTTTATTTAACCAATATTTTGTTCATCTTAATTCCTGACTTTTATTTTATTATCTATTATTTATTTCAGTTATAAAAATAAAATATATAATGATTTGCTTATTCAATGTTAAGAATGTAGATGTGGGCGCTGCCGAGCAAGACGTTTAGCCTTCGAATTTCATTACATTTTATAAAGTTTTGATGAGCAGCCATTTCACTTTTCCTTAAAAAAATGTTTATAAATATTCCTTCGAGTTATTTTATTTATTTAAGTATATTTTCATACAGATTTTAAAAATATTTTAAACTGCTTAATCTGACAGTTTAATCCATTGCGTCATTCCCTTCTGGTCCTGTGTCCTCGAAAATTACTGCGCTGCCACTGAAGGCGTGGTATCCCCGAAACCGGTCTTGTCCCTTGGCAGCATGTCCACAGTGGATTAATATAATTAATGTCGCCAAAAAGTAAATAAAAATAAAATTGATTTAGTTTTTAAAAAAGATTTTAGCAGTGTTAGAATCTTTGAAAATAAGCCTGGTTCGACTAATCTTTTTAGACTCATTTGTCATCCTTTTGCAATGTAAAAAAATATATATTAAAAATTCTAAAATTTATTGTTAAAAATATTATATAATATAAGCATAAAAATATTATAAATAAAATATAATATATAAAATTTTTATATAATATATAAAAAATATTATATATAAAATCAATAAAAATATCAAAATGCCTTTTAAAGAAATAGGCACCTGATGTCTATGCTGAATATAGTTTTGTTGGAAAGGTTATCGCACTTATTTAGGCTTTGACATAAGCGAGTTTAAAATAGGAATACATGAACTAAATCTGGGATCTAGTTTGGAAGTGTAAAGTTAGTTGTTATCTTTATTAATGAATTAACAACTTTTCGTAATTTGAGCCTGTTGTGAATATATAATATATAACTTAACCCAATATTAGTGGTTTTATGGAGATTTTCGTCACAACTGCGGTATAGGGAATCTATGACATCGATAAATAAGGACAATATTAATAGTAAATTTTAAAATATGACATTAATGTAGACGACAAATAAGCAATAGTTTAATCTAAAAATATGATTAAAAAAATAAGTGAAAATAGGATTAAAAAACAAAGATAAGATGTTTGAAAAAGGACATTGGACAATTGAAAATGGACAAATCAGTCCGAAACATCATGAAAAAAGAATTAACTAAATAAACGTAATTATGGTTATCAAATTTATTCTTGAAAATATATAATCAATTGAACGAAATTAACACGACGAAAAGAAGAAAAAATATTTACGGTATAGATTACATTTAATAAGTAATATTTATCGTAAAAAAAAAAATTGAAGCATTGGAGTAATTAATTAGAAGTAATCTCTAATTATTTAAGTAATCACATAAATATTCAAATAATTGCATACAATAATCTGATCAAAATTAAAATTATTTATCATTATTTCCCAGTTTAATATTTTCTTTTCACTTATGCTCTTTTTCATTCTTAAAAATTGTTTGAATCGTTTAGTGAACGAGAACATATAAAACACTAATGATAAAAATAATTATATTATAAGTATTCCTCAATCATATTTATTTAATAATTTAATATTCACTGTATATTCAATAAATATTTTATTCTTGAGAATAAACAATTTACTTATCTTGTTTGTTTTTTTAGTATGTATAAATGATACACAAAGGAAAAAATAAAAAATTACCAATTCGTGGCTTCTATATTTTCTTGAGATTTCTCACTATCATTACCTGCGCATAGTATATGGTCAAAGTATTTATTATATACTTTTTGTTGTTGTTTACATGAAGATATATAATAAATCACTGCATAATAAGTAATAAATGATAGGGATATTATTTATTGGGATAAATAAAAAAAAAAAAACTACAGACGATGTAGTCTTAAGTATTTCAACTTCCTACACGAGACCTTGTCCTCCACAATGCTGTGTTTCTATGCCGAATATGATTTTCAACTGCGTATTAAGTTTTATGGCCCTCATCTCAATTCTTTTTCACAAATTTGGATTAAAATTCCTTTTTAAAAAATCGGAACAATTCTAAAACTTTGAATTATATAGCGGCTTTAAAAGTTCGTATTCATTGGGATTATTAAAATTATTACTTCTAATAATTATCATTACTTAATTAGATCACAGCTGTCGTCTTCCGCTAGCTACCCCAAAGTATCCTTTTCAGTTGAGGTCCGGGGATCTTACCGTACTTTAAATTTTGTTATTTATATAATGGCAGTATAGTACCCATTCTCACAGTCTTTCTTCGATGTAATAACCAAAACGTTAAAATTAATTAATGCTTATCAATTAACACAACTTATTAAGAAACAACTTATTAATACACACAATACAGAATAAACATAAGTGAGAACTCATTAGGAAAGAAGGTTATAGTGTAGGTTATACGCGATACCAACAGAACTATAGTCGACCGTTTAGTAAGTACATTAAGTACCGTTTTTTTAATATATATGCTAGTATATACTAGCAAGTGACATACTACCGCGTAGAAAATAATTAAAAATGAATGTTTTTTCACTAAATTTAAAAAAAAATAAAGTATCTCTAAATCAAACTGTTTTGGACTTGAATGGCTTCAAACTTTTGTCGAAGATATATATTATTTCTTAAATAACATGTTGATATTTATTCAAGATATTGTTGTTGTTTTTTTTAATTGTACTTTATTTTCCGATTTATATACTTATGGCGATGATAATAACGTAACAGATATTCCATCTCCTCTAACGTTTCATTATGTTTTATCTTACTAATTTCCAAGATAATTAAAGGTTTAGAGGCTGAGAACATTGCAGGTGGTAAATGTGACAAGAAGTATTAGTTACAGGAACAGAAACAACACGTCAGTGTGACACTGGGCTGTCACAACCTGTCTCTTTTCAGAAATGAAAATGGATTCGTGACCTTTCTACATGAAACGGTCATTAGAGTGCTGCGCTGTAAACAAGTAGTTTCAGGTCATCTCTCTTTTTTGACATAGTTACTGGTATATAATATATTTTAATTATTTAAAAAAAAAATTACATACTTCAGTTGACTTAACCTGAATTTTTTATCGATAGCTTTGGTATTAGTTACTGGTTACATAGTTACTGGTATATAATATATTTTAATTATTTAAAAAAAAAAATTACATACTTCAGTTGACTTAACCTGAATTTTTTATCGATAGCTTTGGTATTAGTTACTGGTTACATAGTTACTGGTATATAATATTTTTTAATTATTTAAAAAAAAAAATTACATACTTCAGTTGACTTAACCTGAATTTTTTATCAATAGCTTTGGTATTAGTTCTTATTTAAGAGATATTATGTGAAAATGTAGTTATTTTCTGCCAAATGCGTACAATGGATCGCCATTGTTGAGCACTAAGGAGTCTAAAAAGAGATATTGTCCCGGAGATTGAAGCCTCTTTGGAGCGGTGAAAGGCTGCTAATTTCCGCTGTGGACCAAATCTTAGACAAAATTCCCTCTTTCTTACCTCCTCTCAATAATACCTGTACTCGGCTAAGACTCTCTTCACAAAGGGCACTCAATTTGTCTCACTCCGCCTTCATATCCCAACTGATAAGAAAAATGTAAGAGAGCATTGTTGTGTCTGAAATAGGAGGGAGGGAGGGAGGAGGGAATCCTTTTCTTTTGATTTTTCTCTCGTAGGGCTTATAACAATATTTCTGACATCGGAAAATTATTCGAAAGTGTATTTGAGAATGACCCACAAATCTTTATTTATTTGATGCCTCGTTGAATATCTTTTTCATTATCAAACACTTACTATCATTATTAAATTGTTTTCATAATTTGTCAAATATTGTCATATTCGTAGAGGACATCCAGTGATACATCACTGGAATAATGAAAATTTTGCAGTAGATATAAGAGATTCCTGTCCCTTTGCTTAAAACAAAAAATGTTCTAGAATTTAGAAATTATTTTAGACATAAGATGGTGAAAATATAAGGCGTTGTATGGTTGTCAATTGAGTGAATAAAAAACGATGCTAATTGACTTTTATAATTATGTTTCTCATGTTACTCAGAGTTTGGTTGAACCCTCGATGAGATAGGATTTCAATACTTTTTATTACAAAAATCTTTCGAATGTAACTTGTTTTTTGTTCCTCTTTATTATCTTGAAGATTTTAAAACTGTTTTTTATACAATAAAAGAAGTACTTATCAGCGGTTAATTGCAAAACGTCTCTATGTTCATCTTTGATGATTTTTACCTTAAGTATGTAGTTGTGAGTTTCGATCATATTTATCAATGCAAAAATTCATTAATTAAATCCAAATAACACAAATCTAATTAAATATCAAAAATAGTTTCACTAACATTAACAGCACAATTTACCGATTTTACAGAGAGAAAAATCATCTAAGTTGACTATCTCTAACTTAATAAAATGTTACTTTATGGCTTTTCGTAATAAGCCGATGAGATGTTTTATGCAGATTATCATGACACGAAAACGGATTTTTGGAATCTCATGAGATTGTCTAATTCTATTTTAGGCATTCACAGTTGTTTGAAATATTCAGTAATAATAAGTTCTTGAGTAATATCCTTCATCGTAAGCCTTGAGTATGTAATTTGTTGTTTGTCAGTTCTGCTGCAAGAGAGCTTTAGATAAATAAATGAAAACAAATAGAAGCCGGGATTCAATAGGTCCGGAATATACTACGAAACTTTTGTGAGTGACCCTCCCTTTCTTGCCGTATTCTCTTTGCTATGCAGTCGAGTCACATTCTCAGTTCGATGTAACTTTCTTGAAGCCGGTTTTTATCTCTCAATTTCGTCTCTGCCAAGTTGAGACGAACCGTCTCAGATTCTTTTAGTAAATATACTCCTTAAGTTTTTAGATGTGGTCTTTGTATGCTAGGGAATTTTAAGAAAGTTGATTATACGATTTTATTTTTAATGCGTTTGTAGAAAATCATGTAAAAAGATTAATTATTAGATTTAAACAGGTTCGTGAAAATATTTGCCATCCTCATAGGTCGATATTAATCTCTGTTATCAATACTGTAAATGGTTTAAATAATTATTAAACTATAAAAATAGAATAATTATATATACATTTATAAATATATATATATATATATATATATATATATATATATATATATATATATATATATATATATATATTTATATATATATATTTAGTGAACCGCCTCGCCCTCCTCAGGTACGTTATATTATATAAAAAATAATTATTTTTCTTTCTAAATATTACCATTTAACAAATCTATGCTATGAAGATCTTTCGTCCATTGTCTCTCTATTGTAATCTAGCTTGTGTTTCACTAAAAATAAAAGAGACAGAAAGAGGGAGAAAGAGAGATTCTAATTATAATAGAAAATAAAAAAAATCATCAGTAATCGATTTGGATTTAAAAATGCCCAATCCATATTTAGAACTGTTGAGTCCTCAATTTCTGCAAAGGAATCTAAAAGTAGCAGCAGTATTGCTATTGTTAGCTGCTAAAAAACAGTTTGAAAAAAAAATATAATGTATATAGACAATTTAGGTCGGTTACTTATGTCTTTTAAGGATTGCAATTTAGAAATCAATGTTAAAATTATCAGATACTTAATATAGTTTAACACTTTCAAGTACAATATATGAATTCAAGTCTGATCTAGAAACTATTATAACAGTCATTTTTCATCTTGATTTGATATTTAAGAACGTTAAATTACAATATAAAAAAAATAAATAGTAGGAACTTTTTATATTTTAAAATGGATATGGATCGCCGGTAAAGTATCCTGTTGTTAAGTATAACAATAACTCAAAAACTTAAGTTTTAGCTGGACTGATTCAATTTTGTATAATTACGAACGTTAACAGTATCAGGTTAGCAGAGAACTTGAGACGGGACAGTGAGCATTCAAAATGACGTAACCGAAGCCCATAGATCTCTGCTGGTGACCTCATGCGATTAGACCGAGCTGACTTAGGCCGATATGTTTCTGAGAGTGCGCCTCAGCTAAAAGAGGAAATGATAAGTCATATTCCTGAGAGAGAAACTCGTTCGTTGCATTCCGCACGAATCTGATATTTTTTCAACAAGAAAAAATGAGGTTCTGATATATTTTATCTGGCAAAGCTTCAGTTTTGTATCTCCAGTATGGCTGAAGCACCCAAAACTCTAGATAAGCACTTACAGGATGCTTTCATGCTTGCGTCATCTTTATCTTAATACTTATTTAATATTATAATTATAAAAAACTAAAAACATTCTTAGTTATCCTAGATCGGGTTTTTTTTGTTATAAATAATTGGTAAAAATAATTGCATATTTTTGCTTTATCATTGCACGTATTATGTTTGCACGTGTTATGTTTTCTGCATATTTTATGACCTGTTATGGTGTTATTTACTGTATAAAATGAGACTTTGCTCATAATAAATAGGAATCTTATATCTCCTAAGGAGAAGCTTATGTTCTTAATGGCTGAATAAAGCTATGATTATTTTATACGATGTATAAATAATGTTAATATCTGAATCACTAATACAAGCGTAGTAAGACTGGTCCATTATAAACAATTTATTTAGTATAGATGTTACGATCTCGTTAAAAAAAAGAATTAGTATTTATAAAAATGTAGACTACAAAAAAAAATTAATCTAATGTTTTATTATTTGTTGTTTCAGGTAAGGATCACAGATAAAAAAACAAATCAATCAGGCTTATGATAAATATTTGTAAGTTAATGGCTTTATATTAATTGATTCGAAAATATAATAATTATAAAATAAAAGTTCTTGTGTTCAAATTGTTGATAAAAATTTGCTCCAATCTACGTAAATTAAGAATGCTGTTGTACCCTTCTTTTTTCTTTCTACCTGCATCTTTTGGGAAGCCAACATCGACGTTACCTATTCCCGGATAATTGTCGTATTGTTCACCGCTTGAAGTTGTGGGCACGAATCCAATACTGGCCTGAATGCCTATCGACATTAGCATAAACTGAAAGTAAAACAAATGAAGGACCTTTCAACAAAAAAAAAAAAAAAACACCCCACCTTATGACTTTCCTTGTCTATGAATCTTCCGAAGTATTAACACTGCTTAAGGTCTTCATGTATCAATATTATATTTTTAAAAGGAAACATGTTTTTTGCAAGTTTAGAGTTTTATATACACAATTTTACACATTTAGTTTCTTACTGCACAACTTTGTTCGGTTTTCTACTGCACGAAAAAGCGGAATGTATTATTGTGATGAGAAACCTGAAGATCTAGGCCGCATAACTTTTAGAAAAATTTAAAAACAATTATTGAACGCTTTTATTCTTATAAATAGGTATCTAATTAATACGGCATAACATTTTTTCCAATATATTGTGTTCAGTTTAGCTAAAGAGTTTCCCAGTAAGTCCAAGATGTTAATTTTTTTTTGTTTTCACATGCACGATATAAAATAAATCAACCAGTTGCAAAATCTCCAAAATAGACGAATCCTTCAATAATAATGCTTCCTCAACAGACAAGTTGATCCCGTAGCAGACCCTTGGAAGAAATCGTCAGGTGCTTACGGGAAATGAACCTGCGACCTCTTGTTTCATGAATATTTCTCAACATATTAAACATGCATCTCAAGATCACTTACAAGAGAGGGTGTGGTGAATTATTTTCAAGTTAAATGAAATATTCTATGAAGGAAGCTTGTTATCAATTCTGTCAGCAAGTTAAAATTGGCGTTCAACTCGATCCAGATTTGAAAGGATTTTTTGGACATATTTAGCATGACGAAGCTTGACAAAATTTCTATTATTTTTTAAAAATTTAAATCACTAAGAGTAGTCAATTCCTGTTTTATTAATCACATACAGTGATTATAATTTGGAAAATAAGTGATGCTTTTAGAATGCATTATTCGAGGCAGTAACGTAAGGCTATGAAAGTATTTAAGGTATACCAGAACGTATCCCCGCCATCAAATGCCCACTTTCATTCAATTGAGTTCTAGAAAGTTCTATACATTTCTTCGTATGCATTCCAAGTGCAATTGATCTAAGCAATCAATTCTATAACAAAGCTGAAGAATGGGGTCAGATCAGAGGTTAAGAAAGCTGGACTGAGTAGAATTCCCAGAGTAGGACAGGGATTAAAGAGAAACTCACCGACCCCATCGATAATAGATGTTAGGTCAGGAACTGTCTGTGGGGTATTGACAGGTCATCAGCTCGCTCTGCCGGCAATCTCAATCATTAATTATTCCTTCGATAGTAATTAACATTTTTTCTAAGGAACGGACTATAGGAAAGCTCAAGACATTAAGTGGAAAACTGACATTCTTCATAGCTAACAGATATTTCAGCCAGGTGATATTTATATTTACTAAATTTCTATAGCTCAGAGGCAAACTGTCGTAACATTTTTAGTTTTTCTGGATAGAAAAAAGAAGTTTCAGATAGCACTGTGTTACTTGCTGTGGACAGTGGTCAATCTTTATACTTGAAGAGGTGCTTATTTTTTATTCTACTTTTAGCTTATTTACGATAATTATTCACGGAATATATAGCCAGAATGATGCAAATACGATTATGAAATCAAAACCAGCAAAATTGAACTTACG
Source organism: Rhaphigaster nebulosa (assembly GCA_948150685.1). Classification (NCBI taxonomy): domain Eukaryota; kingdom Metazoa; phylum Arthropoda; class Insecta; order Hemiptera; family Pentatomidae; genus Rhaphigaster; species Rhaphigaster nebulosa. Next base: position 119,862,823 of record OX411306.1, on the reverse strand, counting down.
GCAGTTAACCTCTGATGTACCTAGAGATTTAAGAATAAAAAATAATGAAAAGTTTATTTGGTAAGTGTAATTTTTTTATGATATTCTTCAGAGCATATTTTTCTTTTAATTGGCAACAAACTAGTAAGTGACTGACTCTCTGCATTATTGAATATTATAATTAATTGGAAATAATAAAATAGGCCTCATATGAATGAAAACAAAAACCACGAGAGAAATCCCATTTTTATTTTTTGTAAAGGTAATAATCTGTCAAAAAATATTGCTTCGCTTCAATCGTTGTTCAAAATTTTTAGGTACCCCTTTTTTTTTATTAAACACAGTTTTATAAATGAACTGTCTAAATTTTTATGGGTTAAGTTTATATCACGGCAAGGATATCAACTGCAATTTTGTATCTTTTTTACAATAATTTTTGTATCCATATTTGAAAAACCTAAGTCCATTTGAAATTTGATACCATTTATACAAATAAATAATTTTTTAAACCATATTTTTATTTGCTACCTTTAAGGCATTATCGTAAAAATTATGTTTCTCACCGAACTTAAAACTGACTTTTAATTTTATGGAAAATCGTAGCGTGGTTTATGTAATCAAATCAAAATTGCCAATTAAAAAAAAGTAGTAGTAGTAGTGATAGTAGTGGCAATAGTTAGTAGTAGTATAGTGATAGTAGGAGTAAAGTAGTAGTAAGATAAGAAATAAACTGAATAATTTTTAGTTTGTCAAAAAAAAAAAAAATAAGTTTTTAAGAAGTGGATAGATCAACTTTTGATGGAAAAGTCTTCATTCATTCTGCACTTTTAACTCAAATTATTCGTAATTTAAGCATTTTAGAATCTATTGAGTTATAAGTAAATTTCTATTACCAAGCGTCATTTAGTAAACTTTGCAGGAAACACATGAAACGATTTTTCCCTTAACGATAATATACTTTATTTTTAATTTTATTCTTTATTGTATACAGTGGAAGTTTATTAAAGTAGCAAAATCTTTATTATTGCAATATATTTTTAAATTTTCTAGCACTGAGTTAGTATTTGGTACTTATGTTATCAATAGTCGATTTTAAGACTATTTCCAATTTTCTTTTCGATATATTGTGAGCGGAAATCGATGGAGGTGGTGTTTACGTTAACTAAAGTTCGACTTTTTGGCGGTTAAACCTTTTTCAAAAAACGACATCAATATAACCTTAGACATTTTTTTATTTTAATTTTTCATTCATCTTTAAATTTATGATTTATTAAAAAATCTGTAATGAAAGCTCAATTAGATAATTCAAAGGAGCACAACAATATTTTTTTTTATTATATGAAAGCTAAATTTTAGAAGTTTATTATAGAAGTTAAAAAATAAGACCTTTTAAAGTGTAAATTTTTCATTTTGAAAATATAAAGATTATTAAATATTTATTCATATATTTACGATACAGAAGAAATTTCTTATTATAAAAACGAGAAATTTTGAATGAGGCATTGTTAAGGAAGGGAAGGTGGTAGTACCGATGGTAGGAAAGTAGTGCACCGCTGAAATACCTAGTGGTGTGCTGAGTAGACTCAAGGCTTCCAGCACTTTTATAGTAATTAATTTTCGGAATTCCTGACGTTGTGGGGTCTGTAGGGGGGTAAATTTTCTTCGGAATGCAAACTGGATACGAGGGCTGTATATACCCTTTCGTTGTTAAATTAAGCATGCCAGGAATACTTTCCTTCTTAGGTATAGGTTGATGGAAGGAGGAGAGGGGAGATTATTATGAATAAATCGCCTCCAAGCAGGTATAAGACATTAAATAGTAGATGTATTAGGTAAATTATTAATTTTCGCCTTGGGCTAAAATTTAATAAATTAAGTAGAACCGCAAATAGAGAAAAAACAATCATAATTATTTATTTTTAGATAATCTTTTTTTTTTATTGAGAAATAATAGAATCTGCCACACTTAATAGGTCATAATGCTGTATTTAGCCATTCATTCGATATTTACGAATTATAATTATTTGAGCATTTTCGGACGATTCCAATAAAAATAATTTAATCCCTCTAGTTATAGTCTAATAAAAATTAATTAATCATTGTTAAATTACAATTAATCAGTGTTTCGCTAATTCCAGGACAAAATCTTACAAATAAATCATATTTCAAGACAAAAACATAAATTATTTAATTCATTTGCCTGTTATACTTCATGTTACTGCTTACAATAAATTTCCGATTCCGAAAATAAACTCTGAAGATACATGCTTTTACCTCATGTCAAACTTTTTTCATAGTTCTCTCTATAATGAGGATTAAAATTAGATAATTTATTGATTCAAAACATGTTCCATACCATCTGAAAAGATATTCGTTTGATGAAGAATTGAGAATAATTGTTGCGTTTACTTTGAGTCAGCTTGAATAATTTAGGATATAAAAAAATTAATGAAATGAGATAACAAATAGAAAGGAAGAAATACAAGCATTTTTAAAAATAAATTAAACCAAATTGATAAATGAAATAAAAAATTAAAAATTCCATTAAACAAAATTATAATGTAAAATATTACCTAATTTTAGAAGAAAAAAAAAAGTAAACTCATAATAATATAACAAGGAATAGTGATAATAATAGTAATTATGTAACTTTAGATATAAATAAATATTTAGCTTATAATACAAAACCTAGTTAGAAATAATATGTCGAAGATTTAACCTTCTAAAAAGCACTCTATTCCATTAACTTCAAAATATATCTGAAACCCATTTTCGGAGAAAATGACTTATCCTCTTCAATACTTCAACTAAAGTGTTTACTTAAGTAGAGCTAATGTTTGATCTTTCTTTTTTAATTATTAAATTGTAATAATATTCAAGAATCACTGAAACACGATAAATTTATATAAAAATTCTTATTAACTTATTTATTTTATTCTTTAGTTTAGGTTTCACTGAAAATTTCCGCTTCAGATTAAATTTCCGTCACCTTGTTTCCTAGAAATTTCTTTCATCAAACCATTTCGATAACGATTTATTTCATTCAAGTCCGAAACCTACTGAGATCTTTAAATTAAAAATTAAAAAAATTTATAACTAATTAATTTTATAGGATTTCAACTTCATAATTGTATGTAGAAAAATAGACTTCCAAAATGTTTTCTATATAATTCATTTCGTCTTGACATTTCGAAACTTCCCTCCCGTCTTCAGAACGTTTTAGACTGTGTATTTTTCTCTCCACCTTTTCTCTTTTGTGTTACTGTATTTTTTATAATTTTTTGTTTTTTGATTCATGAAAGTTCTGTACATTCTTGGCTCCATTTGCCTGTTTATCTTACTAAATAACCGTTTTGAACTGAAAACATTTTGGAAGCCTCAAATTTTGGAGCTTACTTTTCTCCATACATCTCAAAAAATACAACTTTGTACGAACTGCAGCCCGTAAACATGCTCTTATATTTTGAGGGAAAGCTAGGGAATTTTCCGAATATTGGGAACAATGTACTAAGGACCGCACCGGGGTTCGGGACCTTACGGCGTCGAATTCCGTATTCACTCCGCACAAGCCTGTGTCGCTGAAACAGTAAGTAGGAAGTTCCTTGAGGTTGGAGGAGTGTCTACTTGAGCTGAATTATTTATATGGGGGTCAACCCTCGAAATTAGCTATTGTATCTTTGGGGAAGCATACCGGGATTGTTTTAACATTATATCAACAAAGGCATTGATTTTATGCCATTACTAATTAGGGATATGGTAATTTTTAAATATTATTTATATTTGGCAGTTGTTTCATCAGCTTTTAAAATAGTGCTTTTTTTTCGTGTTCGAAGTTGTAACTTCATGTTATGAAGTTATGGCTTGAAATTATTAAACTACTGTTGGTGCTTGACTGTTTGTTGATTTATAATGACATTATTTAGGGGGTCATTGTTGATCAGCATAAAAACAAAACAATGTTTGTTTTCTTTTTTATTCTGCCAATTTGCATATTTTTTACACAAACATATTTAAACATATTTTTTACTCTCTTCAGGGGTATATCAATGTGTATAATATAATGTGTATGCCGACTCCAGTGGCAAATCGTTTGTCAAACAGACTGTCCAATGTTTATGAAGTTTGAAATGTGAAAGTACAAATGAACAAATCAATCCATCCACGCACCAATCCAAGGCATCAAGCCAAATGTTTGTGAAAATATGTGGTTTAAATAAGAAAATGTATTCAGAAATATTATTTAATTAGAAGAAATATTATTTTATTAAGAACTAAGAATTAACATTTTTATTTTTTTATTCCATTACTATTTGCTCGTTGAGAGAATAGAACTTGTTCTCAATTGTATTTAATAAGAGAGAATGATTGTCACTCTGTTTTTTTTTTTTTTTTTACTTTCCTACCGCTACCTAGAGTAGGTTTTTTATTTTGCATTTGACAACAGCATTATTGTAATTATAATAACAACTGCTGCAAAGATTGGAAGTTGAATTACGATTTTTTTTTTTTTTTTTTTTAATAAGTAATATTATATTTTTTCTCAATAAAGGACAATGATAATAGTAATTAAAGAGTTCATTCGCACCATATTTACTGACAATTAAATAATAAGATAAGATAAAATAATGAATAGAAAAAAATAAAACAACATAAAAGAAAATTAAACATAAATGTCTTAAACGCAGATATAAACATATAAACCTAACCCTTAACCCAATAATTAAGAAAATCAGCTGATTTTTAAGAGTTGGTTAACAAAAACTGAACTGATCAGGCAGACAAAAAGTACGAATTAAAACATTAAATCCAATTAACAACCAAAAGTTATGCAGTTATAAATCATTGATAATTTCAATGTCAACTTTAAAGTAACAAGAATTTTAAAATCCAATATTTAGGTAAAAATGAGGAACCCGTTGGACAAACAGTTCGTCACTGGTATGGATGGCACGCAATGGCCAAAGCAAATACCTTTGATGTGTGGAAGAAAACTGCTCGGGAACGGCCAACGCAAACATCGGCCAGTAAATTCACCAATGCATAAACATTCACAAATACTCCGCTTCTCACCAATGGCAAATCGTTTGTCAAGTCGTTTGCCACTGGTGTGGAGCCGGTGTAAGGTCACGAAGTAAGTAGTGTGGTAAACTCCGAAAAAAAAATAAAAAAAAAACTTTTTTTTTTCATTTATATTTGTTAATTATCATCGGTCCCCAATGAAAGTATTAAACTTTTCAAACTAGTAGTTATTGACCATAGACATTTTTGAAGATGTTTGATGGTAACTATATTTTGAATGTCTCGCTCGTAGGAAACTCTTATTTTCTATCGGCCTATCGCAGCAGAACTTTTTTCACAATTACTTTTTTTTGGTGAAATAGCGTTTGCTATGACCCACTTTATGGGAAAGTTAAGGATTAAGTTCTCAAACTAATCCAGTGACACTATCTAGCAGTTAGTTTGAGAACCTGACTTTCCAACACAGTGGGCCATAGCAAACGCTATTCCACCTGAAAAACTAGTTATGAAAAGGTCACATCCAACGTTGTTCCAGCCAACAATTCAATTCATTGAAATATAAAGCCGGTCATATAAATATGAAAAATAACTTTATTAATCAAACAACAGGAACTGTTATTTTACATTTTTTTTCTTTATTGTGAGAGAAAGCTTTAAGTTTAAATTGGTATTAGCTCTTTCATCCATCCTTACTTACTTTACTGAACCTACATAAAACACTTAAAACATGCAATTACATGTCCCAACACTTAATATTATTATTTTTTTAGAAAGGATGATATTATGCTAGCATTTTCCAATCATCCTTATTGGAGGATTTTGTATTTTTTCCCTACTGAATTCTTTAGATTATATCATATTTCGGGAAAGAGGCAAGGAATACATAAAAATATATTCCCCTCTAGAGAATACTAATTTGAAAAGGGAAAAATGGAAATGGGATGGAAGGTCGCGCGGGTAGGCTCACACAACAGGGGAACTGTTTGTCGTATCTAACCCATGTTTATGGAGCAACCTTGGTATTATTTTAAACCATATTTTATGTCTCCGAAACAGTTATGACTCTCTTGTTCCTGTTATGGTTACATCCAGAAATGTTTAGAGAATTGGATATAACCAGGAAAAACCACCTCTCTCCCCATTTCATGTTTTCTTGTACTAGTCCTTATGAAAGTATAGGTTATAATGGAATTGTTTAAAATGAAGTTTGATGCTGCTATTCTACTAATGGAAAAAACATTGAATCACTGATCAATTTTTAGCATTGTTATCTTCTTGTTATCGCAACGAACGAACCTATATTGTTTTAAATTTGTAGAGTGTTCAGCTTTTTGGTTATAAGGACCATATTTGATTTTTATTATAATTTATTGCTTTGTAATTGTTCTACAGACTATCGAGAGATGTTAAATAAATAAATAAATGTTAAATGTTTATATAAATAAAGAAATGTTAAATGTTTTTTTCTCATTAAATTAAATATTTTTTCTCTATAGTTTACAATATAATAATGTTGACGGCACTATATGCACAAAGATAAAGAATAAATTGTTCTGTTAAATTAAAAGTTTATATACATATTTTGTGTCCATTCTAAACTACTTTGATTTAGCGTTCTTAATCCGAAGATTTTTATCACCATGTTTTTTTTTTCTTATATTAATATTTAATATTAAACTAAATTAAATTAATAAATACTAAAACCACACAAACAAGTAATAAAATGTAATATATACGTCATAAATATATTACTTTTTTTAATGATTTGTTACTATATTCTGTATTTGTTCTGGCGAAATCCAATCAAGTTTTTCATAAGTGTTCAGAATAATGTGTGAAGTTTTGGTCTTACTGTGAATGCCAACAAATATTATTTGCTCTGTGCTGGTATAATGGTTATTTAAAATATTTATTTATTTTAATTATTTTTGTTTTAAAGTTGCTGGGATCATAATCACCATGGTGCTGCATTAAAACTAATTTCCTTTTCCCACTAATTAGTGAGATTAACTCATTTTTTTTTTAAATTACATAAATGAGTATGTGTACAAAATTTTATGATTCCTTAGCTAAACTAACGAGTCCTCGTTAAACGTGTTTAAAATAATTAATTATAATATAATTATTATAATATAATTAATAATTTTCGTAAGCCCTTGGGCTTACAGTAAGGTGAGACTGTAATGGTCATATTTTTGTAAAGAGAAATCCACCGTGCGCGATTTGAAAGTGGTGCAGATTCGAGTTGTAACAGCGGCGTTAATTTCTGGTGGGCTTGGAGTAAACATGGGAGCCGGCAAAAGCACGAATTCAGTTAACAAGACAATAGTTTCATCTCGATTACTAACCTAATTACAACTTTTCACGACGTGCTATCCTATGGTTTAGTCATTTATTAAGTTTTATTTTATTGTTTATCTCCTTAAGACAGAATATGAGATTTGTTTTTACTCTTTAAATACCTATCCATGCCGTGAGAAATATAGGAAATACAAATATTGTGGAAGGGAGCAAAAGTATCATACTTCATAAAGAAATATATGCGTCTACAAAAATAATAATTATTTTATTAATTCTCTTAATTGTTACATCTATTTTAGATCACAAATACATCTAGTACCTATTTTAAATTTGGATAAAATTTTGCCGTACTATATGTAATTGTTGCATTAGCTCTAGACAACGCAACGTTGTAACATTATAAAGTATTCTATCTGTTCACATCTCATTAACAACTCAATCTAGAAATACGAATTAAAATGCTCTGGTGTTAAACGGCGTAATTTTTCAGCGGAGATAATCTCATCTGGAAAGGGAGCGGGTGAGTTGGAGAACCGGTTGCGAAGCAGGGCGATGTCTGAGTGTTCTTGGAGCCTCCGCAGGTTCTTGCCCCTTACGGATCTTCCGGAGTCTAGAAGCTGCGCCGGTTTCTAACATTGGCATACTCCTGAGAGAAAACTGATCCTCGACAAATAGCTTCGTAGATCGTACCAAAAGGGAAACTGCCGGCAGGATATATTCCACATTTCCATAACCTATTTCTTTTATGAAATTTGGGGTAGAATAATCTCATGTCTGAACAATGTTTCAATAAATAACCGAAATCACTTTGTAAAAATTTACGTCTTCTTTGAATCTTTTGATTTTTATTGCAGGAAGTGTTTTGACTTCATTTCTAGTGTAGATACCTACGGCGTCCGTATTTGGTCTTTATTGGATCAAGCATGGATGAAACTGAATGCTTTAACGATAAACAGATAAAGTTTCTATTGCTATTTTTCTTAACGAAAGCCATGTTTGGTGTATTCCATCCTTCCCATATTTAGTTCCAGAATATCATATCATTATTGACTTCATATGCGTTTACAGATGAACTACCAAGGAACGGCTGAAAATTAATGTAAATTCGTCCAGAGTCGTTGTAACTGAAATATACCAAACAGCGTAATCAGGAATCCTCGAAATTAAAAAATAAAGAGTCTTACTGGTCCTTAAATTGTCAAAGGATAGAATTTTACCAAGGAACGAGTTGGTAACACTAGCTGGTCTCTTCATAAGTCCTTATCCGTTAAAATGCCATCTCAAAGAAGTTGAATCGTGTTCAGCATAGAACTCTATCTGAAGTATGTACTTAGTGGGAGAGCCAGGTCGTACATAGAACTTAGCAGAAACCTAAACATTTATAATGATCTTTAATTAACTTTTTTAATTAATAAATGTAAATTGTAATTACAGATAGGTAAGGCTTCCTTCTTTACTGATCTTGTGTTCAGAGTGTGCATAACAACTATTATATTAAAGGACAGTCCGTTTTTCGTTTGTAAAAATAAAATTTACCGAATTATACTTATTATTATAATTATCGATCTATATTGTGGCTTTCAATAAAAAGAGAAAAAAAAAGCTCACTATTTATTAATTATTGCTGAAAATAAATACACACGTATACATAATAATATACCATATTTTAATATACATAATATATAATAATATACTATATAATAATATGCATAATAATAAATATACCAAAATCACGCAACGGCGAGTATGGTAGTGTTGAAACAAATATTCAGTTCCATTGAAATAAATGTGACAGCGCTGTCAGATTGTTTTGTCAGTCCTGAGGTATTTTTAAACAAAAAATAAACAGATAAAGGTAATTGTTTGGCCTTCACTTGTTGCTTCTGTTGCCACAATTTTTCCTAAATCTCTATTTATTGCATGTAGTGTGAAACCTTTGCTTGTTTACAATTAATATATGTATTGTTTTTTTAATGCATTTTTTTAAGTTAACAAAAATTGATGGGAAATGTGATTGCGTTCAAAAGACCACACTATTTCGTCCAGGGCAAATTAAACACATTAAAATTTAGGGATCGGTAAATTATTTGCCACTTCTATAATTTATCAATCCCAAATTAGATTGATCCTTCTATACCATCATGCGGATGTCAACACATTAAAATTTGCTCTGCTTTATCAATTTTATGGCATGACAATTTAGTTTTCCTTTCTTCTTTTAATCGTTTTTTGATTGAGCAAATATGACTATCAAAGTACCTCATTTCTTACATAAAATATTAGAAAGATCTTTAAAGTTAACTTACATCTGTCACAGTTGGAGGAATACTTGTTGGGGAATAAATTAATAAAATATATATGAATAATGTTCAATATTTCTAATCAGGGATAATTAATGATATTGAAGGGTGATTCATGGAATTGGAAATCAATTGGACGGTAGAATTATATGCACTAGATTATATGACGGATTAATTTAACAAATGGCAGTAAAATTAATCAGATAAAAAAGAAATATAAATCTGTACCTCGGAGGCATAGAACAGTATGCCACATTTTCCCTCCGAATAATAGCCGATTTCGTGCTCTTTTAAATCCATGTAACTTCTTTTTTATTATTTTATTTTTCCTATAAATTTTCTATATTTAATTTTGTCTTTTTTTTATATATTTAATTAGTCCTGATATAGGTCTACAACTTTATAAGTTCCACTTATTAGGGTTTTTTCTTCATTGAACGCACCCTCCAATCAAATTTTCCTTTGTAAAATCTTGATTGAGTACTGTTACATAAACATTTCTACACCCACATAGTAAGTTTTTTACTTGGAATAATTTTTAATATGTATATATATATATATATATATATATATATATATATAAGTATACATTTATTAAATCAACTCCTCCAAATGTAGGATTATCATATAGACAGTAAGTACCAACTTTGCCAGTTGCTACAGCACAGTCTTATCGACTTCTTCAATGAGAGATAGATAGTGCAGTGTCCAAGTAAATACTAAAAGTTTTTTAAATTATTTCCAACCTCCCAACGACCAGGTATAGTTACGGGGTAAACATAATAACAAAGCCAAAGCCAAAGAGAGGCCGCGGTACGGGTCAGTTTGACCACTGAACCACGGAACCCTCGAGCCATTTTTTATTCAGGCACTAGCCTTCACATTTGGCGGAGGTATTGTAATGCCCTCTCATAGCGGCAGGTAGGGTTTTGTTCCTTCAGTGGAACATCCCATTATAATATAGATGAAATCTTCTCTCTACCGAGATTACACTTTCCCACTCTCAGCTATATCTTCATTATTCATTTATTCTTATAAGCTTTATCCTTAAACTGCTCTCAATGGAGGGCCTCCTTACTCTGACAAAGATGGGTAGTCACCTCAAGGCCATGAATCATTTATTTCATTTTTTATTATTCACTATATATTCATAGCAAAAAAAAAAAAAGAAAAGAAAAGGAGAAGAGAATTTTCGTAATCTTTGTAGGCATGTTAATCTTAAATTTATATAGTTTATTAAGTTGTTCACTCTTTTAGCGTAAAAAGAATCTTGAGTGTTTTTCCTCTTTGAAATTCTAAACAACAGGTTCCTTTCTTTGCACGTTACTGGCAGTGTATGATATCGGAGTAATTTATTTAACTCATTGTCTATTTTTTTTGGTGATTTTCTCATGATATATTCACGTATTAACTCTCACAGATTCTATGCTGGGGGTACAATCATTCTCACTAATCCAAGACACACTAATCCCATGCAAGCTTCACTGACACTTCTAAATCACTTACTTAAACTTCAGGACTCGTTTAAACTAGTCTACAAAGTTCATTACGCTATATCTCAGCTAATACTGGTACGATTTAAATTATTTTTTTTTTGTTTTGTATGGCATCACCTTTTTATTAATCATAACAAAAGCCTAATATGTCGAATAAGCATATTGGCGTAGTTGTTTTTAAAAAGGCGTAAGCGCCATTAAGCAAACTTTACTGGAAATACAGTTTTTTTCCCAAATAACAATTTTTATTTTATTTTTTCCTTTATTGTGTGCAGAAGGAGTTTATTAAAGGGAAAACCATTATGGTTATATTATATTTTCAAGACTTTTAGCACCGGCCAAGATCAGAGTGACAACTGAGAATCGTCAGCATTTAGTGCTTACGTCATCATTAGTGGATGTTTAGACCATTTTCAATTTTTTTTCCTCGATATATAGTGAGTGGCAACCGATAGAGGCGATGTTTAGGTCCTATAATAAATTGAAAGCTAAATTTCAATTTTTTGGAGCTCAAGGTTTTTCCAAAAAACGACGTCGATATGTATTTATTATATACAAATGAACGTAGGTAAATTTAATGTCTAGTTAACTTTATGTGAAGCGACCTGACCGGTTCGGACTTGATATTGACCGTGGCATTGCCTTTTTATGTGCTTTCAGACGTCCTTGCTGCGTTAGAATGCGGTTCTCTGTTAATGGTAAACAAGTGTTTTTCTTCCCTTGCGTTCTGAATCTATTTTATCGTATGGCTAATTAATTACTGTCGTCTGAGTGGATAATTAATTATTTTCAAAAACAAGTTTATAAAAAAGATAATTTTTTTTAGTCCTATTGAATATTAATTTTTTTTTTTTTTTTTTAGATCTTTTTAGATTAATATTAAGAATATATCTTATTTGTATGTTGATAACGGGGTCGAATTCTTTATTTGGTTATGTTATCTTTAGTACTCTTAATCAATCTATTTAAAAGAAATAGTTGTTATGAATTCACTAACATCCTCTTGTACCTTATTTTTGATATTTGGTTTATAAATTCAAGGTAGCTTTGGTCTGATCATGTGTTCCAGTTTACCTTAGTTATCTAGATTAGAGTCATGTACCATGCGTCACCGTATTCGGGGAACCGTATGAATGGCGTATCTATACATAGACCTATGTTTGCATACAAATCTATTTATAGAATGGAAGCCCTTATATTGTAAATCCATCATAGATAGCGCTGCTCAAACCATACCCGACCGGCAGATGTCACGACTAGAGACACTTCCTGCCGCACATTATCTTCTTTAAATATTTGTTTAATTCTGATCCAATAGTCGCCTACACCTCAGATAAGGTGGACTTTGAACGGTTCGCACTGCCTTCTAAATATCTCTCTTATCTACAATAGCTGCGCACTTAGACTATATGTCTGCATTAGAAAATAAGTTCATGACTTTGGTCATAGTTTTGTCTACCTTCTCACCCTCCTTAATTTATGTTATTTTATTTGGTATTGGTACGGTTTACGGGAATAAAATTTCAAAAATCTGTGTATCTACGATGTTTATGATGAAGAGAAAACTTATAATTATCAGTACTTTCTGCTTCATGCGAAATCGTGCGAGTTTGATGACTGTTATCTGGTAAGGCCATTCAATCCTTTCGATTACTATTGATTTTTATTATTGCTCGAGATATGAGGTACTCAAACATATCTGTTTCTGTGGAGATCGGGTCCTTCACCAACGTTTCACATCGGGACGTTCATCAAGAAGGGGTTCTTGTCAGTAAACGTGGGATCGTAAAATATCTGATTTTCTTTAATTTTAAGTAAATTTTGGGGAATAGCACAAACAAAAATATTGTACAAATTTTTTCTATAAAGTCAACATTTATTAAGTTTTTAGTGCATTTTCCTATATTTGGTCACCAATACGATACATTATTATTTTTCATTCCCCTTTTACTGTATGAATGCGTTTTAACGGATACTGATCTTATGTACTTTTTGGGAACCTGATATTCTAAAACAGAGGTTCGCAGACTGAATGTCACTTCGTACCCCTTCCAATTTTCAGACAACTGGCCGTACCACTCAGATAGTGCCTGATCTTAGGATATGAGTATTAAATATTAGTCTTCATAAAAAATACTTACTGATTTTTAAAAGTGTATTTACCAAACAAAACTATATATATATATATATATATATATATATATATATATATATATATATATATATATATATATATACAAATAAATACATATATATACACAAACAAAAGATACTTCAATAAATTTGTAACTGCTAATGACGTATTTGCATTACTCAGAACTGTAATGGTAGAGACATAGTTTAAGGGAAATTCATAACAATTTTCACTATTTCACAATGATTTTTTCACTAAAATAATCAGGACAGTCTACAAAATAAGCTAAACATTCATCTAGCATCACATCTATTAAATGGTACACTCATTATCAGCACAAACTTGGACTTCATGAATATTTTAAAGAAAACGTAAAATTAAAAAATAAAGATTTTAGACAAAAGGCGCTCTGTAATATTTATTGTTTTTAAATAATCCTTAAAGTAAAATGAAATGAAATAATTGATCTGGAGTATAATTGGTGTCTTTTTGACTATCAGTGTATTTAGTTGAACGTTGCCGAGAACTGTAGCGGTAGAGACATAGTTTAAGGAAAAAATCAACTTCATGTTCAGAACAGTTATGTTACTTTTCAATGCATGATTTATATTTTATTTATAGAAATGGAAAGAGAATATATTTTGATTAAATGTATGTGAGTTAAATTTTTTATATTAATAAATTTTCTCAACTCAAATCACTAAAATTTGAAATGTGGAAAGCTCACACCAGAAGGGACCGACAAGATCGAGGAAAGCCATTTCTAGGCTTTTCCGGATTTTCGGGAAGTGGACAGAGTTGAAAAGTTTACCTTCAAGGATTGCGCTTTTGTTTATTTATCTTTTATGAAAAATATAATATATTGTTTTTACAAACATACTTTTTTTTTTTTCAGGAGCGCCTTTATCTGAACTCTTTTATTTTTTTACTTTTTTCTTCAAAATAATCATGAAGTCCAAGTTTGAGCTGATAATGAGTGCACCATTTAATATATATGTGGCTAAATGCACTTTTAGTCTGCATTTTGTAGGCTGCCTTGAGCATTTTAGTTAAAAAAGCATTGTGATATAATAAAATTGTGATGGTTTTCCTTAAATTATGTCTCTTCAACTGCAGTTCTCGGTAATGCAAAAACTTCTTTTCTCATACATTTAGGAAAATTCATATCTCAAAAAGTATTCAAGATATAAAAATACAATTTTACATAGTTAATATGAATGGCAAATGGAACGAAAAAAAATACGTGAAACTCTGAGACCATGTTTTTCACGATCTGTATGGTTTGATCTACACATTGAAGTAAAATTAAAATTAATGTTTACATAGTTTTTCCCAGCGTTGTGGAACTCCTAATCTTTTTTTATAAATATTCATGAGAAGTGATCTATCAAATAATGTAAACAATCGATTTCTTTGACATCAACAGCCCAGCAGAGATGTATCTGATTTTCGACCTCACGATATTCTTGCAAGACAGTCTAAGTTAAATTTCCGTAACTCATTTTATCATGTTTGAGTATATATAAGTGTTTTTTCGCGATGGAATTATTCATAATACAATTTATTGCGGAATAAATAAGAAAGATTTATTTTCGTGTCATGGTTCACTGTTCAGATAAGAGAAATGTAATTTCCTCCTTCTCTTATTTTAATTAGTTATATATTTTGTTTTCCCTACAGCGTCTTTCGCGTTTACTTCATCTCTTAATTTACCCACATTGTTCAGAAAGTTGAGATTGTAGAAGGCATTGGAAAGTTGGAACAATGCGTGATAAAGGGAACCGTTAAGATGGCTATTATCATCATTAGGTCCACATTATATTGTAATACGAGCTTTGCAAAGTTGCCTAACTGATTAAGAAACCTGTTAGAAACTTACGAGTTATATAGCCTCCATAAATGTCCTCCTATTACTCAACCAAAATTATCCTCACTTCTTAATGTACCCTAATTTAGCACTTCCTCCAAGTTCCTGTTGATCCAGGAATAATTGTTCTCCGGATTATTACCATAGTAAATCAGCAATTCCTGGATAAGGACATTTATTTAGAAAATAAATTAAAAAATTAGCTGATCAATTAAATACATTTAATTTATAATGTTTTCCATTTTTCGTTTATTTCTTTTCAATAATTGACCTAGAAAAAAAAAATTCAACCCTCCTTCGAAATATAAGGTTTTACCGTCCGCCGTCCGCGGCTTTTTTCCGAGACTGATGAACCTATTTTTTTTTAGATTTGGCATCTGTCACAGGTCACCTATTGACGATCCCGGAAATCGACATTACCATCCACCATTTCGTTTCTAAATGACGACCGATTAAAGTTTTCTTTAATGAAGGCAACTTGTGGAAGACGGACAGAGCTGGAGAGGGCTCTATATGCTTCCTCCTCACACCGCTTAAGCGGTACATATTATGATGATAAATATGATGATGATGACTTTTTATAAAATAGTCCATGGTTTTGCAAAAAAAGTGACCGGTCGGTGGTTGCAGGAGGCTTTGCGGGATCCTTCTGGAAATTGAGAATCCTTATTTGTTTTTTAGTGTAATTATTTATCGGCCCATGTTTACACATCTAATTCAAAAATTATCCTTGCATAACTTTTTATTACCAATAATACTATTGTAGTATTATCGTCACCTGGTTTACTTTATACAAAACTGATATCGTCGCCACCACGTATAAGTATGCAATGGCTACTTACCAGGAGACTCATAAAGAACTTAATATTTTACTGTCGACTTCTCCATTTCGAATAATTTTTTTCTCTATGACCTTATACTTCTCTGAATCTTAGACTTTATTTTTCAAATATGCTCGTGGTGAATTAATAAAACTAAGGCATTTTTTCGATTTTTTACGTTTATCAGCTAACCTTGGTGGTGGCTAAGCTTGATGATTTACATCATGGGATTCAACCAGCTTTTTGTCATCGCGATAATATCGATTCCAAGGGGTTAAGTGGTTTATATTATCAGTGATTCTTTGTTCAAAGAAACTTTTTTTTTTTTTAGTTTTTTCTCCTGACTTTTTTGTATTAGTATGATTTATTTTGGGGAAAACGCATCAATTAGAAATTGTACTCTGGGTTAATTATGTTCTTAAAAATTTTCATTTTTATAAATACTATTGGGCAAAATCTTTCGATTGGAATGGCACTCTATTCAACATATTACATATTTTTGTTTTATAAACTGAGCCTTCAAACTAAGGTTAAGAAATGAAATTTTATATAAGCCCTTGTCATGGAAAATTATTTATAGCTATCAATTTTCAGCGGAATCTTTTAAGAAGTAAGAATATTTTATTTGAAAATGCACCTCATATGTTTTTCTTGTTAAATTATTGATGTTGCTTGATCGACTGTGATTTTATTATGATGAAATAATATAATTAGTAATAATTAAAAATACACTTCGTTTATTGCATCCTGATTCATCGTTTTATATGTTATATAAAATAACATTTCAAATTAGTAAACAAAATTTGTTGTGCAACATTTTATAACAATCACTAAATATTTGTAATTATAATATTTAAACAGAATTAATATATAATTTGATAATATTATAAAATTATAACTGGATAATTTGCCCCTTATCTGAAAATCCACATGAAAAGTCTTTAAGCGTCATGAGGAATTTAAACTTTGGATATAGTACCTTCCTTCCACATTCCTCCTTTCAAAACTACATTCCATCTACCAGAATAAATCAATATTCTTAGTCAAAATGAAGAATGCCTCGATAACAGGGCATACCCCGACCGCTATTCTTCGTTGGAGATCTCTTTGACACTTAATCTCCTTCAAAAACACGTCCAGATCTACTATGATTAAACTAAATATCTCAGTCCAAGTAACAGAATTGACAATCATATTAATATCTCGAAATTTAATAAACATTAAAAAACTGTAAATGATCCACGGAATTTTTAACAGAAGTAATATTAGAGATAACAAATGTAATGTTAGAAGGACTTTACCAGATTTTTAACCTTAGAAGTCAATCGGCGTGTCAAAAGTCAATTGAAACGTTCATACAATGGTTTAGATTGGCATATTATTTGTAATGGGATAATTAAAAAATTACTTCCATTGTTCCAATAATATCCTGTGGTATATTAATTAGCAGCTGCGTACATAGAATTATTTATGTATTATGAATCAGAAGAAGATTTAAACGGTCTTTGATTACTTCTTTTTACAAAATCTGATATCTGGCTCATTTGACCTCTCTCATATAAACGACACTGCTTACTTTGAACAATAAAGAAGCTGTACATGACTGGAATAAAGAATTTCCTTAGATAGTTCGACGATTCCAATTCAAGATAGGACGAAATTTGTTTGTTTTATTAAAATATTGAGGGGTATGAATTGAAAATGAATAAAGAATAATATTTTCAATTAGTTGATTAATATTGAATTCCTGAACTTCTATCTCTCAATCTGGATTTAATTTCATGTTCTAAATCCATTAATTCCTTTATCCTCCTGTGATCATCTATTCGTTTATCTCTTTAATTGCGATTGTTATTTTGTTATTTTATTCTGCCAAAATGTGGCATATAAATATTATATGGCTCATGTGTTTTCTTATCTCATGTATTAAAACAATTTTTTTTTTTTTACATTTGTTCTTTTATTCACTGAGATGAAAATGAATTTCATTCTTGAAATTCATAATGATTGAAATAAATTTTATTCTTGAAAATGTATTTCATTCTACGAAATAATGGAATGCATATTTTCTCTGGTCCCACGGCTAGCAATTGTTCCTATAAGATTCTGAACAATTGTTCTCCGAAAGGCTCTCCTCTACCTGAGGCAGGTAAAATCGTTCATGAGGAGACCACACTATCGTACCTGGTGAACTATATAGAAAACAGATCAGCTCTTCGCATCCCACGTGGGACGACGAATTCGATATGTATTGGTTATTCCTCAGATGAGCTTATGTCAAATGTCAACCCTATGATGGCCCTATGAAAGTTTAATGCCTTTTTGGAACGGATAGAGGCAACAATACGTTGCTATACTTTATCGGTTCCCTACTTTCAATAATGTTCCCACCCCTATTACATAAACATGTGATCTTCTATTGGAACCTAATATCCCGTTTTATCACGTCCTTTTTCTCGTATTAATCGGTTTTATTCACATGAATTTAGTTAATGGGGTCAGATTATTTTTTTTTTGTTATAAAAATAGGAAAAAATATTTATGACATAAACTTAAAGCTCTTTTTTTTTTCTTTTTTTTTTTTTGTAGCTTTTGCAGAAATATATGAACTTATAATTGAAAGAGAAAACGTCTTACATTTTTGCTTATACTACGTTTTAAATAATTATTTAAAAGTAAGTATTATTACGTAGCATGTAATTTTAAATACAATCAACATATTGCATACTTTGTATTAGTCCACAGTGTGACGATACCCCTTTCTTATGCTCGTATTTTATTTGTATACATATATTTCTCATCATCATCCGGATATCATTCAGTTCCGTCTACCTATATTTTAATACTATATTCATATATTTTCCCTTCATAAATATTGTAATTGAAATTGCCTTTTACAATGTGGCTTGTGGCTAGCATTTCTTGAATAGTCAAACTTGTATAACTTGATCGGCTTACTATTGTTTTGGACTATTTTGTGCGCATCTGTAAAATCTATTTAAATATGTTGTATCGGAGTAAATTAATTACCAACTATACTTGAAATATTGAAGGATCTATACGCAACTTCTTTTTACTTGAAAAAAAGAAACAACCATTTTGGACTCCTAAAACCCAAATTAATTATTAAAGAATTATCAGTTGACATTCGCATGATGATATAGAAGGATCAATCCAATTCTATTAAAGAATTGTGTTTCACAGATCACCAACTACCAACCTCGTCTCTTTCTGGAATTTAAACCCACGGATTTGCTAAAGACAAACATGCTGGTGTACCATTTAGCTATTGGTAATAAATAATTCTGATTATTGGACTTATATTTACTATTAAATGCATATAATCATGCGATAAATTGGTTGAGTTACCCATGAGAACGGAGCAGTAATCTTAAATAGAAAAAATAAAAGTGTCCAACTAGCGTGTCATTACAATTCAAACTTTTTAAGAAATGTAAAATTATTGTATGCAAATCTTCAGGAGATTCTCCTGGCAATTAAGTTATCAGAAGCGTAACATAGGGGCTATGGAACAAAAATGCGTGAAAACGTTAATGTGAAATCTTAAGCTGTAACTTATTTAAGTAAAACTTTTTTGTCGTTCATAAAAAATTATTGTTTTGACCCTGTTTCTTACATACTGTATGTTATTATTTTAGGAGTTATTTTGTACGTTAGAGGTTATCCTAATTTAACGCTGGTGAAACCGCACGGCACAGCTGGTGATATCATACGGCAGTTGATAAATCACTTATTATTATTACGATTTAATTTTTTTGTTTTTAATGAGCTTTTAACAAGTTAATATTATGATAATTTCAGAATTTTATCACCCATATTCGACTTATTTATCTCGACTGCCTTGGCTACTAAAAATGATATATGTAGCATTTTGATAATTTGTCTCTGACTTTTATGAGACAAGAGTGTTTTATGAGCCAGTTATCTGCATTTGTCACGTCCCACGACCGGACAAAAAATTATTCCAGAAGGATAAGTGAGCTGTGGAGCGATGAAGAAGTTTGACGCCTGGCTGACACTCATCCCTCACTCTTCTTTTTCTTTTCTTCACGTGTTCTAAAAGAAACTAGAAACTGCTCTGCCGAAAAAGTTTAAGTCAGGAAAAAGTTAAAGACTTTCTTAGGCCTGCTTTATTTCATCCTTGAACGATTCCAAATGCTTTTATTACTGGTGAGGAGTCAGTTCTGCACTGTATATCTTAACTTTTTTTTTACGTCTTGGGAATATTTTCTTTTCAAGTAGTTCGGCATTATAATTATTATCTAATTAAAATAATAGGAAATTTTAATAATCTAAAATAATTTTTTTTTTTTATCTATCAGAGTTTATGAACAATTTTTGTCTTATTTATATTTATACTTATGATAATTGAAATGTTAAAATGGGTGCGCTTAAATGGTTAGCGTACTTTCTCAACTGTCTTAACATGGATCAACCGAACGATTGATTTCTACCGTAATCCTACAAAAAGGATAATTCAGACAAAGACTATTTAGGCGTACTCTACAAGAAAACTCTGATCTATGAAAATTTGCGGTTAGATGTGGTATTTAATTTATTTTATAATTCTGCATATGACCTGCTAATATAGTATTTCCGGAGTCTGTTTTAAAACCCCTTGCTTCATTAAATTTTCTTTTGAAAGTTCTCCTTCTAATTATTTCCTTCTGAATTTATTTATTTATTTTTTTTTTTGTGCAAAATTTTAAAATCTTTGAAACCAAATTTTTGTCCATTTTCAGCTATTTTTTAGACCATTTGCTATATTTTTAGTCCCTTGTTGTTACCATTGGCTGGCATATCGTATCTTTTATGTATAATTACTATGCAATATTAAAATATTTTATATAAATAATATTTCCGATTATTTAACTTCGAAGTACAGATAAAATGAATTCATTTTGAATTATTAAATTATATAAAATATACCACATATTTAAGAGTCATTCTGCGTGTAATTTTTTCGAGATGTTAATAGTTTTTTTATTTCATTCATGAAAGCACGTACGAGCCTATACGTATAACTTACGAGATAATATTTTATTTTCTATCGGATTACATCTGTGAGCATTTAATTAAGAGTGACAATAAAGTAAATATTTGGAATATATTGGATTAATTCATGTAAACAACATATTGCCAAGTGGGCTAGTTCGATGTATCTATATGCCAGTCCTTGAATGTTTATGTAAATAGATTGGTGTGAGCCGTTCGCGCCGGGTTGACCCCAACTCGTCTGTTCCCTCTATCATTCACTGGATCTGACTCTCTTTTGTTATCCGCCTTATGTAATGCCTTTCTGTAAATAATAAATAGTTTCTTAATTGGCAACGCTATTATTTATTATTAATAGAGATCGTGTATGTTTGTCTATATGTATGTAATATTACCAAAGGTATGATAACGTACTGTACTATGTTAAATCGATTTTACCATAAATTACCCAATGGTTGTCTATAAATTACCCATCTCACACCGGAATCACACATCGGAGTGATTATTCAGTATTTAAAGTAACTGTCAGTAATTAACCAAAATACTAATTAAAGAACTGTCGGAAATGAGATGTTTGCTAGTTCAATAGTATACCAAGCACAGCTTTAAACGATGAAGCCTTAAAAGTTTCTTTAATATTTTAGATATCACAAACTGTTTTAGATTCTATGTGCGTTTACCTTTGAAAATTGAATCCTACACAGTGCACTTGGACATAATTCACTCATTCAAGGCATGATTTGGACCCCTCTGTCCGGCAACACCCGAGAAGTCTGAAAATGTGTTGGGTGACGGACCTCCTTGCCTAACCATAAACCGTAACTCTCTCATGCGACTCAATTTTTAGCTCGCAAATTCTCTGATTCTCCACACTTTTGGCAGATATGAATAAAAAAAATAAAGATTAAAAAAATACTTCAATTTGTATTAGAATTTTCTAATTAGAATAAGTTAGTATGTTCCATTGCTTATTTTAGTAAAATTAATTAATCTTTTTTTTTTTTTTAGGTGAGTCTTGACCCCTTTGATCCATCCAGACATAATATAAGGAAATTAATTTATTAACCAATCAAATACTATAAAGGACAACTACGATAATAATGAAGATATAATAAGGTTTGGATATTATCCTAATTTGTTTTATTCGTTATTTTTAGTTGGTAACAGTCATGTATTGATATATATTCAAATTGTAAATTTATAGAATAAAATTTAGATAATATTAAATAAGGAAGATATTTTTTTATACATATATATATATATTTATATATATATATATATATATATATATATATATATATATATATATATATATATATATAAATTTTTTTTAATTTATTTTTTTCCCTTCATCTGACTAACATAAATGAATTTTGGTTATCTCAAGCGAAATTTATCAAAATTCCACTTGATTTTAGCGTT
Source organism: Rhaphigaster nebulosa (assembly GCA_948150685.1). Classification (NCBI taxonomy): domain Eukaryota; kingdom Metazoa; phylum Arthropoda; class Insecta; order Hemiptera; family Pentatomidae; genus Rhaphigaster; species Rhaphigaster nebulosa. The sequence continues at coordinate 119,840,468 of OX411306.1, read as the reverse complement.
AAAGAATCGCTAGATCCAAACAATGTAACGTGTAACGTTCAAAATACTTTTTTCTGAATTTTTATATTTGGAGAAGAAAAGTATATTTTTATAATTGCTGTGAATTTATCAACCTCTAAGCATAATGATAATGAATTCTAAAGGTTTTATATAGGCTACCGTTTATGACTAATAGTCGATTGCTGGTTCAAGGGTTGATTTAGTCCTAGATTAAACATAAACTAGCCCTCTACAAAACTTAATTATTTCAAAAATCTGTTTTCAATTCCCTTCTTAGAGTTTTTTTTTTTCATGAGCTAACCCGAAAGTATCTTTCTTTAAATAGAAAATATTTTTAAAATATATTAATTCAGGCATTAGAACATATTCAATGTACAGTGTGTAGAATGTATAAAAGTATAAAGCAGGTCAATGGGTTAAACAGGAAGTTTTTCTGATTAAAATTTTAATTATTCTTGAACATTGCCGTTTCTGCAATTGGCCTCCATCACGAAACATTTAAGGTTAGGCGTTATTTTAATCATCTACTTTTTATATTTTTTATATTTTTTTACGTATATAAATTTTCTGTTACATACAATATTGGCAAAGTTCTATAGTTAAGTGATGGGTATAAAATGGCGGAGAGGAACCAATTTGCCGACAGTGGGTTGCCATAGCGGAGTACATCGGGCGCGCACAAAGGCAGAGGAAACTCCCCGCTCGACCGTGAACAGAATAGCTCCTGGCTATTTTCTCTCTCTACTTCACTAACTCTTCTCTGCTCTTCTGTATTTCGTTGTTTGTTGCCTTGTTGCCTCATGTCTTAAGGGTTTGTCTCAGAAAGGACAATTTGCTAGAATTCAGGGCTTGTTAAGGTATCTCTCCCTCTAAAACATCACTTCCATCTTATATTAATTATACTATAATATAATTAATCAATTAATTATAAATATAGTAAAATAAAAACCCTCGTATCTGTGCATTTATATATCTATGTATAAGCTTACTGCTGGTAATAAGCTTTCCTACTTATTATCGATTCTAAATCTTACTGATTTGTGTTACCAAGATTATTTTTTAAGAAAATTATTTAAAATTTAATTTTTCACCGTGAATAATGTTTTCAGCAATCAATATTCGGTCAGGAAAATTCGAAATCGAAAAAATTTTCGACCTACGTTTCGGCTTAAATTGCAGGTCTTCTTCAGAGCGACAAATCCAGAGATATAGAGCGAGCAAGAGAAATATTATATAATATATTAAATTACGAATTTTTTAAATAGCAAAAACTTCTCTACTTTTAAACGAAAACAAAATACACCATATCCAGGAAATATACAGGTAATAATAATATTATAATTTTTTTGCATGAGACTAAAATAAATGTAACTTGAAATCAGATAGGATTCCTTAATTTATTTACTTATAAAAATTTTGAAAATTATAAATAGCAGTTTTCGAAATTGTGAATTATGAACTTATGATATTATGATATACTTATGATATTCATATTGTGAATATGAAATTATGAACTATAAAATATTTTTTTTTAAATTAGTTTGTTTCTGTGACTGATAGCGATAAAATTAATCAATTACATTAACTTCTCTTTTTAAATCATATCGCATAACAAAAACAGCGTTGTTAATTTAGGCCTACAATTTTATTTCTCGTGTTTTAACATTCAATTGAACTATTTGCTGTAATTTTGCATCAAATGCTGCGGGTATTCACTTTTCTCACAGGTCGACGTCTCGCACGGTAAAGGACGTTGAGAGGTAATTATTATTGAAAAGAAAACGGTCACTTCACTGCAACATATCATACAAGCCAACTGTCTTATCAGCTGAACCGAGATCGCCATGTTTTTCGTATTCGTTGTTGGCGGCACATACATGTTTAAGTTCCTGTTTTTGATAAGAGTTAATATATTAACTCTTATCAAAAACAGGAACTTAATTCAAAATTAAATCCTGGATTTGCTATTGTAACTAATCTAAAATTTACAACTAACTTTAACTAAACAAAATTTGTGGTTTTCCTATTACACCCACTAGCATTGAGAACGCATCAGAATTTGGTATTTGTTGGGATTTTTTAAAAAAATTTTTATCATACATATAAAATATTTTTTTGTAATTTTACAAGAAGAACTAGTAAGTCTAATGGTTTTTGTAAACAGACCAGTGCAGATTGTGAACTTCCTATAAGGGGTCGTAAATGGTATGGGATCTGAACCATTGGTCCAATAATCCAAAGAGATGTCGGAGACTATATGAGAGGCTCATAAAAATATGAAGGGGATTACACCTTTTATTGGCCAATATTTCACATGCTCTGGCGGCTGACAGTTACTGGACCCTCGAACCTCCCTCAAACCCGTCAACACCCACTTGGGTCATCCCTTTCTTCTTCAATCTTCATCCTTAATAAAGTTTATTATTTTTGTTTTTAGTAATGTTTTGGGTGGATTCAATCTTATGTTTTTTTTTATGTGTTTTTATCCGACATCAAAGTTACTACCAAAAATTATTTTATTAAACTGTTAAGATTCCCAATTCCTTGTGAACGTCTTAATACTTTGGATGTTTGAAGTCTTGGAAGAGCCCCTAGCTCTATCTCGTATGTTTATAACGGTTTTATTAGAACTTTGTTGATGCTAACTCTGTTAGTTAAGGATAACTATTTTTACATTTGTTTTTATTTTTAACCAATAATTATAAATTATCAAAAACAGGATAAATTATATTCAAAAGTTCCATTGCCCAAAAGTAAAGTGTCAAACTTTCAAATTCTTTATTGTTCAAATTAATATTCTTAATTAAATTTGTTTTTTTTATGTTTGGGACCAAAAAAGAACTTTATCAAACGATGAAAAACAATTGATAGTTGAGGCAAAAGGTACATTTTCCTCACCTTCTCCATTCAGACAGCTGTTCATTTTCCCACGACTATTAATGCACAGATTAGCAGCTCCGCCTTGTGAAAACTGGAAGTGGAGTCGTTTACATTCATAATAGTCAGAGCTAAGTCCTAATTTCACTTGTTTGTTTTAATTACATGTAAAAATGTGTCCTATTATTCTTTGTGAATTGGCTGAAATTCGCTGTATGATTTCCTTTTATCATTTTATATAACTATATTGAAATTTTTTCTCTAGTTAATTTTAAGTCTAAGTCCCTAGTTCGTATTAAGAAAATACTGTTCGCTCTCAGAAAAACTAAGTTTCATAAACAACGTATTATTTAGTAAAATTTCAGAATTCAATAATGTGCTTATCTATTTTTTCTTTTATCATAATTATAAAACTTTCTACATTTATTAGTTGTAAAAAAAAGATTAATACAATTTTATCATTATTCGTCGATTTCTCATCAAGATAAAACCATCAAGACAATTAGTGAATGCATTTGTAAAAACATGCCTGTAATATGTTTATTTAAAAATGAAACACCATTGGATTATTGTGATGCACATACTGTAAAGTGAGCTTATTTTTAGAAAAGTGAGAAACATTTTTAAAATTGATAGAGCTTTTATTTAATCGTTCTTTGATCAAAAGGAGTGTATATTTTGTAATTTTAGATTTTAAAGCATATTTCAATGTTCAGAAATCACCCTGATACATAACACAACTGATATACTAAAGCTGCCAATATAAGTGAAACTAGTCTGCGCATAAGCGGCCAAATTTACACTGTTTCAGGATAATTTTATTCAATTTCTAGCCAATGAATATATCGAATACACTGTTTCAGGATAATTTTATTCAATTTCTAGCCAATGAATATATCGACATTGTAGCTGCAAAATTTGTTTAGTGATAGTGAAATAAATTTAAATTTAGTGGTTTTGCAGTTATACTGTCTATATTCGACGAAACAATTCATAGCTTTGATAAAGCTGGAATGTATCTGATATTATTGAGCGTTGTTAATATATGTTTCTATACATGTATATATATTTCTGCTTATATAATAAAAAAAGTACATATTTTATGCTAATTTACATTTCAAACTTCTAGTTATCTCCTGTGTTTGCTGTTCGCCGTTAGTAAATTGTTTTTTTGTTTTTTTTTTGGCTTTAAACTTCCATTGAAGTCCTATACATCCCCTCACTCATTCTTCTATTCAATTCAAGTGTAATAAGTTTGTTCTGTTTTAGACTTTTGTTGTCTTTGTTAAAGGATAAATGCGTATTTATATTTCATTATTTAGTGCGAATATTAAATATGTAGATTTTTTATACATCAACTCACTATATCTCTTTCTGATCAGCTTTTTAAACATATGCTGATTGTATCGAGATTCTTTAAAAAAAAAATTGATAATTATTTAGAATCTATTATCAATGGTTAAGTTAAGTCTACAAATGTTACTCAAACCAAAAAGACTTCTAAGATACAGTCGGAGAGATGAGACAGTTCCAAAGGTTTATTTAAGTTCACAGGTTTAATAAACGAGCTAATTTTCAGTCCTTTGAAGTTTTACGGCCTCCATTTTTATGAGCTTGGCCCTGACAAGGAATGCATTCATTTTCTTGTTTAGTTTCTGTTTTTTTTTTTTTCTTTTCTTTATTTCGCTTCTTTTTTTTTTCTTTTTTTTTTTAAAGAAAGTTTATGTTCTTTTCCTCATCTCTCCAGTGTCTTCGGATTCTTAGGGAAGTTTGTTGTCCCAAGAGGTTGAGACGTATTTTCGCATCAATGTTTATACTGAATAACTTTTATAATCTGAAGAGGAATAATCTTTAAGTTCAATAATATTAAACGGATAGAATATATTATATAAGGATAAAATAATGATTGAAGTGTATATAAAGATTTTAATCTAGTAGAAAAAGTAAAAATACAAAATGAATTTTCTCAAGATATTTCTTAATTATTTTAGTGATATTGTTAAACCAGAGGTTTCCAAACTTTTTTCACAAAACTAAGGTATAGACCAATTCTGTTAAAGATAGACCCCTCTTCTTTCTTAATATTGATAATCCACTGTGGTATTTCTATTGTCAATGCATCTTCAAACCTAGTTTTTAAGCCTGTATAAAGGATATTTAAATGTTGAATGTAGGCTAAAATGTTATCATATTATCATATGCGATATATACTCTCTATAATATCCAATATATACTCTCCTGAACCCTCTTTTATATCTCATGTTCTTCCCAATTTTTTTTTCATTGACATAAATCATTTGCAGGTAGGCATGTTAAAAAATATCGATATATCGATCTTTTTTTAAAAAAAAAAATGTATCGATATTTTGTCAACTACTTTTTTCTCGATCTATTAACGAAAACCTATATGTTAAAAAAAATGAGAAAAAATATGAAATAAAAAAATTATACAAGTTCGGCGGGGTCGACAAACAAGTGGTGTGTTCGTGTTACTATCTACAGTGGCCGTGTTCTATGGATATCATAGTGATATTTATATCGATATTAGTTAACAATATCGATAACTTGATAATATCGTTATATAAATATCAATATTTAAAAATATCGTTAATATTTTTATAAAAAAAAAAGTCTAAACTTATCGGAGGAAGATTAGGAGATCACCTGTTTCTTCATATTTGAATCCTGCTGGAAATTAAATTAATAAAATCAATATTTTAATTATATCGGTACAAAATGGTGTATAAATATCGATATTTAAAAATATCGTTAATATTTTTATTAAAAAAATACCTAAACGATTCGGAAGGAGGATAGGAAATTATCTGTTTCTTAATATTTAGAAGTCTGCTGTAAATAAACTTAATAAAAAAAAATTACTTAATGGTATCGACAGTGGAATATCGATATCATAAAAAAATATCTTAATTCTTTCAGCATAAAAAATATCGATATTTCGAAATATCGTTAATTTTTAAAATTCTATAGAAGTATAGGATATAACTTGTTTCTTAATATTTAAATCCTGCTGTTAATGGACTTGATAAAAACAATATCTTGAATATATCGGTACAGAAATATCTATATTACAAAAACAATATCATAATTAAATCGTCCCAGAAATATGGATATTATAAAAACAACATCTTAATTATATCGGCACAAAAATATCGAAATGTGTATGTCCTTTTAAAAGATCCTTAAAAAGATTAAAAATATCGAGGCTCGATATATCGAAATATCGATATATTTTTTCGAACTACTATTTTGATGCATTAAAAAACCATCGATACGATATATATCTATATGGTTTTTTTCGATATTCGCATGCCTACTTGCTGGTGGATTCGATATAGACCACTTCGGAAATTTAACCTATTTAACGTATCGAAAATGATTGCGTTATTCGAAATATGATAAAATTTGAATTTTTAAACTGTGGATTTGTGAATACAAATTTTATCATTATTATGTTACTCCGTAATTTTTGGAAAAGTGAGTATTAAAGATAACTCGCGCATTCCTAAATTTCCTATTCTATAAGACCACCTCATTTTGAAAACCAAAAGGGAAGTCATTAAGTTAACTTATTCAACACAGAACTTTAAACACATAACTTTAATAAACACACCAAGTGATAAATCAGGTTGTGGAGAAAGCTAGGCACCTAGCAGCGGGGCCACCTCATTGCGTAATCAATTTTTTTCTCTATCCGTCGGCCCTCAGTTCATTGAACGGGGGTCCATTGAGAGATCCTGCAGCGTTGCCGAGCATTGCATATTCCCCATGCAGCTTGTTGCAGACCTAGGAGTTTGGCATTGGAGTGGTCCTTGTTACGGGCTAAGCCGCTTCTACGGAGGGCACTTCATTTACAGGGAAGTGGTTTTGAAGACGATACTGCTGAATTAAGGGGATAGCTGGTCTCGGATTCGAAACTTGAGGGTTTCAAGTCCTTCACTTCAATTGGCAATCGCTAAGCTTGCAGGAAAAGTTGGTCGTTATAAACAAAAAATCATATCAATTCTGTCTTAATGCGTCTCTTATAAAGTCAGCATTTAAAATATCTTCAGCATAGGTACTTATGCCCGTAAAATCACTTAAGGTTTTGAAGTTTTCATTTACAACAATATTAAAATACCACGCATTAGGACAACATTTGTTTGAAGGTGATTCTACTGACGTTTAATTTATTATTTAGTGAAAACCGATAGTGGTATTGAACTCTTTGAAGTCGATAGCTATGCTAAGATTATTAAGAATACTATTTTTTAAATTATACGATCAAATAAAAGTTACGTTTATTATAAATTTGCAGTAGCTTTTTTTTAAATCATTTAATATGTATCAGAAGTTAAACGTTACTGCTGACCAATGGCATGGTAATATGGTAATCCATGTTGTTGATATTCTTGCTTTTTAATGATTAAACAAAGAGTATTCCTTGAATTCAGTTCAGCAATTGTGGGAAAAAATATGGTTTGAGACGATTTTTTGTAATAAAATCAAGCATACCGATGTCGACGTTCTTCAACCCTGCATCTGTCGCTGTTAATCATTATGCGCTTAGAATTTTGAAAATGATGTTAATACATGATTTAAACAAAAATGAAAAGTGAACAATACGTATGTTTGTGTAAATGTTTGGTTAGAAATAACACCAAAAAAACACACCTATTTGCCTAAATCGCTTAAGGTATTTTCGATTTATTCTAATCATTCTCTTACATTAGATTCTCATCCACTCCAATCCGATTTTTTGAAATTGGTTCAATAGTTTAAGAAAAGGAGGGGAGTATATATTTCACATTTTTTTCCCTGTTTTTTAACAGAGGCTGCTATCTACGCGACAAAACTGTACTACGACAAATTTTACCCAGTCGAGAGCAAGCAAGCGGGAAAGTAGTCCATGTGCTATTATTTTCGAGTAAAATAAATATAAATTTTTTTAGTTCAACAAGTAAGAACTTTTGGTTTTGTTGTATATTTGTTTACAAGCTGGCGGTCATGTTCTACTTGAATCAATGCTTATTGATAACTAATTTGTTAGGCCATATTCCAGTTTTCAACATTAGCTAGAATGTTGAAGAGGTTCAATTTGGATAATGTATTTTGGATCAAAACATAATGTTATAATTATATCATTATTTGTTATACATCAGTACGTCACAAAGTAAAATTGGGATTCAAAGAAGTTCTACTGTTCCTAAGTCAATAAAAAAGCATTTGAAGCTGTTTCTGTACCCCTGGATAAGAGTATCTTAAGAGAAGCTTGTTGGGTTTTCAATGTTTAGTTCGCCACACTTAAGAAAAAAAAAGGACCTTCGCCTAGGACTTTGATAGTGAATCGGAAAATGAAGACGTGGATTTCGTTTCAGAAGAAGAGGATGGTGTAACAGACCATTTAAGCATATTAAGGAAATTAAGGAAATATTAATTTAAGGAAATAAATGAAAAGCAAGAAGAATTCAATTTTGAAAGAATACAAATTTCTGTATAAAAATGTTGTTTAATGCGTATTAACTGCCTAGGTATGAAATGTTAATGATCCAAGGTTCACTAAGGCATGATGGTACATACGATCTTGCATCATTGATCACATATCAACAAAATATAAATTTTTATTTTATAACTGTTTCATATTAAACTTCTCAAAAATATATATTCAACATAGTTGTGCTTAGGCAAACGCCACCTAAGTCATGGAATGCCTGTAATAATCAAATAAAAAAAATAAAAAAATAAAAAAAAAAATATATATATATATATATATATATATATATATATATATATATATATATATATATTTAAAAAAATTACTTCTAAAATATATATATAAGTAAGTTGTGATCCAAGGTAATACAGTATCCTTTATGTATATAATAATACAAAAATATTACTTTATATATATTTGAAAAAAGCTTAAGCGCCATTTAGCAAACATTACAGGAAACACATGAAACTATTTTCCCTAAATAACAATATTTTTTTTTTTAATTTTATTGTTTATTGTTTACAGTAGGAGTTTATAATTATTTATAAGCTGTCAAACATTTATAATTAAAATATATTTTTAAGGTTTCTTGAACTGGTCAGAGTGACGACTGAGGGTCGTCATTATTTGGTGCTTACCACAATTATTTTCGATATATCAGGAGCGGGAATCGATAGAGGTGGTATCAACGTCCCAAAACAAATTTTTATTTCGAATTTTTGCCGCTTAAGCCTTTTTTTTAAAAAGTCGTCGATATCTATTAGACTAAGTGAACAATTAACCTTGTAACTCTTAGTGTGGTATCGAAAACTTTATTTTTTTTTTTTATGCCGCTACCTTAAGTTTTTGAGGAAATTAAATGCCACATTGTATATGGTTACATATTGTCTGATGCACTTGTTTATATGCAAAACACATCATTCAATTACCATACGGTGTACAGTACAGTTTCCTTTGTCTCGCTCTCATTAATATTCGACTTCACAAAATTTTAGTTTTCCTCATATCGGAACTATTATTTGTAGCCGACTAATCAAAGAAAATTCGAGGACTATATTTAATTAGCGCTCTGTATATCCGGATCTGTATTAATTAAATAAAAGACGGCTGGCTCTCTCTAATGGTGATGACATGAAATAGTGGCTGGATATATTCCCTGTCATGGCCTGTCCATTACACGTTCGACCGCTCCTCTTGGTCAAGTTCAATTGTGGCAGAAGACAATGAGGTGGCTTTGTGCCCCGGTGCACCACACGCTCTACCGCAGAAAACCTCAAACAAAGCACCTTGTCCCATAACTCATTTCCTTTATATTGACTTTTAATCGTTTGGTTTCGTCTGTGTATAAATTAATGACGTATGGCGCCTGCCTCACCATTTTATTAATGAATTTTGAAGGTGCTTAAACATTTTTGGGATTGGCTTAAGTTGTGATAAATTAGGAAGGAGAGATAAAATAGTCTCTGTTAATATTGCCATTAGCTAAATAAAAGCTATTTAAATCATACGTTTCACTTAGCTACTCAACTAAAGGAGTCTCACTTTAATCCGAACTATTTAAAATCAAGTGAGTTCGGATTTGTTAAAAATTCGTATTACCGAATGGGGGAAAAAAGTAGCTTCATTAATAACATGTCAATTTACCAACAAAAGTTGTATATTAAAAATGTTTTTTACAATAAGCACTTAATAATTGTTCAGAAATTTATTTTTTTCTTGAGAACTATTCTGAATTTTTTGTTAGGTATATAGTTGAAAGCGACTTTTTCATGGCCTCTTATAGTTATTATATATTGTATATATTATATATTATATATAGTTAATATATATATATTTTTTTAATAGCATAAAATATTCATTGTTTTAACTATACAATTTTGTACTGAAGATCACTTTAATGAACTGGTTAATTTTATCATTAATTTTATCAAACAAAAAAAATAAGCTTCCAAATTTTTATAGCTTAGTTTTTATTTTAGATGAGGGGGTTAATATTTTTCACTAGATGTTTTAAGCCTAACTATTTGGAAGGTGTTTACAATTCATACGGTTTTATTTAGTTTTTTTTGTATATACTTCAAACCAAATCTTCACACATAGGTGGATGATTTCATTTCATCTTTTTGTTCAACTATACCTATTCGAGTTATCTGACTTAGTCCCAGACTCGACCTACTCTAACCTTAAAACTAGAGGAAAACATTTAGCTGTCGGTTATTTTTTTATTGTTATTTTGTTAAGCCGCTAATATTGGCTGCTGAATTGACAGCTCTAGAGATTGTCTAGCTCTGAGTTTGTATTCGATGATTATGCGAAAAACTGTTTCTTTTATCACAAGAAAAATTAAGTCGAATATATTACGAAGTCGAACAATGAATATATTACTTATATTCATTTGTAATGGCAGAGTCGCATCTTTTAATTATAATGAACAGTAATTCGTAAATTGAGGGAAAACGACTGGTTTTGATATTAATTTATTAATTACAATGCTAATTATAATAAACGGCTTTTCTCATCTTCATTTCCTTCGCAGTTTGTCTTTTTAAGATTTATTGCTTTTAAATTTATAATATCAATGAGATAATCTTAATCTAAACTCATTAAATTACACGATATTACTGAAAAACAATAATTAAAACTCTTAAAGCAAATTATAGAGAGTATTTAGAAATTATTTGTGATATAATTCTTTGAAAAACTGAACGACTGAATAAATGAAATTATGAGAATTTAAATTTGTGGATTCTTTGAAAATTTCACGAGGGAAGGAGAGTTGTTTTTTACTAATATATTTTTTATTGTATTTTGGGAATTATAAAAATATCCCTCCTTTCTTCTAATCTCATTTTTTGGTTTAGTTTAATTTTTTGTTTAGGCTTGGACTATTGCTGCTTTGTGCAATTCTTTCATCATATAAATTTTGTTATTTATTTAAAAGTAAAAGAAGAATATTTAGGATATAAATTATTAATTCAAAATTAATTCCATTAACGCGACATCTGGTTAAATTCTGAAAGTTCTGTCGTAATTCCTTTATAATATATATTTTTCCTTTCTTATGTAAATCGAGGATTTAAGATTATTCATCATATTTCTAATGCGGAAAGCTGCATGTAAAATATAGATAGTAAAAAACTATCGATGCAGTGATCCGACAAAAACGAAAAACTTTAATGAATACTTCGAATTGGGAAATCGTGTTTTAAAAAATAATAATTTGACTGATATTTCTCTATAAACCATTTTAAATTATTTAGTATTATTACAAAAAGTTTAAAATATGTAAATGGGGGAAACTATTATCAAAATGAGTCTGTTATGTTATCCAATGTTCTGGTTTTGTCCTAACCGCTATGAGTAATTTTCATATCACTAGCTTACTAAGAATAAACATTTTTATGACATTGTGTGACACGTTTGTGGATTTTCCGCTAACTCTACTCTGATTAAATGATATTAAACGCAAATACATATGGGTTTTATCCTTCTGACGAAACCAATTTTATTAATTCAATTATAATTCTCTTTACTGATATCCGATTTCACGATTGAATTTTTGTTGAAAAAAAAAACTTACTTATGTGTTTTTTTAAATAAGAATAAAGTTTGTATAAATATTTTTTTTTCTGTTTAAAATCCAATTCATCAATTTATATTGCATTTCTTGTTAGCGGTGTTACTGAGGACATGGATAAAATTGTATTTGTGTTCTGAATTAGATAATAGAACACTTTCCTTTAATTGTTCGTAAAATAATTACTTCTAGATGTCTATTGAATTATAACCATCCCGGATTGTTCTAAAAATGCATGAAAACATTTTATTTATTGGTAGTCTGTGTTTTGTGAAATGTTCTTATATATCAGTATTAGCTCTAATCAATCTAGCAATAATTACTTTAATTAATTTTACATAGTAACCTTTTTTTTTTCTACCCCCTAATAATTCAAGAACGCCAGGTTTTTTTTTCGTTTGATTTTATTTTAGAAGTCGGAACAATAAAAAAAAAAAATTGTTTGCCAGATTAAAATGTATGCAATTAATTATGTTTTTGGTAGAAGTTCCTGATTGTCGATCTTACGTTATTCTGTGGAGTATGCTCATACCGATTATTTTGATGCATACCATGGTAGATCAAAGAAACGTTTTTTAAATCTTTTTCGTATTGACAAAGACAACCAATTTTCTACCATTTGAAAAACATGTTGGCCTTACATACTTGTGTCCCATATTTTGCTTTCGAATTCATTTTTCATCTCAAATATACCTCAGAACTCAATAACAACCTATTTTTCCTTCTCATTACCTCTCGCTCGCTCAAGTTCTGGTTGGGTCGCGGTTCATTGAATCTTAATTTATATTATTAATTGATTGATTAAAATATTTACATTTTACAACAGTTTTTTTTTTTAAATAAGGGTCATTGCCGAATTCCGGGTTTCACTGCTTAATTTGATTCGACCAAATCCCTAACAGAAATAAATCAAATAAAATAAATACTTGATAATGGGTCATTTTTTATTATTAAGTTAAATCACAGTATTCTTCCAAAACTACAACCTATTTTGTATACCAATTTTAGGAGGTTAAAATAATTGTTTTTAATTTTTAAATTATGCACAGATATCCATCCTTCCATAATAAACTGCTATTTTAAGGTGTCTGAAAATGAAATGGACTCATGGCTACCCAACGCAATGATGTATATTTTATTTGGTATTGCTGTAAGTTAAACAAAAAAAAAAAAAAATATATATATATATATATATATATATATATATATATATTGTGTTTATGGCAAACATAACTCCAGCAACGTCACAAAAAAAAAAAGGACGAATGTTAATTTTACGAGAAGTTAAATTAATGCATGTTTATTAAAACATGGTGTAAACGTTGTAATAATTATAAATGTTAATTTTTATTATTCACGACTTATAATGGAATGAAAAAAAAAAATATAGTCGAATCAGAAAGAAAGGAATATCCAAATAAGGTAACAACGATTTGAAAGAGTTCATATTTATTGCCGGGTTTTAATTTATTTACTGTACCGAATTGATTGGAAACTGAGCACAGGTAGCTTGTTTTAAATTAATTTATCAACTGTGTGGCATTCACTGTTTGAGATTTTGTCTCATGTATTATGGAATATTTTGTAATACTTAAATAAAAGGAAGTACTTGATAATGGACAGTTATAATTTAAAATAAATTTTTTAGAGTAGTCAAATTAGATTTTTTATTTTAGTTTTGTGTTGATAGATGTTTTAATAAGAGCCATGAGGAAAATTAATGATATACACATGGTCTGGTGGGTTCTAACTTTCTCATTTCGTTGATGAAAGTCGTTAGTCACGAAAAGGCATAAATTTATTTTATTAACAACAATAATAAACTTTACTTAAAATGATGTTATTCTTCATTTTTACTGCGACCGAGGGAAGGGACCGAGTTCAGCCGCCGACAAATAAAATCAGGCTGGTAGAAGAAAGATAAACAGGGGAGATGGGGGATCATCAAATTAGGATAGGCCTTCAAAGGAGAGTCGCCTCGCTCCCGGCAGCTCATTTAAATAGAATTTAATTGAACCTTACCAAAATCTTGGCCGCTCCGAGAGCTTCGTTTAAGGCCTTTTAGTGTTCATTACTTTGAGGCTCTGGAAAATAGCAGTTTTCCGAACCTAATCTTATATAGGAATCAAAAGATGTCTCCGAAACTCGAATCTTACTAGGGAGAAATAAACATCTTCAAAGATGATAGTGTATTTTGTACAATGAAATACTTAAATATCTGCTGCCTCGGTCTGGGTTCAAACCCAATGCGGAATCCTGAGCAATCAAAAAGCGGACCAAACAGCCCATTTGGCAAGAAAAGGAATAGCACTAGGAGTAACTGATCTAAAAGATTTTATCTTAGAACATTTGTTGTAAAAATAAAAAAAAGAAACAATTTCTAGCAAATTTTGAAAACTATTTCAGTGAGTCGTATTCGTCTCACGGGGATGTTTTCAGCAAAAAGATATTTTCCATCTCTCATAATTTGATTGCAGTCTTTTCATAAATGCATAAAATTGAAATTAATTTTCATGTTGATAATCTCTTGTTTCTGGTATATTTTTGGTTTATCTCTGCTTCCTACGATTTTACCTTTGATGATCCAATTACGAATTATACGTGTGTTTCTGAGAGAGAAGTTGGAGTTTGACTTCCGTAATCCCAACTCATTGCGAACATTTGTCCGCAACCCCCCTCGATACAGGTGGCGTTGGAAGGTAGCCCTCAGTAGGGGTGCCAACAGCCGGATTAAAAACAGCGTATAAGTTTTAATGGCTCCAACAGAGAGCGGTAATGGCGATGTCAGCTCCAGAGGAAACTGTGTTCAATTATCCTCATCGGACGTGAGCCCTGGTCGAGGCAGCTCCCTAATGTTATTGTTATCCATTTATTTATGCCTGGTAAAACGAATTTACTTATATTTTCTCCAAAATATTTTTGTATTACTCAAGTAATTTATGTTAGACATTTACTAATTCAATTTAAAGATGTTAGACATTGAAAATTTGGGCGTTTCGGAGAATGTCATACTTTATGCAATTTTTTGTTTCTGTTCCATTGTTACCATATAGCGATTAAACAACTAGTACAAATAAGTACAATTTGTACTAAAAAAAAAATACAACAAGAAAACAATTTGTGCAAATTATTGATAAATTGCATTGTATGATTCATCTTCGGAATCCCGAGGGACGCCTATGTCTCTCGATTTTATGAAGAGTTGAAGTCATTACCCCTCCTACCGTCCTAAGTATTTCCTGACACCCTTTCTCTACCAAGTCATCCAACCACGCCGTCCATCAATGCATCTTCGATCTCCTTCAATTCAAATCCTCTGTTCATTTCCGCTATATCATTCTTGGCCTTCAGATTTATATACAACGGCCCACCGACCCGCAGCAAAAAAAAACTCCCGATGGGGAGGCTCTCCGGTAAATTTACACTCTAATCTTTTGATTAAGGCTTTTTAAACCATAATTACGCTTTTTAAGCTGTGAGTAGATGGCCACATACCCATGTGACACAGTTCCAAGATCAAAATGGATGTTAATTTAATGTAACATTAGAACAATTTGAAGTGCACTGGGACAGTCAGACCTTGTTTAATAATCAGATGCAGATTGTTGAACAAATATCTGTTTTAATAACTTTTATACCACACTTTTATTGTCATATCTCCAATGTATAGGTATTGTAGTAGATATTAATTGACAAATTTATTTCTGTAACATATTGTTCTTAAATGTGACAGATTGTCTATCATATTTGACTCTAAAAACAGTTTTTGGTACAATTAGAAAAGACTAAAAAAATCTTTTAAATTGCGGAAATTTGAAATATCTAAAATCTTTCTCATTTGACAACTATGATAAGAAGAATTTACTCTATCTGAAGAATTACTTTTTGGCATAACGAACCCAAATGCAGCCTTAAATATTTTTTTTTATTTTAACCTAATTTATTACTGATTAATTCTTTGTAAATTTATACTTCATAAATTACACATAATAGGCACCAACACTAATTGTATAAAGCCAGAGTCATTATTTAGGGTTTATATACACTCTTATACGTGACTTGATATATGATACAGCCAAAGTTGAGGTGCCAGTGAATATGATGAAAAGGTTGAAAAGCAGCTGGAAGAAAGAGAGATCTGTAATAATAAATGATATGAAAATTATTTAAGGTCTTCAAGATATTGCTATTGGCTATTCATAGAATGTACATTAATTTATTTAACGTACTTTGTAAATATTCCAATAATTCCATTTATATATTCCGGTAATTCCATTTAAATATTCCAATAATTCCATTTTCCGCAGTAATTCCAATTAAGTAAAAAACAAAACGAATTATCTTTAAATTAATACAGATTCACCTTAATATTTTTGTTATTTTACAAAACAAAAAAAAAATCATTTGCTGAATAAAACATGCTCATGTTCACCATTAATTATATTCAGGTAGATATATTTGTCTGAAATATTGGCTTATATATTAGTTCATAATGTGGTGGATTTAAGGTTTTAGACAATGTAATTGATCAACCTTGGCTTCCTATGTTTAGACAGCTCAAAGCATTTGCCAACCATCTCATTTCAATGACAGTGTTTGTGCAACCTAATATTCTAATCGGATATCGCTGTAGGCGTTTATCATGCCCCAGTTTTGTGATTGCTTTTAATACCAAAATGGTTACATTTATTTATGTTCCGTATTTATAGTATTTGGTCAATTATCCCTCGTATGAACTTAATTGTAATGTTTTTGTAGTTTATTTTCCTTTTTACCTTAATTAAGAACTGGATGTTACTTAATACTCGGTAAAAATGTATGCGAAATTTTATTTTTCTTTGACCATTCAATCATGAACATAAAGAAAAATCTATTTTAGTTTTGATAATATCCCCTTGAACTATTCTTAAATTGAACTTTTTTAGTTAACGAGATCTGTCAGTTGCTTTTTTTTTATAGAGGTCATGATTTGATTGTTGAATCATACAACATTATTGATATGCGGAGGGGACGCGAACACATATTTAATCAATTTCTGTCTTCTGCTTATGAGGTACTAATTTTTTTTAAATTGTTAATCATTTATTCCACGGGACAGAGAATATTTATGTATAAAAAAATAAATAAAGTCACATCATTGGTAAACGAACGCTCATCAACGATTCACCCCCATGAAACTGTCCATTTGATTAAAAGTGTTTTGTTTAGATCGTTATTCATTAATAGAATGCTTCGTTTAAATTGTTGTGAGCTTTGTCCCATCAAATAATAGTTATTGCAATTTCTAGAATAGGCTTTGCATTGCGGGATCTTTAATAGCATTTTTACCGTTGTTGTGTTTTATTTATTTTTATGTCTTTTGCTTTATCAATCTGACAACGTATAATGGATCCATATAAATTTTAGTTGCAGCCTGTTTGGCGGGGGTCCGAGGCTATTTCTCCCAGATACAGTTTTCTCTTCTATTTCTGATAGCGGAACTGGTAACTGTTTTATAGATAGTGCCGTAGATTTCAGCTGTCACTGGATACAAGATCCCACTATCGTATTTATTTGTGGCTGTATTGGATTGGCACTGTTCTTTGATATGTATTTATTGAAAACAAAAGACTAATAAAACAATATTTTATTGCCTTTATTTAAAGACCCTGTATTGTTTTAATGAGCTTTCCAATCATAAACTGCGGTCTTTGAAGAACAGCTTCTGAATGAACTAATGAAGATGAACATCGATAAATTACTCATACTTCAATCCCTTTTAACTTTTACCCTTAATAATGTAATAATTAACTAATTTAACGGCTTAATGATTTTATGCCTGACGTGCCAGAAAAGAAAAACACCAGGTGACCTACTTATTGAAAAAGCATATTGAAGTGGCCTCTTAAACTGTCGTTAATCATCTTCGTTATTTAAAGCGATTATATTGAATAGTTATTTTTATTTTTTACAAAGCAGGCTTTGCGCCTAATATACGAAAAAAGAAAATAGGTATTTTAGATACGAACAAATTGAAATAATAAAGTGAGTTTTGGAGATTACTGTAGACACTCTATTACTCATTATGTCGGTACTTAATTAATCCTTAAATTTGCTGCCGAGTCTCTGAAACTCTTCCTCTATTTTAAAGATGTAGGTACATATAATAAAGGGATTCTGCCTGGAGCCCGTATTTCCCTCCTGCCTACATGAGACGAATGGAATATATTATGGGAATTGAGGATGTTATATGCTCTCCCATTTTACAAGACTGTTTCTACAATTTTTCATCTGTTTTCAAATAAAAAAATAAAATGTTATTTATTTTCCCTTTTAATTCAGTTATCAAACATTTTCAGCTAACATCATTTGAAAGATTAAATAAAGTAATGTATAGTCAATAAAAAATATATTTATATGTATATATATATATATATATATGTATATATATATATATATATATATATATATATATATATATATTTATATATATATATTTATATATATATATTTTTCTGTTGGCACTATGGACCATGAAGATCTTTGGCCGCGCGATGTGGTATTCTTATAGACATTTATTTATTGCTTGACGGACCACAGAGAGCCTGGAGGGGTTCACCCAACCTCGCTTTTCTGCGAGCCTTGGTTTCCATGGTGCAGTGACAGGCTACTCATAGCTCCATAACCGGCTCTTTTGGGGCCAATTCGGCAGTGTCCTTCCCATCGACTCTCGGTTTCAAGGACAGTGACACTCCGCTCAAGATCCACGGATTATGGCTGCTCAGGATCAGCAGGCGCACGAGGACCTATAGTTCTTTTCTCGATGCAGACCGTCCATGGGCCAAACCTCTGGACGGCTATTTTATGTTCTGAAAAACTACAACGCGATTCACAATTTAGGTACACGGAGTAGGGTCATCACTCCCACGCCCTCATATATATATATATATATATATATATATATATATATATATATATATATATATATATATATATATATATATATATATATATATACACAGTAATAATATCCGAAGAAATGCTGCTTTTTACCTATTTAATAGTTATGGAGTCCCTTTGACCCTGTAGTCCATGATAGTGAGAAAAAGAAGAAGCCGATGTAAGGGATAAATATATATATATATATATATATATATATATATATATATATATATATATATATATATATATATATATACAGTAATAATATCCGAAGAAATGCTGCTTTTTACCTATTTAATAGTTATGGAGTCCCTTTGACCCTGTAGTCCATGATAGTGAGAAAAAGAAGAAGCCGATGTAAGGGATAAATATATATATATATATATATATATATATACACAGTAATAATATCCGAAGAAATGCTGCTTTTTACCTATTTAATAGTTATGGAGTCCCTTTGACCCTGTAGTCCATGATAGTGAGAAAAAGAAGAAGCCGATGTAAGGGATAAATATATATACATATATATATATATATATATATATATATATATATATATATATATATATATATATATATATATATACAGTAATAATATCCGAAGAAATGCTGCTTTTTATCTATTTAAAAGTTATGGAGTCCCTTTGACCCTTTAGTCCATGATAGTGAGTAAAAGAAGAAGCCGATGTAAGGGATAAATTGCCGCGGTATGGAGGTAAATGCGCTACAGTGGGGACACTCGAGGTTGAGTTTGTACAACTCAATGAAATGTATACACAACAAAAAACTTTAAAACATGGCTTTTAAGCATTGCAAATCTTTGTCCATTCTGAGACATTCTTCTTCTTGAATTCAACAACTTCTTGTATGCACTTTCTGAAATTCTCATTTCTCCTTTCAGCCATATTTTGTTTTGTGTTATTATATTCTTATCATAGATAGTTGTTCAAGATAATAAAATAAATGAACCAATAACCTTTTTTTTTGCAATTTATTTACAAAATCAACAAAACTGAAAACCAAAATTGAGATATGAAAATATTTTATGCTAAATTTAATGATGGCAGTTTTCGAAAGCGGTTTCAAAAGTGGATTCGTTGAAAAATATCCATTTTTATAAATCGATTCCAACCTCGATCAAAACCCCAGCCTTTTTGAAATATCGATCCTCTATGAAAATTTCATTTTTTATTAGGCTTATCAAATTACACTACTCCGTTCAGCACATTTTTATAGAATTAAATACACAAACAAAAAAAGGGTGCTGAAAAGCTTTTTAATTAAATTTTGTTTATGTACCAAATGTCATAATTATTACCGCTGTGTGCAGGTTATAAAATAAACTAATCTCATAGTTTTAAATGATATACTCTCATGTTTTAAATTATATAAGTTCTACCTCAGGGACTATTTTATTGAGGATCTTGTATAAAGATAAGTTCATAGTAATTTTGAGATAACTTTTAATCGCCATTCGGTTATTATAACAAATTATAATCGGTTGTGATTTCCTGTTTATAACTGCGCAGTGAAAATTAATAAGCCGCTAATGAAAAACGATACCTGGAAGCCTAAGCTGGTTTTTGAGCGGGAAATTCCGGTTCACTTTGGCCTTCATACTTATCCATTGATAATTTGGCCAGCTCATTCACTGGCAGTATAAAGACTCTCTAACATTTACCAAAAACGGCTTTTATTTATAATTACAGATTTTTATACCATACAGAAACGTCTATTATATTTCATGTTTCTAAATTCATTAATAGGAGCAAATATTAAAACAAAAGATCTGGTGCGGTGCGCGTATCCACACAATTCTCACTTAATAATTAACAACTACTCTGTAATGATTAACCATTTTTTTAAATCTTTTTAAAGAGATAACGTAGCACTATTTGAAATATTAAGATACTTTTATCTGTATATTCTGAATGCTCCTCCACAATTGTTCATTCTTCTATTTAATTCCTTGTTCATTTTCCATTACCTCCGGTTAGAAACTGTTTATGAAAGCCTATCTTAAGAATGGCTATAGCTTTATAGAATAGTTTTTTTAAGTACATAGTATTATACGGGACCTATTTCTTTGATGTTACAGCTATAGGTTTATGGACAGTAGGATCGGCTATTGCTTGATGGCGAATTTACTGGGATAGCTATAAAAGTTTTATGCGAATACCTGATCATAGCTGTCCTCGTCTCGTCGGAGAATCAACGATCGAAATGTCGCACTGTATAAACCTAATCGCTTTTACACTTTATAGCAACGCGTCAAGTGCCATAAAACGGACAGTTATGTCTTCCAGGAGTAATTTGATAATTTGATTACACACCTTTATTCCTTACTTAATACTACTACCATGTTGTATGCTCTATTCTCGAATTATTTGGTATAAAGAAGCTTTTGCTCAAATTATTATACCAAATAAAATGGTTATATATTTGAATTCGTTCAAAATGTTGCAAAATAAAACCTGCCTTCATGAAGTGTTATGATTCTCTGTGGTCTGTTTATGCAACGTGTAAAATTGTGTGCGTGTTTCGTCCTGATCAAGTTAAAGCTCGTTAAACAGTTTGGGAAGGTATCAGTATGGTTTCCATCAAAGTTAAGTTTAACTTTGTTAAATAACAGTGTAAACTTTATATCTAACATCTAAATCCAAAATTGCCTAAAGGTGCAGGCTTAAGTGAATGGGAATTTAAAATTGTGTTTATTGTTTTTACTTACTATTTCTGATTGTGAACGTATACTTCTTTTCTGCTATTCCATATTCCACGTTTTACATAAATTCTATTCTACCTTCTTTACCTAACGTTAGCTGAAATTAACTAATCTTAGATATTATATTATTGATAGGTTTATATATTTTACGTAGGCACCTCAAAACAGATTTAAACTTACTAGGGATTGATGAAGTATTTTGTTTTTAACAACTTCTATAATTTTGTTTTTATTGAAAACTAGTTTCGAATGTTATTCATTAATCTTCAGTTCTTAAAACACACAAAAATTCAATTTTTTTTTTTGGATTTGTTTGTGTTTTTAGAACTGAAGATGAATGTATAAAATTCGACTAGTTTTCAATAAAAACAAAATTATAGAAGTGGCAAATAATTTATCAATCCCTAATTAGATTGATCCTTCTAAACCATCTTGCGGATGTCAACAGATTTAAACTTATCATTTATTCTGAAATGATAGATTTTAATTGATTTCTAAAATACAAAACATTTTTAAGTAACGTAAGTCATTTGTATTTATTTTATTTTGAATAGCACAGAGTGGTTGGGCTGGTGTGCAGTTAAAATATGAAATACAACAGCAATTTATTAATAAAAGGGCCCTGCTTCGGCCTGCAGGTTTCGGCCTGCTTGAAAAAACATGAAAGGCGGAGAACTATAGTAAAATTAATAAAGTTAATAAGGGGCTTATATATCATATAGTATCACTCAGTTCTTATACGTCTTCTTTCTTTTTTATACCTCCGAATAAGATCTAAAACGTAGGCCGAAACGGCACGTATTAAAACCGTAATAAATTTACTTCGTGTTTTATTTTTTATTCCACCCTCAACCACCTTTTCCTGTATCTAATTCACGGTCAATATTTACTGCATTATAATTTGTTTATTAATTTTTTTTTCAGGTGAGCTGCCATATTAACTGGCCTATTATTTTTTGAATTCACTTTGTCACTACCATGTACATCACCAGTAAGTATTGGACTTATTTATTTAATCTTTCCCAATATAAGGTTCACTATCGCATCACTAATTTATGATCAAGCTCAGACATGATTTACATAAAATTTGACAACCCAACACTCTAAAAATTCTAGAATTTTCTTGTGATTATATAATTTAATTACATAAAATCAAATATTGCAACGCGGCAGAGATCAAAAATAATGTATTTCTGCAACTACGTTCGTTGCATACCCGTTGCGCTTTGCATACATGATGAGTGTGTGTGTATGTGCTTTGAATAAATAAAATAGCGGCAATATTTGCTTTGCTTAATTAATTATTTTACTTGTGCAGACTTTTTCATCTAACCAATAGGATTAAATAATATATTATTTTGTCTGATTATTATTTTGTTTATATAGTTTTTTATGTAAAATATCTATTAAAAATTGAAAGAAATATTTTTTATTTCCGGTCAGTTTAGCATTAATTAGGAAAATTAATCTGTATTTATTAAATAGTGCCTGTGCACTATTTAAAAAATCCGACTCGTTAAGCAGGTTTTATTTGATTCATCAGAACCTGGAATTCGAATTTTTTGACGATTTGAATACTTTGCCTAATATACGCGAATTAATATTAATATTTATTTATAAATAAAAGAAATATAATTTTTAGTAAGCAGCAATCTCATCGCTGTTAGTAGTATATTCTAAAGAATGAATGGTTATTGTTGATTGTTGAGAATTAGCCAAACAGTTAAATATTAAGACATTGGTAAACCTATTGCATGCCTTCTTCGTCCATACCACTGTAAAATTTTCCGCGAACATATAATGTCTATAGATGAGTAGCTCTGAATTGCTAAAATTTTAAATAATAATTCACATGGTATATTGGATAGTTATACGTAGTTATAAGCATACGGATAGTTATAAGTATATTCTATTGACTTGTGATGAGAATAGTTGATTTTGTTTGGGTTGCAATTTGTTTTTCGCAATGAATGTTTTTTTTCCCGCTTGGAATGCTCTTAGGAAGTGGGGTGGAAAAAAGGCTAATAGCCAAAAAACCGGTTTTTGGACAGCTGGTAGCGGTAGGCAAGTAAAAAATAGCAGCCATTTTTTACTTTCCTAAAAAAAAAAAATGACTGCTACGTTTAATACGTCGTATCTTAGATTAATAGTCGTACAATTATCCAATTTTGATGATTTTTTATTTTTTTATTTTGTTGGGTATATGTTTCCCGTTTCAAATGATTATTTATGCAATCAATCAAAAATTTAGTTTTTGAGCAATGCACGTATAAAATATTCTTTTCGTCATAACATTTTTCAGCTTTCTCTCGGTGATGAACTACATACATAGATAATCAAAGGGCTTTAACAAGAAGACTTTAGACTAAATTCCTCAAAATCGTTTTAACCGTCTTGGCGCTACAGTCTATAAAAAAAGAAAAGATTTTCGGTTATTGCGCAGCCGCTATCGCGTACAGAACTGTTCCATTATTTTTCATCATTAGAGGCGAAAGTTATCTTTAAAATGATGGCTCAATTATTGGTTTTGATGAGATGTTACGGGAGTATGGCATACCGAGAATAAAACACCTTTGAGATACAATATATAAGGATTAAAAGTTAAGGTATTGATAAACCCATTCTTTGCCTCTCTCGCCGATACTACTGTAATATGAATAGATAGCAGTTCTGAATGGCTAAAATTGCAAGGAACAATAAAATTTATTTCAAAACCTGGATATCTCCAGTTTTAAATATATATATATATATATATATATATATATATATATATATATATATATATATATATATATATATATATATACAAACGCATACATACAATTGACCCAGTCTAAATACAAGTTACATTCCACGTTCCTGCTCTGGAAAATAACGGAGATGAGAAGAACTATAACAGAAGTTATTGCCGGAGAGAGGATGAACTGGAGGTGTGATGGCATCCCGTTATAAGACCTTTGCTAGGATCACCGAGAAGCTATTATCATACCAGCGGTCGCGACAGTTGCGTCAACCTTCGCCTCATTATGCTCCTTCGTGCCGGGGATAGGGATCGATCCCGGTAAAGAGGATTTATCCTCCCTAATCCCCAACCCACTTATCGCTGGCTCTCCGGTAATCAACACCACCCCTTTTTATCAACTCCTCTCTCAAAGTCCTTTATTCAAATCGCTTTTGCTCATTCTCTGATTCAAGCCTTTGATCACTTACTATATTTCACTCCTCTCAGTTTTCTCTCCAGATGGCCTCTATTTTTCAATTTGTACTCTATTTTCAATGAGGGGGTCTTGAATTATATAGGAGGGAAATTTCTTAAGGAAAAACGAGGAGACAACCAATAAATTTTAAGATCCTGATGAAAAATAATATCCTAAAGAAAGGAGAGATTGTTGAGTACATACACTATTTATGAGTATAGCTAGATATAGATACATAATTTATTTCTCTTTAAGGTTACAATCCCTCTTCATTCATGGCTTGGTTGAAAAGTTGAATTATTACTACTAGGGTTAGAATTACACAAGTATATAATGACATTTAAAACATATTGTTTATAATAGAACAATGTTTTTATTTATTAAACAAAAAATATACATTGTTCAATTAAGATTGTTTGTGTTTGTTCTAGGTAGTATAGTGCATTTTATACCAGTGGATTTATCAACATAGTAGTAATATAAGATATTAAATGTGATACAAAAAATATAAAGAAATATTTCACTTTAAGATGAATATATATTAATTTGAAATATGAACAATGAAAATATTACTTTAAAATAACCTAAAATATAACTTTGAAATGGATTAAAATTAAATACTGTTGTAAAGCTTTAACTAAAATATTTTATGGATTCTTAAAGCACTAATACCTATATTGCCCTTGAATATCGCAGCTTGTATTATTTAAAAAAAAAGTATCTTTGACCTGTTATTTCTTCCACTCTGGTAATATATATAAATATAAAGATAATGCATATATATCCAAGTCATATATATATATATATATATATATATATATATATATATATATATATATATATATATATATAGATAGATAGATAGATAGATAGATAGATAGATAGATAGATAGATAGATAGATATAAAAAAATTATACAAAAGGGTGTGAATTTTTTTATAAAAAAGGTTTTATCATCCTGAAAATATAATAATATTGAAAAAATAGTAACACTTGAACGTATGCATTGTTTAACAATCAAATTAAGCTTAGGTTTATTTATTTCTCACTTGTTATAACATATAACAAAAAAGTAAATACAAATATTTTCGTTAAATGAAACAAATAAATTATAATTCTTTCTTATTTTTCTATTACAGCACTTAGGAAGTTTAAACAATTATTTATTAACACTTAGCAATGGACACATTCCATAAATTTTTATTCTTCTTTTCTTACATACACTTCATTTATCCACGTTTCGGGGTTGTTTCCCCATCTTCAGGATTGCTTTCTACTATAGTGGGTATTTTAATAGAACAGCGAGCTTATCATGAATTCATAATCTATTAAGTTCAGTTCATAACTGTTTTAACAAATATGAGCGAATTATCCTTTGGTAGCTGTTGGACATATACAGTATTCCTATATACATAATCATGAAGACTAAAAGGTAAAATAATTATTAATTTAATGTGAAGTATTGTATGTTTTTGGTAAAAATGTGATTATTAATGTTGATACAATATGGTTTTTTATTTTGTTAAATTTCTAGAAAGTAATCCTGAAGATGGGGAAATAACCCCGAAACGTTGATACAGTTAGATAAATGAAGTAAGAAAAGAAAATAAGAATACAAATTTATGGAATGTCACTATTGCTAAGTGTAAATATATAATTATTTAATATTGTAATACTTAATAAATTATATCTTTCTTTGGACTTAGATATAATATCATTTGTTTTTTTTTGTTCAAGAAGCTGAGAAGATAAGTAACAGCAGTGCCATTCATCTTACCATTATTTGAACCTCTCTGCTAGTCTTTTTGTAAAGTAGCTTGGATATTTTTCACAGAAACTCCTTCATTATTTTGCCCATTTCCACTTATATTGTTTTCTCACTTTTCATTTCAGTGATCTTTGAGAAGGTTCATGAGCGTGTTTTCTTGACTCTCCTAAAATATAAGTTTTACTTAACCGAAATTTTATTATGCACCGCTAATGTGGGTACTAAGGATGTTTTTGACAATTATGATGCCGATCAACTCTTTATGAAATCAATATTAGATTTCATCTGACTATAAAAAAAAAATAGGTGATACCAGTAGAAAATAGGTTTGAACCAGTTTGAACGACTCAGAATTTCCAGAACTGCCCGTTGACATATATTTGACAATCTCATTTACAACGGTCGGATTCTTTTATCCATTTAGAAGAACCTGTTTTTTCATTTTGATTCGTATAAATTCTATGTCTATATCTTGTAGAATTTGTGTGTTAACTTCGACCATGAAACATTATGTTAAGAAATATTGCTTATGGAATTCGAATTCTATATTGCATTATGGAAGATATACTATCTTATGTAAAAAATGTGTAGTGATACTGTAAAAGTAAATTCGTGGAATTTAAACAATTGTACCAACAAATAAAAGATGGTCTAAATATTTATTCACTTTGGAAATAACAATAGGTATACCTTGTGAAAATATGAATACAATGATTGAAGTTGATTGCCAGGTTCAACAGAACACAGAATTTCAGATATAAAGAAAATTTAGGATCACAGAGAAAACTGAACTGTTATTAGAAACGTTGAACGCTTTATTTGCAAGTGCAATGTATCCCGAGGAATTTTGGTTGTTATATACAAATTTTTTTCTCAAAATTTCATAAACCATTCTTTTCCATTGCTTCCTCTCCAGTGCTGCTCTAGGCCAAGTCCCGTCAGACTTTCTCATTTCTTCATCCTAAGTTAGTTTGGGGCTATTCTCTTTGTTTCTATTTTCTTGGGTACCATTCCATGATCTTCTTAGTCCATCGTTCATTTTCAGTGCGTATTATATGGCCTTTACATTCCCATTTTCAATCGTGGACATACTGAATAATCTCAGGAAGGTTAGTTATTCCTCTAATCCATTTTTTGCTCCTTCTGTTTCTTCTCGTAATTCCTAACATATAGTTTTCCATGTATCTGGCAGAAGTCCTCATCTTGTTTGTAGTTCTGGGGTTTAAGATCCAGGTCTCGCATCCATATCGAATGTGTTGCTCAAGAAGGGCCAATCTGCATTTCACACATGTATTTCCGAGATCCTTCTAAAATACTTCTAAGGTTATTAGAGCTTAGTTTATCATGTAATTTGATGTTTGCTTAATTTATTATGTTTTGTTGCATAATTTTAACAGTTCAATTTGCAGGTTGGCTCTTTTAGCGTCTCGTAAGGTTGTAAACAAAAACAGATTGGCTCATCAGCAAAAAAGCCAATCTTTTTCAAGGGAACAATCACCATTATAATTTTTATTTTTAAGCATGGCCCTCCATCCCAAAATGCAGCTTCTATTTGTATCTGCTTGACACGCCTCAAATACATAATATAGGGTACCTGTTTTTTTTTTCTTATCATCCAAATAAATTTCTTTTATTATTTATTATCGTATAGCATTCATGCGTATTAATTATTGAGGAGTTTTGAACATGAGAATTCTATATTGATAAATAATTACTAGTTCAGTGCGAGAACAAACCAATGCAACATTTTCTGATTGATATAATCTACTTAAACCTTGGTGAGTACCAACATGTATTTGATTTCTTGTCTTAATTAAATTCATAATTCATAAATGTATTATAACACTAATTATATTTACATTTTATATAATATGTATAATAATACCGAAATGTATTTTGAATTGCTTATTTTTGAATTATTGTGTATTTTTGCATAATGAATGCATAATAACTAGAACTAGTTTTCAATAAAAACAAAATTATAGAAATGGAAAATAATTTATCAATCCCTCATTAAAACTTTAAAAATGCTCAATCAGAAATATTTTATAAATTATAATATTTATTGAAGTTTAAGCGAAACGTTTTACGAGAGCAGAAAAAAAAATCAGTTTTGTTGTTGACAAAATAAATAGATTATTATTTATCTGTATTATCAAATGTTAAAAACTCAATAATAATTAATTTGCACATTTTTCTTCCTTTACTTTAAATTTGAACAACAATAATTATGTTAATATTTATATGAAATAATTATTCATATTCACATTTTAAACTCATTTTCTGTATAACTCGAGTTATTTAGTTTTTAACAGTTAAAGTATGTTGCTCAATATTTTGTGTTGTTTTATTTTTAATACTTATAAACCGTCAGATAAAGAAAAATGATTGTAAAAGTGAAAAGTATAGTTTCATATTGATTTCTTCTGTTCAATATTTAAACACAACCTTGCCTTATCTTAAACCTGAACTACAAATGTTTAAGAAAACGGAAAAAATAATAAATATTTAATTCTTCAGTTGATATAAATTCACTTTTTCGTCCAAGAGTTTATTTTAATAATTCGTTCAAGACTTCGCTTGTTAGATCAGAGAGATAAATTTGAGTAAGAACTATTATAGAGCAAATATTGAAGTCTTCGCCGTAAATCAATAGCCTCAAACTGTTTGTCGTTTGTACGTAGAGCAGTAAATACTGTTCCTTAACAGGCAACTCCTGCTGACAGAGGAGCAAACAGTTTATTACTGTCTATTTTCAGATATTGTATGCTTCTCTCTCATCTCTAGCGGCACGTGTATCGGATTGGAGTGGATATTACTTCGCGTTCAATTGAAAAAGCATAAATAAAGCGCTGATATTTTCGTCGAGATATTTTTTTGCGTGGTTCATATTTATACTTTTCAACTCTTGAACGTTATACGGGTATATCCATTTATTTGAGTTCAAAACCATTTTTCAGGTTCATAGTTTTTTTTTTTTTTTTTACTGTCATTATAAGTAAGCTTCGCAGCTGAAAATTAGTTCTGAAAAGTATCAATTTTGTAGGTTGTTATTTATTTTTATTTTAATCGTATTCTTTTTCTAAATCCATTGTTAAAATTATTCACCAGGGTCAGATTATTATTATTATTAATTATTATTATGATTATTATTAAATCTATAACATATTTGCTTATTTATTTTTTCCAGAATAACCGAAATGAATAAGTAGAATTTTGTAAAATCGTTTTCAATAAAGCATAATTATCAAACTCATTAGAGGAAATATTAAAGTTAGAAATTTTAAACATTTTACTGGTGGTATGATATTGAAAAAATTGTAAGCGATATTTACATTTTTTTTTTTTTAAATTTAAATATATTGGCTTAAAAAAAACAAAACATTTTTAATCACGTAGGATCACGTACGTCAGTGGGGTATGAAGGGAGGGGCAAGGGTATAGGAAGATATTTCTCCCCGAAACGTACCCACCAACATACGTTAAGTTGGTATATAATATTTTGGTAGTATTATTGATAATTTTTAACTCTAATTTTGGATCCAATTACTATTTCTATTCTTATCCTTAAAACTTACGCCCAATTTGGCGGTTATAGACATTTAGGCGATAATTGCTTTCTTCATATTAAATCCCCCTTCCCCGAGAAAAATTCACTGAAAGTCCCAAATGTACGTTACGTTACAGGAACTTACGTTTAGAATATTAAAATGATTTTCTCTTGAATGAGTGAAAGTTTAGCTGTATTTAATGTCAGAAGTATTCTTTTAAAAAATACGTTCCTGCATAACAGATAGCCTGTTCGACTAGCAAGGTTATCAACATTCTACATTTAATCAATAATTTTTAAAATACTACGCTTGAAAGTGTCTGTTCCTTAATCCTTCCTTAATTTAATAATTTACTCAAATGAAAAACGCCCTTTAGTTTTTTGTTCCGTGCATTTATTTATTAATTTATTGTTTTGTTTTATTGTTAGTTAGAGTAGTTTTATAATTTATGATTATAAATGATTTTTTTTTTTTTTTACGATCCACACATTCGGTTTCCTGTTTTCGAGTTTCTCTGATACGAGCAGGCAGTAAGTTGTGGGAAACGTCATAAATGTTGTACA
The DNA here is from genome assembly GCA_948150685.1 of Rhaphigaster nebulosa. Taxonomy (NCBI): domain Eukaryota; kingdom Metazoa; phylum Arthropoda; class Insecta; order Hemiptera; family Pentatomidae; genus Rhaphigaster; species Rhaphigaster nebulosa. Next base: position 119,809,801 of record OX411306.1, on the reverse strand, counting down.
TTGTAAGTGAAATAGTCGTGTAATAACCAAACACCTAAAACTACCGCCCCTAGACCGGCTGCGCTACTTTTACGATCCCGAAGGTAATAAACCACTTCCACGGTAACAGTTTACTGTTTCCTTATTCGACGCTTTACTATCTCCTGCTATGGACGGGTAGGTCATTAGATGAAATGACTATTTCTGAGCGAATAATAAAAAAGTTCGATTTTCGAATTACCGTCTAAGATCATTCCCTACATTTCGCAAAATTTACTGCTTGTGCTATAAATTGTTTGTTTTAAAAAAAAAAATCTTCAAATAATTACTTTGAAATAATGTTATCGAACATTAAATATTATTAAATTAAATCGAATTAATTAATGAAATGTATTCGATAAATTAATAAATGTCTGTAATTTTTTTTTTATTATTACAATTATTAAAAATGCATGATTCATTATAATTTGTTGTATGTTCATAATGGTTTTAATTAATTTTATATTTTTGTTTTATTTTTAATTCATTAAAATTTTTTGGGAGGAATTGATTTTACAATCAGTCATGTTTAGTAAGGATAAGAATAGGCTGAGTTTCTGTGATAGATAGGCTTGTTTACACTGCTATAGCTCTGAATATTGCCCACATGGGCCGAAACTTCGGGTCTCAGAATAAATAAACAAAAAAACGTATAAACTCAATTACAAGCCATAAATCATCTATAACAAAATATAATAATTATAACTCGGAAGTCCAGCACTCATCACTTCTAATTCTATTTTTTTTTTTTAAACTTATTTGAATTTTTTTACTGTCGGGGACTGGGCTAAAATAAGGGCAGTGGTTGAAATTGTCAGTTGTAAATACAAATAACTGTTATTAACGATATTTTTTTTAAAAATAAAAATATTTTTATTTTAAACTAATAAAACTAAATAATTTTCAGTTATCCAATTCCTCATATTTATTTATTTGGCACCGTCTCATACCTTTCCCTTATCCGGGGAAACTCACACACGAGATTTTCTCTCAAATTTTTAGTGTTTGTCAGTGCTAAAGTTTAAAACTGTTTCTTAACTTAAAATTTTGAATCCTTCTTTCTTCTTTCCACTATATAGTTAATTTGTGATCCATTAATCGATTTTCACCTTATTTTCGAACATTTATGTATAAGCCAAGTGAATTAAAAGAAAACCATACTTTTCTATTACAAGATGTTTGTTTAGTCATCATTAATACGCTACGTCAATACAATTATGTATTTATTTATTAATGAGTCGAATTCATAAATGCAGTATGTGTAATTGTGTAAACATGAAGGATAAAAAATAAAAGTACCAACAATTTTTTTTTTTTCTAACTCAGATTTATATAAGCTTCGACTGTAAAGTTAAAGCCCCTATTGAGCTTTGGAATTATATTCAATCGGTGTTCGGTATGAAGATGGCCTATCCACACTTAGGATTAAAAAAAATATTCACAAATGGTTTAAATTTAAGAACAGATCTTTTCTCCGACAGGCTGAAGATTAGAACTTACGTTAAGTATAGCATATCACCACTCACTTAATCACGACCAGCCACCAGTTATGGTCTAATAACCAGTTGGCCTTGCGCCTTACGTGGTATAACGAGCTATATATTTCTTTTTATTAAACATTTCTCGATTTAAGTTTTGTCAGCAAAGGATAAATTAATGGGATATAATTAATCTTTACCAATTACGATTTAAAACCCGACGTTAGCATAATGATTTTATTCAATCATTATATCATCATGCACTAAGTCTGCCATTAATTTCTCCTCATTCTTCTGGCCATGTGAAATATTAGGTGTTAATGACAATCACTTATTACAGTAATTAAATATTCTTTGAGTTACTGAAAATCATAAGAATTTTCTTTACAACTTAAAGTCACTCTATATGATCTGATTTGTAACGATAAACTAATTGACCTTTTATAGAGAAATTTTATATTTACTTTTGATGTAGTAAAAAAATAAAATGTTTAGTATAGTAAATAAAATTAATATTAAACGGGCGGGGATGAGGGGTATGATGACTGTCTTTAGAGAAAGAGCTTATTCTAAATTATATTGTACATTTGAATTTTTTGAAAGACGTAGATTACTTAAAATAATAAAAAACCTTAGTTGTCAAATAATTTTTAAAATTATTATTTATATTCACTTATCTCTGCGTTTTACTGTTTATTTTTGTTTTTAATTACGTTTTTGTACATCTTGTCCCGCCATCAGTCGAAGCAAAGTCTCCAATCAGGTGGCTGTCCAGATTTTCAACTTTATTAACACGCTCATCCCGTATTACCACCTTTCTAGTATAGTGTAATCCTAAACAGGAATTTATTTCATAATTAAAAGGCATTAAATGCAACAGGCATAATTCTATATATTTAAAAAATATATTATTACGGATTACTATTATTAAATAATAATCAATTAGTCTTTGCTATTGGAATTTGTATATACTTGACAATTCTGTTTTGAATATTATCAGCATAAGTTTTAAATTCTGTCTTGAATTTATTAAATTATATATATCATGACGTGAAATTGGCCAACTGCGTTCTCCTTTTTGGGAAAATACCTTTAATGCATTTCTATCTGGCCTAAAGCCTGTAAATTATATGAAGCAAATATTCTATAGTCGCAATCACATTCGTCTCCTATCAGTAAATAAATATTTTCATTTATCATTAAGCTTGTTAAAAATAAACAAACATAACTTCAGTTAAAAATAAAGACTCATGTATTTTTGCCTTTCAATTTTTAATTGAAGAAGCTGATGAATGGAGCTGTTATGTGACACTTTTGTTTAAATTGGGTTTTATTTTTTTTTCATGGATAATGATATTATGGTACAAAATATCACATAACATTGTCGTTCATGAAAAAAACAATTTAATCAAACGTGAAACATAACTCCTTCATTCACTAACCCCTTTAATTATTGCACGTTAATACCAATCAGTGTTTGCTATACCCTTCTCATGATAAACGTAAATTATTCATATATACTGAACAGTCTTTGAGAGACGAACTATTTCTATTTATCGCATCTCATATCAACAGTCTTTTTTTAGACTGTTGATATGAGATGCTGTCTTTCGTCTATATATGAGATTATATCTTTTTCTGTCCTGGTGATGTCTGAATTGGTGAAACATTGACTGTTTGGTTATTTACTGGCTCTTGAGAGATTTGAGGTTTTTTTTTTTTTTAATTTTCATTAATATCCTAATTTTAATTATCATAAATCGTGATTATATCATTATTTTCAGTTTCTAGATGAATTGAAATTTGAATCATTGGTCTTTCTTCAGTCAGCTTTAGCATTTTAGGTTATTTAAGTAGTTCGGATGATGTTTTGATCTCCTGATACAGAGAATGGAGGGGCAGGAATATGATGGAGGAAGGACCCCCCACCTGTGAGGAAGTTGCGCCAATATTGCCGGGCCATGTGACGTATCGCCTTAATAAAGAGGCCTAGGTCTTTATTAGAAAAAGCCCGGCTCAGGATGGGCTCAGCGGGGATTAAAACCGTCAGTGAGGCAACTGCTATCAGAAACAACTTGCTGGAGTATATTCCCTCCAGTCCGGGATTGGATAACCGACGTTTAAGTGATAAATGCAATTGATTAATAATTGGCCGGATTAATTAATTGTAGTAAATTAATTAATGATTAATAAATTATAGGATACAATTAATCGGCTAAGTATTATTGTGATAATGAGTCATACGATTCCGGACGTAAGCTCTTCATATCCTGCGCGGCAAGTTGATTATTATTAGTATCATGGATATCAATGAAGTAATTATTAGCCACATAATTTTAATTTCTTAAAAGTACTTTACATCTGTTGTAGATGTCTACAACATTTTTAAAGCTGGATAACAGAACATTTTGTTTTTTAAAAGTAATTTAGACTGCAAACTCGAATAATATTTAGTCCTGAAATTCATTATAGTCAACTGTCCGTCTAAAAATGATAACGCATCGCGTGAAAGAGAAGATTATAATGATTTTGTATTTTTCCTATAGTTTAATTATTTCGATTCAATAAAAGTTGATCTGTGAAGGTACAATTAATAAAGTAATTGAAGAAGTAGGTCGGGAAGACGGATATGATAAGATCTTCTATTCGGATACGCTATGCAACACATTTCTTAAAAGTTGTTGAATTTATAATCTACCTCACGAGTTTATACTTTACTACATCCATAAATAAGATCCCATTATTTGAATCGCACCCGGGTGTTCCCTATTGGTCCCTGGAGGGACAGAGAAACCAGCAGCTGAATTCTAATGCAATTGAAGTGACTGCCAATCCGTTAGACTTCGGATAAAGTACAGAAAACTTCATCATTTTCGAAGTCAAATGAATACTGAAGTGAAAATTTAAAAAAATGTGAATCTGGACTCGTTACGATTTTCAAAAAAGAAATCGGGAAGGTTTTCTGGATTCGCGAAATACAATGGGGCTCTAGCTAAACCTCCGTTAGCAACCTTAAAATCTTTAGTTTACGCAGGTAATAGATTTATCTAGATAGAGCACCTTTATTGATGCTTTTCATCTTAACTTAAGAAAATTGTCTAATTTTATCTTGATTGTTTGATGTATTTATAAAAAAGCCGTGACCATGTACCATAAAACGTTTTAAGACACTCTTGACTCAGTCACGCTGTATTAGTTATATTATACTGCATAATATTCAATGGCTTAAAAGTAGATTTATCACTTCTGTTCGTAGTGCCTTTATATATAGTTGATAAATAGAGAAACGTGAGTTTTTTCACCAGCCTGACAGTTTAATATACTATTGAAGAGTATTCTTCTTGCTTGAGGCGTTTGGAATTAATAAAGCATTGAATCGTCGATTCATATGCTAAAGCAACATTTCTAAGATATCAGTAAAGTTCTTATTTTGTAAAAATGTTTTTGAATTAATTATTATCAATTTTAATTTGTATTTTGGTAGTTATTTAGCTAGCTTTATGAAGCTTAATTTTCGAGGTCTCTAGTATAGGATATTAGTATATTAGTATAGGAAGTGGTGGTAGTATGGAACCCCTTAATATCTTGTTGATAACTCATAATGAGATGATAGTATTTGCCTCAATCTGTAACCAAGCAGCGCTAGTGGACAGGGCAGGTTGTTGGTTCATTTGTCACGGGCTGTTCATATTAAAAGGTTGAATTTTTGTAAATCGATTTTTCAAAACTTTGAAAAAATGAGTTAAACTTTGTTTCTGTAATCAAAGCAATTATAGTTGATCGGTCGTTTCAAAGAGGTTTATTGTAGCGATTTTCATTCGTGAATCTATGTTATTTATTTATGTATATTGACAAAATAGAATTTGGCGACAAATTTTGATGGTAATTTGTCTAATTTAATGAAAAATATTCTTATGTCTCCAAATGTTTTGGGGGCTTATCATATCCACGATGACTATGTTTGATATCAGGAACACTATGGGTTCTGGTAATATACCATCGGGTTCCACTGCCTCTACCTCCGTTACAGTTTCAAGAATTAATACTTTTTTTTTTTTTTTAATTTATAGCGCTGTTAGTAAAGTTGCGTTCCATATTTCTGATATTAATGATGATATTCATCCCATCCTTGCGGAATTATTATTAAATATTAACTGAAAGGTCCGCCCAGCGAACAATCCTCCTTCGACCGGTCTGTCAAGGTCTATAAAAATTCAATTTTTCTCCCATTCTCTTAGGAAGAGAGGAAGAGGTACTGGGAAAGGATTGCTAACGACTCCCCTAGGACACACTCCAGGCTAATTGTCTCCTTTTCACTAAAACGGCCGACTAAATTGTCACTAACCCTTAACCCTGTTCCATTGTAAGGATCTCGCCTTGTTAGAGCATTGTGCTCCTTTGGAAAGGACTCTTTTTTTCTTGTAGATTGTTTAATGACTGTTCACTACAAGATGGCCTAAGCAGCGGGTGTGTGTATGTTTGCAAACAGTTCCAGCGCCATTGTTCTGCTTTGAATGGCATCTGAAATGTTCTTTTCTCTGTTAATTTGTAGTTTTATAATAAATGAAGTATTTATGTGTGTACTTAATATTTACTTTGTCCTTAAATGTTTACACCGCATAAGGGTTGTATACTTGGTATTCTTTCTCACAGGCAGAATTCTAGGTTATAGGGCGTAACCAGCTCAAGACAGGAAGGGACGAGAAAATATTCTTAGCTTAATTTCTGTCATGTAGAGAGAGAGAGGAGGTCCATGATGCTTTGCAATAATGTTCGGTAACATTCAAAAGTATACAATTTATATTTTTATTCTTAAGCAATAGTTTGCGAGGGTGAGCTGCGAAATTTTTAATTTTTTCACGTTTGAAGGAGGGAGACAGCTGCTACTTCTTCTATCACCTCCTCTCCTCCTTCCTAGATACGCCTCAAAGAGGTACAGTGTGTACTGTTAATCTCAATTAAAATAGTTTTTAAGGTAATCTACTTCACAATTTATAAATCAGATTGTTCATTATCATAAAAAAAAGTTAAAATTAAGAAAATTTACAAAAAAGAGTGTAAAAAAGAAAAAAAATCAATCTGAAAATTACCCTTCATTATCCTCTTTGGCCCGTTATTCGTTTATATTCCAATAAAAATGAATAGTTTTTTTAATTAATTAAACATTTTTAAGTATTTACATAAAATGTTTCAACGTATTCCTGTACTTAAATATTCGGTAATGTTATTATATCACTTGAAAGATGGCAAAGGACTGTACCTTATTCAGATATTAATAAACATAACATACGATTATATAATTTTCATTTTACAACCTTTGCTATCGAATCTTTGTTCTCATTTAGTAAATTCTTCGAAAGATATTAGTTTTCTCATTTTTCCGAATAGCTAAAAAGCTAGCGTGAACTAATATACCCTACATTATTTTATTTTAATTAATTAATTAGTTTGTTGTTCGGTATTATATTACTTTGGTTGATCCCAAAGATGAAATTTTATACTTACATTTCTTCCATATAAATTCGACTGAAATAAATGCAACTGAATCGGTTGTTGTATAGCATATTCAAAATTTAAATTAATTGATTTTTGTAAAATCCTATTTCGTAATTTGAAGATAACTACTGAAATACTGAGTGAAACAGAGGAACGAAATAATAAGATTAAAACAAGTAAATTCAATTTTAAAAAAAAAAAGATGTCAATATATGATTTGTAATTAATATGTAAAATTAATATGGACAAATACTTTTTTTTTAATATTAAGTAATTATTTCAGTTCTTCGATTTCTGGCATTTGCTTTAAATTTTAGCGGAATCATTTCATATTGAAGCATACTCATATTAATTTGCATTATTAAATATTTAATATGGTTCTGTGTAACAAACAGGATTTTATTTTCCATTTCGCATTTACATCATTTGAAGGACATAGTCCTTTTTAAATTTTATCTTCCCATCACTTTCTTGTCAATTTATGATATTAGACAGGATTAAACGTTTTGACCTACTAATTATCGGAATCTGGTTTTAGCCCGCCATAGTGGCTATGCTTTTTCGTTCGATACGATTTCGGTAATTACTCCTCGATACTCATTAAGGCCATTAGAAAGATTAATCTCCTGGAAAAAAAAACTCACTTTTTACCATCGGATGGTGGGGCGAAGCATTAGCCTCCCCCTCACCTCTAGGGTAAGAAAAATCGGAAAAACTTTAATATTAAAACTTTCCAGAGGGTCGAGAAGATTCCCTGGCCGATTTTTTTCTTTTCCTGTCCTTTTTTCTTATAAGAACATTTAACCAATGCAAAAGTCTCGATACTTATCGAGACTTTGCTGTATATGCAAATATTATAAAGATATTAGATATTGGCAAATTATTGGTTTTTGAAATATGATGGTATTTTAATATTAATCATCCAATTAAATTCAGAGCACTGAACAAAGTTCGTTTTAAAAGTCTCTGGTCAAGGAGCGTGAAAAGGATTGTTTTATTTACATATTATTCATAGGGTAAGGCGAAGGGGGTGGCTGTCCAGTGTCCCGCGCTGTGTGAGACTCTATGCCATAGAAAAATTAAATAAATGACTAATACATTACAGACGATTACCTAATTTTAGGGGGCCCTTGACTCCCCCTTCCTCTTGGGGTCACCTCCCAAACTGAATTTAGGAAATTTTTAATAAAATCCCTTCCATTTTCTTTCTTCATAAAGAAATTTATTTATCAATTTGATTTTAATAGGGTCAATTTTAATTCAGTTGGTCAATGATAACTGCCATTTTTCTACTTCTTTATGAACTATAAAATTTCTTGAATTCTAGTAGAAATTCAGAGAAGTAATATGGCGGCTACATATTTCAGCTTTGTAACCCAACCAACTACACGCATATTTGCGATATATTAAATTGTTGATTTTTTTTTCTTCAAGAGAGATAGGATTTATTCAAAGTAATCTAATTATATTTCTTGTCTCTACGTTTAATTTCAAAGTCCTAGACTAGTAATATAATCATAGTTTTATCTTCATATGACAAACTATATATTTTTTAGAATATTATTTTGTTTATTTGTGGCTTAACCTTTTTTTTTTCAGGTAGGAATGGAAATAAATAGTTTCTTTGGTTTAATTGAAAAAAGAGGTATTGAAATGTCTGAATCATTTTGATGTCCTGTTTATTTTTAAGCGTATGTCTTGGTAAAAGTAAATTAAGACTCTTTAGATGCTCCTGTTGACATTAATCAGCATGTAATATTTTTGTTATGTATTATAAGTTCGATAACGTCGATTTAAGAAAAATGTTGAATCTTCACCATCCGTTATACAAAAAATTTATACATTAAACGATATAAGTATGTAGTGTATTCATGGTCGTTTCAGTTAAAATATTAGTGTACATATTTTTCCTAGAAACGTATAAAGAGTATAAAAAAATTATTGATGATTCGTAAACCTTTTATTATTGCCAACGTGTTTCGACTATTATTCGATAAACTGAAATATTGAAGTTTTTCCATGTCGTGTTCCTTTATTGTTAAAATACATAATTATGATTAAAATTGTAATCTCTGATTCTTGATTCACTACCAATTGCAATACTACAATTACAATACTATATCTGTCATAGAGATTCTTATCCTCCTTTCATACCCCAACTCCAGCAAGCCATTTCTAAAGAATACTTTCCTCTGTATTGAAGTACACCCTGAGTTACATAAGCCGCTCAAAGTGAATACCTTGTTGACTTAATAAGAAAGCTAGTGCACAATGGGGTTCCCCACCTTACACTAAGCAACCCTATCACCAACCCTACCTATCCTTTTTGGAGTTTCGTCTGTCAAAAGGACTTCAATAGGAGCTCTAGTTTCGCTTACAGAAGCTTTTGACAACTTTCTCAGAATTTTATTTTATTGCTTTTTTTTTTCTCCTATTTATATTTTATCATGACAACTTCTATTATGTTATCACGTATTAGGTTATCAAATGATGGTTGGGGCTATATCTAAAATGAAACATACAGTAATCTGATACACTTGTGTTAATAATATGTTTGCACTATGTTCTATGCTAACTTTCTGTATATTTATTTTTTTAACCCACCTCCCGTTTCCTTACTCCTTACCGTTACCCATAAAATTATTTAATATTCCACTTATATTCTATATTTATTTTTTTGAATAACTTTTATATTTTTATTTTTATACTTTTTATTTTTTTTTATTCTCTTACATAATCTACTATATTTTTTATATCTCTTCTATTATTTTCTTATCTTATTTATCTTAGCCTTGATCAAGCCCCTCAACTAACGCTGAAACTTCGGCACACATTAAAACTGTTTATTACATTGCTGTGAGTTTTATTTCTATCCGCTTCCCCAACCAATACTAGAATAAGTATGTAAAACAGTAATTTTTATTAATAATTTTGGTTCTCAAATCGAAAAACTTTCACAAAAATATTTTAATTTTTCCTTTTGAAATTGTCTTTTATATTTATTGAAATTGTCTTTATATATATATATATATATATATATATATATATATATATATATATATATATATATATATATATATATCATTTTTTTTTCTAATGAATTATGACTAAACATGAATGGATAGAAATACATAATATATTCCGTCTGTAATCAGCAAGCCCAACATTTAGAAATTAGTGATCTCAATTTTAAATAAATATTAGTTTAATCGTAACCAAGAATAAAAGTTAATCGACTCACTCCAAATATTGCCTTATGACCAATTAATTTACTTCTACTATTATTTATATTTATCTTTCAAAGATTTAGGTTTTCTCTCTAGGTTAAAAAAAAAAAAAATTATAAATGAAATGGGTGCAATTATTACTTTTGTTACGCCCTTAATAGTGAAATATTTGTATACTTTATAAAATACATTTTATTAAAATTATTGTTGGTTTACTATCCTGTAGGTTATTAGTTATTAGTTTTATGGTTTATATGTGAAAAATTCCATAATGAGAAGGGCTATCTAAACCACTATCACACATTTTAAGTATAAATAAATAAGGAAGATTTGTCCACATATTAATTATAAAATGAAAATTTAAAAAATCTTTCTGAAGTAGTAAACTTCTTATTATTAGTTATTATTTTATTTCTGTAATTTTAAGTTGTTATTTTTTATTATTTTTCTCAAAGGGAAATAAAAAAATCTTGTATGGTCGTCACATTGACATACCTGCAAAAATCGTGTTATATGTATAGCAGATCTTAAATGAATGCTCACCAACACTTCAAATGAAATATAATACTTATATACGTTATTTTAAAATTACAACTACAAGCTAAATAGAGCTTATGTACATTCTAGTTTATTATTTATTTTATTTTTTTAATTATGTCGACGTTAATCTGAAACGAGCGATACATCACGCCATAGATTGGACAGTAACTCAGAATAATATCTTTTTGGTTGACTGCCACACGCTACCATCAGTGTATACTCTCGGTGCGTAACTTATTAAGTGCGTGTCCTATCTCTTCGGGATCGCCAACCAATTTCTTATCATGTCCCTTCTATCGATTAGTTATTATGTCTTAATTAATTTAATGACTACCAGTCGATATTATTCATCTTGTCTTTATTATTGTAACCATCCATCACCATCTATTTTTAAGGATTTTAGAATAGTATTCAACTTAATTCTAATCTTGTTAAGTCTAATTTAAATGAATATTAAAATAACACAATTGCCTTTGATGATATTACATAAAGTTATATATAATATTTCCTTTCCTATACTTAGAGATTACTTACCAGCCTTTGATTTTAATGATTGAAATATTTATCTATTGAAATTGTTTTCAAATTTTAATAATAAAATTAATATTATTAATTCTTTAAATCTTCCAATTCTTTATTTTTTATTTACTATGGCGTCTCGAGTGCTGTTCTATTAATCAATATATATTACCAATTGCCTCAGAAAAAAAAATTGTAAATAATTACTATTTTCTATAAATATTTAGCCTTGTTTAATCCCTCCTTTTATGAGCAATCCTGGTTATTTTAAATATTAATTTGAATGTTTAACCATTAACCGTCGTTATATCCATTTTTTTTAAACCTTATTCTTGACGTCTCATTGTTTAGGACGATAATGCAAAAATAATTATCTTGTCTGGAGATAATGAAAGAAAAACCTTCAACGTCCAAAAATAAATTGCGTAAATTGAATAAACCAGTTGCTTAAATAAACTGCTGAACATTCTTCAAAATTAAATTTTTGAGTTTGGTAATGTTTATTTTATTTTTATTCCGGCGTTTGGCTTGAATTCTATTTATGTTTTCATTTGATAAAATACCTTATTAATTACTACTGTTTTTGTTTCTGATTTTTTTTTAAATATTGAGGAATGATGTGTTAGTGATTAATGTTTCTTCATTCAGTATTTAATAAAACTTTTAAATTGAAAATTCGGTAAAATTCTATAGGATTATATTATGCCGATTATGTTCTCAATCAATCTGTTATGTGTTCTGCTTTGTATATATTCCCAATACCATGCATAGAAATCTCATCAAAAATTGTTTTACTAATTATATTAAATCTCCTAAAGGAAATAAATAATCGTTAATATCATTAAATATTTTTAAGAAGCCTCTGTGCTAGGCTGGAACTGGATATTAAGCCTTACTAACTTAAAACGTTTTAAAACCAGATTTTATTGAATTTTCAAGTTTAAAAAAAATGCATTTAAGGCGCTCATCCTATGTCGAAATTGTTTTCTAGGAAATGTTTTCTGATCTTCTTTGTTATTTTTTTACTCGGACTATTGACATTTAATAGTTTCATAATGGTAGTGTTTATCCGTTAGTTACTTCTCGGGATCAGTTGGAATAGTCCTGTCTGGATTCCGGACCGATCCGTGAACTCCCGTATGACCTTTTCGATCGTCTGCTCTATTAACATAATTTTCACATGTCAATGTAAACATAATTATTTTTGAAACATTGCAGAGTTACCTAGTGAAAACCTAGTTTAATTTCATTAATCAAAAAATTTTAAAAAGAAGTATTATCAACTTCTTCTGATTTCTATTTAGCATATTTGGAGTACCCTTTATGCTAAGAGACTGAGTGTGGGGAGTTGAACTTCCTTCATGCTCCAACCAGAAGTCGGATGCCGGCTTAATTCCGGCCCGTGTAGATTTATTTAATTTCATGGTGGACCGCGAAAAATTATCTCCTCCTCTTCATTAAGTTAGTAATCTGTTGGATAAGCCGTATTTTCTTCTCTTGTTCGAGAACGTATGAATAATAACCCCTATAAGTAACAACCATATTTTGCTTTTATCCTGCATTTAACGGTCCTTGTCTTTGTCCCTTGTCAGACGGGTCTTGAGTTTTGACTTGTAAAATGCTTTTAGCGCCTTAATATTCAATATAAATAAACAAATTAAAATATAAGAATTTCAACTAAAATAAAATTTTAGTATTTTCGTTTTCATTCTTGGCTACGTAAATTTTAAATAATTTCTACTGCTATGTCCTCCACCTGTAATCATGCACTATGGTATCCATATTCAATGTTCCATTGTTTTTGTACAATAATTACTGTATTGACCATGTGTACAAAATATTATATATTAAATACATAGTTGTTTTATGGAATTTTCTTGTTCCATTTTGAAACATTTCTTCTCAATCGCGAATCCCATCTTTGGTCCCGGCTCTCTGGTTTTGTTATTTTTTCAACTAAGAGGCTTTTCAACTTCATTCGTTTAAGGTAATTGTTGTAGACCTTTACGTTCCATTCTACGGATACAGAATACCCTGACCTCCGTTCATGACTAAACCATTCAGCGGGCACCCCTGTCCTGACAAAATCCCAAGCCATCACACGGATCAACCCCCATCAGGGACGGAGCTTATTTACACCATCAATATCCAGGGCAAATCCCTGTGACTGCTACTCGACATCAGTACTTAGACATCAGGGATCTCCCCTCGCAGATGTTGAATAATGACTCGGAAGCTAGTTCTCCATTCTCTTTGATTGACATCCCTAGAGACGTGTAATTAGGAGGGGCACATCGGTATTCCCTCAACCCGCCCTCCTCCCATCTCCTTTTCTACTTCTAAATCGCCAAAGCCTCCGCCGTGTCATGTTCCTTCTCCTTTACAGTCTTTACCTCTTTACCGCCTGCTTCATGTAGTGTTCATAAAACCAACCCAGTATTTTAATTAATTCTCTCCTCAGCGTTTTCTAATTAAACCCTGCTCCACTGCGGCAGAGACCGTCCGTTTTCAGAAGTAGTTAACAAATGTACAATGATGCGATTGTTGATTCCAATATAAAGTATATTCTCTACGTAGGAGCTACTCATAATGAAAATATTTAATTTGAAGTACTCAGCAATATATTATTAGACTTGGATGTCGTGGTGTCAGAGTAGCAGAAATTGGATGAAAAAAAGTAGAGTTTAATTTAATCAAAATCCGAATATAGTTTTATCTTAAATATAATATAAAAAATAGTAATACTATTAAAAGTTAATAATGTACCAGAAATCATTCATGGTATGTATTATATACGAAATATTTCCATGGATTTTATTTATCCTTAAAATAAAAACCGTTCGAATCTCCTTCACAACCTGTCTTGTATATTTGTTGTATAGATAAGGTTTTTAATTTTTACACCATTCTTGGAATTTTAAGTCGAAAACTTTCAGTATCATTCTACATCAAAAATGATATCACTCTTGAGACCTAGACATCTCAACAATTAGAGACACTGTCAAAGAATAATACAATAACTTACACCAAAGGTTGACTTGCAACCTACACTAAATTGTTCTAGAATTCTTTCTAGCCCACCCTAATGACTACTAAAGACAGCGGCCAAGAGTTATACAGAATTAATTTGCACTCTTGAGATGAGACACTTGATGTGCTTTGTTTAAAGCAATTTACAGATAGTAAATTTCATTTAATTTGAATATTTATGCTATTAATAAAATAATTATCAAGCCATTTTATAATATTGAGCACTACGAAAAGTAAATTAAAAAAAATATCTTGAACAAAACGTTTTAGTCAATGAAATACTTTATATTAACAATTGTTAGGAATGTTGTTCCTTCTAAGCAGCCATAATATCATTATTTGAAGTTAAAACTTTCTCGGAAGCAGCTTCTTTGAACTTGTTAACAATTCACCAAGTTAACTTCTACCGGCTCATTCTTTATTTGCTCGTTAAAATAATTTCTTCTTTGACGTCTTTGTTCTGAAGGGAGATGTTAGTCACCGGCTTCTTTTGAACATATTTTCACAATTAGGAATCGTATAATACGTAAAATCCTTTTGTATTGTGATTGATACTGTGGCATACTAACAAAAAACACATAGTAAAACGACATTATTTTCGTTAGGAAAAGGTTGAGTAATTCAGTTTTAAAAATTTCAAAACTTTGTAGAAAGCATTTCATCATTAATTCTCATTTAGATCAATTAACGCCATAAAACTCCATTTGTTAGGCAAAAATAATAATTTTATTCATTCATGGTGAGCTTACTGACTTAACTATTTAATTCTTATAGGATCAATAAGAAAATAATGAGGTGGTCAATTAAAGTAACCATCTTTTGACAAATAATTAAAAGAACTGAATGGGTTCAGTCATAAGTGTTAGAAATAACGTGTCGTATTTGCAATTACAATTTGTATTTCAGGAATTTCATGTTTTTCAACCAAGTTCCTAATTGATACTGCCTAAATAGAAGGTATTTTAAATAAAATGAAATTAGAATGAATGTTAATATAAATGTCAGATAAACGAACCCGTAAATTAATTAGTACTGCTATTTCATTCTCTTTACGAGACGCGTTAACCATGTAGGAAGTCATTTTCATAAGTCTCTGGAAAATATTGTGGAAAACTTCAGATTCCTCGGATTTGTTCGTTACAGCGATAACAAAATTCTTCGAGGGCGGAAATTAAACCGAAAAATTTCACCGAGTGTATAGGTTGCCGGGAGAGGGTGCACCCCCACCCGCTGGAATATTCCAATTACGGTATAGAGGGGAGGACGGTGGTATAAACTCTTCCAGGCCGCCACTTATCCCCTTATACATTATGAAGGCCTCCCTCTCAGAGACACACGGTATAAATTACAAATGAGCCTTCGCCCCTAGACCGGCCACTCGTCCTATGTCCCTACATCAGTCATTCTGTATGTCGGCTGTTTTATGGCATGAGTCCGACCTAAGCGTGCTGCAAACGTTATTTAACTATGGTTAATAGCTTAGTGTTTTAGAGATTTGCAAGAATGAAGAAGGGTCCAAGAATCCAGGGAACATGCAACTATTACTCAGCAAACTGAATTTATATCAATATTATTTACTATTTAGTATATTCGAATCCATTTTTCTGCCAATTCATAACTATATCAAAATAATTGCTTGATAATTTCTTAGCATGTTGATATCTAAGAAATGAGAATGCCGGAATTAATTCCGTGGGACCGCCACAAATAATATTATGAACCATATTAATTTTTATTTTAAAAATTAGTTACAAATCTTTATAGCGAATGGTGAAATTTTAAAACAGTAGAGCTCTTAGTTAGAGGTTTTAGTTTGCATATTCACATCACTGGTAAACAAATCTTGATAACATCTTCACTTTTTTTTTTTCTTTTTTGAAAAAAATATTCTATCAGGTGATGTTTCTATTTTTTTAATAGAAATTTATTTATTTTTTTACCTTTGGGGTATGTTGGAACTAACTATTTACCAATCCAATGGTCATTAGTTAGGTCCAACATACTACAAAGGCTCAATGACATCATTTTAAATTTTTGGAGGCTGATTTGATATTCATTGGCGAGATATTTATTAAAAAACAATAATTTTTTCACGCTATGCTTCCACCAGTCGTATCATAGATTCTCTCTCTAAACTTTTAGCGCAGTAAATTCAGAAAAGGAATCTAATTGTACGTTGGACAGATTGGATTTAAAAACGTTAAACATAGATTCTAATTTATGCTTTGGGGTAGACTCATTAGTTTTCTACTAAACCAATCCTCTCATATACTGACTTTACTTGCTTGATTTAATCGTACTTCATCACCAAAAAGTGATGGTTAAAACAATTCCAGGTTTTGACTGAAAAGTCCTTTTATGTTGTTGGTGAAAGAGACGTTATATGTTTATCGGATATTTCTATATTCCTTTGAATTCATAGCCGGTATTTCGAGCCACTTATCCATCCCGGAGCACCTCGATAGCTCTTGGCTTAGCGATGGCTCTCGGCTTAGCGATGGCTCTCGATGACCCTGTTCTTGAATCCCAAGACGCTAACCCCCATTGGCCGAGAAAGAAGAGCGGAAGAGAGATCGGCAGCGGCCACTATCGACCGCCGGGGACGAAGAGAGGACCGAGAGAGAGGGATAGAACTGATTTAATGAGGCAAGAACCCCTAACAACTTGGACCCTGCTCCCGAGCCCAATCTTAGCAGCCGCTCTAACGTCCTCCCTCTCCTAATTAGCAGATAGGCTTGGTGTCACTTTAGCCTCAAACTTCAAATACTTCTGTATTTACATATTACGTAAAGGTATTTATTATCTTTGAATTTTCTTATCGACAAGACCTTCCTCTAAAGTGAGATAACAATTCTCGTTGTTGTTCATTTGAGGATTAAATGTTATAGCACATAAGGTTATCTTATGGAGCCCTAAAATACAAAAAATGTTAAAAAACAATTTTGTTTTCTCTTATGTTATGTTCGAGGATCTCTTCTATTCATAAAATACCTAAGCGTTTTAGCTCTAATATTAAGAGTATAAAATAAAAGTATTGAATAATTCTTATTGTAGATTACAAATTACATTAAATACATATTAAGTGCAGTATAGTTACCATCTATTGCAGGGATTCTCAGGCGTACCACTTCCACTTTTCAGATAACTAGGCGTACCACTACC
Organism: Rhaphigaster nebulosa; assembly: GCA_948150685.1. NCBI lineage: Eukaryota > Metazoa > Arthropoda > Insecta > Hemiptera > Pentatomidae > Rhaphigaster > Rhaphigaster nebulosa. The sequence goes on along the minus strand of OX411306.1, from coordinate 119,792,331 downwards.
TGATATGCGTAATATAAGTGTTAAAAATTCGTACAGTCTCAGCTTACCTCCTAAAATTTCCAGTTCGACAAACGACGCATCACTGAACTGGTGGTAAAAAATGTAGAAATTTCAAATAAACTTTTTGAGAAATTCGAATGATGTCTTGAAGTAACATCAACGTCCTCCTGAAACGATCTTACGTACAATCGTCTGGGATTGTATCTGATCCATTGTACGAGTAAAATCTCAACTTGATTAAATCAAAACAGGTCTAAAGCGGAATTTACAGTTTTGTTTGTTTTTCTTTGTGGCTGAATTGTAGAATTAATGGTGTTGTATTCATTAAAAAATAATTAATTCTTCACTTACTCCCAGGGGTCCAAAAAATTGTATTTTAAAAATAATTACATCGTCAGTAAAGATCTAAAACTTCTGAACCATTTTAGATGAAAAGGAGTATCTAGGGAATAGGTTCTTGAAATAAGAAGGTCTCAAAGATCTCGAAGTTTAATTTGTTATGGTATATGGACGAATACGATCATATTTGGAGGTTGTTGATTGATTCCATGTTGAGGGCTTTTTTCCGTCCGGTAAAACTCTTAGCGTGTAAAAGAGGCCTAACGGAAGAAATGGCAACTTTTTATTAATTACAGTAATCATTTTATTTTTATTTTTTCTGTTACTGATCTCAAAAGTTAACTGCAACCTATCTACTTTATATTGGAAATAAAAGTTTTACAAATCTTACAGAAGATACCTATTACATATTGCTTTTTATTCTTCTTTTTTTTTCCTTGGCGACTTACAACAAATGTTTTAACATTAGGTTTCGGATGCTTTATAACTGATATTTTTCATTTTCAGTATCTATTCTTTCAGAGATTTTTTGACTTATCTGATTGGATGCTGACTGCGATGATTATACAGTAATAATCCAATCCAGTAATGACGAAGTTGCAGACAATACTTCAAAGAAAGGGCTGGAAGTAAAATGGATTGGGCCCGAGAGAAAAAGCTATTAATACCATTGATAGTAACCAGGATTAGGTAAAGGGTATTTCCGGAAAATCTCATCTCGGGGTCAAAGGCATTTACTTCAACTTAGATTAGCCTATAAATTCTGAGCTTTATTTGAATAAAGAAAGACTATTTTAATTTTACATCAAACTTCCGATATGAAATGGTATTAAAAAAAAATCAATAAAATTGAGTCAATAAGAAATAATCACAAATCGAATGGTTATAAAAATAAAAAATTAAATTAAATAAATTATATTCTAGGAAAAAGATATTATTAATTTGAAATATAATATAAATCTGTGAGTAAATGATAACCAAAGATAATGGAATTTAATGTTTAAAAAAAATCTTGTTATAACTTATTAAAAAAATGTAAGGAGTTTCATGAATAATAGATAGCTAGTAGTCAGTAACTTTTTTTTAATTATACAAGCCGACGTTTCGACCCAAATATGTGGGTCATCTTCTGGGCTAAAATTAAATCAGCTATAAAACAGATCTGGATATGAACAAAGTTAAATGACAAAGTAAATAACAATAGATAAATAATTAAAACAAAAATAGAGATAAAATAAGTCATTGTAAATTAGAGAGAACTGAGGGATTATATAAAACAAAGTTGAAGCTTTTTATAAGATGCTTTAACAATTGCATAAAATTATGAGCTATTAAAATAGAATAATGAGATGATTAAATAATTATGTGAAGATCAGATGAAATAAAAGTTCTGAAGAGATTTTCTCGGAGACTGAGAGTGAACTGTCAATAACGAATTATAATCCGTTCTTGCTGGGTTAATGTGTGAAGGAAAATATACATATAATTATTACGTCATCCAGATATTACCGGGGCATCATCGCTGTACTAAAAGATGTTTAAATGACATGAAGCATCATTTTAAGTAATCGCTCGTTATCACGAACTCTTTCATCGCCAAACTTCGTGCAACTCGAACTAATTTCTTATCCCTGTCAAAAACAATGGATTTCTCTGGTACATTATCGTAGAAATCCGCGGTTAATACGAATCTCGATTAACCAATGTAGGCAACAGTTGAGTGAAATTTTCGTCTAACACGAACTTATTCTAGGTACGATTATTTAGTAGACAATGCTGCCCTACGACATACTCTAAGGGCTCTCTCCCCTTTATCCTTTATATTTCGTTTCGACAGCACTTTTACATGATATACTGGTATTCATAAAAAAATTAAAACGTTCTATTAATTTTATTTAAAAAAATGGTAATAATAAATGGAGCTATGGGGAGTTTCGCGTTCAATTAACTAAAACAACAAAACAATTACTCACAGATCTAAAAACCAAATCACTAATTTTAAAAGAAGTGGATTGTGGCGTGATATAGAAAACAACAAAAGCTGAAAAAATACTATTCCGTAATCTACGATATCAACCATAAATATATTACAATTTAAAGGCAAAATTTGTGTACTATTTGCGAGGTCAATAATTTTTAAAAAATGAGTGCATGAAAAAAACATGTACAGAGAAATTTTTAGTCAATAGGATTAGTCAATAAAAGACCCTACTTTTATTTGTTTGCATCATGATATTGTTTTGTTTTTTTTTCATTTATTACTTTCATCTATCAAGCATAAAGGCTTTAAACTCCCATGAGAGGACTAACATTACGATATGCGTGATAGAGGTGTAAAGATAAGACGGGTCAACGACCGGATATCATGCTCCTCCCACTCTCCCTCCTCCCCTCTCCCTCCCCCCCCCCCCGTTTACCTTAATACAGACACATCGCCGTTGCCGGCCCGGGTCGCTAATGAACAAGTCCTCCCACTGTTGTGGCTTAACTTGCTTAATGTGCCCCAGCCTTCTGTGTACTGTTGCTCGGATATTAGTGCCAACTTTGGCCGAAATTCCGCTAACGACCCCCCGAGCCGCGGCACCAATTTTGTCTAATTTACAAATTATGAATGATGTGAGGTTAGGAGTTAACCCACTTTCTCTAGGCGCTATGGTAATGTCGAACTAGATTGTTCTCGGCCCTATTGGAAGGATGAAACAGTTTCATAATGGATTGATCTACGATAAGCGGGAAAACGTAGTTGACTTTAGCAATGAATTTAAAGCGATTCCTGGAAATTTCCTTAACTTTACGAACTTAGATCATCGAAATGTTGGCACAGAAATGGATGCCTATTGAATTTGTAAACTGGGTAAGCCTTATGGATTACTTACGATAACTAGGAGTTTAGTAAAATTTTAGAATTTTTTTGTTATCAAATATTAATAAAAAAATTAAGTTCACTACTTGGTTATGAAGTATGGTTTTTGAGGCAACGGTTTCGTTAGGATATTGCCAATATCAAGCTCAGCCACTTCATTATTCTTTCAACCCATAGAAGGATCAGATCTCCACATTATATAGACTGATTGTGCCCCAGGAGGTTCTTCCGTCGAATCATTGTTGATATATTAGAAAATCAATTATATCACAGCAATACTTGAGCATTGCGAGCCCTGCACCTTATCCATTGAGCTATCCTGCTTTTAATAATATAAATTGTTTTATGCTTAGTTTAGGAAATTGGTTTCTACAGAAGTGTAGCATTTTGTTACTTATTTTTTATCTCCACTAATATATTATTATTTACGAGTATTATACACAGTACCTAAATATAATACACAGCCAGATGAATCATATTAACTCGCCATTCAGAGTAATAAAAACATTTATGTAGGGGATGTGGTGCTTAGAATAAGTACTCATTGGGGGAGATTTATGGCCGTTGGTGATGTACACATTTTCCGCCCAACAGCTCCCGAGGGTCCGTCCTCACTCACCCTTTTCATTACTGAGAGGAATTAAACTTCGTAAAACTATTTAACTTCATTTGCGTTCTCGTTTGTATATGAAATACGTTCTTAATAGCCCATCTGCTCCGGTCCTATATGGCCGCCTGCCATCACGTAGGGCGCTAGTGAGATTTTAGGCTTGGATTATTAAATTGTTTTATTTAGTAATAAATTTGAGGAAGAAACTTTCATTTGTGTATTATATTAAGAATTTTAGAACGTATATTACTCACAAATTTTATCCCTTACAAAAAAACAAGATTTATCAATTGATGTATCTACCTCAGCTCCCATAAGTTTGATTGCAATGAAAATTTAAAACCTTTCCCGTATTAAAGCATATTTGTGTAAAATGTTAAGCTCCAAAACTTTATATCTCCGGAGATCCAGACACCCAAGCCACGCTACGCCGGCATAATAATAGTCACGCGGCGTTTGTCGTTTTTCTATCATTTTTCATCTGGATTTTTTTTTTGCTTGGCCGGGCGGAACGCTAGATATGATGATCTTTAAGTCGACTTTATTTATTTGTGATACCAAAGTAAGAACTTATATGCGAACCGAGTGCGAATCGATTACGCTTCGAGTACGATTTTGAATACAACGATACCTTATTTATGGTATATTAGCATGGTGTAAGACCTTATAATCTATACAAACCCGGGTTTGTGATATAATATTTGAGGTATTATTTTAAGTATTTTACCTCAAATATTATATCTAATACTTAAAATAATGTCCTGATTCAGTTTTTGCCTATTTATATGTGTTTTTATTGTGTTGCTAAAATGCAAAATGCGCAATATTGGCACAAGTCCGTACGTTTTAGTTGGTTAGGAAGTATACAATGGTAAATCGGAATTTTTGAATTGGATCTATTTGTATCTTAGCTGTTATTAAAAATTGGTAGGCCTTCGCAAGATTTTTTCAGGCCCTTTGGATAAAGTCTTTATTGGACTTTTGAAAGAGATGATATAAATATCATGTTCCTTTATAAGTTTTGGATAATTTTTTTAATCAGCATAAAATATATCACGACAATATATAATAAAACTCTTTATTATAAATGAAAGAAAATATTTTTCATTTACAGTCACAATATAACTCTTTATTATAAATGAAAGAAAATATTTTTCATTTATAGTCACAATATTGGCAATAAACAGATGTATTTGTATATTTATCATGAGCTTAATTAGCTCATCAACAAAAAAACTATAATTTTTCATGTCAGTAATAAAAAAAAATTCATTTATTTATTTGTAGTCTAAATCAAACTATACTTTTTTTAATAGCATTTTTATGCACCAAAAATATAGCCCAATTGAAAATGCAGGAAGAGCTCGCATTCTCCTACAACTATTGAAATAAGCAGAGTATAAACTATAGACGTCACTACAAAAATAATTTAAACAAAACAGATTCAGATACAGATTTATTCAAACATTGTAACTTATTAATTTGTATGTTTATTTACGATCAGGTGTTTAGGACGCAGTCATTTGAAAACAAACAACTACAAAAACAGTAGACGATAATTTTGGTCAATTTTTTGTATTAAAATTTAATAAACAGAAATGAACATAGTTAGGTACTTTAAAATTTTTAAACTAAGGTTTCTGTATGCCTTGTATTTCCAATTTGCAAATGAAATTATGTTCTTCTTTAATTTGGCTATAACAAAAAAAAAAAAAAAAACCTTGGGAATTGCTACCATTTATTTCATTTTTGTCCATGAAATTATGGAATACTTTAGGAGTAAATATTATACCTTGTATTTTTAATTCTATTATTTAGACCGTTGCAGAACGTTTTTATATGTTTTTCCATCATTTATGTCAATGTAAAAAATAGGCAAAAATTTATTTCTTAGAAATGTCTTTTGTCTATCCAAAATTGAAACATCAATATTTAATGCACACACTTTTACGGCATAACTGGCATTATCAAGTATTAAAAATCATAAAAAATCTGAGAGTATGAAATAATTTTATTTTTAATGGCACACTATTTAATAATATTCATTAAAACTCCAGTTATTTATTTAGTTTAAAGTCCAGGAATTTAATCTAAATAAATAATACGATACCCTTAATTATAATGTAAAAGTTGAAAATATTAAAAATTATTATCTAAAAATCTAATTTAAAAACCCTTAACCCAAAAAGCCTATGTTTCCTTTTTACTGGTATGATAAGACTTTGTTTGACCCATAATTCTGGATTTAAGTCTAGTCAGGGCAGAAGGTCGGTATTCACGAAAGAACTTGTTATTACAATTTGTTTTTAAATACAAATAAGAATTTATATGCAATTTTCCGAAAATATTTCAATTTGGAAAATTATAGTGATATTTTAATTTAAGGCCTGCAAATAGCGAAATGGAAGTCCAATTTCGGCTTGAACTGAGAAAAAATGGAACAATGTACAATATATTACAAATTAAAAAAAAAAAATCATCGTTTTAATAAATATTTAAAAACATAAATATTTAGCATTAAATGGGAATTGTGAATTTTTTAAAGGAATTAATGGTCAATTTCGTTCGAGAGGATTAGGATTTGAAGAAAGATTTAGGAATCAGTTTAAGGAGCAAATATAAATAAAATTGTTAACAGTGTTAATCTGTAAGTTTAATGCTATAACATATGACATCACAAATACATTTATTTTATCGAATTTTACATCAAAATTCACCATTTGTTTAAATAGAATCATAAGCATTTTACTTAATACAATAAGGGGAAATACAAGAATCTTCTTACTTAATTATTTAATTTTTAAGAATTGTTTTTCGCTTGTAGCATAAATTAAATTTAACTATTTACTTTTAGTTAAAGAAAAAAAAAATTATTTATTTGAAAGCCAACTCACATCAAATACTAGTTGATGGAGCATTACACATTTTTTTTTATCTATAAAAGAATAAAAATATTGCATCACTGCTTCTTGTTGGCTTAACTTGTTTCCTTCATAATCTTATAATATATACATAAAGTTTTCTTACTTGGCACGCAACTCTATTTTCCTTCCTTTGATAAAATATTTAAGCCACATTTACACCAGACGGTTCTTTGGAACTGATGGAATTCGTTAAATTTTCATAACCCGGCGTCATGTTGATAAAAGAGAAAACAGACAGAAACTTCGATAAATTAATTACAGCGCTAAGAGAATCCTATAATTTCTATCAAAAATGCAAACTCTCTAGCAATGATAAACTGGAAAAGTTAAGAACATTTCCAATACTTCGTCTTTTACATTCTGTTTCTTCGTTCATTATTTATCAATTTTAGTTAATCAGAGCTGCAACTGATTATAATAATTAATTGTATATGAAATAAGAATTGTATTGTTAATTTTTCTTATACTAAACATTTTTTGTCTCGAGTTTATTAATTCAACATTAATATATTTAGTCAAACTATGAAAACTTAAAAAAAAATATCTAGCAACCTGTTAACTTTATATATATACAACTGCAATAAAAAAAATCAATATCAACAAAATGATACTTAGAAACGTTTTGGTTGAGGCACGCATTTTTGCGAAATCTTGAATTTCTAATCCTCAAGGGTTGCATTGTGCTTTTTGGTAGTTAGGAATTCAATACTATGCCACAATGCGTACCTCAACTAGAATGTTTCATAGTTGCGTTTATGAAAATACCATTTTTGCATATTCGATAGTTGAACATGGTAGAGACGATATGTTAATGCATCAATCTTGCAGGAAATACTGCCTATTTTCTGAAAGATTTTAAGTTTAAATTTGGAACCTCTATTTTAGGTCCTATATCTTCCATACTCTTTAGGCATTGTAGTATAACCTCCATCAGTTTCCAGTACGACTTTGACGTTGAAAATTGTTTTAGTGAATTGTACCTAAGCAACTTCATTGACCTGGACCTTCGGTTAGATAAATTTTCAGTCAGTTTTTGGTTATTTGTGCTCCAAATTTTTCTGTTTAAAATTATGACTCTCGTGAATTGTTACTGAAACATTGCTTAAAAAAAAAGTTTATTCACTTGATATTTGCCTAGAAAATTATATTTTACCGTCTGTGTCCTGTACCTGTAGAATACTTCATCATTTCGGCTGATTGTTCGGATCATTTTATAAAAATAGTAAACTTACGCAAATTTATTTATAATTAATATTTATTTCAAAAATTGTTTATAAGCCAAACTTATTTTACTTCAAATCAAAATTTATTTGATTGTTATTGTTTTATTTTATTCATTTATTTTTAGGAATATGAAAAGACAAGAATTTATTTGGAGAGCTGGATATATGCTTTCTTTAGTTCCTCATATAATATTTTAGTATATTTTAGTTAGCATATATATACTTTGTACCAATATTCAATAAGTTTTGTATCAATATTGATTATAATAAAAACTTCTATTATTTAACTTTATGTCAGCTTAATTATACTCACTGCCAATACTAAACCAGCTTATTTGGCAATGTATTCTACAAGATACATGTTACATATCTCAGCCAAAAATGCGCCATTTTTAAAACTCTAAAATTATCTTTAAAAACTACATAAACAAACAAAGAGATTTTTTAGTTTATTTGTTATATCCTTGCCGAATTAAGGGTTAAAGTCTCGCACCGTTGGTTGTGAAGTGTAAATATGGCTGATTCATCAACACTATATATGATGCCTTTGATGGGTATTTGGATATCTTTCGACAGTTGATCATGGATGACTTTTATGGTATATTTAGTGTAACTTACTTGAGTCGAATACTTTTTGATATTTTAAACATTTTTTTTTTTTTTGTTTAATACTTATTGATTAAGTTCGAAGATATGAATGAAGTCTTAATCTATTACTAATATTATGATCTAATACATTTTTTGAATTAGGATAGTCATTATGGATCTGCTTTATTTTTTTTTCTTAAAAATATGCAAAATAATTGTTACAAAATATTGGTTAGATATTTAAATAATACCCTGTGTTTTAAGAAGTAATAAGAAACAAATTGGTCTGCTTATATAGTATACTCAAATATCATTCGGGAAAATTTAACATTTATTTAATTTGAGTAAGTAGCCCTCTTCGTTTCGGAGCCTGCTGTTGACGTGAATTTTGTTTCCTTCAGTGAATTCCCTTGGTCGTGAACTCTATTCAGATGATTGTTAATTCCGGGTGAAAATGGAAGTACTGAGGGGGGTGTTGACCCGAAAAAGGTTCCCCACAAAATTAAAGTTATTTTAACAAGTTTATTTATTTATAAAGTAAAAAGGTTAACCAATTTTAAGAAGAATTTATATTTTAGTATAATTATCCAGTTCAATGTTTTAAATAGCTTTGTCTTTATGTTATATTTCCTACTGTTGTTAGGTAGAAATAAAAAAAAAAACTTATTTTTATATATCTTTGGTAATGTATTTTTTTTCTTTATGCATTAAACAATATCCTGTCTGCAAAAAATTAATTTTTGTCTTTGGATTGTTTCCTGCATAAAGGATTTTGTTATTTTAATTATATGATATATTTTATTGATGTATTATAATCCAATGATAGTCATGCCGGTGTTATATTTCAATTTATTAACCAGGGGAGCCCAAAGGTGGAGAGGGTTACGATATCGTTAAAAAAAAAATTTCCGTTGAGGGGGGAGGTTGTTGAGAAGAAATTGGAAAACATTTATTCCAAATCTAAAATTATAAATGCTGTGCACTGTATTCTAAATTAAAAATGAAAACAATGCTGTAATATATACATTACTAATAATAAGAAGGGATTCACATTAAAGAAGTTGTGATAAGTTTGGGATAGTGGGTGTAGGCAGTATTGCCAGGTTAGCCCTGTATTTTCCCCCTAAAACTTTCTAAATTTTTCCCTAAATTTATCAAAATTTTCCTCTAAATCCACCAACTCTAATCCTAAATTTTCAATTAGTGTAGCGAAAATTACCCCTAGTATAAAATAAGAATAAATGATTAGAAAAGTAAATAAAATCCTAGATCTAGGGGAAAAAATCCAATCTGGGAACACTGGGAAGGGAGAGGGGGAGGCAAGGGGCGAGGCAACCCTGCTTAGATAATGAATTAATAATAAAATTATAGTAATAAATATTGCAAAATATAAAGAATGTTAAAAAATGAAATGTGATATTTTTTTAAGTGTAGATTCAAAATTCAGAAAAAAATCGTTTGCAGATCATAAACTATCATCTGTATTATAAATATTTATATTTGGAAATAAGATTTTAAATAAAATTATTATGTGTTATAGTATACCAAAACATAATGACAATTATAATGATGTATTCCACATATTACTTTGGCCTTTAACAATTTTTTAACTGAGAAATGAGATAAAAAATTTAAATTAGATATTCTTTAAATTTGTTTTCTATTATACTTAATCTTAAATTGAATTATTATTATTAATAATAATAATAGTAATATAAGTTTCCCAGTTATACCCGCGAAGGCTGTTTGATCACATTTTGGAGCAAAACCCGTTCTGAAAATATTCTTGGATGACACGGTAAAACGGATCTTCATGAAAAGAAATTATTAACATTAAATCAGAAAGAAGTTCAAAGACGAACTATCAATAATAGACAGTTTTCACAAATAGATATTTTAACAGCCGAAGTTAGTAGACCGGAAATGTAATGCTTTGCCTTGAACTTTAAGTACTGTCTATGAATAACCCCATTGGAAGTTAAAATCAGGTAGTTCAAAGGCAAAGTTTACGGAAAGATAAAATAAAAACTGAATAGGTTCCGAGATACTTAAGTGAATCGGAAAGTATTTTTGTTTGTTTTGGTTTTTAATGAATAAAATCGATTCAGATATTTCTTTATAGAGACAATATCATGATGTTAGTATACTTGTAGACTGGTATGGTATTCGGCTATCAGTAATTTCCAAATTAATTTCGCTTTTATAAACACCATTGCTACATCTTTAATTAAATAACTCTTCATTTTTTATAATGCTGGGTCTCGAGAATCTTCATGTCAGATCATTAGTGTCTATCATTAATCCTGTCAGTATGATAATATACTTCAACGCAATCAAGATTAGAACATTTGAATACAAATTATACTAATTTATTGTTCCATAAAAATTATAGGGAAAATCCTCTGAATTCTATTTTTTTTTAAACATTTTTTTCTAATACACGTTTTATTTAGTGAAATGTCCTAAGTTATATTCTTAATAATACATTAGATGATCGAAATTTACTACGCTTAATGTCCATGATATTTTAATTAGACCTAGGTGATGTTTGGTATAAGCAAACCATTTCTAGTTATTATCCAATACGTGGCAGGATCTAACTAATCAGTTTTATCATCCAACAAATTATTATTATTAAAATATACAATTTATTATTATATAATAATAGTTAGAAAAATAAAACAAATAATTATTAAAATACGGATGTTATCTGTTTTACTATGTTTTCTGTATTTATAAATTTATTTTTAATCCAATATGCCTAAAGTTGATTATGAAGCACATCAAAAGTGTTCGTTAGCCCTACAACAATGAATACATTGTGGAGAGAAAAAAAAAATATGTTAATATAAAATCTTCAATGGCACCAATTCATTATAAGAAGGAAATAGTGATTAATTGTAAAATATATCGTCGATGTTTAAGCAAAGTCCCAAATCGTAAAAAATTCACAGTTCATATCTTCTCTCAGCAAGCCATATACTTTTACCTAGTAAACATCACTGTCATTCAATATCTTATTTGGCTGTCAATTTAATGAATAAATTTATTTAATTTATGTTTTTTTTTTTCACCAGAAAGAAATCATGATGATACAAATATTATTGTTTCTCATATCTTCATTGTTTCTTTTCCACTATATTCTACATTTGCCTTTTATAAGTAATCATTAATAAAAAAAAAAAATCGTACTTACCAAAACATTTTTCTACTTTATTACTAACTGAAAAACAAATTGCGACTTAAAAATAGCGGTATAATAATATACCGCTTATACGCGGTATAAGCGTAGCGGGAAAAAAAAAAGTGAAGAGAAAGTGAATAATAATTAAAACAACAAACTTCGAGTAAAAAATTTTTTAACTCATAAAAAAAAAATCAGAAGAGAAGAAAATATTTATGCAATAATCCATGCAGTAACTCATTGTAAACAAAACATTTATCCATACTCGATTATAATTAATATTTATGCGTAGTTGTCCGCTTAAAAAGAAAACGACATTTTAAGACTGTTGAGGTAAGCTATTTTTATTTTCCTCTTCGCTATATAAAAAAAAATATATATGTCTGTTATAATTTTTTATAGTTTGCTAAGATTGTGTTTATTTATGGTGCAATAAAAGGGGCGAAGACTCAATCATAACTTGGAGACCCCCGAATCTGTTCATTTCCCCATATGTGAAGAGTAATTCAGAATTCCATAAGATCCCAGGTTCTTTCTCTCTTATTAACTGAACTTCAGTGGAGGGTGAAGTTGGCCTTTGCTGACAAGATTCCAATTGTCATGTTTTACAATAGATCAAGTGGCCACTGTCTGTTTAACCTTCGAGGAAGATTATAGGGATGAGTGGATCTTGTTAAGGATAATGCAAGAGTGTTTGGATTACTGAAAGGGTTCTGATGAAAATTTGGGTGGCATGAGTCAAGGGTTTAAGGAATATTCCAGTATTGACATCGGGTTTTCACGATGAGACCTCATTTATGGGTTTGGTATTGGATATTTTTGGTGTTCCAATATTTTGCTGTCCCCTAAAGATCATCTAGTCTGTAGTTATATATAATTTCCATCAAAAAGTTTATTTGGACTGGAAGACAGTGTTGTAAATAACGAGCTTGTTGTCAATTCAAAGATAAGATCCTGCTTAGTATTCTATATGGGCTGAATATTTTCTTTTAAGTTTAGTGTGAATCTTTTGTGTTTGCCATTGCTCAATCTGGGACAGGTGTTATTGGGGATTAGAGGAAGTTTTTTGGAGTAAGAGATTCTTGTAGGATCTGGGTGACATGATAAAATGGATATATCGACATGATATATGGATATATGTATCCATTAATGTGTCCAGAGTGACAGGAATGCCATCAGCTAAGAGGATATGTGAGATAGGACCCAAGACTTTGTCGCTATACAAAACTGGGAATGTCCTTTTAATTTTACAGTAAATAAAAAGGAAATAGGCGTGGGTGATCGATCAGTTTAGCGGGTCAATATTTTCAATGTTACATTTTTAAGTAATTCAGTTTGCCTCTAATTAATATTTAATAAATAAATTTTAGAGATTATTGTTCTCTTCTTCTTTGATGAAGAAGAAGATTAATCATTGAAGATTTAATCAAACATTGATTAATCAAGGGGTTGGAATTTCTTTTTAAACATACTTCGTAATATACACTGGTAAATTTTCTTTTCTACTAACCAAATTCAAAACATTACCAAGATCAAGATAATTAAGAGGAGAAATCAGTCGTAATGAAACTATTTATTTGGGTAAGAACTATTAATAAAATATAAAACCGTTCAGAAATACCGGATTTTCTTTTATTGCAGGATTTTCTCGCTAAATATGAAACCCGTTTTTCTATCATGGAAAGATTCGTTAGTTACTAAATATTGCCACTATGTTTCAAGATTATAGTGTATCTACATATTTCACTATGCTTAAGCGAACATAATTAATTATAGTTTCACTGGCCATGTTTAATATCACAAATTTTCTATTTAATCAGAATTGTTTTTTTATTGTATTATATAAATACAATAAATTGGTTAGTGTTATCATTGACAGGAACTGTCAGTAGCCTATTTGTGCGAACTATGCAATGTATTACTTGCGTGTTAGTACAGCTTACATGTACGTTGTATTTCGGGGTTTGGTAGGGAATGCGAGAAGGAAGTACTCTTCCCCCTCCCCACTACCATGCGATAATTCGGAATGTTTACACAAGTTTCCCCTGCATAGCCTGTCAGAAAGTGTAGTAATAAGGCACATTCTCAGCCTGACGTCTGCCTTGGCACCTATGAGCCTCTTCGCCAATTCATAATGTGTGGGAGAGGGGAGGGACTTGGGGTAAAGCCTCCATTATTGCTGAGCAAAGTTTATCGATAAGGAGCAAGTTTCATTCAGGAGCAATAATAGCTGGCAGGAGAATTAGCTCCTCTTTCACAACTGAGGCTGAGGGAGCCATTGTTCGCCAGGCACAAATGAAAGTTGCATAGTGTGGCTTTACATTAGTCTAATTGCCTGTGGCGTCCTGTTTGCTTTTTGGAAATTTCCTCTTGGATATGTAAATGATAACTGAAATATGCTACAAACTAGCTCGCAGAGTGATTGTTCAAATTCAGTTTTTTTCTTTTGTTAGTCTGCCACTTAATGGAATTTTCAAAGTTCTTTATTTTCATAGCGGTTCTTTATACCTTCGTATGATATTTATTTCTTAATAAAACATATAGTTCCAGTTAATTTATGGTTATATCTCCTTATATATCTATTTTTGAGATTTAAATTACAAAAAAGATGCATATATTGATATTTAAAATGTCCTAATTAATTTAAAACTATTGCAGTGTATTTATTATGAATAACCACCAAATGTGGTTAAACTCAGAATTATCTTTGCCGATTCTGTTTTACGTAATGCTAAAATTGTATGTATTATTTTATTTTATTATTTTTTTGTTCAAACAGGCCAGCTAGGGGCCTCGCAAATATTATTTGTTTTTTTACTCCATCCACCTCTTTCTTCTTTTTCGGTAGCTATTTCATTCTTTCCAGATTATGTGCCTTCCTTTCTTCAGACTATTTCCTGCCGGTGTGATTTTTCTTATCTTCCACAAGAACTTTTGCTTTGTTAAATTCTTCTCTGCATATGCAGTACGTTTGATTATTTTAAATTTTTGGAGTATTTCTATTATTTGTTTAGTATAACCTTCCAGACTTTTCGCGTAGAATATTTTTTCAAAAATTTGTTTTGAAGAATTTCAGCCTTCTTTTCCGTATTGCGGTTTCCAGGTTTTCTATTTTCCCATAAATTTCCTGATTTGATCTTAAGCGGTAATCTCATTCGGTAATTTTGGGTCCGTGGATTCTTCTCAATATCCTCCTTTCAAATTTTAGACGTTTTTCTAAATTGCGGATGTTGGCTATTTATCATACATGATTCCTGGTTTGACTACGGAGCAATCCTTGATCTTGGCTTTGATGGAAAGGTTTTTCTTGCTATAAATATTTTTTGTTGCGAAATTTAATTTATCTAGTTATATTTTCCTTGATTTGATTGCTGGTTTGTTTCCTTCATTAAAGTTTATGATTTCTCCCAGATATTTAAACTTGTACACCATCCTGATTTTCCCATACTTTGTTTCTATTGTTTTTGGATATTTCTGCAGCTTTTCATCATTTCAGTTTTTGAGAAAGAGGTTTTATTTATTAGGTTTATTTATTAATAATGCAACAACCTGATCTTAGGGAAAACCTTATTGGAATAATCATTGCTTTATTATTTGCAAAACATTTAGTTTCATTTTGAATAATATTTTTCAACTCGTTAATATAGTGTTCAACGAATGTGCCATATTCTAAATTTACTCTAGGATGAAATTTGAAACATTTCTTCTGAAAAATCTGAGTCAAAGGTTTTTTTTCTGGAACTCTAACTGCATAAACCTGTATTTTCCTCTTCTTTTTATCAATTAAATTGGCCGATCCGTTCGAATATGATCGTGATTCCCTACCCCTTAAGGAGGAGGATTTTTACGTTTTCTAGTGTGGCGATGAGGACGTTTCATCAATCATCATCTTGAAATTCTAGCGTTACACTTTCTCGTGAGGATATTTCGTGAGAATTTCTCATCACTCAAGGAGGCGCTGTTACTCAAGGTTACAGGCTCCTTACCAGATACGATAATAATTTATATTTATGTAACAGTGAGAATCAAGTTGGTTATAGAAAACTAAGAAATATTTCAGATCACAATGCGCTTGCTAAGTTTCCTTTCCACCAACCTAGTGGTGTGGTCCTTGCTTCCATCGTAGCCCTGCCTAAATTCGCCAGTGTGGAAGACTAACCATCATGGAGGACACTACTTATGTCACTTAACCTCAGTACTTTTTCTTCCATAACCGTAATAAATATATTACAGAATAACAAGTTTAAATCTGCGTATTTCTGTTGAATATTATGAAAGCTGGAAAAGCGGAATCCAGGTTGCCTTGGGAAAGGGGGGGAGAGGGGCACGGTCTCTTTGTTTTCTCTTTGCTTTGTGTCTTGTTCGATCCACCAGAGCCCTATCGCCGGACAGATAATCGTGATTTAAGGCAGCTCTTTCACTGGGACCGGACAATGAAATCCTATTGGATGTGAAAGGGAAAAGTGAAAGGTATACTTTTTGTCGGTTATAATTCTCAGAGCATGATTCGACGGCTAAGATTATCTTGGACCGAGTTGAAATTAGAAGGGTCATTTTCGTAATCTTTGTCAGGGCATGAGGGATTTTAAGATATTGTAGTCAATCGGATTAAAAACGCCTATGACAGGCATTCATTGAGATCAGAGTGGGACATAAAAGTGATAGAACGGAGAAGAAGTATATTAATATAATATAATAGGTATAGCACTGAGAAATTAGAGCTTGTTGTGGATATTAGTTCACTTTGGGTCTTTGAGGGTGAACATACCTATCTCTATTAAAAACTTTCACACTTCATTTGTATAGGATTTAACCACATTGTTAAACGACAATAGTCTATATTCCTCAAGCATTTAAACGTTTGTATTAACTAAATCAAAACCTCAACTGGCGTAACTTAAATGGGCACATAGGTGCCGCGCCACTCTCGGAGAGCGCCCAAAAAAAACTAAAAATGTCAAAGGGAAAATTACAAATTTCGTTTTTATCAAGCTAACTGAAGAAATCTATAATGAAGAAAATCTATAAAGAATGAAAGATAAATGTAGCTTGAAGAAGCAATAAATAAGGAATGAGGTGGTAAAGGGAATCTTACGACTTAATATTTTTATTGCATTGTGTTTAGCTCCTTTGTTTTTTTTGTTTAGCTCAATTTATGGGAAAATAGAAAACCTGGAAACCGCAATACGGAAAAGAAGAATATATAATAAATAATATATTATATATATATATATATATATATATATATATATATATATATATATATATATATAAAGAATATATATATAAATACTGAAATTCCACGGACACATGATAAGAATTAATCCTTCAAAACAAATATGCCCTATTCACTTGTAAAAAAACGTTTCTAAGATATTCGATGAAATTTTTCGATTTTCGATCAGTCTAATATTATATTCTGTTATATTCTTTAATCTGTTTTTTTATTCGGTCATATTGTCACATTGCTTTACCGAAATACTGATAGACTAGATCTATAAATGTCAGGGGGACCCAAATTTCCGCTGTTCGAACCCAAATGCAAAAAATCCGGATACGCCGCTGTCCCGACGGTTTAAATTTGAATAAATTACTATTTCCTTGTTATATTTTTCATATTCTTTTAAATGTGATTATTTTTCATTATATTTTATTTATGATACATATTAGCTTATACTCACACACACACATACAGCATTTTCCTTAATTGTCTTACTCTTCCTTCCTTTCTACCATAGTCATAAAAAATTGATAGCATTAATGCAATATTGGTAATATAAGAAATATCAACATAATGCTTCTGCTGTGGGTTGTCGTAATATAAATAAATAAATCGAATTGTGCAGAAAAGGCCTCAAGTCTCATCCTCCGCTATGCAGCGATGCTTAATTTTTTCTTTCGATTTTAATTTTTGCTCACCTATATTAAAACATCTCTGGCTTTTAAATTATCAAGGTCAATAGCCCTACAACATTTCCTCAGAGTGCCAAGTATGATTACCTTCTTCAAAGTATATTGCGTGGAATATGGCTTATTCAATATGGAATATGGTTTATTTAATTGCCGTGCATGAGCTAGGAGCAGTTAATGTTTTATAGCTAAGTGAACTAAATATACTAAAAGGGTCTAGATATGGGCTGGATGATGTCCCATCCTGATTAGCAAGGGCACCCCGGGCCATTGGACCTAGCAATTGGCTGGTATTAATCAAGGAATTATGCAGATCCGACTATTACGGGAGCAGTTGGCAGCCCCGGAGTAGTGGATCCGGCCAGGAGGACCACATCTAGGAGCCTCTGTGATAGGGCCTCCTTAACTGCTACCATTAACTGTTATCGGCTACTGTTGTTATCGTTACTGCTCTCGTGCTGTTCCGGCTTAGTAGTTGTCCACTGCTAGTATTTGCACTTCTCTAGGGCAGTTCCTACGCTCATCGCATCCGTTATTGACATTAAGTTTTCCAATGATTCCATTAGCTAATCCAATGCATTAGTTATTTAATTTATAAGGCATGACATTTTTGCCACTCTCGTCGTTCCAACATTGATTCATGGTTGGAAAAAAGACTCGTTTCCTTTTAAATTCAATCTGCTGGCTCTTATTATTTTTATTTTGAAGTGTTCAGTTTTTTGTCACAGAGTGAGTGCAATCATTTTTCACATTGAATTTCCTTATATTTTTTTTCATAGTTTATATATCTCAAGTTTCGGATCTGCAAAAGCTAAAAAAGGAACTTAATGTCTTTTTAAGATTTTTGACCGAAGCATTTATTCCATAAATTAGATTTGTAAATGGTAATATCTAGCTTGTATATTTATAGACAAATGAAGTAATTAATAGTTGTAAATATTATTTTTGTAGCAAATTAAGTTGTAAATTTATGATAGCTATGAACCTGATGGCATTATTTCTATATTTAGGGTGTTTTATTATTATTTTTTCTATCGAATCATAACGAATACTAAATGAAAACTGTAAAAACGACACCGTCTAACAACAACAGATTTATGAGTATTATTTTTAATTCTTTATCTGCAGTTAGAAAAAAATGTATTCATAATAATGATTTTTTAATTAATCAAGATAGGCCTGTGGTTTTTGTGACATCCTCTCTTTTAAATTTTTCACTCTTGTTCTGTAAGTGATACTTTGTCTTTCTGCAAAAAATTTTTTTAGTTACTAATAATGCTGTTTTCTAAGTCGGTATGTTATAGTAGGAAACCTCTAAATCTTACGTAATAGGGTTTATCCGTATATCCTTTTGCTCAGCTGCAGTACTGTCCCGTTTATCTTTCTACAAGGCCCTGAGATAACGCTAAGAAAGCAACTTGCTCTAGCCAGAGCCTTGCCGCTTTATTCATAAAATTCCTGAATCTATTCACTCCTTTTCTTGTGCTTAAAGTTTGTTGGTACTTATCCGGGGCTTGACCTCCTTATCTTTTTTTTTCTTATAACCATGGGAGTTTTAAACATATTAAAATTTTGGAATATGCAGTGGAGCCTCGATTATCCGGGGTAATGACGGGGAGGAATCAGATTTGTACACGGATAATCAGATTTTTTTACATATTTAGTAATGATTGATAAGGATGAAAGAAAAATCATGATGTACAACAATAAGAAATTTATATTTATCAGAAAAAAATATGTTTACTTATATAAAAAAACATTAATACGTACGTGTAACAGCAAATGTTCAGATCCAAAAATCTTTATTACTAATGCGATTTATAATTTCAATTTTTTTCTGTTGAGAGAAAGCATCATCTTTTCGTTTTGCCGACATTTTCAATGCGAACGGTTCGAACTGTTGAACAGCACTGAAGTTTGATGTCAAGACGTAAACATTAGAATGAGGATTCATTTTAATTGTCTAAACCTCCGGAAGTTTTTAATTACTCTTCCGAAATGATGACTCATTTATTCCTAGATCCTCCAGGTGCATTTAAATTTTATAATAATATTCAAATGCATGGTTTTACTGTATGTTGAACTGTCTTAGGAAGTATCTATCTCTGGCTAGTCTTTTTTAGCTGTTGATGTGAGATGTGCTGTATCTGATCTGCATGTTACCTTTTCTTTTTCTGTCCTGAAGATGACTTAATTGGCGAAACGTTGAACGGTTAGTTATTATATATTAATATTTGAGGTTTTGTTTTTGAATCTTCTGATGCTATCAGAACTGAAATTTTCGTTTATTTTGGGGGGATTTTCACTCCTATTAATTTTAGATTTCGAAAGATTTTAATTTTTCTATTTAGGAATAAAAATATTTAAAATATAAAAAAGTTTTTAACAGAATTACATACATACCCTTGTGGTTCTCATTAACCCAGTTTACACCGCCGTGGAATAACATAAAAATATAATAAAAAAAAGAAGAAGGACAAAAAAAAAAAGAAATAAAAATTAAGGCCATTGCTTAGTGTAATTAAGATGAGATGGAAATTTATTACATAAAGTCTATTTGAGAGGGACCTTTTTTCAACTTTTCTGCGTCAGTAGAAAAAAAAAAAGCAAAAGGATCCTCATTCATAGCTTTGACAGTTTTCTTAACTTTAATTATGAGCCGTGGCTCATAATTACTAGCAGGAACTCGAACCCCCGAGCATTTCCATCTCTTGCGTTTAACTCGACCAAATTAACACTTCCTCTCCTTTATTCCACACCCTCCTACGTTGCCCTCACAATCCTAATGCTATCAGTTCTTTTACTTACTTTCTTCCTTTCCTTTTCCTTTTTTTTTTTTTTTTTTTTTTTTACTGTTTTAATTCGAAAAGATGTTCTACAGTATTTCTCGTAAAATAATTCAAGATATTCTGAGTTTTTTCTTCGCTCCCCGTCTTAAAGGTAACTCTTCAATCTTCTGAAAAAGTTTGGCTTATAAATTTTATTTTCTCTTAGAAGGTTAAATAAATCTTCCTGTAGTTAGTGTATTTTTTTTCCTTCAATATTTCTTTTTAAGTTTATTTCTGTTTTAATGCCATTTCAGTAATTTCGATTTTTTACAACTTTGTAATTGTCATTTCAGTCCTACCTGGGGCTGTGAACTTTTTTTTCCTATATTTAAAATTCGAAACAATTTCAAAATTAGTTAAGTAAACGTGATACATGTCGCGAAATTGACCTGTGGATATCCCATTTGGGGGTATTCCAATTACTGCACTAATCAGTTCTGCGATATCACTGATTGGTTGTTCCAATTATTATTGGAATACCATAATAATTATTATTTATTAATGCCATCGAGAAGTTTGTAAATATAAAAACAAATATACTTACGGAATAAATCATCAATTTAATATGTTCAACAAACACAGAAATGCTAATCCTTGTCATGATACATTAATATTTATTGAGAGTATTCAATACGCGATAAGAGATATATTTATAAAATTTAAGATATGATATATCAAACGGGATCATGAAAACTTTATTTTTTTGTTGGAAGAATTACATCGGGGCAAAGTATTTCTGCTACTTTATTTGGATATAAATTTATCATTGAATAATTATTTAACATTATTCGATGTTTTAATAACTAATGCTTTCCTTCCTGTCTAGTTGTCAACTTTAAAGATTTCTCTTTCTAACTTATTTTTATAAACTTTAGTTTTTAAATTTTCAACGAAATGTCCAAGAATCAGGATTAAACATTTCAGCGAAATACTCACGAATAGGATTAAACAGTTATTTAGAGTATACATTTTTAATATTCTTATTTTTTTTTAATTTTGTGAAATTTTCCAAAGTCTTATATTTGTATATATTTTTATTGAGATTATACTAGGATCTAATAAAACAAGTTTTTATTCTGTTTTGTAAGATAATAATTCATTTTTGGTTTATTATTTTCAATAATAGACCTTTGGAATCGACCAAGGAAAATTTTTTGTAACCCCCCCTCAAAATATGAGGTTTTACGTTTCAAGATACGTAGAATCCAAATATCGAATAAAAAAAAATCCGACCGTCGGCCGTCCGCGGCTTTTTTCCGAGTTTATACTGAAATCGAACGTCAATATGTATATAACCTCGTATGTACAATAGGTTAAATATTTATAGACTTTATCAACTTGATATCACCGTCTGTTGCTTTTCGATTATAGCTGGGAATAATTCTGCAATTTATTATTCAATCGTTAGTGGCTATTGGAAACTGTTAAGCAAACATCGTTACGCTTAGCATGTGGTAATATTTTATTCAATATACGTTCGCTTCAAGTTGATTTCATATTAATTTTAGCAGTCTAATCGAGCATTATGTTTTATTTTTAAAAATACCTAATTTAAATATTAGCAGAAAATGCTAAAATATTACTATTAGTGTTTAACTTTTATGGGTTTGCAAAAATTGAACCTTCCACAACAGCCTAAAATTGCTGAATTTCTCTTCGAAACCCGAATTCATCATTGTGTTATTTACCTTCTATGTTCCAAACGGCTTCGCCTTAAAAAATCACCTCAATCATCGGCCAATTAGCCAACGATGAATAAAAAAATTCCAACTCTTCGTCACCGATCCCATTTTCCTTCGGACTTTTATAAAAACTTTTTCGGATTCTACCCTTAAGACGAAACTGCACGCACAAGTTTTGTAGTGTTCTATACCGCGGAGGTCAACGCGATTGTAATGGCCCTCGATTATTCCAGAACACTTCCTATAAATAACGTCACCATAACATCAAATTCATTG
Organism: Rhaphigaster nebulosa; assembly: GCA_948150685.1. NCBI lineage: Eukaryota > Metazoa > Arthropoda > Insecta > Hemiptera > Pentatomidae > Rhaphigaster > Rhaphigaster nebulosa. The sequence continues at coordinate 119,769,904 of OX411306.1, read as the reverse complement.
AGCATTCTATAAGCACTCGACAACATGACGAAATGACTAAAGCCATGAGTGAAGATGTGAAATCGATTGATTATATATGCCTGGACATGGTAGAATAATAGGTAACGAACTGGCGGATAAGGCTGCTAAAGAGACCCTTACTCCCTGGTCGTCATTGGAATCTTCTAACACCAGAGCTGGCGTCTGTGGAAATGTGAGCAGAAAGCTGCCCAAGCAGAGTTGGGTAGCTGATATCGAAGGAATTGATCCCGAAATGCCCACATTGTTAAGGAAGCTTGCCAATATCTAATATCTTTGAATAATGTTCATTCTACCATAGAGAATTTAGCCAAAAGGGAACACGAAGCAGTCTGTCGATTGCCTTGGGAAACGTCAGTAATCATGCAGTGATGTCTCTTCTAATGTAACTCAATATTTTCAAGATCTATTAAGTTATTTTTACTACCTCTTCCATTACAATATTATTTATTTATTTATTTCTGTTTATATATTTCCTCTATTTTATATAATTTATTGAATATTTCTTATGTTTTATTTTGTTTTCTTTCTACTTTTTGTTTTTCATGATATATTAAGTATTTTGATCAAATTTATCTAATAAGCGTACCTGGCACTGGTGACCAGGATGTTTAGTGCCATTAAATAGAACAACCAACCAACGTTCGGACCAAATTTTACTTAATGTTTACTTTTCAAAAATAAATAATGTTCGTTCATCTCGTTTCGGACAGCGTTGCCCACAAATAAAATTTAGTTTGAAGTATTTAAGTTCTTTAAATTTTTTTCTTTAAGGACGGTTTGATTTGTTTGGGATGGGATAATTCTGGGCAGTATACAATCAAATGAGTAATGTCATAACAGATTAATTAATTACAAGTATTTCCCGCTAGCTTTCATTTCCTCTACAGTTTTCGTTCTTTTAGAAACTGCCTACCCTAAATACCTAAATCTGTCTAATGACTTATTTTATGTTAAATTTATTTTTACAAATAATTCTTTATTTTACTTTTGTATGTAAATATGTCAAGAATAGTTGCATATAACACTAATAGCTATTTTCCTTAAGAGTGACAGATTGTATTATTTGCAATACAGAAATAGTTATTATATTAGTATATAAGTTATAATAGTTATAGAAAAGTGAGAGAGAAAGCGAGAGAGATACTTAAATCAACGGATAAAATAAATTAGACAAAGGAAACAAAAAATATTCAATTGTATGTTGTAGAAGTGTGCCAGACGTTTAAAAAGCAAATCAATGTCTTAGTTGTTATTATTTCAGTAATTAAAAACGATGAATTATATATAATTTAAAATGGTTAACTTTTTTTATTTAAACTTATTTTATTTTTAAATTTGTAAAAAAATTAGAGATACATGTAGAATTTTGAATTCGAACGCTGATTAAAAAATACAGTTTAATATATTCGTTAATTAACCCAAACACGACTCAACTTTGCATAGCACATTAATAATTTCGGGACTTTTTTTTTTTTTTACCAATAAATTAATTTTACCCGGCAAGTTTGAAAGTGATTTGAATTGTAAATCAGTTTTATCAACTCTTCCATTAGAGAGTCCTTCCACCAGTTTTATTATTTTAAATCGAGAGATAAAGTAAATAAAAGAGAAGAAAATAGGACCTATTGGCTATGGTCGTGCCAGATGTGGAGGACCAAATCTATATCTGAAGACGATAATGCGCCGACAAGGAGCACGTGTGTTGACAGGGTTCGCGTCTAATGAGCTCCACCTGGGCGGAAAAACAAAATCAACCAGAGTTACCCGTGACCAATTTCGAAAGTTGGGGATGCTCGGTGTCATGTTTCGGATCGCATGTGGTTTGCAACGAAAATAATGGTTAGTAATTCGAAGATCTGTTTCTTTTTGTATTTTTTTTTACGAGACATTCCGAAGTCCCTGTTTTCTTGCATAACTTAATGATGGCCTTGTTCTGAGGCCTAAAGAAAAAACAATATATTTTCATAATCTTTAATTTTAAACAAATATGAAAGGCCATTGTATGATAATTCCAATTATAAATATATATATTTACCTATATTTAAAATCATACGTATATTTCTTAACGTTTCTTTTAATATATAGATCACCGGTATATCTTATAATTTTTTCTAGAGTCTCTCCATTGAATTGAATCTCGGTCCCATAACTTTAAAGAAAAAAAAAACTCGGGAATAAAACAAAAAAGAAGTAAAGTAATGTATACCAAGGCCATTGGAGCGGACTTTATTATTCCCAGACCATTCGAAAACGGATTTACTGTTGTAATGAAACTCCAGATGGTTTGGGAGGTAGTTTTCATAAAAAATATGGCAAAGGCCGTTAAAAGTTACTGCTTCAGTCATCCGTGAACGCTTCCTTCGTCTGTTTACTTTTTACAATTTTAGTTTTTTTTTTTTTTTTTCAAAACCGATTCAATGTTTAAGGTAACTTTCTTACATAATTAAATGTTGAAGTTGTGTAATTTATGTTCTTATTTTACGTTTCATTTCAAATATAACTAAACCAAACGTATCAAAGTTCATTGTATTTTTTTTATTTTTAACTGTATACTTTTTATTTTTAACTGTATACTTTTTATTTATTTATTACCCACCGCTTTTTCTGTTTACCTTTTTTCTTCCTTTAAAATTACATATGAGTGATGTACTTTATTATTCCATTTCAAGTGCCTAGTTTCGAATTGGCTTATTGAACTAAATGTTAAAGGTTGATAAATAGGGCTAGGATTTTCATGTAATTAAAAATACCAAATATGCATTATATATATATATATATATATATATATATATATATATATATATATATATATATATATATATGTATATATATATGTATGTATTTATTTTTAAAACAAATATGTAAAGAATAAGTGACATATGTAAATATTGTAATATTATTTAATTTGTACATTTCTAAAAACGATCTACTCATTATCAGGAAAATTGTAGAAAAGTCAATGAATTTTTATCTTTTCAAACGTAAAAGTACATCGACTGGACCTTAATGCCAATATATATTTGTTGAGAGAACGCTCGCGTCTACTGAAGTAACTGAAGCATTTCAAAAAGTTGCTGTTTCAAAAGTTTACGATTAATAGGATAGTTCGATACTATCATCTTTCCACTTGTAACGTTATAATATGCAGCATTTCTTTTCAATCTGGGTTGTTTTAAAGACATTTATTTTCGTCCGAGTTCTGTTTCCTATTTTCTCTGAGGCGTCTTCCATTTTTCGAATCGCATGATTAATAAGCTCTATATTTTTTATCAGAGGTACGCTCTGTAATTCAAATTGCGTGATAGTGAGTGCGATGAAAGCACTACTGTTGGTGATGAGAGTCAGATTATTTTTCAAAATCGGATTTTTCTACAATTTTTGAACAGCTGCGGTATCACAATCTAGTTTTGAAACAATGTCCTCCATTTTGTCAAATTCTAGGTGTAATACCTACTTAGTAGCCTCCAACTAAGTTCCGGATACCCACCAGGGTAAGGCCTGACTGAGGTCAGTTCACGGTAATTTTCCTAGAAAATTTGTACTCAGCTTGGAGCTTTTTAGGTGGCATGATATAGGATAAAAATTTGATTTATGCATTTTAGGATAAAATATTTTTATGGACTTTAATCATGTACGGAGCACCACCAGACGCAACAAGAATACTTTTCAAGTAGCACACATTTTGGATCAAGAATTTCGCTAAAAAACCGAATGATTACAGGAGACCGCCGATTACATCATCATAACCTGTACCGCCTATGAGGTACTGAGAAATCGTATTCCTAATCCACTTCCTGTGGAGGGGAGAAGTAACTTTTAACAGGATGACCGCCCGACAGGAGAGGGGTAAGTGAAGATGGTGGCCAAACTGAGGCATACGAAGAGTGAACTATGTTCACAGTTAATGATATAGATAAATGTAATTTTTTTATTCCCAGAGGTGGATTGTCACGCAGGTATGATAGAGTGAAAAATTAAATAAAAATAATCAGTATGTTTATACATTTACCTATAAATTAGTTCTAGTTTTATGTTTTCTGAGTCTAAGTAAATTGTCCTTCGTAAGCCAGTGGTTTTATAATAATAAGCAGTGAGAAAGTTTATAACCTTGCTTTCTCATCTGCCGCTTTCTTGCCTAAGATGTCCCAACGGACATTTATAATTTTTACAGTTTGAGAAGTTCGAATTTTTAAATAGTTCCAAGATTCTATCTTATTTTACTTCAGAGATAAATTTAAAAATATTTTTTATGTTAGATTTAGTGTAAAGATAAACCAGATAACCACTATTTAAATTGAAAATATTTATAAGTGTTTGAAACTAGCTATAAAATGTAAGTAATCGCTTGAGGGCGCCTTACCCACTTTCACCCCTGACAGAAGATGCTGCCCGGATCGGGAGGACGACATTATGCAAAGCCCTATTGGGCCGAGAAGTGGCGATCCTACCTCCGCTGAGGGCTCTCCCTGTCACCCTTAATGGGTCGGCTTAACCCTAACGAGAAAAAGCCATTTCCTAAATTATCAGCTAATTATTCCTGCTCTGATTGCTGACTACTGAAATCCACCTGATCGATGGTGCTTTTGTTAGGTGTTCACCTTCAGCCCGGGTTTATCTTATACATATTTTATCCGATGGTTCCGATGCGAAGAATTAATTTTAATTTGTAAAAAGTTCTTTAATTTATTTCTCTAATTAACTCAGCTTGAATTAGTTCCCTAATTCATTCGTGATATCCATATAACCTCCACTATTCACATCACTTTAAAAAAAAAAAACTATTAAATATGAAAATATTTTGGTCATTTCTGGTAGGAAAAACAAAAAAAAAAAATGTGTTAAATATGAAATTGGTTTGGTCATTTCTGCTGGATGAGAAATATTTTAATAACAACAATATTAGTTGGTTTAACTATAAGATCCCAATTCTTTTCTTTTAAACTTTTATCTCTTTATTCGTACCTGTCTCAAAAGAATGACAATCGGCAAATATGATAATGACCAAAGATAGCCTTGGCGTGATAAGCATGGGGAAGGATAGTACCTTAGCAGCACCTTTTTCCCGTCTTTATTTAGTTCCTTAATTTAGGAAAGGAGGCCTCTCACCTAGTTTCTTTTTATTCTTCCCCTAATGAGCATGTCAACCGTAGCCATGTCGTTTATCAGTCCGTTATCATGCCTGTGAAGTGTGTTTTGAAAACGGGAATCAAGAGTGCGTATGTGTTAGTCAATACTTGGTTGTTGTGAGTCGGAATATAGATTTTTGTTGTTATAGCTAACTTTTTGTGTCCGCCTTAGGAATTTCATTGTCACCGATGTAAACTGGTGGAAGCGGGTCACGTCGAATTGTGAATGTCATATGTTGTGATTTCTCGTTATTTAATTGCATTTTCCAAAGTGAGTACCATTTTTGTACATGAAGTTACTTTGTAATGTCCATGATTGTCAGATGGGGCCGTGTTGTATTGTTAAAATTGTTATATTGTCCGCGTATCCAGTAGTCATTGCAATATACTCATGTTATGTTTTGGAGTGATTTCATATCTATGTTTGGTTAGTATTTTTTTACACTGCTGATGTGTGATGTGATGTATTTTAAGATGCATTTATGTGACTTTATCTGTTTCTACCCGAATGATCCTTAAAGTGATGAAACATTGACTGGTTAGTTATCTACTTGTATTTGGGAAACTTGAAGCTTTGTTTTGTAATATCCCAATAATATGTATGACTTATCAACTAATACAATATTGCTTTAAAAACTGAATTATAACGTAATGATAATTGGCAATACGATATAAACTTTTCAGTTTACTATCTTTATCGTAAGCTATTAGCCAATAACGTTAAATATGTTTTTTCTTTTTCTCGATTTTTGTATAAGAATGTCTTTTTTAATTAAGAAATATTCCCAACTTTAATTTCTTTAATTGGTTTCCAAATATTAATGAACCCATGAATTATGTTTCATTCGTATTCAAAGCAGTTCGGAACAGTAGCGTAAACTGATTATTTTTAATCCGTCTTAAAAATTAATCCGGATTTGAGATAAGGAGTATTATTGTGTAACGGTGTAAAAATATATGGAACTCCGAAGCCGAGTGTATTATTTCTTTTTTTGCATTTCTCTTATCCTATTTGGACTTCCTGATAATCTTGAATGCTCGGCTATGGAAATCTCCTCAGATTCCGGAGGCGGACCGAGAAAAGTGAAATAAAAGCCGGAGTTATGCAAACATCCAACCCGCTTCTCGGCATCATTATTTTATTTGCATTTTATAAGACGTCTACGGGAATTTGTGAAAAGTGTGCTTTCCTTAAGGCGCTTCGTGGCTTGAAAACAAATATTTGCCAATAAATAAGCCGAAAGAGGCAGAAAATGGAGAAGGATGCCTGTGTACCTTTCAGTGCGTTAGTCACCTTTCAGTCCCCCTTGATAGGCTCTATGCTGCATTTTATATTTCTCTTCGCTTTTAGTTACAATATTATAGGCCTTTCTGCTATCCCACACTGTCTTCTCTATATAATACTGTTTCAATGCTATCTTGGTCAGTGGCATGACAGAAATAAATAATATATATATATATATATATATATATATATATATATATATATATATATATATATATATATATATATAGTCATTAAATTACTTATGTTTTTATATTATTGTACGTTAATTCGTAGTATATTCAATTTATATCAATTATTAAATTAAAGAATTATTATTAAATACATAGCTAAATTTTCAGATCAATGTGGCCATAGCCAAACCGTATTTTCACAATTTTTTAAAAATTATTTTCTTATAGGCAATAATTTATTATACCAGTGATGCGGGTAGAGAGAAATTTTACCCCTAGCGGGTTCAGGAGTCCTTAGGCCCAGTATAAATAAAAATAATTCTGGATGTGATTTTAATATTTTTTCGTTTTATTATTATTGTTATATTTTACTTTAAGCTATTATTAATTTTTAAAAAATGTCTACATGTTTATTAACATGTGCTTTTTTTAATTTCATTTATTTTCTTTTTGTAGACTGCTTTTATTTTTCAAAAAAAAGAAATGTATTAAAAAACCAAAAGCTTGTTCAGTTATCTTTTACTTGTCCGTTTCTTCAATTACTTCTTAAGAGTAATGATAATTTTTCACTATTTGATTTTTTTTTCTTTTTTTATATATCTTAAATTCGAAATAAAAGAATTTATATTAAAATTTGTTTGTTTTTTTCAAAAGGGTGTGAAAATTATTATAATTTCAAGACAAATGAACCTTTTTTAACTTTCTTTCTTTCTTTTGTTCTTTATTAATTACCTTAAACAACGTTTTGGGCACATTTTGCCCATTTTCAAGCCCGTCATCTTCATTTGTTAGTATTTAATCATACTCCACTAAGTCATTAAAACCAGTTTTTATTAAAGCTATTTAATTTTCGCACAAGAACTTCTTAATTACCATATCATTTAGTCTATCTTAATTTAAATACATCATGTAATAAGCTTGAAAGTGTTTATTTTACCTGAAAATATAATATTTTTTTTTATAACTTTATTTAAACTTTCTGTTACCATATTATTTTTCACAAGAAGTTTATAAAATGTGCCATTGCGAAAACTTTACGAAGCATTTTTAAATTTCTTTCTTTTTAACTGGCTTAACCAGGCACTGAAGCTTGTGAAGGAGAGCTACTAATTTTTTTTTTAAGCAAAAACTTAAATTTATAAAAATCACTATACTTTCATGACTGCTTTTTCTTAAGTGCAATGATGTAGATATTTTTTAGGATAGAGATTAAATATTACACTTCATGCTGTAATCAGCAAACAGAATATTAATTAATTTATTTGGTTCAGTTATGTTCTTTGTGCGTACGTGTTATTATTTAAGATAATTTTATTTATTTTCTCATGAGCTGTAGAAAATATCAACATAAAGTTGTAGTCAATTCTTTAGAATGAATATATGTTGGCATTTACAAGATGATAGTGCGAATAAGCCGTCTATGCAGGTGTTAATAAAATTTTCAATGTTATCGTCATGCTTTCAAGTTCATAATGGCGTCAATATTATTTTTTAAAACTGGACAATGCGGGCTATCTATTTATGAACATGCCAGGAAAATTTCCTTTCCTCAATCAACTTTGTTGGTGTATTGCCACATCTGTTTAAAATGATAATTAATTACATATATTAATTAACTTTAGCCAGTGAAGTGAAACAGGCTTTGATAGTTGGAATAATTGGTGAATGGGTTTGTTTAGTGATTGTGCCGTTCTCCAACTTTAATAATCGGTATTAATATCAAAGAAATACGAAGTTTTATTAAAAAATAATAATTAAGGAAAACCGAATGGTTATTTTATAATTATCTTTTTTAGTTTATTCTTCTATAGAAAATTTTAAGACTTGAATATGGTAAAATACTCCAATATTTGAGAAAAAAAGAACAAATATACACAAAGGCTCTAAACTCAATCAGTCTTTATTTGCGTTTTAGAAAGGGCGAGATTATCGTATCATGAATATCTGTTTTAATTTTTTTTTCTAAATATTTCTTATTTCTTTAAAACTTTTACGTACTTAATTTCTCTGTTGTCTTGTACTAATAGTTTCACTTAAAATAGTTTAAAATATTGCTGATTTAAACATATTGTTTGGCAAGGTTAAAATAATTTTTTTATGAATTATAAATGGAATTTCTAAAAGATACTTAACGAACTACTTTGCATCGCGGCTCACGATTTATTACATCAGTTTTATTTGTTCTTGTTTTTTCACGGAAGTTTCTTTTAACTATTACAATTTTCAGTAATTCCTAACTTCAGGCCATCAGTTTAGTCATTTTCGGAAATAATTTAAATATAATATAATCAAAATAATAATAAGTAATATAATCAAAAATATTTTTGATTTACATTGTTATCATTTATTTTTCACAATTTCCTGAGTCTAGAACAATTATCTCATGGCATGTTAAATTTGTGCCATTTCAGTGTTCCTCCTCTCCAGTGTTTGCTTTTAATAATAACCACCATGTTCCATTAACATATGGGCTGTGGGGCTTTTGTGTCCGATGGTGTTTGTTTGCTTTTCATTTCTCTATCGTTATTTGTCTGTTCTCCCTTCTCAAATTGTTCAGTTGTGGTTAGTAGAACGTCATAATATAATAACATATCAGGCGACAGATACCATCCATAATAAAATTCATCCTTAAGGTAAAATATATTTATTAAATGCGTTTAAAAAAAAAAAAAAAAAAAAAAAGAACAAGATAACAAGACGAAATTCATTGCAAATTTGAATAGAATAAATCTTTTATTTTCAAATTACGATATCTCATTTTTGCGTCACGCAATGTAATTCAGCTTTGATCCAAAATCGAATAAGAAAAAAATCCTCCGTATGCCGTTCGCCATCCGCGGTTTTTCTTCGAAACTACTCCTACTTGGCCAATTATTTTTAAATTTGGCACCAAAGCCACAGGTCAAAAATTGGCGTCCGATTAGATGTTTCGTACGCCTATATCTCTGCCATTTATGAGGAAAGAGAAAACAACATTATTATCACTATTTTGGAATCATTACACCAGTTTAAAAAAAAAAAATTATACTTCAATTTTGTTTTTTTAAATCTTTGTACAATAATTCCGAAATACTTTTAATAATGTTATTTATAATTAATTATAAATTAAAACACAATTAATAATAAACCATAGTGTAATAATGTAAAGCATTTTTTATTTACTTATTGAAATAAATAAATATTTATTTAAATGTTTTTATTTAAATAACTGATGTAAATATTTTTTTTTTTACGGACAAGATTTTTTCCTTATTAGATGAATTTAATATTTATTTAATAGTTATGTATACATTTAATGGTTTTATTTATGTATCTAATGTAATAGGTCTTTTGATCTGAAATAATATTTATTTTTCTATACTTATTCTATATTTATTTTTGAGAGAAGTTTTTTTTTCTATTCTATTTTGTTCTAAAATGAAAATCTAATTTATTTTTATTTCCTTCCTTATATTAATTTTTTTAATGGAGTGAGGTAAAAACTTTCATGATTTACTAGCAAGTCTTGACTCCGATAAAAATATTGGTAACTCCTAGCTTATAGCATAATTAGTTTTTTATTTGATTTGACTTACTGCACCCATCTACTATGAGTCAAATCGTACTATCGGGTAAAGATTTTGTTAATTTTTTAAAAATATCTTAGGTATTTGTTTTTTAATTTTCGAGCTAATTTAAAAAAAAAAATACTAAGGGATATATGCTGGTATCTGATCAGAAAGCATTTTGTTTTTTATGAATACAACTATTCTATTAAACTGCGAATGCTTGCAATTATTAATTAGTATTCAGAAGAGAATGGGATAAAAATTTCTTCGTCCCCCTAGAATCATCAGTTACTACATCCATACTTATTATAAACCTTGTAAATGAAGCTTCGTTGGTCGAGCGTGATGGGACGGCAGTTGGCCACACCTGAGCCTGATGTGGATTCTGGTTCAATTCACTTTTCACTAACCGGCCCGTGAAGATGAATTCAATTTTGTGGCCTACCATCAGTGTAAATCGAAATCTTCCCTCTCTTGATTGAATAAGTTGGTAGCTTGTTGTTCCTGCCCTGCAATAGATACATGCGTTAAATCCAATAAATCATACCCTTTATTAGTCTAGAAATGATAATAAAATATACATTCATAAGTTATGATGAGACCACATTATATTCAAAACTCTTCTATACTCTTCTAAAAAAATTTAGTAGTGTTAAAAAAATGATATTTTTTTTCCGGAGTTTTAACACGTATTTAACATTAAGTGTGTGAATGTTCGTTTACGTATATTTGTATGTGTACCCTTACACACCGCGCGTATGTCCTGCAATTCCTTTCCTGCAGCTATAGGAAAATAAAATCATGGCTGCATTGTTCAATGCGCTGTATCTTGGCAAATAATGGTCCGATTTTGATGATTTCTTTTTTTTTTTTTTTTTAGTGAATTTTACTATGTTTCAAATGAGCATTCATCTAAAGGTCGTTTTTGTGTGATGAATCAAAATATGCCACCGGTTTTTGGTGTCAAAAAACCTATTGGACTTGTTTATTTAATATGTTTTAAAACATTTTTTAACGTTAATTTGACTAAAAATCAATTCTTTTTTAACGTTTATATTGTTCTTTTAATATGCTTTGAAGAACGAATTTTTAGCTGAAAACACTATGTCAATATCATTTTTCAAACTCGAGATATAAAATAAAGTAGTTTCAACGTGTTTTATTTTTCTCAACTCCTAAGATGAATATTAGATGATTTTTTTTTTTTTAATTTAATTATCTTTCAATTGAGCATTCGTATAATCAGTGAAAACTTTATACTTTTCGAGTTATGCGCAAATCATTCTTTACGTCATAACTTTTTCTTTCTTTTTTTCGGAGATGTAGTTCATGTATGGATAGTTGAAGGGCTTTAAAGAGAATACTTTTGGGCAAGTTTCATTGAAATCTTCTGAACCGTTTTTGCGCTACACTCTAGAAGTAGTAATTGGTCTTTTGCGCAACCAACGATGTCAATAACGGTAGATTTTATTATTGCAAAACCATTTAGGAACCATGAAGATGACATAGGTCAAACTTGGTAAAGATCGTTTCTGTAGTTTTCGCGGTTAGCGCTAACCGCTAAAACTACAGAACCAATCTTCATCAAGTTTGAACTAAATATATCATCTTCATGGTTACTAGATGGTTTTGCATGGTTGGTAGCTTTCGCGGTTAGCGCTTACAAACGAAAAGTAGGCTGTCCTTTTATATAATAGTATGAGGTATATAAATATATATATATATATATATATATATATATATATATATATATATATATATATATACATATACATATATACATATACTTAGCGTGACTGGATCCCATTATTGGAGCCTAAAGAGTCCATACGATAGCAATCAGGGCAGCTGGATGCGAGGAGCATGTGCTCTTGAGCCAGCAGTTGGGGGCGACATCCGTTGGTCGGGGTAAGCCGATGTTTGATCAGACAACGAATAGGCCAGTAGGCTTCTGAACCTATTTCATACAACACGGGGAGTAGAGAAATATGAGTCAAAACAATATGGGGGTTCGGGTTAAGCAAATAACAAAGGAATCAGCTCTTAAAGTTCATTATTTTATTTTTAAAAAAACTTATACTTTTACAAACCATAATGTTTGCCTACTTTTTAGGGATAGTTAATACTCGATCTGCGGTTACACGAGGAAGCGCTGTGATTAGCATCAAACTCATCTTGTAGTGTTTTAAAACTGTCTCCTCATCTGACATTGTTGACAAAAACATTTTAAATACTCAGTACAAAATATGGCTGGAGATATCATCATTACTTTATATATATATATATATAAAGTAATGGTCCGATGTATATATATTTGTTTTCTCCATGGATTTTATTTATTTTTAAATTTAATATTTAATACCCTGGTGTAGTATGTTTCTTTGTTCATGGCGTTTATTTTTTAATAGTATTGACTTTTATAATATAACACCTTATAAAATGTCCTTGAACATTTTATCATCATTACTACAGTAATTTTGATTTACTCTAAAGTAATAAAATGAACTTGATAGAAGTAAAAAGGAGAGACTTGATCAATAAATGTCAGTTTCGCTTATTTATTAAGTTTTATTAAGTTGGAGTATATATTAATAATAAATCATAATATTAGATCTGTTCTTTCAGTTTTTATTCCTATAATTTTCTTATCAGCAATAGAACAGTATTTCTTCGCATCCCAATTTCTATTGTCATTAGATGTACGTGTGGAAATTCGTATTATTATTCTTAATTCATTAATATAAACGTGTTTAATTTGTTTAAAAATCGTCTAAATATAGCCGTATTTTATTCTTTGAACTAATAAACTGAATTTTTAAATAAAATACATTTTTGGTCAGATTTATTTATAGAACAATTTCACCTAAATCATACAAATTTTGTTTACAAAAATAACTTATCCAAATATTAAAATATTAAATATTACTAGTTTTGAAAGCTTTAAAATGATGAAATAATCTTAATTATAATGTTTTTAATAAAAATCTCGGTATTTTCTCAATCAATAAAAAAATATAATAGATAAATAAGTAAATATATTTAAAAATACAACTGGTAAGAGGTTCATAAAAAAAAACCAAACATTTCTTAAAAATATAGAATTGAAGGAGCAAGTGAAGAGGTGGTAAGTAACATTTTTCGAGTTCTGATAAAACTGAATTCAAATCACCTTTATTCAATCTAAGGCAGATGTGTATCATCACTTGGCACCTTTATCGACTCATTTCTAAACTAATTATTGAGTTAATATGAATGAAAGGAGTAAATATTAAAAATATATCACTTAACACATAATTCACTTTCTCCAAAACTGTCACTAATCACCTGCATTCACCTGATCCTCCAATTGTAAATAATTCTCTATCGAATGTTTATAATAATTCAAGAAAATATTCACTAACCACTTGACGACTATTGTAAAATTACTATCGGATATTTTTATCTGAAACTGTTTGTTTTAAAAACGAAAAAACAATCCAACGACTTATTTAGATAAATTTGAAGCCGTGAAGACAGACTTTGTCGCAGAGCAAAAAGCTAACACTAACTTTGAACAGTTCGATTAGGGCGACACTGCTATTTTAGTAATACATATTATTTGAACTGCAAAAATTATCATTCGTTTACTGAAGGTCACGTTTATACGAACGTTATGTTCATTTCAAGTGCATATAAATAGGTCAAAATATTTTTATGTTTATTTTTGACATTAAATTTGAGAGATGTATTTAAGGACTTAATTTGAGTTCGGTAGAGTTGAAGTGTAAATGTATGTATTAATTCGAAGGGCAATATTATCTTTTTGTAATGAGCCAAGAACATTGTTGGCTATCTTCTTATGCCAGAGCCTAGACACACTTCGGTATCAGCTATTGTTCGTTAATCATTGATTGCGAAGGTCTTTGCGACCTTCGTCAAATGAATTTAAGCTTCCCAGACACTGATAAATCCATTTACCATAAACTAGAGGAGACCCTGAAATTTAGTTTGTTAATTCTGAAGTACCTCCAATTTCGTTTGTCATCTTTCTTTTCGGGTTGTTAAGTTTGCTTCCAGTTTTCGTGAGATAATATTTCATGGGAAGGCAAAAAGCAAGCTCTCCCTCATAGAACGTACCAAAAGCCGAACTGGAGAGATCGGATACTGATTTGTGGCGAGGGCAACTCTCAAACTACCATTAGGGACATTGTAGCCCCCACAGCCTTTGTAATACCCTCCCCCTTCCTCTGTTAATTTAATACAATCAATCTCCTATTGAGAAATAGTTAAGGACCCGTTCCTTCTCACCATGCCTAGTACTCATCTAACTCTCATTTACTAGTTTTTATACTAAGAAATTTCGGTTCACAAATGGCAGCTATACTTTTTTCTAGCGGGCACAGCATTTTTAAATGTTTTCCATATCATGGATTTTCTTCCGTTCCACATATATTTCAAATTCCAATCGTTGTGCATGCATTAACAAAATTCACTGAAAAGAGCTACCTGACTAAGTAAAAAAATATTATATAGCTCTAAACCAGAACTTTGAATAAGTTCATGAACGAATCGCCCATATATAATATTAACCATTAATGGTTAATATTAATTAAAAATAATTAAAATTATTAAAAATTATTAATTAATAATTTTAACTAATCATCATAATTTATCAGTTAACTTAACTTAGATTAAATTAACTTAAATTAGATGTTTATCTTAATCAATATTTGTAATCTTATTAATACCATACTTTCTGGTGTACGAAGAAGTCAATTAACAATTTAACTTACGATAATTATAGTTGTAAATTGCTCTAGTAATAAGAATCCTTACTGATCGTACGGCGTGTGAAGTCATGTATACCGGTATGGATTTCTTTACTTTGTCAAGTCAACAACTTTGAAAAAACTGTGACAGTATCAATAATCTAACGTTGTACAAAATATTGCTTGAAGTAAGATATAATTCAGCTATTTAAACAAAGAACTGTTTATGTGACCTAACAAATCGTCTCTACCATTTCCAACTATCATATCTGCAAAAACGGGATTTTTATATTCATCACTTTGGAACGTTCTAGTTGAGGAACGCATTGTGTCGAAGTCTTGAATTACCAGTCCTCAATGGTTAACGCCTTGTGTCTTTTGGAGGTTAGTAATTTAAGATAGTCATAATACGTGCCTCAGTTAGAGCGTTTTAAACTGAAGAATATGAAAATTCCATTTTGTATATTCAATAGTTGGGCATGATAGGTACGGTAAAAGTGCTTGGTTTTTTGGTACGTAAATGTAAAAAAAAGAAAAGAATTTCCGGGTTCATAGGTTGCTGAAGTTGGCAAACATGCAAATGATTCTAAAAGTCATCTCGCCTGAAGCCAGGTCCTGTTGGTATTGTAACTTTAGACTCCTAACGCAATATACCAGGAGTTCCCAACATTTTTCTACCTGGGAGCACATTGTTGTATGTCGGTTAGGCGGATTTATTTTTCAAGCTAAATTGGTAGTTGGATATGGTTTAAAATTCACACACATATGAAAGAAATTATAAATTCAGAAATTGGATTTACAGATTCACAAAATATAGGTTTAAAACTAAGAGAAAAAAAAGATTGAATAGGTAGTGTTATGCTACATATAACATACAACACAAAACAATATAATTTACAATATTGTATTAGAAATCCTGTCCAAATTGCGAAGAAATCAGAAGGTCTTCTCTACCCTTAGAAACTACCATCAAAAATATGATCACCTGAGCTTATCTCCAGATCCCATCCCTGTTATCCAGTATAATTAATAGTAGTAATAGAACAAAAACATAATTTACAATGTTATGAATAAAATAAATAGGTATTTTCATGCAAATGCACTCTTGTTTATAATTTATCATTAAATATTAAAAAATAAAAAAATCATACCAGAAAATACATCGTAGTTACCGATGTGAAACCTCTCGTAGGACCAAAAATCAATTATGTGATTTTGAGATTTTATCTCCTATATGAACTGATTAAATACACTTACGTGTTAAAAAAATCGTAAACGTGATTTAAATTGATCAAGAAGAATCCTACTGTTGTTAGTTTTTATCGTATACGCAGTTCTCCAGAAATCACCCATTTCACACTTCCTAGAATCTCTTCACATAATTGGTTTCACAGTTTTTTTTACCTGATATATTGGAATGTTTATAATTGGACTGTAACATTACTTTAAACCAGTCTTTCGTTTGTCCTGCTAAATCATGTTTTTGAAACATAAGAGGCTTCAGGCGGTAACGACGACATATTAGGAATATTGCCAATTATATATCGTGTTGTCGTCACTTTCCTTGGTTGATTTTCATATAATTTTTTTCGACGTTTCGGTGTATTTTTCCCCATCAACAGGACACCTCATATCTACAGCTTTCATATTATTCCTTGATTATATTAATCCATATTAAATAATATTTTGTCATTTTTATTTAAATTTTACAAGGAATATATTCATTGTTGCATCACCATCACATAACGCCCAAGGAGTAACTTAATGGTGAAAGGATGCAACAGGTACCATATTCCTTGTAAAATATATATATTAAAAAAAAAAGATATTATTCAAAATATACCTCGTACATAATACATAATCTTCCAGATTGTAAAAAATTGAATTGAAAACAATGTATATAATAAACAGTTTATTGAAAACTAAAGGTCGAACAGGCTGTGGATCCGCGTAAATCAAATGCCAGGATCAAGCTTCTCACGGGTATATAGGAGATTCTGTCAAATACATTTGCCACTTCAAATACTTATTTATATGAAGATCGGTACTGTATACTGTCTTCGCTACTTTATCGAAAGCTAAAACGTCAGTAATCCAGCTTTGCCTGCTGTAGAAGACATTATGGTGATGACGGTGAAATTATGGCTGAGGTTACCGTTGTAAACCTACTTTATAATAATAATTATTGTTATCTAATCGCCTTTTTCTTTCTCACAGATGTAATTGGTGCATAAAGTGGAACTCTATATTGCTGCCGTCTGAGGCCTGCCGGAATAAACGCTCTACGCTCCAAATTCAGAGGTAAGAACAACTCCTATTTTCTACTCCTATTGAGAAGCTCTTGTAATCCATATCTTTCCCGCTAGGGCACGAACCATCCATACTTCTCCTCCTTCCACAAAGAAAACGATGCCACTCCGAACAGAAAGTTCTATGCCTTGACGTCGGCCATTGAGGCGGCTATCGGAGCCACTCCTGTCACCAGTCCACTGTTTACAATTTAATTTCTATAGCTCGTGTTCCCTCCCTACCCCTTCGTGTCCCACGCGAACCTCGACTTATTGAGTTTTTTTAGGGCCCTTCCTGCTTTTTAGGCATTTTTTATAACTCTTATCGTTTTCTCTTGTCGGAATATTTATTACACGGATCTATCCCTTAATAATGTTCCCCTATTTTCTTAACAGAAACCTGACCTAATCTCGTGATAGAGCTCACTAACAAACTGGAATGTTTTTTTTATTTTTATCGTTTCTACAAAGTTGCCGATTCTTTGTAATTTAAAGATTAATTTCATTAATCTATTTCACACACATTGTATGTGATACATATGTTCTACATTATTTTTGTGGATGTTATTTATTTATCTTTTATTAGTGGATGTTATTCTTTTATTTTATTATATACTAGATTGTTAACAATTTAATGGAAAGAGTTTTTGAAGGGAGCATGTTTAAATTTTGAAAATCTAATACTTTTTTCTACACAATTCCAATTTTTTTAATTTGAACGAAGCTAAGTCTTGTTAGCTAAGTAATACAATAAACGGTTCTTCTTAAAAAATCGAATGCTCCGTTGTTTTATTCCCAAACTAAAAAAATATATATGAACTATCGAGTTAGATAATTCACGATTCACGACTTTCACGATTTTAAAATAAGCGCTAAAATTCTAAACGATAAAAAAAGTCAATGTGTACATTATTTATACCAGGTGATTTTTACAAATCACTCAACTCAAAACCGCTAAAAATGATCTACATTTTGTGGGAGATTTTTATTTCATTGTTTTTAAGAGATAATTTATATTTGAGTTACGTTTACTTATTCATTTTTATATTTGGTCGTTGGATATGCTGATTTCTATTAATTTTCCAGCTTATTCATATTTTACTTTCTTTTCTATTCGCTATACTATAATTTCTATTCGTGTATAAAGAATATGATCTGAAAAGCTGAATGTATTTTATACATTCCTTAAACATTATTTTTCTCTGCCTTATATTCTTGGAACGAGAGCGAAAAACAAATTTTTTATGCTAGATATTACCCAATAGAATACTAGAACGGAAATAATACCGTTATAAGTTAAAATTCTTCGACTTTAGCTTACTAAACTGAGAATTCGTTCCAGTTCAAATGTTTATAACTTTGGCATATATTCGGAGCAAAATGGGTTATTTAAGAGAAAAATATCTTCATTACTTTCATATTAAATAAAATCTGTATGATATTCAAGACCCCGCCCATTTTCTGTCTTCTTTTTTTTTAATTCTCTTATTTATTCAATTTTCACTGAATTTTTGCTTCAAATCTGGCTGGCTCCCAAACAAGTAGCTTAAAAGTCAGTTACTTCCTCCATCTTAAGAACTAACGGCGTACAGATAAAGTTTCCCATTACATCATTTCCACGTTTTTAAATTGAACTTGGTATGAGTAACAGAGATTTAAAAAAATAACTAACGTAATTTACTACTTTAGTTAAAAATTAAATGGCCAATAGGACATCAACATATATTTTATTAGGTGAAAAATTAAGTTCAAGTTAGGGTCAAAATAAAAAAACTTAAAAAACAGACAAAAATGAAAATCTAGTGAGTTATGACGTGGGATCACTTTTTACGAATATTCCACTAAATGAAACACATATTCTTAGTAAAAGTAATGCACTATTTCTCGAAGGTATAAAACTGATATGCGAGAACAGTTATTTCACTTATAATAATACTTTTTATCGAATGACAAATGGCTTGACCAATGAGAGGGGGGATGTCTTTCGACAAATCTTGGTGGCTTCTTCCTTAATCGTTTATTGGAACTAGTTTTGAACAAACTAAATATTAATATAATTAGAAATACCAATGGGCAACTTAGCACAAGCTGATGTAAAAAATCCATTACTGGCAATATAATTCTAAATTGGCACAGCAATTACAATCCAAAACCAAAAATCAATACCGCTAAAAATTTAAAATCTGATTTAGCGACTAGGTTATCATAAGATACATTGATAAACAAACACGAATTTTACTTTAAAAACATTACCATTTTAAATTAAAAAAATAACATTAATAAAAGAAAGAGAAATTATAATTATAATTACCATAATTAATATTACCATAATTAATATTACCATAATTAATAATTACCATAATTATATATATATATATATATAATTTCTCTTTCTTTTATTAATGTTATTTATATATATAACTAAAAATATTAAAAAATCAGTAAATCAGCAAACCGGTGTTGATAATCTAAATACATTTTACGCCAGTACAATAGATACAATTAAAATATAAAACGGTACTAATATTAAATTAATAACCATTTCCTCTCTGATCTCCACCCTCCATTTGAAATTTATAATTTAAACCATACCTCTACTTAAATTTTCCCACTCTTCATTTTTAACAGGCACGATCAAATTTACACTACAAATTACGTTTTTCGCTACTAACAGCAAATGGTAATTATATAAAATAACAGCAATAATACATGACCCCTTACATCATTAATGACTTAACAACTTTGCATTGTTCTTGCAGAGTTAAAAATGGCCGAATGTGGCCGAAACGTCTATATGGGAATGTGATATGCATTGGTGCCCCATTGGCCTTTTAATGTTTAACTTAATTATCAATTATGGCACCGAATCTTAGAAACACTACTAGAAGAATAATTTACTACTGTTTTTAAGATAAATATTTTTTTTTTAATTTCAATGGAATAGTCGATATTCATGGTCCCAATCTGAATCACGGTTCAGTTGTGTTTAATAATATCAGGATAATTATTTTTAGCAATATTTTTAAGACAGGATGTGGTATAGCATTGCTAAATATTTTGAAAATATTAAACTGGTTGTTCATGACTTAAGTAATTACGTTTTCCTATTCCTCTTTGGCCGGAATATTCATTAATACATCCCTGAAACTAAATTAATATTAATTAATTAATATAAATTAATAACTAAAATAAATTTTTCGTTATATTTGCTGTTAGAACTGCCTTCCAGACAAATCGACCAGTTTGGCTCAAATGTCCTGGTACGATGGGCTGAAAGTTATCGAAGAGCGCTCTTTTGTGAATCATTCATGAGCTAGTTATGAAAAAAGGAGTATGGGCCCTTCATAGTGATACATGCGGCAAGATCACTCATGTGTTTATCTCAAATAAAAACATGTCCCCTTCGAACCAAACGGTTGAATTCTTTTAAGGATAACCATCATTTCTCTTGTACTTATGGAATATTACTGCAGATATTTACCAATATTTATTCTAAAAGTATTAAACTATTTTGTAAATTTAGGTGGTCGAATATTTTAAAAGTGATAGAAACATTTACCTTTACTATAGCAATTCAGTATTTATTTGTAAACATTTATGTTTAATGTAGGTATTCTTTTAGGTTATTAGGTTGTTTTTTCCATCTTTTCTTTTTGCCTCCTGTTTCGTAGCAAGAAATAATGAGGCCCGAGGCGAAATGTAATGCACATATCGAAACTTTACTTTGAGTTTTCCAAAAGTAGTAAGGAACGGATACAGAGCATTTGTGCTTTAAGATATCGATATATAAACGATCCAAGTGAGCATGATAAAAATATTTTAGTTTTTGCAATATAAAAATTGTACACCGATTACATTTATTATTTTTCATTAACACAACATCATAAACAATCAAAATAACAAACTTAAAAAGTTAAATTGACACTCCTTTTTCCTTAAAAAATTGCTTCTTAGTCCGACAATCCGAATATTACTCCGACATAGTTGTGAATATTCTTTAAATTTTATTTTGTACTTTTATATTTTTTTGGGAAAAAAAGCATAATTACTTATTCACAACGACGAATCTTAACTGCCACCTAATAATAATATAGCATCAAAGAGAAATTAAAATCAGCAAATGTTTTGGCTAAAGTATTTAACAAATAGTATTAGATTATAAAGACAATACATGCGTTGTTCCATTTTAATTCTTTAATGAATTTTGTAATGAGAGAGATCAAAAATGTTTATAAATTTTGTTTTGATTCCCTATGAATAAGGTATTTATTTTAAATGTTCAGCACATCTCAGTTTAACTAATGAGCGGTTTCGATTTTTGTAAAAATAACGAGTTAAAATAACCTATAATATAATATTATATAATATAATATAAGTCTTAAAATTTCTGCAATTTTATATTATTATAATTAATGAAATGGAGTGGAAGGTAAGATTCGGTTTTTATAATACACGATAGGCCTTATTACAAGTTGTTCGCCTATTCCCATTTTTTATGCCTATTTTTATACCGATTCGCTTCCTAGATTGACAAGGAAATCGTGTGCAAACCATTCTACAAGCCATCCTTGACGTCGAATTACAAGCGAGTTCTTATCACGCCCAGTGTAGATCTCTCACGAAATCGAGTCGTGAATCTGACTATCATAATCACTTTGGTCATTATACTCTCTTTGTCCAGTTAGCTTGTATTCCTATACCTCCACTTGGTGAAAGATCTTCCCTTTCCACTAAGGAAGAAGCTGTAACAAGTTTATTAATTCGTTATTGTATGAAAGGGAGTTGATTCCTTTTTTGATTTTACATTATGCAACTACAATGTAGATAACAGTGCTCATCATAGCCATCTCTGATGGAGACATGACACCAGCGGGAATAGGATATTGGACGAGACAACTCATCGGCACAGAGGAAAGGTGGACTCCTTTGAAGGGCTGTGTTTACCTGGGGTGGCTCATGGGCGGCCGTGTTTAACCAATTCCATTACATTGGACCGGTTGTGGAGGGCTCGGTGAAGATTTAAAACAAACAGGGGAGGCGAAATGGAGTTTATTTTAGCAGGCAAAGAAGCTAATGCAGGGGCGGGCAGGAGGCTCACTACAATGCACCCTCTTCGCTCTAATCAGGAGCCTCTTTCACTAATTACCGCCGCCTTGTTTGCCACAATTTATTTACATGCTCTGTCTCTGTCTTATTTACACTGGGTTTAAGTCTTGTTTGTCATATACACCGAAGAAACTCGCAAATTAGGTTCTGATTTCAGTCAATTTTCAGGAAATTTAAAGCCTCTTTGTAAAACTATTAGCAAACTGAAAAATAGTGCGGTAGTTAACGTGCAAATATTTGCTAACTTTTTCCATTAATTTAAAATATTATTACATGGATGGCTGAAATAAGATATACGGTTCAACATAAGGGACAGTGAACTTATGATGATGCTGAAATTAGTGTAGGGACTCCATATAGAAATGTTTTGAGCCTTTTGTGAAAAACTCCATCAAGCCCATTATTATTCATGCTTGATAGTTGGCTCATCAAACTGTTATCGAATAGTTACCGCACTGTTGCCACTTCTTGTAAAGTCATTTTCAGAATTTCAAGTCTCAAAGTCATCAGCATTTTTATCCGTGGTAGTTGTTTGCCATGCTTAATAGTGTCTTTATTTACGCTGGTAATTTATTTTAAAATTATCATTTTATTGATTTTCTAATTACATTGCTCGTTTACGAATCATGTTTCTCCAGAATGTTTGGAGCTACTTAGGTTTTCTTCATATTTACAAGAAGCAAAACAATCGGATATTTATGTAAACAAACAGTATCAACGCCGGCGAGGCCCTCTGAACGGCACAGGTAGCATCAGCGGCCATAGTGGAAGACCAGAGACTGATAGGTATTAGGGTGAATCCAGCGAAAATGGATGTCATCGTGATATCGTTTCAGAAAGGAAAGAAGCCACTGCCAAAACGTTCACCATGGAAAAAGAAGGCCAGCCTCTCTCGAATTCCATTCCCTACCTTGGAGTCTCTTCACCTTCTTCAGTCATGTCAGGGAGAGAATCAAGCTGGTCCGGCTCACGTCACCGCAGCTCTCACTACGGCTGAAGCTGCAGATCTAAAAGGCCATCATCAGACCAACTATGCTCTACGTTGCACCGCTGCTCCGGTACGGAACGTTAAAGAGACTGCTAAGCTTCCAGAACCCCGTTCTTCGGCGGATCTTCAGGAGCAATTCTCTCCAGCGAGCGATAAATGCAACTATTTATGAGGAGCTTCTGTTACCCTCAGTGCCAGAATACAAAGGCCGGTGGCACATCAAACTCTTTGATGGGCTGAAGGCCTGTGCCAACCCTCTATTCAGAGACATCGCCCCACCATCCAGGCCTGGGAGGTGGTAAGGCACTGTCCTCTTAGTCGACGTGTTCGCCGAGGGAAGGGGTCTTCAGGGGACTCTTCAGTCTAAACCCATTTTACCTTTTTCTTCAACCAGCAGAATGGTTCCTCCCCATCTTCTGCAAATAAATAAAGGCCAAAGCCAGAATATGAAACTCCCACCCACATATTGGATATTGTAATATTAATTAATAAACTTAAAATACTCTAGGGTAATGAAAGGAATTGTATATAAACCCTATAAAATTAATATATCCTATATCATTATTGTTGTACATATAGTGTAATTGAGATAGAATATATGTTTAATATCTCGGAGGAAGAGAAAAAAATGAAACAAAACATATAATTTTTAAAATTAGTTCCGAATACTGAGGGTCCGAAAAATCTTTAAAATGTAATCATAAAAATATAACGTGGTTAATTTATAACAATCAATTTTATCTTTTGTAAAAAATTTAACGACGGAGACAAAACTTCATGGAAATAAAATTAATATTGTGCCAACAGTTATTATAGATATAGTCTTATATATCGTTGAATAATTTAGTTTTAGGTTTATTTTCTTCATTTTTATAGAATTTAAATCGATTTAACTTCCACCAAGTGTGTGTAGTGTTAGGATGTGCCGTTC
The DNA here is from genome assembly GCA_948150685.1 of Rhaphigaster nebulosa. Taxonomy (NCBI): domain Eukaryota; kingdom Metazoa; phylum Arthropoda; class Insecta; order Hemiptera; family Pentatomidae; genus Rhaphigaster; species Rhaphigaster nebulosa. The sequence continues at coordinate 119,745,690 of OX411306.1, read as the reverse complement.
TGAGTTTCAAGTCGTAATTTTTTCGTATGCATTACCCGAATACGTGGTGGTCCGGTTCCAAAACATTGAAATGTAAATTACGTATAATAACACATTAGGAAAATTTTCTGACAAATTTTAATAATAAAAAAAAAAAATAATGAACAAAAAACTAAATAAATTAAAAAATGAAATAATAAATGTGACTTCAATCATGTCATAGCTTATTAATTTAGCTGTCCCGATTGGCTCATTACCTAAGTGTAATTTATTGGATAGTATTAACTCGCTTTTCTATTATAATTGCTACTAGATGCCGATTTAGTTCGTTCCTCATCTGATAATTGTGCCAGTTCTGATTTAATCACCTGCTTAACACGCTACTAATACCCGAGGATTATGAAATTGTGGTCTTATAAAGCTTCGTAAATACCGCGTAACAGAAAATAACAAATCTTATTAATTGTGTTAAATAAAATAAAGTCACTTTAATTAATTCACATCAAATAATCAAAAACAACAGTTGTTCATCTGATTAGCTTTAAACTAAATAAAAAAAATTACTGCACATGTTATGTTTCTTTTGAACTGTGTAGCAGATTATCAGATTTCGGACACTAAAAACTCATATAAATATTCAGATAAAAATTAAAATCAATTTTCCAGAATCACTAATCAGTTCTTTTAACACAGTTATAAAAGTTAATTGTTTTGGATGTATTTTCGATTTCGGTTTTTGCCTCAAAGAACTGAAACATAAAATATACTTAAATATGTAAATATTTCATGGAATGAGACTTGTAGTTGTTAAACACGACATGAACAATTGTCGAAACTGTGAACTCAAGTGGCTGCAGTCTTGTGTTGTGTGTTAGTGCAGCAGCCGGTCCCTCCTATATTGTGGTGGAGAGAGATGGGGAGGGAGTGCGATATGATATGAACAATATCCCGGGGTGAGTGTGGAGGGGCATTAGTTAGGGGTGGCACCTCTTCAGGGGGACAACACCAGGCCGTACATCACGGGTGCTCCACCGCGTAGTGTGCCAGTGTAATTCCGAGTAGTGTGTTGTGAATCGTTCGGTGCTGTCTTCTGAAGACGATAAAAGAGTTCAAAAATGTTATAGGTTAGTGTAGGCAAATTTGTATATAAATAAGATTTGTAAAGATATTATTTTTTATTATTATCAATTTGATACAATTTAAAATAATTATCTATCTCATAGATTGAGTTGCTCTGCTTAACTTTTTAGAACCTCTCGCCTTTTGCAACTATTCTAACCATTTCTTTACTAAGCATATATAGCCGTAATAAAATAATATCTCGACTAAAGTTAATTATTTAAATTACATGATAATTAATCGTATCATACATTCTCTTTTTCATTACATATTCATGACTTTTATGTTAGATATGGCTCCAAAAATTGTTTATAAAATTCAATTCGGAATATTTTTGTTAATATATCAGGCTTTAGGTCGTAAAACTTGGTATCTGCATTTTTGCGAATTAAAGTTTTTGGCAAGAAATGATTCCATTCCACTCCCTTTTAAAAAATATTGAAAAAAATGTGTTTTTCTGATTAAGAATTTCAAAATAAATCCCTAAAACATGAATTGTACCATTGTTATATCTATACACATATCTAGATCGATCGATTACAATTTTTTTCTAAATCTGACTTTGAAAAAAGGTTCTAACTGAGTGTTCAGGGAAAGACTGAATGAATGATCTTTAAAAAAAAGGAAAAAATGTAAATTTACTAAGACGTCGATAAAAAAATTTCAATCAATCACCATTCTTCCTCTAAACTAAACAAGGGGAAATTACAATTATTGAACGATTCGTCGTCGGGAAACAGCTGTGTTATTCTTTAAGCTACGATATTATGGGTGGAGCTGTGTTATTTTAACTTAATTTGAGATTGCGAGGAAAGTAAGTTTTATGGCTGAGGTTTCGTTTGCTGTATTTCTAAGGATCAATTTAGTTATCTGAATACGTATAATATACGTTTAATTTTCTTATTTGTTTGTTGGAGGGAGAAGATTTTTTTCTTATCATAAATATCACTTAGTTATAAAAGCTTTTAAGTTAACTTGGGCTTGAGTAACTTCCTCCGTGTTCCCGATAGACTGAGTGCTAAACACGGAGCTTACCTGGGTGTGTTGAGCATGTTATGGGAGGTTTGACAAGAAGCAGGGTTGGCCGCAGACTTCGAAAGCCCTTTTCTCCTCGAGGACATAATGAGGCGATTAACGAGTTTTGACGGCCTGATGTACTTTGGGCCGGAAAGACGCCTCTTCCATTTAGCCTTAGGGACGAGGAGTAATCTCATTTCCTTTAATGGTGTGAGCGAATGTGGGATGATATATCCTTAGTGGGATGACAGGTACCATTTCTTAGCCATGAGCCGTTCCTAACTCCGCCCAATTCTGTCGTCCCTGCTATTCCGTCGAGTTTAGATCTAAGGACGCGGGTAATATTTCATTGCGGCAGAGATTCGCGTGCTGTCAGCGTTTAATATGCATAGGATATCGATCCATCATATCGAGGACTGTCGTACAACTTCTAAAAACTCTTTCGAAAGAAGTTATATTTTATTTATATTTGCATGTTACCAATGTGATTGAAAGCTTTGTAACCTATTTCTTGCGTTCAATATTAAATAAGTATGAATAAATAAATTAAATAGACTTGTTGGAGGTTTTTAGTACTTCCGGGAATATGATGAGTATCTGAATTACACAATGTCTCTTGTAAATTTTATAGAATGTTTGCATACTCTCATATGTAGATGGTTAACATCACAGGTGTTTATGTAATTGCAAATTTAATAGTTTCGATTGAAAAAACATTCAAGATTTGACCGCTTCTAGTAATGATCTGTTATCGCGATTTAAATCTAGATGGGCATGATCTAATGTCAAATGTTTATGTATCTAAATAAACACTAAATCTCAGTGGTTCGCGATTACATAAGATAATTTTCTAGCACTCACCGCTTACCTTCTCCAAAACGTGTCCTCAATTTTTCTTTAGGTTTTCAACAGCTGCTGATAGTAAGTGCTACCAATCAGAACCTGATCAATCCCTTTATTGCCACATCTGCTGCCGTTTTTTTACTGCGATGTAACGCGACAAAATGGACCGTAAGCGCATCGAGATTTTTTTTAATTTCCAAAGTGGGGCAGTAGATTCTGCATCGGACCATCGCTCATCGACAGGAGCGGGCTAAAATAATTATCAGCGAGCCGGTATGGCTATTTATGGTCTGGTTCGCCCCATTTCCCTCGGCCATCTGTTCTTTGGCAACTGCCCGTCTTTGCCTGCTGGCTGTCTCTGGTTCGTGTCCTCCTCAGGGTACTGCCTGATGAGAGTATAATACCTCTCTATAATAATACTCCTCAGGCAATGAGGCGGTATTTCTCACCTTCACGTACACTTTATTTTGTTTTAAGTGAGGGCTATCAAATCATTTTCAAACCTGGAAATCCAATCATGAAAACATGACTTCTCATACTACCGATTCAGTACTGCTATTGGTACCACTACTTCACCAAATACTACTATCGGCAACAGCTTTACGTTGATGACTGCCATCGATTACTGCTCGCTGCGCTTCCTCAATAGATGTTAACACCACAAAAAGGTCCTTGGCATATCTGTTCGGGTTCTTACCTGGCAGGGTTAATGTTCAGTGGTGGCCATAATTACTTCACTTTAAATAATATCGATACTTTTATGCACATAATTCCAAGTCCGTTTTTCTAAGTTTTGGGGAACTCCAAAACTAAGTTTCAATTGGATGTTCCGATATCACCCAACTATTTTTGTGTGGATATTATTGGCTTTTTAGGGGATAAATGGGACGCTAAATGGAATTGAGATATTATGGATTGAAAGCTGAACTTCACAAGGAATAAAATAATAACAAAACGTCAAAAGTGAAAAATATAATTTTATTTTGTTTTCTATTGCTAGTTTAAGTTATAATAATATTATAATGTTAATGCCCATCATGTTGTAGATTTGTTCCGAAATATGTCTCCTCTAATCAACCAGTTCACATTATTAATCATCTGAATCTTTTCCCCAAAACCCTCCGCGGTCTCTAAATAAAAAGAAGATGGTCCCGTGTCCTCCTGACGTAAAACAGCTTATTTGCAATTCATAAATAATATATGCGTTACACATTTACTTCTTTGCCTATATTTGTTAATATTCGTAGACCTAGACCTTCATATTTAAAAATATAAAATAAATTATGTTGAGTTGAGAGAATATTATTATATTATATTATATAATATTATATTCTATAATTTGTTTTTGAAAGATGAAGACTCTATTGACTCATTACAAAATACAGACTTAATGCCTTACTTCCTCTTATGTATTCATTACTATGAGCATGAGTAAATACATTTTCTAATTGAATTATTTAGTCCATTGCAGTTTATCAATAACAGACAATATTATCGGTAATAAAGGACACCTGCAGATACACTTAGGCTACTGAGGCCGGTATTTTATGTATTTATTACCTCATTATTACTATGTGCACAAAGGAGCTGTTACAAACACACTTTGTGTTTTAGATAGGTTTAGTGCGGTAGCGATCGTGTGCTTCAAAGAAACATGATTATTGCTGGATAGGCTTTGAGCCAAACCTCCCTTATGGCCTGGGGCTTAATATGAAGCGTCCATTTATCGTAATACCTATTTATTATTAATGCTTATTTTGCATAATTTATTTACGATAATTCTCGGAAAAATAAATGGATCCATAGCCAACAATTTATTACCGTATTGATAATACCTACCTAATTGTGACACGTGATCAGTAATACTGACAATAATAGTTAGAGTAGCTTTAAATTGGACAAAAAGGTTAATTTAATTTTTTTTAATATTTTAATTCAATGTTTGATTATAAGATATTTACTGTATTATATATTTCTATCGATTCAACCGGATTTATGAACCGATATATGAAAATATATTATATATTTAATTTAATTAAAAGGCTAGCCTGCGGAACCTCCTGCTATGGTATACTAGATTGAAATATAATATACAAAATAGGTGAACTTTTTCAAAGGTGCCATGTTTACCAATTACTACGCTAAATTTTGGCATACGGGTTAATCTGTGAAATTAAATTCCAGATCTTAAAATAACTCTTTCATTTAGGAAACTTTACAAGTTGAATTCTATTTTATCTATGAAAATTATAAAGATAACTGATTTATGGAAATACCTTAAAATTTTGTTGCCATCACAAAATTACATGGAAAGACACATATGAATATTATGGACTGAGGCTTAACTGATTTCTGGTGGTCTACTAAATTCCCCCAAGCTTGCCGTCCTTGCTCTCTCCTTTGCCTATTAGCCTCGGCTCTTCTGCTGTTGAACCTCCGTATGTTATCCTGACTCGCTTTCCTGACCAACTGTCCTCTCAATCCCCTTCCGTACACCGCCTTTCTTACCCCTCTCTCTTTAAAAAAAAAAAAAATATTATCTTTATTACTCTGTTATGAGTTCTGTCGGTTCTTTCGGCCCTTACCGCCGAACCAGTGCAGACCACCTAGGGTCTTTCCAAGACATTTGCTGGTGTCCAGTTTGTTTTATGTTTCCCTGTTATATTAATTCATTTTTTTTTTAAGTTGACAATATATACTAATATAATAAATTGAATAAACACTATTTAATTAATATATTTAATATGCCAGTGTCCTCAGTCCATATCAGATCTATTCCAGGTATTTTGAAGTCTCTCCGTCAATGTCTGTTAGTGACCGTTATGACATTGACTGTGAAATGACCGCAATAGACTAGAGGGACGCTAATACATATATACAGCTACACGGTGCATTGTAGTATCTTCCAAACTAGTTCATTGAATAATTTTAAACTATCAAAGAAGACTGTTCCTTTATTTTCTGACGTAAAACATCGCGATCATTCTTTATTATTTATCAAAAAAAATTTGTGAGAAAAAGGGTAAGTAAAAAATAATTAACATATTTTAGAAAAAAAAAAAGTTGTGACAAAGAATTTAATGAAAGGGGTCATAGTAGTTAGTAATCGTTCGTTCTGGCCTCATCAGATCTGTTTGTAAATATTTAAACACATTCTCTTCAGAGTTGTCAAGTATACTACTGTTAATATTTTCATGTCAAATACGTTTACTCCGTTTTTACTTAAACTTTTTTACCCTCTGAACACCTTTTCTTCTTAAGATACTCTCTTATTATCTGAAGTTACTATGTTCATTTTAATACTGTGAAAATAATATTATGCTTAAATTAAGATCTTTAAATTTCATTTTAATTTAAATTATAAATAAATAATGATACAATTTTAATGTTTGATAATATTGTATATTTTCGAAAAGTTCATTCTGATCTTAAACTAGTAAACTAAAACGGATTTTATTATTTTTTTTTATTGCTAGACACTGCATTCATTCAAGAGGTTGCCATGCTGGGCTTAATATCATTAGCATTAGCTCATTCAGCCATCCACACTCCCTTAAAAATGTGTAAATGCTAAAACTAATAAAAATTATGATAATGATAGCCTACGAAATTTATTTTTCATTTCAGTTTATATATTTTAAAAATTTAATATGAACACAGTTTAATAAAAAAAAAAAAGTTTAATTAATTTTTCAGCCTGTTTGGTTAATTATCTCTTTTTATTATAGAATCTTTAAATCTGGTTATAGATAGATAGATAGATAAAAAGCTTTATTGAAAATAAATTTACATCCAAACGAACAAACAAATTCTCTGACAAGCCTTTGTTGACATGGTATAATACCGTCTGCCAAGAGTTGCCTTATATATAAAATTGTTATACAATAAGAAAAAAAAAAACAGCTCACATACATCCTTTTGTTAATAATTTCTTAATTAAACAATCTTATACATCAATTTAATAACAAAAAACATCCAATTTATAATTTATTTATTTTTAATTAATTTATTAATAACATACATTTAATACACTTGGTTTTGTGATTTTTATTTACATATAGGAGAAGAATATTATGTGTTGTATTGCCGAATCAATAACATTCTGTACCCATAAGCTGATATGTGGTACTGGTACAAACTGTTCCAATTCTTACCATTTAACAAGTCTATTAGCTCATGACGACTTAGTAATTTTTTCCTAAAATATTTGGCCCTATATTCTTGTCGAATAGGTCAAACAGTCACGTAGTTGTATAAATCCTCAATTACATTTAAATTACAAAGAGTATACAATCTTTATTGTTCACCCCTCATAACACTATTGTTAAGATGAATTGTCCTCGGAGCCTAAACATAGCCCTAATAAAATTCATTTTATTCCAATCTAACATGTAATACCTATCACCTAAATCACTGTTTAAATCCTTATAAAGGTCATGGAAATTAGATACTTTGGCTTTCTCCATCATATCCGCCTTAAAATTATTTTTTAATTTAGCCAAAATAAGTGAAATTATTTCATTTCTTGCATATTTTAATGGAATATTTATTCAAATCCGGTTATATATTTACCACTTATAGTTTATTTTGTTATGTTCTCCTTGAAATTTCATGATACAATTTTAAATCGTGTATTTTTTTTTTATGTAGAATTATGTTCCCCCATATAAGATCGAAAAATTGTAAGATACTTTTGGTGTCATTTTTAAACACTCATAGCTCCGCTTGTATGAATGCTAGAAAGCAAGATTGGAATAATTTAAATGTTCATGTGCGATTAGAGATTGCAAAAAAAAAATTTTGATTTCAACTTAAGGCGAAAGAACAGTACATGAGTAAAATTGACCGAGTTTGAGCGTTGATTTGATGATGTCACTGCTTACAACATATCATTTGCAACATATGACTGGATCGTCAATCACGAGTTTGCTATCCTATATTATAGATTCTATATACTCATTATAAATAAGTAATGCCTTTAAAACCCTGAAGAGTGTGTGTTAGACACAGCCTCGGCCCTATTTTTTAGCATAGTCTAATTGGCTTCTAGTTATGGTTTTATTTTGTTTTGTTATACTATATTCTCGCTGCTGTCTTCTCAACAGTTTCGTTATCCTCAGATCCGTACCAAGTATCATGTGTCTATTATAAACGACTAACATTATAGTTATAATTAACGAATCGATGCTTCGTCTGCGTTACTCTCCCCATATATCTTTATTACCTACAATTCCTCTTCATAACGTTTATAGACCACATCCAACGCTCAGTGAAGTTGGTACTTAGTGCGAAATGGAGGGATCTGAAGCCGATTGCCGGCTCAGCTGTAAGTGAAGGTAATGAGAACTGATGGTGGCTATAAATCAGGGACAATTAGGTTTGTCCGCCGCAACCTGTATAACCGCCCTAATTTTTGTCATTTACAACCCGAGGTCGAAAATTTCCATAATTGTGGTGGGGTATTTATAGAGAATGTTTCTCTTGATTTTATAATAATAGATGAGGAACAGTTTGGCTTTGGGGTTTAAAGTTTAGCTTACGAAGCAATGTTAAAAGTATAATTAAGAATTATAAGTAAGTACTGCACTTTGTTTTTTGTTTTTTTTATAATTTGTCTTAAATAATTAATAATCGTTTTAGCTCATTCAGCGTCAATTAGAATGACCTCGAAACTATTTATCGCATAACCTTAAGAAATGATTTACTGTATTGAACCACTTAGCTAGGAATTAACAACTAAAACTCTTAGCATACTTAGAGTGGATGCTGATGGTTAAAAAAAAATCTTGTTTCGCTCCACTTATAATTGTCTACTGCTTTATTAGCTTAAAAATTAATGTTAATAATGATCAGGCTTAGCGAACCCGGCGCTACTAGCAATTGTTGCCTACATTACTCCTTCCACTGAATACTATCAAATCTATAAGGTATGACCTAACACTATCCTTCCACTTACGTCTTGTACGTTTACCTACCAATTCAGCACTAATTAGCATTTTAGAAATTATTTCATTATCCACAGGCGGATTATTTCATTGCTACAACAATTTCTTGGAGGGGACAAAATCTAAATTTTCTCAACAATCTTTTGATAGGATTTCTCAACTATGCTAAATATTTTAATTTTCCCAACTATATTATGAAATATTGTAATTTTCCGCCACTCATCAGAACTTGAACTTTCCAATAAAAATATTTATTTCCTATTGAGATCTGTATTTTCTTTTTTTAAATTTAGAGTTTAAGATTATGTTCCAACATATCGTAGAGAAGTCCTACGTCTTTATTCAAATATTTTTGCAAAAGATTATGGAATTTTCATCTATTTTCATGTCTTATTTAAACGTTTTATTAAAATAAAATTAAAGTAATATAAAGTGTTATTTACCAGCATACTTGTTACAATATATTTTCGCAAAAAAAAAAAAAAAAAACATTTTAGTGGCAATAATTTTCTACCCGATTAAAATCCTATCTGATCACATGACCAGACTGTTTAGAATCAATGAGCTTTTTGTAAATTTATTTTTAATTTTTTTTTTGCCATCTAGTGGAGCTTTATAGGGACATCCGCAGAAACAACGCATATATACGAGTATAATAAAATATACTGTTATGCTGAACTTACTTATTTTTATTATTAATTAATAACTAATTACTTAATATACATTCTAATATAATATATTATATACTCATTATATATATATATATATATATATATATATATATATATATATATATATATATATATATATATATATATATATAATTATTATATATAATTATATATGATATAATTCGATAATTCTCTTCTGGTAGAACCTCCAGTTACCTAGTGTACTAGTTTGCAAGTAACTAATTTTTTATAGAGTGCTTTAAATTTAAACGCTAATTAATTCAGTTAATTTTCTGGATTTCCAGGATTTTTGTGTTTTCAATAATGTTCAATTTATCTGTATTTGGTATTTAATTTCTACTCGTTATATTTGATTAATAGAAAATAATCCACCGTATTAATTAAATGGAATTTATGGTGGAATTATGAAGTTATACCATAATTTTGATCAGGAATATCTGTTTAGTAACAGCTGTTGTAGTGGGATTGAACGATGATTCATTAGTTGCTGCTATTGTTTATTTTATTTTTTTGGGGCATGCGATATTATTTCTTTTAAATTATAATCAAAATATATATGTGTGTGTATATATATATATATATATATATATATATATATAGAAAATATTTATATTTAATTAGGAATTAAATTTAACAATTTCCTTGTTAAAAACTTCAGTTAAAAAAAATATATAATAACTTTATCATTTAACGATAAATTAGTATCAGGAACAGATTGGAGGGTCTGGTATGTGTCAGAAGCAATCGCCAAATTTGTAATTGCCCTATCTTGGAATTCTTGGACGTTAACAGATCTCCATTAATTAGTCTGGAACAGAGGGAAAGGAGCAGGCTTTGGATAGGGTATTAATTACCAATTATAAATTTTAAGAGAATTAGACAGCCCCTGCCCAGCCATCACAAAGGGATAACAACACCAGGTAGGCATTTAATTGGCCATGTAGGCTTGTAATTGGTCTTCATTATACACAATTTTTTTTAAATATTACCACCTGTCTTTGGAAAAGAAATAAATCGTGCCCACAAAAGGTCAGTTCTATTGAGCCGAGCTTGAAATGACGTCATGGATCCGATGGTGAGATTGTTTTTATGTTCCTCGTTAACACTAAACGTTCCGTTACATTTCGAAACGAATAGGTGTTATTTCACAACACTTAAAATAAGTTAAAGCTTATGTTTCGGTCCTGTTTGTGTTTTATACAAATTATTAATCGAGCTCTATCTATAAACTACATTAAAATGTTTTGTTTCCTTATACTAACATGCGAACTGTTCAAACTGTCATTTTTAATTACAAAGATCCACAGATATATATTTTTATTTTCGTGCACTGTTAGAATAAATCAATAAGTGTTCGAAAAAAATTAGATTATTTTGTATTTATTTTCGTTTAGTTGTGCGTTTTAAGAGATACATAGTTACTTATTACAGCTATAAGTAGTATAGCTATTATACCAATTGGTTGTAATACCAATATTTCTTCCTATTTATTTTTTGTCGCCTCTCAAAGATTTTAATTTTTTTTTAACTTCAATCATTATTTAATATTTAACCCATTTTTATTAGGTCCTGTATCTTTCCTTTCAACAAATGTCGAGTTCCTAATAGTTTTATATTTTTATTTTATTATGTTTTGGAGTATTTTTTACACAACAAAAGTTTGTTTTTATATAATTTATTTGTATAACACATACCGTTAAATTAATAAGACACTACATACTCATAATTAGTTACGAGAGGACAAATAGAAACTATTTTCTAGAATGGATAACAGCGTGATGAGTGTAGATATTATAAATGCTAATAAATAAACCAGGAAATAACCGGATGATTTTCGACAAGAGATTATTTATTTCAGCTGTAATAAGTATTACAATTTTTTGAAAATATTGTTAAAAAATGTATATTCTATAATCTTAAGAATGACAACCATAATATAATGTACCATCAGTGATGGTACATTATATCATGGTTGTCATTCTTAAGATTATAGAATATACATTTTTTAACAATATTTTCAAAAAATTGTAGTAATGACATGTACATATAATCTTGTAATTAAATATAGATGGCAAATCCTATTCTAGTTTACAGTTAAGAGTAATGAAGTATAATTTTTTTTTTATGATTAAATTTTTAACTGAGGCAATATGAAGATAAAGATGGTGTTATTCCAAGTGTTCTCTTCCAGGTATTAATCTGGAGAATTTTTTTTTTTTTTAATAATAAACCAACATACTGAAACAGGAAAGGCTATTAATTAATTAATTAGGCTAAGAATTAAATAGAAGTACAATGGAAAGGATGAATATAATTACAAATATGATAATATAAAAATTTACGAGAATCAATTATGTTGGCTTTAATTAAATTGATATAATTTTATTATATTTACATATTTTATTAAATTTTAAAATTTTCAAGATTAAATTGCTTGTAGTAGGCCTGTGAATTCGATTTACCTATAATCAAAAAAGGGAATCTTGACTCTTCTAGAGTTGTAGAGCCAAGAAAGAAGAGAACTATTAAAAGATTTTATGATAGTGTTGGAAGTAAATGACATGTACTAAAGTTCTAAATATAACATACTTCAATCTTCTTGAAAAAATAATAAGAACTAAATTAAAAGAAAAAGATAAAAAGCCTAATAAATGTTGGCTTAAGGAATATAATGATCCTAGAAATTATGACTAATTAGGAAGTTCATTGATTGATTAGTGACACATCGTTAAATAACTGCCGCCTACAAAATTATCCGAACTTAGTGAGTCGAGACAGCTGAACTCCTTCCTATTAATTAGTTAAAACAAGGAAATATACTTAAGAGAGAGGCTAATGGGGACCCAGTGCTAATTTTTTTAGGGGAGAAGGGCTTGGCAGTCGAATGGGTACGATCTTCCACTGCCACCTAGATGGTAATTGAAGAGCCACCTAAACAGAGGGCAGTATTCGGGCCTAAAGGTCAAAATTTAATGTCAAGCCTTCTCCTGGCCGCTTTGAGCTTATAGTAATTGATAGCAAATTGGCTGTCAATACAGTCCTTAATATAGTATAGGTAATCATTCAGGAATTTGTTATTATTTATTATTTGTTATTGTGAATGTTTTCTTTATACTATTAAAGTATTATTGTTGTGACATGAATTCGATAACTTATTAGTTACTCGTTTTGTGCCCCAGGTTTTGTTTTCGCCAATCCTTGGATTTGGTCAACGATATTTAAATTTATATCGATAGCGGGTAAAACGATTTTTTTTTTTTTATGATTAAATTACATCTATAAGAACTGATTTGAAAATTAGGCCTAAAAACTGTATATGTTGCCGGATATAGGAATTATAATCCAGTCATGATACTAGCCTTAGCTAAAGTAGAAGTGGGGCAATTTGTATGCCTAGATCTTACAAGTTAATAGTTAACAAGTTAACAAAGAACAATTAAGAACGCACCGAACAATGACCTTTTTTTATTGAAATATCACTAATCTACGGATTTGTGCACGCGGTTAAAAGAATGTAAAACAAAGCAAAATTAAAAAAAAAAAAATCAAGATGTGTGTTGGGCAATATCTGAAGTTATGTGAAGGCTTTTCCCTCGATGAACGTAACCTCTCTACATATACTCCGCCATCAATGTTCTTGCTTAAATTGTTTGCCTTAAGCCTTACTTACACGTACTTGAGAATTATTTTCATTTTACATCAATAATCAATTAGCTGACAGAATAGAATAATATCGTGATTTTATTTACAATACATAAAATTACGAAAATGTAAATACACTGTTCGTATAAAACTATATTTGGGCAATATGAAAAGTATCAAAACAACAATGAAAGTATTACTATAAAAAAATCTGGGTGATGCAGAAGATGTTAAAAAAAATATTACTATAAATTGAACAGAAATTTTACTTTAGAAAGAATACAAAAAAACAACTTGCTTTACAATTTGTACAACTAAAATTGTTATTTTAAAATGTATAAAATGCCTGAAATCATTAAAGTAAATGAATTAAAATAAAATATTGATACTTTATATAATGTTATATTATATTTTAAGTTCAATAATACTGCATTGCCTTTTAGGAAACCTTTTTTTCAATACGCTACAAAATGCTTAGTTATTGTTAAAAATCTGGCAAACGTAACTTTCATTTTCATTATCTTGGTTGTTTTCTTATTGTACATAATTCCCCAGTTGTTAGCTCCTTGAGTTATCGTTTTCTGTTTGAAAATCAACCTCATAGTAGCTGTAACACTCTTTTTTTCAATTATATAAATTTAAATATGCTGAAGGTAGCATTTTTCTATCGGAAAGTTAATAATTTGCATGATATGATGGTCCTTTGGTATAAACCACCATGAATATTAATAATGTTTAATAGATTAGAGGGAAATAGATTTCCCTTGGAATGCAAATTTTGGACGTTGATGAAACGGTTGATAACATGAAATATTTAATATTGAATAAATTAGACTTAATGTGACATAAATTTAACAGGTAGTAAGATAATTACTTACGTAAACCGTTGGTCCGTGTACACGTATTTTTTAAGAATTAAATTAAAATATTATGATATAATTTTAACAAATTTTATTTTTCAAAAAACATAATGTTTACTGTAAAAAATATAATCTAATAAAAATGTTTACAAAAATAGTTTAAGTAACGAATGTGAATATTGCAAGTTTTCAGAAGACCAAAAATAAAACTTGCACAAAGACCAAACAACTAATAAAACTAAGACCAAAAAATATTTTACTTTAACTTCCCCATATATATATATATATATATATATATATATATATATATATATATATATATATATATATATATATATATATATATATATATATATATAAAAGTTGCACAATATATGTCATGATCCAATAAGTTTTTCTAATTTTCATCACGTCAGAGACATAAAATTGATCTCTGACAACTATGCATAACGAATCTCTTCCCTTGACCTACGACGTCTTGAGAAAGTTTTGCGTTGTGAAACATTAATGAAGGTCTTCGATGCAATAATACAAACGGACCAGGAAGTTGTGAATCGCAATGGCGTCTAAGAATAACAGGCGTTTGTCACATTCCAATTAGTTCATGTCATGTATCATATAACTATAATTATAAATAATAATATTGTATCAAGTGAAATTTTAGTTGTTAATTACTGAACGATTCATACAGGCATCATCGAGTAAAACAAACTAGAATTTTGAAAGAGAAACTCTCCTCGTGATTCAATTCAATATTCAATGCAACCGGGGGTAACCAACCTTCCAGAGAATAATGACAAAGCAATCAAATGGCGGGGATGGAATGCTGACAAAGACTTCTTGTGAAAAATATCAGCTTGAATCAGCTTTGAAAGGATTTTAATTCATAAAAAAAAAAAAAAAAAAAAAAAAATGAGGAAAACCTGAATTCATGAATTTATTATTATTATTCATGTTCGTCAACCGTGAGCCTAACAAAATAAGGCCTTTTTATTTTCGATTTTTGAAAGCATAATATTAAAAATAAATTAACTCATTGCCATCGAAATAGTGAAGCCCCGTAAATTGTCATGTCGATTCATTAAAATTGTTGCAATCTAGATTGTTTTGTATCCCTTACCTTAGGTTGTAATATCATTGAGTAGTTGGCACTGTGAATTTAATATCCTAATATTAAAAGTGCATTAAAGCTAAGTAACACTATATCGAAAGAAAACACTGCTATTAAAAGGGGGTTGGTAAAGGGAGAAGGCAAAACGGGCAAGTCATTCTGTGGTCTTCAAACCCTCATACATCAAAACCAACTTTTCAGCTTTGGCCTCCATTGCAATTTTTTTTTTTTTTTTTAAAGCAAGTCAGAATCAATATTTTCGTAGCATTAGGACATAACATTTAATCTAGTTCAAGAAAAAAGTCAACTACAACAATCACATGAGCTTACGCATTTATCATCACTCTCTATTACCTTCAACGACTTTGTTTATTAGATATTAATGTTCCTAAAATGTCTAGCTTTTCAACGCTATCATACATCCAAATTACTACCATTGTTATTTCCGGAAATATGTTTTCATGTCTCCTTTAGTTGATTATCAACTTCTTTTATAGTTTATATTTCTCAATTTTTCATTACTGTTAACAAGGAGAGATGGTCATTTATCTCAAATAAACAAAATTAAAGATTCTTTAGAGGCAGCCATTTTAAAAATTCAGCTTTTAAACCCTGTCAGAATATTTCACTATGATAAGATCTAGGTTATATTAAAGAACTTTTAATTTCACATCGATCTAACGAGTTTAATCAAACTCGTTAGAGCTGTTTTCGGTAAAATTGTAAAAAAAGTGTAAAATCGATAATATAAAGTACTAAGTCCATTATGGCGAAAAGGTTCCTGTAACATTCCAGGAAAATGTCTACCTTAAATACGTAATTTCAGTTTCATACAACTTTTTGTTTTTGAGCAAATTCTCGTTAAAAACTTGGATAAGAAATTTTTCACGATCGCAACAGTTTCCCTTACTGTATATTTCATATATAGATAAGTGAAAGTGTAGAACAGAGGTAAATAAATTTCATACGGAGCACAATAGGAATGCGTTACCTTGGGTATATAAACTATAAAACCATAAAAGTTGAAACTGCCTGATGGATAATGATAAGCTCTAAAAATGCACTAAGGCCAATAGCTTTATAATTTACTGTCGAGAAGTGATTAAATTAGTTTAGTCATAAAACTGAACCGCGAGCATAAATTTCCGGCACTTCATTCATGTAATATTTCTAATTGATATAATCCGACAAAATATATTTAGCAATAAAATAATAATTTGAATACATCACCAATAAAAAGTTTAACAAGTATCTCCTTTTTATGTATAATCTAATAAGATGTAATCCAGATTAAAAAAACTTAATTTTTAAAATGGGTATTCTAAATAAATATATCAATAGCAAATGAGGAATGAAATATTATTTTTTATTCATAATAAAGATTTCTTCAGCGAGGTTTATATTTATATGTGGGTAGTACAAAAATAATAATCATCGTTTGTAACTGACATAAATGTTTTATATTTGACAAGTTGGCATTTTATCTGAGATAGCTATAAAAATTAAAACTACAAAAAAAAAAATAGTACAAATGACGAAATTGCAATACCTAACATGTAATCAGTAAAATAAATTAAATAAATTCAGAATCGTATGAACGCAACGAGTTTCAGAAATAAGTACTCATTTGTGAAATAAGTAAGATCAGTCCCTACGATGCTATTACAACTTGAGGAAATCAAAAGGGGATTGAGCCTTTTTTTTTCTGGTATTAAGAGGAGGTGTCATTTTTCGGTTGAATACTCGAGGTTATAATTAAAAAAAACAAAAAAAAAATAATTATTCACTTCTTTATAAATACGTTTTGGTCTTTGAGTTATAAAATTAATTAACATTTAATTAATAAAATATAACATTTTAATATAATTTATAAAAGTAAATATCATCGTCATGTTTAATTATCGAATGTAAAAAATGGCTTTTTTTCGATTAATATACAAGATTAATTAATTAATTAATTTGCAAAATAAAATCTTGAAAAAAAAAGGCTCGGAGAAATAAAAAGGCCCAAAGATAAAAAATTATTGTAAATAAAAACATTTTTTTTTAAATACTCAACTATAACTAGAATTAGTAACTCCGTTACTAATTCTTGCTGCTGTTAAACGAATCGAACTAAAAGTAAATTGATAATTATTTTTTTAATGAGAAACTAGTTAAAGCCTTAATATCATGTGATTTTTAATCAATGTTTCTAAAACCAAATTTTAGTTTTCAATCTGCAAAGAATAGTTTCTTCCTTCTCAGAATTTTGGCTAATTTTGATTTGAAACTAATAGTTTGATAGTTTCAGCTGATGATGATTTGGCCTACTGCACCTCCATTAAATTAATTAAAATATTTATAATATACTGAAAATTTAGCTATTGTCACTATTTAACGAATAAGTTTAAAAACCATCAATTATTTAAAATTGTAACAGAATAAATAATCAAGGAGATTGCTCATATATTGTAGACCGTCTTCAGGGCTGCAAATGACAAGATACAATAAAGATGAAAATAAAAAGGATCATATAAAATGAAAGTATATAAATGGTAGAATAAAAAGAAAAACTAACGATAATATGTTTAAAAGACATCAACAACTTGCATCTTCCTCGTTAGAACTGAATAATGAAAATGAAATCTAGCTGAATAAAGAAATTTATTAAAACTAAATAGAGATTAATTTAAAACAAACAAAGATGAGCCCTATCACCTGATTAATAATTAGAATTTATAAAATATTAACAGGACTGGAAATGTTTCACCTCCTTAAAATGCATATCTGCAGAAAAACGAGAAACTCTACACAATCAAGAAATCAGAAGCGTAATATGGAGATTTGAAAAAAAATAAGCAACAACAACAAGAAAGAAGATATTAGTCTGCATACAGATATTTAATGTTCATAAAAGATTATGAAAAAAAAATAATAGTTTTAAAACCCCTTCTATCTTATAAGTAATATCTTATAAATACTAAAACTATATTGGTCCATAAGAACAGAAAGTCCTTAAAATGTAATACGGTTAAAGTATCATAGTAGGAAAAGGAAATGAGCATTATGAGAAGAGCATCAAAAGAAGAGACAAACGAGTTTGGAAAAGAAACAAAAAGTTTAATAGTTTCAGTTTACAAAGTTAAATCCCTTGAATATCAACCCCACATCTGTAGGGCTTTAAAAAAAAAACAAATAGTTAAAACAGAAAACTGTTCAATGTAGTTTTAATTTAGTGTTAGTTAGCATTTGATAGCATTGATAAAACAAATTTATGAGCCCCATCATCATTATCATTCAATAAACAGAAGATCACACAATATTAATAAAAATTTCCAAAATGCCTTAGAATATAACACTGTTACAGTAAAAGGGATATTATCAAGATAAAAAATATGAATCTGCACATAGTTATTAAAATATTAATAAGGGTCTATGAAAGAATAATAATAATGAAATAACTAAATACTAGCTGACGAGTGCAGTACCTTACTGCAGTACCATACTTACGTGCAGTGCCATACTTTTCGATTTATTATTATCAACAATCGACCAAGGAAAGAATTTTTGTAACCCCCCTCAAAATTTGAGGTTTTATGTTTCAAGAGACGTAGAATCCAAGTATGGAATAAAAAAAAATCCGTCCGTCCGCCGTACGCCGTCCGAGACTACTGGACCGATTTTCTTGAGATTCGATACCCATGTCATAGGTCACCCCAGAATGATCCTCGGAATTCGACATTACCATCCGTCTGTTTTTTTTCAAAATGGCGGCCGATTAGAGATCTCATAAGTCCATAACTCGGTCATTTATAGAGATAGAGGGGAAATGTAAGGTGTTTTAGAATCAGCATAACAAGGCATTAAAAAAAAAAAAAAAATCTTGACGATTAAGGATCTAATATACCCATAACTCGGCCATTTATAAAGATAGAGGGGAAATGTAACGTGTTTTGGAATCAGCACAACAAGGCATTAAAATATGAAAAAAAAAAACGAAAAAGAAAAAACTCTATCTGTAAATGCTTTTGGATTATTATTTTCAATAATAGACCTTTGGAATCGACCAAGACATTTTTTTTTAACCCCTCTCCCCTTCTAAATTCGAGGTTTTATGTTTCAAGATAGGTAGAATCCAAATATCGAATAAAAAAAAATCCGTCCGCAAATTTTTTTCTGACGGGCTTCTGACTTCCTCGTATCTCTCTGCTTTATCCTTCCTTGGATTATTTCTGTACTTCCATTAACTTTCTTAGTCTTTCCTTTTTTTTTCCTACTGAAGTGCACATCAAATATTTCCTCTGTATCATTTTACACTCTGATTACATCACAGCCTGCTTGCATTGACACAGTTTTTTAATTTTACACTCCCAGTTCGGCACTCTCACGGCGATAATATAATATAATATAAGCCTACTGCTTAATTTTTTTTACTTGGACAGAATAAATATTTTTGCAATATCACTAAGTGGAAATAATACACCAGTGTGTAATAATTTGCAGCGTTTTTTTCTTCTACATTTCTTAATTCTGTTTATTTTCAGTATTCAGTTCAGAGTGAGACGTAATCTCTTGATTTTTTTTTTTATATTATTATTACTTTTTTATTATTCTAGGATTTATATACTTTCATTGTATATATTACTACGATTTTTATCTTTACAATTTCTTATGATGAAATAAGTAATCAGGATTCAGTCTACAAAGTATATTTTTTATTGTACAACCCGACGTTTCGGCTCAATTATGTGAGCCATCATCAGGGCTATTTTAGTTCGAAGTGGTGAGAAAACTTGTAAATTTTTTTTACTTTGTTGGCTGCATCCTGGTTATTTATTTCATCATAATAACATCGCAGTCGATCTTGTTCTTTGTAAACCTTAAGTAGACATCAGTATTCATTAAATAGTTTTTGTTTACATAATTTTTTGTGTTATTCTTGGCCGAAACCCTGGCTAATTGCTTAATTACTGCGGTAAACTGTTCAATATATAACAGAAAAAAATATGTTTACAATTATTATATTAATTTAATTTCAATTCGCTAAATTTTTTTCTTTTTTTCTTACTTTGGCTGTAATTCAATTTTTAACTATTTTTCCAATCGTAAATGTTTTGTTCCAGTACTTTGCTAAGTCGTGAGGCTCTTGTTGAGCTAGTTGATCCAATGGTTTGAGTTATTAATGGAAAAAGAAAATTACTTACTATTATTTTACCTTTAATCGTTTAGCAATTATTTTAATTTCAGCAATCGAAACTGGCGTGGTCAATAACGTTATCAACAAGTTCGTTAAGAGCCGCATTTTGGCATAATTTTACCTCCCAATAGCGACCACATTATCCGAAACGTCAGTTGGTAATCTGCCGTATTCCAGGCAAGTTGATCTGATGAAACATGTCAGTTACACATGTTAGGGACTTGAACACGGTTGTCGCTTTGTTTCCCATCCGGTGCAGTCCAAGTTCGGCTGAGAGTTGTCATTCAATTCGATCTCATGCATTCACGTAATATATTGCTTCTTACATTCAGTCACAAACAGAAATCCATTTTCTCTTCTGCCATTTTTGGTATCACTTGTTTTATGAAATGAATCAAAAAAAAAAATATACTCGACTAAAATTAAAAACTTTCACTGTTTTTAATTTTTTTTTTTTTTGATAAATAATTTTAAATTCAAGAAATCAGTTTTTGAAGCATCAGAGATTTGAACGGCAAGAATGTGCTCGTAGTTTCCGATTACTTCGTCATAGAAATTAATTCATTTATAAATTTATGAAGGAGATGGTCCGGGTTCATGGTGGTCACGAATTAGATATAAAATAAAGGAAACTATTCATTAAAAGCCAACGTTTCGACCCACATTGTAGGTCTTCATCAGGGCTAAATAGGTAGGCTTGCAGGTGGGAACTGACATTAATACATACATAATTCGATCTTTTCTTAAAGAATAGCTTAAGTAAATAAAAATAGACCATAAGCGGCTGATACAGTTTTGCTTATTCTGGTATCGGGCGATTTCGTGTCTTTTCTTCGACGATATTATTTTAAAATAAAAATGTTTCACTTTCTTTCGTTGATCGTGTCATGCTTTGTATTTCAGAGTTGTCCTTTTAATTATTATAAAATGGTCAGATTTTGAATGAAAAAAGTTCTAAATTAATATAAAATGAGACATCTCTCATTCTTCTGTTAATTGTATAAGTGATAAAGATTTTTTTCCCTAACGATTTTCACGTTGTTCCTCAAAATTTAATGCTTCGGCAAAAAAGAGCAAAATTAAAAAAAAAAAATAAGCTTACATACTTATTAAATATTAGATGATATTAATTCACTTGTTGACACGCAGCGACTTGACGAAGTACGTTTGTTTCACATGCTAACGTCTGCGACTAAAGTTATTCACTCAGAATATTGTTAGTATTATTCGGCATTGTATCCTAAATTGTATATTTTTTGGTTATAAATTATTATTTCTTTAACAAAAATAAGCTTGTTTTTATTTGTATCATGATAAAATCTATAGTTAATAGACGTTTATGGGTTTCGGTTTGGCAAGAATGTCGGGGAAAGAGACGGAAGAAAACAGTGTGGTAACTGGCCTAACAAGACTATCTAGTTGTGTATTACATCCGTTCTGGGGCAAATATCCCAGAAGCTGTGGATGGTTTGTGTGTTTTGGAATCCAGCCAGCCGAGATACTGGTTCCAATGTGCCCTGCTCTGCGAGCTCACAAGGGACTGAATGCAAACTTCTTTTCTCACCATTTTTTTTTATTTTTTTAAATATATATATCCACGTTTCTAATGCTTTTCATTTTTAATAAACACGGAAATTAAAATAACATGGTAACAGAAAGAAAATAAAAAAAATATTATAATTGTGAAACAATATTGTTACCTCCTAAAAATATTTTAACGGTAGGTACTAAGTTTGTAGAACTTTGTGATTAGGAGTCATAGATATTTTTCAAAATTTAAATTTGTTTGTGAAAATTAAAATGTTACTTCGAATTTTGTTCCTTTTTTTATCAATTCCTATCTGTTTTTAATCAACAATTACTTCAAATCAAATTTTACTAAATGAAATTAAATCGTTACTCATAAGTGGTATTATTACGGACCTACGTTTTATTCGTAACGTTTTAAGCCCAACAAAATTTTTATAAGGTTTGAAGTTTGTTATCCTTCGAATGATATTAATGGTTATTTATCTCGGTTTAATGTGATCTTCACGATATTTTCCTTTTTGTAATGTGATTTTATTAACCTCTAACTTATTAACAACAAAAAAAAAAACTCAGACTTAATATTAGTAGATAAACAGTTTATTTTAACAAAAACACAGAGTGATAAATCGAGAAAGTTCCAAAGAAATGAAACTAAAATGAACCAAAATGGAAAATGCTGTTTGTCGGCTCAAAGATAAATTTTCCATCATTGACTTTCACAATTTAGTAGTAAGTAATTAAATAATGAAGTATTCCCTAATGAAATAAAACTAGGCAGATGCATCAAAGTGGAAAATTCTAACAGGAAAGTTTAAAATGAACAACTGCGTTCCTTTTTTTTTTTTTTACTTCTGCTGATCAAAGGAATATTTTAAATCTATAGTAAATTGTCATCAGTATTTATTAAAGTTTTTTATTTTTTTAAATACTATTATTAATGCTTAGTGACTATTTGGGGAATACATAATTAATACCTCTTAATTAATTATGTTAAGATTGCAGCCTATAGTGGGTAATGAAACCGAAGTATGTTCTTGTAAAGCTCTCACGTAATAAGTATTCTATTATATAGATAAACAACATATATGATGTAGATATATTTGTACGTCTGAGGTAAGCTGTCGTATGTTACATTTTCAAAGATTTACAGAAAAGCAATAACGCTTCAGATCGCTCTGTATTGCTTGTTGTGGATAGTGATATTGGCCATTAAGCATTGGCTTATATTTGAAATTTTGCATATTTTATTACCCTTTTAGCTTGTTTACTATACTTACACTCGAAAAATATGACCAGAAAAATGCAAATGCGATAATCAAATCAAAAACAGTGTAATTTTGAAAACTTACAGCAGTTTACCTCTGACGTGCCGAGGCATGTACGTACCTACTTACGTACGTAAAAAAAAATGGAAATAAAGAATTGTGTGTGTGTGTGTGTGTGTGTCTGAAAAAGAATGACATAAATATAAAACAATATAAAATATACGTTAAGGAAGATATAAATATGAGATAATCTGTTTCATTTAATTTATTAATTAATTTACTGAAATTTAATAAACATATCCACAATGGCTTGATTAATTATTACTGCTTTGGTAATTAATTAATTTTGTATTACTTATAAACATTAATATTTTAATGTTATAATTATAATTTTATTTAAAATTGACGTTTTATGTATAAAAATTTTTTTTTATATGTATAACACATTTATGCAATTAAAAAAAATAAATTTAATAAATAAAAGTTAAATCTATTATTTTTAACTTTATAGTTAATAGTAATGTAGTTGATCGTAGATTAAGTTGTATGCTAAATGAAATAAAATAATTTTTGTTGATTTAGTACATTAATACTCTTTTTTAACTCTTTTCCATTTTACTTTTTACACGATTTAAATTTTTAAAATGTTAAATATTTTATTAACTAGGCAGAATACGACAGGATTTGATAATATAAATTTATTTCCCCAGCCTGATTATGTTATAAAACGACAGGGAATTAAATTTTTCATCTAGAACCTCCGTTGCGACTCGGGTCCTGAATGGGATTTAGTGAAGACAAATTATCATGAACGTCTTCATTAACGAAGACTAATGACAGAGGGCCTTCTTATGCGCGAGGTGCCAGAGATCATTGTCATTTCATATTTCGTACCCGCCTTTGTAGGGGTCGACTGAATTTTTGTTCATTTTTTTTTTTTTTTTCAACATCATATTGCAACTCATCAGCAATTTTTACAGTAGGTATTTATTTTTTATCTTATGAATGATTTCATTAGATTGATTCTGGGTTAATTGTGTAGGAAAAATCTAGACTGAATTTTTAAGCCCTACAAAACTAAAATATGAAATAAAAACTCTTAATATGGGATCAGATCACTGAAATATTCTGTAATGATAATCCACATTGATCAAATTAAATAAAAAAAAGTAATTACCATCACAAAATATAATTGTTTAATAAATAAATAGTTTTAAAATTAGATAGAAAAAAAAAGATAAAACAAGCTTTGGTGTGTGTGTAAGAAGCCTAATTAATAATTAGATATATAGTGATTAAAAAAAATGTTTTTGTCATATCTTTGAGGCTTTATTTTATTTTTTTATAATTAATTTTCATAATCTTGCTGTGATTTATTCAATTTTTTTTTATTAATATTTTATGAATAGTTACCTAGATCACTACTAATTATTCTTTGCGTCAGAAGTAATCTGTCGAAGTCAAATTTTGCTAATTTTGATCTTATTTTCTTTATTCTGGCCATGTTTTTCGATTATATGAAAGTATAGCTCGTTTTTCATTTGTAATGTCTAACCCCTAAAACTACTGAACCAATCTTTACCAAATTTTTTTCTGCTCATTTGAAAAATAAATGAATTCCCTACAAAGCAAAATGAAAACCATTGAAATAGCAAGGATACAGTGCACTGAACCCTTGTAGCCATGTTTTTATTTACCTACCGCTGCAGGTCGGAGGAACTGCAGAATATAAGCGTGCTTCTAGGGTAAGAAAAATATTTTAACCGGGTCAGATTTTTTATTCACAGTTTTCAACAGTTCTCTCCAGTTAAAAAACAAACAAAGTTTTTGCACCAATGGTCTGTGTCGCGATTATTTTTTGAACGGGTGAACTAATTCCATTTTGAATTTCAAATAATTTGATTTTTTAATACTACATTTATAGATACATGATTTTTTAATTAACTTTCAATTGTGTTCATTTAACCAATGAATATCCTCAAAGCATAAAATAAGTAAAACTTTAAAATGTTGCTTATGATTGTTCACCTTTTAGGTTGTGCAAGAAATGTGACAGACTGTTAATGTTTGACAATAAAAGCAGTATTGCATTTTTTTTTATAATAGTATTTGATTTTTTTACCAACAATATTTTCCGTATGAGATAGAAAGAAACACATATAAAACCTTTTTTTTATTTTTTATAATCTATGAAGAAATAAAATCATAATAAAGATTAAAAACATAAATTTATTTTTGAGGACCAACATGAACAAAAATAGACAGGGTAATAAAAAATATATAAAAATTTAAAAATAATAATCAAATTTTTTCCCCCGAAAGTCCTAATATTGAAAAATGGTCTAAGGCATATGATTTTTAACTTTTAAGGTTTATCTTTTTTCCAAAGAAAGAGTTTAATTAGTTAAAAACGAAATAAACTGAAGTGAAGCAAACTATGAATGTGCTCAAAAGCATGATAGTTTTTATAACCTTCAAGTAAAGTACCACTTCCGGTGATCATGTAGTGATCAAATATGAAGGTTCTCAACCAAATGTTACAACAATTCCAAATACAAAATTCTAACTTTCTGGGGCTAATCTTTTTTGAGTTATGCGAGATACGAACGAACGTACGTATAAACGTCATATCGAAAATAGTCAAAATGGATTCAGGGATGGCCAAAATGGATATTTCCGTTGAAACCTAAAAACCGAATTCGCGATTAGAATGCTTCCTTTACTTCATACATTGGAGTAGTAGTTCTACTAAACTTGAATCGTGTGATACATCATTGTGGTTTAAGAGGCGAAAAATATCACCACTGCTTCAAAGTACTTTCCTTAAAGGGCAAAATGAATTTTTATATCAGCAGCAGTTTGTACGCAGCAGGAAAAAGAGGTACTGCTAAGATTATTCGTAAGATTTTTGACGATGGTTAAGCCGACAAAAACAATCACCGTAATCGAAATCAGATTCCGAAATGGAAATGAAACTGTAGGACTGGGTTGTTGTAAGAAAGGAAATTAGTATAAATTAATTATTAGAAGTTAGTTCTTATATTGTATACAATATTATGTTTTATATTTGTTTTTCTTTCTATTATTCCTGCTTATGATGAGCTTTAATCTCTGTAAACATTAAATTTTTCTAAACAAGTTATAGTTTATTTTATTTATGTTTGTTTATTAAGGCCATCCTTTGAGCCTTTGTTTTTGTTTCATAATACAATTTAGAAAGTTTTTGTATCATTATATTTTTTGTAATTGTAATTTTTTTCATGATAGTGACAGCCAAGAATTTTGCACTTCTAAATATAAGATTTGTCCCACTGTGCTTCTTTTTCCAGAGTTTTTTTGTTGAAGAAGAAATCTAACCTCATAAATATTAAGTTGATGAGAAAATATCAAATAATTATATCAAATAACTGATTGTTTTTCGGGTCAATTTTTTGTCGTTAAAATATTCATTAGAATATTTATTTTTATTCCCACCTCTTACTAATAAGGGACATACTTTTAATACCGTAATCTGAGCAAACTTGAAAATCGATGCCAAAGGATACTTCACTGGTTTATTATATTTTTTTAGTTCAATTTTAAAATGAGGACACGTGGTATAAAATTATGATCGGTACTCAACATTTTTGTAATTGTAATCGTACCTACTAATTCCATTGGAAAAACTGCCATTAGTATAGGAAAAATAAACTGGATTTTCTTTATCATTCTATTGATCGGAATAAATTGACGGTCATGTCCATGCGGAAAGAAATAGCACATACATTAGGAGGTCGTGCCCCTCTAGGAAGGATCCTAGAAGCTTGTTGAGAATTCCGTCGTACAACTGGGCTGGGGTTCATGGCTAGCTTACTCTGCCGGCTAGCTACGTGATGAACATAAACAACAACCCCACCATCGAATGTTGTATAGCTCTTTTGCTTTATTACCTTCTTGTCAACCAACCTCTCCCTCCCCCACTTATGGATCACCATTTTTCTTGATCTTTAATAATTAGTCAAAATGATTTCCAATTGAATCGAATGCAATGTTTATTGATGTTATTTTAAAACTGTTTCCAAAAAACTGCAAATTACTACACTATGATTTATTATTTTCAAATAGTTTTAATAAAAGGCATTTTTTTTTTTTTTTTTTCTGTTTTGGTATGATTTTATGAAACTTTATAGTTTTCCTTTATCTTTATATATAACCGAGATATAGGCGTATGAAACTTTTAGCCGGCTTCCATTTTTAAACGAAATGGCGAATGGTTATGTCGAGTTTCGAGGATCACCGTAGTATAACCTACAACAGATGCCAAACCTCAACAAATCGAATTGAAAGCTGATGATTTGTATTTTATAACGATTTGAGCTAATTTTTTTGTCTTAAAACTTCTTAAGTTTAAAAAAAGAAATAATTAAAATCAACATTACTTTCATTCAGGCCTCCCAACCTATTCTCTCCATGTTTGTTTAGAGCGTTATTATAGCATTCATATTTATTAAAATCAATTTAAACATTCAACTTTAATATTTGAGAATTTATTTGTATGCTTTCAAATATAGAGTGATGCTGGAGATTTTAATAGTTTAATGATTGTTCTCTATTAAATAGAATTCTATTCTTGTTACCTTTATTTTTTTACTGTTATCCGTTTCATCACGTTTACTGTTCCATTTAATTCATCACTTGATTACACTCTAGTTAACAGACTGTTGCTTAAACTTGTGAATCGAGTAATAACTTACGTACAATTTCACAGTTGGACAATCAACTAATACATTCAAACCAGTAGAAATCGATTATCTGATGATTTGGCCATTATTGCTCCCCACGAATGCTCGACACAAACACAATTACTCGACAATAACTCGGAAACAGGAGCTCCTCCTATAACTCTGATTGTGCTACAACTAAACAGACCAGTTAACTGTAGTACCTCCCCGCAATCCTAGGAACAAATAGTCTCAACCAATCCATTTGCTATACCTGATTGGTTTGACTTCCGACATCGCCCATCTCCTCGGGTCCACTACTGCTATTATTAGGTGTCGGAAAGTTCTCGGCCGAGAATAGGCAAAGTTTTCACTTAAACGAAACCTAGTTCCAACTCCAATTCCCTTCTCCCTCCCCCGCTTTTCACGAGCCCCATAAGATGTAAAGGAGGCCCTAAATGGTTAGGATCCCATCAAACTTTTGGTCTTAAGAACATTGCTCTTAAAAATTAATGGAGGGCTGGATTCCGTTGTCTTAAACTTGAGATTCCTGCAGCCGTATCTACTTGAAGGAGCAGATTTTACCTTTTTCAATGTGACCTAATCATTTGCGATAATAATAACGACAAATTGACTTAGTGACCAATACGCCTCCATCCACTGGTTATTTAGAGTATATGTACCATTTAATTTTAATTTAATCTAGTTTCATTAATTTTTTAATTTTTAAACTTGTGAAAAAATCCGTTTTTTCCTTCCTCTTTTTTTATTTTTTGCAATTTATTTTGTTCCAATTTATTTTTCCTACAAATTTACTATATATTACAGTAGGATCACGACGTATATGGCAAACTGTATTAGTTTATACTATCATCTTTTCAATATCAATATCAATCATGCATATTCCCTTAATACACAGTTCCATTATATTCCACCCTAGCAATTGTATCAAAAATAGACTACGAAACGCACATAAAAATGTTATCAGTGATGTATTAAATATAAATTTGAGAAATTGAAGTTAATTGAAAATAATCACATTAACTCGTGAGACCATATTTCGATGTGCCTAAAGCGAAGTCTGAAAAGAAATTTAACTGATGAATTTATTTATTTATTTACGTACAGAGAATTCACAGAGAATGCGATGTTTGGCAACGTATACTAATGTTGATATTTAACATTGATGTGGATGTTATTAACCGTACTTATATTTGAGGAAAAGTTACTTGGGGGTTGCGGTCAATAAAGGAAATCACACTAATATGTGAACCTTATTTTTTTAATTCGTGCCAATATTTTGGTCTAAGTTGTTAGCCTTCATCAGGGTTACATAGACAAAAATGATAGTAACCAATTAAGTATTATTATTATTTTAATTTTTTCACATAATAATTTTCACATATTTCATTATTTTTATTTAATCCATTTTCATTATATTTCGTATATTTTCAGATGAAATAATAATTTCCATTTGTATCGAAATAAATTTATTAATTCAGCAGTTAAATTTTTTACCAAATTTCACTTTAGTCTCATGTAGGCATCATAGGCACATAGTTCATGGTTATTTTCAATTAAAGTATGGATTATCCATGAATAGTTTTTAAAAACCTAATAGTTGGACATTGCCTAGAATTGTTTGTGTTGCAAATAATGATCATCATCTTGATAAGTGAGGTTGTTTTTGAAACGTTTTTTCGCTACATAGCTGCGGTATTTTTAAAAAATGACACCATGTTTCTAACGACACTGGCAGGCGCTGTAGGTATATCTTTTCGCATCACATATCAAACGAATATCAAGTTATGCCAAACTGATGAGAGTCGTTAAGATTTATTTATGTGACCCATAGGCTGGAATAATTTGTTGAAATCAGATTTTTTTTTTATTCAACAGTTTTGTTCTATCAAGTTAGCTCTAAATTATTTTTTGAAACAATGTACAAACGATAGGATATTATTTGTATACTACAAAGGAACAAATTATACTACTGACCATTCACCACAAGTTGAGAACAAAAACTGTGAGGGAGGGCTGACATATGCCAGGGTCCGAGGATGTGGAATGCCAGGCGGAGTGTTATATCGCCGTTCTTCCGTGTCCTAATTGAACGTTATGTGGGTATAAAACAACAAAAAAATGGTCAATAGGCCTCAGCCGTTGCCGAAAACGAATGGTTGCTTGCGTATTCCGACATATGGCCGGGTTACATTTTATCATTTGAGAAATATATAAATTAAACATAATCGCTAACAAGATAAAACGGTAATGATGTTTCCTTTTTCTGCACAAGTGACAAGGTTAATATCATTATTGTCAAATGCATTCTCGCTCGAAAATAATCATCAAATTTAAACGCTGTGACCTTATTAAATTAATATTTTCAATGATGCAACCAACAATTTCATTATAACTGAATGAAGCTTATATATATATATATATATATATATATATATATATATATATATATATATATATATATATATATATATATATATATATATATATATAAAATATGCCATTATTCCGATTTTGTGTTATTTTGCACTTTTTTTATTACAAATGCAGGTTTTATCTAATTATTTTTATTTTTGTTTCAGGTAAATTTCAAAGTTTCTTCTCAGTAACAACCGTTACTTGATTGACTGTTCGATAAGTACCTTATTTAAACGGTGTAATGTAAGTGGTGATGGTTTTGTCAGTAGCAATGTCTTTTTCAGAAATGTTTATTTTTCTATTTTTAATATTTGATAATTTATAGACTGTAAAAGTCATACATGATTATTATTGTACTTTCTATGTACAAATAACTATATTCTTATTTTCCATGCATTATTAATTTGTATAACTAGTCATATATAAATTTTAAATACTGACATAATGCTCTTTCTTTACTGTTGAGTATTAGTAATTAGCCATTTTATACATAGTTCATCTAAGTCTTCACAATTTCTTTATTTTATTCAAAAGAGCTGTTTTTGTATAGTTAATTAAAACCTTAACAGAGCTATTAAATTAAAGGAATCTTAACTCGATTTGTAGAAATTCCCAATTTTTTTTTAAATATGGTTTTATTAAATTTTTCTACCTTTTTTTTCTCTTTATTGAAAACTAAGTTTTATGATATTTTTTTTTTATTACTAAAATATTTAATTTAAATATAAACTAAAACTAAAAAAATATATACTTTTGGCAAAAATATTTATATCTAACAACTAATTTTGGTATGTAATGTGTAAGTTTTAGTTTTAATTATATAATGTAATGTGTAAGTTTTAGTTTTAATTATATAAAGGACATGTTTATGTTATAGTGAAGTTTCCTAAGGTAAATCGAATTATCGAAGACGATAAGAGTTTTTATTTAACTTTTTATGCAATTTTATTCTTCCTTAATATTTTATGAAAAGGTAAACCGGGTATTAGATATTTAGTTTATGTATTTTATAGTATATTTAAAAATTTTATTGTAAGATTCGAGACGTTTCATATAAAAGATTAAAAATATATCAAGTCACCCTCCTTTAGGTTTTATCGATTCAGTTGCATCAGCTTCTCAATAATCATTGGACTGAGTGGAACATCTTATGCACATTATTTGAAAATTATCCTTAGTGATCTCTGGAATAGAATCCGTTCTTCAGCTAATATCGGTACTCAAATCAATTCTGCATCCGTATTTCACAAAGAAGGTAGCAATGTTGTCAATAATTTCTTGATAATTGAAATGGAAAGCGTATTAGAGGATATAGACACGTAAATATATTCACAGTATATGCCTAAGATCCTCGTATCGAATTCCGCAATATGGATCTTATGTATACAAAGACCAAGGACATTAGCTGAGTCCTGAACAAACGGAGGTGCCTACTCCATCCATTAAATGCGCTGAGTAATACAGCTTCTGGGATTGAGCCTTCAACGGCTAAACAAACCTTGAGTTTTTACCATCTATTATAAAACATTCCGAAACAACTTAGTCATTGTTTTTAATCAGTTAAATCTGTTTCTTATAAATAATTCTTTATTTTTGTATATGTTTCGATTAAAATCTGTTTTAAAGAATAATGATATTTCAAATGGGTATACTGCACTTCGAAAATCGTTGGTTTCTATTAATTTTTTTTTTAGGGTTGTATGAATGTAAACAGATGCAATATGTTCATATATTTTGTACAGGTTTTTTTTATTTAAACTATTTTTTGTGATATTCCAAACTAGAACATCAATGAATTAGATTCTTTATCATTCAAGGAAATTCTGAAAATTGTATTCTAAAAATTTTCATATTCCTAAATCTTTATATAAATAAACATAAATCAGTCCCGTATATGCTCATTAAGTACCAAGGAAGGAGAGCTCTGGTAACTGATTTTCAAACATAGGATATTCTTAGATTTCAGTGTGGACGTTAGAGATGGCCATAAAGTATTTTACTTTAATATTTTTACTAGCCGGGATTAGATATGACTGGGGATGAATGGGATAGGTCAGTCTTTGTAAATTGAATTTTAAAAAATCAACTCAAAATATTTTATTGAATTTGTTTTGTTTTAAAGATAAATAATTATGTTTTAAATTATTAGTACAGAAGAAAAATATAGATACTTTTTGGCCATCTGACTGGCATAAGAATGATATTATTAAAATATTAAAAATAATATAAAATCATCTTTATCAAGACGGTCTTTTTGAAGTTACTCTCTAATCACAGTTTGAAGGAAGTCATTAAATAATATGAAAGAAGTCTGATAAACTTATACAGGAAAAAGTAACCATAATTTTTCATTGCCATAAACAATGAAACTAAAAATCTGCCATTTATTCTTAAAGAAATATATTTCAGTGGAAGCTTTTATAGAAAAAACAAATATTCTTCTCCCAAGTAAGTGATATCTTCCTCTATTTATTACCACATAAAATAGTTTTTTTAAAAATTGTTGAAATTATTCATGTTCTCTATGAATTCAATCACTGTTTATCATTCAATATCGAATATTATTCCACTGTGTCTATATTTATTGGAAAAATTGAGCTATTCAAAAGAAAAAAAATATTTTAAAATATTGGTTACTAGTGAATAATTTTTAGGTGTAGAATATTAATTCTTCAAACAAATGTTTGTTTTTTGAGAAGTCAATTCATTAAATTTTGAGACAGAAAACTCGTCAATTTTTATTGTACAAACCGGCTTTTCGGCCCAAGCATGTGAGCCATCATCAGGGCTGAAATTAAATCAGAGATATAAGAAAAGCTTAGTAAAGATGCAAAGAAAATAACATGTTGATAATAGATAAATAATAAAAGTGAATTAAAGACAACTTAGTGATAAGGATATAAATAATAATATAATATAAGTAATAATAATCCAAAGCAAGAGAAAACTGTGGAATTAAAATAAATGTATATGTTAAAAAAAATAGTATAAAATTATTAATTAATATCGAAAGAAGAATAAATGATTAAATAAGTTTGTGGAAAACAGATAAAAAAAAACATAAAATTTTTATGTTAGAATATACTAATATAAATGGCAGACTGACCTAATTGGTTCTAAGAGACACCAGAACTTTATTTATTATTTAGTTATAACCTCTGAATTTATCTCATAACTCATTTTTTCTAATATTTTTCTATAACAACCTTTAAATATTTATCTGTTAGGCTCTTCCTGCCACCCTCGTTGTTACCTCAGTTCGGGCGTTTATTATAACAACTAGGTTAGTCTGTATGTATTAGTGTATTCTAAATGTAATGTTATAGTTTTAATTTCATCTGTTCTCCGCATACTTTTTAATCATCTACTCGCATACTTTTTAATCATTGATTCTTCTTCCGTTATTTATTCTTTATTTTCTGCTATTGTTTTAACATATCCATTTGTTCCAATTCCACAGTGTTCTCTTGGTTTACATCGTTATGACTTATATTATATTATTATTTATTGACTTGTCATTACGTTATTTTTAATTCACTTTTGTTATATATGTCTTATTTCCTTTGTATTTTTACTGAACGTATCATATCTTGCATCTCTGATTTAATTTAGCCCTGATGATGTCTCAGATGTCTGGGCTGAAACGTAGGCTTGTACTATAAAAAATGTGATGTTTATGCAGTAAACATCATATTCAACATGCATCATATTCATGATGCATCCCGGCTATTTATTTTATCATAAAAATCACATTCCACCAACCAACATCAATAATAATTGTATCATGTAAAATTAATTTCTTCCGCATAGCTAAAATATTACGTATGTTTGATCAAATAATTTCATTTAGTCATTCTTCCCTTCAATATCTCATACCATACCTCAATGTATAGCAAAAAATTTTGGTGCCTGCCGAACTGTATTTCTTAGTAAATACCAGTGCCTCCTACTCTTCATTTTCATTCCTGTGAAAATCTATCTGAGGGATGGGTTTAGAACTCCTGAAGTAGGATTTTTCCTCTAGCCATTCCTGGAAAAGCCGGGTTCAAATAAGCTTACCCTCATCTCTTGGCCAGTGAATAACCCGCTCTCTGAGTTTCCATGGCTGATTTGGTTCTCCCCTTAGGTCTAAGGCCCCCTCCCTCCTACCGAGGTCATTTCTATATTTCTCATCCCCTCCAATTACCTCGCCTTGGACTCTGTGTGCTTTTGATTAGGAAATGTGCAGTCCTCTTGTCCTATTTAGAAATTAGTTTGTTATTATCAAAACATGAAATACTTTGTGTTAGGGTCGAGGAGATATTAATTTTCGGATGACGCTTAGTAGTGTAAGACCAAATTTAATAAGAAATTGGCTAAAATTTCATTTTTAAAATTTTATTGTTAAAAATTATTTTTGTACTCTGAGTATATCAAAATTACATGTTTATTTATATATATTTTTTTAAACGAGGCTTTCTTGATTATAATTATAATTTTATTTTATTCTGCGTTTGTTCATTTCACGCCTAACGTTTCAAAAAAATTATTTTTTTAAAAAGACGCTTCAGAAATTTCAACAGGATCACACACCAATAAATTTAGGTAAAAATATATTAATTATTTAAGGTAAAAAATTAATATAAAGATATAAAATGACATGTAAAAATTACTAATCAAAAACTAATGTGTTGATTAAGAAGTATTAGTATTTTGTTATGACAGTAATTTAGACATTTTTGAAGGACATAAGAAGCCTTAAACCAAGAAGAGAGCATCATAATAATTTAATTGAATGATTAATGCATTTTTCTTATAAATTAATTAAAAGAAATTATAATGCAAAATCTCACAACTTAATTTAGTAATTTAAAACATTTAATTTTTACTTTTATAATAGAGTTTAGATTGTATAAAGTCTAGATAACTTTAATTTTATCTAAAATAAAATCGCTTTAAAAATGTTTGCATTTATTTCAGTAACGAAAAAAAAAATATTCATAGTCGTTTGTCTTTTCCGTTCATGCCCGTTTTAGATTTAATATATAAAATCCCTTCTGTCTCCATCCTCAACTTTTATAAGTGCATACAGTTAACATAAAACGATAGAGTTTTGTTATGTAGAAAGAACTTTTATATTTTAAACTAATATACATATATTAATACCAACGTCTCAGAATACTTACTAAATTTAAGGTGTATCAGATCATTTATTAAAACTGTTCAGAAATAAAAAAATCATTTCCGAGCCGCTGTGCACCGTCCTAATATTGTGAAAAATTTAGATTTTCGAAATAACTAATTAATATTCTTTAAAAAAAAAACGATTATTTATTCATTTTCCTGGAAGAAGTTAATGTAAATGTAAAGCGGTATTTTTTTTTTTCATTTGCACCATACCTTCAGTGTTTGTATGGAGTGAATAGAATGTTTGCTGAAAACTAGCGTAGCGGTGATATCAACGTCCCCACAGTGAGTAATTTTGTATCGCCATGCAGGTATGAGATAACAGTTATTCCACTTTGTTCTCGCTAACTGTGCATTGAATCTGAGCTTAGTTCAACTCTGTTATCGTTTCAGGTATTAGTCATTCGTATCGAGTTTCCTAGCTCTAATGTCATTTATTCGTGGCAGATTCGGATTGGTTCTCCTTTCGATCCCTATTAAAGGGAACATTTAAATGCCGAACTGATGTTTCGTATTAATTCTTATCTGATGTTAGCTTTAATTCCCAATTAAAGGTTATATGTGTTGAGAAAAAAAATTCTTGAAGAAATATTGACTTTTAGAATTAAAATAATTTATTGCATTAAATCATGTGATTGGTTAGTAAGAGCGTTGTTGTTTTTACTTCCTTGTACGAAGTAAAGAAAGTATTGTAATCGCGAAAATTTTCGGTTTTCAGATTTCCATTTTGACCATCACTGAATCCATTTTGACTAGTTTCGTCATTGTGTCTGTACTTACGTTCGTATGTACGTTCGTTCGTATAATTCAAAAACGGTTTGCCGTAGAAAGTTGAAATTTTGTATTTAAGATTGTTGTAAAATCTAGTTGTGAACCTCCCTTTTTGGTCACTGCTTAATCACCGAAAGTGGTACTTTACTTGAAGGTCATAATTGATTTCCATCAAAAATTATATTAAAATACTTTGCAAAACTTCTCAAATTTGGTATTTATAACTTATATATTGATTTAAATAACATACTAGTTTTTGGTCTAAATTGGAAAACCGGAAGCTGTACTTTACTTGAAGGTCATATTAGACTTTCATCAAAAATTATATTAAAATATAATGTAAAACATTTCAAATTTGGTGAATAGGACTTTTATATTGATGTGAATGTATTTACTATATTTTGGTTAAAATTGATGAGCCGAAAACGGTACTTTACTTAAAGGTCATAATAAGCTTACATCAAAAATTATATTTAAATTAAATACATAAATCATATGTTTCGGTAATAAAGGTTACAAACGCAATTTGGTTTGCAATCCAATTAAACATTTTTATTACTTGTTTTAAGTGTTAAAATTTAGTGTAAAATACTGGTTTTCCTCCCTATTTGTGTGTGTGTGTCAATAGATGGATGTCGCGACGCCGAGTGTCGTTTTTGAGATACTGCAAACTTCGGAAACAAGTAACCAAATTCAGGATCACTTTTTGAGCCACCGATTTATAGTTTAACAGGCGTACAAGGAAGTCATGTGTTGTCCACATCAGATATTTTAACACTGGAAAACTTACTAACTCCAAAAAGTATGATTTTTAGTTATACAGAACAATCTATGCAGAATAACAAAATCTGTTGAGAGGCAAACTCACCTACAAGAACGGGACCTGCTAGTTTTATATCTGTTATTTTTAAACCGAATTAGCAATTAATAACTGCTAGAGCAAATATCAGACGTAAAATGACATATATTGCTAATCCGCAGCTCATCTATATTTTGAGGGAGTCCGTGAATTTAACTTCATTCTTCTAGTAGAATAGGATAGTGTGATAGTAAAATCTAACCTAATTTTCAATACTATTTTTTTTTCTGTTTGCAGTATCTCGGTTTTGATTGACCGAAAGTCGACGTTGTTTACTTTTACGTGAGATAGATTGGTAAACGAGAGAATTCCTGGTTAGTTAGTCGCTGAATTTGGGTTGTCAGCTCCACTCTCGCCTGATTTTCTGCCAAACATCATCAGGCGAGTGCGTCTGAAGCATGATCGTAATCGAAAGCAGTTCTGCCGTCAACGCCGCATAAAGCTCACATAACGTACATCGTCATGCGTTAAAAAATTATTGCTTTAAAACTGTTCAGAGTTATCAATGATGATAGCTTATTTCTCTTAAGTCGCATATTAAAAATTCAATACTCCCAGAATTTTTTCGGTTTTCCTTGAAATTCATTCTTGTACTAATGGAACTGCACCAGTTTCCTAAAAATGGAAATGGTCAGCTAATTAGTAACACTTATTTTTTAACTGTTATTTATTATAACAGTTATTAATCGTTACTTCGGTGGAAAATGAAAAATTTCGTTCTTCTTAAGTTCATATTTAACATCAGTTCGAATTATCGATATTTTTACCGATGTATAGAACTATTAGCTGCCTCAACATCCACAACCTCAATTACCTATATATAATTAACTAAGAAGTTAATTCATTTCATTTCAGTTCTTTTATAAACTAAATCATTAATTGAAAAAAAATATTCAAATATATAATACTCGTTTATAATCCAGCTTAAAAATAAAGAAATTGTATTTTCCTTGGTTAAAATTATTGAATGTCCTTATGTCAAATATGTAATTTAGGTATCGTAATTTATGCAGTATTTTTTTAAACTTACGTTTGAGAAAAATCTTCGCTCATTTCATATTAATTAGAGTTAATCGTATCATTAGTGGTCTAAATGCAAAGTGTAACATTTACTGAATAGATTATCAGGCTCCTGTTAATTCTGTGTGTGAATTGGTATTCATGTCATTAACGTCGCAGTGGCCTTGTTGCGCAATCTGACTTTTTTAGCAGTTTGGTGGGGAGGATGGTGACGAATCGCGAAGGGTTCAGTTGCAATGTTCGTACCCAGTTGTAATGACATGTTCGTTTGAAACTACTAGAGCGTCACGTAAATCCCACGAAAATGCTGGAGGAAGTCTTCGTCTAGACTCATCAGCCGAGAGAATTTCAATGTAGATCCCAAGACGAAGTAAGAGAAGTGAGAATTCGTTTAAGTTATTTAGAAATCAATTGCTCTATTCTGGGCTACTCGAAGAATCGCGGGCACTCAAATTGTTGAGAATTGACTTGACCATGTGAAGTGATCGTAAAACATTTATTAAATCACTTCAGTTCTCCTAATTTGAGTTTGCATGTTATTTAGTTTAATTTAATATGTTTTCTTCCTCTGAATATGATAAATTGTTCGATCTGTCCGAACTTATAATAAATTTAGATGATGTTAATAACTTATTTAAAAAAAAAAAAAAAATTGGATCAGATACACGTATCGCACTCGTCGTATTTTAAAGGTACAACTAAAAAAAATCGAACTTAGAGATACTAACAGTTTTCAATTGAGGAAGTAGTCCGTTTTGTACTTATATGAAATATAAGAATAACTCTAGTTGACTCCCTAAGAATGTTACGAATGTTCTGTTATTAAAAAGTGTAGAGCAAAAACTTAAAAAAAAAAAACAATTAATTACTTAATAAAATTTGAGATTTTACGTTTCAAGATATGTATAATCCAAAAATCGATTTTAAAAAATCCGTCCGTCCTCCGTCCGTGTCTTTTCTCGGAGACCACTGTGCCAATTATTCTTTCATATTTGGCATAAAAGTCACAGGTCACCCAAGGATAAACCTCAGTATTTGACATTACCATCCGCTATTTATGAAGACAGATGAAAAATATAAAGTGTTTTAGAATCATTATACTGTAACCTAAACAAAAATATCAAAAAAGAAATATCGAAATTAATTTTTTTTTTTTTGTCTTGGTATATTGATTCCGAAAAACTTCTAATAATCTTATTAATCATCAGCAATACATTAAACAAATAAATAATAATAATTAGTAATGAACCAGTTTGTAATAATTTACAACGTTTTTTAATAATTTAAGAATATCATATCGTTACCTTAATGCACAATAGCTCCATGTAAGTTAATTTAGTTCAATTTTGACATTTTGATATCATCTTATATTCTTTGTGAAGTGCTGCTTCCAAGGACTTCTGTTCCATGACCATTTATTTATACCTGGAAAGCCAATAATATAGGCACGAACTATATTCAAAACTCTAGATGAATTTTATAATTTTAAATCCATTCCTAAGAAACATCACATAGCTAAAATAATTTTCAATTTAAATCAGGAAGACTCACAGGATATGCTATATATATATATATATATATATAGCATATCCTGTGAGTCTTCCTGATTTAAATTGAAAATTATTTTAGCTATGTGATGTTTCTTAGGAATGGATTTAAAATTATAAAATTCATCTACAGTTTTGAATATAGTTCGTGCCTATCAAGTTCTTTTGGTTTTTTCTCCTTCCCACTCTCTTTCTCAGCTAAATTATTATGTTTAGCCCATCTGTCGTTTGTTAATTTTTTAATTGATTGGTGTGGATATAAACAAAAGTGAAAAAAAAAAAAACGTTCTTTTAAAGTACGATATATTTTTACAGTGATAATCGGAAGCGAAAATCCGGCGTTTGGAATAATTAAAAAAAAAAATATTTTGGTTTACTTATACTACTATTTCGCATATCACCTATCCGTGTTCTTATGCTAGATTATTTCTTCGTAGATTTGAAAATTGTTATTGTTAAATTATTTTTCGCTTTGTGATTGCTTAATTATGCACCAATCTTATTACTAATAGGTTTGATTTCCCTTTTCATTCTAAATTAGTATTTACCATTCCGTGCCCGATAATTCTCTTAAGTCCTAGTTCTGATAGGCTTAGGAGATCAAGCCTGTTAATTGAACTAATCCAATCATCTGAAGAAAGCTGAAGAAGATGAGGGGGCTCGAGGAAGCAAGCAGTTGTATCGAGGTCCAACTTTATCTGACCACCTCACCTCTGGTATTATCTCTTCCGAAAACAGTGGGATTCAGTCTTCATAATCCCCGCTCCTTCTGGTCAGGATTTGCGGGGATTTCATATCCTTCGTCAGGACTTCCAACTTAGTCTTGGTCCCGCTTATATTACCATTTGTAACTATGTTTCCCAACGTTGACGGCTGGGATTTCACACGGATTTTCTGAGGGAATTTTGGACCATATACTTGATTTACTGCTTGTCACATAAGGAAAAATATATGTACGTACAAAATAATAAAGTCTAAAATATTAGGGGATATCTCATACATGGTTTACGAATAACTCATATATTTCTTATTCAGTTGTTCTATGAATAAAACTACTGTTTTAGTTTGTAAGTGTGGTCAGATAAACAAACTAAACAAGCAGTAATTATTTTTTTACGGTTTATTGTGTATTTGATTGTTCACGTTTTAGTTCTACTTAGGGGCTTCAAAAACGAAATACGAGAATAATTAAGCATAGTAGAGTTGAGATATAAAAATATTTATATAAGTGGAAATCCATCGTAGATTTATGACACAACTAAAATAGATTTCATAAATTGAAACCATAAACGTATAGAAGTTATACAAAAATGTTTATTATAAAAATCACAATTATATCATTTGCAAATGAGGAATGAAATAAATTGAAAAATTTGAGGCGCGGAGAAGCAAAATGAGATAATTCCAAATTTGTAAATTTTTCAGGAAATCCAAAACTATGCATGCATTCAGGTATTTACCCAAATTTTAAACGTATACTTAAATAAGTTTAGTACGTTTTGAGAGCTTAAGCACTTGCTGTACTTGTACCCACCCAGAAAAGGGTACTAAATAGTATAAAAAACATTGATATAAAAAATGACAGGGCATGGATTTATCCCCTTTTTCATCTTCACGTTTCAATCAATCTCTCACCAAAAAAAAAATCTTCAGTTAATTCAAGTTTGATTTAACTGCAGTAGCTTCTATTTAACTCCAGTAGATTATAAATTTAAATATTTATTTTTTTCAAAATGAAAATTTATGTCCTCTAAAATAAAATCTTTCGTTTGTTAATTAAGGTAGACACTCAATCATTATATTGAATAGTTAAACAATATTATTATTACTATTATTATAAAATTAAGTCTTTCACTGTTTATTTCCGAAACCGGGGAAGTTTGAGAAAACATAGTGATGGGACGAAAACTAACATAGAATGAGATCAAGAAAGTGGTTTTGACGATACGGTGATGTGCTATTTATTAAGAATTTATTTGGTTGATTATCTTACTTTGACCATGTAAAATTTTGAACTTTTCTTTACTCATTTTTCCCTATTCTCGTGTTTGTATAATTTTTTAATTAGATACTTCTCGGATTAATTTATATCTGAGTTTAAAAATAAAAGCTGATATAAAAATAAAAATACGTTCATTTTAATTCCTCAACTACCCAACAAAGATATCATATTATTCTCTAAAATCCTAGTTTATTTAATTTTTCTCACTTTAATTACTTAAGGTATTGATTTTTTTTTTTTTCCAAAATGCGAAACCAGATTCAGATTCATGCAAATTAATGCCGTTATCAATTTTTAGCAACGACCAGTTATTCTATCAACATCAGATGCATATAAATGATATATATGTAAAAAAAATAAACGAATGAAAATAAAATTAAAAATTTATTCCTACATAGTTGCAATTAGGTACATAACCCTAACCTTTTTTTTAACTCTAATTGAATTATAAAATGTATTACGATTTTTTAAAGTGAAGTTTTTGAATAAACTTTTTTCTAAAATTAAAACAATTCATAATCCGTATTGTCGGCACCAACAAGTGGGCAGGCATCTTGAAGTGTAACACTATTGATAAGAATTTTCTTGAGTCATATTTCAAACGGTTTGAGTCAGTCATGACTTTCATAAAAGATAACAGTCTATAATGCTTGATTAGAAAGCACTTAATATTTTTATCATTTAAATATATTTTATAATGTTTATATTAGTTATATGGTTAAAATTAACATTTCATATAATTGTGGTATACCCAGTGTCTACTCTTAGTTTCATAATATGACGCCTCTGACAATCGGTCGTATGGTGGGCACAATACCCATTTTCCAAATTGTTTTTGTTCAGGATCCCGTCACATATTAGTGTTCTCATTACGGTTAATTCCAGTGCTTATTATTAGTCCAGCAGCGGCGGTTCAAACATGAAGCTGATTATTTGCATTGAATACTACACCTTATGTTTGGAACTTTAAATTATTTATTGTTACAGCAGGCCACAAATATTCGAGGTAAATAGTTTTTTATCTCAAATGGTTTGCTCAGTATTTTTGTTAAAAATGAAAGTGAAATAAAACTTTTCAATTATCGTTCCATTTTAAGAATTCCTCCCTTTCGTTAGCATTGTTCGAATTGAAATTTTTTTTTTTTTTTTACAACTCGCCATTAAATGTGTCAAATACAAGCCACTCTTTTGCGTTATGTTTCTACTACTTCGACGTGTTTTATTCTGTTTTGATAATCGAAATAAGACAAAAATCCATAAAATATTGCTGTAACAGGAAACTTCAAGAAAGTAAACTTACTTTTATTTGAGCAACAACATCAAATTATATTATTTTCTTAACTAAAGCTATTGAAAAAAAAGAAGGTTAGCAGCAGAGGTTTTTTTTTCATAGGTTATGTTTTCACCAAAATACAAAATATCGAAATGGCGGTGGTGGGAGAAAAAGTTGAGACCTCCAAAAGGCACTTCTCTTACGCCAACTCAATTCATATACCCATTTTCAACCCTCTAACTCAATTGGGAAGGGCTAAAATCCGATGAAGATGTGCTAAAATGTGCTAACAGATAAACATGTCGAAATTTTGACTAAAATTAATCCCCACTTCGATGGGTTTTTTTTCTTATAAAACAACCTACATACCGAATTTAAGACTCAAAGAGAGTACCGAGGGAAATTACAGACACGCACACACACACACACACTCACACACGCG
Organism: Rhaphigaster nebulosa; assembly: GCA_948150685.1. Taxonomy (NCBI): domain Eukaryota; kingdom Metazoa; phylum Arthropoda; class Insecta; order Hemiptera; family Pentatomidae; genus Rhaphigaster; species Rhaphigaster nebulosa. The sequence continues at coordinate 119,702,289 of OX411306.1, read as the reverse complement.
CACACACATACCTGATGTGTACATATCAGACATCCTCGAAACACCCATAATCGTGTTCTAAAGATTATAAAATGGATATAAAATGCACCTTCCCTTCCCTCCTTTGACGACGTTTCGGAGAAAACACGACTAAATACGGATCAAAATATTTATACAACAATAGTTAATAGTGAGAGGGGAGGGGATATTGTGAGGCATTACAATGTGTTCTGAGAGTTTCTAAAATAGTTTTTATTTGTTTCTTTGAGATTATGGAATAAAATCCCATACCTTAACCTTGGTAGATAAATATTAAATTCTGTTCAGTAAATTTTAAAATGAGCATCATTCTATCAATCAGTTGCGAATCTGTGTATTTAGTGGTGAGGCTTGACTACAGATTATAAATTTTATAATGATGTGCTTCTAAATTTTCAATGATATAAAAACCCGTGTTGTAAGACCGAAAAATATTTTGTAATTAGTTTATAAAGTACCTTCCTCTAAGTCTTAAGTGGCTCCTTGAAGAACCTTGCTGCTACTCCCCTAATTATCCAGACTAGAAGTGCCTTGGAATAATAAAACCTTCCAATTAACCGGTAATTAATTACAACCCTCTCGGAAAGACATCTGTGAATACAGATGAAGAGTCGAACTCGGCATTTGGATGCGACTCTGCTTCGGTTTACGACTCTTAGAGAGGAGAGGAGGGCGGACATATAAAAATTTTACCGCACGAGCCATCTACGTTCCTTCCTCTTTGAACCGTCAATAAAAATCAATTTCATTAGTATTGGATAATCGCAATCTACGGACCTTTACCCACTTTATTGTGATTAAATATATAAACTTAGTTTTTATGTCATAAGCAGAGGATTTACTATGTAATTTCATGTTTAGTTAGCATAAATTATTTGAGCAGCTGTCCGAATATCTGTCCTAATTCTGAAACGATAAGCTAAATGGCCATAACTCCAAATCATTTTTCAAAATAAATTATTTTTGTGTACCCGAATCGATCTGAAAATTACCCGTTTGTATGACATTAGACAAGCCTAATACCAGTGTTTGGATCCAAATCATTGATTTTAAGGCTTTCCTATGTTATAAAAAGATACATTTTTAGACCAATTCGGTAAAACTACTATAATATATTTAGAAAAATAATTTGTAGTAAGGGCCTTTTAACATATCACGGCAGAATTAGTGCATTTAGAAACAAGTAAATACATTTTTATCTGGAAATTAATTAGTATATTTTAATTGAAAAGATATATCGTAATTTTTTTTTTATTATAAGTAATTATTTTTAATTCAAAAGCATTTTTATAGGGGAAGACAATTTTTTTTTCATGGTAAACAGAATTATAATATATAATTATTATTGCATATAGAAGAGAGGAAAAAGAACGAAATTAATAGATAACTTTTTTTAAAACGGCTGTTTACATTAGTTTCTTGTTAATTATTTCACCATTCCTCTATAGTTTAGTTATTGTATTTGTTTATCCCTTTTTTAATTGTTATTTAATTTTATTTTTTCGTCTCGTGCATATATTATTTTTACTTTCGAATTTCGTATTTTATATAAACACACTAATAAATAAGGTGGATTTCCCAAATTGGATTAATTTTCCACAATTTACCTAAAATGTAACTCGCAAAGGTTCAGTTATATGTATTATCATTAACGTTGTGCCCGATACGCACACGATAAATATTTCCGGAGCTTGGGCCAGGAGTTAGGAAGGGGGGAGCTAGTCCATTTTTTATCATCGGCATGTGCTGTTATTCACGGCTGCCTTTGTTCCATTGAAGCGATTTTTAATAACAGCCCATTGTTTGGCTCTGGCCTCCTAGGCGCTAGTAGCCTATGAAAATAATTTTTCTGTGGGTATAACAATCAAATTAGCTCTTTTGACGACTTGAGAAAATGGATGTTCTAAAAAAAAAATATTTGAAAGAAAATTTTAGAATTAAAATATTCGGAAGTTTAACTACGTTATACATCATTTTATTATACAAGTCTATTTTTGACACCGGATTCTCTGATTTTCTTCTGAAGGCCGATAGAACTTCGTCCTAGGCCAAAAATCTGAAAAAATAATAGATGTCTTTGAAGTCTTTCCTGTGTATCCGTTACTTTCGGTCGAAACGCTTTCATTATGATTAATAAAATTAAAATAGGTACCTAGAATAGTTCAAATCTAGTTTATAAATCGTGTCTATTGTTGAACAGAGGTACAACTGAAAATTTGAAATTGTTGGAAAATCTTATTTAAAGTTTTTTTTTTCTACTCTTCCTTAATAAAACTCTCTACAAACGGTTATTACAAATGTAGAGTGTGTTTTGATGAAAAGGTAGTTTAAAAAAAATCTTTAAATATTATTTGCCAACAATTTCTGATTTTGAGTTGTTCCTTTATTCTAGGACAGGTCCGATATAGTATTTGGAGTTTACTGCATTTAATTCAAATTTGAACTGCAGTATGTTATTGATCATTCTAAAACTATTAATTTTAGACCATGTTGGTTAGTTACTTCCTGTTTTATGTCTACATATAATAAAAATCATTCCCATTCAATTTTTTTTTTTTTTTTCTCTCTTCAGGTTTTAATTATTGATGAAAAATAAAAAAATTCTGGTATAAAAAAAGTCTGGTAAAATAAATTGTTAGAGTAGCCCTCAGGCAATATGAGTGGAGATATTTCAGAAGACCTGCAGCCTGTCCCCAGAAGTGTGAGTTGACACAGAAGCCGAAAGGGTTGGAGTACCCCTGCATGAGACAGTTCTGACTCAAGTACGGCCATCTTTCCCCATCTTAAAGGCTCTCCTTCTTTTTTTTTGTCTTTTTCTAACAGCTTCTAGAAGACAGCCGTTTGTCTTCTGGAGTTTGTACCTTCGTTGGTTTTAGTTTGTTGCTCTCTGATATCTAGCTCTTCACATTAATGAATAGAAACAAAATCATTTTAGCTTTAAATAGTCTACAAATGTAGAAACTATTTGGATTCATAAAGGCGTGTAATTCATGTTTGTGTGCGTGTGTGTGTATTTCTGTTCTTTTGTGTGTGTATACCGTAAACTAGAGTAACTTTAAGACTGAAGGGGTAATTTAAAATCAACCGGGATTTCAAATTTGAACTTTATAAGTTTCATGTTTGCCGCCTTCCGATACAGGCAAACTAAAATCAGAAACTAAACGTTAATTGTGGTAACAATGAGCTCGCTTAAAAAATTGTAATTTGACTTAAAGTTGCGCCATCATTTATAAAATTACTCCAGTTTAAGGTTTATACTTTTTTGAATAAAAAAATCTAAAATTTCTTGGTAAGCGACCTCTTTGATTCTTCAAACTTTTTCAAGTAATGTAAGAGTTCATCAGTGCAGATGATTCCGTTTTAGATTGCGTTTATCTATACAATATTGATATTTTTTTTAATGGAATAGTTATTATTATAATTACAAAGCTGAGTGAACCTATTTCCATGCCCGTATATATTCCATATAGGTACCCTCGCCAATTTCTGTAAATAGTATAATTATTATTAGTAATTATTTCTAAACTGATTTAGAATATCAATATATTATGAGTTATACTATTAAATATGTTTTAAATTAAATATAAGCCTTTACGTTTGAAATAAATTATAGTTGCGCATTTTAATCCTACATGTTTAAACAGTTTAAACATGTTTAAACAGTTAAAGATACTTCGTTTGGATCAATCATTTCATTCGAATTTCCTATTGAAAGTATTTATTTTAATAAAATTATTTACTCTCACATTCTCTGATACCTTTGTGAATTTAAGATAGGGGCCTTTTCAATCTGTTCGTACGTTAAATCTGCATGGTACGGTAGTATTATTCATTTTATTGGGGGGAGGAGAGTGGGAGAGAGTGGTGTTAATGGATTCTTTGATCAAAATATAAAAATATATTTTGAAGATTAAATTTTATGTTTATAATAATAAGGTATGAACAGACCTGATTCAACTGAAAAAGTGATCATCAACTAAAAAAAAATATTATTACATTTGACTTCCTACGATGAATTTTAGATCTCAGTAGCACACTCAATCCTTTTTACTGTCTGATTAATCTTACGAGCTTTTGCTTCATAGTTAATATATTTTTTTCGTTGAAAATTAACTAATTTAATTTAGAATAGAGGCATTATAAATCACAACACTGTTCTTTGACTCATCACTAATTACATCAGTAAAAGCTTCAATCTGCCCCATACCATTCATCTGTCATAATGGCAACCGTCATTGATAACGTCGAACAAAATACTGCATTCCAGCTATATTTTCCATCTAGTGGTTATTAAAATCTATTTTTTAAACATTTTTTTATATTTTTCTGTTATATTTCTTATTTAATGATTCAATTTTTGTCTATGCTTTGGACATCTCAATAGCCACCGATAATTTTTTTTTCGATTAGCGTTATTTTGAGTTCTTTTTAAACCAGTTTTAATTTTTCATTAAAAAAAACAAAACAGGATCTCTGTTTTTTCGACATGCCTATTATATTTTTATATAAATATAAATAAATGTTTATATAAAATTATATTTTCGACTTAGTAATTGAAATAATCCATCCATTGCTCTCAGTACTTTAAAACGTTATCAATGGATTTCTGTTATATTTTCAACTCACGGAATAAATGAGTGGTTAATGAGTGATTTAAATGATTTATAAATTGATAAAGTAAAAAATTATTAATTTAATGGTTGACAGAAATAATTTTCTTAACGTAGTGCCCCCATTTAGCAATCATTCCTGCTGTAAACTAAGTAATTTTTCTTTTTCTTTTTATTTGGTGATGATGATGTGGTTATAGTATAGAAAAAAAAATTAATTATGTCGTTAAATTGAAAACCAAAATGTAAAAATTTTGCTTTTTATTACGGCTAACACTTTATCTAAAGTCATTAAAAGAGATCTTCGAAAATAAAACAGCGTTCATTTACATTATCGAAGTTTAATGCAAATTCAATTAATTTTAATTAACCTATTTGTTTTTGAGGTATCCTAAAGAATTTTTAAAAAGCGTTTTATCCGAAAGCGTATACTCAGCCAAGTTCGGTAAAATGTTGAGTTCTTGGAACAAGGAATTTAGCGAATTAGGAATCAAGAAATGAGTGGTTTGGAAAGTTATTTATGGCAGTTCGTCATTATCCTGTTATTTAAGAGTCGAATAATTAAATCGGTTAATTTGCATTGAATAAATGTCTCCTAATGCATTGCATTGAATGCAGTCTCCTCTTAAATGGCATAATTGAACCCGTTGTGCTTTTGACGTTTCCTCAATTTAAATTTTATACATGAGAGGAAAACTATCGTTACTAAAATTTTTAAAGTTTTAGAGGAGATGAAAAAAAAGTCTCAGATCGCACTATATCGCTTGCTGTGTATAGTTGTCAATCTTCGTATTTGCAGTGTTGCACATTAATTACCATTTTAGCTTAATTACAATACTTAACCATGCCTAGCTATCGAATATGCCAAAATGGGATTTTCAATTCACCAAAGGCACTAGTTGCGGCACGAATTGTGGTAGTCTTGAACTCCTAACCTCCAAATGTACAAGGCTTCAACCCTTGAGTTAGTAATTAGTAGTAATTAGTAATTCAAGACTTTGCCACAATGCGTGCCTCGCCTGGAACATTTCATAGTGACGAATATGAAAATCCCATTTTTACATATTCGATAGTTGGACATGGTAGGGACGATATGGCCAGAATAATGTAAATACGATAATAAAATCAAAATAAGCAAAATTGGAATTACGAAAGTTTACCTCTGACGTTCAGAATGATACGATCATGGTTGACCGATGGTTGAACAATATGTTAATAAGATAAAAAAATTGACACAGTATTTACTGTTCTTTCACAATGGGCTTCCAAAAAATTCTCAATGTAATCAGACAGTTGGTAGTAGAGGGAGGGGAAAGAGGAACGATAAAATATCGATCGCACGATTTTTACTGCAGCTGTCGTGTAGCAGAAAGTGCTGAGGCGTTATACCGCGGGACAAAAACTTTTTTTCACACACACATATATACTTATATCTCATGCATTATTCATGTGATTTAGTGTAGTGTATTTTTCACTAATTATTGTTACTGTTTTAATTTGTTTTAATTTTAATTTTTTTTTCTTCATTTTGTCCAGAAGCTTCTGCAGCTCTGAATTTTGGTAATTCTAAATAATGAAACTGAGAACTCGGTAATGAGTTAAACCCGAGTTGATAATAATGTCAGAGCGTTGATCCCCTCCAGATCCTAAACGAGGAAGGGAACTGAATGATCATACCCGATGGGAATCGTTACATCCGTAACGCTTATCGGACTTAAAAGGAGGGAACTTTGGGGGACTTGGTGAGGCCACTTTAGCTTCAGTCCTGTCTGTATTTAAGTAGGGCTTCGGGATCGCTTCTTCAGTGTAACTTATTTATGCTTTATGAATATTAAATCCTGGAAGGTAGTTATTTGTTTTGATTTTGGGGCTTAATGCTAAGGTACTTATTGGTCTAAAAAGCGTCCTGAATATAGATATACACGACCGATATTCCCTGATTGTTGTAATTTCATTTTTTAAATTAGAAATATAAAGAATTAATATTATTAAATTGAGGAAGTATAAAACAGTAATAATGTTTTTAGCTAGCAAACTAACGTTTTTAATATACTAATGTTTATTTAATATATAATTAAATAATTTTTGGTATTTGTAAGGTATGTATCTTTATGAAAGAAATGTAGCAAGCACTGAATTCAATTTAGTGTTAAAGATTATAGTTACCTTCACCATAGTCCTGATACGTTGTATTAATTGTGACAATTATGCTATGTGGATCATCTATGAAATATAGCCATGAAATGTAATTGATTAATCTCAAGTTTGATATAAGTTAAGGATATTTCTTTATTAATATAATATTATTTTAGGTCTTAAAAGAAAATTGACTGGTACAAAGTTTCAAATTCATCCTCTTTTTATAGACCAGTTGATTACAAAACTTTTTTGTAGAATCAATGTACCGTACACGTACCTCACCAACACATCACTATTCCATACAGTACTGATTGAACCATTGAAAATAATTAATTACTGAACAATGTACTCAACCTGTTTAATAAGGCATGAGCACAGTGATAGTGTAAATATCAATGTTTTATTATTATTAGATACTAGATTAGCTCTTCTTACAATGTGCAAATTAAGTGACAAACTCAGAAAACAGTATTTAAATCTACCCCTGGGCACTTCTTTATTTATCCTTTATTTATTTCAATATGGTAGATAATACAGGTCGACATGAATTTTTGTAAAATTGATGAGAACTGGTGTTAATTAATTATTTTGTAGTCCTAAATCCGAAAATTATAAGCTAATTACTGTAACGTACTGCGTTTTACGTTTTGTTTTTTGTTACAGGAGGTATAAAAATAACACATATTTTTACATTCTGATATTTATTTAATATAAATATGTAAAAAGTGTTAAATCTATGCTAAGACATTACTGAGAATTATGTGAATAAACAAAAGAAAGCATATTTATTGGAAGTCAATTAAGGAAGTTTCTAGAGGATTTCCGTTTTTTCGAAAAAAAAATAATGAAAAGGAATCGGCCGTTTAGAAGTATTATGGAAGACATTATTTAGAATTATGTGAGAATAAAATATATTACATGAGATATCATGCAGCGACAAAAACTTTCGCTTTTTCTTCTTGTGTTCTGTAGTATCATCTCTTTTTGAAAAACGGTAGTAGTCGCCCAACATAGATAAATTCCAGTTAGGGTTGAAATATCGAAAGTAAAATATCGATTTATCGATATAAATTCGATATTTTGCGATATCGCAAAACCAAATATCGATATCCACAAATAATCGCTAGAAAAAATCGATATATCGAAAGGAAATGTATAAAAAAGTGCATCAAATGAGAATAATGTTAAACTGTGAAGAAGGTATTATATTATATTAGCTAATATAATTATTATTATTTATAAAACAATATTTCTATTAGCCATGAATCATTATAAAAAAGATCGAAAAGTATTATACTTAAAAAAAAATATGTTATATCATATTTTTATTTTGAAGACTTATATCTATATTTCATATAAATATTATATTCTTCAACAAGTTAAAATTTTATTTATCTTCCTACTATATTGTTCATTCTCAAAATATACATCTAAAAGCATGTAATTCATTTGATGTACATCTCAGTATATATGTAATTATCTCATCATTTATGTAATTATCAATTTGTCTTTACATTGGATTAATTTACATTGTTTGTATACAAATCTTATCAAATAATTATTGTTTAGCAATTAAATATTGTTTATTCTTATATTTACTGGTAAAACTCCAGAATCGTGACCCCAACCCAGCGGTCATCTAGATTTTTAAGACCTGACTGACCTTAAAAATCTAGACCTCCGTCGCGTTGGGGTCACGATTCTGGAGTTTTACCGAATAAAGGAAATTGTTACTTGAAATAAAATACTCTATAATCTCGGCCAAGGGTTCGAAAGTTAAATGTGAATTATCGTGATATTCAAATTACCGAGATTTTCAGTGCGGATTTGCCAGTCATGAGCTTAATTTTTCAGATCAACCATGTTGGCAGCTAAAAATATGGTCACAGATTTTTTACAATTTTTTTAAAGAGAGACGAATAGAAAAAAGAAGGGTGAACCGACCGAAATTCATAGAAACGATTCCCCTCTCACTCACTCTCCTCTCCTCTTAAAAAGATTAAGAGTTAACCAGATTTTTATTTGGAAATTCGAATTATAAGAAGTTTACGTTACTTGAAAGAAGAAAATAAATATGAATTATCGTGATATTCAAATTACCGAGATTTTCAATAATTGGTAGTAAAAAATAACAGGAATAGGAAATTACAAAATTGTATTAATATAAATGGTATTAATATGAAAGGTGGTCAATGGTATTAATATGAAAGGTTCTATTGTAATATAGTTTAACATATTGGTATCACCGATATATTTTTGTAAAATATCGATATTATCGATAAATGGGATGCTAAGAAATCGATATAAGATATAAAATAAGATATAGAAAACATCGATTTTTCAACTCCGATATATCGATATATACGTTTCTATATTCGAACCCTAGTTCCAGTGTCTCTGGCACCTATTTTCATCATTCTGATAGCCTGGTGAAACCACTCTCCTTGTTAAACGTTTAATTCAACCAAATTTTTTGAAAAAAAATCCAAGTGTGGGTATAATAAATCCATTTTTACCATAGTTTTTAACAGGATTTCAAGATTTCATTTTTATAGTTTTCGTCTTTCTTGTTGCCCAGAAATCCTTCCAATACAATTCCAAGCTGCCTTTTCATTTATTTTTTCTTGAAAAGAGAAACTAAAAGCTTCCTTTTTTTGAGATCCAATAAAGTGCCTTCTCTTTGTTTGTTGCTGTATGTAATATATTTTTTTATTTGCACGATCGTCAGTAATGTCTTTGTAAGTATTTAACATGTTTTATATTAAATAAATATTATATTGTAAAAAATTATATGTCGTCTCCTTTTTTTCCCCACACCACTAACCTCAGTAACAAAAAAACTGTACGTGTTAAAGTAACTAGATTATCATCTTCAGATTTAGGACTACGAAATTCTTCATATACACCTATTTTCATCTATGTTACTTGAAAAAGTTTAAATTTTTTGATCTGTCTAATCATTTATATATAATATATATATATATATATATATATATATATATATATATATATATATATATATATATATATATATATATCAATTATATTCCTAAATAATATCTTATTACTTTTATTTTCACCTATTTTTTTTTAATTTTCCGGCGTGATCACAACGCAGAATGCCTATAATGGTTCAATTTATCATCCCATTGATCATTTGCCCCAGCGAGGTGTTGGAATGATGCCCTTAAAAGCCTGCTTGTTATGATTTATGGGGCTCATTGCGTGAGCCCCTCATTACAGAGCTCCCAGGGCGAACTAGTCCCAACTACCCACATCCTATCTCCTCTTTATTCTCACCGGCCTTTTAGTAGTTGTTTTTTTTCGTTTCGTTTTTATCTCTTTTGTGCCTTGCCGAGAACGTTGTGCTATTAACCGACTGCATATGAACTGTCAATTTTTTTGTTAATTATTTTTGGAAGTTAATATTGTTGTTATTTTATTTTTTATTATTAAATAGTCAAATAAGTGCATGCATAAGTGCATAATCGACGTACTGAACCGATATTGAGGATTTAATAAATTTAGATAAATATTAAAAAAATATATAAGTTGTTTTTCAGAATTTTCCTGACTTCGCAAACTTCATTTGCTTGGTTTATGATTGTAAATAAATCAGGAGTTCAATCTTTGTTCTATATTAGCAATAATTAAGAAAAATGAAGGAGAATGTGCTACAGCAGGATTTTCCAACCATTTTTGTATAAAATATTTTCAAAATAATCTCAAGTAATCCTCGGAAAAGATGAACAGAGATGTGGAAGACAATATCCCTGCTGACCTCCAGTTTACTGATATCGTTAATCGCCATGTTAAATCAGGCATGTAGGCTGTAGCCATATTTTTTATCGTTCTCTTCATGTGTCCGCAGAACCGAAACTAAGATTTTTGCCAGGGAGGAAAGTGTAATTTTGCCGCCCCTTCTTTTATTCCTCCTCTCTCGTCTAATAAAAATAAACAGTTTTATAACAGTGTTTTAGGTAATATGTTTCGGAATCAAATCTTATTTTTTGTTTAATATATTTTAATTTTTTTTAAATTGTTAAAAATCGTTATCCCCACTTCCTCTCTCTTGTACTATGCTTTTATTGGTTTCCCCTCAGTTCATGTGGTTACAGACTAGTAAGAGCAGTTGCGCACTTCTCTAGTTGAGAACTCTTTAACTTCTTATAAATCATTATCTACTTTTTTTATGTTTATTTTAACTTGTTCCTTACTTTTTTTTGTTATTAAAATTGTTCCATATTTTTAATTAATCTCCATTATTTATTTATTAGATTCTCTTGGTTAATTTTCTAATGATAATTTTTGTAACATATTTGCTTTTTTTGTTATTTTCAATTTGTTTATCTGCATGCTTCCTCTTTCTTTGTACGATACAAATATTTTTCCGTTTTGATTTTCATCAATATTTTTGTATTATTTTATTTTCCCTCTTTCTTATTATATTATTTTCTGTCAATTGTGGCTCGTATTTATTAATTAGGACATAGTTAGGCCTGACTGTTGCCTGAGGTTAGGCTATATCTGGTCTACATTTATGTGAACATGTCTTTTGCGGTCCTGATGACGCCTGGATTGGCGAAACGATGACTGATTAGTTACTTTTTTTGAGATACTTAAGACTTTGTTATTTTTTTGGATTCTTCCAATTATACCCTAACTATTTTTGTTGTATCTTTTTTGTGTTTTGCTTTATTCTTTAGAGAGTTGTTTATTTCTTTATATTCATTAGCTGTAACTGAGCAGTAAGAATTAGCAATAGATAATATTAGTCCGAATTATGGGCAGGTCGAGGTTGCCAACAAGTATACGAGACCCTCTTTATTCTCTCCCTCATCGCCCACCTCCCTTCCCCTCTCCTCCTTTTACCTGATCCACTCCTGCTGAAGTAGTTAGGGCCGTTATAATTATTAAGGAGACCCGGGACTAATCCAAGTCCCGGAAGGTCAGTGCTAATCAGGACTAGCGTCAAACATTAATCGCTGCATTTTCGGGATGGCCTTAGTACATGTGCTTTAGTTAAATATGTACTGCTGAGTCAGTTACCGTTGTTCCATTTGACTGTGAGCCAACAGCAGGGCAGTCGTTACTCACCTCTCTAAATAGTGATAGTGGACCATGTCCAGTTCGCTATGAGAGAATTACTCGGTAAGGTTTGAAATGAATCAATCTCTATATAAAAAAACCAGCATAATAATATACACAAAGGAATTCACACAATTATACTCGTATATTTAGAAGAAATTCGAAAAAATTACCCTTCATTTTGTACTCTCAGCTAGGGCATGTAGTGACAGATTTTTTTTAGCAAATTTTCGTTATTTTTTATCTAAATATGACATGTTTTCATGTTTAGATAAAAATATATATATAATGTGCGTTACATGACTTGAAAATGGCCGAAACGTTGTCTAAATTTGAATAAAATATGTATATTGGTGTCTCACTGTCGTTTTAATTTTTAACTTAATTAGATAAATATATCTGAAAATAACGAAAGAAAGAAATTCTCTATTCTAAGCTATGCTGACCAAATACATTTGGTTGCATTCAAAGCATGTCTATCAATCTATTAGGCTTATGTGTTAACATTTTATTATTTTTAATACAACTATTTAACACTATACTTAATTAGTATTATATTGCTTATCCACTTTTTATTGTTTTGTTTATTTTAACTTTTCTATTGCTTTCCAGTTAAGCCTTCATAATTGGATGGCATAACAAATGTTTATGTGTATTTATAAATTTAAAAAACAATTCAAAAGTTTTATTTTACAAATTTGCAAACGTTTTAAGACATAATAAGAAATAATCCGAACATTGTAATAAAGTTATAGAGAAAATATAACCTACTCAACTAGTGCTAAAAAAGGAGCTAGCCACGCGATCTTCTTGAATAAACGTGTAAATTGAAGTTTGTTTTTTTGGCTTATTGTCTTATTTTACCTATGTAAAGTGGATTAGGGAGTATAATAAAAATAACCTATTGATCAACAATCTGGTATCGTCATCTCCAGATTTAAGGAAAGAATGTTTTTCGAATTCCTAAGTTTTATTAATTTACCAGAAGCATACTTGTAAAATAAAATCTGAAAAACACAAATATATTGCCCAGACAATTAAAAAGGCCCAGTTATAAAAAAAAAATATTTGATCTCGACAAGCTAAAATTAAAACGTCAAGTTCTTTTTGGTCTCCAGAGAAGTTCGTTAATTCGTTACTTAAACGTGGTAACGACGATATTTACCGGAGGCTCTTATGAGATTTTAAATGGGATTCCTTGCTATTATACAATGCTAAGTATGAGGCAATTTTCTTCCCAGGAAAGTTTTAATAAAGAGTAAAACTGACGAGTAGCTTGAGGATTTAGAGACGAATATTTGAGAACTGGCGAAGCGGGGAAGGAGGAATTCCCGCTAATTGGAAGGCACTAAGTTGGCTTTCTTTTCCTTTAAATCAGGGAATGTTCATTATTAATAGGACCTTTCTGCATATAAATGGCTCATTAACCCTAGGCTCAATTAGTGGGCTGCTTATTGTTTGGTGAACCACTCTACCCATCTCATTCTTTACCGTCGGCGTCTTGGTGCCATGCTGAATTGAATCGTCTATGGTCGGCTCAAATTGTAACTGGTGATTTTTTTTTTCTTTCCTCTTTCGGTATTTTAAGTTATCACTTCGTTTTATAACCGGCTTTAGGAATTTAACTATTTTTTAATAACTTTTGTCATAGATTTTCGCCCAAAACATTTTCATTTAATATCAACATAAAAGACTGAATACATGTGGTATTAAATATATTGAATAAATAAAATATCTAAGTATAAGAAAATATTCTGCATAAAATAGAAGAAATAGGGATATTGAAAAAAAAAAATTAAATTACTGTTAACGTTTTAAATTGACAACAAAATACATATTTTATATGAATAACGCCTTTGTCTTCTTTAAGAGGATTACTTTTCTATATGAAGTTTAGTTTTTTGTGTGATAGGAATCGTCAAGAGATATTAACAGATATTATAAGCTGAGCTCTTAATAAAGCTAAGCTAATAAATCTCTTAATATACACTTCTCTTTAAATTGCTTACTTATAAATAAGTTTACTTGCACAATTAGTGCACTTCTTGGATCAAAGCGTTAGAAGAATTGATGCATTTTTTTTTCGGTTCAGATAGATTTGTTCCCATACTCTTATTTATTCTGGCAATAATAAATAATCAAATAATCCGACAATAATAATAAAGGTATTGATCAAAATGGATTCATGATCCCAGAGACGCGCCTAGGATGTCATGCGTTGTGTTTACGATTAGACCTGATTTTCGTGCAGAAAAAAGCTGAAAAGCGTGCAGTTAAAAATATCAAAATTTTCAAAATCGTGCAGTAAGAATCCAAAATGAGTAAAATTCTTTGCATAACACCTTAAACATGCAAAAATCATCATTTTATTTTATTTATAACGTTAATAAAAATAAAGTTTATGTAACCTTGATTTAGAGTTACAACATCTGAATTAAAATTTCTTAAAAAATGTGTAGATTCTAATACAATAATAAATTACGATAAACATCAATCAACATTGGTCTTAAGGAGAGTTTTTTGTTATTTCATGATTTTTATAATTTAATTTCTCATTTTTACATAAATATTCGTACAAATAAATAATATGTTTGTTGCATACAATGTGTGTATTTTTTTTTAAAGCTCATTTTGCATGTTGTGTCATATAGGAGATGGGGTGTAAAACTTGTAAGGATTTTACTTGGTAATGTTTATATTTATGTGAAACATATATCAGAATCAATAACACCAAGGTGGTATTCTACTATGTTTTTTGACAAGGAAGATAAATATCATCCTGACGGGAAATATGTATCAATATTAGATTTGCTGAACGTCGCATGCTTACCACTCCCTCTCAAACTAGGTCAGTAGCGTGTATCGAAAAAACCCGATCTTTAATACATCTTGTAATATGTAATCGAGAGGAAATTTCTTAAAAGTACAGTGATTGGGATTAAAAAAACAAATTTTTACTTTATATTTAAATATGTAATCCTATCGTTAGCCTTGAGCAGCAACAGAACTGACAAAAAAAATACATTATTTATTGTTTTTGATATTTTATCTGATTTGTAAAAATAAAATAAAATATATATATCCCCCTCTCCTACAGAGGAATATCATTGAAATCAGAAAGCATTAATCCCGATTATATCGGCAAGCTGGAAGCGAAACCCCGGGGGAATACGGGCATTACCGGCCGCCTGGCTACAAATTTTACTCTCGTTCAAAGTAATTCAGCATCAAACATTTTTTTTTCTTTTTTATCCGGCTTGTTTTTTTGCTTTGCTGTTATTTATTGGTGCTCACGTTCACATTGAGATTTACATACACCACTGAATTTTCACAATGCTTATCGAAGTTTCTGTTTAACAGGAGATAAGTCTTTCTTCTTTTTTTTCTTGTTTTTTTAAAATTATTATTAGCAATTTATGTATTGGTTATAAAACATCTGTGTAATCCGTATTACACCAAATAAACTTTAAATAATACTTCTTATTTTTAAAATAGCTACAATCCTTTATAAATAAGTTATTAGGTTATAATTTTATACCTCCGCTAATATCAGTTCAACAGTTGCTTTATTGTAATCAATTATAAAATATTTTGGCGTTGCTACATAAGTTTATTTATTCTGACGTTTCGAAAATTATTCTTGGTCATTTTCATTAATGTTTTTCATTATATTCTACTTCCAGCAAGTCAAACAGCTTTAAATATATTTCTATCCAAAAATGGCAGCATGTCGCAATTCTGTATAACTATACAATATTTAAAATATTATACTTACATTACAATGAAATTTTTTACGCAGCATATTAGGGACGTACGCAGAATTTTTTTTCGGGGAGAGGATTTCAATTTTTTTCGAAGAGGGATTTCATATGAAGAAGAGAAGTAATCAACTAATCGCCAAATTGGGAGTAAGTTTTTAGCATGAAAATTGGATCAAAAATTATTGTTAAAAATTAGCAAAATATTACCTAATATACAATTTTACTAATTTTTTTCATACATTTCGGGGAGGGGGAGAGAGGAAGGGGAGAGGGGTTATATCCTCCAATCTCTCCATTGCGTACGCCACTGCAATATATACTTTGTTTTAACTTCATGAAATAAATTATCTCATAAATATAAATTATCTGAAATTAACAGTGATTTGATGATTAATAGATTTAATAATTAATTATATATTCTGTTTTTTTTTTATCCCTTGTCATAGTCATTAAAGACCCGAAAACATTTAAATTTAATCGTGAGATTGAGGATTTATTTAACATACTTTTAGTAAAAAGAAGTTATTTGCTAATTCCAGCGATCATTTTGATTTTTAAATTCATTGTTTACTTATATATATATATATATATATATATATATATATATATATATATATATATATATATATATATATATATATATATATATACACATATATATATATATATATATATATATACACATATATATATATATATATATATATATATATATATATATATACACACACACATATATATTATATTATATATATATATATATATTATATATAATATGTAATATATAATTGCTAACTTTTTTGTATATATATATATATATATATATATATATATATATATATATAAAATAATTATAACCACCACATCTTATAAATAATGACGTATTTGTCCATTATGTTCCTCATATTTTCATTGCCGTCGTGAAACTTTATGTGTCCAGAAGTCAGTTATGTGATTTTGATTTTATTAGAAACAATATTTTATCCACAATGTGCTACTATATGGTTAGTTACTGAAATGGCACTTTATAACATTTCTTATTAATCAGTTTTAGTTTTTCCTTTAACGTCTGTTGACGCATAAGAGATTTCGTGGCGGCCATGAGTATATTCTTTTTTTCTTTTTTTTTTTAAATATGCACTCTGAAAAAGGATTTCCGATACTTTTCGGAAAAATTATTGAGAATTAATTAACCTGTAGTTTTATATATATATATGTATATATATATATATATATATATATATATATATATATATATATATATATATATATATTAGTTCTACTTGACAACATTTTAGTTGATAAATAAATCTGCCATTAACATATTGTTATAAATAAAATTAAAACTAATATTTTTTTTCTATTTGTTTCAGGTATGAAAAAAATGATCTAATTTCAGCATTGTAAATAAGTTCTCTTTTCAATTACAAGTAAAGTATACGAATTGTAATATATTTATAGTCTAGTTTTGGAAATTCTTACGTCTATTTTATATATATATATATATATATATATATATATATATATATATATATTGTATTATATTTTTTGGAATTTTCCAGTGGTAAGTAGTAAATTATATTTAACAGTTATAATTAACCAAATTCATCAGCAAAATCAGTGGTGCTACGTTTCATTCAGTGTTTTTTGGTTTCCTTGATAAGTATTGAAATTGGTATACTGAGGTACGGAACGCTAGCATTCATTAAATAGCTCTTACTGTTTTTTGGTTTTAATCTTGATCAGAGATATTGTCATGGAAGAATCCAGATTAGGGGTTGTCACCCCCTCCAATTATTTGAAAACTCAAAAAGTTGAGAAATTTCAGATTTGAGACTTCAAACTGCGAAAATAGTGGTAAAACATTTTACTTAAAGAGATGCTAAAATTTAAAGCCAATACCTTTTGTATTAAGAAACTAGGATTTTATTGATAGTGTTGTGTTAAAATAAAACAAAAAACAAAAAAAAAAACTTATTATTGTTTTGGTTCATCATTCGCAACAGTTAAGTGATAAGTTCAAATCCAAAACATTTGGGAAAAATTGAAATATTCCAGAATATAGTTGGGAAAATTAAAGTATTTAATACAGTTGAGAAATCCGGTCAAAGGATCGTTGGAAAATATTGAGATTTTGCTCCCTCCAACAAATTTTGCAACGTCCCTGATCTTGGCTGTCATTATGATTTAAATAATTTTAAATTTTTCAATATTACGATTTATTTATGTACCAATAGTTTTATATTTCCACTCACTTGATTCATTTCTCGGTTCGAATTTAAATATAAAATTAAATTTCTGTGCTGTGATGTTGGTGACCACCTCGCTCCCGGTAGTAAACCTTTGCCGAAAACAAACCGATAAATTACTCGGGCTGACGCTAATGGCCTAACTGACCTGAAAAAACCAACCTACAAAATAATTAAACAGTAAAAATTTCCCATTCATAATCTCGTTTTCCGGCGAGTCATCTTCCTAAATAACGGAAGGAGTAAAACGGAATTTAAAGGAGAAACAAGCTTGCACTCTTACCAAAATAGACCATTATCAAATTGATTTTGGATTATTTCCAAACTCCTGTTGAGGGATCGTTGCCTTGTGCTCGCTAACTTGGAGTTATCGCCGGCTGGAATGAAAATAATGTTCTACTAGTTCCCTTCCAACGGCTTCTGTATTTGTTCCATCTAAAAAAGACCTGTTCCCTGTTATTTTTTTTTTGTTAGTTTTTTTTTTTCTTTCGCTTTCTCAATATCATTTGTTGAAATCATCACACTCCATTATTCCTCTCAATAGTGTGTTGGTTAAATTTTCTAATTAATTAATTAAATACTTGATATATCTAAACATTAATCTAATTAAAATGTTTTCAAGGTTTAGCCAATTCCAGATATCTTCGATATTAAAACTTTTTAAATTATATTATTGAATGAAATTACTGAGTACATTTTTTTATACGAACAATTTTTTAAGACGAACGAACTGGGACCATGGGTGAGGTACAAATCTTTTTTGTTTATGATTATTTTTATTTGCATTGTGTTTATTTATTCATTGATTTACGTTTCTTAATTCTTATACAATTTATCCATCTTGTTCATTACAGTTTTGATGGTTACAAATTTATTATTTTCCATTACGCGGAGTGCAACAACTGGCAAATCAATTGGTTAACGCTCTTGTTCAAAGATATGGCCTAATGATATGTCTAATCTAGACCTAGGCAAAATTATTTTGAAATAATATTTGACAAATAAATCGTTAAATTGCCTAAACAAATTATTTTTTAAATCACTTATTTGATCACTTTACTTGAATCTTATTTGTTAAATATTTATTTCACGAAATTATTAGTCATGAATTTCATGACTGATAAAATAATTATTTCTGAATTTATAATTTTTACAATAAGAAATTCATCTAAATATATTTTAATCTGTCAAATAACCTCATTTAGCAACAGTTAAGCAAGTTAAACGACTGCAGATTACCCAGACCAAAGTTTGTTAACTTAATATATAATAAATTTGTAAAAAAAAAAAAAAAATATATAAAAAAGTACTACTCTCAATAATAAAATTATTTTACATATAAAATTAATCTTTTTTTCTTTTCCTTTATTTTCTTTATTATTTTTTCGTTATTGGTAGGTTAAAAAAATTATAAACAAATGTTCACTCCTGTTCACATGAAATTAATATTATATATTTCCAATATTCTTAGATTTTAAACGTCATTCCGAACTGGATCGTTTGTATAAATTTGCGTTTTTGTCAAATAATTTATTTCTAAAATAAGAAAATATTGAAATAAGATAATTATTTCAGAAATAACTCATTCAAAAATATATTGCTTTATTTCAATGAATCTCCAAATACTTTTGCTCAAAGTTATTTGATTCAGATTATTTCTTTGAAAATGTGAAGTATTATTTGATGAATAACCATTACTTTCAAAATAATTATTTTATGAAATATCTCTACAATTCATTCAATAAATACATTATCCAAGCATTACCCAGGTCTAGTTTAATTCTGAAGTTGCCTGAAACTGGTGGAATATTAACTAATTAAGTAATTTAATTAGTTATTACTTGAGTGACTCTATTTGGAGTTTTATTAATTTTTTATGTATTGATGTTATATTATATTGTAATAATATAATATAATATTATATTATAATATCCATAATTATGGATGTCCTTGAAAGAGTCCAGAGTCGTTTTTAGACTGTTGATGTGAGATGAGCTGTTTCTGGTCTTAATTTATGTGATTATATCCTTATGATGCCTATATTGGCTAAATTTTGTTTTTTACTGGGATTCTACAGACTATGTTTTGCAATATTCCGATTCCTAATGATAATATTTATTTGTTTTTGTTTGTTCTGTGCACTAAAAATACAAAAATAGACATATGTCGTGTTGCTCAATTTCTATGAAAAATTACTAGATAAAAATGTTCCACTCACTACATGGCAACGATATTAATCGAGAAAATTTTCCTTAATTATTATGGTAATTAATCTTCTCAAAACAAAAGTCAAAGGTCCAGATTAGATTAGCTTATCATTCCACGTTTATGCTATTATTGTATTTTTTTCTATTATATTGAATGGCATAAATTCGCAATTGAAAATAGAATTAATTATTTCAGCGTAATGATTAAAATAGTTAACTTATTTATTTTTTGAAGTCCTTTCCTACCAGTTTTCCGGTAAATTCTATTGTAGATATGACTGAACTCAGACGCATACGTCAAAAGTGGCGCTCAGAACCTAGGTTCGGATATTATTATTGGGAATTATAAAGGTTTAAATATTAGGAACTTCATACATAAGGCCTTTATATGGAGTTGGGAATAATATAACGATGTGTCTCTGGATAAAAAATGAGAAAGTCTATCTTATCCCAAATACTTGTGGCCGATTTTTTATTAATCATTAGTTTTCGTTTATAAACATGTGAAAATATTGAAATTTTACCATCCTTTCTAAATATTATCAATATTTGCTTATTAACTGGTTATTAAAATAAAAATAAAATTCCAAACGGTGTATTAAGATCTAGTACTATTTTCTAAGAAGTTTTGTCCTTTAAAAGTAAAAACAAAATCAGGTCTGCGGGCATCTATTTCAATTTGATACTATGACTTGTCAAGTGTGTCCTCATTTAATGTAAGTGCAAACATTTGATAGTAGGAAGATGGTAGGGATAGGAATAGGAATTAAAATCTTTATTCAAACTTGCCAATCAATTGCATCGATAATCAGTCAATTGTATGAAGATCAACTCAATGCATGGCTCGTGAGGCATAAGGGGGAGCAGTAACCTGCGGCGCCATCTTACACGCTTGATATCAACATTAAGCCGAGAAGGTCTCTCATCCAGCTCCTCTTCAGAGTGTTGCGGGCGTGCCTTTTATGACCGTATTTGTTAGCTAGCAGCTGGCATGTGAAGGTCATCTATTTAAAGTTATGTTGCTAGCATACAAGGATGATTTTTTTCTTGTTTCTAAGCATTTTTTTCGTCCCATAAATCTGTGATGCGTTATTCCTAATAGGCTTTAATAAGTCGAATAGGATTTGAAGACTAACGTTTGCAAGATAAGAAAATACTGGTGTAGTAAAATCAAGGTTTATTAAAAATATCCTCCTCTGTCTTACAATAAAACCTTGCATTCAGTTGGTCGGTGAACTAATTTTTTTAAAGAAACCTTTAAAACGCTGATGTAAATAAATCCGTCTTGATTCTCAGCCAGGTAAGAAAGCTGTTAATTCCCGGCTGACTCAGAGATCACAATATATATATATATATATAGCATAGAGGGCTAACCTCCTCCTTCCCTCCTCTCCTCCCTATTTTCTCTTCCATTAGAGGAGCTCTCTTGCCTAGGATCAATGGAGAGTAAGCCGGCCCTTTTCCGATTTGGGTCAGTGTCCCTTCGTATCTTCTGTTGCTGGCTCTAAACTGAATTTATGGCGCCTCTGGTCTAAAGGGTTAGCTTTTGACTTCCTCTGCCGATCCGATGCTGCTTCGATTCTGCTAACGTAGGTAGACCACAAAAAAAAAAGTTTGCAAAAAAAAATTCAGTGTTCCGTTAAAGGGACTATATTGTTGTTGACATTCTCATTAGATTTTTAACGTGAAGTAGAAAACTGATTTAAAAAATAAAGTTTATTTTTGAATAATTTACTCCTCCCCACTTTTTTTGTCTTTCTAACCTCCAAATAGTCCAATATGTCTAACCTCCAAATATGTCTAAATATACATTAATTTATATCTCTATTCTTTGTATTGTACACCCTGACTTATTATTATACATTAAATATTTCCTTGGAAGAAATTTAATTATATTTATATATATATATATATATATATATATATATATATATATATATATATATATATATATAAAACTATACACGCGGCTTAACGCGTTTGCAAAAGTGCTCCTACATACAAACACAAAGGTTGTGAGTCCGAATTCCGGTCCCGGCATTACTTTAATTTAATTTTATTGGTAATTAATTTAATTCCTCAACCAATTAATCACTCCTTCCCCTGGGCATGTGAGGTCCCTCAGGCTACTGGAGGCAACACACAGACCGGGCGTAGGAGTGATGACCCGATGTCGTTTTCCCGGAAGTTTGGTCCATGGATGTTCCTCTTCGGGGAAAGAAATATTAGTCCTCATATGCCTGCTGATCTTGACCGATTTGTCACTGTCCTTGAACCCGAGTGAGTCGGTGGGAAGGACACTGCCGAATTGGTACTAAAAGGACCGGTTATGGAGATATGGGTAGCCTGCCGCTGCACCATGGAAACCATGTTTCGTAGCAACGTGAAGTTGAGTGACCGCCTACAGACTGTCTGTAAGCAAAAAATGTCAGTAAGAATACCACATCGCGCGGCGAAAGATCTACATGATGACTACCAACAGAAAATATATATATATTTTTTTTATATGTATATATAAATATATACACACACACACACACACACACATATACATTTGTTTATTTATTTATGTACGTATTTATATCTTGAAAATCGGCTTTAGTCAATGGGAATGACATGCACATCCTTAGTAGTTCAAGGAAGAACCCTTCGGAAGACCGCAGTAATTGGTCGTTACCGCTCATATGGTTCTGACTTCCTCAACCTCGATGTTCTGATAGGCAAATTAAGTCGACATGGAGGGGCCCACACTTAGTCTGGTTTTCATCATTGATTGTTTATACGTTGTTTATATTTCTTTATGCAATCAGACAATGGCAAATTATACCATGGGAAAGCTTGAAGAATATATAGGAAATGACGCAAAAAGAACAATCATCATTATTAACTGGAAAAAGAGGCTTTAATGGTTTTTAGAAAACACAGTACATAGTAAAAAGTAATCTTAAACGAAGGACGAAATGATAGATAAGAAAATTGCCTCTCTTCTAGAAAAGGACAAGAAAGAAATTTTCGAAAGCTATAAGCCTGGAAAGAATTTTTAAAAATATGTATAAACCAAATTATATAATAGATGTTTGAAAAGAAACCATTATATTTTAAATATATATAAAAACCTAAATAAATATACGTACTAATATATTGCTTATTGTTCTTGGATTTGAAATTATAATATTTGACAATAAAAATTGTATGTAAAACAAAATTAAATATTCAGTGCCCATCAAAAATTTATATGGGTACTGAATATGTAATTTTTTAGGGAATAATAAAAATGTTATTAAAAAACAATTGAATATTCAGCGACAATCAAAACTTCATACTGTTTAATACATTTATTTATTTATTAAATGGTATGAAATTTTAATGGGCACTGAATATTTATTTTTTTTATAATAAAAACTTTACACTAAAGGTTTTCTCGTTTACATACATGTTCCCTGCAATCTGATACATCACAATTTGTAAATTAATAAATTAATATTTTTTTTATTTTCATTGATTAAAAAGTCTTAGGACTAATAAAGTAAGAAATAAAAAATCTAAAAGTTCAAATCAAAAAGTGTTGATTTTTTTGGAATGATGTATGGTCTATAGTCTTTTTCAGGCTGTGGATGAAAGATGTGTTTTCACTAATCTGCATTTATGAGATCATATTTTTTTCAGTCCTGATAATTCCTGATTTGACGATACGTTGACTGGTTAGTTATTTGGTATCTTTCAATCACATCTTTTTTTTTTTTTTTTTTTTTTACTAAATTCAAGTCTTTTTCCATAATCGGTGGGCAAAACGAAACATGAAAATTACTTGTAACGTTGCGACGCAGTTGCATGTATATTATAAAAGAATTAATAGATTTTAACTGATAAAATTTTCTTACAATTTTAATTTTATGGAAAATTTAAATCAGTGCTTTTAAGTCAGTTTCTCCCTACGGATAGCTTCTTGTCTAGCTGTAAAAATCGACAACTCAGTTCCTTCGAAAAAATATGTGCGGTATTTCGCTAGTAGACTCATATGGAACATACATACAAAATTAAAAATTCAGAAACTGACTAGACGATACAAACGACTGTCACATATTCTGGACTCTAGGTTATCACTTAACTTAGAAACAAACGGCTAATCTACACCACTATAATAAGACCTATTTTGGCATGTGAGGCAGAACTGAATTGGATTTAACAAAACATGTTCAATCTCAAGATACGAACAACACAATCCAAAAAGTTTCGAAAAATTGTAAATGCCCCTATAATTTATTTCAAATCATACCATCCACAACGACATGAACATTCCAACATTAAAATCATACATTAGCGACAAATACACCGCATTTCACTCTACAACATAGAATCACCCCAACCCTCTCATACTATCTTTTCCTCCTCCCTGCTAACCGGTCTACCTTAACAGAGATTAAAAAGACAATGACTTAGAGATCTCCTGGCTCACCAGTAATCCAAAATTAAGACGCATTATCGAGAACAGAGCCACGATTTTAGTGATTTTTCTTACTAGATATATTGCATACTAGAAAGTGGTTTTATTATATTATTTGTTATAATATTGAAATAATGTCCCCAAGCATACTTTCAGTAGGTGACCTAGACAAGTGGGGTTGCCATTGACAGCATTTCGACATGATGAGTGTTTACCGAGAGGGAGAGGGTGTGAGAGCGCAGCGCAGTGTGGTCGTAGGGGCGGGCGGGCGTATTGTCGGATCGCAATGGTTTTCATTAACGGCCCTAGTCACCAGCTGCCTGCCCCGCACTGGCTACACATTCACAGCTTGCGAGTCAATCCTCATATTTGAACGGTACTTAAAACATAAAACAAAATAAATAAAAAAAGGAATACGTATTGCATTCATTATAATAAAATATATCTGTTGGCATGAGTCAATCCTTCGATTTAAATATTCAATGAAATTCTTGCAAAATCAAAATTTGTTTTTAAATATCTTATTTTATTCAATAAGCTTTCAAGTGTTTCATAAAGGAGCTTCCAAGTAGGTTTGGAACATCGAAAGGAAAATATCGATATTCGATATTTTTATATATCGCAAAACCAAATATCGATATCCACCGATAATCGCTAGAAAAATATCGATATATCAATATATCGAAAGGAAATGGATAAAAAAGCAAAGAAAGTGCATCAAATGAGTATAATGTTAAACTGTGAAGAAGATTACGAAATTTATCATTATTTATAAAACAATATTTGTATTAGCCATGAATCATTATAAAAAAAGATAGGAAAGAATTAAACTTCAAAGAAATAAAATGTTATAACATATTTTTATTTTGAAGACTTTAACCGTATTTGATATAATAAAGTCTTCTAGAAATTTTTCAAAAAAAAAAAGCTTCAAACTTCTCAAATTTATATTTATCTTATAAATCTTCCGACTATATTGTGCATTCTCAAAATATTCATCTAAAAGCATGTAATTTATTTGATATACATCTCAGTACTATCATCATTTATATAAATCATCAATTTTTCTTTATTAAGGATTAATCAACATTATTTGTATATATATCTTATATACTAATTATTGTTTGGTTATTAAATATTGTTTATTGTTATATTTACTGGTAATACTCCAGAATTGTAACCTCAACTTGGAGGACATCTAGATTTTAGGACCTGTCTGCTTAAAAATCTAGACTTCCGCCATTTTGGGGTTACGATTCTGGAGTTTTACCGAATAAAGGAAATTATTAAAATAAAATACAGTAGAATCTCGATAAATCGTATGGTCAAGGGTTCGAAAGGTAAATATGAATTATCGAGATATCCAATAATCGGTGGTAAAAAATAGGAAATAACAAAATTAATACAAAATTTCTAATATGAATGGAAATACAAACGATATAGTTAAATCAACAAAAAAAATCTGTTATTTTCTTATGGTGGAATCTTTGAAGACGGATCTCATCGATGGCTTCAGAGCAGAAAATACATTTACACAGGCATCCGATTTTGCTAAGAAATGACACACGTTGTTTTTCATATAGCCATTTTAGAACTAATCGTCGGCACATCAATTTCTTCCTCATCTCCTTTCAAAATTTCCTCGTCAGTTAGGATCAAAGCTATGGCTAAACCTTCGTCAAAATAGGCGAAATCTCGAAAAATCATGGGAGTTCTTAATTTTGAGGTAGGTGATTCCCATCCTTGATGCTTTCTAAGAGTTGCATCACTACTTCCTTGCGTTAAATGTCTAAAATCGTTTAATTATGCCCAAGCTTAGAGATTGCAGCTTAGAGGTTGTAATGAGAGGCAAAAACAGAAGATAAACATCGCTGAGTGATGTGGTACTGTTGTGGGCCGTACAATTATCAATAAAAATTTGAAAATTTTCGCTATTTTTTATTCCATATCTGTATCCATTCGTTGAAAATTTCACTTATGCTACATGATTTTGTGTTTGCACGATAGGCGTTCGGTAAAGTTTTTGTTTATTATACCTTGCATTCGCGAATTCGCCAGTCATAAGCGAACTTAATTTTTCAGATCAATGTTGTCGGCTAACAATATGGTTACTGGTTTTTTTACAATTTTATTTAAAGAGAACTTAATAGAAAAAAAAAGGTAAACCTACGATATAGAAACGATTCCTCTCTCACTTACTCACCTTTTTATTTAGAAATCCGAATTATAAGGAGTTTACATTACTTGGAAGACGAAAATGAATACGAATTATGGGGGGAACCGGATTGCAGTGTTTTTATACGAAATAAAGGGAGACTTTCAAGAGACCAGAAAATCTATACGAATTGCTGGGATATGAATTGCCGAGATTCTACTGTAATATAGTTTAGCATATGGTGTGATCGATATATCGTTGTAAAATATCGATATCATCGATATATCGGATATATCGATATAATATATCGGTTTTTCAACTCCGATATATCGCTTGTTGATATTCCAACCCTACTTCCAAGTGCTTCCGCGGTCCAGTCTTTTTTATATATTTATTATTGATTTATTAGGCTGCTCTCAGAAATTCGCCTGGCTATTACACGACTCAAGGGCATCTTCTTTATTGATAAATACACACAATGATGCAAATGGATATTTTGCGCCTGGGTGTGAACATCAGAAAAGTGCGCTTAACATTTGTAAACCGTGATGGAAGAAAAAAGGATGCACGAGAGGCATAATATTTTTTAGGCATAACAAAACATTGCAAATTGATAGGACAAAAAATGATTAGCAATATTTAAAAAATGAAGTTGGTTACAGTATTTAGTAATAATAACAAAATACAAATGTTGCGATCAACTTCCATACGAAGGCGACACTAAAACGAAAATCCACATGGAGCATGTTGTTTGGAAACATCTGTGTCAGAGGAGGGACGAACTGAGAAAGTAGCAGTGTTGGTGAGAGAGAAGCGACGTTGCTGAGCCAGTGGCGTGGTTTCTTCGGTTTGCTAGGTTTTAGAATGTCCTATAACAAACAAAGGAGCTAATACGGTGTCATGAAATCATTAGGTCATTAGATTCCTTTTACCGTCGCATTTGATTGGTTCTTTGAGTCACATTTGGGTTTCATCCTTTATTAAACTACAGATTTTCTTTCAGTAAACTTGCTAAAAACGAATTTTTAATCTTTCCTTTGATACTTCCAGTTTTTTTGTTTTTTTTAGCGCCCTCTGAGACTGGCGCTTGGGTGCCCATGCGGTTTACTTAGTGCATACGTAATAATACTGAAACCTGTTAGGACGTACTGAAAAGAACTTTGTGGCTCAGAAAATACGGCAACGTACACAAATAAGAACAATAGAATCCAAAATTATTCGAAAAGTTGTTAACTCACCCTAGTTTATTTTAAATAGCACCATTCACAACGAAGTGAATATATTAACTATTAAATCTTAAATTCATTGCATTTTACCGTTCCACTGATAATCACCCCATTCCACTCGTGCAATCCCTTTCATTATCAATGTTACCCGGTTTAAAAGACAGTGGCATTGAATTCACTGAGCTTAATGCTCCCTAAATCTTTAACCTCCTCCCCTTCCCCCGCCACCTTGACTTAAAATTATTTAAAACTTTAATTTATTATCTTTCATTTATTATCTATAACGCAGGTTATCCTTAGATAACCTAAAAATACGTTTTGAGGCTTTTAAATTTAAAAGAAATCATAATATTTCATATTTTAACTACCGTATGGGAGTCAATGCGCAGAGGAGGGCCCTAAATTATTTCAATTCGTGTCACCCGTCTCTCCTCAAAGGTTAGAAGCATTCTACGCTTATGATCCTCACCATAAGACATCAGAAAAATAACATCAAATTTGGTTGTTGAGGTGCGACGCATATTGCGCAATACTTTATTTATTTATTGCGTTGCAGTTGCAATATATAATATTAAAGAATAAATAAGAAGTGCCCATGCTCTTTTCATGTCGTATGTAAAAATCGTTAAATAAAAAATCATGAAAGTTTCCTATTAACGAGTTTGATCGACGAGAATGTTTTTTATGTAATGCCCATCAAATAGATGAAACATTTCGTAATGCAGCAACATGTCCAATATGTAAATATTCGTGTTTCAAAAATAGCTTCTAAAAAAAATTCAGAATCGATTGAATATTTAACAAAGATATGGTTAAATTGCTGCAAATCTGGGTCGTTGATTCGAGACTTTTCAGCATATAAATTGAGAGGTCAGATGCGTTTAAGGCAAAGAAAATTTTAAGAGCTGATTTGGTATCCGATTCTAATCCTCGTCTGTTACATTAAAAAAAAAAATAGTAATTCATTTATTATCTCTATTTCTGTGGGTGTTTTCACATGATCCGATATGATCGATTTATCGAGGGAGCTCCAGACTGTATGAAATATTGGATCCGACTAATTATCGGAACGTGTGAAAATGCACGTGCTGTGACAAGGGTCATTGGCGGAATTCATTTAATTATATTCTGTTTGATTTGAATGGTAACATAAAAATATTCCTATGTCACTTCGAAGCTATTGAATGCTGCTATTTTCCTTTGATGCGGGTTATTTTTAGTTGAATTCCTCCCTCCCCCACTATATACGCTTAACCGCAACGTCGTAAAAAGATCTGGTATATTCAACCTTGAGTTGAAATCATTTGTAGTGCATTATATTCACGAGTCTTCTTTATAGTTGCTTTGGTATCATTGGTGCTCAGATCTGTTCTTATGTAGAGGTAAGATGGATTAATATTTCCATTTTGTCAGTGATCTACCTAAATATTAGTTTATTATATTACGAATTTTGAATTAAATTTTCTTTCAACTGTTCTTAGTCATTAAAGTAAATTTAGTTTAGGGTTCTATAATCAACTTTGTTGAAAATTAGTTTTTTGTTTACTTAGATTAATGCCCTTATCTGCTCCAACTTGGGCAGCCATGGTGGATTTTCCCCAGATTTCTACCCTAGTTTTAGCATGTGATGGTCGATATATTCCGTCTTATAAATATTTTTTTAGATTAAAGTCCGGCGTGGGTTCTTGCCATGTTGATATTTATATCGTAATGGTCCTACTTAAGGAATCTTGGTTCTTTCATTTTACAATTAGTTACGATAGGATGCAAACCTCTACATAGCCGTCTGAGACTGAAATAATTTATTGTTTTCGCTGCAATTTTCTATTTTTCTAATTTCTGTTTAGGCCTTTCACCAACGAAAATTGTTTATCATAAATGTCAACAGCATCAAATTAGACTCCACGGACTCTAATGGACTCTGTTTCATCAATTAATTGCCTAAATAGTGGAAACTAACTGTTATTGATGGGGCCACAATAATATGTATATAGGAAGGTTGATACAATTCATAATGGATTAACCGTATGTCTATTTGTATTTGATCAGAGTGGGCGGTACCATAATTAGCACTTAATACACTCTGCTTTAGTGGAAACTTATTAGTGATTAATAAAATTATCCATATAATCGCTAGCAAAATAGCCATGATATTAAATATGCTTATTAGTGCTTGGCGTCGGCCAGTTATCGAATTAAATGATCTGATTAAATGATACATCGGCTACGGTAGAGCCCATTGCAAAGTCAATCCATCCTTCCACAACCATCAAACGTGTTAAAATTGTTATTATAAATAGATATTTTATTATTATACTTTAATCATATTCCTAAAATGAAAAGAATTATTCGTATCATTACACTACTGATTAGATTGCTATTTAAGAGAGAGATAATGCATTATTACTTAAAATGGGGCTTACCAGTTAATATGGCTTGCTTAAAACACTAATTGCTTTTTTCGATATTTATTATTAAAATAAATAAAAAAAAGAGTACTACAAAATTATAACAAGCTAATGTAACTTCAAACATGTGCTCTTAATTAAAGTTTTATTTGTTATAGGTGAAAATCATTTGTTAGAATGTTCATCATATATTCATAAATACATTTTAGCAAGGACTATTCAGAGCAATTGTGGCAGAAAATACTCTTAGAAGAGTATCAGTACAAAAGGTTTACCGAATAATGAACGAAATGTTTACCACTGAGTCGTGAACTTTGATTTCTACATTTAATGATGATGGGCTTGTAATGAATCACTTTCTAGTTGACGTATACAAAACATTATTATTTATCTTAAGGATTCTGAGATAGTATTGCCTGCATGAAAATTGGCTTGACTTTGGATTTGTTAGTAGCCGAATAATAACATTTTTCTCGATCAGATGTTTATTGTTTTATATATATGGTTTTTATAAAATGGAGTAGTACAGATTTATATTAGTATGGTTTATAATGATATTTTGTTTAATTTGTAGTTTATAAAGATGATATTTCATTAACGTTAACATAGTTTGAAATAGGTTTACTAATATTTATTACGTGCATGTTAGTTACTACAGTAGCTTCAGTCTTTATTAAATGGATCTCAGTAATACCCGCTTCAGGTAGTTGGTGAGCGTTCCTCCATTCTTGTACTAAGGACTCATTTGATGGCAGACGAACCTCAAGAGAATGAGGAGGTTATTGTATCCAAATTCAATGCAGTCTTAACATTTAACATGGCGATTTATAAATTTTTTTTGAGTGTTTGAATCTGTAGCGCACCACCCAGCTTAGAACTCTGTTCAAGTCAATTGGTGGGATTATCGTGGCGGGAGTCTTTGATTCTGGTAGAATAGGGAAGATAATGCCGATAAAGATAAACCTCTCCGCTAACCTCCACAATTACCCAATTGGAGGTAATGCTGGAGCTCCTGGAGGAAGCACAAAGGCTGTCCATTAGCCCACCCCCTCCCTTCCCAAAAATAAATTACAGCTCATAATGGAACCTTTTCTAGCTGCTCCTCCTGTCTACAACACAATTCCTCTTGCCCTAGGCATCATATTTTCCGCCCGATTCGCAATATCTTATATATGGTTCTATATGATGAGTATTACGGACACAACGGTTGCAGTTATCATTACAGAATTCCTATAGCTGTTATTTTCTCTACTGTCCCCAAGTATTTGAGCCATCAAACTCATTTTGTAAAATGTTCTCCCAATATTTCATCTTTTCGGCCTCGCTTCGATCGTCATCCATTTGACGATTAATTTTATTTTTATTTGTTGGACTAAAAGCTTCTGACGTTTACTGATCATTCTAGTTATTTGGTCTGATTACAGGTACGTTTTTTATCAGCTGCTGCATCAAATAAAGTTCAACATTTTCAAATTGTGATAAGAGAGATTGCAGAAAACATATCTTTCATGTAATTTGATTTCAGTTTATCATGGGTACTGAATAATTAATTTTTAATAATATTTTTAATGTTCAATATTAAAAATCTTCAGGGAAACAAGTAGACAATTTGAGATAAACTATATATATTAAAATCAAATAAAATAAATTTATTAAAATCAAATAAAAGAATATATATAAAAATAATGTGTAAATTAAATTTTTTTTAAATTGATTTAAAATTTAAATTATTATACTTTTTGGAAGAAAATCTTAATCAATTTAACTTCATTCCGTTTATTAGATGAAATTTAACAATGTTTCAGACTAATTAGCTCATTTTCAAGTTAATCGTCTTCTTCCAACGGTCAATTATTTAAATGCTGCGTCATGATTTGAAAACTTATGATTTTGTATTGAAATTTTTTTTTTATTATTTTGATTGAACCAATAATTTTATTCTGAACGAAAGTCCCCTAAGAATAATTGCATTGTTCTTAAAAATAAATTACAGATCATAATGGAACCTTTTCTAGGTGCTCCTCCTGTAAACATTTGTCTGGGCAATATGCAAAAGCACACTTATCAATTATCAAGAAGTAATTTTCAGAAATACATATTGTTTACATTGATACGGTGGTTTGATTATAAAGCAGCTGAAGGGATAAGTGTTATTTAAAGGAAAATGTATACATGTGGAAGAGGATTGACGAATAGAGATGGGTAAAGAATTCCAGAAGGAGCTAGCACGCATTACAAAGGATTTGCTGAAGAAAGCAGTTCTGTGAGAGGGTATATATATATATATATATCAATAGGTTGTGATTTTGTATTTAGAAAGTGGGCAGAGGAATTTAGGGTAAGGAAATAAAAAAATGTAGAGATCTTTTGGTTCTAAGATACTCGAATAGAAAGATACCAAGGAGGTATAGCCTTCGAAAGTAGTTAAAACGATTACAGAATAGGGTCTCACACTTATTTCAGAATAAATATTTATGGGATTAGTATATGTCGTATGGACAAATATAGTATGGCGTAGGTTTAGGACAAGTATGGTATGGTAAGGGGAGAATACATTTATAAGGGACCTCCTAGTATACGGATGTTTCCTGCTTAAGGTATTATACATTAAAGGTTTATCGATTTTGATGTTTATTACATGTTTAATTTAACCTGTAAATAATGGTGGTAGAAGTTGTTAACTTCCAGCCAAGCCTGCAGATTCCTGAATTTTTAATATGTTAATAATTCAATAAGATGACTCCTCTCCCGTATAACAAGGAGACTGGCTCAGCTTTGATAAAGTTTAGGACTAATTAGCACCTGTACTTATTGTTCCATGTTGTCTATCCATCCTGTTTTTGGTAGGCGGAGCTGAACAGACAGACAGTCTCACAAATATGCGAGTTAAGGAGTGTCAAATATCATTGGTGTAATAGAATCGGCAATAACTTGTATCTATTCCAGTAATGGTGGTTCTGAACAAATTGTTGAATTCTAGTTAGGATTATTGAGGGAAACGCCAGTTAGGACATTCTCACCCGCATCCTTCAATTGATACAGCCTTCATGTAGAGTTCGTCTGCGTTACAAAGCCGGCTCGAATTCCGTTTTCCCTGTTCTCCTTAATTGTCAGTTAACCCTTTAATTTGTAAAATGTCGGCGAAGAGGGAGTCAGACCTTTCCCAGTTCTAAGAACTTTTATTAAAGGATGTTTTTATCACGGAGCGAAGTAAAAAATCTCTCCTTCTGGCATTCGGAACAGCATAATAATTTTTTGAAAAGTCGTTATGGATTCTTCATTAAATAATAGCATATAACACACCTGCTATTGATCTTATATTATATATTGTAATTTGAGATCTGAGATCTGATATATTTGTGAAATAAATTAAATTACATCCCATGTAAGAGGGCTAGATCTGCGGTATTCGTGTCATCAATGATTCCTAGATTCAAGACAAGACAGGTTTAGACACTATTAGTCACTGTTGTGTGCGTTAATGTTTATGGATGGCACTGATTAAACATTCCATTTAAACATGTTAAACATGTCTAAATTTCGTTTCTCGTGGAGTGTTACCTCCAGTATTATTTTCAGTAGGAATTTCGCTTAATACAATTGATTCTTACCCAAAATGAATCTTTGCACGATATACGAACTTACCTATATAGGAAGTATTGCGATCGTGAAAATTTTCGAATTCGAGTATTCGAAGGAAATACACATTTTAAGGTCCCCTGAGTCCAAATAACCAAGTCTCACAAAATGGTCTGTGTTTCCATGTGTCTGTGTGTATGTGAACAGCCTAGCTCAAAAACGAAAAATTGTATGATACTGAAATTACGTATTTAAGGAGGTATATGGACATTTTCGTCAAAATCGATTAACCGGAATTGCCACTTTATATAATCGATTTTACACTTTTTTACAATTTTCTTCAAAACGGCTCTACCGATTTTGATGAAACTTGCCTAAATTATTCTTCATAAAGGCCTTTTACTTTTCATTTATGTAGTACATCACCGAGGAAATGCAGGGAAAAAAGTTATGATGAAAAGAATAATTTATTTTCACAAAGCTTAAAAAGTATGTATTTTATGGTAAATTGCGTATAGAATTGTATGAAAGGTAATTAAATTATATAAAAAACAATATCATCAAACTCGAACCAATATTAGCAAAGAACGTAAACGCCTAAAAACGTAAACGTAAATCGTAAACGCCTCCAACGATTTTGATGAAACTTGCCTAATATCTTCTCCTTAAAGGCCTTTAGCTTTTCATTTATGTAATACATCACCGAGGAAATGCAACGAAAAAAGTTATGATGAAAAGAATGTTTTATTTGCACTTAACTTAAAAAGCATCAAAATCGGACCAGTGTTAGCAAAGATAAAGCGTATTTTATGAGGACCACAAGACCCTAGATGGATAACCGAGCGCATTCAGTGTGAGACGGATATATTCAGTGTATATATTTGTGCGGATATACTGGAAAACTTTTCCACAAAAAAAATATAGGTAAATTCTCTTTCAAACAAATGTTTGATGTACAATTTAAAAATGATTTCTCTGACTGTTTAGTATGTTAAGGAGAGAGTTTAAAAAATGTTGTAAAGTAAAGTAGTACCTAAAGGTACGCTTACATGATTATCAAACAATGTCTAGGACCCACAAGGTTATAAATAGAGTACATAGATTGGCTTGCTCAGTATTTGGGCTTGCCATTGTCAGGCAAACCTGTAAACGCACCTTAAGATGCGAAGAATAAAGTTGGTTATTTTTTTTCATCCTTGGTTACGCTATTATTGATAATTTGTCTTCATTGAATACCAGCATTATTTCAACCGATAGTATTCCTTTATAAAGGGCTACCTGTATACCTACTAAGCATCATTATCCAATTATAACAGTTACTATATGCACCTATGTGAAAAAAAGGACGAATATTTTTATCATTTACACCTCCATGCTGATTTATTATTTTTTTGTATAAGTATCTTTTTTGTATCCAAATTCTTATAATATTAGCAAGTTACTAAATCATTCAATTATCCGGAAGAATAACTCTCCTAGTAATTTTGGCTGAAGTTTAGCCTTTGTAAATTTGGTAACATATACTTCAAAGGTGTCTATTTTCAAACTAGATTGTCCAATAAACCGTTAAAGTGATCTAAGATAGGTAACTAATTTTCTTCTATGTCCCATCAATTCTTCGATCATAAATATTCGGTTCATTGAAAAAATATTGACTTCATTAAATTATATATACGAAGTGCATTATGTATTGTTCTATTTAAATTGTAATAAACTTGTTCCGCATAAAACTGCGGCACATTATTTAGGGTTTGCAGAGCAGGAGAGCTTTTATGCAACTTTTACGGCCAAATTCGGTACCCTTCTGAATATTAAAACATGTTAATTGAAGAGATGGACTTTGTATGAATAATAAAGAACAGTTAAAAATTATTAATGGGCAGAGCGAACGCCGAATTTCGCACGAAGTTATTTACGTTTCAATTTCAATGTGGAGGAGCTAAAGGAGTATTGTAACATTTTCAGCAGAATATTGGTTATAAAACAGGATTTAACCTGAAGTTTCGAGGTCTATTTAAAATTCAAGGTTTGACCTTGGATATGAGATAAACAGCTGTGGTGGGTTTAAAGTATATTCAGTAGAAGTTGAGCAATCATTTTCAGAAAGAATTATTAATGAGGGTGCGAGAAGCAAAAGGGCTTGTGTGATAATTGATAACAATTGATGACGAGTGATAATTTCGTCATTTTGTGTAAATGGAGTTTAAAGTTAAAATATTTCGCTGAATTCCTACATCGCCTCCTTGAGAAGCTTGTTATTTGAAAAACATTTGTTTAAGAGAGAAAAACCTGTTTACATACTCCGGAGTTTGTACTTTGTCCGTTTATGTTAATGCATAGTATCAGTGGTGTACGCAGGCAGAGAGGAGAGGAATCTCGGAGAAGTACAATATAATTTTCATACCCAGCAACACAAGATTTGTATTTTGACTAATATTTTTAGTAATTTTAACACTATTTTTTGGTCCAATTTTCATGCTTATCCTTAAAACTTAGGCCAAATTTGGCGTTTATAGACATTTAGATGATTATTTGCCTTCTTCTTATTAAATTCTCCTCCTTCCCCTCCCTCCCCCCCCCAAAAAAAATCTGCTTAGCCCCTGCGTAGTATCTTCATCAGAGTAGTTTGTAAAAAAAAAAGTTTATGAAAAACTAAAAAAATGATTATCTAATCAACTAAAATTCACAACAACCACAAATTTGTAATATATTCCTTAATAAGACATATGAAAAGTCAATCAAAACTATAACAAAATGTAATGCAAATGTAATGTAACAAAATGCAAATTTTGGTGCGCAATTGGTTAAAGTGCCACTTGCATCCATTGTCCACAAACCAAACAAGGTGACTTTAAATAGGTGATATTGACACTGCTGGATCTCAGCATAGGGGAGGCATTTACATGTACCTCTTTGCCACGAATATTTTATATCCATTAACCATCCGTAAACAGATGAGAGCTAATTATTGTTGGTGCAACACCTAAAAAATAACAATAATTAAGAGTTATTTGACTAATTTTTCGTTTAAAATTCATTGTACATAAAATTCATTCATTGTACATTGTACATATTTAAGGGAGATAGGAGAATAGCGTAAATTTAATTTTATGTTGTTTATTCTTCTCAGTGTCCTGGATTACCATCTTCTTCCAGGAAAACACTTCAAGGGAATTATGTTGTTATCATTGCTGTTATTAAATGCGATTTTATTTCTAATGCATTATTATTATTTTAAAATTTGAATGTTTTTGGAGGTAGCTTACAGAGCTACCAGCCAGAGTAATACAAATGGTCCGACGTGAATAAGATTTTAATAAAATTTTTGTCATGTTTTTTTTGCTAATTATTTACAAATCTGACATGTTATACTACTGACTAGTTCAACAATTACCGTGTTTCTATCTCAAGAAAATTCCACTTTTCTCTATTCTCTCATCAAGGTTCGACGACGTAGATTTTCCGACCTTGAGTCCCACTTTTCCGCTGTGTAATGGCATTTCTATGGGATCCGTTTTGGCTCTCTGCCAAGTCGAGATAAACCAACAACAAGAAAAAAATACAAAACTGTCGGAATAGTTCCTTTTAAGGGGCGGGAGGGGTTGCGCCCGAATGTCAACTCATCATGGTAATGCGATGTTTACGTTCGAGAGCACCTTGCGATTCGGCTAAACAAAACGACTTATGAAAATGGCTCCGGACATTGTGACATATTATGTTTGTCAAAATAACTCGGTAAAACTCCTTCCTATCTTAGTCCAAGATTTTTAAACTATAGAATTTTCTTTACAACAATAAATAAATCAGATTTGGACACCATGATTTATATTTTACATATTACAAAACCGTTTAATAATCCTTATCGGTTTGATATTGTAAGTATTACTAAACATTACTTAGTAATGTGGTCATTATTATTTGCGAAATATTTCTAT
The DNA here is from genome assembly GCA_948150685.1 of Rhaphigaster nebulosa. NCBI lineage: Eukaryota > Metazoa > Arthropoda > Insecta > Hemiptera > Pentatomidae > Rhaphigaster > Rhaphigaster nebulosa. Next base: position 119,664,470 of record OX411306.1, on the reverse strand, counting down.
GATATTTATGGCTGATGAACAGCAGCCGGTAATTTTAAAACTGAAGTTATATTTATATTTTGTAAACTCAAACATTTGTCCAACCTTTCTTTCATGCACTTTAATATTAATTTCATTAGGCAATTAATTAAATTAAATTAGGCAATGCGTATGGCAACGCATGCTGATGTATGGTATATGTTTGTATCGTAAATATTAAATGCTCGTTTTAGAGTAGAAGTACCTATGAGTGGAAACTTTAACAATTTATTAATTATTAAATACGTCATTAGCCAGTTAATAGTAACTGCTGTAGAATTTTAATTTTGAATTATGAGCTTGGATCAATTAATAATTATACTCTTAATTATTATCCATTTTAAAATTGACCATGCAAAACTAAATTGACTATCCAATACTATTTTTTTTTAATAACAACTGCTCACTGTTAGGGATTACTCCAGTTTAAGATCTTATTTTTTTTTTTTAAAAAGACTATTGTTTTACAATACATATACTTAACATATTGTTTTACATATACTTCAAGTTTATATGATTAGTAATTTGTTACTCGTTTCATTATGTTAAAGTTGGATCGAGTTGTTATCCATTGATATTTGGAACTCCTTTCCATTCTTATTTTACTGTAACTTTGAACGCAAGACTCAAACAATAACTTTCAGCCAGTAGACAGTAAAAACTTAGAACCAATTGTTGATTAAAACAATTCCCTAAATCACATTCATCAGTACGGCTTTAGATTGTCGAAGAACTGGTAATCCTCCCCGGGCCATTGAAATGTTTCAAACGAATCCTCATTTAAGACATTAAAGTCTCAAGTTATTCATCAAAGAGGCCGCTTCGGGAAGTTGGCCGAATCTGAATGCTCTCCCTCCTTTCCCTCTCCCCTTCTCCAAGGCTCTGTAAATACAGGCCCCTTCCTCTGTGTCTGAGAGTTGTCCATCTTTCATTGCTGCCAACTTGAAAGTAGTTCAACTTTACCTATAGCACGCCCGCCATTATGAGACTTATCGACAATCCCTCTTCCGTCGACCGCCTTGTCAGGAAAAAGCAACCAAGAACAGAAGAGATTTGTATTCGGAAAAGTTACCGACGTCAGTCGTTTGACTGATGGCTGTTTGGCCGATCCACTTTAAAAGTCAATTTCCGTCGGAACTGTTCAGTTCTGTCAGCTCTTATGGTTCGTGGGGGATGCTTGTTTTCGTAAACCTCTATTCCTGTTCTAATTAACAATTACCATAAAGTGTTTTATAATGCTAGTTATTTATTGCAATATAATGCAATCGTTCAATTATTTATCTAGTTTATAAACAGATATAGTATATAAACGACAATAGAGAAAACTTAAATGTTATATCGTCGCATAAGCTGTAACAAATCGTAACTCAAAACAGCCCTTTTTACAGAAGGAAGAAATAACGTTTTAAAAACGTATTTTTTATATTTTTATTTTCTCAACCATTGCTTTGCAGGATATATATATACATACATTTCTTTTCTTTTTTTTTACTTTCGTGTTTTCTCTAGGATGATGCATTGATTTTTTTTTTTTCATTGGTGCAAATGTAGCAATATTGATTTTTTCGGACTTAACAAGGCATCACAGCATAAGCGATAATGTTCTACTGTAGTATATCAAATACATCAACTATGCTCGAAAATGAGAGGTAACCATTACAATCAAATACCATTCGGGGTATATGAACAGTAATTCTTGACACGAAACTCTAATCAAGCTTTGAAGGGAACTTTTAATTGTAAAGATGAACATAGAAATAATAAAATAGTTTCATTGATCCATTATTCCACCTGTGAATTTTTGCTATTAAAAATTAATTTTTTGAAAATTCATTGTGTGTATCTAATACTTTTCACTTTAACTTATATTGTTTATAAGCTTAGGTAACAATATTTTATACATTTTAAAAAAATAATACTTATAATACGTTAAAAAATAAGCCATGTTCATAAGCCATAAGTATTTCTTCAAGTGAGTTGGGTTTTTATAAGTTGGTTTTCTGGTTAGTAATAACGAGTTTTCGCTTCAAGATTATAATCGAACAACAAAAACGTTGGAATCTCGGAGTAGGTTCAATTTGCGGGTTGCGTCTGTCAGAATGAAGCATTTCATTGCATGTTCCTTTTATATAGCTAGGAGGATCACGTGCTAATGTGCATTAATAGAATAACCGCCACTGTTGATCTGAAAATTTGGGCAATATCATTTTAGTGCTCCATGTTATGTTACAAATCAATGTTTTGTTTATTTTATCAGAATAGATATTTGTTATTGAATATTTTTTGAATATCTCTTGAAGATCTTTCACTATTCAGACACCAATGTAAGTTAAGATCCTTCTTCTTCTTCTTTGTCTTCCTCTTATGCCATTAGCTAGCGTCGAGGAGCCTCAATCCAGCGTAACCACTCCTCTCGGTCCCTGCTTAGCCGCTGCATCTCATTGAGCGATTTGCCTCTTTTACTTCCAATTCTTTGGATATATTCTTGGTACGTAATTCTGGGGCGTCCGCGTGGTCTCTTTCCTGTGGGTCGAGCCTCTAATACCTTTAGAGGATTTGTGTCCTCGTTCATCCGACAGACATGACCAAACCACTGTAGTTGCCGTCTTTCTAGAGTGGTTTTAAGCTCTGTAACGTCTAGTTGCTCTCTAATGCTTTCATTCCTAATGCAATCCCTTCTAGTTCTCCCAATAGATCTGCGAAGAAACCTCATTTTCGCTGCCGTTATGCGACTAGAGTGTCTGTCCAGTGTTGTCCAGCTTTCTCCGCCATAGGTGATTGTAGGTAGGTAAACAGACTTATATACATGCATTTTGGTCTTCTTACCTACTTCTCGGTGGCCGATAATGCTATTAGTAATCTGGTAATACACTTGATTCGCCTTACTTATTCTGTTTGATATTTCGGCGTCTATCTTACCCGAGCTATTAATTACGGTCCCTAAGTAGGTATATTCCTTCACTACCTCAAGTGTCTCGCCATTGCAGATGAGTTGGACATCTTCCTGTTCTTCCCTCGCCATAACCAGCACTTTACTCTTGTAGGTGTTAATTTGCATCCCTTTCCTGAGCAACTCTTCTTCCCATTCTACCAGAGCTTGTTGTAGTTTGGTCTTGGTGTCGGCTATTAGGACTATGTCATCCGCGTATAAAAGGCTTTGAACGAGGACAGTTCTCATATTCCATTTCCCGTTCATTCAAGTTAAGATCCGTTGATTTTTAATATTACATGGAACACTAAAATTATGATGTATTTTATGCACGTGAGTACGTGATCCTCCTAGCTTTATAAAAGAAAAATGCAATTATTTTACGGTAGCGGAAAATAATTAAAAAATATTTATTTAAGATTGGACAAATCAACGGAAACTGAGCGCCTTCATTCTGAAAAACACAACCCGCACTTGTTAAAATAAATAAATTACTCTTTATTTGCCAAAGAAAAATGACAATTACGCCTTGTTAACTCCTTCAAGTTGTTTGGAAGCTGCCTACTTTACATTGGCTTAACGGGGGTAGTAAAATCACTGAACTTAGGGCGTCTGCCAATACTTGTGATGTGTATTTTATGTCGTATTTTTAAGTTGGTTAAGTAAGTTTTTTAAGTAAAATCACTGAACTTAAGGCGTCTGCCAATACTTGTGATGTGTATTTTATGTCGTATTTTTAAGTTGGTTACTTTTGAATATTTATGTGAACTTCGATTCCACTATCCAGGAACTGGCATTGCAGATCAAATGAGTTAAATAAAGTATTCGGTCCTTTTATTAAACCACATAGCTCAATCAATTCATTTTTGTCCATCTCAGGTTGTAAACTTATATAGAAGAGTTCTGCAATAAATTGATAGCTAATAGATTTTGACGTGTATATTTTTCCTTCTCCTTTAAGATTTCCATCTAATTAGCTTGTTAATATAAAAAACCTAAGTAACGAATCTGTATTACGTTATTAAGCTGTAGTGAATTTTCCGGAATTTATCCTAATTCCTCACTACCACCATTCTACTAGGGTTGTGATCTGTAACTAACAATATCTGAATTGGATCGTTATTTGTGACATCGTTTTAACTTCAAGTTAAGTTTCTATTTGCTTCGTGTAAAGGAATATTTTTGTAACTGGTTTCGCTGTTTGTGCAATGTTTCAATACTATTTAGTTTCCGATTCCTTATAAGTATAGCCTAGAGACATCTATAGTTCTGAGGCACTCCACTATACCGTCATCCAAGTGGTGATATTTGATAGGTGAAGGTAGAAGAGAAAAGGAAAAAGGCAAAAAAAAAAAAATTGAAAACAAGAAAGGTGAGGGTTGAGGTGGCTGGGAGGGAATACAAAGTGGGTAGAACTGCCCCCTAGGGCGTCCTCCATATCGCAGCCTATCCACCGCCTCTCGTCCGCTTTCTCCTTACACCTCACCCTATTAATTTCATACACTCCTCTGTGCAGGGATGGCCGTCTCATGCGGAGTTCTTTTTCTTGAACACCATTATCCAACAGATTAGAGGCTGAAATAGTTGAGGATTATTGTATTATAAAAGGATTATATTTATAAAATGTATCTTCCATGAAATAAACAATGAATTGTCATAATCAGTGACCGAATCATGACGTATCTTAATAGAAATATTCTTAATTTTTCATTATTTATATTTATGAATTTTGATTGTAGTTATTTTTTATTTTTATATTTGTATGAATGTACAAGAGTTAACACAATTGCCTATTGCCCAAGATTGTTACAGATTGTAATATTTGTCGATAACAGACCAGCCAGAGAGAGACGGGAGCCAAATTCCTGGAGTCCGTGTTTTCGAGGGTCATAATAAGAGTTGGCTAAAAGATGTACACAGTCAAAATGTTTGTTGAACAAATATTTATATACAAATAAAAAAAAATCATTTCAATCTAAAATTAATCCTCTCCATAGCCGGTATTATTTTTAGAACTTTGCAATGTATGTATAATTTTTTTAACTCAGCATTTGAAAGTCTGATCATCTAATTTAGAATTGTCAATATTATTTATTTAAAATTTTTCCCTTTTGTTTATACAGCTTCGTTACTTACACGTTACAGGTTTGGCTATGTATTTAAACTATATTAGTCTGAATGAACTTCTGAAAATCATAAGAACCTTCCAACGGCGAAGACCATCTTCACACTATATAGTACAGAAATTACTGGTAACTTAATATAATATAGAAGGGAGCAATATTGAAATGAGGGTGACGCAAAATTTAAAATAATAAAGAGAAGGCATCGTGACCCTACAGGCGAATTAGTATATAATTAAATTCTGAAGTAGGTTGAAAAATAATTGAAGTCCATCAAGGGAACAAAGTTGTGGGCTTAAACGGAACATTTACGCCTTAATGTTGGTAGACGCGGTTTCCTGAGAAGTTTAAATACTAAGTTAAAACTTCAAACAGTTTAGAGTGCTTGTGTTATATTGTTAGATCTGAAATTTCCACAAGATCATAGATTCTTTGAAGACTTGAGATGTTTTCATGATCTGTATAACTACCTTCGAGAAAAGGAGCTTGAGGAATAACTTTCTTATATCTTATCTTTTCGGGAGAAATTTCATCGAGCGAAAACTGAGAGTAATTTTAATTAGGGTTTAAATATTTAACTAATCGTTTTAAAATTATCATATTTTGCTTGCTCTATTTCTTTTATCAGTAAATAATTTCCTTTTTTGTTTATTATATATAACCTTTGAAGTATTTTGCATATTTTAGTAGAGGGAATACATTACTGAATGGCATGACTAAAGTCCTTTTCTTCACTTCCTTTTCATTCGAATGCTCAACTAATGTTCTCTATTGGGTTTTTTCTCATAATATAGGCTGTTTATAAGTTAATATAATGCCAGTTTTTTAATATTTACATTGGCCTTAAATTAAAAAAAAATTGATGGATTCTGAAAAATCCCTTAAAGACTTAGGATTTAGCAAATATTTATAAATTAAGGATTCATTTGTAAATCATTTTTGTTTCTTCGTTTCCTTTCATTTTAATTGTTTTGTTTTTGATCAGTGACGAGGCGAACAGTTTATTGTAGACCTTACAGACAAAGATACCGTCCCAAAATATTCATATATTTAAAAAAGATAATAATTTGGTAAATATATAATTAAATGTTTAAATTTATAATGATTGTTTCCCGCATTTTATTTCTTCAATATAAATATGTAAAAGCTAAATTATAAAAACTCATAAATGTTTCTGATTAAAAGTCTGCCTCAGGTCTGTTACAAATTCAATAACAGAAACGATGGGAACTGATTACTTTATTTTTTTAGTTAATTCACATTTAATTATTTTAATGCTTCAGGGTCCTTCTGACAATCCTTTAAATTTTAATTGATGCATTAACGAAAGTTTGTACATTTTAATTCGCAAACAAGGTAGTATGAATAGATTCACTCACCTGTATTAAGTGAATGCTAGATAAGATTCTTTTTTTTAAGTTTGTGCTCTGTTCCAAGCTTGCTAAGACAGAAGAAGTTTAATCCTACAGAAATATAGATTAATTTAAACTCACCTCGACAGCATCTATTAAAACTAATAGAGATAGATAGCAGTTTGAGTGTCGCTCTATAATCATGTCTTCTTTCTTATCAGGCTTACTGTTTTATATCAGACCGTGAATATTTGACCATGAATAACGGACGTAATAACTCCTAAATATTTACTGCGGGAAGAACTCAGTAATCAGAACTGAAAATCTGTTTAGAAATCATTTCACCCAAAGTTGCGCAATTCGTTTGAAGAGGCAGTTAAACAGTTTTAACTAGGGCGCATATACGGATTGTCGTGTACAATGTATTGTAAATATGTGTTTAGCCTTGAATGCAAATAGTCAGCAGCGCAGTTGCTAACAAAGGATTGCAAAAAAAAAAAAAAATAAAGGAAAAATGAGGAAAAAGTAGATCCGTTTTTATCTGGGTTTATATTATGTCTTCGCAAAGTTTAGTCCTTAATTTATCCCTTAAATAAAATTTATTCCTTTGATTTTAATGAAAATTATTTATTACTTAGATATTCAAAGGTTATGTCAAATTGAGCAGATGCTAATTATATCAAGTTTGTCCTAATCAAATAAATTTCAATCAACTGAATATTATAATAACAAAATATTTTTATAAAAATATGGATATGAAGTGTACGACTTTAAGGAAAAAATAAATCAATACTATATGTACTATTAAAAATGTGGAAAAATACAAGTTAGATGATCCTGAGGAAAGCATCTCGAAACATCGATATAAAATATAAATGATGAAAATAAATATATAAGGAAGATATATTTCATAAAATAATTTATATATTTATTAACATAAAACGATGATAAGTATTAAGTACTGAAATATTAGTTTTCACTCATCTGACAAACCCTAAAAATATGTTAATACTCCAAAAGTACACATATATGAAATTTGTGAACTTTTTATTACTAATTGTTATTACCATTGACGACGGCAATGACTTTATTAAATGGAAACGTAATAAAAACTATTCGATGATTAGCTATTTTTTTGAAAATAGGTTTCTTATTGTAGGTTTTTCATTGTTATTATTATAGGTTTCTTATATCTAGCTATTTCTTTCCCCTAGTTTTCCTTTTAGGGTTGACCGAAACCTGGATTTTTGCCAATGGCGCCAACTTCATTTTGCTGCCACTTTTAAAACCCTCCAATTAAAGTCTACAGTTTTTTTAAACAGTATTTTAGGTGATATATTTCGAAACAAATATCATCACCTTTTAACAATAACTCATTTCATTGACTGAATTAAGGTCAGCAAATTAAAAAGCAGAAACAAATGTTTTTCACTTAACCTAAAAATAAAATTTCACACGAAATTTGCCGCCCTCTAAATTCTGGCGCCATTGCCCTCCCTTAGTTGCGGCCCCGAAAATGCAGTTTCTTTAAACTATACTCATAGACCTTTTTCATATTGAAACGTGTGGATATCATTATTACAAGAGTTTCTCTCCTGGCCAACTTCTTCAAATTCTCTCTTTCCAACTTATTTGATAAAAAAAAAACGCAAATGTTGTTTACCCAACAATTTGACACATCTAAACACCCCCAAAACAAATTCTCATTTCTGAAAAATAGTGATGACTTGGATGTTCAGATTTAACGGAAGGTATTCCATTTATTTTTTTACTTGGAAGATAATCAAAACATCTTTATTATTACCGGAAAAGATTACTTGCAAAGATTTTCGACAGTATTTGAGTAGAATGCAGTGTAAACCGAGCTGGAAGGCTGTTCGTTAAGGGCAAGATATAAAAGGCTTTGCTATGATTTCATTTACGTTTCCCTCTAATCAAGGAAGCATGTCCTACCATGTGTGGATTAGTGGTTATGTTAGTATCTTGTAGGTTCATTTCGGTCGTGTTTTCTTATTCCCAAACGGTATATTCTAAAGTTTATATTTGAAGAGTAAGGTAAAAATAATTTGTTGATTCAATTTCCTTGTTCTGTAGTGAAGCACTACTCATTTTTTCACCTGCATAATGTACATTTTTTGGATTAGATGTATTTATGTTATAGATTTATTTAAATAGTTCATTTAAGTGGTTTAGAATAGTTGATAAACTAAGTTATTGAAAATAATAAACCAATAGGTTTCTTATTTAAAAAATACGTTGGTATTCAAGATAACAAAAAAAACATAGTAAAAACTATTTATTGAATGCCGACGTTTCGGTCCACACAAGAGGCCCTCTTGGGGCTACAAAGAATATAACAATGAAGACGAAAATCTTGGAAGTAAACAAAATGAAAGTATGAAAATGGTAGATAGTAGATGTATACAAATTAAATGTACTAAAATCAATAATCTGACTGGGGCATCCTATTTTATATATATATATATATATATATATATATATATATAAATATATATATAATATATAAATATATATATAATAATATATATAAATATATATATAATAATATATATAAATATATATATATATATATATATATATATATATATATATATATATATATATATATATATATATATATATATATATATATATATATAATCAAAATATCAATATTATGAAAAATCAAAACATATATATGATCAAATTATAACTAACATTAGAACGTTAAAGGATATTTTGCATGATTTCGTCTAACGATATGACCATTTATATTATGATCATACTAGTAATGCATTTTATATTATTACATATTTCATATCCATTTAAAAAATAATCCATATAATATTTATAATCCCTGTATTATTACAAGATTTTTGTTACTATTGTTTAGTTTTTTGTTATACATTTTTATTCCTCGGTTTTGGTAGGTTTAAAATGTGTGGTTGTATGTTTTTTATTGTTTTGTGCTGCAAAGTGAAGGTTTCTAATATTTTTTTTACACATCCTACCCCTTTCAAGTCTTTACAGCTGAGGACCTCCAACAAGCTGACGCTGAATCTTGTTTTAAAAACTTGATCAAACGTAAACTAGAAAAAAAAAATGAAAGCATGGCATGATACTGACAAGTCTTGGTAGGAACTGTTTACTTATGTTCTGTATTTCAAGCTCGATATGGTTAATTGTATAATTTTACAAATGTTATTAAGAAAACAAGACAGGCGATGCTAATCCTTCAAATGTACACGAAATTCGAGTTCACCGAAAAAATATTGCAGAAATTTAATCTATAATAAAACCCAAACCATCTCATACTTTATGTAATAAAAACATTTCTTTAATAAAATAAAAAAAAATAACCAGATGTGCAATATAAATTTTAATGATTTGTAAATTTGTTGAATATAAATTCTTTCGATTTTTTTATCGATTTTATTTCAAAAACGCTTTTTTTTTTTTGTATTTATAAATTATTTTGGATTTAGACTCAAATGGAATAAAAGAAGTTTCGAATTTACAATAGTTTGTTCCTAAAATTATTCGATTGTTAACAAATATTATAAAATAGTTTTTTACAAATATAGGTACTAAAAAAATATAAGTAAATAATAAACAAATATATTTATAAAGCTAAATCTCCTGACAAAGACTTCTGTAAAGAGAAAGTTTGTGCCCAGCGGGAAATTGATCAGGATTCTTTCAATATAGTGTTCTACCTGCTAGTTATAATTCTAATGAACTATAAGACGTAAATATTTTTGTAATAGGATTTGTATAAATATGATTATTTGACTTGGTGGTTGGAAAAATCTCTCTTGATTCCACCCTGAAAAATGTTTTCATGATTTGGTGATAAATCTCCATAAGATTGTTTTTAACTTTTCTATTGCTCTATTAATTTAAATATATACTTCGATTAGGCTGATCTGATGATTTTTCTAATCAATAATCTGTAATACTTTTTTTTTTAATTTTCATTCAGTTTTACCCATCATAGCCTTTGCCTTTAATAAGGGTCTCCGTGCCAAGTTCCCTTGTTTAAAAATTCAAGGAAATTATCAAACTTTTTAATTACTAAATTTAATGAAGAAAGTTGGGAAATGTTTTCACTTGGAATTGGCTAGGTTTGTCCTGGACAATATTTTTATTCCAAGTTTATCTCGTAGCAGAGGAAAAGAGAACTGTCACCAAAAGTTCTGTCACATTAGACACCGTGTGAATAAATACACAGAGGGCTGCTTTAATGAAATTGTTATAAATTATTCGCTTATTATTTCGACTACATAAGAAATAAGTTGCATAAATGTGATATAGCTGATATAGTTTTATTTTTATGATATATTCATACTTCATTTAGAATTTTAATATTTCCAAAATATTTTTTAATAGTAACCACAAGCATGAACGGTATCTTATTTCATTTTGATTTTTTTTTTTTTTTTTTTTACGGTAAATCTGGCCTGGCATACGGGTTTTTCATCGACCGACGCTTCCCGTTCAGTACAGACAACGGAACACTTTCAAAACGCAATGGGGGTTGTTCTGATTGGTTATGTTGTTTATGTTTACACTGATATTAAAAATACAAATTTCCAACCTTGGCAGGCCACCGAAAGTTCATTTTATTCCGGAATAAACTTAAAATGTTCGCACTTTTTTTAGAATTATTGTGTTAAATATCCGCACCAGAAACATTATAAGTATCTTTTAACATTATAAAGTATCTTTTTGTTGTACTATTCTTTTTTCGTATTTTTTTAATATCTCTGTGAGGAGCAACCAGAATATAATGATTTACTTCATCCATTTACAAAGATAGATAAAATTGATTAAATTGCTTGTTTTTTAGATTGGTTTTTATTTATTTAAGGTATCGTTAATCAATGGGTTGTGCTACCTTTATGTCATTTTTACAAACATACATTCGTTTATGTTATTTAGTCATAAATATGTTTCATTGTGAAATGAAGCCCATATTGTTTCAACTTGCAGCAAAATATTCTACATTTCTTCATGCAGCGTTATAGCGTACGAAATAGAATTTTACTAAGCCTTTTAGTTCAAAAACAGTTTATACATTTTTTGGGAGAAAGGAAGTTTCCTTTTCCCCTGAATAATAGGATATCTCCTCCTCATCCTCCTTAGAAATGTCTTAAGGTAATGTTGTTGTACGACTGGAAACAGGAGGTACGCGTATAACCAGACCATGGAGCTAAGCTTGTTTACTCCAGTGGGTCTACAAGGAGGGCTCTAAGTGGCAAACCTTGCTGCCCATTAGTCCACCTTCTAGCCCAACACAATGAAAATAAATGAAGATACAAAGCCGGGCAACTTTAATGCGATATTCCTCCAACAGTTCCATCTGAATTTATAATTCCACCATTAACCAACATAACTGCGTTTTCTACGTTCACAACGAAGTATCAATTTGAGTTGCGCACTCTTGGTGGTGCTATAGAGGCTCTCATCCATCCTCACTCAACTATTAATCTCTTGATCAATAAGAGATTAAGCATCAATATTATGCTGACAATGACGTTCAATTGTCGCTATAAAGAACTGTCCTGTTTGGTAAGGTTTGTTACTCGGATACGAATATTCGATACGCCTACAAGTAGAGTAGTGGTGTGGCATACAATTATGATCTTTGTCGGGTGCAACAATAGAGTATAATTTAGTCACTCAATATAATCTCAATGGCCCAAGAATATACGATTATTTCTAGCTATCGATTTTCTATTCTGTATATACCATATAAATACATGTATAATTCATACTGCTTTTTTTCCGTTGCTCTTTTACATTTCTTAAACTCCATGCTCCACTTTCAGACCTATTCACACATTTCCTATTTCTTTCTCTTCATAATTCATAATATTCTTCAAACAGAAACATGTATCAAATCTACATCAATAACATCAAATATATATACACTATTTAGTTTTGATTCTTCGTTAGATTCCTATTTCATATTTGGTTCAGTACATTTAAACTTGTGCTGTAATAGTGTTTTATGATCTTTTACTTCAATCCAGACAGGAAATGCCTACGAGCATAGTTTTTTTTTTTTTTTATTATCATTAATTCTTAAATAATTTTTGAGACAATTGAACGGTATTTAAAAGAAGAAAACCGATCTACATTGCTCATATTTTGAGTAAAATTAATTCAAAGTTCAATGGCCTGGGAAAATCTGGATGCTTTCAAATAAGTCTAATTTATTTTTTTTTTTACAAAAAGTAATTTTTTTCCAGAATATGAAGAAAATATTGGAATTTTTTTCACTGAAAATTTTAAGTAGTTTGGTTTTGGTCCTTTTTCATGAAATAGCAGTTAACGCCATGTTCTATTTTCAATATTTTTTTCAACATCGATTTTCCATTGAAGATACTTGAACCAAGAGATAGTTTTTTTTCTGTTAATTATAGAGAGCACTCACTATTCCCACTCAAAACACCTCTAACTCATCGGATTGGCTTCCTTCTGCTGAATGCCGTCCAATTGTGGTTCACTGAAATGCCAATATTCCGCTTTAGACTGGCTTAATCCAATTCTTTCTTTATTTATTTATTTATTTTTTTTTTTTTATCACTTGTTTTTGATTTTGCTTTTACTTTGGCGTTTTAGCCATTCTTAAAAAATCATCGTTTCACTTATTGTTGTGGAATTGACTTTTAATTTATTTTTTTAAATATTTTACAATGGTCTTGTCTTTATACGTTATCAATGTGAGTTAGTAATTAATAATAGTGGTAATTTAGAATTATGCCGAATGTAAATGTACACGACACCGCTCATTGTTTACATAAACTGTATTTCCAGCGTAGCGAATCTACTGAAATGAATTATTTATTAGGAAGAACGAGTCGCTGTCTCAACAGGTGTACAATCAGTGATGTTTCATTTCGTTCTGACCAAGCACGTATTTACGTTCACCTCTAACTGACAACTGACTATTAAATTCAAGGTTAATGATGATTCTACCTCTCGGAATATCAATTTTTATTTGTTTGTTATTGCTTATGGCCTTCACTTGATAATTGCTTGTCATTAAGTGTAGTTACTTCTAGAGGATATTTAGCTTATAAAGATCTGTGAATATTTTTTTTTGTTCAATACTTACCTATAAACTGAATTGATAAAATTATTGACTACTTTTTTCTTTGTAATTTATTTAGATGGTATAAATGTGAACTTAAGAACACTCGAATGTCCCTAATGACTGATTCTGTAGCGCCTTCTATTGCTTATAAATTAGACTGAATGTGCATCACTTATCAATCATTAACTATATTCATATTTATAGCTTATATAATAGTTCTTTTAGCTCAGTTCTCTAATAGTTTCTTCATTGACTGTTTCAGATGATGTGGGTCGAGATTGGACTTTGGTTCGGGCTTGTGTCTTATGCTGCCGCCTTTTGCCCTACCAGCTGCCTGTGTGACGACGATACATTAGTAGTGTCCTGTGTAGAAGCCAGCTTAGATGTCGTTCCCATCACCCTCAACCCTTCTATCCAGAGACTTATCCTCAAATATAATAAAGTGAAGACAGTCGACGCCGCCTTTCAATTTTATGGCGAACTGCAATACGTAGACTTATCCGACAACCAACTCGTCAGCATCCCATCACGCAGCTTTGATTCGCAAAAGAAATTAATCGAATTACATCTAAAATACAACAAAATATCTGCAATAACTAACAGGACTTTCGAAGGCCTTAAAAAACTGACTGTTCTCAACCTCAGAGGAAACTTTCTGGAAGATTTGCCTGATAAACTCTTCTACTCCTTGCCCCAACTCGAGGAACTAGATCTCGGAGAGAATCGCATTAATCGAATAGACTCAACAGCCTTTCTTGGTTTGACTTCTCTCCGAGTACTATTGCTTGACGATAACCAACTAAAGGTTATGCCGACAACCTGTTTTCCCACTCTCGGAAGCCTTGCAGAACTCCACGTTGGATTGAATGTCTTCAATCAACTACCGGATGATTCATTCAAAGGACTTAACAGGCTCACGATTCTCAATCTGAGCGGAGCAGGTTTGGAGAACATTAGTGATAACGCTTTTCGAGGATTGACTACCCTGCGAACTCTCTCATTGACGGGCAGTAGATTGACTAGCGTTCCTACCAAAGCTTTAAGTATTCTTGAGCGACTTGAGGAACTGGCTTTAGGACAGAATATGTTTACTTCCATAGGACTCGATGCCTTCAATGGTTTGCTAAATTTAAAGAACTTGGACATAACCGGTGCCCCGAAACTGGAAAAAATCGAAAAAGGTTTTCTTAGAGAAAACTTGAATCTCGACACTTTAACACTGAGTATAAATAAAAAACTGATATACCTCGAAGATGGAGCCCTTGGAGGACTACCCAACTTGAAGCATCTGATTCTTCGTGAAAATGGCTTTACAACATTTTCGGAAACCCTCGTTTCTTGGCCGGAACTCCGTACCCTAGACGTTTCCGAGAACCCTATTCATTGTAGCTGCAAGTTGGCTTGGCTGAAGGAGTTGTTAGTGAGAAGGAATGTGAGTCAGGTACTATGTGCCTCTCCTCCTCCTTTGAAGGACAAGCCTCTAAAGCTCCTCAGCTCAGACGAATTGGGCTGTTCCATGCAGGGGCCCTGGCAGCACGCCCTAGTCGGGGGACTCTGCGGTGCCGTCGTCGCATTTAGCTCCCTTCTTGGAATCCTGATATATCGCTACCGGCGGCGTGTGAGAGACGTCTTCAAGGACTACAAGTTCAACAAGCAGCGCGCGATGGCCAGCAAGGAGCACGAGTACAGGAAGACCCTCTCAGAAGACGACGTGAACAGCTACTACCAGCAGACCCTGAGGAGCGGAATACCGGTGACGGAGCTGTAGCTAGAGCTGCTCGCCTCGCCTCCGGTCTATTACATCGGCAAGGGAGCGAGGCGGCCCCTCCACAGCCCTGCTACGGCCCCGGTCAGCGGCTTCTCTTACATCTCCGGGGACCAGCTCTATATGGCCTCTTGCAGCACCTTCCGCCCGGTTCGTCAGCAGCACCACACTCGCCCCCGCCCTGTCACCCCCTAACTCTTGTATATAATTCACTAGGGGCGGTTTTATCTAGTATTTTTCGCTGAGAGACATTGAATGACTGATGCTCTAAAGGCATGTGTATAAGTGATCTCATACCCTTCCTTAGAAGGTGTGTGTTGTCTTGTGGATGGTCGAGAAATCTCCAATCGTGTATGAATTAGTCTTGTCGATTTTACACATTAAAATTTTCACTTATCTTGTTATAGCATAACATAACTTGCACTTTTATATGCATTATACATTTCATATTGTAAAATTCTAGGTATGAAATGTAGATATATATTTTCGGTAACGGATTTAAAATCCATTATTCTTTCTCTCATAATGATACATGAAACAAATTTCTAAGTAGTCTTTTTTGAGATATGCTGAAAAATATGCACTGTAAAATTAATAATACTGTGAAATGAATATGAATACAATTTGAAACGATTGAAGTTGATAGGATAATTTGCCTTTTATGAAAATCTTTCTGCGAATAAGTTCTCCTCGTCCCGCTGTCCTACTGGTCCTAATGACAGCAATACAGAACTGACAATATCAAATATCTATTTTTAGATTTCCAATCCTAAATGTATAATGTTTTCATTGGCCATTCTGAGGTCAGCAGTTCTGAACTGTCAGTACCAGTGGCTAGCATAAAGATGAGGTTAGATTAAGAGTCATAATAAGTCACATGTAAAAAATAAGAGTGGAATTTATTTCTCTTAGAGTGAAATACAATTACTATTCGAAAATTTATCACAAATATGTGGTCTTTAAGACCTTATAATTGTATATTGGTGTATATAAAATTAGTACATAGGGACTTGTAATTTATAACTAATTTATATTTTTATTAAAATCTGAATAACTTAAAATTCATTTAACTTTTATATTTTCGTGTTTGTACCAATTCTAAAGGAACTACATATAGATATATTACCTCCAATTTCTAGAATTTATATCTGATGAAAACTGCATTCCTTTGTAAATTTGAAATTGTATCATATTATTTATAGGTTTGTAAATAAATTTGTATTATCGAAGTGTATTCATATGCAATGAATATAGACATAAGTATATTTCACTTTTTCTGATGTATATCTCTTTTTCTATTTTGTAAATATTTAATATAAGAAATTTTATGATGCTCTCATACTTGTGATCTTACTTTAAACAGATATGACAACCATATAAGTCTGGAGATTGTAAAAAAGACGGCGTTGAGTCCGATGCTTAGGGATGGTATTATTGTACAGTATTATATTTGGTGTCACTCTGAAAACAAATACAAACCAGCTTTATAATTGATTTGAATATTAATAGCGTTTTATCATAGAGTAGGCCTACTTATTATATCTACTGTACTCATACTTATAACATTTCATGTCAATATACTAGTCACTTTAAGAGCATGTAGATTAAGGTTACTATATAATTATCAATAAATAAACATAATATTGTTTTTATTTTTTCAGGTACTGTGCATATCTTTCTATTCCATTTTTAGAAATGATAAGGTTATATTCTAAAAGTCTGACGACTATTCAAAAATTGAATTTTGTTTTCGAATATTTCATTAAAAATACCTACCTATATCTAAATAGATATGTAATGTTATTCATTCTAATGAATAAAACCATATGTTCTTATTACATTTCTGTGTTGTTTTTTTTTTATTCTTTCTTTTGATCCTTCCTGTTTGGTAATGAGTTTCATGAGCAACAGATAAAAAAAAAAAAAATAAATAAATGGATGCAATAAACAATTTTTCAAACTTCAAAGATATTTCATTTTAATATCATACAATCAAAACAATAATTATCGAGAATGTTTAGAATCTAAAGTGGAGACATATTTTTAAAAAAATGACATATTTATACAGTATAATATTCATCTAACATAAAAATTGAAAAAAAAATCCATTTTTAAGGACTTGCCAAGTATTTCATAGGCTTTCAAGAGTTCATCTATGAGGTTTTTATAGTTTTCATTTTTCTTATTGCCCAGAAATCCTTTCACTATTACTTAACTTCCTACCTACTAATTCCTTTTTAGTTAATTTTTCTTGAAAACGGAAACCACCTAGAAGCTTTCTTAAATATATGGCTTCGTTTAGTTTATCATCACTTATTTGAAGAAATGTTTTTTTTTTTTAAAGTACTTGAAACCATTATTATCATTCTTTTTCTATGGCCTTGACAATTTTTTTCATTAGTCTAAGCTTAATGTGGATAGAAGGAAGAAGCACGTTTTTTGGATTGACAAGGAGGACATATTTTTATGTTTGAAGTAGCAGGTTCACAAGAAGTTCTATGAGGCCAATTTTTCTTGCTGTATCGTTCTTTTGTTGATCTACTGTGCCCATAGACACAAAAAACAGAAATACTATATTATAACCACTTAAAGTCCTCGCAATATACCAATCACAAACATGACCCCGAGATATAAAGAAGAAGCAGGTACGTACTTAATTATGGGACGTGCTAAGCTATTTCTTTGAAAAGATCTTTTAAAAACTACCTAAATGAAACGCAGAAAGAGCATTTTCATAGATGTGACAAAAATCATGTCAGCCTGTGTAATTATCCAATCCTCAATTAATTTAAATTACTTTTTCATTTGAAATGAAAGAAAGATCAAGGCTAAACAAATAAAATACTAATTAGATATTTATAAATTATTTGCAACTTTTATAATTTTGTTTTATTGAAAACTCGTTTCGAATGTTATACATTCATCTTCAGTTCTAAAAACACACAAAAAATTCAAAAATAAGCAATTCAAAATATAGTTTGGTATTATTATACATATTTATTCAGAGGCTATTAAATTTAGAGGTAATATAAATCAGTATTATAACACATTTATGAATTATGAATTTTTAATTAAGACAAAAAATCAATTACATGTTGGTGCTCACCAAGGATTTAATGGATTATATCAAACAGAAAAGTTTGTACTGGTTTCTTCTCGCACTGAACCAACAATGAACGAAATGTGGGATGTTTATAGGTTAACGGTTTAAGAGTCGGGGTTTTTCCAGTAATGCCGTTGAGTAATTGATTTTTCTATTATAGATGAGAATAAATTTAAGATTGGACTATTGGCGATATTTATCTGGCCATTTAAGCAAAAATCTAGATTGGATTTGAAGGATTTTATTATTTCAAGTGCTTCATATATATTTAATTTGAGGGCTGTTTTCAACGTGATGTATTAATTCAACTCCTGAGTCTTTGATGAATAAATATGTATAATAATACCAAACTATATTTTGAATTGCTTATGTTTGAATTTTTTGTGTGTTTTTAGAACTGAAGATGAATGTATAGCATTCGAAACCAGTTTTCAATAAAACAAAATTATAAAAGTGGCAAATAATTTATAAATCCCTAATTAGATTGATCCTTCTATACCGTCATGCGGATGTCAACTAAATAAAAAACTGACCTCAAAGTTAATGCATAATAATACAGCATTTCCACGTCAGTTTTAACCTTTTCAAAATGAATTTTCACATCTTCCATTTCAATTGTAACTTTTTCCACTTCAATTGTAGCCCTTTCCAAATCAATTGTCACCTTTTCCAATTCAATTGTTAGCTTTTCCATTTAAATTGTAACCCATCCGGACATTGAATTAATTCAATATTATTTATTTTATTATTGAAAAATAATTATTTTAATTACAATAATGACTTTGAAATAATTTCAGCATATTCTTCCAACATTTTTTTTGTTTATTAGAAAATTTATATTAAGTACTAATTTCAAATAGTTTAAATTTTTAAAATAAAATTGTTGTGTATTTAAATATTTATTATTTTTTATTTATTTGGTTGGTGGGGGGTGGATTTCATCGACTTGGTGGTCGATCATTAAGTTTCCGAAGTTGCTAATGTCTAATTTACTACCGAAATTTTGTTCGGCCACGAGCATTTCTATTAAATTATTTTCTTTTTTTTTTAATTTTTCTGTTGACACTGTAGAGACCGTGGAGATCCTTGGCCGCGCGATGAGGTATTCATACCACATAATTATAAATTGCTTGAAGTATTTAATTTTTAATTTAATTAAATTAAATACTTCAAGCAATTTATCCCGCCCCATATGTTATTCATCCTGGTGCCCGGATTCGAACTCACAACCTTTGGGGTTTGTGTGTAAGTGCGTTGATCCGCTCGGCCACCTCGACCCCTATCGACTAAATTAGTTTTCAAAATTCTTTGGTATAGGAGTCGTTAACTAAGTTTTCAAGGGCACTATTTCCGAATTCACTATCGGATTTACCATATGATCGCGCATGCGCGTTTCGATTTTCCATTTTTTTTTTAAGTTTTCTATGATTAGGTTTTCGATGATTCTGATTCCATTTTTTTAATTAAATTTTGGATCACTCATGCGCGTTTTGCATTTCCGTCACTGTTGGAATTTTCTGTGATGTTGAGATCGTTTATTAGGTTTTCAAGGGTTCTGATTCCATTTCTTGGATTGAATTTTAGATTGCGCATACGCATTTCGCTTTTCCTTTACGATTGAAATTTTCTATGATAAACGACCCCGGAGGTTCTGAACCCGTTTTCGGAATTGAAATTTTAGAGAGCATGTGCATTTCGAATTACCATTACATTTGAAATTTCTTTGGTGCAGGTATCGTTTATTAGGTTCTCAATCACTGTATTTTCGAATTTACTATCTGATTTTTGACCGCGCATGCAAATTTCGATTTACTCTTCTTATTGAACTTTTCTTCGTTTATATGGTAAGGTTTGTTAGATCTTCAAAGGTTCAGATTCAGTTTATCGAATTGGATTTTTTATCAAACATGCTCCAAAATCCAATTTAAAAAATGGAATCAGAATCCTCGAAAACCTAATTAACGATCCCTTTATCATAGAAAACTTTAAAGTAACGGAAAATAGAAATGCGCAAGCGCGATCGGAAATCCGATAGTGAATTCGGAAATAGCGCTTAGTAAACGACACCTATACCAAAGAATTTTGAAAACTAATAATTTAGTAGAAATGCTCGTGGCCGAACAAAATTTCGGTAGTAAATTACACATTAGCAACTTCGAAAACTTAATGATCGATCATCAAACCGATTAAATCCACCCCCACCTGCCAAATAATTAAAAAATAATAAATATTTAAAAATAAATAAACAACAATTTTATTTCAAAAATTTAAACTATTTGAAATTAGTACTTAATATAAATTTTCTAATAAACAAAAAAAATGTTGGAAGAATATGCTGAAATTATTTTAAAGTCATTATTGTCATTATTTATTTCAGTAATAAAATAAATAATATTGAATTAATTCATGTCCGGGTGGGTTACAATTGAAATGGAAAAAGTTAAAAGTTAAATGGAAAAGGTTACAATTGAATTGGAAGATGTGAAAATTCATTTGGAAAGGGTTGCAGTTTTTGGGAATGCTATATATTGAATTAGGACTGAGCGAATATAAAAATAGTATGCCTGATTACTAAAAAAAATCTGAAAAAGAGCTTGACTTTAGGAAATTACAGGTATAGTAAATTAATATAACAATCTAGATAATTTTTAACACTGTAATTTGGCTTATAAGCCTTTTGAAAATAAAAGAATTGTTGGCGTCGTATTTGATACCGCACATGATTAGTAGGTATGAATTTATAACAAAAGAGGTTAAATATATGCTAGATCACAAGAAAACTTGCTATTGAAAAAAAAAAAGATAGCGATATGTTGCTGGAATGTTTTAACTGCAATCTTAGTTAAAGTAGTCCCTAAACGAACAGCCATCAAGGAGAGTGTGAACATGGCAGAGAATTTCATGCAGTAAGTACACCTAAAATTCTAAAAATATGCCGTCAGAAATACTTTTACTTAAAATGAAATATACAAACCAAAATATGCATTTATTTTTTATCAAATGTTACGGCTAAACGATCTTTTAGTAAAATAATGAATTAACAAGTGTTTGAAATCAAACAGAAAGTTTCATGTAATACTTAGATAGCTCAAAAGGTAAAAATAGGATTAATAAGATATCAATTTCTGGACAGTTGTTTTTTTACATTTACTTGTTAAATCGCCTCATATGTGATAGTTAATGTTCAAATCGGATTTTCTCAACTTCGGCAACAAATATCGTGTACTTTCAGGTGATTTGAGATCTTCCCTTATTCTAGATTGTTCTAAAAAATATTAGCTGCAAGTAACTACAATACTAGTTTTTATTAATATTTTTTTTGTAAGAGCGGTGTGTAAAAAAGTGATCTGTTGAAAGCATGGATTGCCAACGAATAGAAGAGAGAAAATCATCTGCTGTCTTGTCTGAATTGAAGTGTATTTTAAAAATAACAGACAAGATTTATCTAAATTTCCAACTATTACACAGGCCAACGATGAAAAAACTTTTTTACTGAAAATACCGTATTCCTATAGTTTTTAGGGTGCTGAACCCAATTATGATATTAAAAAAGCTGTATCACTCACAATTTCTTCACATTTTATAGTTAAATTTATTAAATTAAGCGATTTTTAAAGAATTGAACAGCTTCACAGGCCAACGATGAAAAAACTTTTGTACTGAAAATACCTTATTCCTATAGTTTTTAGGGTGCTGAATCCAAATATGATATTAAAAAAGCTGCATCACCCACAATTTCTTCACATTTCATAGTTTAATTTATTAAATTAAGCGATTTTTAAAGAATTGAACAGTTTTCAGTCTTAGGCCTCATGAAACAATTAGGCCTTTAGTTAGGCCTCATGAAACAATTTGTAAAGGCTTTGCCTAAAGATGGACCATGGTTCAAGTATCTCTACCAAAAGTTTCCACGCCTTTCAGAACCTAAACTAAAAGAAGACGCCTTTGTCGGAGCTGACATTAGCAAAATGATGTTTGATGTTAACTTTGAATGCACAATGACCTTAAATGAGAAAAAAGCATGGGTATCATTCAAGCAAGTCGTTACAAAGTTCATAGGAAATGAAAAAGACTCAGAGTATGTTTCTATTGTAGCTAACGTGTTACAGAAGTTTAAAAAGTTAGGATGTTTAATGAGCCTGAAGCCTACGGAAAACTATGGGTGATACAAAAAAACTAAGGCCAGATTTAGATTCAGCACATAAAAAATCTTTATAGATCAACTATTAAAGTTAAAAAGTTTTCAAAAAAATTTTTGTTGGTCTGTGCTATTGCCTTACGTAAAGCATCAAATGAAAAAACTGTTCGGATGCAATAATGATCTTGACCAACGTTATTCTGATTTGCTGAACAAAATATTGATTTCTCTGATCAAATCTTTAGCTTCAATCCCAACGAATTGCAAGAGACATATCGAGGTAGGCCGCGTGCAACATTTGTTGACGCTTCATTGAAAACCAAAAGACGCTGTGCTCAGGA
The DNA here is from genome assembly GCA_948150685.1 of Rhaphigaster nebulosa. NCBI lineage: Eukaryota > Metazoa > Arthropoda > Insecta > Hemiptera > Pentatomidae > Rhaphigaster > Rhaphigaster nebulosa. Next base: position 119,641,599 of record OX411306.1, on the reverse strand, counting down.
TTTAATGGAATTAATGGCTAGTTAAATTTGACCAATTTTAATTTAATAAACGTAAAATAAAAAATTAAAATAGCTACCTTTCATATTTACATCTTCTTTATTATTTTTGACTGTTGCTATCCTGAATTTTAATTGGAAACAGTTTTACATAACAAACAAATGATGTTATAAATTATTTTTGTGATGATGATTATTATATGTAAACAAATAATTGACATCTCTTATTTTGATGTTCGTAGTATTTCCATTGCCTTCATTTATTGCTTAATAAAAACTTAATGAATAATAAATTTAATTATAAAAATAAACCCTTTAGTTCGATAAGAATTGTTTTAAGTGTAAAAATCATTGAGGCACCTAACTGCTTACCATCCCTAACGAACTTAGTTCCGAAATTATGGAGAGAAGATTGTGGAGCCTAACTGAGGGAAATATAAGTGAAGAACATTATGGGATTAGAGTACAAAGAAGTACCCAAGATTTGATATTCAATATGAAGCAAATAACAGAAAAAGTGTTGGAGAAGGTTAAGGAACTGTCAGCATCTCGAAAAGGCGTTTGACAGAATAAGAAAACAAGGCATTATTAAAGTCTTGAAAGAATATGATATCGATCAGGGTCTAATACTTTTTGTTGATAGCAGTTATAATCCTTAGAGAAGCATTGTAAGGACAGGAAATAAATACTCCAAATAATTCGAAATAAAACAAGAAATTCGTCAAGGCTGAGGTCTCTATGCTGTTTATTCTGGTCCTCGACATGGTACTGAAAAGAACGAAAGAAAGGCTTTAAAGTTACTACCCAAGATACTGCGGTTTAATATGAATTAAGTATAATCTGCTTTGCTTTGTAAATGATATAGCAGTATTAGTACATATTAGTATTAGTACAGAGACCTACACAATACAATCTAAATATTCTCCAACTGGAATAGCTATATATAAATATGAAAATTAATGTCGGAAAGACAAGATTAACGCGGATTGCTAAAAAAAAACAGGAGAGCATTGAGAATACTCAGAATTAATGGGTTCAGATTTGGAGAGGCTTCAAACATTCAAGTATTTCGGGGCTAATCTGACATGAGTCGGGCAACATCGACTCAGAAATCCAGGAGCCAGTCAATTCAGATTGTTTTGGGTTTTAAATAAATGTTTCCTCAACAGAAAAGAGGTGAGGGCGAAGACCAAAATCAAGGTATAAAAGTCAACCTTAGTATCACTATTTACACTATTGAGTCAACCCTGATAAAGACCTACAACCTGTCCCAAAACGTTGGCACACATTACAGCAGTTATTTATTATCTTACTCTGCGCTTCTTTCCTGACCACACCCCCACCATCTTCTATTTAATTAAAATTGTAGAGTATTAAATACCTTGTAAAACTTTTTTTTTAGAATTTATCAGTATTTTCGAGAATTTAAAGAAATTTGTTTATAGATAAAACATGTTTTCAAAAAAAGCAAATAAAATAATCACTGAAGATGGCAAACAGTGGAGAAAGCACCACGTGACGCGGACAAATGTTTTCATGATTATTCGCCAATGGCCTTCAAAACGAAGATTTATACTCTATCCAGACCCCCGGAACTCTTTCAACAACGATACTATTGACGGCAGACTTACTCTCACTTCTTCAGCCAACTACGATTCCTCTCTAATGGCCTCTCGACAACTCACCTCCAGGCGGCTCTGCCCAAGATAAAGACAATTGTGAACTTTTCGGCCGGTTGAGCAGCACCCCTCTCAACAGTCTTCCCCTCTTGGCTGGAAATGGAATAATGCGAGGGTGTGCCCACTCCCTCCACCGCAAAACTACAATTCACGACCCGGGTTGATGACCGTGGAAGATTCCTTATCTTCAAATGTTTTAATATGGCAACAAAGATTACAAATTGTTATTTATAAATACAACATGCTTTTCCGTTAGATTAATTGATCTCAAACAACTGATGCAATGTTGATAGATGAATGACGAAATGACCTTCCATTAGTTACTCATTTAGGCACTTGAGCCGAAGCTAATGAGTAGGATCTAATTCAGGTATCAACCATAAGTGTTATCTTCAAAAAAGTTCCAACACGAAAGAAATTGCACTAATTTCTCACATCAGCTAAAAAGGCACATACCCAAAAAATTCACTTTTCAATAAAAAAAAAACAGAGACTCACCACTCGTCCACCTATTAAAGTATTGACGTACTAACGTCAATAACAAAACATTACATACAGACTTACACATATCTGTGGTACAAGATTTTATGTACAAGAGTGTCCCTCCATTCTCAAAAATGTCTTTTTAATCAACTTATTTTTAACCTCTCTTTCCCTTTTTTATTTTTTTAGATTATACTTTTTATTTTTTTAATCGGCAAAGGTTTTTTTCCAGCATGAAAAATACCTCTTTAATGTGATGTAATATATCATAAAATTTACTATCAAGGCAAAATAAACTGAAAATGTTAAGAAGTAAAAAGGGTTAGAAGATTTTGAGGTCTGAAACTATTCATATCAACACTAATTAAAATATTAAATTAAAAATTCAAGTAAACTTACATTCATTCTTTTAGAGGATGGTTCTAAGGAAAAAAAGTATTCTCATCTAGAATCAAATTTGTTGAGTTGTCCATTGTGAGTGACTGCAAAAGAATAGACGATACCAGTAAATTGAAAATATTTTATTATAGATTAAATAAATTATTTTAAGAAAACATGAAAGGACCAATTTTTTAATAGTAAAATATGATTAATATACAGTTAAACATTTTAATACACCGCATATTTTCAAAGAAAAAATAATTTTATCACGAGTCTAATTATAGTTGGAGATTATTTTTTTTTTTAATCAACTTTTTAAATTGTTATTTTTCATGCTTAAAAATAAAAAAATGATTTATTAAAAAAATAATACTAGTCTTCTTCTTTTTCGAATCAGTGCTGCCATCTGTTATACAACGCCGAAAGCTTTTTGCCCAAAGAGTTCTTCACCGCAATTAAGAACAGTCTGTTATTATGAGTCATTAAAATGTGGGAAAATGAGTTTATTTTATAGTGTTCTATTTCAATACGTGTGTTTTATACAGGCTAATTTTTTTTTTTTTTTAAATGGCAATTTTGAATTTACCTGGTTATTTTAAAGAATCTTGTACAAAACGATAAAATTGTGACCGTTGATGACAGTGCTATCAAGAGATTAACATCAACATATCAAGTTAAACTAGCATTGACGACAGTGCCTTAGCCAGAGGAGGGGTCCGAAGCCTACCCCTCTCCCGAAATTACAAAATACTGTTATTTATTCTTTGACTGTAAACGAAAATTGTATAAACCTCTTTGAATTTTATTTTATATAATATAACTAGGCATAGAAAATATTACATAGAGAGTGGGCCCCCTTACATCCATGGTAGGGGTGGGTTTCCTTAAAGTAGATTCTTGGATGTACACTCCCCGAAACAAAATACGGCTACGCTACTGGTTGGTACTGCGATTTTTTTTACAAAATGTAGAATATTCAATAAATTAAATCATATTATCGTCAAAAATAAGAGAATAGAATAACCAAAAAGTTAATAAGAGGTCCCGGCGCAAGGACGCAAATCGGACCCCTTGGATAAATAATGAAGCATATTTTTCTGAAGCCTCCCCTCCAGCGCTTTTAATTTCCAATAAAACAGTAAGATGTTCAATAGATGTATTCTATTCACTATAAACTAAAATTACCATTCATCCAAAGAAAATATTTTACATTTTTGGCTATTCGGTCGATAAATACGCGAACAATATTAAATAGAAATTAGCATTTGAAATGGAAAATATCAGAAGCACCTAAAAAAAACCGTGTAAATTATAAGGATAATGAAAAAAACAGAAATCTAATAATTATTTTATTAACTCCATTACTTCAATACATTTATAGAGATTTTATTTATCACACATGAGTTGCTTATGATTAACTGATTACAAGAACTTGTATGGTAGTCTATTAAACTTATTTATTATTAAACATTGTAAAACCGGGCAGACCACATTTGACTACTTAAATGACTTTTTCCTAGATTATTCTTGCGAAAAAATATCAATGAGCTTAGAAAAGTCAATTTCATTAGCTCGTTCATTTTAAATTGAAAGCAATGCCAAACCTACCAGTCTATATAACGATACTCATCGTTGATCGAACATACCCTATTTATTTTCAATTTAGAAATAAAGCGCTCTGCTTTTGCTAGTTTTTGCTTTTGCTTTCTGAAAATACTATACGAAAACAAAAGAGCGAAACATCGTGATTACGAATCCGAATGAAAAATTATATTATTTTTAATCCTTGTCTTGGGGGCTCCTTGCCCCGGGGGCTCCGGGGCCTCACCACGGTTGTCCCCAAACTAGTTACGCTAATATGCACATAAATGCATATATATATATATATATATATATATATATATATATATATATATATATATATATATATATATATATACATTTATATGCATAGTAGCGTAACTAGTTTGGGGACAACCGTGGTTATAATAATAAGTAATTTAATTATATATATATATATATATATATATATATATATATATATATATATATATATATATATATATATATATATATAATAATATAATATACTTATATATAATATAATATAATATAATATAATATAATATAATATAATATAATATAATATAATATAATATAATATAATATAATATAATATACTTATAATATATATATACTTATAATAATAAGTAATTTAATTATATATATATATATATATATATATATATATATATATATATATATATATATATATATATATATATATATATATATATATATATATAATTAAATATATATATTTATATATTTATAAATATATATAATTAAATATATATATATATATATATATATATATATATATATATATATATATATATATATATATATATATATATATATAATTAAATTACTTATTATTATAAGTAATCACCTTTACCCTACGGGGTCATATCAACCGTTTTTATATATCATTTTAAAAAATAAGTTATTTATCCCAGCAGTTATTAGGCATTAAATTAGACTAAATTAAAAATTAAAATTACCCAAACGTATCAGTAACTCTCAAAATGGTGTCATCTTAAGAATTATACTAACGCAAGTTCTATAACTATAACTCGCCTCGTTAACGTAGTTGTGACGGAAGGCGCACCACACTTCCAGGCGTGTACAAGTCAGAGGGCAGGACATACCGAAACGAGGTGCGCTCAACGGAGCAGAAGTCTTGGAACAAGTTTATCGTTGTGGAGAACTTGAACTTGTGGGGTATCCCATATAGAGTGACCTTAGGTAAGTTGACTCCATAAGTACTGATCATTAACTGAGATAAAGTACTGGATGGCTCAGATAAACTACGGATAGTGAAGAAGTTTATCTCGGCGATCTACGTAAGAGTTGATCTGTCCCAAGGAAATTGGAAGAGATTGTTAAGACACACTACACTATGCAATTGCCCAAGTATGAGGATCCCAGAAACTTCTATGATCTATTGAATTACCTCCTGAGCCGATCATTGAAGAGACAAGATAGCTTCTATGAAGTAGAGGATACTATGGAAAGGTGTTGTCTGGAGGGCTTTGTCCTTTATCCTGTCCTCTGGAAATTTGTCTGTAATCAGCTGCTGGGAATGCTGGAAGAAGAGCGGTTCCCCACTACGGCTTACGTAGATGATTTAGGCGTTGTGTTGGCCTTGGGAAACAGAGCCAGATTGAATGATGAAGCTGAATAGGGCGCTAACCTGATATATGAATGGTGATAGAGAAAGAAGTTAAAGACGGATGCTGCCTAGGCTTAGGTGATTCTCTTGAGGTCGCCTTACTCTGTATATACAAGGAGAACGGACAGAGCAGGTTGGCGACGATCCAGCGGATGGCTGTGCTGCGAGTTAGTAGGGAGTACAGAACAGTTTCAGATAAGGCGATGCAGGTCTTAGGATAGGGAATACCTATCGATCTTCTACTAAGATAAGGCTAATTCCATCACAAGATGAAGAGGGAAGATTTGGTTTATCTACCGAAGAACCTCCGTGTGAGGATCAATGAAGACTTCAGCAGATAGAAGAGGATCCTCAAAGAGAACTCGGCTGTGGATGCTGAACCCAAAAGGGGTTACCCTCCTAAGAAAACCAATAGAGATCTATTTTTCCTTCATCTCGAACCTTTTGGTTTTCATTCGATGGAGAAAGCCTTGCTCTAAAAAAGACTGATTCCGCATCGCCTGAACTTTTATTTAGATAGTGGATTTGATTTTATACACATACACATATATATATATATATATATATATATATATATATATATATATATATATATATGTGTGTGTGTGTGTGTGTGTATATATATTTTTTTATATTATTTTATATATTATATTTTATTATATATATATATATATATATATATATATATATATATATATAATATATATATATATATATATATATATAATAAAATGTCCACTATCTAAATACAAGTATACTTATTTTATAGTATATAAATATATATATATATATATATATATATATATATATATATATATATATATATATATATATATATATACATAACATGGTTTTCTTAGGGTATTTCTTAATTTTTAGCATCTTTGTTAACTTCCTCATCATATCTTCCTCATAATTTGTCGTCGAGAATTGGAGAACCATCATCAGTTCCCAAACCACTACATCTCTCTTGAGATTCCTGAATTTCAGCCGTTTTGAAAAGAGGTCCACGTGGCTACTTCCTAGGAAGGAAAAAAAACACAATGTTTTATCAAGATGTCTTAAGATTTTATTTTAAAACCAAAAACATGCAATTCCCTGCGATTGGCTTTAAGAATATTGCCAGCTCTAAGTTATCGACTCTTTTTATACAATTTTCCATTAGATGGCAATGAACTGAGGCAAGAATAATAATTAATATTAACTTTATTGTGATAATAACACATTTTCATTGCGATTTGATTCACTTACCTTCTTGTGGAGCCGACATAATAGGAAATAAATATTATAAATAAAAATTGAAGTACTGACCTCTTTCTTGACAAGTGAAATCAACTGATTTATCTGGAACACTGGCTCGCAAGAAAATGCAAACATTTCAATTTATCCTTCAGTGTCAAGATATCTAGCAGTCCGCCTACATGAGAACTTAAGTAGAACGTAGGTCTACTATACGGTAGACCTACTATACGGTCATTTTTTAAAACTTTTATTTTATTTAGGTATTAAACTTATCAGCTTACTAATTAATTCGTATGGGAAAGTTATACCTGCACATATTAATAAAATATAAATCCAAGTTATAGTAAATAATTGAACACTGTTAAACTTTCAAAAATTGAATTAACTGAAAAAGTCGGAAATCGCCGGATATTAATTCCAGTCAGTTTATATTGATTTCAACTTTATTCTAAAACAAATTGCCAATTCAAACTAAAGTTGACAATGAACCCAGAGATCGGAATGCAGTTAATGCGAGGAATTGTTTGGACTAAGTTCGTCTTGAATTGATTTCAGTCATCTTCAAACATTGAGTGTAAAATCAAGAAAACAAAAGTTATTTTTTTATTAAAAAATTATGGATTTATCTAGACTGACAAGGGTAGTGCACGATGTGTCCGTCGCCGATTTTGATCAAAATTGTTTGGGTTATTCTACATTGAAAAAAGTCACAGAAAAAGACACATTTCCAAACGTTTAATCCAGGAGCTGAAAAGAAAAAATAAAACACACAGAAATTGCTTTATTTTATACCTCGAGTTTGAGAAATGATATCGACTGGTTTATCCATCAAAGCATCTGTTTTCTGTGTATATTAAAAGGAAAAACCTAAACATAAAAAAATAATAGCTTTTTTGTCAAATAAATTTAAAATAGTGTTCAAATTGTTAAGTAAACTAGATGTATAGATTTGTTCACACTAAAAAGGATGGCAGATTTTGATTCAGCACACCGAAAAAACCTAATATTGAAAAAATCTCGTATTCAGTAGAAAAACTATCTCGTCTTCAGTGGATCCCAAATTGAAGTTCTTATCTTGTTAGAAAGATGGAAGTTTCTATCGTTGGCGGATTACGAGTTTTTTACTTGATAAATCAATTTTTTTCTAGTACTACATAGTTTAACAATCAAGGCATATTTCTTTATTAATTAAAAATTTGATGGTGATATAGACAACCTTAAAATTAAAATCTATAGAAAAAGATGAATTTTAATACAATTAAGTTATCGGAAGAGTAACACCAGAAGCTACTAAAAAAGCAAAACAAAATATTTTATTTATTGAAATGTTCCGTTTTCGGTATTTCCTGTACATACGTACAGACTTTATCCCAGTTTTATTTTCAGTTAATCTGCGGTGAATATCCTAGTATATATCTGAATGTTTGCACAGCATGGAAAACCATTTTGTAACGCCCCCGCTTTGAGATGGCAGCCAAGTGCAAACGCTGAGGGTCATATTTTATAGAAGTATTACTACAAGTTTTCTTCAAGTGTGAAACTGCCAAGAGCCCAAATCACATCATCCATGAAAAACAAATAAACCATAACAACAAAACCCTTAATAATATATCTCTTTATAAATTCAGAAATATCTCAAGAATGCTTTGGAGAAAAGTAAACTATTTATAGTAATTGATTATGAGTGAAAATATCTTAGAGTGTAGTTAAAAAATATTTTCTCAATACATTATTCGATGAATTATATAATAACTGTGTTACTTGTATTTTTTTAGAAGTAAAAAAAAATAGTCAAATTTTCTTTACAAACAATAGGGTACGCGATAATGCAACCCTTTCATTCCTTATTTATCGTAGTATTGTTATGGTGTGTTTTTTCCAGAGTTTTTCACTCCCAGTCAGGAAGTTTCTCTCCCTAGGGTTTTTCTCTTCTCCTCTTTCGGTCAAGGGAGGATTTTTATTCAGTATTGTTACCAATATTGAGCATATTAACAGAGAAGTGCGAAGTAGTGGAGTTTTGTGTAGAAATAGTTCCAAGTCAAAAATGGACCTTAGACTATCTATTAGGCTAAGAAAACCTGGACCAAAGAAGGGACAATCTTCTAATAATGAAAAACAGTAAGTGCACACATATTATTTATCGTGTAAAAGTAAAAACAGCTGTTATCGAAAAACTGCTTGAACGTGGCCTAAAATGATTCTAGAGCATTTTATCAAATAATTATTTATTTGCGAAGAGCAGTTCAACAATCTTAATATAATGGAATGTATGTGAGGTTCGTCCTCAAAAACGAATTTGAAAATCGGACTTTTTTTCTGAATTATTGTACTCAAAATGCCAAAGAAAATACCTAAGCGTAAATAAGTATACCTTCTTATGATGGAAAGTAGGCAGTGAGGGTAAATTCGTTGGAGACGAATATCGCGATTTTTCGGTAACGACTAAAGATTGAGACGGGGAAATGATTTAATTCCATTCCTACGCAGTACTCTTTTGTCAACGGATACTAAATAACTTTTTTTTGTAGTTTAGCAACAGAAGAAACCGGCGTCGACGAATTACGTTATTGGAACCGCGTGAAAAACTATATTCCGAATTTGTTCCCAAATTTAAGCCGCTATAAATTGCTTCATGAATGAAAAGACGGACAATTTTTTCTGAAAATGACAGGTTTATGTATATTTAATCGATAAATATATTTTAACATTTAAATTTTCTTTCAACCTGAACGAAAGTTATACAAGAAATTTCTGATGGTAGGATTAAGGTAAACCACCAATTCTAACATTCGTTTCCCAATATGAATATTATGAATTAGACAAAACTATCTAATGGCCGCCGCTAATCCATTAGTGGTAAATCATCAAACTTTCAGAATAAAGCAAATGGACCTCAAAGGAAATCATTTTATGTTGTATTGAGAGGAAAAATAAATAAAAACACGATAAATAACATGTGGTCACTTACTGTTTTGCATTATTAGAAGATTGTCTCTTCTTTGGCCCAGATATTGCTACTCAAATTTCAAAGTCCACCACTTCGTACTTTTCTGTCAAACTGCTCCATCTTGAAAACAATACTGGCTGAATAAAAATATTGTTTTGAACGAAAGGGAACTGATAGACAAAAACTATATAGAGAGAAAAACGTACCTTGACAACAATAATACGATAAATCAAGGATAAAAGAGTTGCATTATCACTTAAACAACTGTTTGTAAAAAAGATTTTGGCTTTATTTTTTGTTCGTCTGAAAAAAATGAAACCCAGTTATTATAGAATTTATCAAAACATATATTGATAAAATATTTTGACAACAATATTCTAAAATAATTTCAATCATATTCAATAACTAGGAATATTTAGTTTTCTTTTCTCCAAAGCATTTTCGAGATATTTCTGAATTTTCAATGTGATAAATTATTATTGGATTTGTTGTTTGTTTTTCATGGATGGTGAGATTTGTCCTTTTGGCAGTTTCAAAAAGGAAGAAACAAACTCTTTCTTGTCATTAATTATAACTAGAAAATACCTTAGAATCAGAATATTTTTTCAGATTTTTTTAATAAATCCGATTATAACTTGGTTACTTGTTTTTTTTTGTTGACAAATTAGAGGAAACGAATAATAAAGCTAAAACTTTGTTTACAAACAGTAGAACATTGTAACTCCTATTTTATTAGTTTATGGCATCATTGTCGTCATACTCCATGAGCCTAGGTAAAATTATGTTCGTATTTGAAGAAATCTTGTAGTCAAACAGGCGTTTCAAATGGCTTTCCATGCTGTACAAACATTCAACCAATATTCAGAAACACCGAAAAGAGGGCATATTTCAATAAAGTAAAAACTGTGACGCAGAATTTGATTTTCTTTAATTTAATATACCATAGCTTGTTCGATATAATGCCAAAAAAGTCTTAAAATTTCGAGTTTTTATGGCCGCCAGTTTTTCAGGTAGCATGATCCTACTGACAGACTGTTATTTTTTTATTGTCAATACTATAAGGATTCAGGAAATTGCTATCAAAGTTTTCTTGAGATAATGACAAATTTTTTTCACGGGCTCTCGGTCTATTTATGCGGTTCCCCTTCACAAGGGAATTTTCAAAAGGGATTTGAAAATCGGGCATATTCCTGATGAAGAGTTATCATACCTAATATGCCAAAGAAAAACACAAATAACCTAACAGCGTTGATTCGACCATGATCACAATTTTTTGGGTATGTCTTGGTATATCTTTACAATTTTTTTAATTTATATTTACTATTTATCAACTGTTTTTGTTTGTTGAATTTGTGATGTGTAGTACGTGATAAACGGTTTTTTTTGGTTTGGCCCTCTGTAGCAACGTTATCGTAAGGTTTAGCTTAAAATGTAACAGGTCCTTTTTTGTAGGGAATCTGAAGCTGATCAATTTTTGTTTAAAACTTTTTTAGTTAAAATGCATGTTTCCTGAAAAAAAAAAATCCTTTTTTCACAGTTCATTTTTATTAAAACCATAACAAAGCTACCAATTTCGAATTGCGGATAATCATGTTTGTAATCTATACAAAAAACTGAAGAAAATGACTCACTGCTTGACTTTGAGGCTGAAGTGAATTGACTTATAAATCAGGTGCCAGCCGATGGACTACCTGTAATCGGTACGGTGAGCCAATAGTAGCCTACAACTGAAGCTCCCTTACTCGTATCCTTATCGGTTGTTTATAAAATCGTATTTTTCACTTTACGAGAGGTCCCCCTTCAAATCTGCATACGACAATAATTCAAATAACCCGACCGGAGCTCTATCAGGCGTTAGAAGAAATGAGCACACCCAAGAAGTCATCATATAGTCATCCGCACCAGACGGTTATAGTTCGCATTGGGGCTGGCCTCTCCGAATCTATAATGCTTAACTGTGGTATAAGAAAGGAAGGCGCCCTGGTATGCCTCCTTCTTAATTTCGCGATGGTGCGAGCAGTGCGCCGATCAAGTATTCAAACACGGGCCACGCTCTTCAATAATACGGTTCAGCTATTGGAGTATGCCGACGACTTCGACATTAATGCCAGATCTGAGCGTGTCTTCAGAGAAGCATTCCTTGCCCTAGTTTTTGAGAATAGGAGAAGCAGGGGCTGGATTGTTTCGAGTTGTACCCTACAGTTTTGTGACTGTGCAAAGTTTTGTCTATCTGGGTTCGGAGGTGAATGCCCAAAACAATGTCTCTGCGGAAATCAACAGGAGGATAGCTGCTGCCAACCGGAGCTACTTTGGTCTGACCAAACATTTCAGGAGCAGATGCCTCTCAAGCAGGATCAAGATCAGCCTATATAAGACCTTGGAACGCCCAGTTCTCATATATGGGTGAAAGGCGTGGGCCTTCACCAGAGCCAATGAAGCCAGGCTTCTGGTATTTGAAAGAAAAATATTAAGAATTTTCATCCCGGTTCGAGAGGAAGGCACCTGGAGAAGAAGAAAGAATGCGGAGCTTTCTGGACTGTATGATGGCGCTGAGGTGGCCAAGCTCATCAAGTTCGGGAGACTTCGATGGGCAGGTCATGTGGTGAGGATGGGAGATGGCGAGATTCTCAAGAAGATACTAACAGATAAGCTTCATGGCAAGCGAAGAGTGGGTCGTCCAAATGTAAGATGGGCGGACTCCGTCGCGGCGGACGCACGGGTAGTTCTTGGTACTCGAAACTGTAGAGCTGCTACAACACACCGAGCCGACTGGCGGAGTCTTTTGGAGGAGGCCTAGACTCAGTGTCGGGCTGTTACGCCACTCATTATGATGATAATCTCTACTGATAAATTTCTTGAAATGAAGTATTCACAGTTAAAATGATGAGATCCAATTCTATTTTCCTACTCTTCGTCCAAAATAAATAATTAAAAGGATTTTAGAAAAAAAACAGAAACCAGTACGATATTCAGAAACTTTCGACTAGCTATTGCCCAAAGTAAATATCGCTTTATACCGAAGATATTCATACGGGACTTGGTCTATTCAGAATTCGTTGTTAGGAAGTTCGATTTTCATCGTGCTTTTTTTCCTACTATTTCTTTTTTTTTAATTTTAATTCGAAAGTAAAGCGTTCCAAATAAATATTTCGAACATTGAGAATGAGTGAGGCACAACTCAAAATGTCCAATGTTAAGTAATTTTGCTAGTTGAAGCCCTATCATCGCTAGAACAATCAGTCCTCAAGATCAGTCCATAATAATAAATGCAACAGGTAATCTACCAGCAACCTGTGCCAGACGAAACACCCTGGGGGTTTCTAAAGAACTAACCTACAGTTATTATTGATTCTAACAAAAACATATTTTTTGCGTTGTGCCCCTTTCATTCTGGATGTACGATGTGTATACTGCCGACTCATCTTCTGAAAGCTGGAGAAACATTTTGTAAAATTATTAGCAAGCCAATCCAAATACCTCATTTACAAGCTTGGGTTTGTGGACCCTTGTTATTGTCTGGCTACCGTGTAAATGCATTTTTTAAGTATATCTCACAAATCCAGAATGAAAGAGGCACAACTCAAAATTTGTGAAAATGAGTGGGAGATCAAAACAGTGTGAAGGTTAGGATTAATTCCGTGGGTCCGTATACGAAATAAAAGTCCGGATTTGAACCAGCTCGGTATCATCATGAATCTCTCATATAATAATAGTATCGTTATAAATGCATCTATTGTTAAAAATGCATCTATAGTTATGGTCACATATAAAAATTTAATTGAGAATCATTTCGTACCCAGTTTCAGTTTTAAAAAAGTTTTAATGACATTATAGTGTAAGGAATAACAGAAATGCGTGATAGTCCAATTTGAACCAAGAACCATAAATCCTACCTAGTTGTATAAACAGCTGTGTTTGATACGGCTGTAGGTAGGGAGCGCCACCTCAGAGATTAGTTCAACCTTCTGTCATAGTTGATAAGTGATTGTCCTATAATGTTATAAAGATACGATTCGGAATGGACGAAATCTTAGATGAAGTGGGTTCCCCAGAAGAACTTAAGGTATTTTAAATTAAGCACATTTAATTCTATTTTTTTTTCTTTCTATTTGGTCAATTGAAACTAAGGTTATAAATTTTATACCCGGTTGCTTTTATTTGTGTAATGCATTGAGCCATACAATGACTAATGCGTACAGTGAAACATTGTGGCATTGATTTTTAGTTTATTGAACATCTATTTTATTTCACAAATCTTTAGTTGTACTATTGCCCAGCTAATGTATCCATCAGTATATTAATGTATTATCTATGTATTTATGATGTATTATCTTATGTATCTTATTATATATATGAACGTATGCAGAAATTTGAAGCCATTTACAACCAACAATTAGAAGAGCAGAACGTTACTACAGATGCAACTTTTAATTATGCTTGGAGCTTAGTCCGTAGTCGTTATGCAGCTGACATAAGAAAAGGAATATGTCTATTAGAAACTATTTTCAATGAAGATAGAGAGCAAACAAGAAGAGATTGTGTATATTACTTAGCCATTGGCTATGGAAAATTAAAGGTGAGTTGGAGGCTTTATTATATAATTTTCTTTCAAATATAATATAGTACTCCTATACGTTTGTATATGATTAGTAAAAGATAACAATATTTTCTCCATCCTGTGTTTGTGATTGAAAGAATAGAATTTTTGTTAAGAATGCTTTACTCAGTGTTTGGTGTCGATCACTTTCAAAATTGTCATTCCTTGCTTTTACTTTGTACCCTTCAAATATTGGTTCCATATCCCAAGAATTCAGATCATACTTACTTCAGAAAAAAGAGTGATATGTCTTATTGGAACCACTCATTTCAGTTACTTTAAGAGGCAACTCAAAATTTGTGAAAATGAGTGGGGATAATTAGTTTCCAGATAATTCATCTTTTTTATTGGGTTGTCACGCATGAAATGTCCGATTTGTTAAATCTTAACGTTTAGGGAGGATTAAAATGTCTGTTGATTCCCAGCAAAATATTTACCATCTATAATAAACAATTGCTTATCATTGTTTGTTTTTTTCCCAAGCAGGCATATTTTATTTTCATATATAAATTCACTTAAATTTGAAAAAAATAAAAAATTCATTTAAAAATTGTTTAGTTTCATAAAATATTTTATTTTATTTCAAACATGACAATGGAAACATGCGATTTCAGAGGTTTCTTTTTATGAGTTCAAATTTGATCATTCCGCTGCTGTGGCAGCAGAGAATATCGATGAAGCTTTAGGCAAACGTAGTTCTAATGAAAGAAGCATTTATCGTTGGTTTTCAATATTTTCTTCAGAAGATACGACCATAAAACATCTATTTTTTGGACGGCTTTCAACATCAATCGAGGACGAATATCTTAAGGAAGAAGACGCTCATAAAGCAGGCGGAAAACTTTTGTCAGATCTTGGCACAAGTTGAATGACTGTTTCCAGATATTTAAAATTGATTTGAAAGACTAAAAAGTTTGATTCCTGCATCCCGCACAAGCTGAACGAACTTTAGCAGTTGAAACGACAAGAGATTTGTGTTTCTTAATATAAAAAAAAATAAACCATTTCTAAAGTGCATAAAAACTTGCAACGAAAATTGGATCATGTATGACAATCGATGGTTAGATAGCGATCAGCCATCTGCGCACGTTATGGTGGTCTATAACCGTCTTGTTTTTCATTTCTACCTGTGAAAACAACCAATTCAACATCATACTGCTAAGAAATTGGCCAAATACATCAAAATTTGATCCAACCACAGCCAGCATTGGTAAATAGGAAAGGGAGTATCCTGCTGCATGATAATGCCCGACCTTTGATAGAGACAGTATAAAATTTAATGGAGTTGGGCTATGAAGTCCTACCACATCCCCCATATGTTCTTGATCTATCCCCTACAGACTACCATTTTTTTCAAAGCTTGGAGGAAAATTCTTTAAAAATGATTCAGACATGAAAAATGCATTTTCTGGCTCAAACTTTTTTAAATCTTGAATAGAAAACTTGATTAGTTGTTGGTACATATGTTATTCAGAATAAATATTTTGAATAAAATATATTTGATTTCTTTGTCAATTTTTATTTACTTCCTGTTTCAAAATCGGGCATTTCATGCATGACAACCCAATACATAAGTACTTTTTTATTGGTGAAAACTTGTTTAAAATTACTTTTTAAACTGGTCTATTCGTAAGATCAATTTTGAGATTTAGTGTTTATTTTAGAAATAATGAATAATGAATTAGAAAAATAATATCAGGCTTACAGTAATTAGTCATATATATATATATATATATATATATATATATATATATATATATATATATATATATATATATATATATATATATATATATATATATATATATATATATATATACATATATCTGACTAATTACTGTAAGCCTGATATTATTTTTCTCACAGGTATTTTTCTTTAGTTTATTTTCCTTCCTTCAGTACAAGTATTGTTTTTATGGTCATTTTGTGAGATTAAAGACCTCCTGTGATGGGTTTCGATCGTCTCAAGCTCCATAAAAAGGAATCTTCGAACCGAATAGGAGACAAGGGCTGGCGTTACGGTCAAACATAAAATTATACAATAGGCCTAGTCCATAATTTTCGTTACTAATTTTCTCAGTATTGTCCTGCTGAGGTAGAGATTTGACGGTTTTTACGAAATGGTAAGCATCTCATTTGTATTCCGTTGAGTTTTCTTAGAAAATGACTAAGTATGACTAGACTTCTATGTTACATTTTTTATAACAGCTGGAAGTTGGAGCGAAAAACTAACGGCTTTCGTTTGCTTTAATAGCAAACATGTTAAGAACTTTTATGCTGCATTGAATTGAAATATATCTAGCCAAGCCTTTAATAATGTTAAAACCGACTATTTTTGAAATAAGGACCTCTCGATGGTCCTCTATCCTCGTCAAAAATAGTATTATTTGTAGAGCGTTACAATATATGTATACATTTTATCTTCCTCCTCCCCTCTTACCTTACCCACCCTTCCTCACGAAATTCGTAATAGGCTTTCTGGGGCAACTAGCTTCAACGGGTATAAACTCGGAGGTTGTTAAAAACAGTGGTTTATCTCACCCAATGTAGATTTTTTTTTCATTTGTTGATTGTATTATTCATTGATTTATTATACATTCAGTTTAATAAAGTGAAAAGCAAGTTTAATTTTTTTTTCTCGAAAAATATAGCAAATAAGCTTCCAAAATCTTAAATATTATTTATTTTGGCAACGTTTCAGGAAATTCAGCTCAACTCCTAAGCTTAAATTTAAAAATGATATATGAGTTTTATAAATATTCCTAGTCTTGTGTTATGTCTTTACAAATATAAGGAAATTTAGTTAGTCTTTTTTCTTTTTTTTTTTTTTTTTGAGATTGAGATTGAAGAAAACATTGGCTTTCTTGTTATGTAACAGTTTTGCAAGTTTGACATTTGTGGTTATTAAATTTAATTTTCTTTATATTTTTTTGATAACTGCATTGTGATGTTTAAATCAATATTACATTATGTTCCTGAATTATTTTGTGGTAATGACTTGAACGATATTTTAGCACCAATGATTATCTTCTGTTTCAACAGATCTAAACTAATAGCCTCCATATTATTAATTATAAATGGTTTTTAACTTGGATTCTCTGTTTCAGGAATATAATAAAGCCCTGCAATACACCAAAGCTTTTTTAAATTTAGAACCAGCAAACCTCCAAGTGCAAAGTTTAGATAGTACTATTAGGAAAAGAATGGAGAAAGGTGAGAAAATCTTTTATTTGTTAAAGTAATCTGACAGAAATCTTGTACTTCTTAAGTTGGCCTAATTTTTCAGGGAACATTAGAGTAACAATATTAATTAAAATGCCAAAATTGTTTGACAATATGTTTGATATGTAGGTAGGTTTAAGTAATTGGGATCTATAATATCTAAAAGAAACCAAATTCAGGCAGAAATAAAAAGAAGATTAAAGCTATTGAAATGGGTATATAAAGTTGTTGAAACTAAACTAGTACAATGAACTGAGCTGAGGTGTAAATGTCTTAGAAACAGGCAAGATGCAGGTGGGAAGTTTAGTTGAGATAGGTTTTTTTTTTTTTTTGATAGGTTTTAGTGAAGGGCAGGATCACTTGAACTTCCATGTTATTTTTTATATTATTAAAATGAGAAATATATTGATCAAAAGTTTAAATTAAATTTATAGAGTTTAGTTATGCTATGAAATATATTTATTATATTAATAAATCTGGGCATCAGATCTGGTTAGGGGCTGAAATATAAGTAAATTTGATTGACAATTTTGTATTTAAATAATAACCTTACTTTGACAAACCGAAAACAAATTTTGTGTTTATAAAATTTAAATCTATTCAAAAACATCATTTTTTAATTCATGATTACACACCTGTCCTTTAACATTTGAATAAATCAATTGAAGGGTTTGGCCAAATAACATTCTATGCTACATTTTTACGATATCGGATTTTTGACATTCATTCTATATAGCTTTCACTACATGCTAAGAACATAAACTCGTTGCTGAACCACTTTAATAAGTAAGAATCGTGAGCTCGAAAATGCTACCTCCCGTAAATACAAACAGTCTATTTCCGAGTCCCTTTGTTTTAATTTATTAATACTACTGACTAATTGTAATAATGGATATTATAATGAATGTGCAACTTTCAGCCTTTGACAATGAAACTGACTGATTTTGTCATAATGAAGAATACTATTTTCTGAAAACAATAACATAGGTAATGCCACTACCATAAGAGTTTGACAGAATATTGATCTACGTTACCTTCAAGCAAAGAAACGTGTGGCCCTAAGTAGTGGACAACTTTTATTAAAAATCTTCATAATTATTCAGCAGAATCCTTTAATTATAAATAACACAGGCCAACGATGAAAAAACTTTTGTACTGAAAATACCTTATTTATATAGTTTTTAGGGTGCTGAATCCAAATATGATATTAAAAAAGCTGTATTACCCACAATTTCTTCACATTTTATAGTTAAATTTATTAAATTAAGCGATTTTTAAAGAATTGAACAGCTTCACTCGCGAACGATGAAAAAACTTTTGTACTGAAAATACCTTATTCATATAGTTTTTAGGGTGCTGAATCCAAATATGATATTAAAAATCTGGTGCAGTGCACGCATCACACAACTTTTCCTTAACGTCCTATAATAGTTATCTTTTTAATATAATTTTAAAAAGTTCATATAAATAATGCTTGAAATAATCTCAGCAGCATCTTCTCCCACTTCAGTACAATAAAACAGTTTTTTAAACAATTTTAGTACAACAATTCTGTACACTACTTATATATTTTAACTTCGGCAAATATATTTTAAAAGCTTCGGTTTAGTTTTCATGGAAATATTTTCTTTCCATTAAATAATATGAAAGTAGAAATTATTAAGTTAATTTCCGCTTTTGTATTCTTAAATTACTTTATTACAGAGTATATTGTTTATAACAAATTGTTGGGAGAAGGTTCGGTCGTATCCGTCTCCTTTCAGACGCCCTCGGTTATCCATCTATGATCTTGTACTCCTCATAAAATACGCTGTATGAAGATACAGCGTAGACTAATACTGCTACAATTACAATAAGGCCTTTAAGGAGAAGACATTAGGCAAGTTTCATAAAAATCGTAGGAGACGTTTACGAGAAAATCGTAAAATCCCTGATATAATAGCCACATCCGGTTAGTCCGATGCGCTTTATCTTTGCTAATATTGGCCCAATTTCGATGATTCTTTTATTGTTTTTTAGATTATTTAATTATCTTTCATACAATTCTATACATAATTTACCATGAAATGCATACTTTTTAAGCTATGGGCAAATAAAATATTCTTTTCATCATAACTTTTTTTGCTGCATTTCCTCGGTGATGTACTACATAAATGAAAAGTTTAAGGGGTGTAAGGAAAAGACATTAGGCAAGTTTCATCAAAATTGTTAGAGCCGTTTTCAAGAAAATTGTAAACAATTGTAATATCCATGATATAATTACCATTTCCGGTTAGTCCGATGCGCTGTATCGTTGCTATTATTGGTCGGATTTTGATGATTCTTTTTTGTTTTTTAGATTATTTAATTACCTTTCATACAAGTCTATAGATAATTTACCATAAATTTCAAGCTTTTGAAGTTATGCATAAATAAAATATACTTTTCATTATAACTTTTTTCTCTGCATTTCCTCGGTGATGTACCACATATATGAAAAGTTAAAGGTTTTTATGAAGAATAATTTAGGCAAGTTTCATCAAAATCGTTAGAGCCATTTTCGAGAAAATTGTAAAAAAATGTGTAAAATCGATTATATAAAGTGGCACTTCCGGTTAGTTGATTTTGACGAAAATGTCGCTGTAATATCACATGCATATGTCAACGTTAAATACAAAATTTCAGTATCTTAAAACTTTTCGTTTTTGAGCTAGACTGTTCACAGTCACACGGAACCACAGATCATTTTGTGAGACTTGGACATTTGGACTCAGGGTACCTTAAAACGTGTATTTCTGTCGAAAACTCGAATTCGAAAATTTTCACGATCGCAATACTTGCCCTTACTATATAGTTCGTATATAGATAAGGGAAAGTAAAAAAGCTGTATCACCTACAATTTCTTCACATTTTATAGTTAAATTTATTAAATTAAGTGATTTTTAAAGAATTGAACACCTTTAAGTCTTAGGCCTTTAGTTAGGCCTCATGAAACAATTTATAAACATTTTGCCTAAAGATGGACCATGTTTCAAGTATCTCTACCAAAAGTTTCCCGCCTTTCAGAATCTAACAAGCAAAGGCATCTTTGTCGGACCTGACATTAGAAAAATGGTGTTTGATGTTAAGTTTGAATCCACAATGACCTTAAATGAGAAAGAAGCATGGGTATCATTCAAGCAAGTCGTTACAAACTTCTTGGGAAATGAAAAAAGACCCAGAGTATGTTTCTATTGTAGCTAACATGTTACAGAAGTTTAAAAAGTTAGGATGTTTGATGAGCCTGAAATCTACGGAAAACTAGGGGTGATACAAAAAAAACTAAGGCCAGATTTAGATTCAGCACATAAAAATCTATAAAGATCAACTATTAAAGTTAAAAAAGTTTTCAAAAAAAATTTGTTTGTTGGCCTGTGCAATTGTACAATATCTTGTAATAGGAATTTTAGTGAACTTAATTATTATTTCTGAATCCACTTTTTTTGTCTTACCTAACCACTGATGTTCTATATTTTCAACAATACTTCAAATGAGTTTGTTGACAAGGGTGATAATTAGAAAAATTTCTGTAAGCGGGCGATGGCTAGAAAAGATTGGGAACCTCTGATCTAGCAGATTTTCCTCAAAATCCAAGAGATTTTTTTTTCCATTATTGGGGAAATTATTAGCTTTAGGTAGAATGCTTTCATTAGCAATTAATATGCTGTGTTAATTCTATTGTAATTAAAACATGACAAAATGTTATAATGATCACCAGATGGGGTACTTGGAGATTATTTAGTAGATTTCTGCAGTTTAACTGATTGACTAACTGACATCTTAAGCAGATCAATTTTAAATCTTTAGTAAGTAATTTTAAAAACCTTTCTTTATATTTTTATAAAAAATTGTCTATAGCCATCCTACTCTCATGCATTTAGTTTTTCCTGGGTTAATTACCATATTGATGCAGGACAACTCTTCTTGCATGATGCTTACAATATAGCAGGTCCTAGTCATTGGCAACAATTATGGCGAGGTCGTCGGCAAATGTAAGTGTAGGCTGCAGTTTTCTATGCCCGAGTTGATAGTGCCGCCATCTAGGTTTAGGCTTTTTTCAGGGACCGGTCTAGGAACAATATAAAGATTAGAGAGCTTAAACTACATCCCTGGCGCATTCCCAGTGTCATCTCAAACTCCTTAGAGGTGTGGTTACTGGTCCTTACAATGTTTCTTATCTTGTGTGATAGAGACTCCTCACAGCTAGGATCGTGCCGAAATCTACTCTTCTTTCAGACAGAGCTCGTTCTATATCCTCCTTTTTGACTCTGTCAAAGGCCTTTTCCAGGTCCACGAAGCAGACAGAAATTTCTTTTCCTTTCTCTATGACCTGTCTCAAAGTTAAAATTAGGTCCCGGATGCTCATCGAGTTTCTAAATCCAAACTGCTCCTCTTCAATCTGGCAGTCTACAGCAGTCCTTATTCTTTCTTCTAGAATTTTTGAGTAGAGCTTGCTCAATGCCTCGATGGTTATTGCTGCCTCTATTGTCTCCTTTCTTGTAAATAGGCACAACCACACCGATCTCTCAGTCCTTTGGTATCCTTTTCTTATGCCATATTATTATTTTAGGTTATAAACAAAGCATCACTTATCTTTAATTTAACCAAATTTGTTTATTTTATTTTAGGGTGGATTTTTACAACCAAACATTCATTCCTTCTATTTTACTAAATTTAACAATTACTTATTGATCTTAACTATTTTTACAAATTATTATTATCACTTGTATTTTTAGCACTTGGGTGCAAATGGCGAGTCTGGATTTATTTATTTCTTCACAAACTTCTTCAAATTAAAAAGTAGAGTCTATACCTTCTTATGATTGCTGCTTCTTTTTCCTTTTCGTACTTCCAGTCGTAATTTCATCTCTTTCTTCAAGTTGTTTCTATATAACTCACTTCACCCAAACAACAACTCAATCATCTCCTCTCAATCAGATGTAAATTCAGACTCCCTGCCTTTGTAAAGTCTGCTTTCTCTCCCCATTACTCCGCATAACGTTTGATCTGTGCATATGAAAAGTAGTACATCCTACGTCATAAGCATTAACGCGCACATTTTGAATTTTAAATATAAAACACCATAATGTCAACATTACAGTACGAAATGTCTCTCCATCTCTTAAACCTGATATGGCATAAGAAAAGGATACCAAAGGACTGGGAGATCGCTGTGGTTATGCCTATTTACAAGAAAGGAGACAATAGAGACAGCAATAATCATCGAGGCATATCTCTACTCAGTGTGCCAAGTAAGCTCTACTCAAAAATTCTAGAAGAAAGAATAAGGAGAGTAGTAGAATGCCAGATTGAAGAGGAGCAGTATAGATTTAGAAACTCAAGGAGCCCCCAGGATCTAATTTTCACTTTGAGATAGGACATAGAAAAAGGAAAAGAAATTTGTCAGCTTCGTTGATCTAGAAAAGGCCTTTGGCAGAGTCAAAAAGAATGATATAGAACGAGCTCTGTCTGAAAGGAGAATAGATTTTGGCACTATCCTAGCTGTGAGGAGTCTCTATCACATTATATTGCAAGAAGAGTTGTCCTGCATCAATATGGATATTAACCCAGAAAAAACGAAATACATGAGATTAGGAAGAAAACCTACAGAGTTATGAGAATCCTGAGGGTGAAGGGACAAATCTTGAAGAGATTCAGGATTTTAAGTATTAGGTACCTGATTGAATGAAAGCATCTGTATCAACATAATGTCGTATAATGTCTATTCAGGTTAGAAGATCCTCTCCTTCTATCATGATAGTTCTGGTTTTTATATATGCAAACCTTTTGGATATCATATATGATGGATGTATAACCTCTGGTTGATTGGTGGTAAAAGTACTGATAATAAAGATATTGTGCTTCTGGGATGAATGTGAGAGTGGGAGAGCTCCCTTCCCCTCTTACACATCCCTCAGCCCCGCCTCCGAATTTGCAGAAGGTTGTTTTCTATCTTGTCGGATTATAATATTATCTTAAATAATAATATTAAAAAGTGGTTCTCGTTCTACCGAGAAAATATCAGCCATTAAATGGAAAAATTGAAAACAAGTTCCAACTATTTTGAATGTTTGTTACCTATACCAGTACCTCAAATGGGTACTGGCCATATTTGTCCCACCAAAAACGGAGTTTGGCTAAAGCGCGCTGACAAACAATTCTAAGCCTTCAAACGTATTTTTCTCTTGCTTCTGCCATCTAGTGGAATGTAACCAAACTGTTTTGATCATAAAATTTCCGCTTTTTGATAGGTTGGACAAATATGGCCTCTGCCTGTTAAAGAGTTAATTCAATAATGCATGAAAATAAGCTGCTTTTAAATTAATGCAAATTGATGCATCATGTTTGTTTCAGAGGGTCTAATTGGTATGGCTCTGGCTGGAGGAGCTGTCTTAGCACTTGGAGGTCTTGTTACATTGGGATTTGCTTTAACAAAAAAATAACTTTTAATTCTTACCATGTTGTTTTTGTTTGGCTTAAAAACAGCATGGTAATTTAAATATACAAATAAATATACCTTCACATTTTTTTATTTTACACTGTTGTGTTAGATGTGATATTTATGAAAGTCATTTTAGTTCATAAATTATTTTAATAATTTAGATTACATAAATTATTGTTCTTCAGCTGTACTATGTTATAATTTAACATCGTTATTTAAAAAGTTTAAAAAAAAAAAACTTAAAAAAAAAATTATTTTTGTTATGCTTTATTTGTATTTTGCACAAAATATTATACTTCATTCCATTCTTTCGGGATTGCCTGTTGACATGTTGGAAAAGTAAGTCAGAATGTAATATAATAAAATTGAAAAACAAAGCAAAGAATCATACACACATTTGAATAAAGAAGAATTTTTATAGCATTTCTTTTTGAATAAATGTTGACATTTTCGTTGTCTTTGTTTATTATGTAAGATACCAGGTCTGTTTTGTTTTAGAATAGGCCATTGTATTGTTTGTTCTTAATACTCTGGCATTTTTCAAATTCATAGTAGTAAACATTTAATTTTTAATTTATTACTTTCTCAAAAATGTTTTAATAATTCATAAAGGCAGTTGTTACTGTAACAATGGCTTTTTACTGGTTGGCATTGTGTTTATTCATTATTTCTTTTTTTTTTTAATTATAAAATACATGATTATGAAATTAAAATATCCACATTGAAACAAAAAGTTGATTCCTATTCATTTCCACTAGTTCTTACCATATTTTGGAAAGTTGATCAGGGATAGACTAATGCTGTTAAAGTTTCAATTAGATTAAGATTAGTACAGTAGAAATCCAATTATTCCAGTCAATCTAGGCCTAGTCAGATTCTGATAATAGGATATGGCTCAGGAATCAGAAAAACAAATATCACATGTAGAAAAAAAAAAACTTTATGAAATTGAGAGTAATACATTGTTTCACAAAGTTTAAACATTAAAAAAAAAAAGTTACGTTATGCACATACATATTTTGAAAAGTCCCACAAAGAACAGGCCACATTATTAACACTATAAGAATAGTATTTCATTTCACTTGAAACATGTTGAGGATGGTCCGCTTCTTCAAAGAAGGTGGCTTGAACACATGTTATAGTTATTTTCTTTTTCCAAATAATTCGATTTTAGGGAATACATTAGAAGGCTGTGAACAAGGAAAAATTACCTGTGAGAAGATTGTTCATGTTTGACATAAAACTATTTTAGCATTTTTAGTAATCAAGGAGCATAGGGTAGAGGCGCTTGATATTTTGATCTTACATCATACGGAGACATTGTTATCATTACTGTACTTCAACCGCTTGACTTTTCCTCTAATCTCAAATAATCTTTCTAAGTTATTGTGAACCCAGAAAGAATCGTCAAATTAAGTCAAACAGCAATTTTCTGTGGAGGGAAAATGTAGTATGCCAAGCTGACTATTGAACCAGCTTTGTTCAGTCAGCCTCTACTTGCTACGCTATCTCACTAACTAGATTTGAAGGTTCTTTAGAAAATTTAATATTTTTGTCTAAATATTTGACGTATTTCATTAGTAATTAGTTGTACAGGGTGTCTAGCGAAGCTAGAAAACAGGAGAATGTCAGGGAATGTTTTAATTCTGGAAAAAACAGAGAATCCAAAAAAATTGGAAAACAGTCAGTGAGAAAGTTGCAGTTAAATCTAAAAAATGGGCATAATCTAGTTTCTTGGAATATAGATCATATGTGGCATCAAACTAATCAAACTGGCATTATATTCATAAATACTGCAAATTATTTTTTTTCTGCGAACTTCTAATTAGTTTTTGGATACTAAATTTTTCTGGGAAGTACTTGATACTTTTTAGCTTTATTTACATAATCAAAGAGTGAATGTGTTGTAAACATTAAAAATTCTCGATCATTTATTTAAAATTTAAAAGATTCAAACAATTCAACTGCTAATAGCATAGAATTCACTATTCATCGGAAATCTCTGCTATTAAAGCACTTGTCAAAAACTGAAAAGGAGAGAAGACTTGTCTCCTTTGATGGAAATATTTCTAATTATATCATTTGAAATGGCCATTTTTCAGGATAACATTAAAATATGAATGAATGTAATCTAATTCTATTAATTACCTAATAAAATTATGATTCCTGACCACCCTAATTTTTGAAGGAACAATTTTTAAATAGTTCCTTATCATAAAAACTCTGAGTCTATAAGAGAAAAAATTTTTGTACTTGTATCATCAGTTTAAAAACGTGGCTTTTTAAAAAAAAAAAAATAGTTAATGATAAGGGATAATTAAATACAAGTGGAAATGTTCATTTTTATTCTCCCTTACTTGTATATGAAGTATATAGTAACAAATATGGCTATTGTGAACAATTTTAAATTCAAATTTTCAATGGAAATACAAGTTAAGGTAACCTGAGTCTCGAAAAATGGTCTGTGTGTATGTGAACAGCCTAGCACAAAAATACATTAAATTACCTATTTAGGGTAAGTAAATACCTGGAATATTACAGCAACTTTTTCGTCAAAATCGATTTACCGGAAGTGCTACTTTATTAATTTAATAATTTATACTTTTATAATTAAGTTAAAAATTAAAAGACTTATGGGACACCAATATATATTTTATTCGAATTCAGACGTTTCAGCCATCTTGAGCCATATCCAAGTCTGCAAGAACAATGTTAGTTGTTTAGTCACTAAATATATATACATATATGTTTTGATACAAAAAGTCATTATTTATTAATTATTAAATCAAAAAAAATATTTAACTATTATTAATTTTATTTGGCTACCCACCATGTAACGCACCTTATAATTTTTTATTAACCCAAAAACATGTCACGTCATTTTTTCCTTAATCCTTTTCAAACTAAAATATCACAGAATAATAATAAATATATGAAGGGACCCCCCAAACAATTAAAGAAAAGGGTTAACTATTGTATACACCAAAAGGGTAGTATTCTAAACTGGTGACGTGAGGGTGCATAACCTTACTCAGGCCCTTTTGATAAAGCAGCGTGTGATCCCAATAATTATCAATTATGGCACCAAATACTAGAAGATTTACTTTTATATTATTTAATGGCAACTTTTAAAATTTATTTTCAGCTTGACAAACCAAAAATATAAGGTGCACAGAATTGTCATATTGCGATTGTTTAAAAAACTATTATATTGTAATTTTGTCAGAAGACTTGAAAAGTACATGCTGCTGAGAATATTAAAATTAGTGTTTATGTGAACTCTTTAAAATTATTTTAAAAATGAATTATTATTATAGACTGGTAAGGGAAAGTTGTGTGATGCACGCACCGTACAAAATTTTTAGAGGTTACAAGTAACTTATTACCTTTAGATAATAATAATTTTTTTTTTTTAATATTCTGTTTTTTACTTCCTTGTACGAAGTAAAGGAAGTATTGTAATCGCGAAAATTTTCGGTTTTCAAATTTCAACAGAAATATTCATTTTGACCATTCCTGAATCCATTTTGACTAGTTTCGTCGTGACGTCTGAACGTACGTTCGTTTCTGGTTAGCGGTAGAAAGTTAAAATATTATATTTAGGATTGTTGAAAAAAAAAATTGAGTGTGCTTATGGCAACATGCTGGAAGTGTAAACTTCTTTCAGATTCCATTTCAGAATTTATTTGTCTTATCCTGATTTGTAGTAAATGAAACGGATACTGCCCATGTTTCAGCTCGATTGGAAAATTCGAAAATTATTCTAACAGATAAGAAAAAAAGAGTCAATTGAAAAAAATAACTCTAATCATTTGAAATTAAGCTTAAACAATGTGAATTATTTATATCACTTACCTTTTAGAAGAGAATAGATAGAGAAGTGGGATCTCCGGACTTAAGGCCAATAGAAATTAAACTAGTGTGTTTCTGGGACAATAGATGGCAGCACTGAAACACATAATCCAGCCGATCGTAACTTTTCACTACTATAATATTTTTAAAATTTGAAAAATGGAGTGAATTCAGCAATAAAAAATCTAGAGAGCTGCTATTTTAAATTATTTTTATTTTGCTTACTTATTGAATATTTTGATCACTTCTATGAAAAAAGAAAACATCAAATAAATGGCAGAATGAACTGTGGCCCGTAGTTGCGCATCGCGTATCCCGACAGATCTTGCTTCTTAGAATATCTCCGGAAATAGTTATCCTATTTTGAAGTTGACGCGTCATTCGATGAAGCATTAATTCCTTTAGTTTTTAAAGTGGTCGTATTTTAAAAAACATAAGTCGCGCGAGCAATACCAACGGATAACGTTTAGAAAATCCGATTATACCTTGTCTGTTGCCGTTTTTTAATTCATAGCTTCTCAAAGGATTGAGCTACAATTTTCTATGGCATATCGTTTTAAAGAGGATTAACCAGACTTCATGTTGACTTATTCACAATTTATCTCGTCGTTTTAGTTTGCGAACAAAATGAATCCAAAGTTTCACAGAGGTGATTTCTGAAATCGTATTAAAATATTTGAAAAAGTGAAAGTGCTAGACCTATACTATGATGGAACGAAATATAGCAGGGTTCTTCCTATTTAAACGGTATGCCTATAACAATCATAGCTCGTTCCGTCAAAGACACAAGAAAAAGAACGAACGAAGACGTCAAACGTCGTCGTTTGAGAGTGTCTTAAGCACTGCGCCGCGAGGTCCCCACTCCTGCTATTATTGCATTGTCATCCACTTCTAAGATATGTTCCAAATTTTAAGTCTCTAGCTCATCGGTAAGATAATAAACAGATGAGAAATTGTAGGCTGGATTTAGGTAGGGTACGGTACGTGACGCGAGTTTGCTTATTTTATCCTATCCCAAAAGTCCTCAATGAGCGAAAAGAAGTTTACAATTAAAAAATCTAGTTGTGAACCTCCCTTTTGGTCACTACATTATTACCAGAAGTGGTACTTTACTTGAAGGTCATTATTGATTTTCATCAAAAATTATATTAAAATATAATGCAAAACTTCTCAAATTAGATATATAAGACTTACATATTAATATAAAAAATGTTGGTTAAGATTGGCAGACCGAAAGTGGTACTTTACTTGAAGGTCATATTACACTTTCATCAAAAATTATATTAAAATATAACGTAAAATATCTCAAATTTGGTAAATAGGATTTTTATATCGATATGAATGTATTTAATCGATTTCGGTTAAAATTAGTGAGCCGAAAAGGGTACTTTACTTGAAGGTCATAATAATCTTACATCAAAAATTATATTAAAATTAAATACAGAAATCATGTTTCGGTAATAAAGGTTACAAACGCAATTTGGTTTCCAATCCAATTAAATATTTTTATTACTTGTTTTAAGTTTTAAAATTGAGTGTAAAATACTGGTTTTCCTCTCCATTTGTGAGATGAACAAGTCTGCAGCAGGAGAATAAGATATAAGTGAGGTGGGTTTTTCCGCTTAAACTGTCGAAACTGTAGATTTCCAATGCTTTATCTAGTGATATTGATAGTTTTAATATTGTCACGGGACACGAAGAAACCTCTTGGAAACTAGTTAGCTATTGAAAGAAAACGACATATATAATAACGGAGTGAGACCTCCAGAAACAAGAGTTTGTGTGTGTCAATAGATGGATGTCGCGACGCCGAGAGTCGTTTTTGAGATACCACAAACTTTTTAAACCACCGATTTATAGTTTAATAGGCGTATATGGAAGTCATGTGTTGTCCACATCAGATATTTTACTTTCACTTACCTATATATGAAATATATATAAGAGATAGGTATTCCGATCGTGAAACATCTTAAATCCAAATTACCAAGTCTTACAAAATGATCTGTGTGTAAGTGGTAGGTCTAGCTCAAAAACGAAAAGTTGTACGAAACTGAAATTCCCTCATTAAGGTAGGTATATGCCTGTGATGTTACAGCAACTTTGTCTCCAAAATCGACTAATCGGAAATGCCACTTTATACCATCGATTTTACACATTTTTACCGTAAATGGCTTAAACAATATCATTTAAATTCATTATATGAATATTAAATTAAATGGTACCTAATATCAGTTAGGTCTTATCCTCATTGAAATAGTCTGGCAGGGCTTAGATGCTGAATTTTCAAAATTTCTTCCTCTTAAGAACCTTTAATTTTGATTATTTGAAATAATTAACTCTCTCCTTGTTAGGAGTAATGAAATATGGATAAATATAAAGTATGGAAGAATTTGATTATTAACTAAAGGAAATAAAAGAGAAAATACTTTCCCAGGTTGAAAACAAATTTCTGGGAATAACAGTAATAATATAGATGTATTAGGTCGATGCGAAATTAATGCAGGCTTTTAATATTCATTGAAAATACGCCATATTTTCACTTTAACTATATATATTTATTCAAAATAATTTCCGTCAGAATCAATGCACTTTTGCCAACGTTCAACAAGCTTTCATATCCCAGCAGAAAAAAAATCTGGATCTCTGGATGCAATGAACTCACGAAAAAGAATTTTATTTCATCCTGGTTTTGAAAATGTTTCTCCCCAAAAAGTGGAAGTCTGTAGGAGAGAGGTCAGGTGAATAAGGTGGGTACTGAAGAATTTCGTAGCCCAACTCGTGTAGTCGTCGTAGCGTAGGAACGGCTCCTTCCAATGTTGGGCAAAGATGCCGCAACTTCTGATTCATATTATCAATTTCTTGATAGTACTTGTCGGCAGTTATAGTCTCGCCCTGATTGAGAAAGCTGTAGTGGATAACACCGCCAGTATACCACCAAACTGTAACCATAACTTTTTTTAGGTGCAGGTTGGGCTTTGGAAAATGTTTTGGTTATTCATCTTTTCCCAGCCATTGTCTACAACGTCTTCTGTTGTACAAGATCCATTTTTCATCGCACGTCACAATGCAATCGAGAAATGGATCATTTTTGTGACGTGTCAAAAGCACGGAACAGACTTCAAAGCGGCGATTTTTTTGGTGGTCGTTTAATTGATGTGGTACCCATTTGGTCAACTTTTTTACCTTGCCAATTGCGTCCAAGTGGCTTATGACGGTGGATTGGTTCACGCCGAGTTCTACCGCCCTTTCTCGGGTGGTTTTGGTTGGGTCTTCTTCTATTATTGACCTCAGCTGGTCGTCGTCAACTGAAGAATGGCGGCCACGACCTTCCTTGTCTTCGGAGTCAAAATCTCCACTGCGAAACTTCTGGAACCAACGCTGCACCGTGCATTCGTTAATAGTCCCCTGACCCCACACTTCATTAGCATTAGGAGCTGTTTGCGCAGCGCTGCGCCCTAATTTAAATTCGTAAAAATAAATTTGACGAAAATTCCACTTCGACATTTTAATTTAAAATCTTTAAACACACTGAACAAAACGATTTTATTGATAAATTCATGGTGAAAGGGAGGGTATTAGAAAAAGTTTATTATGGTGTATAAGGAATGAATATTAGGATTAGCTTTGTTTACAGAATTGTTATTAAGATATTGCAATGGAGGAAACCTGCATTAATTTTGCATCAACCCAATATAATATACCTTTGGAAAGCTAAAGATTTTAGAGAAAATACTATCTAGCATATAAAGTTGTTGAAGTTAATGAATAATAGAAACTAAATGTAAACTTTTAAAATTTATTTCCAGTAAGTGAAAGTTGTGTGATGGGCGCATCTGTACAGCTCCTTTATTAGGGCAGGTACACACAACACTCATAAAAGAAACAAACTTTTTTTAATATAAAAAGTAAAATATAACTTGTATAAAACAAATAATTATCCAGAATTTCATGAAAAATCTGTTAATCACTGTAATTATAATTCAAAAGAAGATTCTTCAGTTCCTGCAACATAAAAAATAATTAATATTTTACCCTAATCTTAATTAATTTTGAAATGATATATTTTACCTTGTTTCCCATTGTATTGATTAAATTCAAGAGGCCATCTGCTAACTTATCTTTATTATTTTGGGCATAAGTTGAAACATGGTGAACTGCTACTCTATATAAAACTGGGCACCACACATCTCTAACTCGACCTTTAATAATAGAACAAAGAAATTACTCAATACTAAAGAGAACGACTGAATCATACAGATATCTGTTTTATTAACAATTTTACCTGTTCCTAAACATCGCAAATATGTCCCTAATAAATCAGCATCTGTCTCACAAGGATTTAAGTAGTCATTTATATCAACCTGAAATCATTAAAAAATAATTAAGTAAAGCGTGGTGGCCAAGAGTGTTAAGGCGTAACCTTAACAACCTTGAGACTGCTACAGTGCTGGTTCAAATCTGGAATTTGAAATTTATTTAATGGTGGTTCCACATAATGAATCTCAACTTTCCCATTCTGGTTAGAATATGTTGGTAACCCGTCCTGTTTGCCTTAATAGAATAGAAAAGGACATTAAACCCCAATAAAAAAAATTAAAGTTGCAATAAAAATATTAATTAAACATACTTAGCATAAAAAGTAAGGTTTTTGCAGGAATTAATGATAGTGGCAAAATAGTTTTATCAGTTTTTGATAAATAAAATTTATCATGTGGTATTAACTATTTCAAAATATCACTTTGGCTATTTTGTAATTACTTTATTTTTTAGCTTTGGTTTTGATTATATAGAATCTATTGAAGAAAAATTTAAATACTCATCTCGTAATATCTCTACCTATGAAAGCATTATATCTTTCTGTGCAGTCTACACTCCCATAAGGCTTCTAATCATACCTTATTAGAACTTCTTTCAAGCAAAGAATTATTGTTTTTAACAATATTTATGTTTTTATTTTCAGATCAACATATTTTTACACCTCCTGGATATTATTTATAGTTTAACTGAAAAAAAATCTTGTGAAAATCCTTTCTCATATTATACTATATCTCAGTTGACTATCAAGGGCTCCAATCGTAGAAGTTTCTTTTAAAATGCCTCAAAACTATTCTAGAGTCCAATGACATTAATCCAGATCATCAGTTTAAATTATGCTAGTCATTTCACTAGCAAATTTTTCCATAATGTGGTGAAATTTTGTTATCTGCATTGGAGTCCATGGGTATTGAAGAACTTGAGCAAGTCTAATACATGGAACTACTTTACAAATTTCGTTAATTCCTTACATCAGCATCTTCTTCATTGTCAGTTCCATTCCACTAACCATATTGCCATGCTAAGGTAAAAGGCAGTCAATATTTCAATATGGCCAATTTTAAATTTAGCGGAAAAAGCATCCATATTGAAATATTGACTGCCTTTTAGCTTTACATGGCAGTATAGTCAATTAAAATTCCACTTATTTGCCCTCCTTTTATCAGGTGTTCCTAAAGGCAGAACCATATATAAGTTACATTTTCTGCATTATTTATGCAACTGATATCCCCATACACACTAAAACAGTTCTTTATCTTTGCTGATAAAATACTTATCACTAAAAAATAACTTGTTTATTGCATATCTAATTCTCCAGTTATACATCCATAAATTTTGAAGAACGATTTTGAAATTGGAAAAAATGATAGATCTTAGAAAATGGCAATTATATCGAAAGACTGAGTTAAGGACCCTGCTACCTTTCCCATAAAAAAAAAAATATATATAAATTAAAGTACAGAGTGAAACAGTATACAACTTAATCCTAGCTATAAGATGTAAACACACCCTATGAATATATATATACACAAGTATTAATAAAGGCAATAAAGTCAGTCTTTGCTCAGTACTCCTGATGTCATTTCGTTCCCTCATTTCTTTTATTTTATTTCAAGTTACCGGAACGAACGTAAGTGGTGCCGAAACCCAGGACGTTATAACGGGATACGAGTACAGAGCTGTTTTTTTTTTTGCTATTTGCTGCTCGCATCTGTTTTTGTGGGTTGACTGGGAGAATTTCATGGAATGCCAGATAGCGAGATACTGCAGCCGGCAACCACAACACTACCACCGGACATCCCACCGCTGCCAATGGCA
Source organism: Rhaphigaster nebulosa (assembly GCA_948150685.1). Taxonomy (NCBI): domain Eukaryota; kingdom Metazoa; phylum Arthropoda; class Insecta; order Hemiptera; family Pentatomidae; genus Rhaphigaster; species Rhaphigaster nebulosa. Next base: position 119,607,372 of record OX411306.1, on the reverse strand, counting down.
GATCAGGCGAACTTAGCAGCAGCACACGCGAAGGCCTTGGAATGGCTAAAGATAAAGACGGCAACTTCGCAGGATCTAAGAAAGGCAATCACGGACCTGGAAAGATTCAATGGAGAAATCGGAGAATTAAATCATTTTCTCAAGAGAGGCGATCGTGTGATGACACGCATAGAGGCAAAGGCGGCTGAAGATCTAATAGATGCAAACCGCGTTGAGAGCAGTGTTAGTATGTCAAGTCAAATAAAGCGTACTGAATCTGATTCAGGCGGATGAAGATACAATGCGGATTGTAGTGAAGAACAGACTGAAGAAGGCCTTTGGGGGTGGCCCGTGGATCCCAGAAGAGAACATATTTCAGATGTTCAGAGAGATGAAGAAACCTCACCAGACGAATAGGCAGTATGCGGGAGCGCTATTAGCCCGATATAACAAGATAACGGAGAAGATGAGGGAAATCTTGAACGCAGTCAAGGTGGAGGGCAGGATGCGTTTTTGTCAACCATAGTGAAAGTACAGCTAGTGAGAAACACGGAAAAGAAGGAGAGGCTGTCGAGAGACAAAACGTTCATCGAATGTGCTCAAGAGATGGTAGACGCTAGTGCCAGGGATAAAGAGGCCAGATATGGAGAAGAAGCAGAAATGGGATGGAGTAGGATGACCTACAGGAGGACCGAAACAGGTAGGAACAAACCTAGGCCAGATATAGGGAGAAGAAGAGAGACAGAGTTTGGTGGACAGGAGAGGACGAAAGCGCGAGAATAGGAGGGAAGAATTACAGGTGTAAGAGGGTTCTGAAAAAGGACAAAGTTAGAGCCGGGACAATTAACCAAAGGGAAGATTGGAGATAGGTGCTCAGAAGCGAATACTCAGATATTTTTTCAAACAGTACACGAAATCCCATTGGAACAGGATAGAGCAATGTATGTGAAGGAGAGAAGGTACCCGCAAGCTCGAAAAACAGGAAGCAGGAAAAGTATAGGGTCGTGGTAGAATTTAGAAAGCTGAACGAAAACATCCTGGATGAGAAATACCCAATACCGAGGTTCAAAGATATTTTGGATAGGCTAGGAGGAGCGGCCGTGTTTAGTACGCTGTACCTGAAGACAGAATACCACCAGATAAAGATGCACCCTAGGGATCATCTCTTCTCAGGGCACACAATATCGAAGGAAGGAATACGACCCGATGCAAGAAACGTCGAAGTGATACGGAAGATGGTGAAGGTGATCATGATAGGCGAACATAATGTCGTGACCATCCAGAATATTAAAGAGGAAATGGAAAACCATTCACATAGAACAACTAAAAATTCCAGTGGGAGAGCTCAGCCAACCCTGATAACGCACAGGTATCCTCTTTTCTACGGCATCAGGTTATGTGTAATGAGATACACTTTATTTTTGTTTTTTCTACAGATGTTGATTTTATTGTAAGTTTCATTATTTCTTTTTGATACAATGTTCACTAGTTCATAAGTTTAGATATAAGAATTGTGTATTCATTTTTTTAAAATTATTATTTTTCATGTTTTTGCTTGTTGTTGTTTTGGTAAGCGTTATTCTTTTTGCTTGTTCAGAGTATACTATATGAATGAAGTTTACGAAAAGTATTCATAAACTGGCAGGGGGAGAGTTAAGGCACAGAGTGGAACAGTATACAACTTAATCCTAGCTATAAGATTTAAACACACCCTAAGTCTATATACAGAGGATTAATAAAGGCAATAAAGTCAGTTTTTGCTCAGTACTTGTGCGTGTCATTTCATTCCCTCATTTTCTTTTTTTTATTTCAAGTTACCGGAACGAACATAAGTTATATATAACTCCAATTCAATTTGAATAACTATATTATATATATATATATATATATATATATATATATATATATATATATATATGGTAGACGCTAGTGCCAGGGACGAAGAGGTCAGATTCGGAGAGGAAGTGGAAACGGGATGGAGTAGGGTAACTTACAGGAGGCCCGAGATAAGCAGGAACAAACCTAGGCCAGACATAGGAAGGAGAAGAGACACGGAATTCGGTGGAAGAGAGAGGACGATCGCACGAGAAAGGAGGCAAGGACCGGAGAAGAAGGTCTGGAAAAGGGAAGACAGGAGGTGCCATGGATGTGGGAAGACGGGACATCTGGTAGCCCAGTGCCCCCGAACGAGATGTTTCGAATGCGGCACCGAAGGGCACATTGCCAGGCAGTGTCCTTACATGAGCAGGCGCGGTGAAGCAAATCGAGCGGAACCCATGGAGGTAAATGCGCAAAGAATGTGGAAGAGGAGCAGACCACCATCAGAGTCGATAGGGTCATCGGAAACCTCGGAGACAGAAGAAGAGGAGATCGAACCAGGAAACAGAGGAGCTGGAGGAGGGAGGAGCGGTAGAAGGAGCGGTGGACGAAGAGCAACGGAGGAGAGGGCGTCGAGAGACAACGAATGAGGAAAGTGCGAGCAGAGAGGCAACCACGCGGTAATGCATAACATAGAGAGTGAGTGTGGTGGGTTGCCTATTATCAGTGTCGCGAGAGGAGTACGATGCTTGGTGGATACAGGCAGTTCAAACACGATAATGTGTCGGAGTGCGGTAGAGGCATTGTGTGAAGGAGAGAGGATACCCCAGGCACAGGTATGTGGATGTAGATTAATCACCTTGAATGGTCCATATAAGATAGAAGGGGAAGTGGGGATAGATCTGAATAAATGGGGAACCGAGGGAGAAAGATTGAGGGTACATGTAGTGGAAAACATGCCTCGGGAATATGGGGGGATAATCGGGTGTGACCTGTTAGGAAAAATGGGGGCGCGGATAAGAAATAAGGACGGGAAATGGAGCATTAGGATAGGAACAAGGAAGTATAGGTGTAAGAAGGTTCTGAAAAAGGACAAAATTAGTGTCGGGGCCATCAACCGGGAAGACTGGAGACGGGCGTTGCGAGAGGAGTACGCCGATGTTTTTTTTCAAGAGGGAGATATATTGAGTGTAACGGGGGAAACAGTACACGAGATCCCGTTGAAACAGGATAGGGTGACTTACGTCAAGGAGAGAAGGTACCCGCAAGCCCTACGGCAACATATCCGGGAGGAGCTGGAGAGTTTAAAGAAACAAGGCATCATTACCAACAGCACATCGCCATATAATAGCCCCCTTTGGGCAGTGAAGAAAAAGAGTCCGGACAATGGGAAGCGGGAGCAGTATAGGGTCGTAGTAGATTTTAGGAAATTGAACGAGAACACACTGGACGAAAAATACCCTATACCCAGGTTCGAAGATATCTTGGATAGGCTAGGAGGAGCGGCCGTGTTTAGCACTCTAGATTTGAAAGCAGGGTACCACCAGATAAAGATGCACCCTAGGGACCAGCATAAGACGGCGTTTACTTTCGAGAGGGGTCATTTCGAATTTACCCGGATGCCGTTTGGGTGGAAAAACGCGCCGATAACATTCCAGAGACTCATGGACGAGTTTTTGCGGGGACTGGACGAATCGGTCTGCCAGGTTTACATGGATGACCTTTTGATTTTCAGTAAGAATGAGGCCCAACACATAGAAGATTTAAGATGCGTCTTCAACCGGCTGAGACAATTCGGACTAAAGTTGTCCGTAGAGAAATCTATTCTGGGGCAAAACCAGATCAACTTCCTGGGGCATACGATATCGAAGGAAGGAGTACGACCCGATGCGCGAAAAGTCGAAGCTATTCAAAAGATGGCAATTCCAACGGACATGAAGGGAATAAGGAGGCTGCTGGGAACACTGAATTATTATCGGCGGTTCGTCCCGGAGATGGCAGGATATTTAGTACCTCTTAACAACCTTCTGAAAAAAGGGAGCAAAGTTGCGATAACTCCCGCGATCGAAGACAATATTCGACGGTGTATGTTGCGGTTACAGGAGGAGCCGGTACTAGCGTTCCCCGATTTTTCGAAATCATTCACCATCACCACGGACGCGAGCGAGTACGCGTTGGGGGCGGTTCTGTCGCAGGATGGGAAACAAGGGGAACAACCAGTAGCGTATGCCAGTAGACGCCTCACGGAGACGGAAGCGCGTTATAGTGCGTTAGGACGCGAGCTGTTGGGTATAGTGTGGGCAATCGAGCATTTTAGGCCGTATGTGTTCGGGCGGAAATTTAAGGTACAAACGGATCACCGACCCTTATTGTGGGTAGGAAAATTGAAAGAATCGTCGGCAAGAGTTACCCGCTGGAAAGAGTTTTTGAGCCAATACAACATGGACGTGGCTTATAAACCAGGAAAAGAAAATATTGTAGCAGATTGGTTATCTCGAGCGCTGCAGGCCAATGCGATAGAGACAGGAAGAGGAAAAATTCCGGCGAGATACAGAGATTTGTTAGAGAATGGACGCCTGAGGGTGAAGGAGAACTAGATTCAGGAGAAGCAGAAGAAGAAAGGATGTCGACGGGAGAAGAAAGTGGTACGGAGGAAATGCCAACGGATATGGAAGAGAGGGAGGAGATAATTAATGACAAGAAACGCCAGATTATCTGGAAAACCCGGACGTCGGGGTTGATGAAGGTGGACTATTCGAAATATGGTAAATATAGCATCAACACGATATGGTCACATCCGGGAGTAAGAGAGGAGCAGATTTGCAGGGCCTTGAAAGACGCGTCCAGATCAGGAACTACCCATTACCTGTATGTGGGAAATGTGTCAGTCTGGGAGAAGATAAAGCGTTTATGGCAGACCGAGAAAATCGGCATCGATAGGACGTTCGTCAGATGTAAGCTCATTTAAAAGATGTAAGCAAATTTAAAAGAAATAATGGCTTAAGAAATTGTTCATCAAAAGTCAATTCATAAAAAAAAAAATATTTCTGCATAATAATTGCCTGAAAAAATACACCAAGAATTCCAAAGATGAAGAAGAAAGTTTCATAGAATTTCCATTTTATGAATTTTTATCACAGAATGAGAGTAAATATATTGGTACAAAATGATCTGTATGATTAGGGGATTGAAATTATATATATATATATATATATATATATATATATATATATATATATATATATATATATATATATATATATATAACTTATGTTCGTTCCGAGGACTTAAAATAAAAAAAAGGAAAAAAAGGGAACGAAATGACACGCACACTTGTTCAGAAAAGACTGCCTTTATTGCCTTAGTAATCCTCTATATATAGTCTTAGAGAGTGTTTACATTTTAGAGTTAGGATTAAATTGTATACAGATACACTGTGTACCTTAACTCCCCCCTGCCAGTTTACGAACACTTTTCGTAAACTTCACTCCTATAATACACTCTGAACAACAAACAAAAAGCAAAAACAACAGATAAATAGAAAAAAAAATATGATACTCTGCCATGTAAACACCCAAAAATATAAAAAATTATACAATAATACACTAAATACAAAATTCTTATATCTAAACTCATGAACTATTTTACAAAAAAAAAATAAATAAATAATGAACAACTTAAGAAATCAACATCTGTCAAAAACGACCATAAATCATTCCTCGATACACCAAATCTGCTCCCGTAGAAGAGAGGATACTCACTCATGCATTATCAGGGTCGTCCGGGCTCGCCCAGCGGAATCTTTAATTGTTCAATGTGAACGGTTCTCCGTTTCCTCGGTTCTTTGATACTCTGGATGGTCACTACATTGTGTTCACGTATCACAATCACCTTGAATGGTTCCTCATACCGTACCGCCTCTTTGGTCCTGTTTGATGCCAATTTTCGGTACACAATAGTCCCTATCTTAACATCCTCCATCCTATCCCGTACCCGAATATTCTCCCGTGCCACCCTTCTACTCTTTTACGCCGCGATTCTCCTGTGTGCTTTCTCCCACAGTTTTACGAGCGCTACCCTATTGCTCACTAATCGCTCTGCCAACCCTTCGTCTACTACCGTGCTCCCTCCCTCTCTTCGCCGTTCTCTAAGTCCGAAGAGTACTTCAAACGGGGAAAACCCTGTAGCCATATGAATAGAATGGTTGTATGCTGCTACCGTCTTTGGCATGATCTCCCAGCGTACTGTGCAACCTCTCTATCCCTCCCCTACTCTTGGGGTGTCCCGGGGTGTTAATATGCCACGCTATCTCCAATCCCTTCACCTCGTTTCGCAGACTCGCATTATCGAATTCTCTCCCTCCATCGGAAGAGATCGTATCAGGCATCCCATAAAATTGGAACCATGTTGGTAGAGCCGCGATCACTGCCTCTGCCGACCGGTCTTGTACTGGGTACGCCATCGCCAGCTTACTAAATACGTCTAGCACTGTAACCCATTTAAACCCTTTCCACGTGAATGTATCCACCTGCAGGTCGCTTAGCGGTGCGCTAGGTGTCAGGAAATTTTCAGGAAATTATTATGCAGAAATATTTTTTTTTTTATGAATTGACTTTTGATGAACAATTCCTTAAGCCATTATTTCTTTTAAATTTGATGTTACAGCTTTGTAAATTAATCTAGATTTAATACTTATACATTAAGCGTAACCACAGGATCCTATGGTTGTTCTTAAATAAAAATAAATTGATTTATAAAGCTGTAATTGGCTCTCCAGTAAAGAAATCATTTTTCGAGTCTTCATAGTCTTGTTCCAAACCGATGATATATATTGGTAACTTACTTTATTTATTTCTTTAATAGAAATATTGCTAATTACATTTTTTTGGGGCCAATTTATTATTCTACTTTTATTTATTTTTTAAGTTAAAATACAACTGGGCAAGTATTATTATTTACTAGCAACTACGCAAGGTTGCACCTTCACAGTTTGAATCCAAGGACTGCTAGTTAAACTTATTTTTATTTTTTTCTCAACAAATTCAAAATATCTTTCTGAATATTTTACAACATATACATTTACATGTTTTCTTGATATTTTATACATCCAGAAAGTTCAATGAAAAATATTAAGGAAATTTCAAATTTACTGTTCTTTAAATATTCATTTGGTACCTCATCGACTGGAGTCCTTAAAAGTCTAAGGATGGCAGCTAACTCACTCCATACCAACTTCTTATACTTATTACTGTGCCTTTGCTGAAGAGGAAGAAGAACATACTGTCCAAATACTGAATTACCATATGATACACCAGCAAACTGTTCAAGAACTTCTCTATAGCTATAAAGTAAAATAAAGGTATATGAATATATACACATAGATAACTATGAAAAGATTTAAAATTCCTGACATTAACTAGTTCTACACTTACAAATCATAAAATGATGTTAATCCAGGAATACTACTTTCAAAGTCTATATTATCTTTATGAATTAATACATAAGATAATGCAGCTTCTAGTAATGGTGATACATCTTGAAACAATTCACTTCCTAAAGCATATACAATCATCCATAAAAAAAAAAAAAATTCATTTTCATTATAAAATAATTATTAAAATGCTTATATATATTACCAGCTAAATAAACACAACACAGACGGCAATATTTTGCTGTATAGTCCAAAGAAAAAACGTCAGGCATTAGTTCTTCTATAATTATAAACCATTGCAGACTTCTTGTTGCAATCAACACAGAATCTCTGTCTTGGCTTCAAAACAAAAAACAACAGCTTAATATAGTTTTCATTCTCAATTTCTTAGAAATTAATATTTATTGTTTAATCAATGAGACTAAAAAAGTTTTGATGAAGTTTAGTGTTGTAGTTATTTTATTTTCTCTTTGAAAGCACAATTAGTTTAATAATTCATTTTTTTCTAATCCAAATAAGAAAATTAGTCAAATAAAAACTAATAACTTCATTCAATGAATCAAATTAATGTAACCAGCTTACCCCTGCCTTTCATGCAGTCTGATAATTGGCAAAAATGGCCAATCCAATGGAAGAGCAGATTGAGTAGAATTCAGAATTCCTGTTAATGTAACCGGTGGCCATGGTACTATAAGCCCTTCAAATCCAAGTTCACGGATATACAACTTTTCGATATCTTTCAGACTAAAAACCATCAATAAATAAATAAAAATAATATTTATTGAATTAAAATATTAAAAAAAAACAACTTACACTGCAAGTGATTCATTTAAAAGTGAGTGTTTATTTATTTTGCTTGTTGAAATAGATTCATTCAATTTGAGATCTTCCATTTTCTTTGCAATAGAATCCACATCTAAGCTATAAAAAAATAATGTTTCAAGGATAACATTAAAAAAAGCCAAGGCAAAAATATAACTTCTCAATTCAATTTGTGGGTAATATTATGAAGTAAGATAGGTATTTAAATCAAATTATAAATGTTTTTTAGACAAGTATATAAATGCTCAATTCAATGTCTTTGGCAACATATTCGTATGTAATGTATTAAATAGTTAAAAATATTTGAATTTGCTTTATAACAAAGCAGATAACTATTGACTATACATGCATAAACATCTGAAAATATTGAATAAATTATGATAAATGTTACATGGATATGGACAGCATACATAGGAAACAGGAAATATTACATTCCCCCACCTTACACGATTAATATTATTGAAGCAATATTACTGAAGATGCCCCTCGCACCTATCAATATCATGTCAGTTACGATGGTTTTGTCTGCTCAAAATAACTGGTAATGGAAATAACCAGCATTCTTTTTTTCTTCTAGCAATGAAGTTTTTTGAATTAAGAGAAAAAAATTGGAATTAACTGCCATTTTGGTTTTTTAAATTTAACAAAAAAAAAAATGACATATTTTATTGTACAAAAATACAATACTAATTTTATATATTACTTCTTCTTCTTATGTGGCGCTACCTCCCAGGAGGAGCCTCTTGCAACAATGACCTCATCATCTCTATTATGCACCACGCCATCATTCTCAAGGCATGGATCGGACATCTTCAGCGATACCAACTGCCCACTGTAGCTTTGGTCTGCCTCTCCTTCGTTGACCATCTATCCTTTCTTGTAATATTTTCCTTGGAATATGGTCCTCAGGCATTCTCATTATATGCCCAGCCATCTGAGGCGACTTACTTTAATGGAGATAACGACATCAACTTCTCCATACAGCTCCATTAGCTCAGCCACTGTCGCCAAATTCCATTTGAGCAGGTTGCCCCTGCTATTGCTAAGGGCTATTTCCTGGTTCCTGGTAATAGTCCTGCACTCTACACCGTATGTGAGTAATGGCTTCACTAATGTTTTATACAGGCGGATTTTTATAGTTCCGGATATTACTCTACTCTTGAAGTACTCAAGAAGTCCTTAATAGCACCTACTAGCAGAGATAATCCTGCGCTGAATTTTCTGGGTCATTTCATTTTGAGAATTAACCTGTGATCCTAGATAAGTAAATTCCTCCGCTCACTCGAAGGCATAAGACCCAATATGTAGGTAAGGTTCTGCTCCATAGGAGGCTATACATGATTTTTTCCTGATTAAAAATGAGTCCCATTCTTTCAGCAGCCATTTAGAGCTCCAGAAATGCTTCCTTCGTGGAATGGAATTTTCCGTACTAATACAATCATTATTAAATTTAAAATGAGATATTTTAACAATATAACATAGTTTTAATTTTTATTCTTTTCCAAAGCCACTTTTTTTCTGGGTTACTAAATTACTAAAAAAGAAACGGTTATAACCAAACTGGGTAAAAAAACTGATTAACTGAAATTAAAAAAAACGGTTCAGTTACACCGACTGGCTATTTTCATCTCTATTGCCAATGATTGATTACTCAATACACCCCTTATACGTGCAATAATATTGACACTCCTTTAATAATATTGATAGAGCTTCAATAAAAACCAAATAATTTTGATTTTAGCTAATTTTATTAACCATAATATTGACCATGTAAGCAGAGCTTAATGGGCATCAAGGATGGGAAAAAAGAATAATCCAAATATATTTTAAAAACAAAAATACATAATTAAATCTATAGGTACTAACCTTAAGAATTTCCGATTAAAAATAGTTTTTGAAATGATGTCAGGAAGGAGTGCCCTATCACCAGTTTGAACTGAAGTTAGCAATTTGAAAGCTAATTTATGGAATATTCCCTGATTTTCCCTTATCTAATGCAGGTGGTGAACAAATAAAGCATTATATATAAGCATATTTTTAACCTTTTGAACATATTAAATATTAAAGACTACTTACTTCGACTGCAGTGAACATATGAACAAGAATAACCAAAATATTAAGTTCTTGTCTAGCATACCAATGGCCACATAAAGTTGTTATATTGTCAGCTCTCAGAATACTTCTAATGTAGCCGAGAATTTCAATATGATTTATAAAAAGTTCTTTAAACTATAAAAATAGAAAAAACATTAGGAAAATTGTAGGATATACAATTGATTAGTAATCACAATCTCTTGTTACCTACAGAATTATTGTTTGAAACTACAATATAAGCAGCCAATGAATATAGAAATGGAAGGGTGCTTTCTTCTCTAACAGTTGGAGAAATACTGCCTAAGCAGGGCAAATTTTCAGGGCTTGAAATAATTTTACCATGTATCAACCACGAAGACATTCTATAAGGAAATAAAATTGTAAATTTTACCCAGTAATTAGAATAGTTATAATATTTGAATATAGTGAAAACCTGAGATTTTGAATGCTTTTTGTAAAGTTTGTACTTAATAATAACTTTTCAATTACAGGTTCAAGTACAGGTTTACTGTTCTGGAAAAAAGAAAAGTTATACAAACTCTGGAACACAATGCATTAATAATAATACAATCATAATGTGTTTACTGCATTGTTGCTTGCCGTGTTAAAATAAGTACTGAATTTTTTAACTCACAAAGTCATTATATGTTGAGGCAAACAATGTAAGACAAGATCCTAATAATTTTGATGCAGAAAACTGAAAAAAAAAATAATAATATATATCACCATTTGCCAATCCATAGACAATACTTTTCTAATAATTCAGTTAACAAACTTTAGGATCGAGAACACTGATATACTGTGTACACCACTTAGCGGTAGCCTGAAGTAGAAGTGGAAGAATGTGCCTCACTTGACCAAAATTAAGTTTAGCAACAACTGCTATCGTAGATATCAGGGCTGCTCCATGCTCTAAATCAGACCTAGAACCATCTATATTGGTTAAACCTAAGTGAGCTTCAGCCAATTTCACAAGCACGGGGCTAAGGTACCTATTACATTACAGATTCATTAGAAATTAATTTACTTTGGATAAAAAAAAAATACTTATATAGACAAAAATGATTACTTAATAAATTTTCTTACATGATGGAATCAATAGCAATATTGTAACACAAACAGGATTGCCAAGTATAAAAACTCTCTAATGTTAAATGCATGATTTCAGGATGTCCAGCAGCCCTTTCACTGTAACACATTAACATAAGAATGAAGCAATTTAGGAGACTCATTTAACATAAGGGTAATATTGCTAATTAAAAAAATAAATAAAAAATAATGCTTACCCAGCAATAAATGTAAAGATCGGTTTTTGTAATTCATATTTTTCAAATATTGCTAAAGCCAATGAATGGGATCTAGAAGCAATTATTCTAAATAATTTTAGAGCTTCTGGATAATAAGAAGGACCATTTTTAGCATCCACTGAAATAGAAAACAATCAATTATATGACAATAAATTGAGGCATTCAGTTGTAAAACATGGTATCTAACATTTTTTGTGAATTGAAATTTTTGGCAACACTAGATTCCTTATAACTGATTTCATAGATTGTTAAAAGAATCTGTAGGAAATTTATTTTTTTCAAAGAATATTGTTAGTATTAAGTAATAGAAAGTGACTAATGGTAGAAAGTAAAACATTGTATCTAGCAAACATTTTAATATTTTTGTTTTATATAAGTTTTTATTTTTTCAGTTATCATGTTTCATGACCGAGTGTCTCAAATAATGAAAACAAGAAAGACTGAAGAAACTTTTAAATAAAACCCCACTAAACAAATAGGATATAAAGGCACAACACACAAGCTGATATTAGTCTCATAAATCAGAGGTGTGGTTCTCATAAACTGTGGTTCTTGGGCTCCATATTGCTTTTGAGGATATTGGTGTGGCTATTTGATAATATTTTTATTCATGCATCTTGACCGACAATAATAGTAGTAATAGTATGTCGGCGAGATTTAAGTTGACATAAAGTAAAAAATTTTTTTGTTGTGTACTTCAAAAATGTACTTCAATTAAAGTAATAAAAGTAAGTTTTATATTGATGGCTAATTTGTTCTTGTGAACTTAGTTTGAATTGGTAAGAGTAATTTAATAAGTGTTTGCTTCCAACTTCAGTGAATAAGACCGTATGTATCCATTGTCCGATAGTTTACCTATGTTGCACTAGCTAAGGTTTGTTACTTGAAGCAGCTTGTACATGAAGGTACAGTGCGTAATCATAGAATGACCAGTACAGCACCCATAGATCGAAGTTTTCAAGGAAGGAGAATTTACATTGATACAGGAAATCAGAAGGATAACAGAGCATGCATGAACTGCTTGGATATTGGGACAGTATTGGAGCAGGAAATGCCATGTTCCTTTTTTTAAAAAGAGATGAAATTCTATAAATATTTATAGCTTATTAAGTACAATATACAATGTGGCAACATTTGAAAAGTAAGCTGCAATCAACTGACATTAGTGCTTTGTTAATAGGAATAAACTGTGTTCCTAGATATTAGTGAAAGTAATAAGTTGAGTAATTCTCACATAATGTTCTAACTGCTACAAGCAATCCTGGGCAAGTAAAAACACTATTTGCCATCTCGAAAGAATGCCTTGAAATCCTGATCAATGTTTTCAGCAGCTGTTTTATCTCCACTGGTTCTGGATTTAGGTCCGTAAGGATAAACCTACATTTTAAGTTTTCAAAATCATATTGAAGAAAAACAATTTTTTTAATAAAATAAACATATAATTTCAAGAAAAATTCAATTTATCTGGTACTTAATTCGCTGAAGAATATCTGTGCGCAATGCTCCCCTAATAATATCAAGTTTAAGAAGTTGCTGATCTTTTAATTCATCAATTTCAATAGGTTTCATTTCCAAAATAACTCCCAAAGAAGGCTGCTGTATTCCCAAAGGCGTTCCTAACATACTGTCCAAACAAGCCTGAACATAAATATAAAGTTGAATACAATTAAAACATTATAATAAATTTTACCGTTATCATGCTAATGATAATACACGCTCATGCAGAGTAAGGGAAAAAAAGTTATGATTAAATAGTAAAATTACTAACTTCATCAATGTGATTAACCAAAAGGCTACATATCGCAGATGAGGCAGCCATTACTATTGGTGGAGCTGGATCATCCAGAGAGAACCTCAATAATAAAAACATATCAGCTTCTAATAATGCGGGCAATATAGGCTCGTTGAAGCATTCATCATACATAGAAGCCTATGAAATAAAAAAAAATTCAATTTTTGTCTTTAAGTATTTTCATTCTCAAGAAAATATAAAGAATAACAAATAACTATGTTTTAAAACCAAATATTGTTTTAAGACATCAAAAAGTGCAACTCATATTACTTTCTCTTACCTATATACGAAGTATATAGTAAGGGGAAGTATTGCGATCGTGAAAATTTTCGAACTCGAGTTTTTGACGGAAATACATGTTTAAAGGTCCCCTGAGTCCAAATGTCCAAGTCTCGCAAAATGGTCTGAGTGTATTTGATTAGTCTCGCTCAAAAACGAAAAGTTGTACGATACTGAAATTATGTATTTAAGATTGGCATATGCATGTAATGTTACAGCAACATTTTCGTCAAAATCGACTAACCGGAAGTGCCACTTTATATAATCGATTTTACACTTTTTTACAATTTTCTCGAAAACAGCTCTAACGATTTTGATGAAACTTGCCTAAATTATTCTTCATAAAGACCTTTAACTTTTTATTTATTTGATACATCACCGAGGAAATGCAGAGAAAAAGTTATGATGAAAAGAATATTTTATTTACGCATAACTTCAAAAGCTTGTAATTTATGGTAAATTATCGACAGACTTGTATGAAAGGTAATAAAATCATCTAAAAAACAAAAACAAAAAATCACCAAAATTGGATCAATAATAGCAAAGATACAGCGCATTGGACTAACCGGAAATGGTAATTATATCATGGATACTACAATTGTTTATAATTTTCGCGAAAACAGTTTTAACGATTTTGATGAAACTTGCCTAAATTATTCTTCATAAAGGTCTTTAACTTTTCATTTATGTAGTATATCAACGAAAAAGTGCAGAGAAAAAAGTTATGGCAAAAAAATATTTTATTTGCATTTAACTTAAAAAGCATGCAATTTATAGTAAATTATGTACAGAATTATATGAAAGGTTATTAAATTATCTAAAAAACAAAAAAAAAAAAATCATCAAAATCGGACCAGTATTAGCAAATAGTACCATAGCAAATAGACCAGTATTTCATGAGGAGCATAAAATAGATGGATAACCGAGTGCATCCGAAAGAAGATGGATGCGACCGAACCTTCTCCCACCAATCCGCCAATCTGTTGTAAACAATATGCTCTGTGACAAAGTAATTTAAGAATACAAAAGCGGAAATTAACTTAATAATTTCTACTTTCACATTATTTAATGGAAAGAAAATGTTTGAAACTAAACCAGAAACTTTTAAAATATATTTACAACTTGACAAAGTTAAAATATGTAGGTAGTGTACAGAATTGTTGCACTATAATTGTTTAAAAAACTGTTTTATTGCACTTAAGTGGCAGAAGAAGTGAATGCTGCTGAGTTTATTAGAAGCAGTGTTTATGTGAACTCTTTAAAATTATATTAAAAAGATAATTATTATAGGTCGGTAAGGGAAAGTTGTGTGATGCGCGCACCGCACCAGATTTTTTTACTCTTATCAATTCAAACTATTTATTTATCTTATCAAGCTATTCATTGAATGAATCATTCGGGAAAAAAAATCGAGATATTAATATTATATTATTTAATATATATTTAATTGTGAATTTAAGTGAAGAAGAATATTAAGTGATATTCACGTGGTCCTTGCTGGCAAAAAAAAAAATTTAAATATGAGTAAAGCATATTTATTGAGAAGAAAAGTATTTCTGAAAGTATGGCATCTATTTATGGCCTAAACTTCCCTGTCTTCCATAAGTAGTGGTTAGCATCTCTCTTTAAGAACCACAGGTAGGTTTGATTCCACAACCTCTCCGAAGGGGTATGATCAGCCTCTTAAGAATAACTACAAGAGGCTACAAATGACTACAAGCCCCAACAAATATTAAACATTAACTGAGATCATGAAGCATATATCCTTAACGGACTCAAAAATTTTCACTACATGCCCAAAATCAAAATTGGTATTAACGCAGGAAGAAACTTTATAGAGTGAGAACAAAGCAAGACAAAAAAATGTAAACTCATTTCTTAAAATGACAAAGTTATATAATGGGGTTTAAATTATTTCTAAATTTCAATGACAAAACTAGATACATTTTCTGAGACTAATTAAAATACATAACCAATGAAAAGAGGAAAAACTAAAAAAAAGTAAAAATTAAACGTGTTTGAGATATCAAAATTAAAACAAGGCTGTTCCTCATTCATCTATTAACAAAAATAATGAGCTATAGCTTGACCATGATAATATGGCAGACCGAGGGCGAACTTAGGTGGCACTAATTGTAAGTTAAAACTAAAGCCTCCCTCCTAGTATTGGTATATTATTAAAATACACCTGAGGACACGATCCATGACTGAGCGTGAAGACAATAACTCTTCATTTCATTCTTCTTTATTTTTCACCTGGTAGTCCAACTAAAAATATTATCATGATGCTTTTGGAGGATAACAGACACTAGTAAAGGATTTTGTAGGATGTGAGGAGTGCTATGTCATCAGCAAATACAGCCAATAAAGTATGGTCATTTTCGGGTAAGTCCAACGCGAAGATATTGAACAGTAATGGTTCCAGTCCACAGCCTAGTGGAACTACTGCTTTAACACGCTTTATACCCGATAATTCATTACTTACTTCAAAAGTAAAGTGTCTGTTTGTCAAATAAGAAAGTAATTAGAGACATTAAGTATTAAGCCGGAGAAAGCAAAACTTTGAACTTGGAAAGTAATCCTTCCTTCCTTCCATATCTTTTCAAAGGCTTGACTGATGTCAAGGAAAACACCAGGATAATCATTTTTTTTTACACTAAAGCATTGAAAATTTAATCTAGCCATTGATGACATTGCTGTATGGTTGAATGTTGTTTTCTGAAGACGAATTGATGATTTGGAATAGCTTTCAATATATCAAGAGAATTTAGATGTTAAAAAATAATTTTTTCAAATAATTCGGAAAGGAAGAAAGAAGGTAAATAGGAATTCAAACAGTCTGAAGTCAATGATACTGGCTTTTAATATCATAACTTA
The DNA here is from genome assembly GCA_948150685.1 of Rhaphigaster nebulosa. Lineage (NCBI taxonomy): Eukaryota > Metazoa > Arthropoda > Insecta > Hemiptera > Pentatomidae > Rhaphigaster > Rhaphigaster nebulosa. Next base: position 119,590,973 of record OX411306.1, on the reverse strand, counting down.
AGAATATTTCTCATTAATGTCTCATTTGTTGCAGAAATTTTCATGGAAAAGGATTAAAACGACAGTAAATTTTTATAAAGGGCAATAAAGTTTCACTTAAATAAGTTTCACATTTTCATACTCTTTTTCCTCCATACTCTCCGATTTTATTTACAAAACAGTAATTTCACACTTACAGAAACGTTAGTGTAGTCAACTTGGTTCCCCGATGAGGAAGTTGTAATGACAATGGTATGCATGTTGGACACTTTTTCTCTTAGCAATTTATTTATGGTTACTGCTCTGTTCCTATGGGTCATAGCGTTATAAAGCCTAAAGTCTCCTCAACTCGTGGTCTATTTAACGCAAAAAGAATTTTTCGCTTTAATCGATACATAAGTGATTGCATATGCAGAGACAAATATTTTTAAGAAAGTAATTTGTCTCAAAGGAGGAAGGGGGGTGCGCACAATTTAAAGAATTCACTAAACTGAAAAACATTCAAGAATATTTATTGAGGGTTAACAAAGGGCTTTATTATACATTTAAGTTAAAAATGATAATTTGGAATAACCTGTGGTGAATTTAATTGCATTATAATAACGCAGATGTCTCCAACTATTTACAATAAGCTTGATAATTTATCTTCCAATGCCTTTCTTTTCCATTAAAGTTATTATCGGCTCTAAATCAATTTGTCTTTTACATCATCATCTTCATTATCATAAAAACAGCGAATCCAAAAAATTATATATATCCTAATTAATTTAGTTTTTGTTTTCACATATTTCTTTAACATCAATTTAACTGATTAGAGTGTGCTTAACAATGCAATATTAAACAATAATCAATCAGTAATTATCTAGATGATTGACATTATCGACTTAAAGTGCTCAAGTAGTCCAGACAAAATACGGTCAAATGTCGCTTGTATTCAAACTCTTTTTGGTCAAAATGTTTTTTATTATGGTTTACACTTGTTCAGTGATGTCTAGTGAAGAAATTATCAAAAGTCCTGAGGAATAGGAAGCAAGCTCGAGTCAGAATATCGAAAAAACTGGAAAAAGATTTGTCTTTTTTTGTTTTAAACAAATATCTCGAAAATAGTCAAACTCAGCAAAAACTTTTCAGGTATAAAATAAAAGAGCATTAAAAACTCTATAAAAAAGATTCTCTTTACCTTTTTTCTGCATCCAATAGTTTTTTATTTAATCTCGCATGAAACATGAGATATTTTTGAAATGGACTTATATGTCATGAACCGTGCCTCTCATGATAAAAATGCTCAGAATCAATTTTGTAGAGAATTAAATTCTCTAGAAAGTGTATAAGTATCTTGCAATTTTATATTAGTTCAAGTTCTGTTTAACAGTTACAGTATAACAGTTTAAATCTGAAAGCCAACACTCTTAATCAAATATTGGACAAATTAGCGAGTAATAGTACATAAAACCTATTTAACTTCTCAAATAATTTATTTATAAAAAAAAAGACCGAATGAGAAATAAAAATAATAACAATGAGGAATAATTATAAAAATAAAAATTATGGCAATCCTTCTGCAGAGCTACTAACGACCTTGGCCCATGCTAGATTTTAAGACCTGTCTGTACTTCACGCTGCGCATGCCCACAACAAATACTCAAACCAACAGACCCTTATCAGTTGGAATGCTGACATAGGATTAGTTCAGATTTCCCGCCTTTTACCGAATAGATCTATTGTCCCCACCACTTTCTTTTCTTCACAAGATATACGTACAAATATCAGATTGAACCGGCTTATTCATAATGTTTTTATCGGAAATTGTGCCTTTCAGCTCTTTTTCCAAATGTTCGTCGAAACATCCACTTCTTACGAAATAATTATAGTAAATGCATATTAAATTTTAGTATTAAAATAATTTTATTAATATATTATGTTATTTATAGATATATTATTTATATTATCCTTAGACACTTTTAGTCTTTGATATCCCTGTGCAAAATTTCGAGGACAATGGAGAAATGGCGACTTTTCCAGAATTTATTACAATCTTCGACTTTGTTATTTCTAACTATTTACAAAATAAATATGCAATAATAAAATATATTTGCATGATTTAGGAACTACATAAATAACTGTTTTATTTTCATTACAGAGTACACATTACAATTATTGAGACTACCCTGATTAAATAATTAAACCCCCTTAAAAAGTTAGCTGTCTGGTTTGGCTTGGGTCTTGCGATAGTTTGGTAAAGGTGAATATACCTTTTTATATTAGGAAAATTTGAATCTGAGAAAAATTGAGTGTAATGATTTTTTTTTTTTACATTATTTATTCATTTTATTACTTATACAATTCTCTTTTATTGATTTTCAATCATTTTTACTTATTATCAGACGGCAGAACAATACATCAATGAGCTGAATGATCTTGTCAAAAAGTGGGTAATTCAAAACGTTTGCTGAATGTAATTCAACAACTACCTAACACATCTCCGGCGGCAATTTTAAATGAATCAGAGGAAATTCAAAAAGCAGGAGAAATGGGAAAGGTGGTGGGGGTAGCAATACCCCTCCATAACAAAGTCAGGAAATCTGGCCTAACCCTACATCTGTATAAGTATGGTTGGTTTGAGTATTTTTAGTGGGCATGCGCAGCCTGTGGGAAGTACAGTCAGGCCTTAAAATCTAGACCAGACCAAGGTCGTTAGGAGCTCTGCAGAAGTTTCACCAAAATTATTATTTTAATAAAAAGAAAGTTCTGCACCTAATATTTTGCAGATGCATCACAGGATGGGGACCCAAGTGGGGATGCAGAAATGCACTGCATTTCTGCCTGCCACAATTGCCATGGTGACTGCACCAATGGGATCCTTCTTGAAAGTGAAGGAAAGGAAGAACTAATCGTCCCCTAAATTAAACATCAGCCACAAATAGGGGGAGGTAATAATTTCATTGATTATTATTCAAATAATAATTTTTATTTTTATAATTATTCCTCATTCCGCCTTTTTTTCTCCTTAATAAATTATTTGAGAATTTGCCCAATATTTGGTTAAGAACATTGACATTCAGATTTAAACTGTACTAATACAAAATTGCAAGATTCCTACATACTTTCTAGAGAATTGAATTCACTACAAAATTGATACTGAGCATTTTTATCATGAGAGGCACGGCTCATGACATATAAGTCTGTTTCTAAGGGAAGGAAGTTTGATAGAACAAATTTTAAAAAATCCCATTTTTCATGTGAGATTATATAGAAAACTATTAGATGTAGAAAAAAGGTAAAGAGAATATTTTTTTATAGAGTTTTTAATGCTCTTTTACGAGAAAAGTTCTTTGCTAGGTTTGACTGTTTTCGAGATATTTTTTGAAAGCAAAAAAAAAAGAAATTCTTTCCTCAGTTTTTTTAAAATCCTGACTCGAGCTCGCTTTCTATATATCGGGAATTTTGATAATATCTTCACTAGACATCACTGATCAAGTGTAAAATAAAATAAAAAACATCGGATTTAGCTCAAGTACATATTCTAATTTGACTTGACCATGGAATAGAAGTTGTGCACAAAGTGGCAACAGCCATTGTATTGCGGGTCTCTAGCATCAATTTACTTGAATCCAACTATGGCCACCTTTTTACCTTTGCCTATGTTTTAAGTTAAAGGTGAATAAAAAGGTTATTCAAATTATTATTACTTGATGTGAAATTGAAATTATATATAAACAAAGATTCTCACATTAGCCAATATCTTCGCAAGAGTATTTAGAGAAATTACTCTCTGTTGTAGAACTGAACTTCGACTTAGTTGAATAAGTTCTTGCAATGTGTAACCAGGCCGTTCAGGTTCCTCTCCATGATTATGTAAACCTTGGAGTATGCCTTCTCCTTTGTCAGAATGAGGAAGTAGGTTACCTGTTAACAATCATTAGCAAAGGAAAAAATCATCAATAGAGGTTATAAATATCCTTTATTTATATGTATTTTATTATTTTGCACCAATATAAGACACAGATAAGCAATCTTTCATAAATATCACATAAGGAATTATTTTGCTATTAATATTAATATTTTCTTTATTAGAGATTCACATAATAAAGGCAAGGAAGAACTTAAGCAAATTATATATTTAATAAGAAGCTATAATACTTTTCATATAAAGCAGGAATACACAATCTTATTAGGTCTTCCTTATAGAACCCTTATAACAATGACAGAAACATTGTTCTCAAAACCTGGCTGAAAAATACAGGCTAATTATGATTATGTATAGGCTAATTATGATCACAACTCTTAATAAAACTTTTGATTTCATGCAAAAAAAGTTAAAAATAAATACATCTGATCAGATATAAAAATTTTCAGATGATTTATTCAATGTAGACAATACAACTTTTCTTGCTGCGCAACACATTCCAGCTCTTTCATATTTAAATTTAAATACATGTTAATATTCAAATTCTTTATACACTTTGCCAATAATAATTTTATATTATGATACTGTGATGAATAAACTATAACTGGTTCACATTCAAATGCAAGAAAACATAATTGTTCACTAATGCATGCTTATAACTTTACTATAGTGCCACCTTTTAAATATAGAATTTGTTTATAACTTGACTAAAGCGCTACCTATTGGATTCTAGTATAACGATGAACCATCAACACACACACAACATACAAATATATAGTGTGAATATGACTTTAATCGTTCAAATCATTCAGAAGTTAAACGATCACAAATAAACACATAAATGATTATCATTGGAGACTGAAACATGGTTTTATCTCAAACTTTGGGTAATCTATGTAAGATTTCCGATAATAAAATTTAATTAGATAGATTACATTTTACAATTTACAATGTACTCAGTCCCTCCACTCGTTGCACTCAGGTAGTCAAGTTACCTTACTGATTTTGCGTCAAATCAAATGACCCTGAATCAACTTTATTTTATTTTTTAGGGCATGAAAATAATCAAAAATTTTCTTAATTTAATTGATTTGGATTTTTAATTTTTATTTCGCAAACTATAACTTTTTCAAAAAAAAAAAAAAGGTCTTGTACAGCCATGGCAAATCATCTATTTATTAAGGATACAACAAAAAAAGTTTCAATTTTTGATCGTTTTCATACCCTAAAAAGTAAACTAAAGTTGATTCAAGATCATGTGATTGATGCGAGATTAGTAGAGTAACTTGACCTGGGAGTAACGAGTGGAGGTCAAGATTTATTGATTTCATTGTTTTAGCTCCCAAATTATTTAAAAATGTAATCTATCAAATTAAATTTTATTATCGGAAATCTTACATAGATTACCCAAAGTTTGAGATAAAACCATGCCTCCAGTCTCCAACGATATTACCATTAAAAACAATTTTAATCTGGCAAAGTTATATATTACAAAAACGAAATAAACTATCTGTTATGATAATTCATTAATTAGAAATAATATTTTAAATTAATTAATCAAGTAATTATTTTAATAATAAATAAATTAAGAACGTATTTAACGTACTTAATAAATATGACAAAGTTAATTAATTAAGTTATACAGGTATATACATCAAGGAATTATAATAACCTTTTAAAAGACAAGTATTGGAAGTCAATTCAATAAACTACGGTTTAATTTTGATAAATAAATTAATTTGGAAACTGGGACGTTAGCTAAGTCGATTTAGGAGTTGCCGTAGGCTGTGGTACAGTTAACATCAGCAGAGTTACTTTTTCGATGATCCAGTGTCTTGTTTGACTTGAAATTTGTTACACAAAATGAGAAAAAGAAAAACAGTAAGAAAACAAAATTTTGAAAAAATGTATTGAGCGATTTTCATTAATAATTTTGTATAATTTAGTGAAAATTTGATTATCAGGGATAATAATTTGTAAACAACACTTAGAGTGGACTTGTGCTGATTATCTATTACAACTATCTTCAATAATATTCTAATTTGATTTATATTCCTTCTGCATTTTAAACCTCAGTCTTTTATTATACATAAGAGTTTTTATATTTTATATTAGTTTCATATATTTATATTTTATATTTTCACTTTTATATTTTAAGAGTGAATAATAAAGAAGTTAAAAGTGATGGAAATAATTATTAAAAAAACACATGAATTTCCAAATTCTTCGTAAGGATTTGTATGAGAAGTATTTTGAGATTTATCTTTAAAATTAATTTTGTCCTTAAAGGATAAATAATTAAAATGTTATTTATTTTTTTAATTCTATAAATGCTCCAATTAGTTTTACACACATATTTAAATATTGGTATAATTTACATACAACTAGTAATCCTAGAGAAAATTAAAAAAAAAAATAAATGTATTTAACAAATCCATTATTTATTACCAATTACAGTAAAAATTCATTCTGTTGGCTCCACTTTTTATAGTTCACCGATTTCATTTTTTTTTTGTGCTGATATATACAAAAAATATTGGTCTCGTACTCCAGCATTTATACCAGGTGGGACTTAGGAGCCGAAATAAAAGAAAATATGAAAGTTTTAAAAATGAAAATTTGGTCAAAGTATGTACGAATTAGAGGTAAAAGTTTTATCAAGGGAAATGTGCAATCAAATGAATACACTTCTCCGGTAAGAGAAAAATTTCAATTTTTTGGTTCTGCTGAAGATTTGTATATAAGAGTTTTTTGGGATGCTGAATCTGAATATATAGTTAGTTTTTTATTTAAATTTTTTTTTAATCTACTTTATCTAACTTTTTTATAGCAATTTTGTGGAAGTAAACAGCCCATTATTCTTAATCTATAATTTATTAGTATTGATTTTAAATATTAGTAACTCTTTGAGGAAAATGCTTTTCTACTATTTTCCCAGTTTGAAGTAGGTTCTCAATTTTCAAATTTCCCAACTCTGGGATTTCCAATTATTGGGCGAACCGGAAGGGATAGATGGGGTGTTATCCATCCCAATAATTGGAAATTCCCTAAAAAGTTGGGAAATTTGAAAATTGCGAGCCTACTTCAAACTGCGAAAATAGAAAAACATTTTCCTCAAAGAGTTACTAAAATTTAAAACCAGTACCAATACATTTTTCTTATGATTTAGGTGAAGAAATGTTTAATTCGATTAAGAATAATGGGCTGTATTTTACTTCAACAACTTCATTTTATTATTTTACAAAGTTTTGGCTGTGCATGCCACTATATGTTGCAGCTAATAGTGTTTCATTGTATGGATTTATTCATACCTGTTGTGTAAGAAATTGGAATTTTACAAATACAATGTTGTGTTCGAATAGAATAAAAAATAATTTTTGTCAAGTGTCAACATTCGCAATAGTTAAGTGAACAGTTAAATTGAAAAGAATTGTGAAAAACTACAACATTTCATAATATAGTGAGAAAATCCGATCAAAAATTGTAGAGAAATTTTAGATTCTGCCCTTTTCAACAAATTTTTTTTTTTTTTTTGTAATAATTATGCCTTTTCTTTTTAGCTTTTACCATTAGAGATCTAGCAGCCCAGTACCATTCCAATTTGGATGATGTCATATTTCTTATTTCCTGTTAGCGCGTGCATAAGTTTAAATGCGTTGCATCCATATTTTCTCCAGAATTACACAAATTGCAGAATGGAGAATCTGCCAATCCTATTCTATTTAGATGTTTCATTAAATAATCATGTCCTGTAAGCATCCGAAACTCAGCAACAGAATCCCCTCTTGGCCAGTCTACTGGTACCCACTCTTTTTTGTTAACGAGTTGGCTCCATTGCTTTCCAACAGTATTAATCTTAATGGAGTTCAGCAGCAAAACCTGATTTGCCTTCTGTATCTCCTTCCTGACTCTATGGAACGAGATCAGATTTTTTGGCTGCTTCAATGGTGCACCCTCTTTGGCGAGCTTAACAGCCATCTCATTTCCATCGATACCACAGTGACTTGGTATCCATTGAAAGACCACCTTACCACTACGAATAATCAAACAATGCGTTGACAGTTCAAAATGTCTTGAGCATGGGACCCATTGGGCTGTGTTACAATGATGATAGCCGCCTGGAAATCTACAAGCAGCACAATGTTCCTGGCCATGTTTGAGAGGACTTGCAACACTAACAGAACTGTGTAGATTTCGCTATCAAAATTTGTGGTCTATTTCCCAACCGGCCTCAAAATGGCAAAGAGATGTAAGTACGCTCCTGCACCTCCATTTTGTGTTGCTTACTGAACAGAACCATCATTATACACCATATCAGCTCATGGAGGATTAGGATACCATTCAGTTATCGTTTCAAGAGCCAAGGATCTTAATTCCCCAAGTATGGCCTCTTCTTTTTTAATGGATCTTATAAGACCAAGGTTGTATGGTGCTGTTTTTATAGGAATCCTCGGTAGTATTAAAGACAGTTCTTAACACAGATATGGAAACAGTTCAGGAGCAGGGGACAAGTTTGTTTTATCTGAAAGTTGTTGGGCTTTCTCTATGAAGGTAATTTGTGTCTTGAGTCTTTTGAAGGCCTGTTTATTATTTGACCAGAAGTCGATCGGTAATCTATGTAGTTGTTCACAGAGGCTTACTGAGCCCACTTCCATATGCATCTGTATTGGCTCAACGTTTGCCTGCAGTTGCATAGCCATGATGGGTGTAGACTTCGGCGCTGTCCAGAGTGCTGAGTTTTGGACCTTCTCAATTTTTTGTTTGGCACTTTCAGATGCTGTTATCAGCAGCTCTCCTGCATATTCCAAGGACAGGCGAACATACGTTTTGCAGGCTAAAGAACTGTCTAGAACGTATGTACTGCATCTTGTGCCGCACCCCACTTTGTTCCCATCATTCTCTGAAGCAGACTTATCCTTTGTTTGCCTTTCTTAGCCAACTCATCTGCATGTAGACTCCAGCTTAACCTGTTATCAAGTTTTACTTAGAGATAGGTGGTTGCTTCACTCCTTGGCAGTGCTTCTGACCCATATTTCAAGGTTATAGGAGGTAGCTTTTTTACAAGCGAAAACAGCTGAAACTCTGTTTTTGAAGTATTTAATGTCATTTCATTTGCCTCCTACCATATTCTTAGTTGCTCCATAACCTTGCTGAAAAATTGCTCCAGAGCAGTTATGCCGCTATTAGTTGCCCATAGCACTAAGTCATCAGCAAACAATAGCATTTTAAGCCCAGGAAATTTACTTTGCAAAAATTCGGTCGTCATTGATGATCAAGCAGAAAAGGAGAGGACAAGGCACTGAGCCCTGGGGGAGACCATGCTTTGTTTAAATTGCGAATATCCAGTTTTGTACTTAACCCTAATGAATCGTTGAGACAAATAGGACGCCAGAACCTGTATAGATATCCATGTATTCCTATTCCGATAAGCTTGTGTAGGAGTTTTGGCTTGGTCAAAAGCTGTTTTTAAATCAACAAATAGAGCTAGTGAGCTTTGTCTCCTGTGGTAGCCGTCCTTTAAATTATAAATTTTTGTAGCAACGTCCCTAATGGTGATGTATTACAGCCAAAAATGTTTCTCCCAACCAGTACCGACATACTACAACCTTCAAACATAGTAGAACCTTGGCAATTCTATGTTAATAAGGAGTAAGTTGCAATTTACAGGTCGAAAATCGGACATTCCGTTTCAAAGAAAATCTAGTTGTAAATTTTTTTAATTTTGAAGCGTGATGCGATGGGCATAAAATGAACTAAAACGGTGAAATTTAGCCTTAAGTTACTTTTACTTTTAAAGATAATCAATGCAATAGTCCAATAGTCAAAACGACGATGTAGATTTGATCCATCTCTCAAGGCAGTTGCTGTTAAAATGGGACGTTAATTAGCTTTTGGTACATCACCTCCTAATTTAACGGCTCATTAATTAAGGAGGCATAATCAAATATTGGAGTCAATATTTTTCTTCTTCCCTTTATTTCTTTAGAATGTCCTTTTTTAATTTCAAACAAAAATTTACTTTCTTATTAATGGAACAAATTTATTCCACAACACATTTTTTAATATATAAGAAATCTATATTTTCTGAATGCTTTAGTAAGCACTGGTTCCATAGCTTATTTGATTTCTTCATACTTTTAATCATAATAGTAATTAGATTTTGAAAATAAAATTGTCCCTAAATTATTTATTTTCTAAAAAATTACAATAATTTAATAATACATTGTTCATATTTTACAAAATTTTGGGGGAAATTTTTCTAATTTAGTTGAAAATTTTGACAATCTACTTCCAAATTGATAATATTGGAATATATTATCCAATATTATAAATTCGTTAACAATTCGGGGCATTGATCCCCATCATCAGAACTAAAAAAGATATTTTAATATTACATTAAACATTTCCTTTAAAAATGATTTTGATTATAACACAAAAATTAATTATAAAAAAATACAATAACTTAATCGAATTTATCTTCAATTGGTCTATTTTCAAGGAATATAATTATTCCTCATGTCATATATTAAATAATCATTAAAATTATTTTACTGTAGAATTTAGTTAAACTATTATAGCATTCCTAGTCATACTGCATGATTTAAGATTGACCCTATTTATCAATTGACTGTTCATGCCACAACATCCTATTTATTACCTTCATATATGCTCTTTTTATTGTCTTAATATATCATAAAGGGTTATCTATCTGGTTAGTTTTATTAAATTAAATTAGTCTGTTTTTATTATGTTTATGATAACTGAATAATGGCTATTAAGGTTCTTTGTGTCAGTTTAGTAATTTATATTTTTAATATAATGTTATATATGCATTGTTTTATAATTAAGTTTCATGTTATAACCAAAAATTGTTTTTAAAGGAAATGTTTAATATAATATAAATATATTATTTTTAGTTCTGAAGATGGGGATCAATGCCCCGGAACATAAACAAATGTATAATATTGGTTAATAATTCTTTATTAACTCATAACCCTAACCAATTTTATAAATATATTTATATTTTTTTTTTTAATTTCAATAAATACAAGTTCTGAAAACCATTTAAGATATTATGGAGCGCTTCAGGATAAACCTGCCATCTAGGAATTTCTTTAAAATTTCTTTTATTAATTACTACTAAGCATTACGCTTACGATATTTGAGGATGAATATATATTTTCTTCTTAAGAATATAAACTGACATATATCTGACAAGGACCCGAGGAAGTTTGTTTTTTTCCTGAGCAAATAAGAGTAAACAGCTATGATCTACCTAAATCTAAAAAGTAGAATTAGGTATTAGTACACAAGTTTCACTCTAGCATGGGCACATGATCAAATGGCCTCATTGTAGATGGAATGACGGGTATGTCTGAAAGTAGTCAAGTACGTCCAAAAGTAGTTGGAGGAGAGCGATTCACAGAACTTTCTTGTTCTTACTTAGACCTAATCCACCTCCACTTCTTCCTAAGAAATAAATATAAATAACAGTGAGTTATACATAATATTTAAGTTATTTATACTCGCCTTTCATAATGGAGGCTAAATATTTATCAGCTTTACTACCCACTATGTTCGTTTCTTCCTAGGAACTAAATATCAAAATAAACACAATTTTTATGTTTCCGACTGATGATAATCATGATTTCCTGTAGTTTTTCGGATTATTAAGCAAACTAGCTATACATAACAATAATAATGAAGCTAAAATTTCAATTAAAACAATAATGATAAAATTTAAGAAATAAATGAAAAATTAAAACAGTAAAGATCAAGTTAATAATAAAACAAAAAAAAAGTATTAACAAAATTAGCAAGAAAAAAGAAAGATAGTAAACAAACACTATAAATTTCAAGTATTTTTTTTTGACTTGTGTAAAATAGAGAAGTTAACAATGTTGTTTAATTTCTTTAAAAAATTGGTACTAAAATTCTCCTTTGATCACCTTCTCTTGACGTTCCTCACCTAGAATATATGTTTGTTGAAATTTCAACTATTTCTTCTCCTCTGTTATATGCTATTGTTTACCTACCTCCTCGTGTTCCATTCGACAACCTCTTTGAATCTTGTCTTGTCCACTTAATCTACACTTATTCCAATGTCATTATCAATGGCGATTCTAAATCTAATGTGCTTTCTGAATTCAGTGAGAAATCCTTTCTTATTGACCTAGTGTTTTTCCTTAATCTTTACCTCATTCCTTATTCTCCTATCTATCACACGTAATTTTCTGACAACTCATTAGACTTCCACATATATGACTCTCCTATGAAAATCCTTTCCCCGGTCCCTTTCGTCACATGAAAGTTCTTTACTCCCAAAGTGTTATCATATCGTAGTCTGGATCTCCCTTCAACCTGATCTGGACTTCCTCCATTGAGATATCAAATAGATTTCATATATTTCACTATTCCCTGTGTAAATATCGCATTGTTTTTAATTTTTACATTGTTATTTCATTTATTTTATTTTATTTTATTTTTTCAATTGTCTTTTGTATTATGTAATTTAGTGTTATCCTTTTCTTTTTATTCTTTATACTTTTTATCTTACTTGTATTTTCTGTTTTTTATCATTTATCATTTTTACTGTAACTGGTACTGCCTCTTTTCTCTTTTTTCATTGTTGTTATTTTGTTTTCATTTTAGCCCTGAAGATGGCCTAAAATTTAGGCCGAAACGTAGGCACAATTATATAAGACCACACTTATTAAGTCTATTTCTTTGACCGCACCCCCGATCAACTTCTCCCTTTAGAGATATCAAATACTCTTATAACTCTATTGATCCTATGTTTTTCACCCTAATCTCAAATCTACAATTCCTACTAGAAATTCATGGTTCCCTTAAAACCTGAACCTTATATCCCCCACTGCTCCTTGGCTAATCTCCGAAATAAAGGAAATGATGAAAAGAAGGGAAGCAGCAAGACACAAATTTTGTCGCACTTGTCTGCCTGCAGGTTACGTGTCTTTCAAACAACTTTATAATGGAAACGAATCCGTAGACCGACGTACTAAATCCCTTCAAATGGAAAATACTTCGAAAATTATCCATATCAGAATCCAGTATTCTTCCAATCCCACCAGATGATCTCAATAATCATTTCATATCCTTAGCTCCCAATTCTTCACCTGGTGCATTGAACACCATAGCTTCAACCCAGAAAGCTTCTTTTTCTCCCAGGTGTCGTACGATGAATTACTTACCAATATCCTAAAATCACACACCAATGATTATGGATCTGACAACATCCCTGTAAAACTGATGAAATTCTGTTTCCCAATCCTTATACCTGTATTTTACCATATTTACAACTTTTTTTCTGCAAAACTCCATATTCCCTTCTCTCTGAAAAACCGCCCTTGTCCGACCATTAAATAAAATTCCAAATCCTTCATCGCATGACTTCTGTCCTATTTCTCTCCTCTCTAACCTTTCAAAACCTTTGGAATACCTCATACAAGCTCAACTTTCAAACTTCATAGAAGAACGCTCCCTCATTAACCCTCTCCCATCTGGTTTTCGACCTTGCTCCTCTCAGCCTAATCGGCTCTCCTAAAAATAACCAATGACCTCCAAAGAGCCAATGAACAACGAAAACTAACTATTCTCATACTTTTTAATTTTTCTAAAGCATTCAACACAGTTGACTATAACATCCTCCTTACCAAACTACAAAATCTCCCACTATGCAACAGTGCTATGCACTGGTTCCAATCCTTCCTCTCAGGTCAGTCACAATAGTCATCCCAGATCAACTTCCAACCTAAACACTATCCCTTTCCTGTGGTGTCCCTCGGGGTATGTCTTTGTCCCCTCCTCTATTTGTTATTTATATTAATGACCTTCCCCTCCTTATCCATTACTCCCAATACCATATTTATACTGACCATTTCCAAATATACCTGTCCTTCCCTTCTTCCGAACTATTATCTGCCACAAAAAAAACTACAAGAGGACTTGAATTAAATAAAGTCATTGTGCTGTAATTAGCAAGCTGAAATTGAATGCAGAGCACATAAACACAATAGTAATAGGTCCCACTCACCTCCTTAAAACTGTTCCTCACATCTGAACCCTGTTCCTAAATAATAATCCCAATTCTATCCAACAATCAAAAACCTAGGAATCACTTTTGACCAAACTCTTTCCTGGAAAACCAGGTCTCCGATATTTATCGTATCTTTTCTAGCTTACATTATTAAGGTATATTATCTTATAAAGTGATTAAATTACCTTTGTCACCTATTTCCATTTGAAACCTGAAAATTCCAAGTTATCTCCTTAATATTCCCTCATTTTGAGTGCTGTTGTACAGTGTAAGGGTACCTATTCCAACCTAAAGCGATTACATTACCTTTATGAACTATTCCCATATGAAACCTAAAAACTCCTAGTAACCTCAATATTCCCCCACTTTGACTACAGAGGCATCTCTGGAGACGTCGAGACAAAAATAAAAGGTCTGATGAACTGTTTTGTACAATTCATCTCAGGGATCCCGAGGAATGCCTCTGTCTCCCGATTCTCCTCTACCAAGTCATCCAATGCTGCCGACCATCAAACGTATTTGACCTGCTTCAATGCAAATCCTCTATGCATTCCCACCAAACCCATTCTTGATCTTTAGATTTACATATAATGGCCTGCTGAACTGCAGGTTTTGAAAGTTTTTTTTCTTATCCGATCTTCATCCTTATGGAATTCCATTCTTTCTTCATCCGTTACTCCAATACTCTTCCAATCTTTAAATCCCGTCTATTCAGTCACTTCCTGTCCATGCAGTTCCAAAAGATTTGTAAATAAGTACTCCTAATTTTCAATTAAAATTTGAACCTAATTATATATCAATAAATTATTTTTACCTTTCTTATTATTATAAATTCATTCTCTTTAACTCTATTTATTTTAAATTAATTAATATTGGAAATTTGATTTGGTTTAAAAGTTAAGTCATTATAATTTATTATAATTTCATTTTTTTTTCTTATTCACTTATTTATTATTATTATTTGCTGATTATCTTGTTCTTTTTTATTCTACTCTAAGACTCTAAAGCTCTACTGATGTTACCTGTAATATTATTCTAAAGGGATATGCCCCGGATTAAATAAAGAATTTATTATTATTATTAAAATCATAACACATTATCTCAATTCAGTCCACTCATTAATATTTGACTTTTTATTCAAGATAAAAGAAAAATAATAAACAAAATCCGTAAATACTATGTATTTTTATTGACTTATGTGAAATAGAGAAGTTAACAAATGTGTTTAACTTCTTAAAAGAATTGTTACTAAAATCCTAACATATTATCTCATCTCAGTCCACTCATTAATATAAACCGTTTTTATTCAATTGGCTTTAATCCATCAGAACCTGCAGCCACATGATTAGTAGATGCTATTATCTCTGGTCTGGTATTCTTCAGACATATTCGGCATTACATCTACAGTGAGGCTCTATGACTTGTGCCCTCCTGCCCAGTTGGAAATTTGTGAACTAGTACCTACCTAGAATTATAATAATGTATTAACTCAATAACTTTGACATAGAGGAACTGATACCAGTTGATCATAGGCCATTTTTGGTACATTGAAGATCAGGAGCCAGTATTCTGGATTACTAAACAAAAAAAGAACTAATTATAATGGAAAGATAATAAATTGGTGAGAGTATGGTTGGCCGTGGAAAAGTATGAAGGAGAATCTTGGTTGGGGGTGCGGTCAATAAATGAACACACAATAAGAAAAAACTTATTATACTGTGTGCTGATGTTTCGGCCTCAGTTTTAGACCATCATCAGGGCTAAGAAAAAAAACAGTGGCAGTACCAGTAATAATAAGAAAGTTAACAAATAGTAAGATAATAAAGTATAAAGAAAAGTATGTTGGTCATAATGTGTTAATATTAATGTGAAAAATAAGGAATATAGAAGAGTATGTTAATAAAGTATAAAGAAAAAATGCTAATCATAATGTGAAAAATAATAATAAATGATGCAAAATAAAAAAAAATCTGTTCATGGATAATGACAAAAAAGTTATTTAAAATTATTGTGAAATATATATATATATATATATATATATATATATATATATATATATATATATATATATATATATATATATATATCATTATATATATATTCATATATATAGGACCGAATAAATAGTCGATTTTTAAAGGCTTGGCTAGATCCTGCCTTGTTATTAAATCGGAATGGACTATGTTAGCGAGTAGAGGGACATCAGAATAATCGCTGACATTGGCTATTTTAATAGTCGACTCCTAGTTCCCGTATAAGGAAATAGATCAGAAAATTATTTAGATAAGCTTGCTAGATTAGGGAGGGAGAGAGGGCCCCGCTACGAAAAGCCACTGTTTTTAACAATCTCTGAGTTCATACCCGTGTGCCGATGTATCGGTCTAAGTTTTAGGCCATCTTCAGTGCAGAGAGGAATCTATACTAAGATACATTAATAAAGTATAAAGAAAAAATGCAAATCATAATGTGAAAAATAATAATAAGTGATAAAAAATAAAGAAAAATCTGTTTATAGATAGTGATAAACAAGTTATTTAACATTATTGTGAAAATATAGATATATAAAATATAGAAAGAAAGATATAAAAGATGAATAAATAGAAAGATATAGAAAAATACTAATTATAATAACACTATAATAATACTAATTATAATAACTAGAATGAAGATTTAGGAGTATGAAAAGTATCTCAAGATTATATGATAATATGAGTTATGTAAAGTAAAATAAAATTATTACTCTATTTTTAAGCTTACATAACTTTATAGCTTACTACTTTTTTACTTTGTTATTTTTTACATGCATTTTTCCATTTATATCATTATATCTTACATAGAAATCATTTGCATTAGTTATATTATCTTGAGATACTTTTTATACTGCTAAATCTTTATTCTAGTGTTACTATAATTACTATTCATTCATCGAATATATCTTTCTTTTTATATTTTATATATATATATATATATATATATATATATATATATATATATATATATATATATAATATATATATATATATATAATGTCGAGCGTGTTTAGTACTTGGATGGGTGACCGCCTACCGGGGAAAAATCCATGTGGCCTGCCACTGTCTCCCCTCCCTCCCGGGTATGTGAGGCCCGTCAGCCTACTGGAGGCTACTCACACAGACCTGACGTAGGAGTGATGACGCTACCCTACCCTCATCACTCCTACGCCAGGTCTGTGTGAGTAGCCTCCAGTAGGCTGACGGGCCTCACATACCCGGGAGGGAGGGGAGACAGTGGCAGGCCACATGGATTTTTCCCCGGTAGGCGGTCACCCATCCAAGTACTAAACACGCTCGACATTATATATATATATTATATATATATATATATATATATATATATATATATATATATATATATATATCATATATATATATATATATATATATATATATATATATATATGTATATATATAAAAATATAGATATATAAAATATAAAAAGAAAGATATATACGATGAATGAATAGTAATTATAATAACACTAGAATAAAGATTTAGCAGTATAAAAAGTATCTCAAGATAATATAAGTAATGCAAATGATTTCTATGTAAGATATAATGATATAAATGGAAAAATGCATGTAAAAAATAACAAAGTAAAAAAGTAGTAAGCTATAAAGTTATGTAAGCTTAAAAATAGAGTAATAATTTTATTTTACTTTACATTACTCATATTATCATATAATCTTGAGATACTTTTCATACTCTTAAATCTTCATTCTAGTTATTATAATTAGTATTTTTCTATATCTTTCTATTTATTCATCTTATATATCTTTCTTTCTATATTTTATAAATCTATATTTTCACAATAATGTTAAATAACTTGTTTATCACTATCTATAAACAGATTTTTCATTATTTTTTATCACTTATTATTATTTTTCACATTATGATTTGCATTTTTTCTTTATACTTTATTAATGTATCTTAGTATAGATTCCTCTCTGCACTGAAGATGGCCTAAAACTTAGGCCGATACGTCGGCACAAAATATATAAGTTACTTATAAAAGTGTAAATCTTTGACCGTACGCCCCGACCAACTTGTCCCTTTAAATACTTTTCTTTATACTTTATTATCTTACTATTTGTTAACTTTCTTATTATTACTGGTACTGCCACTGTTATATCTATTGTTATCTTGTTTTTTTCTTAGCCCTGATGGCCTAAAACTTAGGCCGAAACGTCGGCACACATTATAATAAGTTTTTTCTTGTTGTGTGTTTATTTATTGACCGCACCTCCAATCAATATTCTCCTTCATGAAAGATAATACAATTATTATTACTTTGCTATTGAATAAATTTATAAAAACAATAAATAACAATTAAAATTATTTTATAATATAATAATTCTTGCCTTCAAAATTAAACCTAGCAGGATAAGGATCATCAGGCAACTTAACCTGCTGAGGCAAATAACCAGTCCACTCCAACTTCTCTTTTTCAACAACATCCATGTGTGGATATTTATTTACAAGATTTTTTACTCCTTCTGATATATCATCATTAGGTTTAACATTATCACTATTAACTTGAGCTATAGCTTCAACTTCCTCAGGTATAGGCTCAAATATTTCCATATTTAGCCCAAGTTCTTGAGCATTACGATTTCTATCAACAAAAATATAATTAGAAAATATAAGTTTCATAAAAAAAAAATAGTAAACACAAGGTATTAAAATAAAAAATAAATACTCTGTATCGTTTGAAACATCCATACTTTCTTCGTTTTTGTCTGCAAGAGAAACAGTTTTGCGACGATTTCTAAGATACTCCAAAATGTTTGGATCTAATTCCGAAATAAGTTTCTGGCGTTCTAATGAAATTTCTTCAGCATTCATTTGAGACAATTTCTGGAGGTTTTCTTGATGAATTTCTTGGGCATTAGTCCCAGATATTATAAAACTCTTCTCCCCTGATGACATATATCACAAAAATAAATCAAATAAAAAAGTGTGCACAATATAAAAATAATAAAATGAACAAGGTAAAAAGGTGACCAACCAAAGACCTTAACAGGATCAAGCAATTTGTCAGTGCCAGTGGGATGTAATTCACATTTATTTTTCCTTTCTAGTTTCATTCTTTGAGCAAATATGCTTTTCCCTCTTTGAGCCATGGTAATGTAATAAACAAATACGCAAGCAACTTTCAATTTAGTAGTATTCAAAGTAGACTCAGTGACTTAAAATAACATCATGACACCCAAATATTGATAAAAAATGGGATAGTAAACGCGTGCACAAGAGTCATAAAAACTCTTGATGTTTGATCAAACTTCACATAATAAAAAAATTGTGAATGAAAGAGCTTAAGTACTCTGACAGATCCCAATGTAACCATACAATACATAAGAAACCTTACTCAAACGAACCGCCTTTCAAAAGCAGCTAGATAAAATAGCGTTAATCCTTTAAGATAATTTAAATACAATTTATTGAGCGTAATTTCTCCAAAAAAAATGTATTTTATTATAATTTTATCTATTTTCATCTAATAGATCATTCCTTATAATGTTAATCACAGAAGCATTGATAATGTCAACGTCAATTTCAGCTGCTTATGCTCCAACAATCAGAATCGTGAAATTATTGTTATAGTCGTATAAAAATAATTTTTGGTAAAAATATCTGTATGCAATGTTATTAAGCCCTTTTAGGGATAGCTTCTGTTTATTTCAACAGTGTACTTTAGAAGTGTTGTATTGTTGTTTATAACACTATCTTAGCTAACTTAAACACGTATTCTTATGTTCTTTCAACAAGCCGAAAATGAATTACTCACCTTTGATATTTCTTTTGTCTTATGAAGCTTTTTTATTAAGCTTACAAGTTCAAAAGTGTACCGGTTTTTATTTACCAGGATTGGCTCCTGTTAACTATTGTAAACAATCAGAACTCGTTACCTCTCAAAGTTGTAAGGTGAGAAGTGCAATGTTTTTTCAGTTTAAAATATATCTCAGTTCACAGTTAGAACACATTTGAGTAATATTCTTCATTTTCAGTCTGAAGTTGATCTATTTGTAAATAGATTAAATACTGAAGAATCTGTTATTCCATTTGAGTATTACCAGTAAGTAGTTGTTGATGCATCTGTACTATTAAGTATTTGATATTATTTTAACCACTTGTTATTTCTATTTTAGTTTTGACTTTTGTACTGCTTCAAAAAATAGTAAGTCTCCCACTGAAAACTTGGGACAAGTTGTTTTTGGCGAAAGAATTCGTCCATCCCCTTATAAGGTAAGATATAATCGAGTAATTATAATAAAAACTTTGTTATGCATTGGTTAAATTGTTATAATTTTCATTACAGATCAGTTTTCTGAAAAATGAAACATGTAAGTTTCTATGTAAGAGAACGTATATTGGTGGAAATGCTGCAGATATGGCAAAACTTGATATTCTTAAAAAAGGCATGAGTTTGAACTATCAACATCATTGGATTGTTGGTAAGCTGTTTAATTATAATATGAGATATTAATTTTTTGTTGATGTATTGAAGTATTTTTTAAAAGTAAACAATCTTGTATTGTTTAGATTTATTGATTGATAGCTCAAGACCTATTTTTATGTATGGTATTATAATCATGATCTTATAAGTATAAGATGTTTATTAATTTAAATCAGATTATAGTGTGTTCGAAATTTAAGTTCATTGAGTATTGCATCATTGTTGAAAAGTTATGAAGTAATCCATTTTTTTATTTATAGATTCAATATTATTATCTTATTTTATTATCCCAGTTGAATAATTTATATATGCTAATGTAACTAGTGAAACAAATTTATTAGAATTAAAATCTATTTTTATATTTGTTTTGCTTTAATGGCAGGTTTTAGTCAATAGCTTTATGACAGCTAAAGATAATATTAATGAATCATTATCAGTTTTCATATTGAAAAGTAATTAGAATTTTTTATTATCAACAAATACGTATTTATACTCATTATTCATTTTATATTTTGAATACATATCATAAGTTATGTAATTTGTGTGTTTTGTGAAAAAAACTTTTAGAGGATTACATTTTAGTTCAATGTTTCAAGTTATATATTGTCTTTATTGTTGTTTTAATTATTAAATTATAATTTTAAAATCTTCTCAAATTTAACATTATATGAAATTTCACATTAATATTATTTCAAAATTTTCTGTTAAAATACTATCCAGGTCCAAAAATTCTAACTGCAAATATCATACTGCTACATGAAGGTCATAAAGTCATATTTTAAATGAATATTATATTAAGGTGTCGTTTTCAGAAGCTTAGACCTTCTTCTGTGAGATATTACTACTTAAAATGTGGAAAAACTTACATTTTTTAATTAGGGATTGATAAATTATTTGCCACTTCTATAAATTTGTTTTATTGAAAACTAGTTTCGAATGTTATACATTCATCCTCAGTTCTAAAAACACACAAAAAATTCAAAAATAAACAATTCAAAATATAGTTTGGTAGTATTATACATATTAAATTAGATTAATATAAATCAGTATTATAAAACATTTATGAATTATGAATACATTTTTTAAGATGAAATATGTCTTTTTTAAATATAAGTATACAGTACCAATGGAAGTGGTATCACTTTTTTTTTAATCCCTAATGATTTAATTAGCTGTTGATACTTTTTTCTTCAATAGTCACTTATACACATTTATTTTAAACAAAATATTCTTATTTTGCCCAAAAATGAGCTTAATCAGTCAAAACTGAATGGTTCACATCTTCACCACCATGATGTATGTGAATCTAGCTACTTTAAATTAACTTCTCTGTGATCTTTCACATTCATTAGTTTTACATAGTGACGACAATGTAATGATTATATATATATATATATATATATATATATATATATATATATATATATATATATATATATATATATATATATATAGGGATATATATGATGTACATACCTAGTCCTGTCATAAATATTGTTACAAGGAAATACATACAGATTTCAACAGAAAAATTAATTTTTTCAAAAACTTTGTTAGAAAAATAAAATGTATATCTATAGAGAGTAAAACAAAAAAGAAATTACTCAAAATGCCCCCCTTTGGCCTTGACACAGTCATATAATCTCCGTGGCCAGTCATCACTTCTTTAGGAAAGCGCTCAACTGCTCGGACCAGAGATTGTTTGAGGCTTTCCAAGTTAGGGTATGCTCTGTGGCACGACATCATCTATAGTTCGGACCAAAGCCGATAATCTAGTGGGTTGAGATCAGGGCTTCCTGAGGGCCAATCCGAGGCAGAGATGAACTCTGGAATGTTCTTTTGCAGCCAATGCTGAGTTGACCTGGCCTTGTGAACTGGAGCGGAATCCTGCTGGAAATCCCAATGACTTCCAGCAAACAAAGTATCATTTAGAGGCTTAACAACATGTTCCAAAATATCATCCTGATAGTTTTTAGCGGCTATTTTAACTCCTTTTTCACAAAAATGGAGCTTTGTGGTGCCATCAAAGCAAACTCTCCACCAAACCATCACTGAGGAAGGGTGATGACCTCTTTCTACTCTTCCAATGACTTCCTGGACTTATTTATAGCTTTGTGCGTACACACAATCATTTTGTCGATTAAATTTTTCTTCAATTGTAAAAATTTTCTCATCGCTAAACAAAATCTTTTGATGAAGTCCATTGATGTAAGGACGAAGGAGCACTTTGCATCTATCCACTCTAATTTTTTTTAGAGAAGTGGTTAGCCTTTGTCCTGTCATTCTTCGAAATGCACCCATCCTAAGGTCACTTTTTATTATGCAAGACATTGATATGACAGAGATTCCCATTTCCCGAGACATGATTTGTTGTTTTCGAATGAGATTTCTTCTGATTCGAGCAGCCACTGCTCTCACTGCATTTGCCGTTCTCACAGTGCGGGGACGGCCCGGTCGAGGTCTGTCACATACATATAGAGTCTCATTATATCTATTTATAGTGCGGTACACGAACATACGGCTGATATCCAAAGGTTTCAAAGTGTTGAAAATCTCTGACCTACATTTTCCAACTTTGTGTAAGGCGATCACAGCTATTCGGTTTTCTTTATCCCCCCACTCCATGTTAACTGAGCGAAAGAAAAATACAAACTAATTGGGATTATTAATCCTGACATGCAAAGAAAATAACATGATAGAGGTAAGGATTATCTAAATAATATCCAAGGATGTAAACAAAGTTCAACTTTTGTAACAGTATTTATGGCAGAACTAGGTATATATATAAAATCATTACATTGTCGTTACTATATAAAACTAATGAATGTGAAAGATAACTACAGATTATGTGATATATATATATGTATATATTATTGGTCCCCTAAGCAGTGTTTCCCAATCTTTTTTCCTGGCATATCACTCCATATGCTGGAAATTCTCACGTTTCGTGTAATAGCGGGGAAGTAATATGGATTAAGTAATGTAAATGCTGTTTACTGTAAATGTAATATTTTCGATCAATAACAAATTGATATTACATATTTGCACTTACATTGATACTTGTTTACACTGTAAGAGAAAATTTATTTACAGCATCTATTCATTTTTATATAGAAAATTATTCTTATGTTCTAATTAGTCAATTCTAGTATTTTTTCTTGAGATAAAAAAGTGAAGAAATTAAAGTCTCATGCAAGGAAGAAGTTATGAAAGGCAGTAAAAATCTTAACTACTTTATTTCTATGTAATTTTATCACTCCAAAATTTACTATTTGTGGACCGCGAATAATGTTTTTATATTACTTATAAAACTTTAAACACAGTCGTAAGTATTCAAATCAAATTTAATATACTATGACATAAATATTTCACTTTTACACCACTGCCATAAACATTATCATTGTAAAAAAAAAGTAATATTTATTATTAGAGTGACCAAATTTTTTGAAATGATGTAATAAAATTATACAGAGTTCTAATAGAATGATATGTAATCAGAACTGTATTGCTATTATGTGAAATATATATTTTTACTTCGATAATTTTTAAAGTTAAAATATACCATATCTTGATCACAAATAATTTTTTTATATTATAATATGTACTTGGTTAAGAACCCAGCCTTGCTTGGGATATCATAGTATACTAAATTTGATTTTTTAAGACCGTGTTCAAAGTGTTATAAGTAATATAAAAACATTATTCTTGGTCCAGAAATATAAAATTTTAGAGTGATCAAATTTTTTAAAAATGAGATAATAATCGACGACAATACCTTCTTGGTGTCTTTCTATTCCAGTTCTTAATTACCAAAAACCTTCCTACATTCTTGATTTCCTTACCTTTTCGTTCTTCCACCCAAATACCAAATACACAATTTCAAACTTGTATATTCCTTCTCATAGAACTGCTTCTTTTGAAAAATCTTTTATCATTTTTGCTATCTTGTTTTGTGGTTCCTTACTAATCTCCATTCGTAAAGCCTCCTCTCTTACTTTATTTAAACACCATTTATTTTTCCTTCTCAATTATTAATTTTCTGAAAATATGTAAAGAATAAAAGTACAGTGGAACTTTTCTTAAACAGACATCATTGGGGAATGATAATTTGTCCGGTTACTAGAAGTGTCTGGTTATGAGAAAAATGTTTTTAAATACGAATCTGACTAAAATCTAAAACAGCATACAAAACGAAGTTGAGCTTGGAAAATATAGGGACTACTTAAAAAGAGTTTATAATGATTTAATTGTTTATAAATTAAATAAATGAATCATACATATTTGTGCAATAAATATGTATATTATAGGTACTTATATGCATATCTGTGTGTGTGTTTTTTTTTTTTTTTTATACGAGCGTGGGTGGAAATCTTCAAAAGACACGGATAAGCACGGGCCTATCCGTGTCTTTTGAAGATAGGTACGGACCTATCCGCGCGTGGGATTTCTACCCACTAAAACCACCTCTCTACACCTCTTTCCCACCCTCCACGGGACCACCGTTAGGCATTACTTCATGGAGGGTGATTGGCTGTGTGCCGCCTCATTGTTTTAGGCTGCCACTATTTAGGCGCGCCTCTCCTTCTCCTCCTTCCTCAGCTTCTTGATGACCTCTGCCGCTAGGCGCTGGCCTGCCATCCAACACTCCTGTGAAAGCAGCATCAGGCTGACGATGCTGTCTACTGTGACTCCTGAGCCACAGATTCCTAGAAATTCTTCCCTCTCTTCTTGAAAGCGGGGACAGCTAAAGAAGACATGTTCTACAGTCTCATCTATTGTTGGGCACCTTGGACATACAGCGGTATTGTCCAGCTTGAACCGCACTTGGTAGGCTCTGAAGCAGCCATGTCCTGTGAGCATCTGTGTTAGGTAGTAATCTACTTCTCCATGTTTTCTATCCAGCCAAGGTTGGATTTGAGGTATCAGCCTATGGGTCCACCTCCCTTTCAATGTCTTATTCCAGCTACGTTGCCATCTCTCGGCCGTCTGCTTCCTTTCCTCGGTACTGGAGATGCGGTCAGCTCTCTTATATGAGCGTTGCCTCTCTTTTGCGACCAGCTCTATTGGCGGCATCCTGGCCACCACACATGCAGCTTTGTAGAAAACTGTGCGGAACGCGCTGATCACTCTGAGAACACTCCGGCGGTAGACAGATACCATTGGTCTCCTGTAGGCCAGTATGTCCAAGGCCTCACTCCATATTGCGGCTGCGTAGAGCAGAGTAGATGGGACCACACTTGCTTCCAATAGTCTCCGACTACTTCTGGGTCCGCCTATGTTGGGCATCAGTCGGACCAACGCTGTGCTCACTCTAGCCGCTTTATCGCATGCTTGTTGGATATGCTCCTTGAACCACAGCCTCATCGATTATAACCCCAAGATACCTCAGGGAAGACTGAGACCGAATATCCTGTCTACCCACTCTCAAAGTTATTTCTTTCTTCCTTTTGCGACTATTAATAAGAAGGGCCTCAGTTTTCCTGTCTGCCAGCTGGAGCCCCACTGATGCCAGCCAATCTCGGATCAATGAAATGCTCTGGTTGGCCTTCGAGGTCACTTCATCTTCGTATTTTGCCTCGATCACCACTGCGATGTCGTCGGCAAAGCCCACTGTCTTAGCACCCTCTGGCAGGCTAAGCCTGAGGACCCTATCGTACATGACATTCCACAGTAGTGGCCCAAGCACTGAGCCCTGGAGTACTCCACCAGTCACCTTAAACCTTTTTGGCCAGTCTTCTGTTGAATAAATCAGGGTTCTGTCCCTGAAATAATCTCGAATAATGCTCGTCAGGTAAGTGGGGACACCCATTTCCTGCAGGTAGTTAGCTAGGTAGTTAGTTAGGTAGCTAGCTAGTAACTCCTCACGGGTGTGTGTGTGTGTGCGTGAACTAAAATTAAATTTGTTATTTAAAATATGCGTTAAAAATATCTTCCACCAAATAACCAACTTTAATTTTTGCTATCAGTGAGTACTAACCACATCGGCATCGACTGATGCTCCTTCTCCACTCGAAGTTTTGTGACTTATTTTGTGTCTAGTTTTAAATTTGTCAAACCAACGGACAGAAGTTTCAAATTGGGGTTGTCCGTCCTAATGTTTGGGCGACTTCCAATCCCTTTTATCTTATTAAAGGTTCACTGACCATTATGCTAGCCATCCTTGCACTACAAAACCACTCATACTACTGTGATCAAAAAGTAAGGTGAAATTGTCATTTAAAACTCCCGGGCATTAGGAAGGCAGGTAAATTTTTTTTTACTGGGCCAAACTGTCAACAAAGAATATTATTTGAGCGTTATGCGTGGTTTGCGTGAAGCTGTTCGTCTAAAACAGCCGGAATTATGGGCGAACAACTCTTGGTTCCTTCATCACGATAATGCACCGGTTCACACTGCATTGGTTCTTCGCGACTTTTTTGCCAAAAACTCGATTCATGTCATTCCGCAACCACTGTATTCGCCTGATTTGGCTACATGCGACTTCTGGCTATTCAGCAAACTCAAACGGCCAATGCGGGGATGCCGTTTTGACACGATTAAGGAGATAAAAACCGAATCGAAGAAGGTCTTGAAAGCTATACCGAAAAAAGACTATTACGACTGTTTCGAGGACTGGAAAAAGCGTTGGCAAAAGTGCGTTTTATCGGACGGGGATTACTTTGAAGGGGATGAAATTGATTTGGAAGAATAAATAAAGAATTTACATTTCATAAACAAAGTCACCTTACTTTTTGATCACATTAGTTTACCAACTTGTCACTTTCAAGGCCTGCTATTTTCAGAAAAGTTATTATTGAATAAATATTCCTCTGCTCAGCTCACTGCAAAATTAATTTTTTGTTCTTTAAAGTGTTTGCCACTTTTGTTTTTTCCAACGTTAAAGCGAAAAGTGTGAGCATCTTTTTCATTTTCACTAACTTTTATCAATTCAACTTTTTCTTTTAAAGTTAAAACCCTATTCTTTGGTGCTATTATAAATTGTTACATTTTTTATTTTTTTAAACATGATACTACATTTTTATTAATAACACTATATATAATCATAATACATTGTATATTATTCAAACTTGCTCATGGGATGAACAGTTTAAAGATCGTGTGACAACTAAATAAAAATTGTTAAAAACAGATTAAAGGGAGATAGAAAAATATTCTTTGAAATAGTAATGTTTTATTTACAAAAAAAAAGGGGACACCTACTCTGCCATAATGAAAATAAAGAAATAACATTAGCAGGCCATATTGGCTATATCCATCTGCCTTTCGAATAAATAAATCTTTTGTTGTCTAACTGTCCACTTAAGAGAGAATTTTTCGAAACAAAAAGGACTAAATGTATTACCGTTTATTAGAAGTTGTAAGCAAGTCAAGTAAATGGTATCACCCCGGGGAAAATAAAACTGTCCGGTTGTTGGAAGTGTTAGTTTGGGGAAGTTCCACTGTGTATGTATGTTTATTTGTGTGAATATGTATATATATATATATATATATATATATATATATATATATATATATATATATATATATATATATATATATATTTATACCTGATTTTGTTTTTTTTCATTTAATTATTTATTCTTTGTCTTTTATTTTATAATTTAATTAATTATCCATATATCAGCTAGACAAGTGTTGTTTGAATTTATTATTAATTGAATGAACATTTGCTACTTAGATAATATTAATGTATTTATGTTATTGTAGATAACATGCCTGTCACGTGGTGCTATTTATTAGATGATATGAGACATTGTTGTGTTCCTGGATTCCCAATGGGTTGTTATGTGGGTGATAAGCTCAATCCTGAAGACATATGCAACATGAATGTAAGGAAAGTTATCTTACTAAAAATAATGTAATAGGTCTCTATACAATTTTTTCCTCATCTGCTTTGTAGAGTAGTTTGAAACTTGAAAGTATTTACTCTTAAATATATAGAGAACATAAAGGTGAAAAAATAAATGCCAAATAGCAGCTTAAACGATGTACTGTAGGATTAAAAATTTTAAAAAATAATAAATAATAATAATAAATTAAAAAAATTTGAAACAAAAGTAAGAATTATTAAATAAATTAGTGCTTTTGAATTAATATTGAATCAATTTAAATTAAGTTAATACTAGTAATTTTATGATATAAAAATATGCATGCAAGCAAAAATTAATATGATATTAAATTGTATACAAATTATAATTAATATTAACTATCTTCTACAAGACAAAGAAGAAATAGGAAATGTTTAAACTTTATTGATAGACAGGACTCAGTTGCGAACTCAGCATTTTTAACGTGTGAAGTCAATCTAATTACCATTAAAATTATAGGGTAATGGTAAGTAAAGTAATCTAACGGAGGGAGATAGAGATTATTTAGATATATGTCTCACCCTTCTGCAATATTCTTTTTGTATGTATCTGCCCTTGTGTATGGCTATCTGCTACTCTGTTTCATATGACCCAGATGTGGCCGAAAGTGCATAAGTACAGTACCTAATTAATTACATAAAAATATACAGAAACTCTTTCCTCTCTAGAAGTAATTCCGTCTGCTCACAACGAAATATGTTCGATGAGGGCACCTTACTAATATGTTTTTGTTATTTATTGGTAAACAGACTTACAACTATAGCCATTACTTATATTTACAACAAATGCATACTATTTAATTGTCTTTTAACTGTTGACCAAAACAGTTACTTGTGCGTCGAATTTTATCTTAAGCGATAAAAAAACAGAAAACCCCAAATTTGGAGGTAGGATAGTTCTGTTCTGAAGCTGTGATTTTGTTTTGTTAACTGTGATATTTTCATTTAAATAATTACTTAAAACTGGCATTAAATCTTTCTATTGCTTTTATGATGGAAGTCCTCTTGAGACCTTTAGTGTTTCTTCAAGTAGGAGAAAAAAAATATGCTCCATGATGTTATTGAGTAAATAAGTATATAAATTTTTTTAAAGTTCGTAAATATAGTGACTAAAATAAAGTCTTTTCTTTAGGAGTGATTTAGAAATAAGGTTTATGAAAAATATAAATTTATATATATTCATATAATTATATAGGCTCTGGGCAAATATTTTTTTAAATATTAGATGTATTTGTTGTTAAATGGTTAACTCTTTGACAATGGGAGGCCAAGCCAGACTTGGTCCCAGCTGGAACAAAGATCTTGAGAAGATAGATAGTCTGCTAGTACGGATTTTCTGCAATAGATTATAAAATCTATGCAGCTTTAATTCAAGCACAAAACTCTGCCTATGGGCCCAATGGTTGCCTCCTAATTTGCAAAAAAGTAATCAATGAGAAAGTGAGATTTTGGGATGATTTGATCGAAACCTGTTGTATGACTTGAAAACATTCCTGTATTGAAAAAATGTAAATTTTAGATTTTGATATTTTTCCAATCATTGGGTTTACAAGTGTCGTTTTGTGCTTAAATTAAAGCGTAATGTACTCCGTACATGGGTCGTTGTAGAATCGTCAAGGATGCAAGGTTTGGACACCTAGTCATTTTAGCCAAGGTAAATAATAGGGAACCAACAAACCGTATAATAATGGCATCAACAAATCGTCAATTGTGAGAAGCGTAGTCAGCAATCGGGGCACTAATTATATAACTAGGTGAAGGGTTTAGGGCTTTAATGCAGTCCTGAACAACCTTGCACAATACAACAGCATAAGCATAGAGTGGATACTAGTACACTCAGGTATACTAGGCAATGAAAAAGCTGATAAATTTGCCAGGCTATGTTTGGAGCACATTCCCATTACTGCGGAATCTCTCTGGGACATAAGTTTGAGTTAAGCCAAAAGGAGAATTGAGGTGACTTATGATATCAGGGCCAAACGATATTGGCAAATGAAGAATCAGTCTCATTCAAAGTTCTTTTAGGATGGTTCCTGCACTAGTAGAAGTCAATGGATACTGGAAATAGACAGGTAATCACTCAAAAAAATTAAGCAATCCACACAGGAGATTGTTTAAAACAGTCACATGCTCAAAATCAAGTTGACAGGATCACCCCTATATAGATTCTTTCACTCCTTATCACATTATCTGCTTGTGCAACAGGTTTTCAAGATTGACATTCCTGTTGTTCAGTTTGGACCATAGAATAGACCCAAAGCAGTTTGAGCTCATTAATCCAACAAATCTCTTGAGATTTATGGAATATTCAAAAATCATGTTTTAACTAATAGCACAGAAAAATTGGCACTTTTTAGGCTTTTTTAGGTTGAGGTGCTATTCGGCCAATCAAAAGATTCCTGAAAGAATCTGCTAATTGCCCTGGCACAATATATTTTTTCTTTTTTAAATAAATCCTCAATGGACTTTCTCAATGTGATAATTAGGAGAAAAATAGTAGAAACAAATTGTATGTTTGAGATAAAATTGGTATGTTGTAACCTGGTGAAAAAAGTTCATTAAAGCGTCAAAAAGTGTTTTTTTACATTTAAGATGTGAAATTTTTTTGTTTTCATTTCCACTTAAAAAGGCGGGAAAAAAATGAGTTTTAAACAGTTGAAATTGGCCAACAACTTTTCATAAAAACCACGAAATATGGTCATTTTGTATATTTAATTATAGAACTTGTAATTGTCATAGACAAATTTTTAATGATGCCTACGTACATTAAAAGTATCATGCATAAATCATAACTTTTAAGAAATCGCGAACATGTAAAAACAGGCCCGAAACAGTCCAATTAAATGGTTTATCTTGCAAAAGTTAGGGCAGAAGGTTTTATTGTTCTAACTAGTTGCTTTGGATGGTAAGATGGGAAAAAAAGTTTTGCCCACAACATTTATCATGGCTAAATTTTCTGTAGCATGAAAACCAGGAAATATTCGGGGTTTTTTATAGCAATATTTCCTTCCATAATGAAAATATTAATCGGAACCAACTTCCAGAATGTGAAATTCTTTTATAACGATAAGGTTTTTACTAACACTATTAAAACAGAGCACTAAAATTACACCTTTTGATCCTTTGACTCTATTTGAAAGTTTTTTTTTAATAAAACAGTGATGAAGACTTACAAAATCTACTGCTGATGTATGAATTTGCTTCTTATCCAATGCCTATTCTCAGAAGGAATGCGAAAAGGAACAAATTGATTTTACAACACCTGGATTCTAACTTATATTTTCGAATGCCATTTCTAGAGCCAAAGATTTCGGAAGTGTGTTCATAGTTCGAGAAGTACTCATGACTGTCTTAGTACAAAAACATAAAAACCTGTTTTTAAAAAAAAGCGGGAAGAGGGAGTGCGGAAGACAAATGGTTTGCTACTTGGTCCTTCATGTTCTGCAGAGAATATATTTTGTTTGCTCATGCATTTAATGGACATGATTCCTCCGATGCTTCCGGGCAATGGAAGGTCAATTTTTGCTATTCTATCAAAAAATGCCAACATCTAAAGGCATTAGTTTTCACATTTCAGAAACCGAATGCTACCCCTCAAGAAATGACAAGAGCTAGAGAACGGTTATTCTTAAGGCAGTCAATTGGTTTAGAAAGGGATATCAGCCTAAGTTAACCCTTTAGCTGCGTAATACTCGTGTGGTGGGAGGATATGGTGTTGCGGGATAGTCTAGCGCCTGCAGTGCCCCATGTTCTCAATACTTCTTGTGTTTAGTGTTTATCATTTTTTTCCATTCTAGGTTTTTTAAGAATGTTTTCCATCCTCCTGTTTGAGCCAGGCTGTGGACCAGCATTGGCAGAGTTATATTTTATTTTTTTTTAAATGATTTACTTTTTTTTAATTGTTGGTTTTTTAAATTGTATTATTTTTAATAATTAAAAATTTCTAAGTGTGTGATATATCTCAAAACACGGGTTTTGGACAAAGTGCTGTATCGCACTCCTGGCGATATATTTTTATTTACCGCCTTATATTCTTCAGAATAATTTTTTTTTAGACATATTTACGCACTTGACTATTCACTAGCAAAGCAGAAAATATATTGAAGAGATATGCAAGGTAAATTTCAGGTAAAGAGAAACCATAAAAAAAAGGACGGAGCAGGTATAAGGATTGGCCGAGTAGAAGGAAGCTGATAATTACAAAAATGCATTCCTGCGACCTCTATCGGCTTTGAAGGACATTGCTACTTCTTTAAATAGTCTACAGATAGCGATAGTCGAAGAACTAATTTAGAAGCTAGTAGCAGTCTCCTCTAGCATTTTTAGAGGAGTTTTCACGTCACGGAAATGGTTTTGATCAAATCATCCCAAAATCTAATTTTTTTTAAATATTTTGCAAATTAAGGATGAACCATTGTGTCTACAGGCGTCATTTCGTGCTTGAATTAAAGCAAAATAGTTGTTAAAACTTCACTCCGAACAATTTTTCTTGTGGGATCATTATTTTCCCCAATGTTTGGCTTAAACTTTCAGCTAAAATTTTACGTTTTGTGAAAAATAACCAATTTTTGAAGAACTGTATCTCTGGAACTTACAGAACTTTGTTTGAGGTAAATATGTGCCATATTTATACTGCTTTAAAAAAGGTAAGAACCCTTTTTCGCTATCACATATACTTTTGAAATTTCAAGTTATTATTATTAATTTGCACAACAGTCCTTAAAAGTCCTAGGCCTCTGAAGCAAACTTTCATCAGGCTTCCCCATCGGCAGCCATTCTTCTCCATCTTCTTATACCTATACCTAAGGTCGTCTTCAATGTCATCGATCCACCGCAGCCGGGATCTTCCCATTAGGCACGCCCGTTCTGGGCAACCGTAGAGTAGTCTTTGGCAACCTCCCTTCCTCCATCCTCTGTACATGGCCTAACCATTTTAGCCGGTACTTTTTAATAGTGACCACGAATGTCTTCATTGTTATATAACTAAATGTTTTTCCTTATTCACCAATGATCATTTATTCTCTTGGGAATAAATATTTTTATCCGTATATTTTTCTCAGGACCTTCCTTACCCAGGTTGTCAGCAACTTCTCGCTTTCCTTCGTCAAAGCCCATGTTTCACTCCCGTAGGTAACCACTGATCTTATAATTGTCTTATAAACTATTACCTTCTCGTCCCATGACAGTTCCTTTGATTTTAGTTTTTTTGTTAGTGCATAAAAACACTTGTTCCCTGCTGTAACTGCTTTTATTTCGGCCTGCATTTTGTTTTGGTCTGTCATTACCACTCCAAGGTATTTGAATTCATTACCCATTGGAAAATGATGCTGACAAATTTGTACTGATTCACATGTTACTACATTTTTCTTTGAGGGACAGACCTTTTCCTTCGTTTATCTTTAGGCCTAGTTCCATTGCTGTCCTTTCGAATTCTTCGATCGATCCTGCCAGAGCCTGTAATGTGCGGGCACTGACAACATTTGTCTGACAGAAAAGATGTGATCTACTGTGGATCAATTTTTCCTAAAATCACATCTGTATTCCTCACAAATTCTTTCTCCTCATGAAGTTAACCTTTTACTTAAAGCAATTGAGAGGACTTTATAGACGGTTGGCAGCAGCGCTATTCCTCTATAGTTATCACAATTTAACTTGTCCCTCTTTTTAAAAAAAGGGCACAAAACTGCCGTGTTCCATTCTTCTGGAATAGTTTCCTGTGTCCAGATCTGATATATGGAGTCATACAGCTGTTTATTAGCTCTTCTTCATTTTTCAGAAGCTCAGCTGATATTCCATCTACCCTCGGTGATTTATTATTCTCTTTGTATTCCCTCTTCATTATTCGGTTCTGTACTTTCTGGATGTAATACTTCGGAAAAATATTCTATCCATCTATTTAAAATCTCTTTTCTTGATCCCAATAAGTTTCCCTGTTTATTTTTACAATAATCCAGGTATGGTTTAAAACTGATCTTTTTTAATTATTTGTAAAATTTCCTGGGCTCTTTCGCTGCATACTGCTCTTGTATATCTTTTATTATTTTTATCTTCCATTCTCTCTTTTTCTTTTTACCATATAACTTTCCTTTGTCGCTTTTGTTGTTCTCTTCAAAAAGTTGGATCTCGCTTCGTTCCTCTCAAATATTGCCTGAGTACATTCTCCATTAATCTATTTGTTTCTTTGTTTTCTTTCCTTATATCCAAGCACTTCTGCCACAACCTCTTTTAAAATGTTTCTTATTTTTCACCATCACTCTTCGACAGTTGCTTCTTCTATATTTCCTTCATTTAATCTTTCAGTGACTTTTTCTTTAAAGTTTTTCCTATCTTTTCATCTTTCAAGCCGTTTATCCTCAGCACTCTCCTAGTTTCTCTTCTATTTTTGCACTCACTAGCAATCCCTTGTCTATACCTAATTGCTAACGAGAAATGATCGGTGTTGCAGCCCGTCCCTCTAAGACTATGGACATCTTGTGTATGGGATGTGTGCCTTTCATCTACTAATACATGATCAATTTGATTTCTTGTGTTCCCATCTGGTGACATTCAGGTTTCTTTATGTGGGAAATACATACTACTTAGTCTAAGTCCTCTTGCTGTTACAAAATCAATTAGCCTAATTCCATTTTCACTTGTTGTTTCATGTGTACTATATTTTCCAATAGTTGAGATAAAAATCTTTTCTTTTCCAATTTTGGCATTAAAATCTCCTATTACAATTTTTGCGTCATACCTAGGTAAATCATCTTATGTCCCTTCTAATGCTCCATAAAACATATCCTCTTCAGTCGGAACGTGTGCATTGATTAATGAGATATTATGGAATTTTCCTCTTAACCTAATGAAATTTTAAGTGAAAAACTAAAACAAAGTGCAAAAATTTCTCTGTTTTTTGCGAAGATCTCAAAACGCATTTGAAAATTTTGTTATGTAATTCCAGATTTTCCGATTCAGCACCCCAAAAATCATATGTAATGATAATTAAACTGACTATGTATTTTTTGCTACTTAAACTACCAATTGATTAGACTAGATATAAAAAAAATGTTTAAAAAGCCATAATCAGATTGTGAGACTGTGGGCCTGTGGAAAAAAGGTCTTACCTTATCTAGACTACTTACTTTTTAGGTAATTTTTACTAGCTGGATTAGCTTTTTTAATAAACCCAGGTCGTGAAGCACATCATTTATTTCTAACTATAATGTCATAAGTGATTCTGAGAGATTCCTCTTACCAGTAAAATACAAGTATATTAATATATATATATATATATATATATATATATATATATATTATATATATATATATATATATATATAATTTATATATAATTTATATATATATATATATATATATATATATATATATATATATATATATATATATATATATATGTATATATATATATATATATATATATATATATATATATATATATATATATATATATTATATATTATTATAAATATTATATATATAAATATATTAAGTGTATTGTATTGGATTTTGATCCAAATTTGTTTTTCAGGTTTTTAATACTTATTATATATTTACCTAGGTTGTTACAAAAGTACTTGTGCATGAACACAACCTTTAATTCCAACTCTCATAATTAATCCTATAAGAATGTTTGTGTTCCTAGTATTTATATCAATGTTTATTTTGACTAATTCTTTAATTCCTTGTGACTTGAGTTGGCTTTATGGGGTCATTTACATTTTTAAAATGCATATGCAATGTCAGAAGAAAAAAATCGTGATTTGCGGTCTTTTGAGATATTATTGGAAAAAAGGTTTAAGCACAAAGGTAGCCACCGAAGAAATTTGTGCCATAGAAGGAGAGTCAATTATCCATCGAAATACTGCCGCACGTTGGTTCAGGTGTTTCAACTATGGTCATTGCAGATGAACCTAGATCAGGTCCCCCATCGGTCGTTGATGATGACATTCTTGATTTATCGGCTGTAGTAGGGGCTACCACATTGGCTTGTCATCTTAAAAACCCGGGCGTTAGGAATTTAAGACCAAGGACCGACCCATATAACTTGACAGAGACCCAAGCCCAGCAGTGAGTTGATATGTGCCAACTTTTTTTTCAAAATACGAAGTGGGTTTTGCCAGGTGAAGCTGCACAACCGGAGGTTCGCCAAGATTGGTTTGGGAAAAAAGTGATGCTTTGTGCTTGGTGGAACTTCAAAGGAGTTTTGCATTTTGAGGTTGTTCCTGATGGTCAGGCAATGGACCCGAACCTTTACTGTGAACAGCTAGACAGAGTTAATGCAGTTTTGAGTGCAAAGTATCAACGCTTTGGTCAACAGGAATCAAGCCATTTTGCAACACGACAATGCCCCTGCCCATCGTTCTTGTCCTGCATGTAGCCCAGATATTGCACCATCAGATTATGGTTTGTTTAGACCAATGGCCTATTTTTTAAAAGGCTGGATCTTTGATAATTATGAGGGCATAAAAATTGGATGTGAAGAGTTCTTAACCTCAAAATCAAAGGAGTGTTACCGGCATCAAATCCAATTACTGGCAGAAAGATGGGTGAAAGTAGCTGAAAACAACAAAAATTGGATGTGAAGAGTTCTTTGCCTCAAAACCAAAGGAATCAGTACCGACATCAAATCCAATTACTGGCAGAAAGATGGGTGAAAGTAGTTGAAAATAATGGACTTTACTTTGAATAGTAGCATTCAATAATGTTTAAAATATCTAATCTGAAATAAAGCAATACTAATGCACAAGGACTTTTATAACAACCGAGTCATGTGATAAATGTGGCTTAGATATATATATTTTCAAAAAACTTGTAAACATTTTTTTTCTTTTTTAGCCCCAATATAATAAGCCAAAAACATATTATATTTTTAACCATGTTGAGTTGCTAATTACATACCACAGCGGTATGGGAGAAGAATGGGGAAATACATTTGGTGCAAATGGTGGCAGAATTGTCTGTAAGTTTACTTACTAGTGTTATTAATTAGTTAAAGCTAACTGATATTTATACTAATTTTGAATGGCATTTAAATTAATGCATGCCATCTAATGCATAAACATCATACACAATTTTAAAGTGATGGAATATTTTAGCTGTTAAGGTGACACCACTGAGTGTGAAGCATACTGCAGATTTGGACTGTTATTCGAAAGAACCTATGGCTATTCCAGAAGAACTTCCTAAAGGGAAAACTCTAGAAATACAATATACCTATAGTATAAAATTTGTTGTAAGTATTCTTAAAGAAAAGTGCTGTGCGAGGTGATCAACTCATCTGTTACTACACTTCACTTTATTTTGCTAAAAACCTTAGTTCTCTCTTTGCTCTTGTTTTCAATTGATTTGAATTAATTCTATTTATGACTTTTATTATTATCATTTCAACAGAAATTTATTTAAGGAAGTTTTAGGAATGAATCACTTACTTATTAAACTCTTCAATTTTTTTTTTTTTATGAATTATAGCAAAATAATACTGTAAAATGGTCATCTCGTTGGGACTACATTCTCGAATCAATGCCACATACAAACATCCACTGGTTTAGTATTCTCAATTCTCTTATGATAGTTTTATTCCTTACTGGGATGGTGGCCATGATCATCCTCAGGACTTTACATAAAGACATCGCTAGATACAATCAGGTAATACTTCAATCTGCCGTTCAATCTATTTTTTAAGTTGTTTAATGTTTCTTTACTATATGAACTAGAATTTTTTAAAATCTATTTCTTTTTTTTATTTATTTGATATTTAGAACTACAATTATTATAGATATTTCTTTAATAAAAATGTTATAGATTGATTCTGGTGAAGATGTACAAGAAGAATTTGGATGGAAATTGGTGCATGGTGATGTGTTTAGACCACCTAGGAAAGGAATGTTGCTATCAGTATTTTTAGGTTCAGGCCTTCAAATATTCTTCATGACACTTGTAACATTAGGTATTTTTTCAGTTAAATTTATACTGTTCTTAGCATTTGTTTAGAAGCTCTTAGCTGCCCACCCATTTCTACCCCTCTAATATGCGGTTTCTAGGAAGCCATATTGCTTTAGGTGATGGAAGATTTTTATAAAATAAGAGAATGTTAGAAAAACAGGTTTTTGAATAAAACAAGATTGTCAATACAAAATTATTTTTTATCAATCTTCTTTTACTTCCTTGTACGAAGTGAAGGAAGTATTGTAATCGCGAAAATTTTCGGTTTTCAGATTTCAACGGAAATATCCATTTTGATCATCCCTGAATTCATTTTGACTAGTTTCGTCGTGGCGTCTGTACGTACGTATATTCGTATCTCACATAACTCAAAAAGGTTAGCCGTAGAAAGTTGAAATTTTTTATTTAGGATTGTTGTAAAATCTAGTTGTGAACCTCCCTTTCCTTTTTGGTCACTGCTTAATCATCGGAAGTGGTACTTTACTTGAAGGTCATAATTGATTTCCATCAAAAATTACATTAAAATACTATCCAAAACTTCTCAGATTTAGTATTTATGATTTATATATTGATTTAAATAACATACTAGATTTTGGTCTAAATTGGAAAACCGGAAGCGGTACTTTACTTGAAGGTCATATTAGACTTTCATCAAAAATTATATTAAAATATAATGTAAAACATCTCAAATTTGGTAAATAGGACTTTTATATCGATATGAATGTATTTACTATATTTTGGTTAAAATTAGTGAGCCGAAAAGGGTACTTTACTTGAAGGTCATAACAAACTTACATCAAAAATTATATTAAAATTAAATTCAGAAATCATCTGTTTCAGTAATAAAGGTTACAAACGCAATTTGGCTTCCAATCCAATTAAACATTTTTATTACTTGTTTTAAGTATTAAAATTGAGTGAAAATACCCCCACCCTCCACCATTTGTGTGAGTGTGTGTCAATAGATAGCTGTAGCGACGCTGAGATGCTGCAATCTTTGGAAACCAGTAACAAAATTCAGGATCACTTTTTGAGCCACCGATTTATAGTTTAATAGGCGTACAAGGAAGTCATGTGTTGTCCACATCAGATATTTTTGTTTATATTTCTCTCCTGAATTGTTTACATTTAACTTTGTCACTATGTTCTGTTTTACTTAACTGCATAAAATCTTTAATAAAAAGCAGGCAATACAATTAAAGATGAATAAACAGTAGCTAAGAACTGACAATACTACCTGGTGTCAAAAAGTAAAGAAACTCAGCCTTTGACTTAGTGGGGCTCATACTAAACAATTACTCTTTTCTTGTTTACTTTAAATTTTGTAGATTAATTTATAATTATTTTTTTTTTTTTTTTAGCATTTGCATGCCTTGGATTTTTATCACCTGCCAATAGAGGCGCTTTGATGACTTGTGCAATGGTTGTCTTTGTTTGTTTGGGAGCAATTGCTGGCTATACATCTGCTAGAATATATAAAAGTTTTGGTGGTGAAAAATGGAAATCAAATGTGTTGCTTACTTCAATGCTTTGTCCTGGGTAATTTAAAATAAGTATAATAAATTCAAAAGTAGTGATCATGATATTAAAATTAAATTGAAAAAATAATTTTCAATAGCAAAACAGTGAAGTTAGATTGTTCCAAGTTATTAATTAATTATGTTAGGTTGAGTGCATTTGCAATTCTGGATTTATAATCTATCTAATATATAAAAATTAATGTGGGTTTGTTTGTTCGTATTTTATGCGCTGCCATACATATTGTTCCTCGGATTGCAATGAAACTTTGTCAATTCATTGCTTGCACTTAAGGTCTTAGGCATAGTACAATTAATTAATCTTCTTCCAATAAATGTATACTAGTATACCCGAGCGAGAATTCTCGCATTAGATATCAATCCTAATACATTAGAAGTATAAGCGATATTAGGGAAACATATTTATTCGTGTAAACAATATAATATTACTAAAAAAGTTTATTTTGCACACACATTTGGTAAAGCTACATAGTTTGTAATGATTGTGTTCATACTTTATTAGTAATTAGCTTACCCCACTGAAAAACATCTCTTAAGTTTAACAGTAAGGCAATAAGATTCAGCTACACCGTTTTCTATGTGTAGTATTCATATTTAACAGTTAGGGTTGGACATTGGAAACAATATATAATTTCCCACTCATTAAAAGTTTTTGTAAACAGACTGAAATTGATAAAAAAGTTGCCATGACGACGTACGCAAGATGGCATGAGGCCCCTGGGGACCTATATCGTGCCTTATCTCGAAAACGGTATGTTTTAAGGCTTTAAAATGCTGGACCAATATGATCCAATGGATCATATATGATCTTGAAGCCCGCGTCAAAATCTTTAAAACCCAACTTGTCCCGTCTCGATCCGCCGACTTTTAGTGATCCGCCGACTCTTAGTCGTAAAATCTTTGAAACCTCCCTGTTTTTTCATCACTTTTATTTAAGCCCTTGTAAGGTTTTAAGAAACAAAATTGGAATTCGTCACATCTCCGTGAAATTTTCTTTCTTTTGATACCTCACTCGTCAAAATCCACTGCTCCTGAGAGCCGGAAAAGGGATCTATACTACCGTAATAATATATAGTAGTGATAACTTCTATATCTATAAAAGCAAGTTACCAGATGGTAATATAGATATATAGTCATCACTGTATCTCAAAAATGACAATGCCTATGAAGCTGAAATTTTTAATGGTGGTTCCCCTTATGATCTAGATGTGCATTTAGACTGGGTTTGAAAAAATTTGTTATCTGAGTGATCGAAAAAAAAAAATTTCTAAAGATTAAATAAAAATTAGTTTTCCAAATGACCCAAAAACAATACATCTACTGAAAAACTATAGGTATTCATTTGAAAGATATTCTCTATATAAATTCTCTACAAAACAAAAACATCTAAATCAGGTCAGTATTATCTAAAATAAGTCAGGATGCGATGGCATTTGTTAGTCACTTTGATCGTTCAGATTTGTTTATCAGGCTAGTATGTAACCGAAATGGTCTGAAACTAGAGATGCCTTAAAAGTATGATAACGTTTCAGCTATTGTTAAGATATTTGTGTTGCCATCCTATTTTACTGATGGGCCCTTTAATATGTTTGACAGGACTTAGGATGCCATGACATATGATCATCCTGTTTTGTTGATCATCTATGCATTTTACCAAAATGTCTGAAATTGAAGATGCCTTAAAAGATGGAGAAAAGGTTTATGGCAGACAGGATATAATAGCTCGTGTGTTTCATTTGAAAATTAAAAAAAATAATGCATGTTTTGACTGAAGGTTCTATTTCCAGTCCAAGTATGTGTTACATGCTCAATGTGGAGTGGCAGAAGTGGGGCTTGCCTCACACACACAATGTGTGCTACAATTATTATACGCATTATAGGTATCGTAAACGTTTATAAATTAAAATGAAATATTCGCGTGCGATGCCTGGGCAACAGCTAGTTTCTAATAAATATGATCGTGAGAAATTCATTTTCAACCATTTAAATAAGATTAGATTTGTTTTTCTTCTGATATAAACAGTGATTTTTTATTTTATTTATACACCAGAAAATCAGTGGTATTGTGACTCATCTGTTTTGTTTTTTTTATCATAAAAAATAAATTAATATTTTATATTTTGCTTGATATGTCAACATGTTTTAAATAATTTTTTCTTGTTAATATATTTTTTTCTTGTAGGGTCGTGTTTACAATCTTTTTCATACTGAATCTTATTTTATGGGCAAAAGACAGTTCCGCAGCTATTCCATTTTCAACTCTTGTTGCATTGCTTTCATTATGGTTTTTAGTTTCTGTACCACTGACGTTTGTCGGATCTGTTTTTGGATTTAGAAAAAGGGTAAGTATCTTGTGATATATTTATTCATTTTGGGCAGATGCCAATCTCTAAATATTAGCCTCTTTTAGTTGTTATAAAAAATATATAATTGCAAAGTTTTGTAAGTCACCAATGCTTTCGTTTTCTCAATTAGCCAATAGAGCATCCTGTTCGAACAAATCAAATCCCAAGACAGATACCTGATCAGAGTGTTTATACACAGCCGCTTCCAGGAATAGTTATGGGAGGGGTACTTCCTTTTGGCTGTATATTCATACAACTTTTCTTTATATTGAACTCTATTTGGTAAGGAATTTTATAAATAACCTGAATTTCTTTTAATATTGATTTATACAATTCTGTATGTATTAATGCATTTTTATATATTTTGTAGGTCCAATCAGATGTATTATATGTTTGGCTTCTTGTTTCTGGTTTTTCTCATTTTGGTTATAACTTGCTCTGAAACCACTATTCTTTTATGCTACTTCCATTTGTGTGCTGAGGTATGTTCATTCTAAATAAAGTATGTCTCTATGAAATACAGACATTCATGCCAATTTGTAGTAGAAAAACTTCTTTTTTTTATAAATTCAAAAATGTCTCATGGTCTATGAGCTACCAACCCCCGATTTCAGAGAGGAGTCAATAAAATATAATAGTTCTCGAAGATTATCATAATGTAATTCAAAATTAGCAAATTAAACTGACTTTGTCTAATACTAATTAATCTTTATCTAATATAATGATTTTTCTTTAATTTCTGCATGATGTTGCAGGAACCTAGATCAGAATAATAACAAGATTTTGTCTTCCTATAAGATTATTTTTATGATTCCTGTACAAAAAATCTTATAGGAAGACACCTTTTTATTTTTTTGATACTGATTTTTGTAATGGGTTCTATTATTTTAAATCAGTTTATAACGTATACTTTAATAAAATAAAACACACAAGTTGTTTTGTTGTATTTTGGAAAAGAAATTGAAAATAATATGCTGTCTGTTGAAAAATTCTCTGTCCCACCATATGGCTCCTTGTTTCATTAAGCCCTTATTGTAGTTCATGCCATTATGGAAAGGTATCCTAAAATGTATATTTTAATATCATATCATATTTTTATATAGACCTAATCCAGACTTCCTTATTATATTACATCACTTCTATA
Organism: Rhaphigaster nebulosa; assembly: GCA_948150685.1. Classification (NCBI taxonomy): domain Eukaryota; kingdom Metazoa; phylum Arthropoda; class Insecta; order Hemiptera; family Pentatomidae; genus Rhaphigaster; species Rhaphigaster nebulosa. The sequence continues at coordinate 119,547,702 of OX411306.1, read as the reverse complement.
TAATTAATAATTATCACTTGTAATGGTAATTCTGATTATTACCAATTAACAATAAATTCCTAGCGGTGAACAGTGGAAAACTTTATTGCTCAAAAGTTATGTTTCAATGATAAAAGTGAGGATGATGATAAATGTGAATTATTCCAAATATTTATAGAATAATTGACATGTAAACAACCTTAGCATGGGACTGGTCTAAGCGTATCTCTTATATAAATTCTGTTTACTTTAAAAGAAGAAGAGAATAGAATTCTTTATAGTTAATGGAATGTTCAAGAGACTATAGTCGGATCTCAAACAACCTAATAAGCCGAATATTGAAACAGATAGTTCTTTCATTACAGATTATTTAGCCATTCATCAGAATGCTGGGCTCTTTAAGTAGCCAAGTAGACTGTTAAGTGTTTTAATATTATTGCTCTGTAGAAAAATAACTTCTATGTATTATTTTAAATTTGGACTATATTTGGCTTTTTTATTGAATTATATTAATTAAAAACTGAATGATAAGATCATTTAGCATTTATTTCCTATGATGAATCATCGGAAGAAGCTTTAATTATGAAGGCATTTTAGTAAATTCATACTTCCACAAGTGCATTGTTATATAAATATGAAATATAAGCTAGGAAATTTTTTTATTATTTTTTTTTCTAGAATATGCCTTTTTATTTTTAGGATTATCATTGGTGGTGGAGAAGTTTCTTAACAAGTGGATTTACTGCAGTCTATCTTTTTATATATTGTATCCATTATTTTGTCACTAAATTAAATATTGAAGATGCTGCTTCAACATTCCTTTATTTTGGTTATACTCTAATTATGGTTTTTCTTTTCTTCCTCTTAACAGGTAAGTAGTATACTTAAAAATTAAAACTTTTGTTAATTTAGTTCTGCTTTTTTTTTTTTATATTTCATAATTGCACTGCAAGCTGATCAGGTCTTTTGTGCACCAATACTGCTCATTTTAATGTCAGAACATGACCTTTAATTGTTCCACAAATCTCAATAGATTTTTAGGATTAATTAACTCACACTGCTTTGCGTCTGTCAAGTGATAGATGATAGAGAAGACCGAACAGCAGGAATCTCAGTCTTGAGAATCTACTGCACAAGCAGATGATATGGTAGGCTGTTTCATTCTCTTCGTGATAGAATCTGCACTGGGGTGATCCTGTCAGCTTGAGTTTAAACATATGACTATTTAATTTACAGTGTCCAGTATAGATCGCTGTAATTATTTTAAGTGAGGCCCTATCCATTTTCAGTAATTGCTCACTTCTGCTGGCTTATGGACCATCCAAGAACAGCTTTGAATGGTGCTGTTTCTTCATTATCCAGTGTTGTCTGGCTCTGGTATCATATTTCGCCTTAATTTTCCTATTGGTGAGACTTAAGCTTACCTTGCCAATTTATCAGCTTCTTCATTTCCTGGTATTCCGCAGTGACCGGTACCCTCTCAATGCTTGCGCTGTTATGTCTTGCAAGATTTTTCAGGGCTATTACTGTCCCATACCACCCTTGAATTTGTTGTGTGATTGCTTAGTGCTCCAGTAGCTGCCCAACTGTTGGTATCAAATGTAATTTTCTTGTCCTTAAGTCCCTCTTCTAGCAGACTGAAGGCACTATGACTATAGCAAGTACTTCAGATTGAAAAATTGTAGTATAAATGGATTATCCTTTTGCCAGATTCCTACTACAAATCCTTGGACTGTGAGAGAGTCATCTGTGTAGCAGTTGACACCATTATTGGGTCTGTGATATTTGGTTTTATTACTAAAATTTCTGTAATGAGTGTCTATGCTTTTTCATATTTGAAAGTTGGAGTGCAAGGTAAGCATTTTCTCGCTTTCAATCCACTGCAATAGCTTCTAATGCCCAGCCTGTGTCAGAATAGTGGACATTCTTTCTTGTAATATCAGCCTATAAGTGGTTTTGTAGGCCTGTGATTTGATCTCCTGGTGTAGTGGTAATAGGCCAAGCATTACCTCCATAGCAGCTGTTGGAGTGGTTTTCATTGCACCTCTTATCATCAAGCAGACCAGTTTTTGTAGCTTCTCCAGCTTAATTCTGGACCCACCCACCTGTGCCTTATGCCACCAAAGAAGGACTGTATAGGATACCATTGGTCTAATGACTGTTAAATACAGCCAGTAGACCATACAAGGTTTGAGACCCCTCTATTTATTGTTACATCAGTAAATAGTCCTAACCAGATACTGATTTTCATCATACTTTTTTTTAGAACAGTATTCATTATTCATATTAAATTATTTCTATGATCCCTCTTATCAAAATATAAAGTCTGTTGGAGTCATAATATATTTCAATTAGTAAGATTGTTTAATCAAATTGGAATATCTTATATTGGGAGTACAAATTAGTTTGGTCCGTTTTGAAAACGGATGGCATTGGCTGTTATGAATGTTTCAGAGTGACAGCTGATTTCGGGCATATCAGATAGGCTATACATCTGTATATCACTTTGAGTTTTATACATAAACTTTTTTACTGTGTTGAATATGTCAAATTTTGCTTCATTTGGTAGAAAAGTGCAGCTGAAGCGCATTGAATGCTTGTGGAAGTCTATTATGACTTATGATCCAACTGATAAATCATATAGGGAATGGTTTTGTTGTTTTAAGAATGGTGGTTTCAACGTTCTGGACAGCCATAAAAGTTCGAATGAAATTGGAATGAATGAAAATTTGAACTATGAGCTGCTACGGCCTGGCGATGCAATTATGTGCAATTGGTATTTGAGCCAATTGGTATTTTGGTACAATTGGTTTGTTTGAGCCATGCATTACGAGAAAAACGGCCGTAATATGAGCAAAAACATTACAAAGTTTTTCTTCTGCATGTCGTAAACAAATATTTTGAAATGCTCAAGTGGAATATTTTACCACTCCTGCCCTATTCTCTGGACTTTGCTCCTTCTGATTACTGGTTGTTCCGATGGATTCAACACGATTTAGCAAGTCACCGGTTCACTTCCTTCGCAGAAATCGATAATTGGCTCCTAACTTGGATCGCCTCAAAAGACAAGATATTTTTTCGAGATGGAATTTGAAAATTGGGAAAAAGGATAATACTTTAATTAATCTGTTCATTCATTTTGTTCAGATATAAATGCATTTTTGGGCCACAAAAAATTGGACTGAGCTAATTTGTACTCCCAATACAATTTTACTACATGGTGATATAGTGAAGCATAAATTAATTGAGGTAACTTAATCCTATCAGTTATTGTATGTACATAACATTTCTTATTATGGGTTGAACATTAAAAAAAAGATCAGTTTTCAAGTGTTATGAATGTTGTTTCTTTACCTGTAGTCTATCATTACAGTAACTGTTCCGTGAATGTCTTATATTTACAGTAAGTGTGTGTGAATCTCTTATATTGATATTTTATCTGCTCTGCAATTTTACTAACATTAGTTTACATGAAATTTAGGTTGATAGGAATTACTTTTGACGAACTACTATAAACATGGCTCAGTCATGGCCAACTGGATTCCTCTGTAAATATGGCCAATTTGAAAAGAAAGTTATTGATGGCTTCTTTTTTTAACTTATGGGGCATTGTTCTATTTTAATTTATTCCTGTCCCATCTACCAATTCTCACTTCTAATGCGAACAGTTAGAATGAATATATTTGTCTTAGTGATACACAGCTCTTGTGGATCAGGATTATAGATAAACAACTTGGGTGAATCTTTTGAGCAGAGCATAAGCCAGGAGGTGAAAGCCTTTCCCCACTGCACCATCTTGCCCCTATACAACTTCAGCCTTGTCAAATAACCACCATCTTGAATATATTTTTTTAATGTTTTTATTTTCTTTCAATCGTACACATTAATTCGTGAGTTGATTGATATTTTATTCAATTAAAAAAAATAGCTTAAAAGTTATTAATTTGTTTTTTATTTATTTATTGTTATCAAAGCATCGAAAATATCAGACTAACCCCAATACAAACAATTAATTACAAAATCATTAGAAATTGATTAAAAAAAAAAAAAAAAACACAGTTAAAACTTAAAAATATCGAATTAAATCACAAGACTGAGGCGGAAGGTTATTTTTAGACGTCAATCATTGTAACTAAAATGGCAGAAATCTATTATTACTATTGAGTTAAAAATATTTCTCAACACGAAAAAGGCTATAGAGGGGGGTAATGCTTTTTCCACTCAAACTATCACATGTGCACTAATACCTCAGTCAAATTCTACTTTGGGGTTGAAAAAATTATGGTCTAGCTGAATTTCACATATGTTTTAGAAGTTACATGTCCTAAAAAGTCCACAAGAATCCAAGCCATGGAATATGTTCAAATTGCCACTTGAAATAGAGGCAGAGAATAATTTTTAAAAACGCTATAGCTTTGTTGTTATTAGTCATAGAGACATAAAACTACTTCTATTGAAAAATAATTGAACTACAAAATTTATTCGCATCATTTTTACATCCATAAGCTCACATACACAAAAAGTGAAAGAAAAATTATTCATGAATTTTAAATCAAGATTTTGAGTGGTAAGAAATGAATTTAATGCAAAATACTGTCAGATATTGTAAATATTACACTGTCCATAAACTTTCTATTTCACTGGTTATTTTTAACAGTACTCCCAAATTTGGGATTCAAAGTGCAAGCCGACAAATCCATCCAGCCCAGTTGCTTTTCTACCATTTTCATTAAATTTTTATTAGTTATTCTATTATATATTTCCGTAGCTTGTTTCTAATAAAAAAAATAGATATCGACGTCGTTCTTTGAAAAAGGCTTAAGCGCCAAAAATTCGAAATTTTGGTTTCAATTTATCATGGGACTTAAACACCACCTCTATCGATTCCCACTCACGACATCGAAAAACAAATTGGAAATGGTCTAAAAATTGACTATTGATGACGTAAACACCAAATACTAATGCCTGTTAGTCATTAATCTGGCCTCGACCAGTTCTAAAAGTCTTTAAAATTTATTGTAATTATAAAAGTTTTGCCATCTTAATAAACTCCTAAAATACACAGTAAATAATAAAAAATTAAAAAATATATATTTTTATTTGGAGAAAAAACATTTTATGTGTTTTTTGTAAAGCTTGCCTTTTTTTTAAAAAAATCGATATATTGCTTGTAAAGGGTCTTATATCTTCTGTGTAAAAATGAATTCACAATTAAATTTGGCCTCAGATTAATAATAATAAACTACCCAATTTAATTTATTATTCATCTTAAATGAAAAAGTAATGGCAATCTAATAAAAATTAAATTAAATTATTTTGCTTATTTTTTCTATTTAGATTTTTTTTTTATTGATTAAGTTTAAATTAAATTAAGTTTCCACATTTATATTTTTTATAAGTTGGTTTTGTTAAAAAAACAACAAAACAAATAATAATCAAGTAAGTAATCAGCTGTGCGAAGGCCTATGAAATTTATTAATTCATGGCTGTTGTTTATTTTTATAAATTTGATTGCTACGGTACCCATCTAATGACTTATCAAAGTGCGTGCTGGGTGAGCTGCTAAGTCGCTGCCAGAAGATAAAAATATGTAGTTTTGTAAAAATAAAAATACATATGTTTTTAAAGATTTTTTTTTTAAAGTGAAAACATTGTAATTGATTTAAATTTAATTAATAAATTATTCTAATTGAACTTAAGTAATAATATCATGATATTATTATTTCATTAATTTATTAATATATTAAGTATAAAAACATAATACTCACAAGTGATAAGGGTATAGTTTTTGAATTTATGAAATTCAGATTTGACAAAATTTAATAATAAATTTTTTTAAATATTACCCAATAAAATAAAAGCAAGATAAACCAACGCTGGACAAAAGTCAATTTATCTGATGCATTCATCTACATATGATTTGGTTTATAAGTTAGACCAAACATGAAACTTCATTTGGTTTGATCTTTGGCTCTTGGTTGTTAATAAAGGATAAAAAATTTAATTGAGAATTTTAAAAAAATGAAAAAATTATATTTCCATAAATTATAAAAAGGAAAATCACTTCCAGTAAAATGGGTCAGAAAAACCAAACAAATTTCAATCGGATAAAGGATTTCATAAAACATACCACAGTTACCATTTATAATTCACAATTATTTTACAGTAATTCTTTTTCGTTTTTCAAGTTTCTATTTTAATATTTTTATTTCTAGCAACTATTCCACATACTTATTTCTAAATTCATTGAAGGTCTTTTAATTATTTAGTCCTGTTATTTCCACAAAATGCGCTTAGAGATACGTTTCAAGATGGTGGGTTTCAATGAATTGAATAAAAATTAGACAAATTGTGAACAAAATAAATATGGACTTCGTCGGTCCATGATACGGAACTCCAGTGAACCCGGCATTTCCAATCACACTCAATAACAGGAGAAGATACAATTTTTGCGATGATAAAAGAAAATATGAATAAAAAATTGAGACTGAATTTTCTTAAACTTTTTTCGCCAATTGTTTATAATTGGAAGATCAAATGTACTCATATTTAACTTGAAAAGTTGCTAACATGCAGCAGCTAGTTCCTAAATCAGCAGCAGGGCACACGCCCTTTTGATCCGGATTGTGGAAATACTACTGCTCATGTTAGAAATTACACATTGGAAAACTAAGAGTTTATACTACTCTTATAGCATGCCCTCGTTTTGATATATTAATAATTGCAGGAGACTTAAATGCAAAGATTGGGAAGGAAGCAATTTATTTCACAACAATCGGTAAACATCCTCTGCACGATATCTATAATAATAATGAACAGAGACTTTTTAACTTTTGTGCATCACAAAATCTCGTAATTGGCAGCAGTATGTTCCCTTACAAAAGAATCCATTTTAGCACATGGAAATCACCTGATAAAAACACAATCAACCAGATCGATCACTTTCTAATAAGTGCCAGGCGTAGATCAAACCTCCTCGATGTCAGAACCTTCCGAGAAGCTAATGTAGATGATTTTTTGGCTATGGCATAAAGTGAGAGCTAGGATCTCAATAGTGAAAACTAGGCGAAGGAAAAGAAGTAAATAAAAAGTTTAATTTACAAAAGCTTAAGGAGCCCGACGTCTGTGAAGCATATGCTAGTAAAATTAATGAATAACTCTCCGCTATGGCATCTACAGATGTTAATGAAATGTGGTTGAGCATTGAGAATACCATCCATGACACAGCAGAGGAAGTAATCGGCCACAATCACATAGAGAGATGATGAATGTAGCAATGCCTGGTTTGATGATGATTGTAGCAATGCCACTGTACAGAAGAACAAAGCCTACAAATCAATGCTTTGGAAGATCTATCAATGATTACTGCCTCACATTGAGAGAGTCTTGGGAAATTACCTGTATGGCTTCCGTAAAGGTAAGTCTACAACTGATCAGATATTCGTCTTATGAACCATTTTAGACTGAGGAAAAGAATACCAGATCCATACACACCACCTATTCATTGATTTTAGTTCTGCTTACGATACTATACAATGTAAGTGAACCTCTGCTTCATGCGATGAAAGATCTTTACATCCCTATTAAACTTATCCGCCTGGTAAAACTGCATCTCTATTAAGCTTATCCGCCTGGTAAAACTGACAATGAGTGTGTGGTGTGTGTTCAGAGGGATCTATTAGATGAATTTACCTCTTAAATGGTATTCGACAAGGAGATTCCTTTGTCTGTTTGCTCTTTTATATTGGACTTGAAAAAGCTATTAGAGAATCAAAGATCAAGACCAGTGGAACAATTTTCAATCATATGGTACAAATTTTGGACTATGCTGACGACCTCAATATTGTAGGGAGATCAAAAGTTACAGTGGAAGAAGTCTTCCTTACCCTCGAGAATGCTAGGACTTGCGGTTAACAACCAGAAAACCAAATACATGATTGCTGGTCAGAGGTCCTTACGAAGATTTTGTTTGGATTGGTCCTCACTCATTTGAACGAGTTGATCAGTTTGTGTACCTGGGGTCACAGGTTAATGCTGATAATGATGTTTCGACTGAGATATATAGGCGAATAGCATCAGCCAATGGATGCTATTTTGGACTATGCCGGCATCTGGGAAGTAATTCTTTAACCAGAACTGTAAAAACTAGGCTTAACAAGACACTGATCAGACCAGTGCTAAACTCAGAGTTAGAAACATGGCCCTTCGCGAAGTCTCAAGAGATATCCTAGCATTTGATAGGGGGAGAAAAAAAAAAAGATGCATTTATGGCCCAGTAAAAATTGGATCAGCATGGAGTGAGACAAACAGAGAGATATATTCCATGCTTAATGAGCCAGATGTGGCAAGAGTTGTAAGGCTTAGCAGACTGCGATAGGCAGGCCATGTCGCCAGGATGGGGCCCAACAAGATCCCAAGAAAACTTCTGGATGATGACCTGCATGGTACCAGACCAAGAGGATGCCCGAAGCTTCGATGTGTGGATGAGAGGACTCAAGAATTCGGAATTTGTAGACGGCTGCACTTAACCGATTGATCTGGCAAAAGGTGTTGGAATGAATGAAAGGCCATTGATGGATTGTCGTGCCGATGAAGAAAGAAGAAGAAGAGTTTATGTAATTCGCCATAAATGAGTTATTACACTTGATGGAAAGTAAACTGGACTGTATAAATAAGAAATAGTCAACAAAACATTCATTTTGTATATGGAAGATATAATAACACCCTTTAAAAGGGATATAACTATTTTTTTATTAGAAATAATCCACAGAAATATATAATAGAATAACTAATAAAAATTTAATGAAAATGATATAAGTGCTATTGGGCCAGAGGGATTTGTCGGTTTGGGATTTGAATCCCGATTTGTATGCCAAATTTGGGAATTTTTTATAATAACCAGTGAAATAGAAACCTCATGGGTAGTTGTTTAAAATAACCAATGAAATAAAAACTTCATGGATAGTGCTAAAATGTTTATCTGACGGTATTTTGCATTAAATTCATTTATTTCCTCTCAAAATGCGGATTTAAAATTCATGAACAATTTTTCTGGCCGTTTTTACTTTCCCTTACCTATATACGAAGTATATTTATTGTAAGGGGAAGTATTGCGATCGTGAAAATTTTCGAATTCGAGTTTTCAACGGAAATACATGTTTTAAGGTCCTCTGAGTCCAAATGACAAAGTCTCGCAAAATGGTCTGTGTGTATGTGATCAGTCTAGCTCAAAAACGGAAAGCTGTACGATACTGAAATTCCATATTTAAGGTTAGCACATGCATGTGATGTTACAGCAACATTTTCGTCAAAATCGACTAACCGGAAGTGCCACTTTATATATTCGATTTTACACTTTTTTACAATTTTCTCGAAAATGGCTCTAACGATTTTGATGAAATTTGGCTAAATTATTCTTCATAAAGGCCTTTAACTTTTCATTTATGTAGTAAATCACCGAGGAATTGCAGGGAAAAAAGTTTTGATGAAAAGAATATTTTATTTGCCCATAGCTTAAAAAGTATGCATTTTACGGTAAATTATGTGTAGTATTGTATGAAAGGTAATTAAATTATCTAAAAAAACAATAAAAGAATCATGAAAATCGGACTAGTATTAGCAAAGATACAGCGCATCGGACTAACCGGAAATAGCTATTATATCATGGATTTTTCACGTTTTTACAATTTTCTCGATAATGGCTCTAAAGATTTTGATGAAACTTGCCTAAATTATTCTTCAAAAAGGCCTTTAACTTTTCATTTATGTAGTAAATCACCGAGGAATTGCAGGGAAAAAAGTTTTGATGAAAAGAATATTTTATTTACGCATAACTTCATAAGCGTGCAATTTATGGTAAATCATCTATGCACTTGTATTAAAGATAATTAAACTATCTAAAAAACAATAAAAGAATCATCAAAATCGGACCAGTATTAGCAAAGATACAGCGCATCAGACTAACCGGAAATAGCTATTATATCATGGATTTTACAATTTTTTACATTTTTCTCGAAAACGACTAACGATTTTGATGAAACTTGCCTAAATTATTCTTCAAAAAGGCCTTTAACTTTTCAGTTATGTAGTAAATCACCGAGGAATTGCAGGGAAGAAAGTTTTGATGAAAAGAATATTTTATTTACGCATAACTTCAAAAGCGTGCAATTTATGGTAAATCATCTATGCACTTGTATTAAAGATAATTAAACTATCTAAAAAACAATAAAAGAATCATCAAAATCGGACCAGTATTAGCAAAGATACAGCGCATCAGACTAACCGGAAATAGCTATTATATCATGGATTTTACATTTTTCTCGAAAACGACTAACGATTTTGATGAAACTTGCCTAAATTATTCTTCATAAAGGCCTTTAACTTTTCATTTATGTAGTAAATCATCGAAGAATTGCAGAGAAAAAATTTATGATGAAAAGAATACTTTATTTGCGTATAGCTTAAAAAGTATGCATTTTAATGTAATTATGTGTTGAATTGTATGAAAGGTAATTAAATTATCTAAGAAATAATAAAAGAATCATCAAAATCCGACCAGTATTAGCAAAGATACAGTGTATTTTATGTGGAGCACAATACCCTAGATGGATATCCAAGCGCATCCGAAAGGGACGGATGCGACCGAACCTCCTCCCTATAATCGCCAATCTGTTGTAAACAATATGCTATATAATAAAGTAATTTAAGAATACAAAAGCGGAAATTAACTTAATTATTTCTACTTTCACATTATTTAACGGAAAGAAAAAATTTCCCAGGAAACTAAACCAGAACCTTTTAAAATATATTTGCAACTTGACAAAGTTAAAATATATAGGTAGTGTACAGGATTGTTGTACTAAAATTGTTTAAATTTTTTTTATTGTACTTATGTGGGAAAAGATGTGTATGCCGCTGAGTTTATTAGAAGCAGTGTTTATGTGAACTCTAAAATTGTATTAAAAAGATAATTATTATAGGACGGTAAGGGAAAGTTGTGTGATGCGCGCACCGCACCAGATTTTTTCACTTTTTGTCCACATGAGCTTTTGGATGTAAAAAAATATTCAAATAAAGTTAGTAGATAGTTAATTATGTTTTGAATAGAAATAGTTTTATGTCTCTATGATTAGTAACAACAAAGTTATAGTTTTTTTATAAATTATCCACTGTCTCTACTTCAGGCTCTAGTCTGATCATGTTCCATGGCTCGGATTCCGGTGTACATTTTAGGAGATGTATGTTTTAATAGCTTCTTAAAAATCTGTGAAATTCAGCTTGCCCTGAATTTTTCCAGTTTTTCTCCCATCATGGAGTTATTTGATTGGTTACAAAAGTTTCTACCTTAAGTTGTTTGCCTATTCATCTGGATCATGTGCATTGACTTCCATTAAATGCCCAGCTGAAAATTACATAGCTTACTTTAATTGATTGTGATATCAATCTTCATAGCAAGTTTGTTAATTTGTTTTTAAAATACTCAAAAACTCAATCAAACTTCCTGATAATGTCACTATCTTAATACAAAGTGCTTTTTCCCATAATTTAATTATGATTATTTTTCTTTACTGATTAGCATTCAAAATAGAAATGAATAAGTAAAATATAAATGAAGAGCTCAAATATGTTAATCAAAATAATATGTAATTAAAACTAATTAACTCTACCTGCTGGTAAAAGAAGGAATGAAAGGAAAACTTGGTCACTAGAATGTGCATTTTATTAGTTACTAGTATTTTTTCAAAGGTTTGTGAACAAGTAAGAAAAATAACTTTCTGAAACTGACATAACCTGTTCAATATTGTCTTAAAAAAAATTATTCTTATTTTTTAAAAATTCTGCAAAGTACAAGATAAACAAATGTGCAAGTAATTTGCAGGAAGAAGTATAGTATTCGAGTTATCAAAAAAATAAAAAAAGATGAACCAGTTTCCACAGGAACTTGATCACAATACTTTATAGCATGTGTACAAAGCTCAAAACGTATATCTCTGCTAATATTAGTCCAATTTTTTTGTTTTGTTTTGTAAGAAATTCAAATAAAATATGAATGGTAGTGGTAATTTTAGAAATGTATAATTTTTAATTATGCGTGAATGATATATTCTTTATCAATTTTTTTTCTGTTTTTCTTTGATATTTAAGAAAATTATAAGTAGTTTAAGGAGAAGATTTTAGGAATGTTTCATAAAAATCGCTAAAGCCATTTTGATGCTACAATTCATACAATCTCAATTTTGAGCGAAATCAGACAAGCCATTTTCGAAATATAGATGTGTCAAGGAAAATATGTTTTTGCATGCATAAGAGAAAGTAGTGGGTGGAATTTGATAAAATTGATATGGAACCATCTAGGTACCAACCGCCACAATCCCTGAAAATTTCATCAAAATCTACGATAGTAGATTAATAAAATTAACGATAGTAGATGTTATGCCCATCACATGGATTTGACTACAGACAGACATGAACCAAATTTGTTCCTTGATGTCTTAAAACGTAGAATGCCATTGAAAATTTTCGATTCTGAGGACATAAATTTTTTTCAATTCCTGCATGAACATAAGGCTTTCCTACCTTCAGTAGTTAGGAAGCAATATTGATCCGAGTAAATCTTTCAGAAATAAAAAATATTTAGATGAACTTAAGAGGATTAGAATAGTTCTGTGACGAGGCATTAGACTTATAACTCCAGATTTGAGACGCGCTGCAACAGAAAAATTATTTTACTTTCTGTCAGCCGTTGATCATCTCTGGAGGCACATATAGCCTATATAAATTGGGTAACTTAAATTGGTTCAGGGAACTTGTCAGTCAAGTTTGATATAGGGTTTTCCCTCCTCAGTAGTGCAGTATTTGTACAGAGTTGTTGAATCTCTTAAGTTGAAAGTTGTTTTGTGTGTGACTGATAATTATCGCTGTAACACTGATTTGATTTTATTGTTTTCAGGCACTATTGGATTCTTTGCTTGCTTCTGGTTTGTCCGCAAAATATACAGTGTTGTGAAAGTGGACTAGTCATGTAAAGAGACAGTGAACTTTCTAAATGTTGGGAGAAAAACGCATAAAATCTGTTCAAAGACACTACTCCCTATTTGGATTTATTACTAAAAGTAATTGCTTTTAGGGATTTTACTTTATTTCAGTCGTAGGAGTTCAATGAGACTACTGTGAAAAAAGTAAATGTAATTAATAAGTTAATGTTAAAATCATATGTCAGTGTGATTATACCATTTTAGCATTTCTACATTAAAGTAGTTTAAAAATATCAGTGATACCTACTTTATGCCAATCAATTTTCTTTTTAAAAAGTATTTTATTTATATGTTATAAAGTTTCTCTTTTTAAACTAAAATTAACATATTCAATGATAGTGACAATATTTTTTTTTAATTATAATTGAATTTATTTTGTTGGCCTTCAGTACTTCAGAATTATATTGAAATATAGACTTAATTGTTTTCCTTTTTAGTCAGACTATCTTCATATTAATAATGATTTCTTTAAGTTGGACTTTTTAGAAATAGTTTCTCATATAGAGATATAAAATATGTTATGTAAATTTGTATTTTTGTGTATTAATCTTTAACTTTAAATTATGTAAATAAAATTATTTAGAAAAAAGATTGTTTTTTCTTTTATCAGATTACATTCTTCGATCCTGCTAAATACTCGCGAAAGGCTCATCCTGTAGCCAGTGAAGAAAATGTGGCCGCAATGATATCGGAACAACCAAACTGTAACCATCACCCACCTTTTAGAACAGGAGTCCTTCCGCATCCCAAGTGTACGGGTCCTTCAAATAGTGTACCCAATCAATCCTCGTCGACCTGCTCTTTTGCAATGCGTTCTCGGTCGTGAACCTGGTTCGTAGCACCTTCAATAATGCGCTCGGCTCGGCTGAGATTTCTTTTGATTCCGTTTTTGTGTAAGACACTTGGCTGCCACACTTACAGGTGCGGTACAACACCTCATATTCATATACCTTCAGCTTAATTTGCCCTCTCATCAATCTCGAGCAGGATTCCTTAAGTCCCGATTTGACAATTTCAAGGGCGCGCGGTCAGTTACCACCACAATCTTTCGGCCTTAAAGGTAGCACCTAATTGTTGTACACTCCAAAAAACAGCCAGCATCTCTTGTTCTGTTGCAGAATAATTCATTTCTGCCATCGTTAGTTGTCTTGAGTCATATGCTCGTCTCCATTAACTTCGGATTGTTACATCTGTGCTAATGCTGCCACCTCCCAGTTCCACTGGCACTCCAGAAGCAGGCTCATTTAATAAGGTCACGCACGGGCGTGACGGTGGCCTGGACCGGTCCAGTGTCAACAAGGACTCTTCTTACCGAACAACCTAACTCGATGCCTCACACTCAGCATTCCCACTTTACTTTTTTCTTCAGACCTGTTCAGCGAGGTAGAGGCGTCAACTCGGTGGATCTCTGTTTAAACCTCGTCTATTGTAGTCGGGTCTATAGTTCACTTGGATCTGCTCGCCTTCATACCACTTTTCTCTTGATTGGATCCTCGATCGCTCTTCATTTGCTCCATCAGAAGGTTCTTTTGGCATGCTTGCTTTACATACCCAAATTTGCCAGAAGCACTTGGCTCGCTCACAAATTTCCATTGAATTCCCTTCAGTTCCACACATCCTGCAGTATTTCCAAGTAAGGTAGTCTCTTATCCAGTTGCTACGTTCAGAATAACAAGGGCAAGAAGTCTTCGGAGGATAGTTCCTCCCTAAGTTAGGCCGATAAGGCCTGCCCTTGAATGTCCGTGGCTGGTTAAAGCCTACACAAGGCTTTAATTTTGTCTATTGTAGTCTTCTTGATGTACTCCTTCATGCTCTTTAGGTTAGCAAGTTTCCCCTGAAACCGTATTAACAATTACCGCTGCCCTCATATCATATTTCGGTGAAACTCGTTCGCAAGAGTCACAGCATCCGAAAGACTTTCTGTCCTTCAAATACCTTCTTGCAGGAGTTTTGTGCCTAACTAGAACATTTCGAGGAGAACAAGATCCATCACCGCTTTAGCACCTTTTTTCTCTGCTTCGTTCCCCAAGTCTTCAATGGTAAAGGCTAGAACGCCTGCCTCCTCGCAGCGGCTTGCATACGTGCTATAGTTCTCTCCTGCTTCTAATTTTTACTTCCTTGTACGAAGTAAAGGAAGTATTGTAATCGCAATCGCGATCAAATCGCCAGGTCAAAATCCTTCCAAGATACTGTCCCACTCCTCTGGTGTCCCTCAGGGTTCCTCTTTGTCTCCTACTCTATTTGCTATTTATATTAATGGCCTCCCCCTTCTTATCCATCATTCCAAATACCATATCTATGCTGACGATTTCCAAATATATCTATCCTTCCCGCCCTCTGACCTATTACTAGCCACAAAAAGATTCCAGGAGGACTTGAATCGAATACGTCACGGGGCTGTTGCTAACAAGCTGAATGCAGAGAAGACAAAGGGAATTGCAATAGGTTCCCACCACCTCCTTAAAACTGTTCCTCATATTCCAACCTTGTTCCTAAATAATAATCCCATTAAGTTCCATCCGACCATAAAAAATCTTGGAATCACTTTTGACCAAACTCTTTCTTGGAATGTACCTTTTCCAACTTAAAGCGAGTAAATTACCTTCATCATCTATTCCCATTTGAAACCCGAAAACTCCTAGCCACCTCCTTGATATTCCCCCACTTTGACTACTGCTGTAGAGTGTACGGGGGACCTCGAGGCAAAAATAAAACGATTGATAAACTGCTTTGTAGTACGATTTATCTGCGGGATCCCGAGGGATGCCTCTGTCTCCCGATTCTAAGAAGAGTTGAAGTGACTTTATCCTTCCTACCATCGTAAGTACTTCCTGGCATCTTTTCTCTACAAAGTCATCCAATCCTGCCGTCCATCATACATATTCGATCTCCTTCAATTCAAATTCTCTGTTCATTCCTGCCATACCCGTTCTCGGTCTTCAGATTTATATATAACGGCCCACCGATCCGCAGGCTTTGATAGATTTTTTCTTATCCGATCCTCATCCCTATGGAATTCCATTCCCGCTTCCATCCGTTGCTCCAATACTCTTCCCATCTTTAAATCCCGTCTATTCAGTCACTTCATGGCCATGCAGTTCCAAAAGATTTGTAAATAGGTACTTCTAATTTTCAATTAAAATTTGCACCTAATTATGTAATAATAAATTATTTTTACCTTTGTTATTATTATAAATTCCTTCTCTTTAATTCTATTTATTTTAAATTAATTAATATTGGAAATTTGATTTGGCTTAAAGGTTTAAAAGTTACGTCATTATAATTTCATATTTTTTTTTTCTTATTCACTTATTTATTATTATTAATATTTGCTGATTATCTTGTTCTTTTTTATTCTACTCTAAGACTCTAAAGCTCTACTGATGTTACCTGTAATATTATTCTAAAGGGATATGTCCCGGATTAAATAAAGAATTTATTATTATTATTATTAAAATCGTAACAAATTATCTCAAGTAAGTCCACTCATTAATATTTGACTTTTTATTCAAGATAAAAGAAAAATAATAAACAAAATTCGTAAATACTATGTATTTTTATTGACTTGTGTGATATAGAGAAGTTAACAAATGTGTTTAATTTCTTAAAAGAATTGTTACTAAAATCCTAACATATATATTATCTCATCTCAGTCCAATCATTAATATAATCCATTTTTTTCAATTGACTTTAATCCAAAAGAACCTGCAGCCACATGATAACGAATGGTAAGTTCTAATACTTTGGAGTACTTATATCAATTAATGTCTTATTTAATTCTAATTTAATTTGAAAGTGATGAAATTAATTAAGACATAGTATCGAATTTTAATACAGAAAATCCTAGAAAATGGAAGATGCATAACTCAACACTATATGGAAGGGTTAACACAACAGAAGCCTCAACACTCTTCAAGTCACCACCATTTCTGTCACATCATTTTACTCTTTCGTCTTTTTGTTATTTAGACTTTATGTTCACATATAATTATAAATTGTTTGTTATACTAAATAAACAGAATGGAATAGAATAGAATTTTATTTGTCTTTGGGGAGTTCCCCATACATATTCCAAATAAATAAAAAACGGATTCACCGTTGTTGAGATCATAACTGGCGCCCTTCACCCACGACTAACGCAGTCTACACTGTGTCCATTTGACCCAGCAGCCTGCAGCATGTCCCCACTTGATCCAGCAGTCTTCGTACAAAGATACTGCCTTCAAGAACTTTGAGACTTCAAAAGAAGTCCTGATTATCGACAACCGCGACCTCCAGCTCAAAAACAGTGAGTAGTTCAATTCTCGGACCTTCAAAACTTTCCAATATTGTAAAAATGCCGGAAATCATTAAATATGCAATCTGTAGGATTGACTATGATCATATACCATTCTTTAATGGAAATCTGAATGAACTTGTTTTTTTTCTGTGAAATGGTCGAAAGTGTTTATAGACCATTTGTGCTAGCAATATTGCTGAACGTGATTACAATCACAATGTATTGTTTATAAAAGTAAAAGCTAAATTAGTTTGAGTATTTGTTGTGGGCATGCGCAGCGTGCGTGAAGTAAAGTCAAGTCTTAAAATCTAGACCGGTTCATGGTAGGAGCTCTGCGGAAGGATTACCATAATATTTGGTACCTGCTATAACAATGACAAATCATTCATTTTTAAAATATGAGTTTAATAAATAACACAGGTTTACACATTTTAACTTTTGTTATATACCCTAGTAGAAATTTACATAAATATGCTAAACTACCTTTCTTAAACCTAAAAGTGTTAACCAGAAATACTCTATGACTTCAAATTTGTTTTCTTTTCTCGAATCATTGTTTATCAACTTCCCAACATAGAGGTTGTAGCTAGGGACGTTAAGATACCACCGATGTATCGCTACTTCTTTCGATACGATATTTTAACTAAAGTATCGATATCCGATATAGAATGGAAAGCATCGATATTCGATAATTTCGATAATATCAATCGAAAACTATCGTTATTTAATTCTAGTATGCTTGAAAAAAATAGCAATAAAACGATATTTATGAGTAAAATTATCTTTGCTTTGATCACTTAAGCTCGTTCACTTCCCAATAATGAACAGGTAGGGATCACAAGACATGTGATACCGACAAAGTATCGATACCGGAACTCATTTAAAAACCTCGATCAGATATTCGATAGCAATAAGGGATTATTCAGTAACGATTGCCGAGTAACAAGTACCGAGTTTCGCCATCGGTACTCTTTCAAAAATTGGTATCAAATATGCGAAACAACTAAGGTAACGAAAAAAAATTATCAAGTATTTAAGTAAATTATTCCTTACTCAGTTCTGGTTACTCGTTACTCGGTGCTTAGTTTTCGATACTCGGTACTCAGAACTTGTCACACGATACTCGACACTGGGTAATCGATATTTGGTACTGGGTTTTCGGTTCTTCATTCTCGGTAGTTGGTACTCGCTACGCAATATTTAGCGTCCGATATACGATAACAGGTCCTCGATACTCGACTCTTGTTATTAGATATTCGGTACAGAGTATTCGATACTCAATAATAGCTACTCGATACTTGTTACACTGGAATTGTTGTAATTGAGTAAATATTCGATAACCTTTACTAGGTTTTCGATACTCAGGCCCAGGATACTCGATACTCGGTGGTTAGTTCTATACTCAGTACGTGATGCATGCTACCGGATAGTTGATAAATGCTACCCCATACTCGATACTCGACTCTTGTTACTCGATATTCGGAACACGATACTCAATAGTAGTTACAGAATACTAGTTACTCGATAACCGATACTCTATATTTGGTACTCTGTATTCGATGCTCTGTCCTTGATACTCGGTACTCTGTTCTATCTTCTTGATACTTAGTACTTGGTACTCGACACTGGATAATCGTTATTTGCTACCGGATACTTGATACATGCTACCCGATACCCGATACTCGACTCTTGTTGCTTGACATTCGGAACACGGTATACAATACTCGATATTCAATAATAGTTACAGAATACTAGTTACTCGATAACCGATACTCTATACTTGGTACTCTGTATTCGATGTTCGCTATTCAATAGTAGTCACTCGATACTTGGTACTTTGGGATTGCAAGTAATTGAGTCAAATATTCGATAATCTGTACTAGATTCTCGATACTTGGCTTTCGATTCATCGCACTCAGTACTTGATACATGCTACCCGATACTTGGTACTCTGTAATCGATATTCGGTTCTTGATACTCGATACTTATATCTTACATAATCGATAATTGGTACCCGGTTCTAGCTTCTTTATCCTCGGTAGTTGGTACTCTATACGCAATAGTTGCTAATCAATAATAGGTACTCTATACCCAATACTCAGGAACTCGTACTCATTGGTTATATTGGTTACTCGATAGTTGATATTCGATAACCCGTTCTTGATACTCAGTACCTGGTATTCGATACGCGGTAACCGATAGTCGATATTTGGTATGTGGATCTCGATTCTAGAAATATAGCATTTGATACTCTGTACTCAATAGTAGCTACTCGATAGGGTTTGGTACTCGGTAATCGATACTCCGTTTTTTACAATTGGAAACATGATAATCGATACTCAATACTAAAATATTTATACTTATACTAAAATACATAGTACCCAGTACTCGATACTCAATAAATGGTAATCGATACACGACATTCAGAACTTGTTACACGATACTCGATACTTGGTTGTCGGTTCTTAATGTGTGTAGTAAGTACTCGATGCTCAATACTTGGTATCCAATGCTCGATACCTGATATTCGATACTCTATTCTTGTTACTCGATATTCTGAACATGGTATTCGATACTCAATACTAACAGTAATACTCGGTAGTAGCTACTCGATACCCGATATTCAAAACTCGATACTAGCTACCCAATTCATGTACTTAATACTCGGAATCGATAATTATGTCTAGAATTCATGCTCCTATTATACGATAAGTTCAGGATAAAAAATCTGATGCGGTGCGCGCTTCACACAACTTTCCCTTACCGTTCTATAATAATTATCTTTTAAATATAATTTTTAAAAGTTCACATAATTCAACACTACTTCTTATAAACTCAGCAGCATTCACTTCTTCTACCACTTAGGTACAATTAACAGTTTTTTAAACAATTTTAGTACAACAATTCTGTACACTACCTATATATTTTAACTTGGTCAAGCTGCAAATATATTTTAAAAGTTTCTGGTTTAGTTTCCATGGAAACATGTTCTTTCCATTAAATAATGTGAAAGCCGAAATTATTAAGTTAATTTCCGCTTTTGTATTCTTAAATCACTTGATTGCAGAGCGTATTTTTTACAACAGATTGGCAGTTTGGTGGGAGGAGGAGGTTCGGTCGCATCCGTCTCCTTTCGGATGCGCTCGGTTATTCATATAGGATCTTGTGCTCCTCATAAAATACACTGTATTTTTGCTAATACTGGTCCGATTTTGATGATTCTTATATTGTTCTTTAGATAATTTAATTACCTTTCATACAATTATATATATATAATTTACCATAAATTGCATGCTTTCTAAGTTAAGTGCAAATAAAATATTCTTTTCGTCATAACTTTTTCCCCTGCATTTTCTCGGTGATTTACTACATAAATGAAAAGTTAAAGGCCTTTATGAAGAATAATTTAGACAAGTTTTATCAAAATCGTTAGAGCCGTTTACGAGAAAATTGTAAACAATTGTAAAATCCATGATATAATAGCCAATTCCGGTTAGTCCGATCTAGCTGTATCTTATAGTAGCTAATACTGGTCCGATTTTGATGATTCTTTTATTGTTTTTTAGATCATTTAATTACCTTTCATACAATTCTATACATAATTTTAAAAAAGTGTAAAATCGATTATATAAAGTGGCATTTCCGGTTAATCGATTTTGACGAAAAAGTTGCTGTAGCAATACAGCCATTAACCTACCTTAAATACGTAATTTGAGTATCGTATGACTTTTCGTTTTTGAGCTAGACTGTTCACATACACACAGATCATTTTGCGAGGCTTGGTCATTTGGACTCAGTGGACCTTAAAACGTGTATTTCCGTTGAAAACTCGAATTCGAAAATTTTCACGATCGCAATACTTTCCCTTATTATATACTTATAATCGTATATAGGTAAGGGAAAGTAAAAATGTATGCAAGGCTTGATAATTTTGTTAAAAATCTTATTTTTACTTTAATACAATACAATATGTTGTAGCAAGCAAAAAGACCTTGAAGAAAGCAAAAAGGCCATTCGGTCACCAAGTATTTTATTTTATTTTACGTCATTTCGAGGTTTCGGCCAACTTAGGCCATTCTCAAGTATGAAAGAATAAATTGGTTTAGTCGATTCTTATTAACGTAATATATTTTTCTCATGTAATTATTAAAACATTCATTTCATTTATACAGTACTTTATAATAACATACATTAAGGACTTAATTAAAAAAACATTAATTAAAAAAATACGACTTAAATGAAATACAAATTGGAAAAAAGCCTATTAATAAATTAAATAAAATATACTCTAGAACTATGAACATTATACCCAAAGAAAAATTAATTAATGCCAAATACAAAATAACTGAAACTACAAAATCTAAATTGGCTATCGGGCTATCGCAGCATACTTCTAAAAATAAATATTAATTCGATTTTAAGGGTGCATATATTTTACATTAAAAAAATAATATAAATAAACGAAGAATAATTGAGTCCATCTTTATAACCAAAAACCTAAAAAGATCCGTTAATCGACAAACGGACATACATAACCTAAACACTTTCTATACTATCATAGTACAATAAATAAATTATAAAATAATTAATTAATAAAACTAATAACCAATTATCTCGAAATACCCCCTCCAGTATGTAATTCATAATATAAACCAACCTCGCCGCTTATCTTTTCTCACTCCTAAATTCGGACAGTCATGCTTCAATAAGCACACGGCAATGATTCAATAAGGGTAATTATACAGCATGAAAATCTTTAATAAACTTTATAGCAATAAATTTAAATAGATTAATTGTGTGTAGGAAAAATATAACAAAAAATGGAAGGAAATAATACATTGTTGACTTTTGTTTTTTATATGAACAATAAAATAAAGTACGGTTTACATGGTAAGTACTGTAATGAAATATATCTATCTATCTTGTGTGGCACTACAACCCGCTAGCGAGTCATGGCATCCGCCAACAGCAACCGCCAGGCGTCCCTGTCCTGTGCTACCACCATCCAACCTCTCACTCCAAGTCCTCTCGCATCTCTGTCCACACAGTCCCTCAATCGCAGATTAGCCCTTCCAGCACGTCGTCCTCCTTGCAGGGTCTCCGTCAATAGCTTTTTTGGGACCATATCTTCTGTCATCCTGGCTACATGGCCAGCCCATCTGAGTCGGACTTGACATCAGGCTCGTCCAATACAGTTTTTGATAAAAATAAAAATGAAACATTTTATACAAAGAAAATTGCATATTAAAAAAAATTGTAGGCATACAATTTTAAATTACAATTCAAATAACTTCAAACATCATATTTCAAATATGAATTTTTTTTTTTAATTCTATAAATGTTGACTTGCAAGAAATGTATAAAAAACAAAAGACATTTAATTGTTTGGCAAACGTGTACACAAACATTAAGAGCGATAGTAAGAACTGTAAAATCCAAACTATCTTTATGATATAATATAATATCTGTATATTTGTGGTATGCAATTAATGACTGTAATTCTATTATAAAATATGATTAAACTACTAATATAAAATTTATTTAATAAGTGAAATAGTATAAAAATAAGTAATTTTAAAATAAATAAGGTAATTTTATTTATAAAAAATATAAATATTATATACTATTAAGCACCTATAAAAAATGTATATAGTCTGTGTAATGTCCATCATCCACGCCAAACTTCTTATTATTCGTTTTCTGAAATGGTTGAAATAATTAGTAGAAACTCAGGAACCTTTTTTGATGCCAGTGTATTTTGATTTTGACACTGATTCTTGTCGACTGATGCTACAGGAAGTCCTGAACCCACATGCGTTGTAGCGCCAAAAATGACGATGATGACTGATTCCTAATGTCGAACGACCACGCGGACACAACGATCCAAGCGGCGATTTTTAAAAATCTATGAGTCCGAAATTCAACTAATATGAATCACAAAATAGAAAATATTGATAACAAAAATATCTTAATAAAATTAAATTATATATTATAGTACCAACATCAATATTACTTCGACGAAACCTCGCAAAATTTAAAAACTAGAATAAAGGCATTTTAACAGTGAGAAAATCGTTTGAACCGAGAAAAATACATTTACCCGTTTACGAGATATAAGAGGCAAAGCAAATGAAAAGTCGAAAAATTTTCACACTAGTTTGCCATTTTGTCTACTAAAAAACAACTGGAAAATCGTTTTGACCGAGAAAATACATTCACCGTTCACGAGATATAAGAGGAAAAGCGAGTGAAAATTCGGAAAAATTTGCACGCTAGTTTTCCTTTTTGTCTATCTATAAACAGCCGCAAAATCGTTGGAACCGAGAAAATACATTCACCCGTTCACGAAATATAAGAGCTAAAGTCGGAAAAAAACTTCAAACAATAAAATATCGATTTGTTAATGGAAATGAAGCCCCACGCGCTACATCAGGGGAAGAAAAATATTAAACATTGGAAGAACTATACACACATGTATGTTATAAAAAAAGGCATTATTAAAAAATATATATTGTGCATCAATAATAATAAGTCATAAAAAAATGTAGTGAAAAAAAAAATTGTTTGTCGATGAAAGCTTTTCTACTTCGTGTTATTGTTTCTCAAAAATATAAATTATTATTCAAGCCTTTTTCCTTTATTTGGAAAAGCTATTACCTAGAGCGATAATGGACTCTTCCATCCTCCTAGGGCATTATTGTTTATTGATACTTCCCGGAAGGAAATTATAAGTCCTGTTCTCTGATTTTATTTAGAAGCAATTAATAATAGGAATAATATTTTTACTTTAAATTCAATTTAGAATGAACATATCATTCTTACTTTGAATGGTCTCTAAACGAAAATCATCAATAATGAAAAAAAAAAAAAAAAAGAATTGTTCAACTTGACTAAAGATGAGAAAGCAGGATGAAAAATAAAGTGCGTGGCAAAAAAAGTACACAATTTCAAGTATGTTGCCAATGTAACTTTCAATTATTTTTGTTGTACAGTGTAGAGAAAAAAACTATAATATTTATAATCTAATTTTAAAAATAATCAGAGATCGGAACCAAGGCGAGACCCGCGTTCTATCTGAAACCGCGATATAAGGATCCAGAGAGTGGCTAGAGGGGCGACCGCTCAGGGCCACGCACTGTAGGATATTTAAATAAACGACTTATACATTACTGACGAATTTTTAGTTCATATTGAAGATTGCCCGCGAGGCCCTGTACCATATACATAAATGAAATAATAGAATTATAAAAGTTTACATGATAGAGCTTAACTCCTAATTGTGTGATCGGAGTGCCCAACGCTATACAAAAATATAATTTGAACTAAACCAATTTGATTTTGAACCTCCAAAACTATAAAGCGAACCCCCGTAACAACGTATCGCCTAGGGTTCCGCAAGTGCTATATCCACCATTGATAACGAGGGTCCACTGTACTCAGTACGCAGATAGTAAAATAATTGAGTAATATACATAAATAAACCGTTATTCGTTACATCAATTACTTTTTGCCCATATTTACTATCTTATAACTACTTAATCTCTTAAATGGTAATCAGTTCTGGACCTCAAAAAAAAAAAAATGAATTAAATCATCGGAGACCCCTGAACATGAGTTTAAATTTAAATTATACATTTAGAATTTACTTTACTACCAGCAGTGTTTTAATGAAATGAGCACTCACAAGTATCGATACATTCGTCGCGATACTGTAATAGCATCTAATATGTAATTCCAGTACTTTAATGAGAACCGGTGTCGATATCATTTTATTAGTTTTAATTTTATTTCTTTTAAATTAGTAGTACTTAAGCACTTTAATGAAGTGAGTGCTCACAAGTATGGAAAGCTTCCATTCGATACCTTAGTAGTATCGAATATTTGATCCAAGTGTCGGTTTCGATACTATGTCCCTAGTATTAATTTTCTTTCTTTCAAATTAGTTATATTAAACGAAGCAATTAAATAAACTGAGTATTCAATGGCATCGAAACCTTCCATTTCATGCCTTAATGGAAACCACTCACAAACACTTTGAGTTCCTTCCCTAAAAAAAACAATTAACCAATCCTCCTAATAAATCAATATTATATTGATTATTGATTTTGATTCGATACGATACTGACCGATACCAACGTGTAGATAGATACTGACCGAATAAGAAGTGTTGATACGAAAAATATTTGATATTGGAAGAATAGTATCTATACCGTACTCATATCGATCGATTACAAAGTACCAAGTATCGAGTTTTGAGAAGCGAGTATTAAGTTCCAAGTAACGACTATCGTGTACTAAGTACCAGGTATCGAGACCCGAGGTACCGAGTATCGAGCTTCAAATACAAAATAACAAGTACCAAATATCAAATTTCGAGAACCAAGTACCGTGTATTGAGAACCTAGTATTGAGTATCTTATCGAGGACCAATTACCAACTAGCAAATATTGAATATTGAGTACATAGTGATACATATCGGATACTAAGTATTGGGTATCGGTTACTTTGTATCGAGTACAAGTATCTAGTAATCAGTTGCGAATACTGAGTATCGTGAACCAAGTACCGATTACTATGAATCGGATATCAGGTACCATTCATGTATAAGGATACTGAGTGCTGAGTGTCGAAAACTAAGTACCGAGTATCGAGTAACGAGAACCAAGTACAAAGTTTCGAATATGTTACTCAAACACTCTAACTAACTGTAAGTATCGAATATCGAGTATCGGATAAAAATTATTCAGTAACGAGAACAAAGTATCTAGTATTAAGTATCGATCCCGAGTATCGAATGGCAAATATCGAGTACCGAGTGTCGAATCCCGAAGATCAAGCACTAGTATCGTGCATTGAGACTGAAATACTGAAACTCTCTATTTACCAAGTACCAGTTATCTAAATATTGAGTATCAATCATAAAGTATCTAGTATTGAACATGAATTATTGAGTATCGATTATCGTTTATCAAGAACCAAGAATCAATTACCATGCATCGAGCCCCTAGTGCCGAGCATCGAATACCCCTAATACATAGTATCGAGTAACGAATACGCTACCAAGTCCCGAGTATCGAATACTAATCAAGTATCGAATATCACTACTCACACGTGGATACCGAAATCATGCTATACTAGAGATTTGGATACTCGTATACTGGGAGACTTCAGTTGCCTGTCATCTTCACACAGTTGCTACTCGGGTTGCTAGTATTCAGTTTCCAACAAGTTGTTGAAGAGGTCTGTTGTTGTTGTTGTGGCGTTGTTCATTTTTTATAATATGACTAGTGATTCTAGTAGTGATGAGGACATCATCATCCAATATTATTATTACAACCGATACAGTAAAAGGAAAGTTAGAAAGATGTGGTTACACTCCTACATAGAGAAGAACATTAATTGCCGATTATTCTTTGCTGCAAAAGAATTACAGAAATCAGATTCGAAGTTTCTCGCATTCTATAGAATGAGAAAGGATACTTACCAAAAACTAATGCAGCTTATTGCTCCAGCTATTCATTATACCGATACTAACATGAGAGAATGTGTGAGCCCTGAGGAACGAGTTCTTATTACATTAAGGTAAGTGAAAGTGGCAGTGTACAAGCAATTTTATTTATGTACATACATTTTATACAATGTATTTACAGTTATTATTCAACAATTTACAGTAGTTATTATTTTATTTATTCAATTTTTGGCAAATATAAACGTCAGTATCAATTTGAAGGGTCTAACGCCTTGCGGAGTACTTCATAATATTGTTGGGAAGTAGTCTGTTCTTCCTCCTCCATCGTTCATACATTTGGACGAGATTCAGCGTGCATGGGTGCTGAGGAACATGTAGAGGAAGAATACAAATTTGGTGAAGTGATACGGGTGTCGTCCAAACCCAATTGATACTGGTCATGTGGAAACCTTATCTCATCAATAAGTTGTAGGACTCTCCGTCAGTGGCTCAATTTCGGGAAGTAAACTATCAAGGAATTGTTTTTTCGCTTGAGAATCTCTTGCTTGAGTTTCAAGTTTTCGCCTTTTCGCTTCCATATAATCTTTGAATGATTTATCTACATCTGTGAACGTATCTTGTTTACGTTTTTTTTTAAACGCTGGAGTGTTCACAGAAGTTGTTGGTGTGCAATGAGGTTCAATTAGACGAGAAGAAGCAGACTGATTCTCAAAAGGAAAAGGTGAAGATGGTGGGACTTCAGTTGAATGAGTGAATGAAGAATCTTTTTCCTCTTCAGACAAATGGTGTTGCTGAGATGTGTCTTCAGACAACTGATCAGACAAAACAGATGTAGATGGTGGTACATTGGCTTCTTCAGGCAAATTTCCTTCTGGCTTCCCTACTGTTCGTATGTAGGGAAGTATAAACTGCATCGCCTCTGACAAATAATATGGTTTTGTCTTGTTTCCTGAACCTGACGGTGGTGGCTTCAAGCGGCGTACAAAAACTGATCGCAGGTTTTCCACTTCTCCTTGCACTCTATAACTGAACAAAAATAAATAAAAAAAGAACTACCTATCAATATTTAAGCATAAATAATCGATAAGAATAAGTTACTGAAAGTAATTTTATCTTATGTAACTATAGATACGAGAACATTATTATTTATTGCAGGTATCTGGCTACAGGCTGTACTTTTACATCGCTGGCATTGTACTTTGCGCGAGGACAGAGCACAGTTATATATATCATACGTGAAATTACCCAACTAATTTGGCAAGTGTTGAATCACAACTACATGCCCATTCCAAACGAAGAGCAATGGAAAACAATTGCTCAACGTTTCTACACACTGTGGAATTTACCTAATTGCTTGGGAGCAGTGGATGGGAAGCACATCCGCATCGAAAAATTACCTTGACTGGCTCAACCAATTTTAATTATAAACAGTATCATTCCACAGTACTAATGGCATGTAGTGATGCTGATGGTTTTTTTTTTTTTATACCACCATTGAAACTGGTTATGCTGCTAGAAATAGTGATGGAGGAATATTTCGTGCATTAGCTACCAAACAGTGGATTACAGGTGGCCTATCACACTTACCATCACCTTTAAGACTACCTGATGACGAAAATGAGTGTGACTTCCCTTACTACTTTGTTGGTGATGAAGCCTTTCCATTAGCAAGGTACCTGATGCGGCCTTACCCTCAAAGAACTCTTGATAATACAAAAAGAATTTTTAATTACAGACTGAATAGAGGAAGGAAATGTGTGGAATGCGCTTTCGGAATGATGACAACAAAATTTCAAGTCTTGAGCAGTTCTATTCCTTCTCGAACCACGAAGAGAGTAGTTGACATAATAAAATCAGTGTGCATTCTGCATAATTTCATTCGTAGATTTGAAGGTATTCAATTTCATAGTGATGAACCACAAAAAAACTTCGACACTTCTACTACTCTTGTTCAAACAAGGAGAGATATTACATTGCAATCTCGGTCCACTGATTATGAAGTACCGACTATTTTCTAACACCTCGTGCTTCCCTCCCATGGCAATGGAAATACTGCACTAATGTTTGAAACCGATGAAACAGTAGTCAAGTGTAAAGAATAAATGCATTTTATCAAATACATACGCAGATTAAACCTAGACTTTGTTGTAGTTACATAGTAAGATTGTCTATAACCATTTGTTTAAATAATTTCCAATAGCTATTTTGTCCTGTATTTTGTAGTTCACTGTATAGTATCATTATATTATATTTTTAAAATACCTATATTTAATTTTAATAAAGTAGATAAGGTTGAACTTACTTCAAAGATTAACTTACTTGGCTACTTCATTCCACGCCTTTTCCGTAACATCTTTTCTAGAGTATTCTTTGAGTTTATAATTATATAACACTGGAAATTTCTCTACTTCACCGACAAAATTTATGTTGAATGCTTGCTCGTTCATCGTGATTAGGCAACTGAGGAACTGGGAGACTGGTATGCCGAGTCTCCGTGTCTCTGCGTCGCGACGTTGCCAAGTCTCCAATACTGGAATCACCCATCTGAGCGGCAACGTCTAAAAACATGTGCTGTGTCTCTGAGTCAATGCGTATCCCAGTCGTTTCGCGATTTGAGTATCCCCGTGTGAGTAGTGCCTAATATACACGCATTACCCGGTACTGAGTACGTTAGTCACGATTGACGATTACAAGAAGTACTCAGTTCTCCTCTTGATTACTTTAGTGGTTACGATACAACTAAAAACATCAAAATACAAGATAAGTAAGAGGCGACAGATTTTACCTATAACATAACGTCTAGTTCTAGCTTAAAAGATGAATATAGGTAGGGGAGCAAAGTATCGATGCCGGTACTCATTTAAATATTTACTAATGTTCGTTACCTCTATGGTATCGAAAGGAAAGTACTTGTAAGTACCAATTCAAAATACTCAAAAGACCGTAGAGATAGGAAATAAGTATGCCGATTAATGAGTAAATAGTTTTACTCATATACTCGTACTGCCCAAATACGGAGTATTAAACCGAGTATGTTACTTGTTCCCCTATGCTATGGGTAGTACACATTCTTGATGATTGAAAAAATATCGAATATCGGTGAAAAGTATCGATACTACGGATTTTTGGAATGAAAAGTATCGAAACATCCCTAATTATCTGGCCTGAAAGTCAAAAACCGTCTGAAACTGGATGCTAGACCAGTTATTATATCCAGAGCCGACCTCAGCTGGGTGTGCAAAATAATACAGCAGTTCCCCCAGTCTGATCCTCCCACTCAATATTTTATTTTTGTCAATAGTAATATTAATAAAAATATGGTTTAAGGTATTATGAAAAAGAAACTAATTAATTTATTGCAATAACAAGAATTTGTAGTTTGCTTTTTTTGCTTCATTGACTGAAAGAAAATATGTTTTGTTTAAACTAAAATATAAATTTGGACATTTAAAAGAAATTAAGAAAAAATCGAAGCTCTATTTAATGTAACCTTCTTAATTACCAAGCCATTGTTGAGCTGTATGAGCAAGCCACTTTGAAAAGTAATGAGCGTCTGTTTGATTTAAACAGCCCGAGGAAAGCTCCCCGCCGAGTCATCAGAGGAACATCGGCGGGTCCCTGGCTGGCATCGTTTATGGTTAGAACTAGGGCTGTATCTGATCGACTTCGAACCTCTAACTTTCGTTCTTGATCAATTAAGACATACTTGGCAAATGTTTTCGCTCTAGTGCGTCTTGCGACGATCCAAGAATTTCACCTCTAACGTCGCAATACGAATGCCCCGCCTGTCCTTATTGATCATTACCTTGGATTCCGGAAACCAACAAAATAGAACCAAGGTCCTGTTCCATTATTCCATGCACCACTATTCAGGCTGCTTTCAGAGCCTGCTTGAAGCACTCTAATTTGTTCAAAGTAAACAGTGTCGGCCTACCTCGACACTCGTTACCGCGGTAGGATTGAGCCAGCCAACGAGGACAAACGGCGCGTCGACCCACGCGCGTGAGCGAGTGGGGCGCGCCGCGAAGTCTGTCAGCCACCGACAGGACATGTCACGGCATGCCAGTTGCACCGACAGGAGGTGAACCGACAGCGTGGCACGCAGAACCAACTACGAGCTTTTTAACCGCAACAATTTTAATATACGTTATTGGAGCTGGAATTACCGCGGCTGCTGGCACCAGACTTGCCCTCCATTAGATCGTTAAAGGATTTAGGGTGTTCTCATTCCGATTACGAGGCCTCGGATGAGTCCCATATCGTTATTTTTTGTCACTACCTCCCCGTGCCGGGAGTGGGTAATTTGTGTGCCTGCTGCCTTCCTTGGATGTGGTAGTCGTTTCTCAGGCTCCCTCCTCGGAATCGAACCCTGATTCCCCGTTACCCGTGAGCGCCATGGTAGACACAGAGTCTACCATCGACAGCTGATAAATCAGACATTTGACGGATACGTCGCCGGTACTGTGACCGTGCGATCTGTGGTGTTATCTAGAGTCATCAAGCAGACGCCCGGGCGAATGGTTTTGATCCAATAAAAGCGTCCTTTCCATCGCTGGTCGGGACTTGGTTGCATGTATTAGCTCTAGAATTACCACAGTTATCCACATGAGTGGCATATATCCGGTAAACTATGACCGGTTTACTGAGCCTTTTGCAGTTTCAGTTTAAGTCAGCTCGTACTGAGACTTGCATGGCTTAAGCTTTGAGACAAGCATATAACTACTGGCAGGATCAACCAGGGAGGAGCCGGGAAGATGGGTTACTGTGACCCCGCTTCGCCATAAGGCCCCTCCGGAAAAGGATGCCTGCCACTCGACGGGAGGCCGGGGAGGCTGAAGTGAAGTCCTCACACTTTACAGACATCTCCACCCGGATCTGGCGGTGTAGGGCACTGCTGCCAGGCCATCGGCTCGGGAGTAGCCCCACTTGCTTGAATCAGGCCCGTAAAATTGCTGCAGCACTCGGATGAGGAGCAGTCTTTAACTGTAAACCCCACTAAGTGAGCCGAGTCCTTAGATATGTTTTAAAAGTAAAATTAAATACAGGTCAGTTGAAACATCTTTTAGCCAGGAACCTCATTATTTGAAATCATATAAAAAAAAAGAGGAACACCAAGCAGGAGCTAAGAAGGCTTCTAATGATGTCTCAAAGCATTTCTTATTTTTCAGATATAATTTAAATTTAATATTTATTTTTTTTAGAGTTAAGATACTTATGTATAAAACTTTGTTTTATAATTTTCTTGATATTCCACGTTATTAAATCTTTCTTTGCAAAAATACAAAAACTTATAATTTTATATATATATATATATATATATATATATATATATATATATATATATATATATATATATATATAAATGTTTGTCTTATTTTATTCATTTCTTCCTGTCAATTCATAACCAATAGAAAATAATGAAAAAGAATTATCTAAAGCAAGAATAATAAATTTAACAATACATTAACACACATATACATTTTCTTGAAAACTTGTCAAACAAGAGCAGGCAATGTAAAGTTTCCGTTACCAAGGTGATTGCAGGCATTTTTAATTTTATTTAACTAGACAGAATGTAATATTTCAGTTAAAATTTAAAGTGATCTTTAACCATTTTGAAAACTATTCCCCTCAAAATAAAACTTTTTAGCATTTGAAATTTTTAATAACACATTTATACTAATTAGAGATTGATAAATTAGATTGATTGATTGACATCATGCAGACGTCAACTGACTTTTATACTATATCTAAATAATTGATTCGAAGTATTAAATAGAAAGGCTTCTGGTGTTTATTATTATGAATTAAAAAACATTAAACTATTGAGTTAAATTATAAGCCAATAGTCACCAACCAATTTGTTATGGCACTGAAAGATATTAATACAAGTTAAACTAATGTATTTGTTAGATCAAAAACATTATTTTCAAAAATAAATTAAAAAAAAAAAGAAGAATTGAAATGTTTTTATTTTTAAAATAAAGAGACAAAATAACAAATAAGTAATTTATTGCTTACTATAATGAGTTTTTGTTTTTCTATTCAAAAATTTATACAGGTAACGTATCCTTTGATGTAACTGATACCACTTAGTAGGCCTCGCAATGGGAAAAATACCATTTGAGAGCATTTTTCTTTTACGAAGCAAAACTTGAAACTCGTTACCCTTTACTCCTTTGAGCCAACTTGGCACATGGTATAGAATCTTTGAAGGATGAAGTTTTTCATCGCCTAAAATATCAATATAATCATTTTGACCAAACAATGCCCTTCTTTCATTCCATGCATCTTTGGGTCTGTACACAGGCATTGGTAATTTGTTTCCATCTACATGAGGAAGGAGTCCACGTTGGAGAATTCTATCTTTATAGCCATATCTTGATACTAAAGGTCCTCGGGCAATTTTGTCTGCATAATAACGATGACGCACTGGCTGAACTTGAGGTAGGAATAGTTTAGAGAAACCAGAATATAGGCTGAGGAGTTTCATCGTTGGTGATATTTTTCCTGCAAACAACAAGTTTGCTAAAATTAGTGCTATCTGTTAACAAAATCAAGATTACAGTGAAAATCAAATCAAATACATTTCAATACACAGTAAATTCGTAATGCTTGGGTACATCAATTATCTATGAGGAACCATTAACTATTTTGGACTTATTTTATTAAGTAACAGTCTCTCATGATAAACGCATTTCTATAGAAATCTTGTCTTATACCAACAATGAGAAATATTTTAGCTAACTCAATGTTCAACATACAAACAAAGAATGTTTCAACTTTCAAACCTTACTATTTACTAACATTCACAAAGAATGTTCAAATACTTTTACCAAATGATGTTTTAATAGTAGTGACAAACTTTTTGCATAACTATAATCAAACACTCATTATTATGGAAAATGGGATCAAAATAATTAACTAGAACAAAAATTAAGCAAAGCTAACTATACGAGTATATTATTGAACATGAAAAGAAAATTAATAAAAATTAACATTCATCAAAATTACAAAACTCTACCGAAACCGGGATCTAATAAACGTTATTCAGGATTAACATTTTAGCCACTAAAGACAGTGAATATATCTATAATTGTCGCAAGGCAGACATGGGGACAGAAAGCAGAAGCTTTGAAGATTATTCATAAAGATACAATAGCTTCATAATTTCTCGGGAAGAAAGAGAGAATCAGGAGTGACAAAGCAAGTCAACTTCATAAAATTAGTAAGCGTTCAAAGTTTAATTACAATTACGGTTAAACAAAATCAGTATAGCCTTCCATAAAATTTCTTATGATGCTGCCTAGTGAGAATAATGCTGATAAAATAGAAAATTAGAGAAGTGACAACACTAATAAGAAAAACTGTAAACACATAAGATAAGGTAACATTGAATTTTCTCACATTGAGAAAATTGTAAAATCGATGATATAAAATGGTACTTCCAGTCGGTCGATTTTGATGAAAAAGGTTGCTGTAACATCTCAGGCCTATACCTACCTTAAATGTGTGTATACAACTTTTCGTTTTTGAGCTAGGCTGTTCACATACACATCACATAGACCATTTTGCAAGACTCGGTTATTTGGACCTAAGGGGCCTTAAAACATGTATTTCTGTTGAAAACTCAAATTCAAAATTTTTCACTATCACAATACTTCCCCTTACTACTTATACATTTCATTTATAGGTAAGGGAAAGAAAAAAAAAAAGAAATCTTAGGGCACAATTTTTAATCAATTTTATTCAATGACTACGATATTATTATTATTTTTTGTAAATTACTTTCTTGTATATCCTATATTTTTCTATTCTGATAATTTTCCATTTTGGTATTATTACTATGCACCATACTCATTATTCTTCATTTTCATGTATATTTACTTATCTGTTTTTGTATCATTTCCATTTACAAAATTTATTATCACTTTAAATATTTTTATTATCACCATCATTATTTCCATTTCTGCTTTATATCTTTTTTGTACACACCAAGTAATTTTATATTTCTGTTGAAATTTTTTTTTCTTGTATCCATACAAAAAATATCAGATAAATGAAAATTAACATTTTTCATTGTTATAATGCGCAAGTTTGACTAAGAACTCTGGTTCTATATTTGATATCAATGAAAACCAAATTAACTCAGATGTAGAGTCAGAAAAATTTAGTAAAAGAAAGGATAAACAAATATCTCATTGATTATATTTATCGAACACTGATTAAATTGAATCATAATTTAACTAAAGTTTTATTCCATTTTTAAATACAATTTTTAAAAGCATGTTTACCAAAAGAGCAACCCGCTGTAACGTTACACATCATCAATGTGGCCTGTGAAACCATTTGGGTTGGTCAGGCCTGTTATAGAGGCAGGGTATATCCCAAGAGGGTCTCCCAACCGTAGATTTGATCCTCATCTGATATAAAATTTTAAATTAAAATTTATAAATTTATAAAATTTATTTACATAAAATGAATTTTCTGCCAAAGCTGGATTCGAACCTAGACCCGATATTGTAATTGTAAATAATGGTTTAAGGTAAAGGGGAGGAAGCTCTGAGCCAAAAAAAAACGTGACTATCAACCGGAACAAATCTAAGTATCTGATTGTGATTAAAAGTAGTTATAGGAACAAGAAACTGAGCAGATACGGCTTAAATTTGGAATAGGTCGACTTATACCAATACTACTCGACTGGTATTGGTGGGGAGAACTAATTCGGCTAAAGGGCCTTGTGGTCCTTTTCGCTAACCCTTGGCGGCAAGCTTTATGTCACCATCGCGTACTAACTAGAGTGGGAGTGCCAAGATTCATTTCGTGGGATCGCCGCAAAATAAATATTAACTGACTCAGGTGGGAATCGAATCCACAATGTTCCAGACCAGACACTCTGGGACCCTCGCCCCAACTTACTCGGCCGTCACGCCCTTTATATACCAATACAAAGGATTCAAAATTAATAATGATGGTGTTGGTTCCAAAATAAACCAATGCAAAGGAAAGCAACAAATGTATATTACCAATTTCCCAATATCATAATCGGGAAAAGGGAAGTGGATATGAAGACAAAGATGACAGTATATAAACAAGTCTTTATACCTATGCTGATGAAAGCTGGCCTAGTATTAAGAAATTTGAGACAAGCCACAGAGATGAAATTCTAGAGGAAAGCTCTCGGTAAGTAAGATTTGACCAATAAAGGTATCAGAGAAAGGGTCTCTTGACAAAGAAGGAACCACAAATGGAAAACATTCATAGAAGAGAATTGATGTGGTTCAGTCATGTATAAAGAATGCCGAACGATAGATTACCAAAAAATATATGAGAAGCTAATACAGGGAAAGCGACCTCAATGACAACCGAGAAATAAGTGAGAGGATCTTATATCAGATCTTTTTTTTTAATTGGTGTTTTAGGAACGGATGTAAAACACCAATAAAAAAAAAAATAAAAAAATTGGTTATTGTCTTCTCACTTATTTCTCAGTAGCCAACGAGGTCACTCTTCCTCTGCCTTATATCTGATCTGGTATGAAATAGAGGACTCACTCTGGGTGAGGTTAAGAAACTGATTACAGATAGAGGTGTTTAGGGAATGGATACAAGCTGACCCAACACTGTAAGGTATAAGGGTTGGAAAAAGAAGAAGTAAATATTTCAATTTTTCATGTTAATGCTATATCTATCAAATAATTTGTTGCTACAAGAACTTAATCAAATTAACACAAATAGGCATAAGGAGAAGTCCTATAAATTCTATATTATTAGGATAATAATAATATATATATTATTAATAATATATATATATATATATATATATATATATATATATATATATATATATATATTCAATTTCGATTTAATACTTATGAAACTTTAGGAACATTTTGCACATATAACAATCGGTCTTTTGAATAAGAAAGCTCGACTAAAAAAAATATACAAAACATAAACAAAATAAAATAAAAAATAAGTTAAATTTATATCATGAATGAGTGCAACCCATTTCATTATTTGTGCAATTTCATTAAAATTGACGGTGCTGAAACTAAAATCACTGGCTGTTGGCAGACAATTGGATGGGCACACAACAGCCAGCTGTTCATCCCTATCCCGCTCTATGGGTGAGGAGGGAAGGAGTTTAAATTCTATGAGAAGTAAATGTTATTCAACATTACCATTTTAGAGTGAAGAAAAATTTTCAAATAAATTCAAACATGCTTGTACAAAAATATTGAGCCCACATGTTTACCAAGTTTGGTCCAACCGCCAAAGAGCACAATTTATATAACAATATTTCTGCAAAATGAGCAAGTGTTGACTGGTCATAATAAAAGGTAAAATATGCAATTTAAAGAAACTAACAAAGAGAACAGCATTAAGATTAAAATTAAATCAGTAGAAAAAAATAATAATAATTTCTATATAATGGTTAATGGTAGTGAAATAACTAAAATTATTTAAAATTAATAATTAACCGACTATAGCAAACAATTACCTTATTATAATAGAGTAATTATTTCCAATTATTTCTCATTTTAAATAATTAATTTTCAATTATAGATAGAACACTATCACCCAAAAATAAACGGTTACCCACAGCTTGTTATCTTTGTTACCTCAACTGTGGTTATGTTACGTTTAATTGAAAATCCTACAACTGGATTGGTTTATGCCTAAAAAAATAGGCATTCTAAAATAACCGTTTTAAAACAAGGATTAGATAAAAAATTTCAGATATAATTTCTTTTTTGGACCTTAAATTGTAGTAATTGAGGGCATTGGTCTCACTTGTGAGCGGGCGATGTGGTTAGGATTTACAGCTGACGCAATTTATAAATAAGGTGGTTCAAATAATAAGAAGTTGGATTAGAAGTTAGTAAGTAAATGTTTGTGTACAATGTTTTCTTAAGTTTTCTTATAATTCCTTTTTCCTTCAGTATCCGTTTTACAGTTTCGTTGACCTAACCTAAATCACTTCAAAATAAATACTTTAAAGATTTTTTTTCCTTTATTTTTTTGTTCTTTTATTTATTTTTTTGCTTTTGATAGCCTAAATGAGTTTTTTTTTGCAATCCCAGTAAGCTTTAGCTTTATCTTGATTACAGTAAATGGTGTAATATTATATTTAATACTTGTGATTTTTGTCAACCTTCTTATTACATTATTTTGCTTTTAGCTTGGTTTCAATGAAGGCATTATCATTGCAGTAGTCATTGTCTTTTATTCGCAAGAAATTATGTTATTACTAAGTTCCTTAAATTGTTAGAATTTTTACAAATACTTTTGCTTGCTATATTTTATGAAGTTATAATAATCTGATTATTTCCTATATATACAGTTCTTCATTGTGAGATGGAGGATGGAGGTAATAGTAATGATAAGAAGTCTTGGACGGAATTAAAGTATACATTGTGTGAATTGCGTCGTCATCTAGCATCTATATCGACTGTAGTTCCAACATCTATTTCTTTTCGAACTTTATCAGATGGTTCTACACGCATCTTTTTTTTGGGAACTCTTACGAATGGATGGGAAACAACACTTCATTATGCTGATATTCCTGGAGAAGAAACCCGGGTAAAGATATGTATTTTGAATTTATACAATTGTCGATGCACATATAATAACAAAAAAGAAATTGACTAAACCAACATATCACTCACTCTTGTAGTTTTAATATGGTGCCAAATTATAAATTTTGACTGTTATTAAAAAGATCCTTTTTATAAAATATAGAAAAACTATGAATTTTTAAGCATATAAATGAACCTTTAAACATATCCATTTATGTTTTATATTAAATTTTTTTTGCATTGACTAATTATCACTGATTATTATTTTAGTGTGACTTATTTATTATATGAGCCATTTATTTCTAAAATTAACCTTAAACGATTTTTTTTTTTGGAAATCTTAGCCTATTTAAAATTTAAATGCTGTTTAATTAATATTAATATAATCAACGATTTTTGGAAATATATGCTGGACTGAAGATTTTTCTAATATATTTAAAAATCAAAAATTGGTTTTGATATCATTAAAATAGAGATTATAGTTTTTTGTAGTACTTAGAAATTTGTGAATGATGATTTGGATTCATTTTGGAAATGACTCATATATAAAAATTTCTTATTTTACTGTTTATTTATTTTTAAGGTATTTGTATCCATTAAAAATTATTTCAAAACGTGCTTTGAATATTTATTTTTTTGTTAGAAAACAGCTCTGTCTAAAACTTATTAAATTCAGAAGAATTTTAAAATTTCTAATATTTTAATTGTTAAATTGATATTATATATGGCGTGCTATATGGCACAATGCAGCATTCCGAATAAAAAGCAGTGGAATATGACATTGGTTCGATTACAGGAACCTTTTTTCAAAATGGCTAAGAATTGGAACAGGTTCTTAACATTGTGTGGATAAACAAGTATCTACTTAAAAATAGACATAGTGTCCTCTCTTAGAAAACTGTAATTATGGTAGTAAGAAATAATAGATGGCTTATTGCTATATACTTTCTAAGTCTTCTATCATGGTGGTAACTGACATAGGCTTCTCTTTTTCAAAAGATGGACCACTTTTTTTTCCTCCTTATTTAATCTATTCATGAATATTAATAAAAATATATATTTTGTTGATGTTTACAAGAACTATTTTCTAAATTATATTTCTATTTAATTCTAGGTTTATAAATCTATTTAATTTTTTTATTTTTTTTTTAGGTAATGGGTAAACTTCACTGGCAACAGCTCTTGGAATTCAATTTTCAGAATACACCCTCTATTAATCGCTCTACTAGAGAAGAGCAGTTATTGCTGGAAAGGAAACGATTGACTACTTGGGGTATAACGTCTTATGAGTTACATCCTAGTTCTGGAAAAATTGTCTTTCCTGCAGCTGGAACACTATACCAGTGTATAGACAATCCACATAGGGTATAAACAAGTTTGACAGAATATTTTCTTAAATTATCCAATCCTAGTATTGACCGACCTCTTATCTATTGCATTTTCAAGTCACTTATAACCTTTTTCAAATCAATTGTCACGTTTTCCATTTCAATTGTAACCTTTTCCATTTCAAATGTAACCTTTTCCATTTCAATTGTAACCCAACCGGACATGAATCATTTGAATATTATTTATTTTATTATTGAAAAATAATTATTTTAATTACATTAATGAATTTTGGCATATTCTTTCGACTTTTTTTTCGTTTATTAGATAATTGATATTAAGTGCTAATTTCAAGTAGGCAGTATACATTTTTTAAATAAAATTGTTTATTTATTTTTAAATATTTATTATTTTTATTTATTCAGTGGGGGGACGGTGGATTTCATCAATTCGGTGATCGTTCATTAGGTTTTCGAAGTTGTTAATGTCAAATTTACTACCGAAATTTTGTTTGGCCATGAGTATTTCTACTTAATTATTAGTTTTCAAAATTCTTCGGTATAGGTATCGTTTACTAGGTTTTCAAGGGTGCTATTTCCGAATTCACTAATGGATTTCCGATCGCACATGCGCATTTCGTTCTTCCGTTGCTATTGAAGATTTTTATGATAAAGGGCTCATTAGGTTTTCGAGGGTTCTGATTCCATTTTGCTAGTTTGTTTACACTTCGGCGGAATAACATATACTGTGATTTCGAGTCTAA
This sequence comes from Rhaphigaster nebulosa, assembly GCA_948150685.1. Lineage (NCBI taxonomy): Eukaryota > Metazoa > Arthropoda > Insecta > Hemiptera > Pentatomidae > Rhaphigaster > Rhaphigaster nebulosa. The sequence continues at coordinate 119,507,271 of OX411306.1, read as the reverse complement.
TGGTGGAGCTTCACGATAAAGTTGACTATAGTATTGCCTGATGCAAAAAGACTAAGATAACACCATCTGTCGGGAAACAGCGAGAACTTATTCAAGTCCCTAATAGGTTTTCAAGGGAGCTATTGGATTTCCGATCGCACATGCGCATTTCATTCTTCCGTTGCTATTGAAGATTTTTATGATAAAGGGCTCATTAGGTTTTCGAGGGTTCTGATTCCATTTTGCTTGTTGGGCTTTGGATCGTGCATGCGTATTTTGCACTTCCATTATTGTTGCAGTTTCCTATGGTATAGAAATCACTTATTATTAGGCTTTCAAGAGTTCTGATTTTATTTCTTGAATTGGATGTAGGATCGTGCATGCGCATTTCGCTTTTCCGCTGCTATTGAAGATTTCTATTATAAAGGGATCGCTTATTAGGTTATCAAGGGTTCTGATTCCATTTTTTTAGTTCGATTTTGGATTGCACCCATGCGTTTTGCATTTCCGTTACTGTTGGAGTTTTCTTTGTTACACAAATCATTAATTAGGTTTTCGCGGGCTCTGATTTCTTTTTTCAAATTTTATTTTTTAACGAGCATATGAATTTCAAATTACAACTATATTTGAATTTTTTTTAGTATATCGTCTTATAAAACCTAATAAACAATAGTCAATGATAACAGTTATCCGAAAGGAGCATGCTCGATAAAATATAGAATTCCAAAAACTAAATCAGAACCTTTGAAAATCTAGTAAACTGCCCTTGTAAACGAAGAAAAATAAATCGAAATACACAAACGGGATTAAAATCCTATGGTAAATTCGAAAATATGATGATTGATAACTTCATAAATGATACCTGTACCAAGGAGATGTCACCATTAATAGTAATTCGAAATGCGCATGCTCCATAACAACCTAGTAAACAATTCCTTTATCCTAGAAATCTTAACAGTAACACCAGCGAAACAATGAAAAAGTAACGGAAATAGCGAAGTAACGGAAAAGCGAACGGAATCAGAACCTTCGAAAACCTTATGAATGATCCATATATCATAGAAAACTCCAACAGTAACGGAAATGCAAAACGCACGGGTGCAATCCAAAATCGAACTAAGAAAATGGAATCAGAACCCTCAATAACCAATAAACGATCCCTAAATAATAGAAATCTATAATAGCAATGGAAAAGCGAAATGCTCATGCACAATCCTATATCCAATTCAAGAAATGAAATCAGAACCCTTGAAAGCCAAATAATAAGTGATCCCTATATCATAGGAAACTCCAACAGTAACGGAAGTGCAAAATGAATTCTTGTGGAGACTTACGGCGACCATGCTCTGTCGGAAACAACATGCAGAGATTGGTTTAGATGCTTTAAAAATAATGATTTTAATATTGAAGAATTGGAAGCATTACTCGATGAAGACCCAAGTCAGACACAAAATGAACTTGCAGAATCATTAGGAGTTGATCACACAACAGTTTCCAAACGTTTAAAAGCATTAGGAATGATTCAAAAGCAAGGAAATTGGGTGCCGTACGAATTAAAGCTGAGAGACGTCAAACGACGTTTTTTCACATGTGAACAGCTGCTCCAACGGCAGAAAAGGAAAGGTTTTTTGCATTGTATCGTGACACGATGAAAAGTGGATACACTACGATAACCCGAAGCGTAAAAAATCGTGGGGTAAGCCCAGCCATGCATCAACATCGACGGCAAAGCTGAATATCCATGGTTCCAAGCTCATGCTCTGTATTTGGTGGGATCAGCTGGGTTTATTGTATTTTGAGCTCCTCAAACCCAATGAAACCATCACGGGAGATCGCTATCGACTACAATTAATGCGTTTGAGCCGAGCATTGAAGGAAAAATGGCCTCAATACGAGGAAAGACACGACAAAGTAATTTTGGAGCATGACAACGCTCGGCCACATGTTGCAAAACCGGTCAAAACCTACTTGAAAACGCTCAAATGGGAAGTCCTACCCCATCCGCCGTATTCACCGGACATTGCTCCTTCCGATTACCACTTGTTTCGATCGATGACTCATGGCCTGGCTGAGCAGCACTTCCAATTAGGGTTGGAATATCGACACGCGATATATCGATATATCGGAGTTGAAAAACCGATATATTATATCGATAGCTCAACATCCGATATATCGATGATATCGATATTTTACAATGATATATCGATCACACCATATGCTAAACTATATTACAGTAGAACTCGGCAATTCATATCCCAGTAATTCGTATATATTTTCTGGTCTCTTGCAAGTCTCTCTTTATTTCGTATAAAAACACTGCAATCCGGTTCCCCCGATGATTCATATTTATTTTTGTCTTCCAAGTAATGTAAACGCCTTATAATTCGAATTTCCAAATAAAAAATCTGGTTAATTCTTAATCTTTTAAAGAGGAGAGGTGAGCAAGTGAGAGAGGAATCGTTTCTATGAGTTTCGGTCGGTTTACAATTTTGTATTAATCTTGTTATTTCCTATTTTTTATTGCCGATTATTGAAAATCTCAATACTTTGGATATCTCGATAATTCATATTTACCTTTCGAACCCTTGACCATACGAATTATCGAGATTCTACTATATTTTATTTTAACAATTTCCTTTATTCGGTAAAACTCCAGAATCTTAACCCCAAAATGGCGGAAGTCTAGATTTTTAAGATCATCCAGGTCCTAAAAATCTACATGTCCTCCATGTTGGGGTTACCATTCTGGAGTTTTACCAGTAAATATAACAATAAGCAATATTTAATTACCAAAAAATAATTAGTAGATAAGATTTACATACAAATAATGTTGATTAATCCTATATAAAGAAAAATTGATGATTATATAAATGATGATGGTACTGAGATGTATATCAAATAAATTACATACTTTTAGATAAATGTTTTGAGAATGCACAATATAGTCGGAAGAGTTATAAGATAAATAAAAATTTGAGAAGTTTGAAGGTTTTATTATTGAAAAATTTCTATAAGACTATAATATGGCTATTCTATATCTATATGGCTAAAAGTCTTCAAAATAAAAATATGTTATAATTTTTTTTTCTTTGAAGTATAATTCTTTTTTATCTTTTTTTATAATGATTCATGGCTAATAAAAATATTGTTTTATAAATAATAATCATTATATTATTTTAAAACCTTCTTATAACATTATGTTTACAATATTAATTGTATTTAATAATACTCATTTGATTCATTTTCTTTGCTTTTTCATCCATTTCCTTTCGATATATCGATATTTTTCTAGCGATTATCAGTGGATATCGATATTTGGTTTTGCGATATATCGAATATCGATATTTTCCTTTCGATGTTCCAACCCTACTTCCAATCTTATGAAGATGCCAAAAAATGGATTGATTCGTGGATAACTTCAAAAGATGAGTCGTTCTTTCGACATGGTATTCATATGCTGCCAGAAAGATGGGAGAAAGTAGTGGCTAGCGATGGGCAATACTTTCAATGACATGTTCTTTACTAATTTTTTTAAATAAAGCATTTATTTTCACGAAAAAACAGTGAGAACTTATTCAAGTCCCTAATAGTAAACAATAGCCTATACCGAAGAATTTTGAAAACTAATAATTAAGTAGAAATAAATATAACAAAATTTCGGTAGTAAATTTGACATTAACAACTTCGAAAACCTAATGAACGATCAGCCAATCGATGAAATCCACCGTCCTCCCACTGAATAAATAAAAAATAATAAATATTTAAAAATAAATAAGCAATTTTATTAAAAAATTTAAACTGCCTACTTGAAATTAGCACTTAATATCAATTATCTAATAAACGAAAAAAAAGTCGAAAGAATATGCTGAAATTATTTCAAAAATCATTAATGTAATTAAAATAATTATTTTTCAATAATAAAATAAATAATATTGAAATAATTCATGTCCGGTTGGGTTACAATTTTAACATTACTTAATAATGCTTAAAAATGTTTTCCATTATGATAAATTATTTCATTATCATAACTTTATGCTGATCAGCTGTCAACAGTTCGCTACAGTAGCTCAAGTGCAGATATTGCAAGGATCCTAACCGTTTCTTTACCCATGTACCCATCTTAGGATGTAGCAAAAAAAAATTTTCTGAAAACTCTTGCTCCTCATGGGTTCCTTTTGACCCTAAATAAAAAGAAGTTTCCACTCTGTAGGTAAACAAGAAAGTTTGCCACTAGCAGCTCAAAGTTTCAAAATTTAAGCAAAATAACTATTTTCTCATAATTTTTGCGTTTTTTTAAAAATTATTATTTCTAAACAATAATTGTATTATCCTGAGTATACACTGTTTCCAAGAGCATAAAATTATACTTTCCACAAATCAGTATCAGCGTGAGTGAAAAGGGAGTTGCGGCTATTTCTCTATAAAACGATGCGAGCCCAGGAAATTAGATTATGTTAGTCCTAATACTCCTGAAGCACATAGCCACTTTATTATTCAGTTAGTCTTCCTTTGTCTTTTGGCGAGTGCACCGTGCAGTTTGGTTCCAGTGAAAGTTCTCGTTTAATTTTGAATAAATACGCACTATGAATTCCGATGATAGTAAACCTATGTTACGTTCAGAAACTAGTACATGGCTGTTAAGAAATTTATTTGACCAATTGACTCTTTCCCTTATTCCGACCAAAGCTTTGAGATACTTTATATTTTTGAAGCAAGGTAGTTCATGGAGGAAAGCTAAATATGGGTTTGGTTCAGGGAAAGTAGCTGATATCAAAGAAGTCTCTATACAATGGTAGAGAGCAGGAATCCCAATCATGAGGGAAGACAATCTTAAGCTTAAGTTTCATTTACTGTTCAAAGAATACAGCACTATTCAGAAATCCAAAGGAAAGCTATCTGCTAACAAGTCAAAATAGGATAGTTTCTGGAATGTTTAAAGAGTTATTTTCTCATAAACCATGAGGATACTCACCAAATCATAATGACTGATTCATTAAGAGATCGGAAGCAGAAAGAAGAAATACAATTTCTGAATGCATTGAAAGAAGGTAAAAACGGTAAGATTGCTGCAAGGATAAAAATTACTCAAAAAAAGTTGACAAAAAAATGAAACGAGCTGAAAATGAATTGGACAGTCAGAACGAAACGTCATCTTCCCACGGCTTTAACCCTGATGTCGAGTTTACTTTTACGGCCCTGAAGAAGACATAGAAAGTGATGAAACTTCGATTAATGACCCTGAATTTTTACCCCCCACCATCATTGTCTTGTTCTGGCCCTGATACAGTCAATCTATCCCTCCCTAAAAATCCGTTCAAGTGCTGTAAAATATCTCAAATGTCTCATTGCTTGGGCCTTTCATTAAATCAACAAACTTGGTCGCTTCAATTACTGTTGAAGGAGGAGGACCTCTTGAGCAATTCAGTAATAGTCAGGATACGGTGAGACCTACATGTGATATAAAACGCACAGAAATTGCCATTGGGATTTCATTCCACCTCAGCAATGTGTAATAAATTGGTAGTAAATTGATGAAAAATCAGGACGACTTTGAGGAAAGACTGGCAGTCTTGTTATCTGGAGTGCCAAATTACAAAGAAGGAAAACTTCTTGGAGTACCTCATCTACCAAATTCAACGTGTGAATCACAGGCTCATTAAAAAATGGGGTCTCGTGGGAAGCATTGTTGGTCTCTGTTCCGACACTATGGCTTGTAACAGCTTGTGGGTATTTAGAAAAATTGCTCTATCGCAAATCGTTTTTTCTGGCATGCAGACATCATATATTGGAGCTGATTTAAGGCGTTATGTGGAAGTGCATTTTTGACTCATCAACGAGTCCTGACAATTTAGAGTTTAAGGAGTTTCAGAAAAACTGGAAGATGATCTCGAACCAACTTGAAGAATTAAAGACTCTGGAAATTAAGTACAGAAAGCGAAATACCCTAAAAGATGATGCCATATCATTCTTGAAATATGTCCTTAACAAAAAAACGGAACTTCTGCCAAGAGGAGATTATAGTGAATGCGCAGAAGTACTTTTGACCATCTTGGATGAAATACCCCCAAGAGGAATTCATTGGCTGAGACCAGGAGCTTTCTACAAAGCTAGGTGGTTGTCTACGATCATATATGGTGCAAAGATGTTTATGTTCAGTCGGCAAATGCAATATGATCAGCAGAACATCGAAAAACTGGAACAGGTTTGTTTTTAATGCATTAATTTTATAAAAAAACTGGTTGAACACTCCAATAGCTGCATATACTCCAGCCAACGATTTGAAACCATAGGACAGCCTGAATGAATTTAGCCAGATTGGTCCAGATGTGATTCAAGCAGCTGTTGCAACATTAAATAGACATTTTTGGTATTTGACTGAGGAGTTAGTCCCATTTTCGCTCTTCTCAAATAAACTTGGAGATTCGGAGAAGAAAAAAATTGCCACTGAGTTAGTCAAACAGAGGTCACCTGTCCGAGGTGATCACGCTATCGGATGATGTTCCAATTTTCGTTACTTTAAATATGAGTACCAAATTATTTCATCTCATTGGGCCGAACTCAAGACATCTCTTCAACATATTCGAGCTGGATGATTTCTGGCTAAATAAATCACCCAATACTTAGGAAGAAAATAAAAACTACAATAATATGAAAATTTTCATAAAAAATTCTAATGTAGTGCTGAAATTCTAATGGCTGAATGAAAATTCTAATGGCTGAATAAGGTGCGAAAATAATTCAGGACTTTTTGCAGAAAGTGACCACTAATAAAGAACAAATTAAAGATTTACTCCTATCCATGGAAGAGAGCAGAAAGAAGACTTATAATTTAAAAAAAAATCCCTAACATTATTGCAAATATTTATGTAAGCATGCGTTGAATTCAATGTAAATTCTAGTTTCAAATAGAACGTTTTTGTTACTAAATATCTCGTTTTTTTCTCAATTTTTCACCACTCTGCTCTCGAGAAAGATGATCATATGTAATTAAATTTTTATTTCATTCTTTTTATTTCACACTTCAAATACCAGAAAACTAGTTTTCAGAAAATTACAAAATATCTAATTTTTCTTAAATTTTGAAACTTTTAGCTGCTGGTGGCAAACTTTCCTGTCCACCTACTGAGCGGAAACTCAGGGGAGGGGGAGGGAGAGGGAGAGGGAGAGGGAGAGGGAGAGGGGGAAGGGGAGAGAGAGAGGGAGAATGAGATTTGTTTCAAGGAACTAGTAAAACCATTGTTAATACGTTATAGATTTAGGCTGTTTTCAATCTAATTTTTGAAATGAAAATCAATACTTGTGTTGGGCTTTAGTACACTGGTATGGAAGATTTTTGTAATTGATTTATCAGTAATAAAATAAGGTAGTTAATCATTGAATTCAGGATATAAGATTAATTATAGTGAATTTGTTACATTTTCAATAGCTATTTTAGTCAGTTATCACTGAATATTTTAATTGTTTCAGAATGGACCCTTATTTCCTTCGGAACTTAGGACTGGAACTTTAGGTGCCAAGTTAAATCCTCTTATTTGTCCTTCAAATCCTGATCTGGTAGCATTTGTTTCAAACTGTGAAATTTGGGTGGCTCATGAACCCTCTGGTATTATTTTTATTTTATTTTATTTTATTTTTTTTTTAGAATAAATCTCTATTTTATTATATTTATTATTATTGACATAATAAAAGTTATACAACTTCTGAATGAATTTCAAATCATCATAAGTAGTTCTTATTATAGTCCTTATTGTTCGTTAGTTTGAATAAAGTGAGCATTTATATTTGTGACTGAGTCTGTATGTTTACTTACCCAAAAATGAAAGTAAAATTATTGGATTAATGTATAAAAACTCATGGAATGGCTCATTAGTCATTTATGATTGCAAGAAAGAACATGCAAATTCTGGCATATACAATTAGAGTTCTTCTGTACCCTCTACTTCTAATCGACTTATCAGTGAAAAGCATCCCTCTTTTTTGACATTGGATCTTTTTTTAAAGATACTGAATTTATAATAATAAAGACAGTAATAAAAGCTTTACCTTGAGAAGTATTTTGAAATCTAGATAACATATTTTGATTAGTTGATTACTTGTAATTTAAGGTCATGTTTTATTAATGCTAACCTAAAGCTATCATTTTACATGATATATTAACATCTTCCAGGCTTTATCACATAATCATCATTTAAATGAAGAAGTAGTGATAGTAAGCATGGGGATGTGATAAAACTAACTGGGATATTCGTTTTGCTATTATTTAATCATTTAATAAAAATATGTAGGCCGACAGGCATGCTTGTCTAGTTTTTTAACTAAATGCTTTGCCGATTCAATCTCCACACAGGGATTGAAATTTGTTTTGTTGGAATAAATCTTGACTTTCTTACTTTGACTTGAATATGTTAGTAATCTGTAATAACGTGTCCTTACTGTCCTAGTTCAATCCAAACAACGAACGTATTTTCCTTTTATCGGTTAAAAATATTTTTGTTAATAATAATTATTCTTGGTTTCTATGTAACTTATTTTAATGTAGTTTTATTTCAATTATTCTTATTTACTTTTTTTACTAATGTTTAAAAATTAATTATGCCCTGGATCCAATTAATGCAGTGTTTCTCCTCTTTTTTAAAGGAATATCTGAGCGTTTGACGTATTCTCACAGAGGAGGTAGAAACATTGCTGATGATCCATTATCATCTGGAAATCCCTCATACGTAATCCAAGAAGAGTTCAATCGTTATCAAGGTCTTTGGTGGCAACCAGATTCCAAAGGTATTAATAAATTATTTTTAGAGTGACATTTTAGTTTCAAGATACATTTTTACATAACACCTTGTATATTTAAAAGATAATTGATCTATTTATTTATTTGAAAATTATATAACTAGAATGTTGCCTGTCTTTTTGGTTTTAACTTCATAGATTGGTTTGGTATGAATTCTAAAATTTGCCATCAATCCTTCATTTATTAGTTTTATTGTTAAAACTATCGAAGTGTGGCTCTTTTCCATGATCACATATGAACTCAGTTTTCAGCAAGTGAGACTAGTTCCTGGCTCCTATCGAATTATTTTGATGTTTTGGTTTCATTACACATCTTTTAATGAGGGGAACTGTTTGTCAACTATATTCTCCACCACATTTATTTTTATTTTAAAAAATAAAATAAATAATTTATTGTTTAGCAGTTAAATAGACAAAATTGTTTTTCCGTTTGCTTTAGATGGTGCTACTTTGGTCTCCATATATTTTGACGGTTTTCTCAGGACCACTAATTACCTCATCATCTGTCATCATTAGATAATATAATTTCTTAACTAAGAATTGACTAGTCTCCTATTGTTTTTGGTGACATAGCAAACTCTGACATGATCAAACGATGTTGGAAATAAGGAACTAAACAAACCTACCAACAAAGTGCCAAACTTTTTTTATTGCCACTTGTACTGTCACAGAAAACTTAAAATTGCATTTATTCTCCTAAGGACCTTCGTTTTTTTTTATATCTAAATACTATTAAGTTATTTAATAAATGCTGAGAATGGAAATTATAAATTTTAATAAATTATACCATAATTTTTAGAATAACATCTGTAATCATGATTACTGCAGATTTGACCCGCATTGAGACAATTCATTTTAGATAATTGGTATTTTCTGTTTCTCCCTAATTCCACCAAAAAAATTGATAAGGGTCATTCTCACAGAAGTGGGCACTTTTAAACTGAATATTTTTTATAAAATTTATTCTTACATTTTTTTAATTTTTTTATGTTGTACTCTTCCTTCAACTATTGGAGAGCACCAATACATTCCAGACTTGAAATACACCTGACCAAAATATGAAGCATCCTGGGTAGAAATATTTTAATGTTGACGAATGAAGGTATCAAATGTGCCTAAACAGCAGCAGGTTCATGATCAAGATGTCCTGATAAAGTACAGAGACACTGTTGATTGACGATTGTATATTCGTTTTTCCTGTAATTAACTACAGCTGTATGAAGAGTGTATTGTTGCCAGCTGCCACCAAAATGAATTGATTGTTTTTCCGTGATATATTTCATTGATTAATTTTCACTGTAATCACTCTAAAACAATGCTCCATCGTAAGCTAAATTTCGTCAAAAGTTTTATGCCCCTGTTCATGTTTTTTTCCTGTCCTTTGTCAGTTTTTATTTTCACGTGCAGGAAAATGAACTTTAAAGCTTTTTTCAAATACTGTTAAAAGGAAAAATTACTAGGAGTTTTCTAATTAGCAAACATAAACAGTGCCATAAAAGCATTCATTATTGAATAAATAAGTTAAGAAAAGATTTACCCGTAAAAACTTTAGGAGATAGGGGAACGAACGCCATTAAATATACACTTCTGGAGATCATCTTCTTTTGGAAGATTAGGTTTTATACTGAGAATGAACCCACAGGCCCCCATGAAACCCACATGAAGGGGAGGGATCAAACTAACTGACCATGTGTTTTTCATTGCTTTCTTGCCCAATCAGATCAGTGGTAATCAAGATTCGAAAATTGCCAGGGGAATGAACTATGAGACAGCTTAGAAACTAGTTTTTCAGTTTCAGTATCCTTTTTTTGCCAAGAATTCGACAATTCTTCTTAAGCTGTGAGTCATTTAAAACAGTTAACAGTTATAAAAAAAATAAATTAAAGTTGATAAAGTAACAGTTAATAATTAAAGTTGATAACAGCCACAGAACCTATATAATTAACTGACCCAGAGCTTGGGACATCACAGAGAAATGAATCTGGATCACTTTGGGGTTATGGTTGTTTAATTGAAAACATTTAAAATGTGGATTAGTTTTTGCTAGAAGTCTGCTTTAATAACATTTATGTCTCAGAGTCCTAAGATATTCCAAATTGAAGTAAATATCCTAGGACACAAAAGTGCCAACTTCTGTGAGAATGACCCATATATTTATCTGACACCTACCACAGCTTATATATCAAATGCAAATAGATATGTGACTTGACAGTTGAGGGACAAAAAGGTAACAGCTGGGAGGGAAAGCTGCCAATGAAATTTTATAGAAATGACAGAATGGTTGGAAGACACAGGTTTTTCAAAAGTTAGGGACCAATTGAGAAGAATTGGTAAGGTTGAGTTAGGAAGAAAAAGGGTAGACATCAAAACATTTGAAACCGCTGTAAAGAAACTGTATCAAGATATTAGTGAGTTTGGGTCCAAGTGCGGGCTCGAGCCCCACTTTGATAGTATTACTTTTTATTTTGTGTGATTTTATTTTGCTTAATATATGTCCAATTTTGACATTTTTCAGATGGACTTTATAGGATCCTATATGAGGAGGTTGATGATAGTGAAGTAAACATTTATACTTTTCCTTCTTCTACCTATCTGCCGAATGGTGAAGTCGAACAATACAGGTAAAGTTGATCTATTGACTTTTTATAGTTATTTTTCTTATGTTTCTTATAAGTTAAATTGCTATGTATAGTAAACTTATCTATAGATTGTTCAATTAACTAATTAATTTTTCTTATTATTTTTGAAAATTTCACCAAAATTATAATGTAATAAATGAAGCAGTTTACCGGGCTTAAAATATTGTTTTCATATTTCTTCATAATTTATGCCTTTTTAAATTGAGAGGTTGAATAGGCTTATTTATGCTGTCAGAAGTGTCTTTAGGTCGTCCATTTCCTCTGTTCCCAAGATCAATCTCTGAATTCTGTGTTCTGGCTTGTTTAAACTGTGGAAGAGGTCAATTGATAAGATAGATTTAGAACTGTCTAGATATAAATATATATAAAATATGTGAGAAATAAAGGAAGATTTCCTGATGAACTTCAATTTTACTTAAAAATATCTGATGTGGACAACACATGACTTCCTTGTACGCCTATTAAACTATAAATCGGTGGCTCAAAAAGTGATCCTGAATTTGGTTACTAGTTTCCGAAGATCGCAGTATCTCAAAAACAATACTCAGCGTCGCAACATCCATCTATTGACACACACACACAAATAGGGAGGAAAACCAGTATTTTACACTCAATTTTAACACTTAAAACAAGTAATAAAAATGTTTAATTGGATTGGAAATCAAATTGCGTTTTTAACCTTTATTACCGAAACATATGATTTATGTAATTAATTTAAATATAATTTTGGATATAAGCTTATTATGACCCTCAAGTAAAGTACCGTTTTCGGCTCACCAATTTTAACCAAAATATAGTAAATAGATTCACATCAATATAAAAGTCCTATTTACCAAATTTGAGATGTTTTACATTATATTTTAATATAATTTTTGATGGAAATCAATTATGACCTTCAAGTAAAGTACCACTTCCGATGATTAAGCAGTGACCAAAAAGGAAAGGGAGGTTCACAACTAGATTTTACAACAATCCTAAATAAAAAATTTCAACTTTCTACGGCTAACCGTTTTTTAGTTATGCGAAATACGGAAGTATGTACGTACAGACACCACAACGAAACTAGTCAAAATGGATTCAGGGATGGTCAAAATGGATATTTCCGTTGAAATCTGAAAACCGAAAATTTTTCCGATTACAATACTTCCTTTACTTTGTACAAGGAAGTAAAAACATTAAAACTACTAGTATTAGTATATTATTATTATTAGTATAACAATAGACTAATTTTAGTATACAATTTATTAAATTGGATATCATTGTCTTTATTACTTCTCTTTTTTAGATGTTCAGTTTTTGTCTTATTTCAGTTGTATTTCATTGAAAAAAAATTTGCTTTTTTTTGGTAATTATGCATAAAATAGGTTGTGTTGCATAATAACTAATAATCTGCCAATTTACTAGAAAAATAACAGGCCAACGATGAAAAAACTTTTGTACTGAAAATACATTATTCCTATAGATTTTAGGGTGCTGAATCCAAATATGATATTAAAAAGCTTTTATCACCCACAATTTCTTCACATTTTATAGTTAAATTTATTAAATTAAGCGATTTTTAAAGAATTGAACAGCTTTAATATTTAAAATACATAACTGAAAAACTAGGTCTATTGGTGTGGATAAAGTTGGTAGCACTGCTGAAACACATTTGCTGTCCAAAAAAGGTTGATTCTTTTTTCTGTTAACAGCTCATGCTTTGTTTACTGTCAACCTAACCTCACTTTCACATTTCCTATACATGTGCTCAGTACAATGTCTAATCGCGGTTGTAAACACTCTGCTGACAGTTTTTGTTATATTTGTGATTAAAAAACACCAAAGAAACATTACAAACTTTGTCAAAAAGGTTTATCTATCATACTTTGGAACTAAACTTGGTGATCAGGATAAATCTTGGGCCCCGTATAAGGTATGTTATGCATGTGTCGAAAATCTAAGAAAATGGTCAAAAAAGGAGGAAAAACCCTTTAAATTTGCTGTTCCTATGATATGGAGGGAGCCAAGAAATCATTCCGATGGTTGCTATTTTTGCAGTGTCGATATTACTAGTCATAACTCAAAAAACAAGAATGTAATAAGCTACCCTTACCTTCCGTCCGGCTTCCGACCAATAGGGCACGGTGTAGTTTTACTGGTCCCTGAACCACCACATGATTTAAATTCTGTTCCAATGGAAGTATTTTCTGATGTACAATCAGAGTTAGATGAACAAGATGATGAAGAATTCCAATGTTTTACAGAAAATGTAGAGCCTAAACTGTTTACTCAAATCGAGATTAACGACTTGGTTAGGGATCTTGGCTTAACGAAAGAAAAAGCTGAATTGCTTGGCTATAGACTAAAAGAAAAGAACTTGTTGGCGGTTGGAACCAGCATTTATGTGTACAGGAAGAGAGAGTAACAATTTTCCAAGTTTTTTAACAAGAAGGTGATTTAGTGTACTGCTCAAACATTCCCGGTGTGATGAATGAGTTTGGTATTGAATACAAAAAGGAAGACTGGAGGTTGTTTATTGATTCATCGAAAACTAGTTTAAAGGCTGTTTAATTACATAATGGTAACATGTACGCATCTATTGCTGTTGGTCATTCTGTACATTGAAAGAAAACTATGAAAACCTAGAAACAGTGTTAAATCTAATAGGCTCTGCTCATGGTTGGATGATATGTGGTGATTTAAAAATAACATGCGTGCTCCTTGGTCAGCAAGGTGGTTTTACCAAATTTCTATGTTTCTTGTGTGAATGGGACAGTAGGGCTAGGGATCAACATTGGTGCAGAAAGAACTGGCCTGTGAGGAAGTCTTTAAAACCTGGTGAGAAGAACATTCTACGCAAAAACCTAGTAGATCAAAAAAACGTGCTTCTACATATAAAGTTAGGCCTCATGAAACAATTTGTAAAGGCTTTGCCTAAAGATGGACCATGTTTCAAATATCTCTGCCAAAAGTTTCCACGCCTTTCAGAAGCTAAACTAAAAGAAGGCGTCTTTGTCGGACCTGACAGAAAAATGATTGATGTTAATTTTGAATCCACAATGACCTTAAATGAGAAAGAAGCATGGGTATCATTCAAGCAAGTCGTTACAAAGTTCTTGGGAAATGAAAAAGACCTCTGGGTCTGTTTCTATTGTAGCTAACATGTTAAGAAGTTTAAAAAGTTAGGATGTTTGATGAGCCTGAAAATTCACTTCTTGAACAGCCACCTTGATTACTTCCCGGACAATTTGGGAGATGTTAGTGAGGAGCAAGGTGAGCATTTTCACCAGGACGTTAAAGTTATGGAAAACGCTACCAGGGCTACTGGAACACCAACATGATGGGGGACTACTGTTGGTCACTTCACTGAGAAGTTCAACAAGCGACTCATCTTAGAAAAAGTTACACAAGAAGCTTCAAAGAAAAAAGAGAAAGAAAGTATAGAACAATTCCAGTTGACAAGTGAAACCTGTATTAGCACATTATATCACTGTTTTAAATAGCCACTGCAAATAAAAACCATGCTTATGATGTAACATACTGTTTCATTAATTCCCCTGTATACCGTATAGGGGTTTAGATAGCGGTTTATACTATATAATACAAAGCGTATTGCTTTAAAACTACGGGTGATACAAAAAAACTAAGGCCAGATTCAGATTCAGCACATAAAAATCTATAAAGATCAACTATTAAAGTTAAAAAGTTTAAAAAAAAAAATTTTTTGTTGGCCTGTGTGATTAGAGATAGATGAAAATTAAATACAGGTGGTGATGAATTAAAGAAATCAATTCGGATGGTGAATACTTTGAATGAAATTCAATAATGTAGTTACTATCTAACTTTCTAAAGTCTGATTATTATATTGGCGTTAATAATTTCCTTCTATTTTGTATAAATGAACCATAATGTATTGGTTATTATTTGTGAATTTTCTTATGTTGTTTGATTACTTCACACCTTGTGCTAATTTTGATTTTAGGTTCCCACGAGCTGGGTCTCCGAATTCCAAGTCCAATTTTAAATTGATTGAATTAACTGCTAGTGAAAACGAAATATTGAGATCACGTATTTTAGAATTAGGACAGCCCATATCTCAGATGTTTCCTTGGGTTGAATACATTGTTAGAGCTGGATGGACACCTGATTCAAACTAGTAAGTATTGCAATTAGTGTCTCTTTATTTTCTCAAATAACCATCATTAATTTTATTCAATGATTTTGCTATGCAATGACCATCAATGATTTTGCTGTGCTGGCCTCTCTTTTAAGGCCGCCACAGATAAGGGAGCCATTTCTACCAGGGCCATCTGGTTCAGGTACGTTAGGACTCAGTACAAAACAGGAAGTCACTCATGAACGAGGCGTTGTTCACGATCATCATCGAGCCGTTCGGATAGATTTTAGAGAATAAAGCTTATTAGTCGTTTCCTTTGTTAGTCGGTTTCTTTGTCGTTAAAATAATATCTCCAGTTAATTGTACGTGGCACGATTTATTTTTTGTTTATTTTCTTTCTAAATTTAAGATATTAATTAGGGAATTAATATATAATCTTTATGATCCCTTTTCCGGCATGATGGATTTTGATGAATGAGGTATCAAAAGAAAGGGAATTTTATGGAGAAATGACGAATCCTAATTTCCATAAAAGTAGTGGAAAAACTGGAAGGTTTCAAAGCTCTGATGATGGTAAGTTGGTGTATCATGACGGGGTGGGTGGGGTTTTAAAGATTTTGATGTGAGCATCAAGATCATGTACGTTCCTATGGAGTGTATTAGTTCAGCGTTTTAAAATCCTAAAACTTTCCATTCTTGAGATAATGCATGATAGAGGGCTGCACAGGCCCTATGCCGCTTGCGTACGTGCCGTTGTCATGGTAACTTTATATGTATGGAAGCAGTTTGAGACTCTGAAAATGCTATTTTGTAAATAAAATGTTATTTTTAGGTTTCTATGAATGATAGAGGAGATTGTATATTCTTTCCCATGTCTAATCTTTAAGGAGTACTGTTAAATATCAATACTACACATAGTAAATTGTATAGCTGAGTCTTATTGCTTAACTGTTAAACTGAAGGGATATTTTCTCGTGGGGCAAACTAATTACTCATTAAGTATAAACTGTTACTACAAAATAGTCATTATAAACTATGACGCTTCACCAAATGTGTGTGTTAAATAAAATTTGTTGTTTATACGAATAAACATTACACCATTGAACCTCGACATATAAATAAGCATGTTTCTCTAATATTGTTTATACTTCTCATGTATTAGGGATTTGAAGAAGGATAGATCTAATGCAAGAGTTCTCGCTTGGGTTTACTAGTAAAATCTTATGATTATTTATTATAAATGCATTAATAAAAAGTGCATCAATATTTTAAATCATATTGAGATATGTTTTGGTCAAATCTTTTTATATATTGTTAAATAATATAGTTTACAATTTATTTTACCTTTTTTAATAGTTAATATAGCTAGTTTTCTATTTTTTAATTTAATTAGGCTAGTTTTAGATTTTATTCTTTTTCAAGGTGAACTGATTGAGGGAGATCAGTTCTACGATTTTTCTAGGAAAATATTTTATTTACTTATAAAAATTAATAAGGTTATAATTTATTTACTTTTAGAAATTAATACGGTTTATGATAATAAAGCCATTTATATATTTTTATTTATATCATTTCTTTGTTATTTTTGAGCTCCTTAGTAGCCACTTATCAAACCTTTATCTGAAAATTTAATTTTTGCCTTTATTGTTTTGTTCATATGATAGTTTTTATTCTTTTGAATTTTTAAAAATATTGTTCCATACTTACAAGTCTGTTAGGTTTCTGGAAGTGTTCATTTTAAGTACAAACTAAGATGATTTTAAGAACTAAAAACATTCTTAAATTTATCACAGACTATATGTTTCATCTTAACAAAGTGAAAAGACTCATTGAGCCACTCTGTAGAGTGGATGTTTTTACTATCAACTTCCAATTTTTTTGGTTAAATTTGAGTGTTAATGGATGATGATTTTCAATTCTAGAATAATTGGAATGTATATAATTAAAGAGGATTTTCTAAAAAAACTGAGAATCACATTTAAATTTTTTTCAAACTAAAATTAAAAATACATTTTTAAATGTTAAGTGCTTTTTGTATATTGTGAAGAGGAAAAATGTGAATATATATTCTCAGCTACTTTTAAAGTATTTCTCTAAGTGAATTATCAAAAGCTCGCTGTAGTCGTTCAAGACAGATAACAGATATGTGTAATTCTCAGTTAATCTCTTGCAGTCTATTGCAGTGACTTGGTAGGCCTCATCTTTATTATAGATTTTTAGCTTGTTGTTTACTTAATTATATTAATATTAGTTTAACAGTTTTTGATATAGTTTACTTTAAGCATGTTATCTCTTTTTAAAAATATTTGGTATTTATTTAGTATAATTTAGTAAAAGAGTGGTAACTGTTTGTTAAATGACCATTCGATTGGGCTGTGTTTATTTACTTCAGTATTGAAACACTCAACTGTTTTTTTTGCTTTTTCAGTATATGGTTAGAGTTGTTGGATAGGAGGCAGAAACGGTTAGAACTTGTTGTGATACCTTTAGAAAGTTTTGTTGAACCTCCTCCCAATGTTTACTCTCGTTTAGATGGAAGACTAGATGATCCTGGATCACCTCTCGTTCATGTTGTTGCAAGACAAACATCAGATATATGGATAAATGTACGTTATTTTAAAGAAATGATTAATTTTATTTTATTATATTTATTTATAGCTAACGAGATTTTAATTTTAAATCTGAATATAATTAACTAGCTTATCATATTAGGTGTACAAATAAGTTTCCGCCGTTGTTGAGAGATGGCTCCATCGACAAGATCATGTTGAAATTGTCAGCAGAGCAACGACACATGGCAAGTTTGGACATCTGGCAACAACATAACCTTAAATACTAGTGACTTTGTGTTAGCAGTATGTATTTCTTTACGTGCGTAAAGTCAAGTTCTGTTCCGAATAAGTGTCATTTTCGGGTAGTTTTGATTTATTTATTTAACTTAAAGAAATCTGCAGCTGAGATCTATCGATTGTTTGTAGAAGCATACAATGATGCTGCTTTAAGTTAGAGAAGTTGGCATGAGTGGTTTCAAAAGTTTAAAAATGGCGAGTTTGACGTGGATGACAAAGAACATAGTGGCCGGCCGAAAGTGTATGAGAACACAGAATTGGAAGCATTATTGGTGGAAGATTCGTGCCAAACCTAAAAAGAACTTGCACTTACATTAGGAGTGTGTCAACAAGCAATTTCACATCGTTTTAAATCATTGGGAATGATACAGAATGAAGGGAATGAAGCCACGAGACATTGAATGCCGATTGTGCACATCTGAAATGCTGCTTCAATCAATCAATCAATTCGGCGCTACAACTCGGTGACGAGTCCTGGCCTCCTCAATCAGCTTCCTCCAAGCGTCTGTCTCTGGCAGCCACCATCCAGTCCCTGCTGCCGAGCATTACGAGACCATGGAAGCTTCGGCCTTCCTCTTCTTCTTTGCCCGAAGAGCTGCTTTGTCAGCAGCTTCCTTGGCATCTCCTCGCCTCCCATTTGGGCCACATGTCCAGCCCAACATAGCCTTCCTGTGCGTAGAACTTGGGCAACATCGAGCTCTCAGTAGATATTTAGGAGTTCCTGGTTGCTTCTTCTCTTGCTGTTTGCCAGGCATAAAATAAAAGATTTTCGCACCTTATAGGGACTGGTGATTGAAATGGGAAGTCCTACATCACCCGCCGTATTCTCCAGACCTTGCGCCTAGTGACGTTTTCTACGTTTTAGAGTTTTTTCTACTTGGTATCCAAATGCTTCCAGAAAGATAAGAAAAAGTAGTAGCTAGCGGTGGACAATATTTTCAATAAAATGTAATGTACTGTTTTTTTACAATTACTTCGTAATTTTTTATTAAAAACGGGAGAAACTTATTTGTACCCCTAATAATGTATGTTAAATTATTGCAACCAATTTCTTAAAACTTATCTAAAAATGATTTTTAGCTTCTTGATAGTTTCTTTTATTGTTCTATTTGTTTTTTAAGTGCTGACTTTGTTACTAGTCATTTTTTTATAATATAGATTTTTATACTTTAGGTGAGTGATTTATTATATATAATGCCAACTATGGAGGGTGGAAAAATGACATTTATTTGGGCAAGTGAGGAGACAGGTTTTCGGCATCTTTATCTGGTCACTGCTCATCTTTCATCAATTAGCAATGGTATTGATGCTACATTCGATGATAGTGAAAGTAAGAATCTATTTTCCAGAAAACTTTTCTCATTTGGTTTAGTTTAAATGTTTTATATAATATGAAATCAATTCAATGAATCTATAGTAGAATAATATTTATTGTTTATTTATTAATTTTTTAATTTTATTTATTAATTTTTTAATTTTATTTATTGCATTTTATAATTTTTAAATTTGAGTTATTATCTGACAGTTATTTGATTTATCTTGTATATCAATTCTTGCAATTTTTGACATGAATACCTCTTTGACTTTGCTACCATAGTGATGGACAATGACCTGATAATTGCAAAATCAGGGAACAATTTGGCATTGCACCTGCTCAGAATGTATCATCTAAATCTAAAATTCGATTACACCGCTTGATAGGCAAAAGAGCAAAGAATCTGTTTTGTTAAATGGGTACAGTATGACTTTTTATCCAGAAAAGCAGTGACGGTCATGACAGCTTAATCGACAGCTTTAATCATGATTTATCAATCAAGTGTATAAAACATAAGAGTGAAGTGGTTTTAGTGAGTAAATTGGGTTTAATTTGAAAACTATTAAAACTGAACTCAATGTCGGTCTATACTTAAAAAAGACTAGTTAAAGTATTAAAATTATGTATAGTTGGAAACAGCAGCTTAAGAGAAATCTAATAATACCAATGAAACCCCATATGATTGTTTGCAAAAAAATCAATGCCTCTTAGCACATTAATGACAGTACATGTACATCTGCTATGGGGTCAGCAAAGCTTATGTAAGTAGACAGTATAATCGCTTCTGCATCAACTCTTTAGTGTATAGACATCGATTCTGTGCAATTGCCAATTAGGAAGATATATTGGGCAGCAACTAGTGCATGTTTCACAACTCATCTACATTTTCAATTATCTGTTTAGACATGAGCATAACTTCTGTGACCATCTATGGTTTCTGTGTTTAAGAATGACTACGACATGCTCTCAAATAAATAATTTCCCATCAATCCTCATGTACTCATGTTAAACACTGGGCTGTGCCTCTGATTCAGTTGAACCCTGCTTTTGTTTTTTTTTGTTAGCTAAGAAGGCTTTTTAGATTTTTGGCCTCCTGTGCTACTAGCATTCTCTATTTTGTGTTTTGATTTATTTTATTTTTGTGTTTTACTTCTGCTTTAGAATTTTAAGGCATTTAGTTCTATGTTATTTTTATGCATTATACAGGCTTCACAACTATGTATCAAAATAAGATTTATTATACCATCTTATACTCTTCAGATTTTTGACATGAAATATTGATTCACTTTATTTAAAAGTTTCAAAATTGAATTTGTTTATTTCAGTAATTTTACTTCAACTTGGAGAGAGTAATTAACATTTTTATTATTTTATTTTGAAAATAACATTAATAGCACTTTATTTATTTTATTTTAGTGAAGTGTCGCAGCACTTCAGTTGTTGCTTTAACTTCTGGAGACTGGGCAGTTTTAGACGAAGGTCTTTGGGTTGATTCTGAAAGAGGGCTTGTTTATTTTACTGGACTTAAGGAGACACCGCTTGAAAAACACCTTTATGTTGTTTCAATTTATTATCCTGGGCAAGTCAGGCTTTTAACTCATACTGGCTTTTCTTATAAAGTTGAAATTAATGCAGTAAGTTTAATAGGATTTTTTAAAAAGTAATATAATACATTTATAATTAATTAAGTGTTAAACTATCGAGTATGAACTCAAGACCTGTTTTATACCATAACTTGAAATCACTCATTGATACGGGTACCAGATTGCGATTCAAACTGTTTCGACATGTCTCTATCTATTTTCTTCTCTTATTAAGTCTTATTTCTATTTCTATTTAGTTTCTCTTAATCAGTCATTTATTTCAGATTATGTTCTTGGTGAGATTGTTTTTTTTCTCTCCCCTTACTTTTGTACCAAGTTTTGTAAACTGTCACTTAAAACAAGAATTCATTTTCATTTTATTCTTAACACGTTCTACCCCATGAGATTTTTGTTATTTTTTCGGTGGGACCATTCGGCTTTTATTCATATATTTTGTAATTATAACGTTTAGATATCCCATCAATAATTTTTAAAATTATAAATTAAAATAAATAGGTACAGCGTTGGTCTACTGGAAAAGGAATTTTTTTTTCAAATTGTAAAAATATAACTAATTAATTGGAAAATCATAAACTGCTTTAGCAGTATAACCAAGTGTTTTACATATTTTTACTTCTAGAATTCAGTTGAATATAAAATACCCAGGACGCATAAAATGATGGTGGGGTAGTTTGTCGCCTCAGATATGATAAGGATTCCCCTTTCTAGATTAGCCTTTTCTAGCCTTTTAACATAATATAATAATGTATGTATTGTGATGTCTGTCCACAAAAACTGCACTATAACTTAGAGTATTTGCCGAAAAACATTGTTGATAAATATTGTTGAAAATACATAATATAATATGTGTATGTGTTTGAACTAATTTTTTATCCTTCAAAACTCATATTTTTACAATAAAAAAAAATTATTGTAATAGTAACAAAATTTTAAAATGTTTATTAATGAATAAAATAACTTATAAATAATGTACATTTTTGTTTCAATATCAAAATGATATTAAATTTTGTATGCATGTATACTTATATCATTGTAAAACAATGATAGTAAAAGTTCAAAAATTAATAACCAAGTAAGTGAAAGCCAGCACAGACATTAATTAACAAGATAATGTAGTAGTATATAAAAAAATAGTAAAGAAAAAAAAATTCCACTGACCAAGAGCATTATGCTATTTATTGGGACCAATTCGGTCCCTTACTAAAGAAATAACAAAGAAACGTGGTTCCTGGACTAGAGAGAAGGTAAAAGTAGATTAGACAGTGTGTGGTCCCAGGACCCGCGCTGGTCTCTTGAGCAAGTTAGCTTGCGATCCTGTGGAGTTGATTGGGTCTGAACGTGTTAAGAATTAAGATTGTCATCTATCCAACCTCTTTTGAAAGGTACCCCTTTGGAGGTGAGGTTTATTCATTTCTTGAATAAGTGGAAGTCAATAGCTATAATCTACCTACAGCTATAAAAATTATCAAATACTGTAATCATTCCAAAAACTGTTCAAACTTATGTAAATAGCTTGATTTAAATCACAATTGACTGTTTCATTCAAGGATTCTTGTCAGTGGTAGAAGGAGTGATAACAGCTTTGTTTATTTTACTTTTTAATAATAACAATTCTTAGCCATCAATGTTCAGAGCAACTAAAAATACTTAAGGTTGTCACTGTACTGTGGTGGGAGTTAAAGTTTATATGGAATTCCCCTTTCAAGAAAGATCTGTAAGATTAAAAAAAACATCAAAATAAATAAATAGTGAGTTTTCCTAGTGTGTTATGGTTTTAGAGCCTGTGTTCGATAATTTTATCAAACTGAATTATTAATGTTCCAATTATTAAATAATTGTCAAGATTTTACATTGGTTAATCATTTAATTTTAGGATTGTTCTATATGTGTAGCTACGTATTCGAATATTAAAAAATTACCAGCTTGCTTAGTATTCAGGATTACTCATACTGATGCAACTGTTGATGGTATTACTCTGACGCCTATTGGTCATCTTGTTGAACCTCAAGGTAAGATATAATTTATAATTATGAAACTAAATACTTATGTCATATATTCTATTTAGATTATTGTTATTCATTATTAAATAAAGGACCCTGGAGTATTTTTTAGGAAAAGTGGTTCCAATCGAATGCTCTGAAACTTTGCTGAGTGCTCTAGGTTTGGTCATTTTAAGTAAAAGTCTCAGTTGCCCCCAAAAAAATTCTATGACAGGATTTATGAGTTATTCGTGAATTAATTAATTACGTATTAACAATGTATTTATTTCTGATGTAATTGTTACTGATTCAGATGGATACACACCAACACACACAAGATATACATATCGATATACCTATATTTAAAATGATCTGTATACTCATTCTAGAGATGTTGATTTAAGCTTAAAGCAGAGTATAAAACTTGAATGGGCTGATTCACTACATATATGTTTATATATATATATATATATATATATATATATATATATATATATATATATATATATATATACACACACAGTAAAATCCGGTTATAATGATATTCAGTGGACCAAGGTAATTATATAGCTATATTCGGAAATCGTTATACCCGGAACCAAACTGTTAAAGTTATATATGGGCTTGATAGTGAAAATGACCATAACCTGAAAGTGTAATTTATTAGCTTTTTACTGCAAAATCGGGCCGTTGATTGGGATATTTAGGCTTCTTTGGACCTTAAACCATTTAAGAAGTGCTTCTTCTAGATCTTGATGTTGGCTACGTCTATGTTTTTTTTTCGAAGTCTCGTCTTTTTCAAATGTTTCTTTGATTTTGTCTCTGGATTTCCAGATTGTCGATAATATAGACTGGGCTGGGAAATTTGGAGTTCCGACACCAAGGGTTTAATTGTTTCTCCTTTCTCAATTCGACTTATGATTTTAACTTTTTCTTCAATAGAACATGCACAATGTTTGTTCGAAGTCATTTACCTAATATGTGAGTACATAAGCACATATATCATTAAAACTGGAATAAAAACTACTTTTTCTTAAGTTTTGGATTGTTATATCCGGAATAGCGTTATACGTAATATCGCTATATCTGGATTTATTTCTTCATGTTTAAATAGCAAATCAAACTAGGTGTGGATTTTATATCCGGAAAATGGCTATATCAGAAATCGTTATAATATAATCACATACACAGACATACACACATGTATATATATATATATATATATATATATATATATATATATATATATATATATATATATATGTTGATTCATATATATTGTATCCGATGCTTTACCATTCCAATATAGGAAAATTGAGACCTTAATTCGCGAACACCTGAAAATCCTGTCATAGAATTTTTTTGGGCCAACAGAGACTTTTGCTCAGAATGACAAAAACTAGATCCCTGCAAAGTTTCAGAGCATTTGATTGAAACCATTTTTACTATTAAATAATGTGGGGTCCTTAATCTCCACTATTACTTGTGACATCATGTATAACAGTACAAAGTAAAAGTTAAAATTATAGCCTCTTCTATAAACCACTTCTATAAGCCGCTTATAAGCCACTTCTATAAATTTGTTTTTATTGAAAACTAATTTCTAATGTTATACATTCATCTTCAGCTCAAGATTTAAGTAAATTATGTCAAACAGAATAGGTTACGTTGGTTTGTTCTCCCACTGCGATTAGATTGATCCTTCTATACCTTCATTATGCGTATGTCAACTCATTTTAAGATCATTTGGTAGCTGTTGTGAATATGTCTGTATTCCCATATTTGATTTGGAGAGTATTTTCAAATGATTTAATATGATGAGATGCAGGCATTGCCAATAGTAATTGGCATAAACACTTCCAAGATGTGTGGCTATCATTATGATGTTGCCTGCTTGTGGAATCTGCTTAATAGCCTAGCTATAAACAAATTTAACTATTGCAGATTTATAACAAATCCTTTATCAAAATTTATTATACTTATTTCTTGGTAAAAAATAGTAAATTTTGTATATTTTTATTTAAATGAACATAAACATAAGGAAACAAAATATATGTTAATTACATTTCGTTTATGCCCAGCATTTATTTATTTTTCTTTCTTTTTATTATTCTTTTTACTTGTATGCAGTAAAGGAAGTATTGTAATTACGAAAATTCTCGGTTTTCAGATTTCAATGGAAGTATAAATTTTGACCATCCCTGAATCCATTTTGACTAGTTTCGTGGTGATTTCAGTATGTACGTTTGTTTGTACATATCTTGTTGATCACTACATAATTGCCGGAAGTGATACTTTACTTGAAGATCATTATTGATTTTCATCAAAATTTATATTAAAATATTATGTGAATCTTCTCAAATTTGGTATATAAGACTTACATATTAAAACAAATAACATAATAAATTTTGGCTAAAATTAGCAAACCGGAAGTGGTACTTTACTTGAAGGTCATATTAGACTTTCATCAAAAATTATATTAAAATATAATCTGAAACATCTCAAATTTGGTAAATTAAACTTTTATATCAATATAAATAATATAATAGATTTTGGTTGAAATTGAGGAGCCGAAAGAGGTACTTCACTTGAAGGTCATAATAAACTTACATCAAAAGATATATTTACATTACATATTTACATTTAATATAGAGATCATATGGTTCGTTGATAAAGATTATAAACACGATTTTTTTTCCACTCTAGTTAAACAATTTTATTGCTTGTTTTAAGTGTTAAAATTGATTGTAAAATACTTTTTTTCTCTCCACATTTGTGAGCTGAACAAGTCTGTAGCTAGATAATAAGATATAAGTTAAGCGGGTTCTTCCGCTTAAAACGTTGAAACCGTTGATTTCCAATGCTTTATCTAGTGACATAGACAGTTCTAATGTTGTCAACGAATATGAAGAAATCTCTTGGATACTTGTTACCAACGAAAAGCAAGCAACATTTTATAATGGAATAAGATCTCCAGAAACAAGAGCTTATGTGTGTGTGTGTCTGTATGTGTCAATAGATGCCAAATGTTATTTTTGAGATACTGCTATCTTCGGGACTAGTAACTAAATTCAGGGTCACTTTTTGAGCCACCGATTTATAGTTTAATAGATGTACAAGGAAGTAATGGGGTGTCCCCAACAGATTTTTTTTTTGTTATAACCTGATTAGTGATTATTACCATGATTAATACTTCAACTCGCCGTAAATATGGAAACTAGTCAAATCATGAATTGAATATAAGTCGAGAATCTTAACATCAGTACAATGACAAACAGTACACTGAGCAATAGGCTAACAATGAGTAGCATGGAGAGGCCTGATAACTATGGCATTACCAGTTATTACCTTTTAGTGAGTGATTCTCAACCCATCCTCACTTTTCTAGGCTTGGCAACAACTTGAAAAGGGCCATTTATCTTATTTCCTTCCTTTTACCACAGACTATGTTAACATGTTGTGGGCATTTTTATTTTTTTTATTATTAGACCATGTTTTCTTTTGGTATGTTATTTTTCTATAGTTTAGATAGTTTTCAGTTTGTAAATTTGTGTTTTCATTAATAATGGAAATAAATCTAATGAATACAAATGAAAGTGTGGGAATGGTTGCGATTATTAATAATTTACCATTAGATCAAAAGAGTGGATAAAGAAAAGAGAAGTTTTGAGATTATATGTGACATTGTTTCTGTTCATAATTATAATTTAATTTAATATCATTGTCTTATGTGTTGAATCTTATAGTTCCAGAAAATCCAGTTCCTTCGCCTGATTTGTATAGTCATGAAATCTCATCGGGTGATGTTCTTTATGCAATGGTTTTACGCCCGTATAATGCAATTCCTGGCCAGAAATACCCAACTGTCTTGAACGTCTATGGAGGACCAGAAGTTCAAGTTGTCACCAATACTTTCAAGGTATGTTTTTATGTTTGTATTCTACTATATTTCTATTGTAATAAATTTGGTAAGACTTAGTAAAAAAACTTTTACATGAAGGATAAACCAAGTGTTTTAAAAGATATACTTATGAAATAAAATTAAGGAATAATTATTAATTTATATTATAATTTCTAATATAATCTTTTATATAATTTATTTAATATTATTATTTTTATAATATTATTTGGATGGTGTTATGGAGAAATGTACCAACTGATTTTTTTTTTTTTAATTTCGGTATTTATTTTCACTCTTGCTGTACTTCTTGAATTGCTCAACTGAATTCATAAATGTATTAACTTTTTATGAACAACAGCTGTTTACATTTTTGTTCTGAATGTAAAAAGTTCTGAATTAAGGAACATAAATACCACCTATATCGATGCCTGGTCTAGATATATCGAAAAAAAAATTGGAAATAGTCTAAAAATCTACTTCTGATGTAAGTAACAAATACTCTGGTGATTCTACTTTTTAATTACTATATAATGTAATTAATATGTTTTTACAGCTTTAGTTAACTTCTAATATATATAATAAAGAATTAAATTAAAAAAAATATATATTCTGATTTGGGAAAAACATTTTTTGGGTTTCCTGTAAAGTTTGCTAAACGGCCTTTTTCAAAAAGCGATGTCGATACATTAGATATTATTTTAGCTTTCCAACAGTATACAATACATCTATATTACTACTCTTATTTCCGGAACTTTTTTTCTTCCTGGGAAAATATTTCTCTTTTTTTTTTCCTTCAGTAATTTATCAAATTCGTTCATAGTTTGAATTTATTCGTTTTTATTACTAATAACAATGTGAGACAGTTAATTATTTCAAATAAACAAAATTAAATACACTTTAGGGGAAGCCATTTTGAAAGTACGGCAGTTTAGTCCTATCAGACTATTGTCAGTGAGGATAAAATCTTGCTGATATTAAAGAGCTTGCTTAGCGTAACGAGTAACAAGTTTAATCAAAATAGTTTTCAAAGAAATCGTAAAAAGTCTGAAACCAATGATATAAAGTGGCACTTCCGGTAAGTCAATAGATGTTATTGAAAAAGTTACTGTAACATTCTAGGCATATACCTACCTTAAATACGTAATTTCAGTTTTATACAACTTTTCGTTTTTGAGCTTAACTTATCACATACACACACATGCAAAGAAATACTCACAGAAATGCTCACACGTTCAGTCAATTTTGCGAGACTTGGCTATTTGGACTCAGGGGATCTTAAAATGTATATTTCCGTTGAAAACTCGGATTCAAAATTTTTCATGATCGCAATGCTTTCCTTTAGTATATATTTTGTATATAGGCAAGTGAAAGTAAAAACTAATTAAATGCGTGAAAAATTTGTTTGATTATGCGATATTGCGGGAGCTGTTTTTCTTGCAAAAGCATTCTGTTCCAGGGATCCACCTGCCTCTTTAAGGCCGCCATCATAGGAGCCCACTCTCTCCTTCCAACCTGGCCGTCTTTAAAGGGTTAAGTAAGATATTATTTCAAAATCAAGCCTTTCCCTGCCGAATCTTTAACTGGTTTCCATTCTTACAATGCTCTTCAAATTATAGAAATAGCATTTTTTAATTCTTTGATCATTAATATCTCTTTTCTAGTCATTGATTCGATACTTATACTATTAGTTTTCATTTTCTAAACAACTATCACCTATAAAATTAAAATGGATAGTGAAATATTTATGCACTAAATTTTTTTTTTCATTCTTTCTCTATTGAAAGAAAAATAAATCTTGAATGAAATTTGTTGACTTGAAGAAGAACAACTGCCTTTACCTCTCACCAGTTGTTTTTAATTTTTCTGACAATAAATATTTAAA
This sequence comes from Rhaphigaster nebulosa, assembly GCA_948150685.1. Taxonomy (NCBI): domain Eukaryota; kingdom Metazoa; phylum Arthropoda; class Insecta; order Hemiptera; family Pentatomidae; genus Rhaphigaster; species Rhaphigaster nebulosa. The sequence goes on along the minus strand of OX411306.1, from coordinate 119,478,237 downwards.
GTATAACATTATTTTGTATTTCAGGATTTAAGATACCTAAGACTACATATGCTGGCATCACAAGGTTATTGTGTTATTGCTATTGATTCTCGAGGTTCATATCACAGAGGCTTAGCCTTTGAATCACACATCAAGCACAGAATGGTAAAATAAATCCACATTGAAATTTTAGTTAAGAATGTATTTCATTTTATGTGCCAAATGTAGAAGTTGATCAAACTGTATATGATGATCCAAAAATAAAAATTAATTTGGATTTTTCAGTTTTTAGATTGTACGGATTCTGAAATATAAAACTATTTTTTTTTCTTGTTAAATTTAAAAGGTTCATTATTGAAAATAAAACAAAAATGAGAACAAAACAAATTTAAAACTGGTTTCGATTTAGTTATTATGTAAGAAATACGAGAAGTGTTTAGAGTCAAAAATATTTGTACTGGTATTAGTTGAGGATGTGATGGCTGAGCACGTTGGGGCTAGAGGGTCTCAGAATGCCCGGTCTGGAACGTTGTGGGTTCAATTCCTAACTGGGTCAGTTAATGTCTATTTTGTTTGTGACAGTACGTGGTGGTGATGTAAAGGTCGCCGCCAGGGTTGGAAAAAAGGACCACAAGGCCCACTTGCCGGACTAGTTCTCCTCACCAATACCAGTACCAGTACCAGCACTGGGGTCTGTTATATACAAAAGAGAATGGCTATATGGAATTCCGGAGAGGAGGCTAGGAGGAGGAAGAAAGGGAAGCAGAAATTAGGAAAGGGAAGTGATATTGAATAGCTGATAGTGTTTATCAAGATGAAGAGAAAGTACCTCAGTAATTCATATAGTAAAAATTTATAGCAATTAGTTTTACGAATCAGTGTTCTTGTTACACCGTGCGAAGGACATGAAATAGTTGAGAGGAGACTATAAATGCTGTATTCTACTGCTAAACTTATAGAAATAACACTTTGCTTTATAGCAATACCAGACCACCCTCAGTGATTAGAATTCATAACAAATTTGAGTAATTTCTTTTGGAAGATATTTAAGCACCCTCTGGTCAGACCTGTGTGATTTTCTCATTTTTGGTGACTTAAAGAAGAGGCATTGAGAGATCAGTGTTTTTATTTAATGTAGGATTAGAAATCTTGCAACATGGCCTGATACTTTTTATATTGATATCATTTGATAAATGATTAGGCTGAGGTCATTCCTTCCTTGGCCCTGTTTTCTACAGGGCTAGTGAAATAGAAAACAAGATATTCCATAGGATTGGAAAAGCAAATCCCAGATGCACGAGACTGTGGGATAAATGAAAATAAATCTGGGTCTTGATGGATTATCTCAGAAGTTGGTTGGCAATAACAGAAATGAAATTTCTCAGAACATTTGTTTAGTAAAGAAGAAGGGGTAAGAATAAATATTAGAGGGAGGAATTTAAAATATTCCTTAAATACTGAAAATGTAGGAACTGTACTGTTTTTTTCACTTTAGATGGAACAGAAAAAAAGATTAAGTAGTAGGTCAACTAATAATGAAATATGCATGGCCTTACTTTTAACTATTTAACACCAAAGTTAAAAATTATATTTTACCATCAATATATATTAATATGTCAATGTAATATATTAATGATTTGTGTTGGTTTTTAGGGAACAGTAGAATTAGAAGACCAAATCGAAATGTTGATGTGGCTCTCTAAAGAAGTTTGTCTCATTGATATTAATCGAGTAGCTATATTTGGATGGTCATATGGTGGATATTTGAGTCTCATGGGTCTTGCTCAACATCCTGATGTTTTTAAAGTAAATATTTATTTCTCTATTTATTTTATTATCATCTATTTGTGTATTTATTTCTTTATCTGCATATTATTTATGTAATGATATTTTTGTAATGAATAAGAAATAATGTTTTAATTAGTACTTCTATTGAGAATCCTGCATCTTCCTTCCTGTTCTAAATAATTATTTAGTTCTTAATGAAGAAGTATAGTTTACTTATCATATGATTGTTTTAATCTTATTATTAACATTTCTACTTTTATATAATTGAATGATATCTAAATTTTTCACTTAACAGTTCATATTACTTCCGTTCTTTGGGAGTTATATGTAATAAATCTGTATTAACTGGTTCAATATTTTGTATTGTACAGAAACTCCTTTATCATTTGGCAGTTGATTAAGTGTGTTTCCAATTAAGAGCTGGCCTTAATTTATTCCTTGAATAAGAAGGGATTATAGACCAGTATGGTGATATATATATATATATATATATATATATATATATATATATATATATATATATATATATATATATATATATATATGCATATGCATATGCATATGTATATGTATATTTGTATATATGTATGTATACATGTACATATGCATAATGAATATATATATATATGTGTGTACACAGGCATACTATATAAGGTAAGATGAGGTAAGTGCGTACACCGGCTCTAAACGGTAGAGCCTACTTAGTACAACTGAAAATTTGATGGTATTGTTTTTTTTAGTTGGAATAATTGGCAAACCATGAGGCCGTGGTGGCCGAGAGTGTCAAGGCGTCATCTTAGCAACCTCGAGTCTGCTATAGCACCGGTTCAAAATTGGGCTGGTCGGGTTGAAATTTATTTTGTGATGGCCCCATATAATAAATTTTGACATTCCCACTCTGGTTAGAATAAGTTGGCAAATTGTAGAATAACATGTTCTATTTGCCTTAATAGGATAGAGAAGGACATTATACCCCAATAAAAAAAGTGAACTATTTGCTTTTATCAGAAAAACTGGCATAATTGAAACTTCAATGTTTGTTTTTTGTTTTTTTTACAATTTAAAGTAGTTCTGGCATTTTTAATAGAGGTACAGTTGGTTTACCTATTATTTTAGGAAAAACACATCTGGATTTGTGCCAGTTTTAAGTTATTACTGAGAGTTGACTGGATTTTATTTAATTAAATTTATTGGCTTTTCAGTACACATACTTTGTTATATAGTTATTTAAACATTCTCTGATGAAACCATGATATCTAGTGTCCAAATTCTATGCCGGTTCCATATTCTGTCGAAATTTATTGTGTTATTGGTTACAGTATAAATATCAACATTCTCTCGGGTTAGAATTAGAATTGGTCGTTAGACCAAGATAAGCCATACTTACTCTAAAAACAAAACATGATATTATTGATATTGATTTAGTATTAATTTTTATTACATAGGTAGCAGTAGCTGGTGCTCCAGTCACCTCTTGGGCACTTTATGATACAGGATATACAGAAAGATATATGGATCTACCTAGCAACAATCCACAAGGTTATAAAAATGGCTCGATCTTGACATATGTCAATCAGTTTCCTGATGAGTGAGTTTATTATTTACTGTTATTTTTTATTAAGTATTAGTATACACGTAGTAAGGTCCATAAGTTTCCGCTCTGCTCTCGTTCCCCTACTTCAAGCAGTCTGAGACTTGCTCGCTGTGCATGTCTATGCCTACTCTCTCCATATCCATCACTCACACTTGGTCAGTCCTGTCAGTCTGTATCGAACCTTGAAGAAATCTGTGTGTTTTAACAATGTTCAAGATCGAATACCGTACGGTTATTAAATTCTTTTGTAAAGAGGGCTTTGCTCCTGCACAAATTAGAGAGCGCTTGGATGGTGTGTATGGGTATTCCTTCCCCTCGTATTCCACTCTGTAAGAATGGACAAAATTATTTAAGTTAGTGAGAAAAAGTCTGGATGACGACTCGCGTCCTGGTCGCCCATTGGAAGGTGTCACTTCTGAAACAATCCAACTCGTGGAAGCTGAATTGTTGTCTGATCGGAGGCTAAAGACCAAAGAAATAGCAGCAAGGTTAAGGCTTTCAAAAACAAGTGTTCTGAAGATCATTAAAGAATATTTGCATTTGAGCAAGGTGAGTGCAAGATGAGTTCCAAAAATTCTTTTGGCTGCTCAAAAATAAGAACGTGTTAGCTGCTGCAATAAATTTTTACGTGGGTATAATACCGACTCAAAAAATTTATTGGATTATATTGTAACTGGAGATGAGAATGGTTCTATACTATGACCCATTCAGCAAAAGGGAATCCATGGAATAGAGAAAGCCAGGAGAAGCACCTCCGCTAAAGGCAAAAGTCACACAGTCGACAAAAAAAGGTAATGGCCACCATTTTTTGGGATCATAAAGGAATACTGCTGATTGATTTTAAGGAAAGGAACACCACAATGAATGCTGAGTATTATGCAGTTGTACTCCACCGCTTATGAGACGTCATAAAAGAGAAAAGGCGGGGGAAGTTGAGCAGAGGTGTTCGGTTTCTTCATGACAATGCTCCTGTCCACTCAGCATTGATTTCCAAGGCCGCTGTGAAGGACTGCAGATTCCAAGAAACCTCGATGGGATCCACCCTACATCCCAGACTTGGTCCCTAGTGACTTCTACCTTTTCTCAAAGTTAAAATCTGATCTTCGTGGGAGGAAATTTAACATTGACGAAGAGGTCCAAGCAGTGGTAGAAGAATATTTTTCTAACAAAGAAGAAAATTATTTTTTTCCTGGTATAAAAATGTTGCCTAAGCGTTGTATTAATTATGTAGAGGAAAATTAATTGTATTAATTACTTAGAGGAAAATTTATTGAAAAATAATAACACCAGTTTTTTTCTTTCATCTTTCCTTCTTCCTCAAGCCGGAAACTTACTACTTTTTATGTAAGTTTAGTTTGATTGCCATGAACACTATAAATTTATTGTTATTGGTACATAATTTTATTCTATATTGACAATGAAAAGGCAGAAAGATTCAAATTTTCCACTTCCTTAATTCTTTGTACGCTATCTGGATATTTTTTTTTACAATTTTATTTTTGTACCTTAATTACTCTAGTTTTAAACTCTGATCCACCAAAGTTATTTATTTGTTAATTACAAGAAACAGGATTTGAAATTCTTAGTTTACAACTATTCGTGTTAAATTATCAGTTTTCTTAATCTCTATTCAGCCTTGGTTTGAAAAAATTACTAAATTGTTCTTGGTATTATGAACTTTCGAAATGAAAATGAATTTTAAACAAAATTTTAATTATTATTCATAGGAAAGAATATAGTCATTGTTCAACTTTCTTCCATACACAATAGACAGTTTGTCACTGAACAATTGATTTCACTAGTTTTTATTTTAAACATCACAAAGTTTTTTACTTGCTTGTATGCAGGAAGTATTGTAATCGCGAAAATTTTCGGTTTTCAAATTTCAACAGAAATATCCATTTTAACCAACTCTGGTTCCATTTTGGCTAGTTTCGTCGTGACGTCTGTACGTACGTTCGTTCGGACGTATCTCGCATTACTCAAAAACGGTTAACCGTAGAAAGTTAAAATTTTGTATTTGGGATTGTTGTAAAATGTAGTTGTAAAGTTCCTTTTTTGGTCACTACATGATCACCGGAAGTGGTACATTACTTGAAGGTCATAATTGATTTCCATCAAAAATTATATTAAAATATAATGTAAAAACGTTTCAAATTTGGTAAATAAGACTTTTATATCAATATAAATAATATACTAGGCTTTGGTTAAAATTGGTGAGACGGAAGGGGTACTTTACTTGAATGTCATAATAAACTTACATAAAATAAATATATTGGATGGTTTGTGTCTCATATTTTTTTTCTCGATATATATTGTAATATTGATATTTAAATTTGAGTATCGAAAACAGATATTTTTCCAAAAAAAGAAAATGAATTCTACAAGGACGAAGGGTTGACAAACAGTGAACCTTAAAACTTGTGGTGTGTTCGTGTTAGTATCTATTGTGGCTGGGATGGGATGTCGTAAGCAAAATATCGATATCGATTAACAATGTCAATATCTTGATATCAGCATTGTCTAAACGAATTGGAGGAATCAGTTGACATCCACATGATGGTATAGAAGGATCAATCTAATTAGGGATTGATAAATTATTTGCCACTTCTATAATTTTGTTTTATTGAAAACTAGTTTCGAATGTTATACATTCATCTTCAGTTCTAAAAACAAACAAAAATTCAAAAATAATCAATTCAAAATATAGTTGATATTATACATATTAAATTAGATGTAATATAAATCAGAATTATAAAACATTTATGAATAATGAATTTAATTAAGACTAGAAATCAAATACATGTTGGTACTCACCAAGGTTTAAATAGATTATATCAAACAGAAAAGTTTGTACTGGTTTCTTCTCTCACTGAACTAACAATGAAAGAAAGGTGAGATGTGTTTATAGGTAAACGGTTTAAGGGTTAGGATTTTTCCAGTAATGCCGGTGAGTAATTGGCTTTTCTGTTTTAGATGGGAATAAATTTAAGATTGGACTATTGGAGATATTTATTTGGTCATTTAAGCAAAAATATAGATTGGATTTGAAGGTTTTCTTATTTCAAGTGCTTCATATATATTTTATTTGAGGCTGTTTTCAACGTGATGTATTAATTTAATTCCTAAGTCTTTGATGAATTTATGTTTTTTTTCATTTAAATGCATCGGGGTGCAATCCCAAGGGGGACCCTAAAATATCGTTTTTATTGAAAAAATGCTACAACTTATTTTATTTGTATAATATTATTCATATAAAAATATGTATATAATATGGCACTTATATCCATATAGTACCAATTGAAAGATTAAAAAAAAAATTGCAAGAGCATCTAGCAGAAAGTTGCATCGGGACGCCACGACTCCTAAGCCATTACTGTGTGTATTTTTTTTTTTTTTTCTAATATCTTATTAACTTTTATTTCAGAGAAAATCGACTATTGATCGTTCATGGACTTCTTGATGAAAACGTTCATTTTACACACACTAGTTCTCTTATTAGCCAGCTTGTGAGAAGAGGAAAACCCTATCAGCTACAGGTAATACACATAATATCTAGTAAATAGTTTAATCAATAGATAAAAAAGATTCATGAACATGGCTGTAAATCATGCTTTTATAATGTAAAGGATTTATTATTGAAATAATTATATTAGAATAACTTTTTATAGGTTTATTATGATAAGTTTTGTCTTATTTCCAGGTTTATCCCACTGAAAGACATAGCCTAAGATCCCTCGATGCTAGTAAACATTATGAAACAATGCTTTTATCATTTCTTCAGAAGAACCTGTAACAATAATCTAAACTTAGGTTAGAATGTGTAACTGTGTTCTCTGAAAACTTTCAACCAATTTTAGCCAATGCGAATAGTGTTTAAGTTGTACATATAAATAGTGCAGTGATTTTTTTCTTTTTGTTTTTAAATTCTTAAATACTCAGATGTGCAATCATTTTATGTATATATTTTTTTAGATTTAGTTATGTTGCGATTTAAAAATTAAAACAGTAGGAGAAATATTTCAAACAATTTTTTTTTTAAAAAGGCATGGTCAATATGACTTTATGACTTGTATATAATACATATGTAAATATATAATAATTCCAATTTTGATCATACAAATAATTATTGTAGGCTGTTTAAAAATGTGGCCAAATTTTATGGATTATTGCTTTATTCTGACGATTTATTATTATAAATTTTTAAATTTTAATAAAGTTTTAATGTTTAACTTTCTCACTCTACGTGCTACATTGCTAATTTGGTTAATAACTGCTCTTAATTTAATTGTTTATCGCTTTTATTTGTGCCTCATATAACTTTTCTTTTATTTATGTTCTAGTCTTTAACTTCCATTTAAATATCTTGTTGTAATTTTTGACTTGGATATAAGAAATACTACTATGTGTAATATAAATTGGTTTGTTCAGCTTAAAAATATTAAATTATTTTTATATATGCATTGAGCTTTTGTATATTCATCAACCGGAGCAATAAATGGTATACAAGTGATATAATGAGTAATACCTCTTTAGATTACGTAAGTTGTTGAATGGTCTGTATGTTAATTTTTACTGTTTAAAACTTGATATATTACATACTTTTTAATATATACTGATCTTTCTTACTTGTTTTAATGATTAATTTAAAGCGTAGGACATTAGGGTATAGTATTCTTGTTGGTGTTAAGGAATAACTTTTTTGTATGTATATGTATATATATATATATATTAAGAATTTTGTACTTACTATATTTAATATTTCTTTTTCTATATTTTCTTTATTGCATTTTGGTATTGTACAGTTTTACCTAAGGAACCCAATAATTTATTCATATTTTATATGTTTTCCATATTGTATTTTTTAATAATTAAAATTAGATTTATCTTTTTTGTACATACTTATATCTCTACAAATTTATTTATATTTTTCTGGCATGAAGAAATGTGTAGTCATTGTTATAATTGTGTTGAGCTACTGGATTATAGACATCAATGTTAAATATTTTTTCTTATATTACTATTATTGTTCAGACTCCAATTTTAACAAGATATTTACTTAACATAGTTTCTTATGAGGTAAGTCTTTGTGAAATATTTATTGTGATTATTCTTAAAACATCTTTTAAATATATAGATTTTGTTATATTAATAACAAATTTGGTAAAAATAAATGGCTTACATCTAAAAATAAATTATAAGAAATTAAGAAGCTGATTCAAGAATGACAAATTAATGCTATTATAACTAACAGGATTGTCATTATGTTATCCACATCTTCAGTAAAAAGTTTAAGAATTTTTATAAGATGTTTTTATATTTAATTAAATTAAACCTTTTAGTTCATTTAATTAACCATTAGAAACAACAAATTAACTGGTGAGGTGGAATTTACAGGCCCTACTTGGGAGGTGAGGTCTAGCGGGTCCCAAACATTGTTGTTGATTTTTTCAATTAACAGTTCACCCAAATCCTTAACCTTGTAATATGTGGCATTTTAACTCATTTTTAATGGAGCCCATATAAAATGGATGTTATAAAAAAAAAAAAATTAAAAAATATCAAATTTACCAATGGTGAGATGGGGTCTATCGGACTCTATTAACTCTATTCAGAAATAATTGCTGATGATGACAGACTGAAAAAATGTACATACTGTAAAATATGTCTAGCAAGGAAATGTCTAAAATCTGCTAGCCATTTCATCAATTGATCATTGATTCATAGAACTGTTATTAGCATCTTAGTTCTAATGATTAAATGTTTAATATTTACTGTGTGGGATAAAGAAAATAGATTTCTGGATTAGAATTATTTGGAAATTTTGTTTTCATACTGTATTTTCTGATAGCAAAAGCAAAGGCCGAGTGCTCTTTTTATAAATTGAAAATAAAAGTTAAATGAGTCAGATTCGACTAGCAGGTTTGGCACTGCTTTCATTTGAAAATGAACAAGCTAAAGAAATTGATTTTTTTAAGCTCTTTGATATTTTTTTATAGAAAAAAATGTTGGAAAAAGTCATTTAAGTAGTATAATATGGCCAACACGGTTTTGCAATGTCAGAAGTTTAATAGTTGGACTACCCTGCAAGTTCATATAATCAATTAATCACAAGTAACAGATGTTTACATTGTCTATAAATTTATGGAATTAAAGGAGTTACATAAAATAATTATTTGATTTCTGTTTCTTTCATTATCCTTATAATTTCTAACACCTTTGTAGGTATAAGCTTGTTAATCTGATATTTTCCATTTCAAATGCTTATTTCAATTTAATATTGTAATTGTATTAATGAAGTTATATTGACTGTTTAGTCAAAAATGTAAATATCTTCTTTGGATAAATGGTAAATTTAGTTTACAGTGAATAGAATATATAAATCGAATGTCTAAAAGTAGATTGGGATACTTAATATTTATATATTTTAACTCAGGGAGCAGGGGACGCCACAGGCAGACCAAGATCTGTTAAAGAAAAGGCAAGCAGTGATGGACACAACTGGAGCAGTGACGACATGGAAGAATCTTGGACAGCAATCAAGAGAATAATTCTAGTGGCGGCGGAGATGGCGTACGGAAAAAGTAAGCTGGGTCATAGGATAAAGAAAACAGCTTGGTGGACTGACGAAATTGAAGAAGTTAAACAGAAGTTTAACCCTTTAAGCTGAACCCTTTGGAAGTGCTACTCACAAACCAAGTCAGCTGTGGCAGACAAGCAACAAAGGAAAAAGATGAAAGAGGCCACGATCAAAGGAAAGAGAAATACCTGGGAAGAGTTCAGAAAAAAGTTGGAAAGAAATTATTAGGAAAATCAGAAGCTTTTCTACCGAAGCCTAAGGAGCATGAGGAAGCAGAAAGAGCAAGTTCTGAAACACATTTAAGACAAAAATAGAGTAGGCCAGGATAATGAATCATAGGCTTTAATTTAGGGTATTACTACAAAACATTGTAGTACTTTACAGTGACCTTCGAACAATGGAAATGAAATTAAACTACAAAATTTAAATTAAAGTACTATGACCTACCAGATACTAAATTAAAATCAAACTTCATTGACTTATGAAATAATCAAAATTGTCTTTATTCTTAAAAAAAGTTATCAAGAAGGTTAATCTAAACTACAAAATATAATATGTTTTAAAAAAATATATTAATCGCTCCTGAAAGATCTCTTCTTTACTTATGGCCAATAAAAAGAGTTGGTTTTGCCTGCCATGGTGTTAAATGCACAAAGTTAATAACTACTCATTGAGCCCCGTTAAATTTATAGAATTTTAAACTTCAAAAATTTGTACCAATATAAATCAACCAATATAAATGGAGCAGAGTAGCTTAGTGGTAAGGCACTGTGTTACCATGCTCCCGGGCCCGGGTTCGAGACTGGCTGTGGTAGATAATTATTTATTCTGCTATCAGCTGTGGATCGAGCCTATGGAGGCTGGTGCTCACCCAGCATCTATAAAGTGGGTATCCTTAATTGGATGAAATTCTGGCGGTTAGCATGATCTCGGCCAAATCACCTCCTTGTACTACCGTTGGCTTAGAAACAGTACGCTCCTTACCAAGTACTGAACCCAATCCCCTTCATGGGTTGTAGTGGTACAGGTTTTTTTTTTTTTTTTTTTTCTATTAATACAACCACAGTTCTCTGTGTGTATAGAGATTTTTATATCTTCTCACAATTGAAAAATATTAATCCCACCTCAGGGATACAGGGAGGCCCTACAGCTCCACATAAAGGGTTTTTACTTTATACACAACAATTGCTTAGTAACTGTCCCACTTTAGGGATGGAGGATCCAGCTCTACTCCAATTTGAGGGTAACTATTCCCTAATTATAAAAAAATCCAATCAGGATAAAAAACAAAACAAAAATTAACTGGTCAAAAATTTCTTTAGATAGGGATGCTCATTTGTGCTAATATCTTTGAAAATTCTGGCAAATAAATATGATTTTACCCAAATATGTTATTCCACAAAAAAAAACAGGTGTATAACAATTACAATAAAAATTAAATTTACATTGAAAATAAAAACCCTTTTAACCTTATTATTAACTTTCTAGGAATATATTTTAAATCCTTTCTCACTAACTAAAAAATAAAAAATCAATTCTTTAAATCTCTGGTAATGTCCTTTCATTATGAAGGTCAATTCTTAATTTTCAAATAATTTTACAAGAAATTGTTATTTCTTTAATTAATTAAATCTAATCCCATAATTAATCCTGAGATCCATTCTATCTAAAAACGTTATGTTTAATAATCTTTCAATGGAGGGAGCGCTAACCCCTTTTTATGTCCCCGAAAAGGATAAAGAATGCCTGCCGTACCTTATATAACTTAAAAAGCGGTCTTTTCTTACATAGTCCAAGACCATATAGCTTCCATAGAATTCGTATTCTAAAATAAGTAAGGTTATTAGTTCGGTTGGTACATCTCTGCAAACATTAAATCTTTTGATCCCAGTTAATAAACTCTTAAATGTTACCGGAATTTTTATATCCTGTTCCTCTGATGTGCCTAATTCATGGTCTTACCATAAGGCTAGTGCAATTAGCTCGTAATAAATAGTGCGGCGATCGTAATAATTCCGGTAGTTCCAATTTTTTGAAATGTTTGTGAACTGGTACCCTGATGTAAAATCCAAATTTTCGACCTTGAGCTCGCTTATTTTTTGACCTGAGCTCGCGTCGCCATCTTGAAAAATCCAGCCTGAATCACGGAAAAATCGTTTCTCCCCGATATATCTCCTTTCCAATGCAAATTTCGATTAGAGTATCTCAAATAAATTTTGTAGAGCATAAAGTTTCCTACAAACTTATATCTATAATTATCTTCTGGCTCAATACAATATTGAGACATAAAGTCTTGAGCATGCGGACAAATTCGTGAAAACCAGTAAAATGCACAAGGTTTGATTTTTTGTGAGCACCCTGTTTCTGGTACAAATTTGAGAAAAAATAACTAATAATAATGTAGCGGAGTAGAAAATTTCATACAGCACTTGTATGTTCATATTATGTCTATTGTACCCACCAAAAACTGGCCGAAAATTGAATAGTATTTTGAATTTTTCATTTCTAGATTTCATCATTTTTTAACATATTTTATATAAGTATATAATTATATGTATATAACATATTTATAATATGTATTTTTTAATACTTTTAAAACCTACACGTCAACAAGATTTATCTTCAACGTAATTGCAACATAAAATTAAGATTAGTGACTAAGGAAGTACTTAGGAATGGCAATAAATTGAAATATTCGGTTATTCGAAAAATTATCATTATTGATAACAATAAAGCCATGAATATAAAAAAAATAAAATAAATAATTTTAATAATTCTTTATTATATTACATTTCATATCAAACTCGCTCACACTTCACTGACCCTTTACGTTTTTAAAAGCCAATAAAATTCACGACAAGGTTATACAGTTTTTATTATTATTTTCTAATTAAAAGCCTATATGTTTAATATTTTTTTTATCAATATTAGGTATCGAGGTTCTTGTCCACCATGTCAAAAATTGAAAAAGCGGTAAAGTGTTTTTCTAATTTATTTTATTTACAACTGTTGGTACAGTTCATTACGCTATATCTCAGCTAATACTGATCCGATTAAAATAATTTTTTTTCCTTTTGCGGGGAATTTCATCAGCTTTCGTAAGATTTCGGCAATAATCGGCAATTGTATTGAATTTTTTCGTTTTTTTTTTTTTGTAATGCCTTATTATGCTGATTCCAAAACATCTTACATTTTCCCTCTATCCTTATAAATGGCCGAGTTATAGGCATATAAGATCTTTAATCGGCAATTATATAGATTTTTTTTTTTCGTTTTTCTATTTTTTTTAATTTATTTTTTTAATGCCTTATGCTGATTCCAAAACACGTTAAATTTTCCCTATATCTTTATAAATGGACGAGTTATGGGCATATAGGATCTTTAATCGGCAATTCTATAGATTTTTTTTGTAATGCCTTATGCTGATTCTAAAACACCTTACGTTTTTCCTTCATCTTTATAAATGGCCGAGTTATGGGCTTATAAGATCTCTAATCGGCCGCCATTTTGAAACAAACAGACGGATGGTAATGCCGAGTTCCGAGGATTATCCTTGATCTGCGATATTGGTATCGAATCTCAAGAAAATCGATCCAGCAGTCTCGGGGAAAAGCCGCGGACGGCGGACGGACGGATTTTTTTTATTAGATATTTGGATTCTATGTATCTTGATATGTAAAACCTCAAATTTTGAAAGGGGAAGTTTTTCTTTGATCGATTACAAAGGTCTATTATTGAAAATAATAAACCAAAATCTATTTTAATGATTCCTAACATTATCTATTATTCTGTCTCGGAACATTTTCAATATTTCCCTTATCTGTCTCATCAGCCAATTCTGTGGCAACTGAGTCTCAAAATTCTTTGTCTTCACCATCTAAGGCTTCAGTTGCATTCTTGCACGAGTTACCGTTGCAGTGAATGCAGAATAGAGAGCATTTCATCCCCGACTCTCTGCAGGTACACTTTCCAGTGCAACCTCTTTTGCTTTGGCAGGATATAAAGTTCAGCAATGCCTGTGGTGCAGCTTCCTTTTACATTGATGCTGAAGTTAGTAACCCAAGGGCATCCTTCTTCCACCCCCTTCAGTTGGATTTTTATCGTAACAAAGCCAAGTCTGAACTTGCAAGTATGCTCTTGAAGCGTGATGTCGGACGGTATCTTTGGTGGGTGGTAGCTTGGATAAATTTAATTAAGGGGTCAGGATCACCCCAGATTGATTATTGTATTCTCAAAAATGTGAATGAGTTAAATATAATTATATTATAATATTAAGAAAAATTAAAATTGATTACTGTTGTTATATTCATGACTTAGTTGTCAATAAATGTTAATTTTGCGAAAAAAATTTACCGTTCCTAAGTACAACCTCACTTATTTTTATGTCTATGCTATGACAGTTCATCCGCTTTTTCAATTTTTGACATGGAATGAAAAGTTCAAAACATTTTTCAATTTTCGGCCTGTTTTCGGTAGGTTAACACAAAAAACATAACAATAATATACATTTATTTTATGAAATTGTATGCTCTGCTACATTATTGTTAGTTAATTTTTCTCAAAACTGTACTAGAAACAGGATGATCACAAAAAATCAAACCTTGCTGTGCATTTTACTGGTTTTTATGAACTTATACGCATGTTCAAGACTGATCTAGAATATAATTATAAATATAAATTTGTAGGAAATTTTATGTTCTATAAAATTTATTCAAGGTACTTTAACTGAAATTTGCATTGGATAGGAGATACATCGGGGAGAAACGATTTTTCCGTGATTTTGGCTGGTTTTTTCATGATGTCGGTTCGAGCTCAGGCGCTGCAAGGTCGAAAACTCAGTTCATAGAACATATTAAAAAATTGGAACAACCGAAATTATTACGATCGCAGATCACTAATTGCACTGGCCTGCTTGGTGGTTTATTATCTGGAATCGTAAGCCAAATAGAGTTGTGAGATTAAAACATTTCTTAATGCTGGTCTTTATCTCATGGACATCTTCTATCATATTAACCTTTTCATTGGCATTTATTGGGTAAATTATAAAACTGTTTAGATTCTTCTTCAATTTTTTCATAATTATTAAAGGAAGTTATTGTCAATCTAGGTTTTTCATTTTCACTCAATAGAGGTTCCGTTTCTGTTCTTCAATATCCTGGTCTCCAAGCGATTCTGACTTCTTCTCATTTTTCTTTTCAGCAGACCGAGATTACTGGTCTATTAGTTTCTACCCAAAGTATTTTTTAACAACATTGAGAACTATAGAACTCTTAGAGGGACTATCAAAACTCTAAAAAAAAATTAAAAATTGTTGACTTCGAGGGGCCATCTTCACACAGGTGGCAGACTTTCCATTTTGATTGAGAAAAAGGAGAAGAGGAGGAGGGGTGATCGCCCTTCCTCTGTCTCACTAAGCATCAGTAATGAACTGGACTTAGTAGTGTTGAGTTCCCCACTGTGGTAGCCTATCCTGACCCTATTTCTTCTTGGCATTGTTTACAGCTTAAACGAAATAACGAAATAACGAACAACGGGCTGGCAGAATTCGATTCCAATTCAAATTTAATCTTACTTCTAGGCCTTAGCCTAGCCAGCAATTCAAACTTTCCCATTTTTTAGTTGGTTTTGGTTTACATACTTTATTCGTTCTGGTAGATCATTTGCTATTGATTTTAATTTTACTTTTTTCAAATTTTTGTTCTTCAAATTATAATTTGAAATTTAGCATATTTTAAGTTGTTGTTCCTATTGTTTTCTTATGTGTATGGATGATAATCATTAGCTTTATTGGGAACTAAGAACTACGGATTTAAAGATTCCACAAAAAAAGGAAAAGATTACTCGGTACATAGGCTTTGGACCAATTGCCAACTCGTCTGAGGAGTGATGAGCATTATTGATCAAAAATATTGACAAACAAGTAGAAATTTTCAAAATTATTGAAAACAATTTTTATCAACCAGAAACAAATACAAACCCTTCCACTCACTACCTTCTGTGGGCTCTTCCACTACCCAAGTAAAATTATTGTTGTTTTATTTCTTGGAACTTTAGGTGCAATATTATTTAAATAATGGTATGAGTCATACTATCTAAAAACAAAACAAAAATCGTTCAGTCAAGACAATCCAATTTTGAATTATTTATTTAATTTTTTTCCGAAGAGAAGGAGGGCATAAAAAATATAAAAACATATTATGTCATGGTTGTTGACTTAAATTTTTTTACGTTTTTCCGAAAGTTTCCTAATAAAATTCTAATAAAAGTTCACTCACTTCTTTTATCAAAATTATTTTTTTAATTTTTTTTTTAGATTTGACTGATGGGACTACCTTTTTTTTCTTTGATTTTATTTTTTATTTTCACATGATATTAATGACTCATACAACTTGCTTCACACCAACCCGATCTTCCGAACCATCCTAGTTAATACTCTGCTGCAATAATTGCGATTTGTAATGAAATATCAACGAAAAACTATTCAAATACAGAGACCAAATGACTGAACCAAAATGGTCGCAACTTCTCTATGACACTGTCTCTATCAAGCCACTCTAGTAGATGATTGGCTAAGGACGATGTTTGTAATACGGTCGATAGGTATCCATGAGGCCCATCTGATCTGTGGCTTAATGAACTGCTTAAGCTGCATTTTTATGTTTTTGTAAGCACTTCCTACACGCAAGTATCGGACAGCTCGAAGTTAAATGCCGCATTGATTCCAATGTCTTTTTGCATAAACGGTACAAGTCACTGATGGTCTCTCGAAGGATATGCTTTTAACATGCCTTTCTAACTTGCTCTTGGATAGTCAAAAGAAATTAATTAATGTTTTTTTTTTAATGGGATTGATTCAGTACTTAAGTTCATCCTCGAAGAATTTCTTTAGATGTAAGCAGTTGGTGTATTCCGAAATTTTTGGAAAAATCAGTGTCTTAAGTGTGTAAAATTTATTACATCTTCTAATAGCTCCATATTATTTCCTTCAATAATTCTTCACCTTTTCAAAAATATTACCGCGTATTTATTGATTCCGAGTTTTATTTTTATATCATAGCTGAAGTCTCTATGCCTTTAAAGGAGCTCTCAATGCATTTCCATTTTTGCCATAAACTTTACAATGCTCCATATATCGAACTAATGAGAGAGCCTCGTTTCATAATTGAGTGAGTATCCTTTGCCGGTATCTTTCTATTATTCTTTAGTACAGTGGTTCCCAAATGCTAAATAGTCGCGTACCCAAAATAAATGAATTAAATCATCGAGAACCCCTGAATATATGTTTAAATCAATATCAAAGCTTTGGCATTCACTTTACTACCCCAAGAGATGGCAATGATTATACTCCATTAAAGGTTAAAAAAAAAACAAGAGAATAATATTGAGGAAAAATAAATTGCAAAGTTTTTCTACACACAAACTAAATTTATTTTCATAAGCAAGTCTCGGATCCCTAGCAATTCCGTAGCTCCCTGTGAGTCCGCGGACCTTCTTTTGGGAACCAATGCTTAGTGGATTAAGTGCCAAACAGAATTAAAGAGGACTAAGGGTATTCACTTAGGAAAATTACTTTGTTTACAGATCTATATCATTGACACTTTATTCTCAATATTGTGTAAAAATGTCATTTATTGTCAAGAATTTTCGAATATTGCCGACTATCTGAGCTCAAGAGGAACAGCGCACCATATCAATCAACGGCAGGTGGCAGCAGGTAAATATACATTTCCTTGATTCTACAGACCAAGGAGATTAGAGTGCCAATGATTCCTTTGTGTTTATTTTTTATTTATCTAAGAAATGGGTAGTGAAAAATTTCGTAAGCTTATCATCAGCCTAGCAATAAAAATTTGTTTTAAAGTTGAAAATCGTCAGTCGTAATATCAAACGTATATATTTACTAATTTTCGTATCATTATAAATAAATCAAACCATTTCACGGTAATGAAAATTTTGAAACATTGATTTTTAGGTTAAAAAGAGCTTGGACTACTATATACTATATAATACTATTGACGGCTCTAATTATTTCCAGGTTGAAAAGTTATTTCAGCAATTCACAGTTACATTAATGAGATAAAATCCATAAAGATATATCATTCTACCCTTATTTTCCATTTCGTCTAACTAATCGACTTGGAATGTGCACCGTTGCACTTTAAAAGCTTTTTATGTGGACTTGTAATTGATGCTTATTTAGGAAGCTCTATGAATAGAATGTAGTATCTCAATCGCCCAATAGAATTGTATGTCAATTATATGCTATTTGATGTGATAAATTTTAACGGTTATCTATATGGATTAAATTTTCCATTGCGTTTCGGTTTCAGTTCAGATAATTCAATTTTTTTTTTTTTATTAACCTTTACCTTCTTTCACTGAACCCCAAGTCAAATAACTCCAAAACGGCGGAAAAGCTGGAAAGAATCGAGGGAAAGCTGAATTTCTGAAGCTTGAATTATGTTCTAGAAGTTATTAAAGCATACATTTCCTAGAAAGTTGCCAAAAACACCTTCAAAATGGCGCTTAAAGTAGCGACCGGAGATTATTTTTAAAAACGCAGTAACTTTGTTATTATTCTTCGAACAAAAAAATTCTATTCGAAGCATAATTAAAATATCTACAAACTTTATTTGATCATTATTACGCACAAAAGGTCACTTAGGCAAAAAGTGAAAGGAACGGGCAAAAAAATTCTTTATGAATTTTAAACCGAGATTTTGAGTGGGAAGTAATAAATTTATTGCAAAATATTACAAATGAATATTTTAACACTGTCTATGAAGTTTCTATTTCAATGGTTATTTTTGAAGAAACTCTCAAATTAAGCCTCAAAATTAGGATTCAATGAGTAAGTCGGCAAACCCGCCCGGCCTATGGCCACTTGCATTTCTATCATTTCCATTAAAATTTCGTTATTTATTCTACAATATATTCCTACTTTGATAAGAAGCAAGATTCGTAATAATAATAATTTCCATTAAAATTGCATTATTCACTCTAAATATATATTTTCGTAATTTATTTATAATAAAAAATTCTCATAACCCTTGCAAAGAGTGTTTATCTTCTTAGTACAGAATGATTTGAGTAGGCCGACTATACGGTCGTGTCTTGAAAAATAGATTGGAGGACGAGCTAAAGAGAAGAATTACCGAGGAACAGGTAGGTTTCAGGAGGGGGCGCTCGTATATATACCATGTATTCACTGTTGGCCAACTGTTGGAAAAGACAGCACATAACCAAGACGAGAATTCAGCCTGTATAGACCTCCAAAAAGCTTATGACACTACCTTTGAATAAGCTCTGGGAAGCAATGAACTTGGCAGGTGTTAGCGAGGGTCCCATACAAGGATACAGAACGTCTATATAGGTGCTAATGCAAGAATAAAGATTTGAAATCGTTTATCCTCAGTATTCCCCATCAACAAAGGCTTAAAGCAGAGATGCTGCCAGTCACCTACACTATTTAATATTTTTATTGAACAAGCCCTCAAGAAATGGAAGGAGAAATGTAGGTACATGGGTGTAAAGATCGGGGAGGACAATTTGTTTACCTTGCAATGTGCAGACGATCAACTAGCAATTGCCTCAGATGAAGACGATCTGCAAAATATGTTCAGAAAACTTATGGAGGAGTACTCTAAATGGGACTTAGAAATAAACTTGGATAAAACCGAATACATGCCTTTTAACTCATTGAGCACATCATTAACCATTGGGAATTGGAATCTTTCATTCAGCAGTGAATTCAAATATTTAGGTGTGTGGATAAATGAGGTAGGATCTCTGGATAAAGAAATAACAAGGAAAATTTCTCGAGGTAAAAAGATGATTGGGATCGTAAACTCGGTATTGTGGAATCTAAGTGTTATATTTGATACAAAAATAAGAATTTGTCATTCCTTTATTCTGGGTACCGTACTATACTGTGCCGAAACGTGGACCATAAAACATCAAAAGGCCTAAAGATTTCTGGCACAGGAGATGGACTTCCTGAGAAGAAGTTGCGGCATTTTAAGACTCCAGCACGTTTCAAATAACACTATTAGGAATATAATAGTTCAGGAGCAGAACACATGGTACAATATTGAAACCAGGAGATTTCAATGGTTTGGCTATTTGATGAGAATAGGGGGAGAGAGATGTCCAACGAAGATTTTCTTAGAGCCAGTGTCAAGGGAGCGGCCAAGGAAAACATGGCTGGCTGATGTCAACGAAGGTATGTCAGCTAGAGGTATACTAGAAGAGGATTGGTCGGACAGGAAAATGGCAAGCGACAATTCTGGGGATTGAGATATAATAATGATTGTACTAAACCGAATAAATAAATAGAATGAGTTGATAATTAAATGCCTTAGCTCTATAATAATAAATTGATATATTTAATTCAAAATCCACCCTAAATGAAAACAATTATGGCTCCCAAATAAAATTAAAGAAAAAAAGATAAGCATAAACTTCTCCTTTTTTTTTTTTAATATCTCCTTACCTTATGAATACGTATATAATATATGTTTAGATTTTTATCTTCATTTTTATTATTTTTCTTTTACGGTAGTTGTGTAGCATTGTAAGGAATGTATGAAATTTTGATTAATTTTTTTAGATCTTCTGTATATTAAATAATAAAGGTGATAGGGCTCACCAATGTTTTGTAACTAACACTAAATTAAAACTAACTTAAAAGTAAATTGAATATTTAAATTCATTGGCCATTGCACTGTTCTCTGCTACCGTACCGGGGGCTTTAAGATTAATAATAACTAAAAATTAGATTTTTTGCAACCGTTGAGGAGTTTCATCTTTTTCTATTAGATTTAAAATTTCTCGGTTAGCAATCAATAACCTGCAAAAGAAGAGGCAAAATATACCTACCTAATGGATTTCATAAGAATCCTAAGTGTTTTTCCCTTTTGTCAACAAACTGTTCTTATATTGCCTTTTTTTTATTACATTGAAAAATTAATAATTAACAGTTCAATTAAATATGGTAGAGTTCCTGGTGACGACAGATGGAATATTTGGCCCAAAAGCACAGTAAATACTCCACATGTTATACATTTAAATTGCAGGAAAGAATTTGATCGTCCCTCATCTATTCTGGCACAAAAACGAAAACTTGGTATTGAAGCCGAAGATAGAAATTTAACGCGAATTACCAGACAGTACGTACTATCGTTTGATTATAAATTAAAATGTATATTTCGCGCTGAATTTATAATAACATCTGAGAAATCAGCGAAAATAATAAAAATGGGTAAAATTAGTGAAGTTCATACTCTTCACATTCATATCATCACAATTGCTACAAATTTTTTTTCAAGTTTACTAATTCTAAATCAGCTAGGCGCCCTCTTGATCGGGATTGTGAAAATGCTTTCGCTCATGTTTGCAATTATATATCGGAAAACATAGAATTTACGCAATTTGCTATAAATGAAATAGTAGACTTGATGGGAAGTAAACTGGATTGCAAAAATATGAAACGGTCATTAAAAATATGAAAATGAGATCAGAAAATCCTATCCGTTCTACTCTTGAGACCCGTAGTAGCACTATTTAAATTAACTAAACTGCCACGCGTGAAACAAACCTAAGAAGTCACCTGACTGCTTCTAACATGTGCGAATCATGGTGGTTTACATTAGAAGAGGAGATTATAATCCCTTAATACATTTGAAAATAAAGTATTTAGTAAACCATATGCCCCAAAAAGATATCAGCTGCCTAGATAATGTAGACCTTAACACAGCACGGAATAGCGTGACCTGCACTCAGTGAATTTAATTGAAGTAATGGCATGGTGACATTTGAAATTGGCGTGAAGAGTTGCTACGCTGGGCAAAGAACGGATCTCTAAAAAGGTAATCAAGGGTGAACCAACTGATAAACATCCAACGCGTAGACCAAGGTGAAGATGAGAGAGTTTCATTAGACCTGATTTTATTGTTTATGGTTCAGTGAAATAAGGTATAGTTTTATAGGCCGCATCGGAATCGAGCCATCGGGATCACCAAGCCTTATTAGTATCGATATATTTAAAAGGATTAATCTTAAGGGTAGTTGAGGCTTTATTAATATATGGGTTTGAATTTGTATATAGCGTAGTCCAATTAGCTATTAGTTATGCGGAATCTAATAAAATATTGATTAATTTGAATTTTTATTTTTTGTTTAAGTGCCATTATTCTATCCATTTTGAACTTACTGCAAAACATTCGGTTCTCAAAATATGTTATCAGTAGATGAACTAATTTCTAAAACTTGAAAAAGGTATCCCACAACTTTTTGAACTTCGAAAAATGTATTTATTCGGGTAAAATTGATTTTCCTAGCTATCTATACTAAACCGTTCATTTTATGTAATATATATCTTTTGGAGATGAAATAGCTGCCAGTTCATCGGAATTAATCCTAGCCGCTAATTAATGCTGTGTATCAGTTATCGATACTGACATCCTTTCTGGGTTTAGTACAGAGAAATCTTCTCCTCACGGCTTCGGAACTACATCTTCAACTCGTAAAATATTTCAGGTCCATGATTAATATCTAATGTTATTATTTAACATCATATAAAAAAACTATTCAGTTACTATACAAATAAAATATACAATTAAAAACTGTTTGCATAAAAAAGCATGTTTGCGACAACCATAATAGTAGTAAAAGTAATATTAGCGGTTTATGAACACTCTGGAATAAATTACTTATTAACTAAAATTTCATAGTCAATCGAGGGACTAGCTGACTAACGATGTCTTGACATAACGCTGCAGAACAATCAAGTTGATCAGTCGGAGAATAACTGATATCGAAGTGAAAATCAATCCTTTTAATTGTATCTGAAACCAACATTCTTGCTGACAGTTGTAATATATGTTATAGTCGTTATTCAATTCAAATTTCATTTTCAAAATTCAAATTTTGCATTCAAAATTATCTCAATTTACATGCAGAGCAGCAGAATCCATAGTTAAATTGGTCATGAGTATCTTCATATATCATTGAAATGTCAATAGAGACAGATTCTATGACCTAGATTAATTTCTTTATCCCTTTCTATTTTCATTTCAAAATGGTTTTCGATCTTATTGTCATTCAGAAGTTGAATATTATTTTGATTGAGCATGGAATGGGTTAAATGGAATAGAATAAAAGAAGCTAGTTAATTCAATAAGGATGTATATAACATAAATTGTTACAATTCAAGCTTGATAAATTTATTTTAAAATGAAATCGCGTTAAAAGTTGGGAATGTCAGGCCATGGTTAAAATTTTTTGTTACCGAAATTTTGTTAAAACCGAAAAAAAGGGAATCAAATAGAATAGCTAGAAGTAGGTGTGATTCTACAATGTGATTCTACACTTTATTACATGAAAGAATATTTTTATGGTTATGTTATGGTGAAAAAAAAAACATTACCTTTCGCAAACGCAAGAGTAGGCCCTCTGAGATCGACAGTGCTCTATCTCCTCGCAGCTTCCTTTGCGCAAGGGAATAAAAGCCAAACTCCTTCCAGTAAAACTGTGAGGTGCACAAAGATTTTTGTTTCTTTTTCATAAGCTATGGTATGGTTATTTAGGATTATATACAAGTATAGAGAAAAAAAGGACTCATTATATTGAGTGTTATTGATAATATTAAGTGGAGATGGGGTGTAGTATTAAATGAAAATTAATTTACTCTCAGTTTCTTCTCAAAAGCTTTAGGCTCCCATGATGGTTTCAAAAAACTAAATCAATCAATATCTCCGAGTTCGAAGGTACCGGAGAGAAACATCATCTTTCCACACTATTATATTAAGCTGGTCGTCCACTGGATCGGTAGAAAGGCGGTGCGCCAACAATTTTATTTGAGACGAAATAATAATTTTTGTTTAGAATCGTATTTCTGAAAAAATTTGCGAACTAGAATGGTCTAAAAACGGCGCTGGATGGACTTAGTGTGAAGAACCTCGTTCGCTCAAAGCGCGACAGCTTTCCTACTATAATGATTAGCTGTGAAGGTGAAGATGAGAGAGTTTCATTAGACCTGATTTTATTGTTTATGGTTCAGTTGCGAGCCTTCAGGATCACCAAGCCTTATTAGTATCGATATATTTAAAAGGATTAATCTTAAGGGTAGTTGAGGCTTTTCTTGTTGATTCGTTGAGGCTGTCTTGTTGGTGTCAGTTATTGGTTTGGCAGCGCCGCAACTCGCCTTTCTCTACCGACATTTGGACGTATAACTTACTGAAAGGTTCTTTGAATCCATAAAGGTATTCCGACTGTTAGGATACTATTATACTCTATAAGCAGACTCTTTTTTTTATTAGGGTTTAACGTCCTTTCCGATCCCATTAAGAGAAATAGGATGGGTTATCCACAGGTTACCAACCTATTCTAACCTGAGTAGGTAGGTCGAGATTCATATCGTTGAAGGTAAACAACGGACCTTGAACTGTTAATCCCTAAAACATAAACAATCCTGTAACAGCTTTTAAACTTTGAACTGTTAATCTCTAAAATATAAACGAGGAGTAGTTTTCTTAATCCTATAATACCTTTTATACTTTCAACTATAAATAAAGACAGTACCTAAAAATGGTGCCTAAAATAGCGGAGGGGGATTATTTTTAAACAAGCAGTAAGGTTGTTGTTATTGTTCATAGAGAGATAAAGTATCAAATTTTATTGCATCGAATTTATTGCAAAATATTCCAAATAAATACTATGTAGGAAGTTTCTATTTCATTAATTATTTTTGAAGAAACTCTCAAATTAAGCCTCAAAATTAGGATTCAATAAGTAAGCTGCCCGGCCTCGACCCACATGCACTTCTATCATATCCAATAAAATTTCGTTATTAATCCTACTATATACTTCTACTTTGATAAGAAGCAGGATTCGTAATAATAATAATAAAATAAAAATAACAATTGGTTTGTAAAAATTGGCTTCATATTTTTTTTATTAATGTTTGCTGTAAGAACGAAAAAAAGAAGAAGTTAATAACTAAAAGTATTGTATTAAACTTATAATAGTTCCTCTAAACTTTCTATTTTATTATTAAACCCACTGATAACACAATTTTTGCACCCTTTTTTGCAGATGACCTCTTGCACGAGCACAATGCTGCATATTTTGTTTACAATTACAAAAAATTGAGGACAAAATACATTCTGGAGCTACAGTTGTGACTACCATTTATGGTTTATAGTTTCCATTCCAAAATGCCCATCCCCAATCACTGGGATTTATGTTACTTCCGAACCATTTCTGCATAACTTTGTGAAGGAGATAACCAATTCCATCGATTACAAATTCAGGCTCACCAGAAATACTTGAAATATTATCCAAAAAATGAGCTATCATGTCGAAGAA
Organism: Rhaphigaster nebulosa; assembly: GCA_948150685.1. Classification (NCBI taxonomy): domain Eukaryota; kingdom Metazoa; phylum Arthropoda; class Insecta; order Hemiptera; family Pentatomidae; genus Rhaphigaster; species Rhaphigaster nebulosa. The sequence continues at coordinate 119,452,930 of OX411306.1, read as the reverse complement.
ATTCATCGACATGGATTTATCTGTATTCCAGAATAATCCATCTTCATTGAAAAAGGATAATCATAAAAAAGAGGAAAGTTCTGTTTAAAATAGTTTTTTAATTGATCTCCAGCTTTGGCAAAATATAGATATATCGAGATATTTTCTGCCGAAGGAAAATATTCACGTTCGTAAACTTGAGACAAAATATGTTCTTAAAGAATAAGGGCAGCCGTATCTAATATTTGCTGTACTTTTGTGTGTACCAAAAGTGTACTTTTGGAACCTGTAGTTTCGCTAATAATTATTTTGTTCCCAAAATATTGTTCTGTTCTCATTTTCATATTTTTACTGACTATTTCGTATTTTTACAATCTAGTATATATCAAATCTGTTTATTCGTTTTTAGCAAATTGCGTAAACTCTGGGTTTTCCAATATATAATTGCAAACATGAGTGAAAGAATTTTCACAATCCAGATCAAGAGGGCGCCTAGCTGATTTAGAAGCAGTAAACCTAAAAAAAATTGTAGCAATTATGAAATCTCCCTTCTGCTTCTACCACTATAATAATAATAAAAGGCTTAGCGAACCCGAAGGTTCGATGCCGATACCACTAATCGCTGCCTACAAATCTCGGTCCACCAACTACCGTCCAAACCCAAATTCATTAGATCACTCTTAATACAATCCTCCCACCTACGTTTCGGTCTACCCCTCGGACGTTTACCAGTCGGCTCAGCGTTTATTAACTTTATAGGAATTCGTTCGTTACTGAGCCCAACAACTTTTCCATTTCAATCGTCGCGATGATATCACTTCGATTATATCAACAGGATGCATGATCCGCAATTCGCGTTATGCAGCCTCCTAAATTTTCCAGTTGACTCATCCTTTTTCGGACCAAATATTTTATGCAGTACCTTATTCTCGAAGACCTTAAGGCATTGATAGTCCTTCAAGGTTAGCGGCCACGTTTCACACCCATACAAAACTGTAGGCAAGATAATAGTTTTGTATTTTCTAAGTTTTAAGTTTCTGGACAAAATGCGCGACCTAAGTAATGTTGATACCGAAAAATAACAAGCATTTCTCACCTTTAACCGCGCCTTTATTTCCTCTTGAATTTCGTTTTTTCTAGTAATCACAGACCCCAAATACTTAAATTTCTCAACGTGTTCAAACCTATTTTCTCCTATATCTATATCCTCAAAATCGCCTCTGTTTCTATTGCTAACCATATATTTCGTCTTATCCCTATTTATTTTGAGGCCAACTTCTTTCCCAGCTGTCATCAACGTTGTTGTATTCAGTTTTATAGTTTCCGCGTCCTCACTTAATAATAACAAATCATCCGCAAGCCCAAGCACGAATATTTTACCATATTTTTCCAACCAGATCTAAACCCCTTTCGGTACGCATCACCTTCTACCACTAATTCACTCTTATTAGGAATTACAAATTCATCCCATATTAAACCATTGTCTTAAATCCATTTTTCAATGTAATAAAAACTTATTATAAAAAAAGACAATATAAGAACAGTTTGCTGACAAAAACGAACGAACACTGAGGGTTCTTATGAAATCCATTAGGTATATTTTGCTTCTCCGTTAGGAGGTTATTGATTGCTAACCGAGAATGATGAACTTAAGTTTTTTATGAGCTATATTTTTATTTTCATTTTTGTTTAATTATCATATTTTTTACTAGTCTCAAGATTTATCTGTTAATCTCTTGTAATTATATTTCCCACAGGATTTTTATAAAATGAAGTATCTCTCCTTATACTTTTCCAATTCTTTTCAAATGAATATAATTTCGATTTATGTTAATAATGAACGAGCACACAGTGAAAATGTTTATTAAAGTTGGAATAAACAGCTTCGCTGTTATTCGTTTATAACATCAAAGCATTTCTTTTATCAGCAGGTTTTATGCAAATTTTCCGACGTTCTATATCATGACATATGTATATATATGTATATATATATATATATATATATATATATATATATATATATATATATATACATATATATACATATATATACATATATATATATATATATATATATATATATATATATATATATATATATATAAGTTATGAGTGATGGTAGGATAGTATTACTTCTAATACCATGAATACCAAACATAAACATTGTAGAGGGTATATAAGTAGGATTATGAGAGAGAATAAATCGGTATGTTTTCAGAAGTTGAACAGTGAGTTTTATTTTAAACCTTTTCATTCTTTTTTTTATTCTTTTTTGTGTCACATCGCTTAACTGGTGCCGAAACCCGGGATCAAGAAAAAGGTACTGTGGTAAAATAATTTTTTTTTAATTGCATTGGTTAATTTTGACCACTGATAAACAATGCCGGAACCTGGACTAAGCGATATCCTGAGACCGGCGTTGCTCAGGGTGGAATCTCAACCAAAACCAACACCTCAACCACCGCCACAACCACAGGGGCCAGCAAACCCTGATTTTTCAATCCCGCCGACGTCTACACTAGCGTTGGCGCGTGCAGACATTGCGGCAAGAGAGGCGAATCTTCTAGAACGCATGAAATTACAAAAAAGTAACGCACGCGATTTAAGGAGAGAAATTAGTGAGTTGGAGAGGTTCGACGGAGAAGTTGGGGAGCTGAACCACTTCCTGAAAGGAGGGGACAGGATCATGTACTATATCCAGGTCCAGGCCGAGGCGAAGGATATTGAAGAATTAGATGCCGCCAGGCTAAGGGCAGCTTTAGTGTGTCGAGTTAGAAGAAGTATCCTCAACTTGATTCAGGCAGATGTAGAGACACCCTGGCATGCAGTCAAAGAAAGGTTAAAAAAGGCATTTGGGGGAGGTCGATGGGCCCCAGAAGAAGACATGCTCCACATGTTCAGGGAGTTCCGCAAACAGGGACAATCACATGGACAATATGCGGCAGTATTATTGGCGCGGTACAATAAAATTACCGAAAAATTGCGCGAAATAATGGAAACCGAACAAGTAGAGGCGAGAATGGATTTCCTGTCCAGGATACTGAAAGTTCAGTTAGCCAGAGAGACCGGGAGAAAGGATGGACTGCCAAGGGACAAAACATTCCTGGAGTGTGCGCAGGAGATAGTGGACTCGAGCGCAAGAGAAGAGGAGTCGAGGTATAGTGAGTTAGCGGAGACGGGCTGGAGCAGGGTCACTTACCGTCGGCCGGAAGTTAGTCGGAACCGTCCGAGATGGGACATGGGAAAAAGAAGAGATCCCGAAGGATATAAAAAGGAGAGACCGGCAGCACGAGATAGACGACCGGGAACAGAGAGGAGAAGTGGTAAAAGAGAGGAGCGGAAGTGCCACGGATGTGGAAAATCAGGACACCTAGTGGCCGAATGTCCCCGCACCAGGTGCTTTGAATGTGGAGGAGAAGGGCACATGGTCCGGCAATGCCCGTATTTATACAGGAGGAGCCAACTACCGAAACCTGAACCCATGGAGGTAAATACGCAAAACCTACGGAGAGGGGCGGGAGCAGCGAGGAGGAGCGATTCATCCAGCGAGGAGACGGAAATATCTGGAACGTCGGAGACGGAAGGTGAAGAACCAGGGAGTAGTAGAGGCGAACGACTTAGGAGCCGAAAAGGTGCTCAGAGGCGGTCCGGAGCGGGGAGTAGCAGGACAGCGGCTTACTGAGGGGAGTGTCCGCAGAGAGGCGACCGCACCATAAGACAGGTATGTAATAACATTGTTAATGAGAAGTGCGGGTTGCCGATTATTGAGGTGAGGGGAGTGAAGTGTTTGATAGATACGGGAAGTTCAAATACTATACTAACCAGGGAGGCGATAAAAAAGATGTATAGGAAAGAGAGGGCACTCCAGACACGCGAATGCGGGTGTAAATTGATCACTCTGGGTGGCCCATGCGAGGTAGATGGGGAAGTGGAGTTAGGTACCAGGAGATGGGCCGGTAAGAAGGGGGTCCTAAAAGTTCATATTGTAAAGAGTATGAGCCGCGAATACCAGGCGATTGTAGGGTGTGATTTACTGGGGCGGTTCGGAGCAAGCGTGAAACACAAACGGGGAGGCTGGGACATTCGAATTGGGAAAAAAACTTACAGATGGATAGGGACATTAAAGGGAACAGAGGCGAGAATAGGGGTCATAAACAGGGTAACAGATTGGAGAGAGATGGTGAAGAAGGAATTTTCGGATATATTTTTCCGAGAAGGGGAGATATTAGGGGTAACAGGGAAAACAGTTCACGAAATCCCGCTAAAGAATGAAAGAATTTCATATGTGAAGGAGAGGCGTTACCCGCAAGCTCTACGCCGTCATATTAAGGAGGAACTGGAGAACTTAAAGTGGCAGGGGATCATTATCGACAGCACCTCACCATATAACAGTCCTCTGTGGGCGGTGAAGAAGAAGTCAGTGGCGGGAGAGGAGAAATATAGGGTGGTCATCGACTACCGGAAGCTGAACGAAAATACAGTCGATGAGAAGTACCCCATCCCGCGCTTCGAGGATATTTTAGATCGGTTGAGTGGAGCGAGAATATTTAGTACCCTCGATCTCAAAGCCGGTTACCACCAAATCAGGATGCATCCCCGGGACCAACCAAAGACGGCCTTTACGTTCGAGAGAGGGCACTACGAATTCACTAGAATGCCGTTCGGGTTGAAGAATGCCCCAATCACATTCCAGAGGCTCATGGATGAATTCTTGAGGGGAATCGATGAGTCTATGTGTCAAATATACATGGACGATCTTCTAGTTTTTAGTAGATCGGAGGAAGATCACATCGAACATTTGCGGATAGTGTTTGACAGGGTGCGCCAATTCGGTCTGAAACTATCGGAGGAAAAGTCTCTACTAGGGCAAGGACAAATCAATTTTTTAGGCCACACTCTCTCCAAAGAAGGAGTTAGACCGGAAGCATCAAAAGTGGATGCCATTAAGAGGATGCAGGTTCCTAAGGATGTAAAAGGGATTCGGAGACTACTGGGGACGTTAAATTATTATCGTAGGTTCGTCCCGGACATGGCGGAGCGCCTTGTCCCTATTAACAACCTGCTCAAAAAGGGAGCTCAACTCGTAGTAACGCCGGTCATGGAAAATAACATCCGGAAATGCATGGAAAGTCTACAAGCAGAACCCGTGCTTGCATTCCCCAACTTCCAGAAGCCTTTCGCACTAACGACGGATGCAAGTGAATACGCTTTGGGAGCAGTGCTGTCACAAGGCGAGGATGAGTGCGAGCGCCCGATAGCCTATGCCAGCAGTCGTCTGACTGACGCAGAAACAAGGTACAGCGCCCTGGAAAGAGAACTCCTTGCCATTGTATGGACAATAGAACATTTCCGGCCATACATCTTCGGACGGAAGTTCCGCGTACATACAGACCATCGGCCACTTCAATGGGTGGGAAAACTTAAAGAAACGTCAGCAAGAGTGTCCAGGTGGAAGGAGTTTTTGGCACAGTATAATATGGAAGTTATATATAAGCCCGGAAAGGAAAATGTAGTGGCCGACTGGTTGTCGCGCGCAATCACAGTGAACGCCGTGGAAGAAGTAGGGGAGTCGTCGAGAGACGTGCGTCAATTCCTCAGCGAATGGACACCGGAGAGAGAAGGGGAGGATGTAATGGGGACACATGATACACCATCGGATGAGAGTTCGACAGCAGACAGGCCCGACAATATGGAGAAAATAGATGACATTATTAACGACAAGAGGCGTCAGGTCATCTGGAAGACACGAACATCGGGACTGTTAAAGATCGATTTCGCGAAGTACGGAGCAACTAATGTTACTACAATCTGGTCGCAACCTGGGATCGGGGATGACCAAATCTGTATGGTCCTAAGAGATGCATCAAAGCCGGGAAAAATGCATCATATTTACGTGGGGAACGCCACCATTTGGGAGAAGATCCAACGGGTATGGAGGTCGGAAAGGATCGGGGTAGACCGCAGTTTCATTCGCTGCAAGCGGATGGTTGAGACGATCCGAGAGGAAGAACGCCAAAAAGAAGTGACCTTAGTACACCACCAAGGAAAAACAAACCACCGCGGGATCTCGGAAACGTTGGTAGCATTACGACGAAGATACTTCTGGTGGGGCATGAAAAAGACAGTTAGCAAGATCATCGGGACCTGTGAAGTGTGCCTACGCACAAAATATGATCGACACCCACCAAAAGCTGTACAGGAAGAAACATCTACGGCAGAAACACCCCTCATGGATGTCCAGATCGACACATTCACTTGGAGAGAATACAAATGGGTGACGATGGTGGACCTATTCAGCAAAGCCGCAATGGCATACCAAGTGCAGGAAAGATCAGCAGACGCGGTACTAGGAGCATTGCAGCGATGGTTCGAGTTTTACGGGGTCCCAGAAAGAATTTCTTCGGACGGCGGTCGAGAGTTCGACAACGCAGCCATTCGGGAAGAGATGCGCACCCTAGACGTAATATGGCACCTCAACACGCCGGGACACCCCAAAAGCAGAGGATGTATCGAGCGCCTTCATAGTATCCTAAGCGAGCATCTGCGGGTATACCAAGGAGAGAAGGGGCTGGAACCGGACATTGCCATGGCCAAGGCCATTGTCGCGTATAATCATTCCATCCATGCGACCACGGGATTCTCACCGGTTGAAATACTCTTCGGTCTGAGGGAGCATAGGAGAGATTTTAGAGGGATGACGGAGAACGAGCGGCAGATGGTGGCAAACCACATGGAAATGAGAACTCTCTGGAAAAAGGTCCGAAACAAGTTACGAGCCGAGAAAAGCAAGAGGGTAACGCGGGAGAATTTGTCGATGCGGGACGTGATGGGGGGAGTGAAAATCGGAACAATCGTATACCGAAAAATTGGGTCGAACAGAGGGAAAGAGCTATCGCGATATGAAGGACCATTCAGGGTGATCGTTATTCGAGAGCATAACGTGGTTACGATTGAGGGTGTTGCCAAACCGCACAAGCGGAGGACAGTCCATATTGAACAATTAAAGATACCAGCACCGGAATCGCCGGTCGGGTAATTTACTGGAGTATCCTCCCTTGGGAACATTTTGTTTTACATTTTGCAATTTTGTTAATGATAGACGTAATAATTTTTTTTTTTTTGTACATGGATTGTTATATTTCTTTTCTAATTTATGTATAAGTATGAGGACATTAGGTCGATTTTATGTCTTTATTGCTTTATTAATATTACTATTATTGTATATATATATATCGTAGTGATGGATAAGATTTTTTTTTGTTTTGTACATAATCATTGTAATTTTCAAAGTTGCGAGTGTTTATTTTCTGTTATTGTGGTAGCTTATAAGATTTTTTTTTAAGTTGTTACTCTTTATTTCTGTTATTATGTTAGTTTATAAGATTTTTCTTTTTCTTTCTTTCTTCTTTATGGAAGAGTTTCCGAGGACTGTTCGGAAACTGGCAGGGGGAGTTATGAGTGATGGTAGGATAGTATTACTTCTAATACCATGAATACCAAACATAAACATTGTAGAGGGTATATAAGTAGGATTATGAGAGAGAATAAATCAGTATGTTTTCAGAAGTTGAACAGTGAGTTTTATTTTAAACCTTTTCATTCTTTTTTTTATTCTTTTTTGTGTCACATCGCTTAACTTATATATATATATATATATATATATATATATATATATATATATATATATATATATATACATATATACATACACACACATACATATATATTGCTACGTTTCTGGCAATCTGCGTTTCTAAGGCAGGTTCCAAAAACCGCATTTACTTAATTTATTTATGCAATATATTCTGTATTTGTATCGGTAAAACTGTAAAACTTTTTAATTTAAAAAGTTTTAACTTAAAAGGCTAGGGACCGCAGACCCCCCTGATATGGTCACTGGGTTTGGGATATTATAAATACCATTGAAGATCTGTACCAAGAGTGTCGCGTTTACCAATTCACTTATCTAAACTATATGGTGGCATGCAGGTTAAATATAATAAAAGATTTTGACAGAGATCTTAGTTAATTTAAGGAAATTTATTAATTAAACTGCTGGTTATAAATAGGTTATAGATTATAAACAACTTGAATTAACTTCATTATAAAAACCTACTGACTTTAACGTATTTATTTGAAAGCGCTGGGTCTAAATTGCTTATTAAAGTTTTACTATGTTGCCATATAATGTTAAACAAAAATGTATACAGGAATGTAAGGGACTATGACTTATGTGGTATCGTCTTCGTCGTGTAGGGTACTTTCCGCTGTGCCGCTTGATGGTCTGGTTGCGTCCCATCAGCTGCTGTCTCGAACTACCTAACCTCTCCGGCTCGACTTTTGCTTCAGCTCGCTATCTATCTTCTGGAATGAACTCTTCAGCAGGTCTTGCTCTTCCACTCTCCCAACCCACACTCCAACTCTGACTGACTCTTCTTGTTGTCTGCCAGTTCTCCTTCTTTCTCCTTCTCCTTCTTGAAAATTATATTTTCCATACGTTTTGACCCCACTCTCCTTTTGGGCCTTCCTATTGGTAGATTTTATAGGAATTCTCGATATAGGCGTCTCAGGTTCAGCTGCAGCTCCTCTGTATTTTCCTGTAACTCGTAGGTGTTTCCTTGTTCGAATCGGAAATCTGTATTAAGTTAACAATTTATTAATTAGTAAATTAGTAATCAAAGCATAAATTCAGTTCTAGGTGGGACAGCAAAACATCGTGAAAATTGGAGTTCTTTGAATTGTTTACCAAAAATGTTAATATTTTAAATTAAGTGTGTGATATAAAATATCTTTCGGGAATTTATTTCCTGTTGATTTCCGTTTTTTTGTAAAAAGGAAATTGAAAAACTTGTTCATCAGGCGAATCGTAAAGAAGTAGAATCTGATTAATTAATCTAGATGCATCCATTCATCTTATCACCAAAATTGATATTTCATATGATACAATCAGATTTTGTATAATTTGACTGTAGGTCCCTCCACAGCCAATGTCACTTATCCTATTAATTTTTTTTTTCACACTTTCTTCCTTTGTGTTTTATTAAATATTGTATAAAACGACACTAAAATATCACTGCAGAGGCAGATTTATAGCATGTAATCTATAAAATTTTGCAACTTCAGTCAACAAAATCTTTGTTTCTAGCCAGAGAAGCAGGGCATCAATTGATTATATTACTTAATGAAGAAGCAGCAATTTCAACTTGTTTATAGGACAGATCAATGATAACAAGTTCTATTTGGTTTGAAATTTGCTGATGTATATTTGTTTTTCAGTGATTTTAACAAATTTTATGAAGCAATAATTATAATTTCTATTGTAAATTTTAAAAAAAATGTCTGTAATGATTAAAATAATCGTTTGATAATCATTTGGATTGCCTGGGTCGGTTTGAGGTACGACTCCCCTCTCAGGACACAATATCCTGCTTCCCCCCACCCTAAAGGACAGATCTTCTTCTTTCACTTCTCCCTATAGTGCCTTTCAGCGTAGGGAAGCGTCCAGCCACTCATCTCGGTATCTTGTTAGGTTTCTGGCCTGTTGGAGATATTTTCCTCTTTTTCTAATAAGGCGATCGATGTACTCCAGATAGGACATCCTTGGGCGTCCTCGAGGTCTTATTCCATCCGGCATGTAGTCCATCGTCTTGAGAGGATCCCGGTGGTTACTCATTCTGATAACATGGCCGAACCATTTCAGTTGCCTGATTTCCAGGAGCTCTTTTAGCGGGGCAATCTTCAATTCTTGTCGAATCCTCTCGTTGCGAACGCAGTCTCTTCTTGTCTTATCTTCGGGGGGTATAGCTCGGTCACCCTTTCTCCTGAGGGGACATAAATATTCGGGAGACCAGTTGTCCCGAGGTAACGGGCGGGGCCTCCTGGACTGGGCTAATCACCCGCCTGGGAGTATAGCTGATTCAAAGAAACCTAGCGAATAGCCTCGGAGATGGACAGATTAGACGGAAATAATAGATCTCAAGATGAAAAACTCCAACCTTTGCCGCTCTATGGTTTTAGGGTACTTCCTGGTAATAGAATCCTTTCTGAACGTGTCATATCATGAATATTCAAGGTAATGTTACTTAATAAATTATAACAGCCTATTGCTATTATAAATTTTGATCTATTCCTTTGTTTAGGAGTCATGAGGCTGCTTGGAAATGCAGGAAGACTGCCATTCAACCTTCAACCTCCACCAAAAACAGCATATGCAAGAAAGCATAGCTTGATACGTAGTTTTATATTAACTATTCTTTCTGGGTCTCTTTCGTTCTTTTTACATCAATTCAGAGCGGTGATTAATTCAAGATTTATGAGATTATATATATATTTTAGTTGACATCCACATGATGGTATAGAAGGATCAATCTAATTAGGGATTAATAAATTTTTTTGATTGAAAACTAGTTTCGAATGTTATACATTCATCTTCAGTTCAAGGTTTAAATGGACTATATCAAACAGAAAAGATTGTACTGGTTTCTTCTTGCACAGTTCAGTGTATGAATGTATAACATTCGAAACTATTTTTCAATAAAACAAAATTATAGAAGTGGCAAATAATTTATCAATCCTTATTTTAATTTTTTTTTTCTAGGTCAGAAATGGGTAGAAGACCACAAGAATCATATCACACAACCAGCACGGCTTAAATAAAACACAATTCTTATAAAAAAAAAATGGTGTCCATTATTTAAATTACCCAAAGTACTTGAATTACTCATTATTTGATTTAAAATATTTCGTTTCATCCCGGTATTCTCAATACATAGCCATATATATATATATATATATATATATATATATATATATATATATATATATATATATATATATTGGCTTTTGAAATAATTTATAAGAACTGTGTTTTATTTAAGCCGTGATGGTTGTGTGGTCTTATTATTATTCTTATTATTATGGTCTTATGATTATTCTTGTGGTCTTCCACCCATTTTTGACCTAAAAAAAAATAATAAAACTAAAATAAGGATTGATAAATTATTTGCCTCTTCTATAATTTTGTTTTATTGGAAACTAGTTTCGAATTTTATACATTCATACACTGAGCTGTGCGAGAAGAAACCAGTACAAACTTTTCTGTTTGATATAGTCCATTTAAACCTTGAACTGAAGATGAATGTATAACATTCAATGTATAAGTTTAGGTCGACGTTTAAATTCGAATTCAAATTGACTGGTAACGTGGCCAATGCTGCAATTCAGGTAAAAGGCCGAATGCAAATCTGATTGGCTGCCCAAAAATTCAAGAACCCCCACACCGGCAGAAGCGCAGTTGGTGATGATTCAGCTGACGGCTCTGCTGCGAATCACTAAGTCATACCGAAAGTTTTAGCTGAAGGGGTACCTCTTGAACTCCTGCGTAAAGATTCATTTAATAATAGGGAAAGTTTAGCAGGTCTACCGGAAAATATCCTTTTGAGGATTGCCGAAAATTCCAGGAAATCTCAGGACTTCTGGGTTTCGGGCATGGGGGTTTCCGCGGTTAGTAGTACAGCCTTGGAAAAGACAGAGATCCCCAATGCCCCAGTTGCGGAGTTCTGGAGACGGCTGAACGCATCATTGTGGCTGACTGAAGTGAACTAGAAGTACTTTAGAAACATTGTGAATGGTTGGAAACCCACAGTTGGCCCAGCTCATTTTAACATAAAAAGTATTTGACCGCCTGACAGAGGAGATGGAGATGAAAACGGAACCCACCTGGAGACGAAGAAGAAGGTGGTGAACCATGTGACGTGAAGATGGTGAAGACATGAAGACTGAAAACCATTATGTAAATTATTTATCGGCAGCATATATATGCTCTGTAATGTAGCTGCCACCACTGTTGTCGGAAGTTAAGGAAGGATGAAATAAATAAATAAACATACATATAATATATATTGTTGTGTATACATTATATTGTTGGAGAATGCATTTTGCATTCATAATATGTATTAATAAGAATTTTATTAGTGATTGTTTGCCTCTATTTTCATCCGATATATCTGTACGCCAGAAATTAATTGTCGTAAGAAACATTTTCAGAGTTTTACAGAAGAGCAAACAGAAGTTTCAGATCGCTCCTTTCGTCGTGGATAGTAGTCAACAGTGGGGGCTCGTAGATAAAATTAGTGAGAGTGCTGCTCTAGAAAATTTTCAACCTTTGTTTTATAATTGTGTAAAAGGGAAAAAGGGAAGGTATTAAAAAAAAAAAAAAATAATAATCGGAACTTCCTCAAAGATCAAAATAAAACATTTTTAGTTATTAAAGCATAAATTGTTACAGTTCAAGCGTGATAAATTTATTTTAAAAATGAAATCCATTCTTCTTAATTTGCGCAAAAAGATACAAAACTATGATTAGTTTTCTGTTAAATAAAAATAGAAAAAAAAATGAATCAAATAGAATAGCTAGAAATAGAATAACAATCTGATTCTACACTTAATCACATACAAGAATAAGGCTACATTTTTTTTTTTTAAATCCGCTAACACGCAAGGGTCGGCACTGTGAGATCGACAGTGTTCCTTCCCCTCCTAGCCTCCTGCAGCTTCCTATGAGAGCATGCGCTAGGTACTGATCACAGTTTACTTCAGTTTTAATTCGTATAAATCACTTTGTTATTGTATTTGTTATTGCTGCAAATATCAATCGAATCCCCACAATTCTACAATCCATTATTAGTAGGCGAACTAAATACACACTTCTTGTCTACTTACGTCTCAGAAATAACTGGAGTACATTTGGATACAAAAATATTTGGGTCAGGAAAAAAACAAAACAAAAAAAATCGATCCAATTATGAATAATACAACTTTTCAGGAGCTTCCATTGGAGTTCCAATTACCTTACACACATTTCGACAAATGCCCGCAGTACATTACCACTTGTGGATGGTTTTACAAAACGACCACATTGATTTTTGTTTTAAATTGTCAATTTTATATGATTCATTACCCATTAAATATTCAGAAAGCTGTAAACAAATATTACGTAAAACAAAGCACACACCCAGTACATTTCTAAACCGGTCTTTACCTTGAAGAATCAAGTTCAACTATTTTTACATTTTATAAGGATGTTTCCTGACTGAAACACGAACAGTAGGGATAAAATGAAACTAGTAGGGCCGGAATCCTGTAATCGCATAATTAAGTGGTGGCTTCATCATTCTTCTGCTTTACAGGAGCCTCCCCACCACATGTGAATGTGTTATCTTATCAGCAGACCATCCTCTGTCGAATAAAGTGGGCTGTCAGTGTGCTATCAAAGTGTCGGCTTCGCAAATTCTTTCTCCGGGGTTCATATGTGTGTTAAAAAAGTGTCCGTTTCGGAGTGTAGGGATCGGCATTCACAAACTGGATTGCATTTGAAGGTGGGTTTTGAGTATTTATCTCTCCATTAAAAAATGTCTGGTGAATTATTGATATTTATAAAGCATTACGGGATAATAAGTAAATGGAATAAATTTATTAATCTTTTATTCTTGCACTGACAATCGATAATATACAGCATGAACAAATTGACAAACAACCTAGGTGTTGTAATAGTTCAATTTACCTTCCGTTCACCTCAATTTAGACAGATATGAAATAGTAATCAGTCAATATTATTGTTTATTTTTAAGATAATAGACAGGCTGTGTTTGTAGTTTATTTGTTTTTAAAATGAAAATTAGTTTTGATTGATCACATGACTGATCTAGTCCATATATTATCCAATTATTTATAACTATGCCATCTTTAATCTTGAGTTAGTTAAAATCTCCCCATATAATATATAGCTTAGGATAGAAAAATATTTTTTTTTTTGCTATAAGATCAAATTTTAAAATTATATCTATTAGACAATTTCTAATATAATTTATTTTTAATTTTTACGTCAACAAAATTATTGGTTTTAGATTTCAACCAAAAGGTAATATGACTTAGCAAATTTACGTAAATGTTTGAATTAATTCAAAGCTATATTTGATATTTTGAAAATTAGTGTTAATATTATAATTAATTTATATTAGATTAATATTATTATATTTTAATGCCCCAGGTGTAAATAAAATTGCAATCAATCTCGTTTTTCCACTTAATAAGCAGTTTGTTTAATATAGTTAAAATATCTATTGAAGTGGCATTGACATCTTGAAATGTAATAACGTTTCAGATTCGAGGAATTTTGTTTTATTAATCAGGTTATATGACTGATATTTTTAAACTTTTAAAAACACATTAGCTTAATGGCTATCCGTATGAATCAACATATCGTCAGTTTGGAGGTAAAAGTTGTCAACTGTATTTTTGGGAAAATGAAAAGTGTTTTCCTGAACTAAATTTCATTACTGACAAAATTGAGAAATTATCAATAATTGACTCATGTTTACTGATAATTTCACAATTTTGTCAATAATGAAGCGTAAATTTAGTTCAGGCAACAACTTTTTATTTTCACAAAAATACAGTGATATAAAAAACGACGATATAATACATGTGCATACAATTTCATGATGAGTGGTGGATTGTTTCGTTATTTGCATATAACGATGACTAATGATTATTTTATTCGATATAAATATAAAAAACTTGATTCGTAAAATTTATCACAGCAGAGCTGAAATATTCTCTCAGACAGTTCATTTGCCGATTTCGATATTTTATAATATAGGTCCACCGTCAGGGGGGCAGTAAGGGGCGAACAACTATATATTTGTTGAACAAATACATGCATACAAAAAAATAACAATTTGTTTAAGAAATTATTATTAAATTATACTATCGTTATTAAGTATTTAAAAAAAAAAAAAAAATACTCAATGGTTTATTAATTCCACTTAGTAATATTTCAAAAATGTCTATTCTGTCCAAGTAAAAAAAATTAAACAGTAGGCATCAAAGGGAAAGAACTTTGAAGCTTTTCACAAGATGAACGCCGTGAGAGTGCTGAACTGTGAGTGTTAATTTAAAAAACTCTGCCAATGCAAGTAGGCTGTGATGCAAAATGATACAGAGGAAATATTTGATGTGCACTTCAGTAGGAAAAAAAAAATGAAAAGACTAAGGAAGTTAAAGGAAGTAAAGAAATAATCCAAGAAAGAATAAAACAGAGATACGAGGAAGTCAGAAGCCCAATAGATAGAAGTCAGGGAACCGGATGACTAGCCGCTAGGAGAATCAGTCTCCGAAATTCCTTACGCTATATCTCAGCTAATAATGGTCCGATTTAAATGATTTTAATTTCGAGTTATGGGTATATAAGCTCTTTAATCGGTAATTATACGGATTTTTTGTTTTTCATTTTTTTTTTAATGCCTTTTTATGCTGATTTCAAAACATCTTACATTTCCTTAAAGAAAATTTTGCGGACGGATTTTTTTTTATTCGATATTATTAAAACCTTAAATTTTGAGGGGGGAGGTTACAAAAATTTTTTCCTTGTTCGATTCCAAAGGTCTATTATTGAAAATAATAAATCAAAAGCATTTACAGATAGTTTTTTTTTTATTTTTCGTTTTTTTTATTTTTTCTTATATTAATTTCTAGTTATGCTGATTCCAAAACACCTTACATTTCTCTTCTATGTTTATAAATAGCCGAGTTATGGGTATATAAGATCTTTAATCGGCGATTATTATAGATATTTTTTTATTTTATTTTATTTTTTTTAATGCCTTGTTATGCTGATTCCAAAACAGCTTACATTTCCTCTCTATCTTTGTAAATGGCCAAGTTATAGGCTTATGAGATCTTTAATCGGCCGCCATTTTGAAATGAACAGACGGAGGGTAATGTCGAGTTGCGAGGATCATCCCGGAGCGACATTGGTACCGAAGAAAAGCCGCGGACGGCGTATGGCGTACTGCGTACGGCGGACGGCGGACAACGGATTTTTTTTATTCGGTATTTGGATTCTACGTATCTTGAAACGTAGAACCTCAAATTTTGAGGGAGGGCTACAACAATTTTTTCCTTGGTCGATTCCAAAGGTCTATTATTGAAAATAATAAACCAAAAGTATTTTAATTGATTACAAACAATAAACTCTTGCTATTCATAATGTAGTAGTAAGTTTCGTTTTCTTAAAACCTAAATAATTATATTAATATTTAGTGGGAGAAGACCGCTGTATTACTTTGCCCTGTACTCAGCTGATGGCGGCTTTGATCAAATATTGTAATCTGTCACAATTAAGGACGAATAGTAATAGTGATATGTGAATCAATTCATTCCATATTATAAAACGGAACATCTTAAATAAAGTAATGCAAACCAGAAAGCTGAAAATTTACAAATTATGTTAAAATAATAATAGCAACATATCGTTATAATAATAATAAAGTATTATAGGTATTATAATTTATTAATTTGGGAACTGGGAAGAAATTCAGGAACAAAATATTTTATTTTTACTTGCTACACTTAAACTTAGTACTGATTGTAAATAAAATTTCGTAATCGATTGAAAACTGTTTTGGGATGGCAAATTTTTGACACGATTATAGTATCCTCGGAGTGGAAAAAAAAAGGTTTCTAAAAGATGTTCTGCCGTTGTAGTTATCCATTATTTAAAAATATATAGCTATATAGGCGATTAAGATATTATATCTGTTAAATTATAATTAAGATATTATATCTCTTTATAATATTTTATCTTATTAAGGAAACTGATAAGTTTATTTACTATTTACTTGCCTCTGAAATGATTGCCAATATGCCAATGTGTTAGTCGGATCACAACCTTTCTTGAAATCCCTACTTGAATAATTTCTCAAGATGATTCCCAACCTGAAAAAATCTTCACATTTCTATAAACTATTTATATGTTGTTCTATTTATTTATTATAGTTAACATTTTTTCAAAAGTACTGAATTGAATTCGATGAAAATACGTTCCGTCGTTTCCATTATAGATGAATATAAGAGTTGAATTAACACATTCCTAACAATAATTGTTATATATGACTCCTATTACACCAAGCAACTTGGTCGCAGGCGAATGGAAGAGCAACCGGCCGGGTGACCAGATGTACGTCCAGTCGCTATAAAAGTTCATTATACACGCCACACCTGGGCGACCAAGTGTCCTAGTTTAATAAGGCCTAAAATTTACAGGGAGACTTGATTGCCCGCCTGATCCCCCGTCTGGATGCCCGATCGGTCTCATGAGCTGAAAAGTTCACTATAGACACCTAGAGTTGGTTCAATAATAAAATAAATAAATTATATTTACAAAAAAAGTTAAAAAGTATTATTGACAAAAAAAAAAGTTATAACATAATTAACTGAATTTAAAAATAAACGGTGAGGAGGGCAATTGGCCATAGTCGCCCGTCTGGTCGCCGGAGTGGTTACCGGGCTCGGAGACCAGAT
Source organism: Rhaphigaster nebulosa (assembly GCA_948150685.1). Taxonomy (NCBI): domain Eukaryota; kingdom Metazoa; phylum Arthropoda; class Insecta; order Hemiptera; family Pentatomidae; genus Rhaphigaster; species Rhaphigaster nebulosa. Next base: position 119,435,590 of record OX411306.1, on the reverse strand, counting down.
GGGTATGGGCGGCCAGAGTTGGGGAAAAAGTATAAAACCACAATGGCTCAAGTCTTCGTCACCTATCCGTTTGTTTTTTTTATCCAATTAGGCAATTATTTTATAACTTTTTGTGTCAATAACTCTTTTTCCGTTTTCGTCCTTTTTTTACTTCCTTGTACGCAGTAAAGGAAGTATTGTAATCGCGAAAATTTTCGGTTTTCAGATTTCAACGGCAATATCCATTTTGACCATCCCTGCACCATTTTGGCGAGTTTCGTCGTGACGTCTGCATGAACGTTCGTATGTATCTCGCATAACTCAAAAAACGGTTAGCCGTAGAAAGTTAAAATTTTGTATTTAGGATTATTTTAAAATCTAGTTGTGAACCTCCCTTTTGGTCACTGCATGATTACCGGAAGTGGTAATTTGCTTGACCTCGAAGGTTGAAACGGCAATGGCCCCGAGACTTTTTGTAAATATGTATATTGGAGTTCTGGCAATAGCCAGATTCTCCACTCAAGTTCTGAATGTCTGCAGCTATAAGGCTCTCGCTCAGTATCCATTGACTTTCAATGCCAGTGATGCGACTGAGTGAGAAGTGCTGGGATATCCTGGAGTCATGCTTTTCCATCCATAAGTGGGGGGACAAACCTGGCTCGGGGAGTCAGTTTATTTTATTTTTTATAAATTTATTTATTATTTTTTGTATTAAGTTTATTTATTTATTTTGTTATTAGATGTACAAATAAGTTTCCGCCGCTGTTGAGAGATGGCTCCACCAACTAGATTATGTTGACATTTTCAGCTCAACAATGGCACATGGCAAGTTTGGACATCTGGCAACAACATAATCTTAAATACTCGTGACTTTGTGTTAGCAGTACGTATTTTTTTTGTGCGAAAATGTCAAGTTTTGTTCCAAATGTGTCATTTGCGGGAAATTTTGATTATTTAAATAACTTAAATCTAATGCTTGTAAAAGTATACGGAGATGCTGCTTTGTCGTGAGTGGTTTCAAAAGTTTAAAAACGGCGAGTTTGACGTGGAGGACGAAGAACGTAGTGGCCGGCCGAAAGTGTACGAGGACACAGAATTGGAAGCATTATTGGTGTAAGATTCGTACCAAACGCAAGAAGAACTTGCACTTACATTAGGAGTGAGTCAACAAGCAATTTCATATCGTTTAAAATCGTTGGGAATGATACAAAATGAAGGAAATAAAGCCAAGAGATATTGAACGCCGATTGTGCACATGTGAAATGCTGCTTGCCAGGCACAAAATAAAAGGTTTTTCGCTCCGTATAGTCACTGGTGATTGAACTGGGTAGTGGTGGACAATATTTTAAATAAAATGCAATGTGCCGTTTGTTTACAATAAATTCGTAATTTTTGATTAAAAACGGCTGTAACTTATTTGTACCACTGATATTATTTAATTTGTTTGTAAATATTGTATGAATGATTTATTTTATCACTATTACCGTTATCCCTGCTGAGACAGTCTCAATAAATAAATAGTCAATAAAAAAAAAAAAAAATTACTTGACATGAAGGTCATAATAAACTTAAATCATAATGCATATCGACATTTAATACGTAGCTCATATGGTTCGGTAATAAAGGTGATAAACGCGATTTTTTTCCACTCTAATTAAACAATTTTATTACTTGTTTTATGTGTTAAAATTAAATGTAAAATTTTTGAGACATATGTGAGCAGAACAAATCTGCACCAGGAGTATACAGCGGGTTCTTCAGCTTAAAATGTTGAAACCGTCGATTTCCAATATTTTGTCTAGTGACATAGACAGAAAACGACATATAATAACGGAATAAGACCTCCATAAACAAGAGCATATATTCTAACTTTTCGGAGTGCTGAATATTCTTAGGTCAATCATAAACAGATACTCTCGATTCGCTTGAGAAAGTTATCTGGCGGAAGACGTCTTGCTTTGGCAGTCACGGGCAGTCCCGAAGCTAAAATCTGGTGTGAAAAATTGATGTGATCGGCAACAAAACCACAGCCTTCATCTCGTTCGACTCTACTATGCCTTCGATTGTGTGTCCCACCCACTACTGCTTCTCCGGCTGGAATATTACAAGTTTCCCACCACACTTCGTCGGATGATCAGAAAGAGAAATTACCTCACCGGAAGGTCATCTGTAGGACAAGTTAGAGAGAGCTTATCAGCCCAAGGCATGCACCAATCCTTTTTGTTCCCTGAGAGCTCTGGAAGGTGGAAAGGCACCATCATCTTTGCGGGCATTTTCGTTGAGGGAAGGGGTTTGGACTCTGTTCTTTCTGACTCGCATTTAAATAAACACCAGTAGAGTGTTACATCCTAACTCATCGGAATGATGATAAGGCGATCTTCCCACTGAAGTCTCCGCTGCACATCATCCGCTGGGAGACCTCAAAATTGTCCTTAGGATACCTTTGGCAAAAAAAGGACCTTGCCTCGTCCACTTTCTGTGGGTTTTGTTTCTATTTCGGGAGTAAGAAAAAAGAAAAGAAATTAACAATGTGGTTAACTAGGAAATGTTCTTGATAGTTTTGCTATTTTTGATATTTGAGGGGAGGAGCGTTTGAAAAATATATTAATATTTCGGATATAATCGATCTTGAGGTTCATCGTTGGGCAATTGGAGGCATTTTTTATTAATATATTATCGATTTTAAGATCACCCACTAACGTGTGATTTATTAAGAATTTAAGCTAAAAACATAATAAACGATCCCGAGGAATTCTATAAAAGTAATAAGTATGCGAGGGCTAGGAAATTCATAATTAGCATCTTCGAAAACTAATGCACGCGGACTATTTAGACAAAATTTCTCTTCCGATCACGTTTTTAGCATACAGCTAAATAATGCAAAATAAATATTTTAAACGCAGGTAAACTTATATATACACTATTTACAGTCAGTCAGAAGAACTCTGTACCAGGCTTGTTCCTCCACATTTGAAAGTATAAGCTAGACTCCAGGAGAACCCTGACACTCGTGAATCCGGGGCGTACGCAGTGGTTGTTTCCGTAGGGGGATTTAGTAAGAAGAAAGCAAGTTATCACCGAAATGTCTATAAACACCATAGTGGGCATACGTTTTAAGGATATACATGAAAATAAGATAAAAAATTATTCTTAAAAATGACCAAAAATATACTAAAAATACAATATTTATATTGGAGGGTATGAAAATCATATTTCTTCGTACATTTCTGGGGAATATATCCCGTAATCACTCGCATGCCATTGCCGTACACTCTTGCTCAAACCAATATATTTTTATAGATATCGGTCAAAAAGTAAAAACTTAAATTTAAACCCCATGTTTTACTGCAGCACTTGAATATTATCTATAGAGATTTTCCTTTGCCAAATTCTATATTCTATCCTTGGTCGTGAAATCAGCAAAATAATTAAATTGGGTCGTTTTGCTCCATAATTCTATAAAATACATTGCGTTTTATTACGTAATATTTACGTTCTGAAACTTTTAAAATTGAATCATTATTTAGAGACTAAGAATACTGATAACATTCCGGGACCTTAAGGTTGCCTTCGACTCGGTCTCGCGTCCAGAAATATAGAATGCTTTTGTAACAAAAAATGTAAAGAGACCTCATTACTGCAATAAAATCCTTGTATACGAATTCCAAAAGATTGGCAAGGATTAATGGAACAGAATCAGCTCTTTTTCCCGTTGATAGAGGAGTTAAGCGACGAGAAAGCCTGAATCCACTATTATTTACGGTATTTATGGATGAAATCCGTTAAATTTGTAATAGGCAAACTGCCCGAACTATTATTTGCAGAAGATATCGTTCTCATTTGTGACAGGAAAGATAATCTGCAGCAAGCTCTATTGGAATGCCATGAAGAACTTCAGCGAAAAGGATTGAATATCAATGCCTCTAAGAGTATCATCCTGGTTCTGTCCCGAGATGAGGAGGAGACAGTGGAGGTAAATTGTAATGGTGATGTTCTCGAAGTGATTGGGAACTTTCTTTACTTGGGCACTAACATGAACGGACTGGCAAAATAGATTGGAAAAAAGCAAACAGGATAGCTAAAGCTAATCGAATCCATTATAGTATATTCAACAGCATTGTTGGCCATCGAGATATGGGGCTGGAGAAGAAGCTTTACATTTACAAATCGGGATACCTCTCTACTCTTACCTATTGGTAGCGAGAGCTGGGTCATTTGAGCTGAAATAAAAGGAGCTGAAATGAAGCATTTAGGTTGGGTCACAGGAAAAACGAGAAGAGAGAGAGTAAGAATAAAAGGATTAGGGCGGAGCTAAAACTTCCTGCGGTAAAAACTACCCTAGAGGAAATGAGTGGTTTTCTTAATAATTTTAGCTTAATGTGACGGTTAAGAAGTTTTATGTGGTAGTAGTCTTCTGAAATATTTTAATAATTATAGTTAAAGTCCCGCAAAATCGCACTTTACCACCTACCAAAAATCAAAGTTAAGTCCTTCAGATAATGTGTGAAATTTCTTCTACTTCATACCACTTTAGATTTTGAATGGGCACATACGAACTTCCTGAACTAATTTTAGTCCTAACTCTTAAAAACTTGATCAGATATAGATCAAACTTTGTTAAAATATTGTGGGTTTCAAAAATTAGCTAATAAACATTAAATTCCGTAGAGTCAAAGCCATGCTATCACAAGGTGAAGATTTGAATTTTTGCATTTATTTCTCTTGGGTCTTAATTTTTAGATCTAATTACGACATTTTCGTCCTTAACCGAAATCCTAACAACCTTTAAACTTTGCACCCATTCAATATTGTAGGAGAACGCGATGGGCTACCGAATACGCTCTGTTTTTTTTGGTGGGTAAGTTTTTGGGCTTTTTTATCTACTGCTAAATGAATGCGTTCACCATTTTTAGCTGATTGGAAAATGAAAATTAGATAATTATCGACAAAACTTATTTTTTATTACGTCCCAACGAAGTAGACCTTCATCAGGGCAGTTTGTAGTGTCTAGATCGATAGGAAATAACGACTGGTGAATAACTATCATTTCTAATTTATCCTTTTCTTATCCGAAGGGAATAGGAAATTCTATTTGGTTACATTAATAGAAAAATAGGAACTAATCAGGACATTACCTTAAGATTATGTAAATTTTCTATTTGGCATTCGTAAATCGTAAATTGACTTTGTGAAGTTCGGTGTTTTCTATTGGATCTGAATTGGAAAACTGTTGTTTTGTCGGAATTGTTTCTTCGGGGTCTGATAATTTTCTAAATAACCTCATCTATTAGCTGGCTGCTTGTCAGTGCATTGGAACGGGCTATGGCTAGTAGTATGGGAAAAAATCATTTTCGAAAAAAGCATTGTTAAACGAAACTAAAACAGGATTTTCGAATTTTGTCTGCCGGCGCGATGACCCTCCTAACTTAGGCAGACAAAGTTTTTTAACATCTCGATGGTGTGAAGTTTTGTGCTTCACAAATCGTCTTCCAAAAGCGCACTGTTGGAGAAAAAAATGATGCAAATTTTGAATCTATCAGGAGATATTAGAGCGATCTATGCTAAAAAGTGTAGGACCCAAGACACTGCCTTGAGGTACTCCAGCTTTTATTTGCTACATTTCAGAGAAATCAGAACCTATTCTTACAAGGAAAATCTAGATATTTAGTTATAACTGCAAAATTAAGTAATAAGTCGGTGGAATAAATGTTTTTAATTTACTGAGTAGACCTTCGTGCAATATTCTGTCAAAGGCTTTACTCATGCCCAAGACAACTCCGAGAAAATAACATTTTGATTCCTACGAGAAGGATATATAATCCACTAAACGGTAACATTGTTGAATAGTGGAATGATGGAATAAAAATATGGAATAAAGAGGATTGAGACGACGAAATAGAATTTATTCGAATACTTTAGTCAAGGAAGGTAAAAGACTGATTGGAAGTTTGGAATCCGGTCTGCCTGTAGATTTGTTGGGTTTATGGATTAGGATTATAATTGAATATTTCCATAAAAGTAGAAAATGTCTCGTTCTTAAAATAAAATTAAAAATCTAAGTTAAAAATATGATAGTTCTCTTAGGTAATTTTTTTAAAATATGGTTGGTAATGAGGTCATACCATCTGATGAGAAAATACCAGGGGATTTGTGATTAGGTAAACCATTTAGGAAATGTTTCTGCGGAGGAGTTATTTTTATAGGAATTTCTAGTTGATACTCTACAAGCCTTGCACTGAGTGAATCATGCATCACAGTGTGGGATAAATATATTTTCTAAGTGGCATGCAAAAATTGCCGCTTTCTGAGCATCTGACGTGGTCCATGAACTATCGGGGTACCGTATGATATCTCTTGGTGTCCTAATGATCGCTTTGTCATCCGCCAGATATTCAAGTTGGAAGATATCCAAACTTTCACTTTTTAAATTAGTTATTTTGTCATGTAGCCGTCCTGTCAGTTATTCATTAAGTACTTTTCAGAAGGATAGCGTATTCTTTGCCGTTTTTTACGAGCTTTACGTTTCTATTGTATGAAACGATTTGCTAGCATATTTGCCTATAGCATTAGTAGATACCATAATTTTATAACGATCGAATATGTAACACTCTTATAAATTAAACTAATATTAGTTCTATTAATATAGTCCTAATTTTTCAGGTCAAATTTAAAGTTTTATTAATTTTGACCACAAAAGCTTGAAATAATAATACTATAGTAAGTGCAGCAACCTCTCCTTCGATGCCCGAACATCCAACCAAATAGGTCGTCGACTACCCTTAATTTCACCCATTTGACTACGAATAATCGCAACGTTATTCACCAATTCGTCTCCAATTTTTCATTTGAATATTTTTAGAAATAATCAAAAATATGCTGGTATAAGTAGCCATTTATTTTTAGATAAATAATGTTCTTCCATTAATCTAGTAGCACACTTCAATCACTATCATTGAGATCGACTGCTTTGCAACTTTGAAGAGACACAATCAAACTTTTGATGGATTCTCCAATTGCAGAGAGCGTAGTGTTATATATACAAAAGTCTATGCTTTTTAGGGCATATGGTTCTGGAGCTATAATTCAGTCTATCGCTCGGGCGTTAACAGTGGAGTATTTGGTCAATCTAGCCGGCCAAAACTATTTCTTCTTTTTTATTGTTCGAAATTTCGTTTTCTATTGATCTATTTTACATAGAAGATCAAGAAAGGTGATAACAGAACCTCCGAAGCATATCTCTTTTTAGCATCTCGAGCAAAATATGCTCAAAGATCCAGAACAAAAGACAAAAAGTGGAGCCACAACTTCAAGAAGATCAATATGGATTTAGAGAAAACAGGAGCACGCAAGACCTAATCTTCACTAGGAAAAAGTAATCGAAAAAGACAAGGAGCTGAGTGTGTGCTTCGTGGACCTCAGACAAGCATTGGATAAAATTAAGCAGGAGGAAATCTTTAAGGCACTAACAGATAACAAAGGACTAAAACTGGCAATAATGAGTCTATATAGGAGCGCCTTAAATGCAGTAAGAACAGCAAATTGTTATTCCAAAAAATTTAGAACCAAACTCGGGATAAGACAGGATTGCAGCCTAAGCCCCCTTTTGTTTATTATGGCTCTGGATTGCGCCATATCTCAAGCTAAGAGAAGTTAACACTTAGGACCTAGATACTTACGAACAGCTAACTATTCCTTTATGGCTTTCGCCGATGATATAGTAGTTCTCGCCAAAAATGTCAGAGATTTAAACCATAATATCAGAATTCCCTAAGCATACTAGAAAAAATTCCCGATAAAAAAAAGATAATGTGAATCGGTAGGACGTATCGGAGGGAGAGAAGAGAATAATAAGAATAAAGAACAAAGCCATCGAACAGGTCGAAAATTTCAAATATCTGGGAGCCCATTTGGATGAGAAAGAAACCATCGATAAGGAAATCAAAGTTAGAGTGAATTCGGCTGGAAAAATGTTATATGCGGTAAATAGAAAATTTCTGTATAATAGGGAAGTGAGCGAGGATACAAAATTAAAGGTTTACAAATCTACGTTTCTCCCCATACTAACTTACTCCTCGGAATCATGGACAGTAACCATGAAATATAGAAGCAAGATACAAGCATCCGAATGAGATTCCTCAGAAAGATGGAGAGGAAAACCAGAAGAGACCGAATTCGCAATACAACCATTCGATCAAACATCGGTGTGGAACCTGCAGAATACGTTGTTGAAGAAAGCTGTCTAAGATTGTTTGAGTAAGTTTTAAGGATGAACAACAATCATCTTGCTAGGATGACAAATGAAGCGAAGGTTGGCGGTAGAAAGCCCAAATGAAGACCCCGACGCATCTAGGAAGAAAGATCATGAAACGGGAATGCTTTGCAATGATAGGACTGGATTGGAATAGGAGAAGGAAACTGTTTGAGGTTCGTGGAATTTGCTCCAGGCTTTACAGACACCTCACACTATCTAAAGCGGAATGATTATGATGAATGATCAATGTGCAATCCTAAAATAATTAAAATCCTAAAATAAATACACACCTTCCTCTATTTTTGGTTGATTAATTAACATCAGATGGTACCATTCTGTGTAGTCAATAACTTTATTTTTTTTTTTACTACAAAACCAAAATATTTTGAGTGCGTTCCGTTGCACCTCTTCGAAAGAAGTTTTAATTTCTTTGTGTCCAATGCTTGTCTGAGGTCCACGAAGCACACACTCAGCTCCTTGCCTTTTTCGATTACTTTTTCCTAGTGAAGATTAGGTCTTGCGTGCTCCTGTTTTCTCTAAATCCATATTGCTCTTCTTGAAGTTGTGACTCCACTTTTTGTCTTTTCTTCTGGATCTTTGAGCATATTTTGCTCGAGATGCTCAAAAGAGATATGCTTCGGAGGTTCTGTTATCACCTTTCTTGATCACTTCTATGTACAATAGATTAATAGAAAACGAAATTTCGAACAATAAAAAAGAAGAAATAGTTTTGGCCAGCTAGATTGACAAAATACTCCACTGTTAACGCCCGAGCGATAGACTGAATTATAGCTCCAGAACCATATGCCCTAAAAAGCATAGAATTTTGTCATTCTTTACATAATTACAAGGGATTTAATTTTATATGTATCTTGAATTTACAAAACCAATCTTAAAATGTTTAAAAAATTCCAAAACATAATTTTTTTTAAAGCACATAAACGAAATTTTTAATTAAAAAAAATATATATGTAAAAATATAACAACCTTGTATTTTTAGGCCAAGTTTTTTCAAACTGAAATGGTATATACTCTATGGTATATGTCATATTTTAAACAATTAAATTTACTTTGCTAAAAGTCATTGTACAAAATGCGTTTTAAAGTTAATTATCATATCCGATATTATTTGAGAGCCATTCATTGATGAATGAGCTTCCACTGATTTTTTATTTTTTTTTGCATTTACCCATTGAGATACCATCATAAAATTTAATACATGCATTGTTATATTAGTATTAAACATTTCTTTTAAATTGAAGCCAGCTTGAAAACAATGTCACAAATCTAAAAAAATATTAATGTACTGACATTAACATTTCTTTGGATTTTATTTCGCATTAGAGCAACATTGTATAATTAATATTCATCAATTTAACTTCGATGAAATATAAATACTGAATAGGTATTACTGAAAATAATAAAATTAGAAAATACCTAGAATCAATTTATACAACAGAAATGTAAAAAGTGTAGTAAATTTTAAAACTGACATGAAGCGGATAGGTCAACGCTATATTGATATTCTAAATAAATTTAAATTTTTAAATAAGTAATGATTCTTAGGAAAAAAAAAATTATTAATGATATAATGATAATTTAAATTTAAAGGGAGCAAAACAGTATTGGACACAGTGCATTTTTAATATTATAATTAAGATAAATAATTATACATTGATATAATTTTAAAGACATTTGGCCAAAACCTATTAATAGTAATGAATTAAATTGATAAATGATGTGTTTAGACTAAATTGAATGACAATAATTTCTTATGTGAAAATTAAATACTTTTAGTGAAAAATGTTTTTTAATTAACGATTGTGTGGAATATGATTAATCATACCACCAACTAAAGATAATTAATGTAAATAGTGTTTCTTTCTAATTGTTAATTTGCCCATTTCTAAATTATTTTCTTTAATTTTTTCGTTTAATAAGTATGTTTATACCATTTGTGTTGTATAATTCTTGATAAGATTTTATTAAATAATATTTGTATGGGTTTTTGGATAGTTACAAAAGAGATAAAATTAATGTGCAATATTTTTATGTATGAGTATATGAGTTTATATATGACAGGCTTGAAAATTGGCGAAATGGACCGAAACTTTGCCTAATGTAATTTAATAAACAACAAAGCAAAGAAATAAAGTTTAAAAGGGTTTATTTTCCTGAAAACATAATAATATAAGTAATTAAGTATTTTATGAAGTTATTCGTTTTTCTCCGGTCCATACTCATCCAAAGCGAGCGCCCAAAGTACCCAATCTTCGTACGAATTCGTGATTCAGACGAAAAATATATTCAGAAATAAAATATAATAAAACCTACTGAGTCCTGCAGCGGTAACCTGGCGGTCTACCGAACGAATTCGGTAGCCCGAATTGCCGATGAGTAATTTTATGATCACCTCGCTGAGTAAACGCAGTTTAAATAAAATATCGTCCTGAGCAAAAGTATCGCGCTTGTCTGGGGGAGCGAGAATGGCGATGATGCTGACCTTGGGCGGGTTTGGATTTCGGTGGGGTCGGTGGAAGGAGGTATGTATGGGTGATTGTAAGTACGGCGATTGGTCGTTTTAAAACCGAAACCTTCGGGATCAGTAAATTTTTTATTATTATTAATAATATATTTTTAAAATGGAATAATAGTAAATGCCATTCAATAAAAGAATGTGAAATTTCCCTAATTCGTTATAATGGATTTATTAAAACAAACATTATCACAACCAATGCTTCGGGGTTTTGCTTAATCTTATTCATTAACTTATCCACTCCTACTTGGTCAACAATTAATCCATATCACTATACTTTAATGCAGTTTTAAAATTATAATTAGTTTTAAAACAAAATAGCGTTAGTTGTGATGCAGGTGGGGACATAATGAAAGAATCTGTAAGCATTTAATTTAAATAAAAACATTACAGCTTGATTCGCTCATTTATTAGAAAAACAGTGACTACCAATGAGTTTGGCGTTAAGAAGTTTATAAAATGCAACGCATGGGGAATGGCAGTATTGCATAACACTACTTTGATTTCAGTTTTATAGGGTCACAGCAAGAAATTTCTCATCTAGCTTGTAAATCCAAGGGCAAGCCAAACCTAGTCATTTTTCGTTCAGTCTGTTGGTATGTTCGTGGAGTTGTAGCGGATGTAAAGAGTGGCCCTTAGAGTTGGTGATTCTTAAAACGTTTTATCAGTAAGTATTTTTGTTACGTTATCAGGTGCAATAAGTTTCAGCTTTAATATTTTAGATAAAGATCTGATATTTTAATAAAGATCTTTTTTTTTTTTTTTTTTACTATTGAAGCACCTATTCATATGGCTTTAAATTGGTAGGGATATTTATTCAGTAAGCCAAGTTACAAAGTTACTGGTCAGTTTTTTAAGAAAAAATATAGTTATTCTTTGTCATAACTTCTGCTTTTTTTTTTTTTTTTTTCCGTTCTTATCTTGGTGTTGCCTTCTTATTCGTAGTTTATTGAATAGGTATATACATAAGGTAATATGCAATATGTAATAGCCTGTGAATAGTTGTATATAGGTATATGATCCTATTTTTTTTTAATAAACTTTTTGGATTGGGATAAGATTTATTTATTAGATCCTGTGTAATTTAAAATGGAAAAAAAGGACACAAATTGGAAAACTGGAGTGCTGGAGAACAAATAACTTTAAAAAGATTAAGAAAAGCTCTTGATTTAAGCAATTTCAGTTTATGCGATACTTTTTGGAGGACGAATTAATTCGCATATCAAGGGATGGGTATAAAGCAGTTTCAGTCGTAAATTTAGGGTCGTTCGTTTCACAATAACATATGGGACCCATGTCATCCATCTACCAATGGGAAGCCTAAGATAATGCTTATAAATTATTAAACCATGACTAGAGGCATTTCTATCAGGTGCTGTTTTTTTTTGTTTTTTTATGCGATGTGCAATGTGAACGGAGTAGTAGTCGTAGAAAGGGTTTCGTGCTCTGCCTTTGTGAAGTCAGTAAAGTAGTGTTTTTAGTAATGAAGAAAAAAAATGTATAGACTGATAAAACTAATTTGATGATTTTCTCATCAAGATCTGGAATTAACACTTGTAGGTGCTTTTGTCAAAATATTTCGATTTCCAGTTATTATTGGAAGATGCTTGATAAGATAAAACACTTTTATTATACCCAATGGCACGTGTCATGTTTTTAGCAGGCCTATAAGAAATTTACTTATTAATATCAAGCTGAATCCACTCCTGATTTAAACGAGTAGTTCAAATTAGGAGTCGATCTAAAAGTTCTTTATATATATGTATATACGACTTTTTCCTCGGAATTTAAATCGTTAGATATTTAATTCATTAGATCATTCATTAACTATATTTTAAACCCTGCATATATATATATATATATATATATATATATATATATATATATATATATATATATATATATATATATATATATATATATATATATTTATGAATATCATCGTCCGTGAACCAGACTAATTTCGACTTGTAACACATCAAGCTGGGAAGATTTGAAGTGGGCCGGCCACTTAGCTCGTATGTCAGAGGATAAGATTGCACCAGGATAAATTGTACCAGAAGCTGAGGAAGACCGCGTCTTAAATGGATGCCTGGAGGATCTTGTGCTGGTGGAATTTATTAGCGCAGGTCAGGGACCAGTATTAGTATATTGAGCAATTGGAAGAAGAAGAAGGGTGGAAATTTAGCCTGTTGAAAAACAAATACACATTATCATAGCATATGGCATTTTTCACTTAGCAATAATACTGTCGAGATGATTGTGTCTTAATAAAGTGCCATTGTATAAGAGATGACAACAGGTTTATTAGTAATCGTCCACATTTGGTTCCATGTCTTTCTTGTAATCATTCATAAGACCAGTGAACTGAACCCATTGGAGCTTGACTGATATTACTAGGATCCCATAGTTTGCTGTTTACGCAATAAAATAGATTTTAGACAATAGATGGATGAAATTTCTTATGCAAATTGAATTGGTGTTAGAAAAGTCCTTTTTGGGGGCCTAACCTTTTTCTTCCATCCCAGCCACTTAGAGATCTTCAATCTGAAATTTTGTGAAAATACTATCTTAGTGACGGAGCTCTGCCGATCATAATTATTATTTTATTTTTTGATATGTTTGATATATATATTTTATTTTTTTTTTAATTTGCAGTTATTTTGTTTATTATTTATTTTCATAAATATATTTAAAAATTTTTTTTTCTTCATTTCTTTCGTGCCAAATTTAAATAAGAATTACAAATCAATCTTGTTTAAAATGGATATTTATAATATGAAGAAATGTAAATTTTAATTTGAGTCTTACCACAAATCATTGTCATTAATCAAGTAAAATTTTGAAATTTATTAAAACTTATTAATCGTATTAAAAAACAAAAACATTAATAAATGTTGTAAGATTTATAATTATCTTATTATTTTTCTTATTAGAGCTTTGTAATTTGTAAATCATATTTTATTTATTTTTTTTTAATTCAATAATGAAACATGGTTTATTTTGTATAGTAGTGTATAAGTTTAATAATATTAAACATATGTATTATCATTGGACAGAATAAAACTAAAATATTAATAGAAATAAATATAAAAGATTAAAAAAAATACATCAATCCATACAAACATGCAACTGTCTAAAATAAACCACCGTCGAAATGTAAAGCTGCTGAAGCTGTTCGGTAAATAATTTTTTTTTATAAATTCCTAAGAAGCAATCTATTACCTGATTCATTAATATCTTGAGTGTTCCACTGCTATTGACCTTCGTTGCGTCAATGCTCTTAGAGAATGGAGTTTAAAATCAAAAATAAACTAAATGAAATAATATTTATTCGTTAAACATAAATATATCAAAGTAATGGTCTGGTTATAAAATTGATTTTAACTCATATTTATTTCTGAGAGCTCTGAAAGTAAACGTATTCAATACATTTTACGAATTGGATAAATTTGATACATATTATAAGTAGAAAATTGGTTCAGATTTAAGCATTCTGTTGAAAGTGGTGTCTCATTAGTAAAACAGGTGTATATCAACATTAAAATCTATATGCACGGTTATATATTTTTAACGTTAATTTACTGATAAGTCCTGTATTAAGTTGTTGTCCATGACATCAACTTATAGCTTGATAGCTTCATGAGAACTGAATTTGGAGTTTTTTTTTTTTATAGATTCTATTTCGTTAGTTGATTATTAATGAATTAAAACTTACCGTACAGAGAGAAAATAACTGATGTCGAGGTTGTAAATCAGAAGAAAGCTGTATTTCTGAAGAAGACACGTCACCTGTGCCATTCCAATAATAAAAAAAAAATGCATCAGCACGATACAAACTATTCTTAAATCTGTGATTTTAAAGTTTAAAAATAACATTTATTAGCAGATTTGTAAAAACCATAGAGAAAACCAAAGACATTTGAATTAGTAATTGACCGTAGACTTCAATTAAAAGATTTAGTAAAAGATTTTTCCTTATGTTGTAATAAATGTAAAGAAAGATAGGCTTCTCAACTACAAAAAAAAAAAAAAATTAAAACGCATTTCACTGTGCGATAGATAAAAAAGATATATATTGTTCTTAAAATAAAACAAATTAATATCGGTTCTTCTTAGAAAATGCCAATGGACGGATTTCATCAAAAATGATAATTCGCTAGCCCCGCAGGTTAAAAAAAAACCACAGGTTGGTACCTCTCATCAGGAATAACATTTAAGCTAGCTTCTGATTTTGACATTTCTAGAATGTAAATTAAGAAGTTTTAAATTTTCACAAATGTTACGCCCCCTAGTGTTAGTGAATCCTTTCTAAACGATACTATTCTGGATTAATTCCTTTAAATGAATAACTAAATTTACAATCAAAGGGGAAAATCTCTGGTGAGAAATGAGCAATAATAAATTGATGGATATGAAGACAGCGCAAAGGACTCATTCTGAATATTAGAAGGTGAAGTTGGGCAGAAGTTAGGGCGAAGACAGGGAGTGTTACCCTCGTGCACACTTTTTTTAGAGAAGCGAACCCGATGAGGAGATAAATCATGGTATAGACATAGAAGAAATGCAAAGGAAAAAACATTAAAGATACGAGAGAAAGGCAACGGAAATGCATGCCATTTTCGATTAGGCAAAAAAAAAACGACAAAAGGCGAGACGCGAGTTCGAAGCTTGGTCACTCCGCAGATTCAGGCACGGCGACCAGCCGAGGGCAAGTAACCATACCATAATCTAGTGACGCATTAGAGTGGCGAGAGGATCAATGGGAGAAAACTAAGACAAGGCGAAAGGTAGAGGGCTAAGAAGTTGATGGAGACAAAGAGAAGGGACTGGAGAAGAAGAATAAGATAAAAAAGAATAGTGTACAGAATGACAGATGAGAGATATTGACAGACTGTGAAAACAATTAACGAGAATATAAAAAGTGAGATGGAATGAACTTTAATTTATAAAAAGATGATAAAATGTATTAATTGAAGTGAGGGAATGAACAAAGTATGAGACGAAATGATATGATATAAAGACAAACACCAAGAGAGAGAAATAGACAGAAGAAATAAATAAAGAAGATGTAATGAAAGATGGAGATGTTAAAGCAAGAGTTATAATCAATACACAAACGGAAATAACAAATAAGATAACTCTAGAAAAGCATGGTGAGACTTAAACTAATATACAAACAAATGATAATGACTTCCGTTAGATGTGATGATAGAATTCTGAGGAGACAAAAAAAAAATTCTAATGAAGATTCTGATAATTTACCGCTGACGAAACCGTTGGTGACAGATTAAGCCGTGAGAATTCCGACTTGGTAACAAGGAGCATTACTATTATGGGCTTTAACAAACCTTTAAGTAAAGAACCACTTCCGGCAATCATGTAGTTAGTAGCCAAAAAGAGAGTTTCCCAACTAGATGTTACAAAAATCTTAAATACAAAATTTCAACTTTCTACGGTTTACCGTTTTTTACGTTTGCGAGATACGAACGAACGTACTTACATATGTACAGACATCACGACGAAACTAGTCAAAATGGATTCAAGGGTGGTCAAAATGGATATTTCCCCTGAAATCCGAAAACTGACAATTTTTTCGCGATCAGAATACTTTCTGTACTGCGTAAAAGGAAGCAAAAATCTAATAATATTAGGAATAATATTAGCGAATATATGACAAATAATTTTTATATTGGACTATTATTCAAAGCGGTAAGAAAAGCGGTCGTGTGAGGGATATTTTTAATATGAAACCTATTTGGAAATAATAAACCATTTTTTAATAATTTGTAGCGTTATTAAAGTATTATTATTTAAGAATTTTTATAATACGCGCTGTCCGTATCTGGATGGCATCAAATACTCTATAACCAATGAATTACTGCAAATGAATTTATTTAATTTTCAATATGTTTTAATTAGTAATTTATTATTCTGTAGGGAACAATATTATTGTGAATTGTTAATATTGTGGTTTTTCAATTTTTAATTGTGTTTAGTCAGAATGTGGAAAGATTTTAAATCAATTTTAAAAATATATCGTCAAGTTTCGTCGAAGCACCAAATATATATATATGTGACATTATAATATTTTTAATTCAGAATAAAGGATAATTATTTTTTTGGAAATTGTTCATATAGCTGCTATTGGTCTCAATATTCTTAAATGATTTTCCTATTATACTAAAATATTTAACATTACAAGGACGTCCAAATGCTATATTAAGTGATGCTATCATTCCAAATTATATAAAATTATTTCATTATTTTAAATTTTCATGTCAAACGGTTATGGCACTCTATTTACTTAACCATTACTGCTTTCGTGAGTGCTATCTTGTAATTAATTTGGTTAAATGACTGACTTTGTCTACTCACATCAAACACAAATTCCTATAATTAAGTGGACGATACGGTCATATTATCACACTACAAATGATCCAAACTGTTACTATAGACCAAACTACTAAGTACTTTATTATAATTTTAAATCCATCTCACACCTCAATCGAAAGATGCATAAAACAAAACAATATATATATAAGTCTTACATACCAAATTGGAGAACTTTTGTATTATATAAAAATATAATTTTTGATGAAAATATATTATGATTTTCAAGTAAGGTACCACTTCGGCGATTATGTAGTGGTCAAATAGAGCTGTTCTCAACTAGATGTCACAACAAAATTTCAAGTTTGTACGTCTAACCATTTTTGAGTTATTCGAGATACGAACGAACCTACGTACGAACATCACGACGAAACTAGTCAAAATGGATTCAGGAATGGTCAAAATGGATATAAAAATTATAAAAAGATAACTAATTTTCGCGATCACAATACTTCCTGCATTGCGTACAAGGAAGCAAAAATCTTAATAGGAGTAAATTAGTGAACATATTACAATTGTTATATTGGACTATCATTCAAAGCGATAAGAAAAGTCGTGTGATGGGATATACCGGATATTTTTGATATGTTAACTATTTGGAAATAAAAAACCATTGTACAATAATTTGCAGCGTTATTATATTATAATTATTATACAAGAAAGTAAAAATAAGTAGTTTTGTTTTTTATGTTTGTTCCAACCGTTAACTAAAAGAATTAATTCCTTCTGCAAGAAATTATAATAGCTAACCATCAACGAACTGTTATGATAAACGGGCTAGGTCCACGGACTTGATCAAAGGATCTTTCTGCTGATAAGATCGGCGGACTTTTACGCTGTTATTTGCCCACTTTATTTTTCTTTTTTTTTCCTTCCTGATCTATCTATCTATCGGATTAGGCAGCTGTGGGGTAGTGCGCTGGGGTAAGCGCATGCCACTGCCAACAATAAACTACAATTTATTTTTAAATTCTTATTTTACAGGTTTTCTGGGTATTTTAAATTAGATAATAATAAAATCAAGGTTCTGTGGCTAAGCCCGTCGCGCAGCTTACTTATGGGGCTGCACCTTATCTACTGCTGGACTGCAGCCGTCCGCTTCCGCCAGTCTGGTCCTGCGCACCTGGTCTCAATCCTGGCAAAGTAACAACTTCAAGAAAGAAACAAAGAACACTTCTGGTGGCTCGCAGATGTTGGATTGGCGGGCCATACCCATGTTGAAATGGAAGGGACTCACATCTCCTTCCACCCGTAGACGAGGTACCTAGAGGAGAGGTAATTCTCCTCCTCCATCAGATGGGGGAAGTCTGACTCGGCGAGGTCGAATAACCAGGTATCCCCGACAATCTGGCCCGACGTCCTTCCATTGCAGTGCAGGATACCCCAGTATGCTACTCTGTCTCAGGGACTCCACAGGTGGATATGGTCAATATCCATCCCATGTTCCTGTAGTTTCTTCCGAAACCCTCCAGCCCCTGTTAAGATTTGCATCTGCAAGGCCCAGTAGCCGGGGAGAACCCATTTCGTCTTCAATTTCGAATGGACGGTTGGGAAGAACTTCCTCAGGGTGGCGTCCTTCTGGCTTGTCATCCACCGTCCATTCCATTCTTCTATTGAGTCCTCCCGAATAATCCTCTTCCACCAGTTATTTGTCCATTAACATATAGGTCATGGCTGTAAGAGTTAATTTGTTTTCCAAATCCGCGGTATTAGTCGATTACTAATTGAAAATCAGCTTACTTACTATAAGAAAAGAAATTAAAAATCACAAATTAATATTAAATTAAAATTAAGTAAATAAACTATAAATATTAGCGCAATAACCGTAATAAATAATACCATCGATTCCTGGTGCTTTGTTATTTTTTAAATTTAAAATAACTTCCTCTACCTCTTCTGGGTTAGAGGGTTCTAGATCTGAATCGACTTCTATACTACCGTGTTCATTAACTATTGGGATGTCTTCGGGATCGGGGTTAAACAGTTCCCTGAAATAGCTTCTCCACCTTTCCATGATTTCCTTTTGTCCTCCCGGGAGTGATCCATTGTCTTTACAGAAACTTACTCGGGGCTGGAAGCCTCTTCTCAATGATTTCATTTTATTGTAGAAGCCTCTGATATTTTTACCCTCGAAATCCTCAATAATTGCCTTTATCTCCTCCTCTTCTTTTTTCCTCTTCTTGTTCCTGCAAAGTTTCTTGGTCGCTTCTCTCATTTGTTTTTAACTTTCCACGGTTTGCCTTCTCTGTATCATCTTTAAATAAGCCTTCCTTTTTTTTCATCTACGGAGATTTGGCATTCCTGGTCAAACCATTGCTGTTTTCTAATTTTCACTTCCTTTCCAATTGTTTCATCCGCAGCCTTTATAATAGCAGACTTGATTTTATCCCATCTATTTTCTATGGTTTCTTCTTTTATTGGGTAGTTTCTCAGATGTTCCTCCACTTTTTCTTTATATTCTTTTTGGATTGCGGGTGTTTTTAGGGCGCTGGTCTTATATTTTTTACTATTACTCTTAGTATTTTTTCCCCTCGTTCTTGTTGCCGGTTTCTGCTTGTATTTCACCCGTACCAAGAAATGATCGCTGGATACGTCTGCCCCTCTGCAGCTCCTCACATCTTCGATGCCACTTTGATGCTTACTGTCGATCATGACGTGATCGATTTGATTTTTGGTTTTGCCATCAGGAGATATCCATGTTTGTAGGTGTGGAAGCCGGTGCTGGAATGCGGTGCTTACTATTTTCATATTTTTGCTGGTTGCGAAGTCTACTGGTGTCCCAGCTCGCCTGTTTTCCCTCTACTTGTGTGCCATTCTGTACTAGACGCTTATATAGCATTTCCATGTTAATTGTAATCTTTTCCAAATCAATTGTAAACTTTTCCATTTCAATTGTAACTTTTTCCATATCAATTGTTCTTCCGATTTTTTTTTTCGTTTATTAGATAATTGAAATTAAGTGCTAATTTCAAGTTTAAATTTAAAAAAAAAATTACTATTTATTTATTTTTAAATATTTATTATTTTTTATTTATTTGGTGGTTGAGAGGGAGAGGAGTCGGGAGGGGGATTTCGATTTTCTATTGCTGTTGAGGTTTTCTATGATAAAGTTATCGTTTATTACGTTTTCAAGAGTTCTGATTCCATTTTTTAATTGGATTTTGGATTGCGCATTCGCATTTTGCATTTCCGTTGCTGTTGAAGTTTTCTATCATATAGAGATCGTTTGTTAAGTTTTCGAAGGTTCTGATTCCGTTTTTTTAATTGAATTTTTTATCGAGCATGCGCATTTCGAATTACTATTACAGCTGACATTTCTTTGGCATTGGTATTGGTTATTAGGTTTTCGAGGGTTCTGATTCGATTTTTTTTAATTGGACTTGTGATTGCGCCAGCGCTTATCGATTTGCTGATACTGTTGAAGTTTTCTTTGTTAAACAATAATTATATTTTCGCGGGTTCTTGATGATTGCATTTATTTTTTGTCGAATATTTTATTTTTCCAAATTTTATTTCTTATCGAATACGCGCATTTAAAATTATAAATATATTTGACATTTTAATAAAAAAAAACACCGAAAAAAATGTCAATTGTAATGGTTACCGAAATGAGCATGTTCGATACAAAATCAATTCAAAAAACTGAATCAGAACCTTTAAAAATCTTATAAACGGCGCTTATAACCGAAGAAAACATTAAAAAGAAAATTAAATCGAAATGCGCATGCGCTATATAAAATACGAAAGTAAATTTGAAAATATAGAGATTACAAACTTAAATCGATATGCGCATGCGCAATCAGAAACTCGATAGTGAATTCGGAAATAGCGCCCTTGAAAACCAAGAAAACGGTTCGTATACAGAAGAATTTTGAAAAGTAATAATTAAGTAGAAATGTTCGCGGCCGAAAAAAATGTCTGTTGTAAATTTGAAATTAGTAACTTCGAAAACCAAAGTAACGATCACCAAAACGATAAAAATTGACCCCTCATCCCCCTTCAAATAAATAAACATTTAAAAATTAATGAACAGAAAATTTATTTAAAAAATTTTAACTATTTGAAATGAGTACTTAATATCAATTATCTAAAAAACGAAAAACAATTAGGAAGAATATGTCGAACTTATTTCAAAAATCATTATTGTAATTAAAATAATTATTTTTCAATAATAAAATAAATAATATTGAATTAATTCATGTCCGGATGAAGGATAAAGTTACAACTGAAAATGAAAAGGTGATAATTGATTTGGAAAAGGATACAATTGACTTGGAAATGCTATATTAGGGAGGTTAACGGATTCAATATGCTCAATCAACTTAGGGCCATCTATAGAATCGTGCGACTTGTTTAAGTTAAACAAATCTGGAAGATTTAATTGTGTTTCCAGTGTTTTCTAATAATTACTGGAGAGAAAATATTTAGTTAATTACTGTGATTTGATAGCCACCGATGATTTTTCCGAGTAATAATTTTCTATTACATAGTTTGTAACATTTTGGAAGGAGTGAGATTCTCCGATAGGTTGATTTCTTTATTAGAACGTTTTTCTTTTAAGACGATTTTTACTAAAACGGTCAAATTTTTACTGTGGACAGTTCAACACTACGGTGGTAGAAGGAGGGAGAAAGAGTTGTTAACATCCGTACTCAAAACACTTTTAATTCTATAACAAAAATAAACATTGACAACAAAATTACCAAAACAAATAAGCTATTTAGATTAGAATAGTTGGCTAAATTTAGAAAACAAATATTTCTGTTTTACCGTCGAGTTCTTTACATTAATAGTTCATCCAATATTAGAATCATGTCATTACAAAACTTGCTTAAATGTTTAATTCCGGTAGATTTTATATTTATATTTTCATATCCGGTATCGATTGAAATATTTTATACTCTAAAATCGGTTTTAGATTAAAGGATTTCTTTCAAATGAGATTATAAATAAATTGATAAATCTAAAAAGTTATCGACGGCTTATAATACCAGTTATGCTACATGAGAAGTACTTGGATCTCCTCGAGTCCTGGTTTACCCATCATATCCAGAGACACTCGCATTTCACAATACTACACAACATTGAAGTAGCGTTTTCTAGAGCACTATCGCAAGTAATTTCTTGCTTCGTTCTGTTGTCCAATTTTATCTTCCTTCAGATCAAATACAAATGTTGTAATACTTGTAATACTCGCTGCCGCCCATCTGACCTATAGAGGGGTCATGGAGTATAGAGCCCTTCCATTAAGATTACTGCATTTGACTAATCCTTCATTAACTGAAATCCATCCTTATGAAACTCTCTCCCATCCCTTGACCACAATACTCCCATAGTGGGAATCCCACTGCTCTATATTCAAATACTGTCGTTTTTCCAGATCCTATCTCTCCAATTGTCGTGATTTCTTTTTGGCCTGAATTGATGTAAAGAAGCGCAAACATTAATTCAGTTTTATTATTATTTTATCTCATGTATTTAATTATTGCTATAACACTATAAGGAAAATATTTAAGCTAATTTTGGCCGAATTATTATACAATCCAAAGTACTTAAAAAAATTGTAGATGCCCCTTTTATATTTCTAATAAGGCGTGAGGCACTGACCTTGACATTCCCTTCGACACAGTGACTGCTTTAGATCGTTTCAATAATTTCCACGACAGACTGACTTTCACAATTCCAATCCACTGACTCAAGTACTAACCACAGCCACAAACCCTTACGATCCGCCCAGAATACTATTAAGGCGCTGGTCTCATAGTATCATTACTTTGTGAACTGAAATTCTTATGTTATTATTATTTTGGTTTTCTAATTAATTTTTCTTTATTTAATGTTGTTATTTGGTTTTCTTTCGATTTTTTTGTCTTTTGAATTTTGTTATATATATTTGTTAAAAAAAAATAAAAAAGTTTTTCCTCCATAGCATTACAATATAATTGCTTATTGAACTAGCAGCTCATGATAGAAGGCCATCAGTTACATTTTTATCAAAATTGAGATTTCACTAGTTTTGAAATCCAGGAGGTCGGGCACACTTACTCATGTTTTTCTTTTGTTGTTTTTCCAGAAGTTTACAAAAATGCACTTTTGCCCTTCTAGCATGAGCCAAATCATATGTTTTAACATATATATAAATATGGAAAGGTTACTGCAATAATTGTTACTGTTTCATTTAACTATTCATATCGTAATATATGTTTACATTAATATAGCTTTGATTTGAATTAAAACAATTAATGTGGCTAAACACACTGGTATGTGATTTCCTGTTGAGCAGGTCCGGTCGGGAGCCGGGTGGAGGGAGAGTGCGCCTTCAGTCCGCCGGCGTAGGCCAGACCAGCAACACCCAGGCTCACCTGCGCTCGCCCGACCCGCCATGGCGTTAGCGATCTTTTTGCTCCTTCTGCCTCTTCATCCGAGGTAACAATATCCCTCAGATATATTATACAGGTGCTATATCGCTGAAAAATGACCAAATGACTGCTTTTTATTGGAATAACTCTGCCAAATTTAAGGAATAAAATAAATAATAATAAAACAAACAAAAAAATATTATGTTTGAAAATAGAAACAAAACATGAGCTTGAATTCGAAAAAAAAATTTGAGTGTGATATTTTTTGAAAATGTGAAATATTTTAAAAAAAAAACACGCTAAAATTATATTTAAATAATTTAGTAAGGTATGCCACTCATTAAATTAATAACAAATACTGGTTTTAATAGTAGGTTTAATAATATTTTATAATTTGATGTATGTGAAACAAAATAGAGCATTTGAAAATAGCCAACAATTTTGTTAAACAAGGGTCCAATTTAAAAAGTTTTTATTAATATTAATGGGTGGGATTGTAGTGGTTCTGTTTACCTCTTAATCTATACTGATTTATTAAATATGATTTGTATAAAATATTTATTTTAAATTTATATACCAGTGGAGTACTTAGAGGTATTTTAGAGGTATTTAGTGATTAAAATTTATTAACAATCCTTAATGATCCTCATTTTACCATAAAATGAATCATTTCATCAAGCAATAAAATTATCCATAAATACCTGAATATTCCTTATGAAACCTCCTATGAGTCGAACACATAGTTTTATATGACAAACGAAAGACTGATTTATAAGCAATGGTATAAGGTATAGTTTTATGAACTAATTATAAACATACCAACATGGTAAGCAAGTAACCAATTATATGAGGATCGTGACATGGGTGATAATTCACTAGCTTGGTTTGACAAGGTTCTAACTGCTATAACCTTATTTTTAAGAACAAAAAAAGCAGTTTAAAAATTTGGAGTGCTAAAACATTTTTCGTTATCAATACACTTTATCAATGTTCTCCTCATTACTTTAAACGGTTTAAATTTAACTTTTGAAATTGGTTTCATAAAAAAAATATCATACCTCTGATTTTATTCAGAATATGTTAGAATTATATATTTTATGTTAGAACTTTGTCACATTAGTAAAACGGTCAGTCTCTCTTGTGCATTAGACCAAGGAGGGTCAGAAGCACCAATTATCTCATTCTAGTCAAAAATGTCATTTACAACTTTTTCAAATCTGCAGCGAAATGTTGCATAGTACAATTCTTTTTGATCAATTTAAATCATGCTATGATTTTTTAACACATGAGTGATTTTTATCAGCACACAGAAGATAAATCTAATAAAATCAAAATCACTTATTTGATTTTTGGTCACATTGTTGTAGATTGGTCTAAAATTGATATACTTTCGTTAATTACAAACTCTATAATTAGACCAACCTAAGAGATCGTAACGTATCATCTCAATTTGTTATCGATAAAAAATAAAAGTTGGTTACATGATTAATTAATACCTTAACTTAGAATAGTAATAGTAATGCTACCAATGGGTAGTTTCTTCACAAGCCATTGTCATGCAATAATAGTTTTTATATTTATTTATTATGTTTTTAATACGGTTGTAAATTCCAATAAATAAAAAAAATGTATTTCGTTAAAACAAAAACTGTTCAATTTAAAATATTAAGACTAATTAAATTCTTTTTGTATGATAATAATAGAACTCTTTTATATCTCTCTCTTTGTTATATACATAACTACATACAGCAACTGACACTCGATTCATACGGACTCTTTAATCTCCGCTGTCATCATAAAGTAAACGGGCATAATAACAGACTAATAAAGAATATAGCTACAATTAGCATGCCCACCAATAAGAGGAGAAAGGTAAAAAGAAACTGGATATGAGATCTGTGAATTAGGATAACGGAATCAAGCCCGCTAGGAGGTGCTGTTGGGTACCGTCTCTTCCCGTCCCTAAAATGCCATTGTCATATCAACATAAAATTTTGAACGAACTAAGTGGATATACTCATTTAAAGATAAACTGATTTAAACATGAATCAGCCAATTATCATGTTTTTCAACAATCACTACTTTTATGATTAGTTGTAGTTCGCTATCAATATAGTTATGATCTAACTTGTGTTAGTCTGTTAGTTTTGCGACTGGCCAACGGTGTCTGTAAGAAGAAAAGAAACAAAGTAAAAAGAGAAATTCAATTTCTCTTTTTACTATTCTCATTATATCAAATTAACCGTTAAATTTTTACGAGCTTTGTCTTTCGATAATAAATAAAAGTATATGAGGGCCAATGTACAGACATTGGCATTGCACTTTCTTCTGTTGAGAGCTACCCTCATACTTCTGAAAATTACTTTAAATATTTTAAGGTTTTTTCAAAACACAAAATTAATAGTTTCAGAGTTACCATTAAACACTTCTCGCATGCTTGTAATCTCTAATGATTTTTCTGTTTGAGGGCTCCGAAAAGAAAAATGCCAATATCAACTTTTTTTTTTTCCTCAAATTAAATTTAAAGAAAAGGCCTTCTAATGCAATTGTCATTAAACAATCATCAATATAGTGCTTAAATGACTTGATAAAAAGTTTCTTGGTTATGTTATAAGACTATATATTTCTGAAAGGCAGGGAGATGAAAAAATCATAAATATATATTTATATATATATATATATATATATATATATATATATATATATATATATATATACATATATATATATTAAATAGGTATATATATATATATATATATATATATATATATATATATATATATATATATATATATATATATATATATATATATATATATTTAAAATTATTATTTACAACTACAATAGTCGAAAAATATAATTCTGATATTCACAGTTAGCACTATAGTAAGCAATTATTATTTTTTCTGAAAGAGTAATTAATGTAGCAGAAATGAAAATTCAGAAGCCAGTCAATTTATTTATAATATTTATCAATTATTGTAAGTATTATTATTTATAATTAATTAACTAAATTATTATTATTTAATAAAAAAAATTGACAATATTTTTGCTTGTTTTACAATTACTTTCCTTATGTTGTTGCTGATTAGCAATTATAATAATAATTGAGTTTCAAAGTTTTATATAAGTTTTTAACGGAAATAGTTTAAAAATTTAATAAATAGTTAAAATTTAAATAAAAAATTCTGGCTTTTATTGACGGTTCTGTTGAGAAACGTTGGTCTAGCTTATTGTATTAAAAATTGTAGCTTGCTTATTAAAAATGTCTAGCTTATTTCTTAGATAAAGTGATAGACTGTTGCATTAATTTTTGGTTTATTATTTTCAATAATGAACCTTTGTAATCGACTAAGAAAAAGAAAATCCACCTTCCCCTCAAAATTTGAGGTTTCACGTTTCAAGATACGTGAAACCTCGAATAAAAAATCGAATAAAAAAATTCGTCCGTCCGTCGCATAGTGAGACGAAACCGAATAGGTATCGCCCAAATAAAAAAAAAATTTTAAGTCCTACAAGTTTATTTTCTATGTATTATACAATATAAATACGTAAAATTATAATTTGTCCATATATTTGATCGATAATTGCGCATTTTGCATTTCCGTTACTGTTGAAGATTTCTATGATATAGAGATCGTTTATTAGGATTTCAAGGATTCTGATTCCATTTCTTAAATTGGTATTTGGATCGCGCATGCACATTTCACTTTTCCTTTACTGTTTTAGCTCTATGATGTAGGGATCGTATATTAGATTTTAGAAGATACTGATTTCGTTTTTAATTAAATTTTTTATCGATCATGCCCATGACGACCCCCTACCCCTTCAAATAAATTGGATAAATAAAACGGTTGGGTTACAACCGAAATGGAAAAAATTACAATTGAAATGGAAAAGGTTACAATTGAATTGGAAAAGGTGGCAATTGATTTGGAAAAGGTTACAATTAAAATGGAAAAAATTACAATTGAAATGGAAAAAGTTACAATTCAAATGGAAAATATGACAATTGATTTGGAAAAGGTTACAATTGACATGGAAATACCATAGGAAATTTTCTTGTAGTTAACTAGCTGTACCCGCGAAAAGAATTGTTAATTATATACTCGCCAAAAATTTTTTATGCATAAATTTTAAAAGATAATGTGAGTAACAGAAGACAGGACTATTTTTCAAATCATTCCTAATCATCATTCATTATCATGCTGTAAAGTTTGTACAAAACTTAAAAAAAAAAAAAAAAGTTTTAAGTTAACATTTTAAATTTTTATTTCATTTTTTGACACATTAATTATATATCTATTGCACATTTCATCATCCTTATTGCTATATCAAATGAATGGGAAAGTAAATAAAAGTATTATAGCGAACATAGATTCACTGAGGGAACACATTCAATTCAATACCCCGACTTGCTTAGCTGGCCGCGGACTTTGTGGAATGAAAGGAAAGGAAGAAAAAAGATATTTTAAAATAAAAATTCATTTTTTTTTAATTTTAAAGCCAATACTATTATAAATGCGATTAAATTACTCCTACAACTTATATGTTATCAGAAAAAAACGTGATTATTTTAATTAAGTCATATTTCTTAAATATTTTTCAAGTTGACACTTGAATTATGAAAACATTATTATATACATTCAATTATTAGAACTCTTAGAGCGGACTACCAGGACTTTCAACGAACCAACCGGTTACCAACTAAAATTTTGATTGTAAATACTCCCAGGCTAAATGGATGAAAATTTGTCTCGGTCATTAACTGCATTGCTCAGAGTTCAATTTTAAAATCTAATTTAAAAAATGGAATCAGGACCCTCGATAACCTAATAAATGATTCATTATCATAGAAAAATCATAGAAAAAGCGGAATCGGAATTCCGATAATAAATTCGGAAACAGCACCATTGAAAACCTGATCTCATTTCATTTAGACTTTTTCTAGGAGGAGGATCTAAATGATAATAAATTTGTTAAAACGGCAATAAAGCTTCACGTATTCACACTTTTTTTTCATTAATCTTTGGTTTTATATCACTCTTGTTAAAATGTTTTTGCAGTGAACTTACTTCCACGTGCATGAATTTGCCATGACAACGATTACAAACTACCCAATTTTTTCAATAGTTTTCCTCATTCGTTCCCTTAAGAGGGACTTTCGAAAATTATAATGCATATAAACTTTCTCGAAGAAATTTTCTAAATGACAGTGAAGACACACATCAAAATCGACTGATTACTTTTCGAGCTGTGCGATCACAAACATACGAAGTCTGAATTTTTATATGTATATAGATAATAAAGTATTAATCGTAGTATGTAGTAACTATTTTGATAATTATTTAATTTTTAATTGTAACATTAGTAGTTTTTACAAGTTGTAGTTGTTTTGTAATACCTACGGACGGAGTTGAATATTTTTTTCTTTTTTTTTTTAACTTTTATTTTAGTCCTTTTTTTTTTACCATCCATACATACTATAATATATATCGTAGATGCAAAAATAAAATTCAGTTTAACTGGAACTGTTTTGTAGTGATCTATTATCTTTTTTTATTTTATTTTTCATGCTTACCTTGCCTATACGAATACATAATATTGTCTTTTTAATAATATACATAACATAACATAATATACAGTTATATTATATATATATATATATATATATATATATATATATATATATATATATATTATATAATAATATACATTGAGGCAGCACTT
Source organism: Rhaphigaster nebulosa (assembly GCA_948150685.1). NCBI lineage: Eukaryota > Metazoa > Arthropoda > Insecta > Hemiptera > Pentatomidae > Rhaphigaster > Rhaphigaster nebulosa. The sequence goes on along the minus strand of OX411306.1, from coordinate 119,406,342 downwards.
ATGCCAACTTGCCAAATTGGCATAAACGCTGCCTCATTATATTTATATGCATCAGTGCTCCTCATTATATTGATTGATTAGTGCTATCTCATTAAATTATATTAGCCATTATTTATCTTCTATACTTCCGTACACGGCATCCTCCAACTTTACGACGTTCTCTTCCTTTACCTTTTAGCTTAGGAGCCTAAGGGTTGCAGTAGGCTGGTGGGTGTGTCTAATTATTTATTTATTTGTTTTTTAAATGTCAAAACATAAATCTTATCAACCGTGATGAACTTAACTATACTTAGGTCTTGACCTTCTTTTAACAAGCATTTTATTAAATGCCGGCGTCCCTCACCATTCATCCACAACCATCACGTTGACTTGAACCCATACCTTTCATTTGAATTTATTATGATAATTATTTATTTTCAAGTATAATTAACCGTTATTTTTATATTTCTTCTTTCATATCGACGTAGTTTTTTTGAAAAAGGCGAAAGCGCCATTTAGCAAACTTTATATTAAACACTGTTTTATAGTTAACTTATATAGTCGTAGTTTTTCGAAATGGCATAAGCGCCATTTACTCGTAGAAAACTATATAGGAAACACAAAAAACGTTTTTTACCCAAATAACAATATTTAAAAATTTTTTTTATTCTTTATCGTGAAAAAATTAAAAAGATTTTTAATTTTTATAAGATTTTTATCTCCTCATTTATCATTTATCTTCATAATTATTATGTATTTTTTAGGATTCTAGCAATGGTCAAGGCCTGAGTGACGACTGAGAGCCGTCAATATTTGGTGCTTACGTCAGCAATATTAGGTTTTTAGACAATTTACAATTTTTACTTCCTTGTACGAAGTAAAGGAAGTATTGTAATCGCGAAAATTTTCGGTTTTCAGATTTCAACGGAAATATCCATTTTGACTAGTTTCTGTACGTACGTTCGTTCGTATTTCGCATAACTCAAAAACGGTCAGCCGTAGAAAGTTGAAATTTTGTATTTAGGATTGTAAAATCTAGTTGTGAACCTCCCTTTTTGGTCAATGCTTAATCACCGGAAGTGGTACTTTACTTGAAGATCTTAATTGATTTCCATCAAAAATGATACTAAAATATTATGCAAAACTTCTCAAATTTAATATTTATACTTTATATATTGATTTAAATAACATACTAGATTTTGGTCTTAATTGGAAAACCGGAATAGGTACTTTATTTGAAGGTCATATTAGACACATAAAAAATTATATTAAAATATAATGTAAAACATTTAAAATTTAGTAAATAGGACTGTTATATAAATATGAATGTATTTTCTAGATTTTGGTTAAAATTGGTGAGCCGAAAAGGGTACTTTACTTGAAGGTAATAATAAACTTATATAAAAAATTATATTAAAATTAAGTCATGTGTTGTCCACATCAGATATTTTTCTTTAGATATATCGTGAATGGGAATCGAAAGAGGTGGAGTTTACGTAACATAATAAATCGAAATCTGAATTTCGATTTTCGGCGCTGTAGTCTTTTTTGAAAAACAACGGCAATATGTTAATTTTGTTTCGCAATTATAAAATAATAAATTTTTATTGCTCTACTGAATATACCCTTAATGTTGCGACTAGCGGACAGTTTATAAGTTCTAGACGTTTCCTAATGGTCCTAAGACCATCACGGATGGAACATATAGTCTGATTTTTTTCCTGAATTTACTCCCGACATTTTCTTAAGTTTCACTTTTTCAATAGATTTGCTGTAGATTTCAATAGATTTTCTAACAAATCTACCGCTTTGAAAATATTGTTTATAAAATACTATTTAGTTCATTTAAATTCTTATCGCTTCATTGCTTTTATGTTCGCTTTTATTGATTAACTCAAGAAGTAATATTGATAAATGTTAAAATAAGTTTATCATATCCCGAAGTTTGTGAACAGATACTTGCTTATTTTATTAACACTAGGACGACTTTCTGCTACATAAAATTTTGCTCTGAAGGTCGTTTAAAATAATAATAAAACTCAAGACTTAAAAGAAACATAAAAGCTAAGCGCCAATAGTGGAGGGCTTAATCCTTAGGGACCTACTGAGAGTCGTGAGTCAGCATTTAGTCACCTAGATTTTTAGACCATTTCCAATTTTTTTCTCGTTATTTCGTGAGCCTGAATCGAAAGAGATGGCGTTTACGTCCCATAATAAATTGAAATCTAAACCTAAGCCTTTTTTAAAAAAACACGTCGATGTCATCTTCCTTGGTCTACGTTTCGGACTTTTTTGCATAAAAAAAGTTGGCAAATTCTGTACATTTGTTTCTAAATTCGTCTATACGGTCTTGATTCTTTTCCGTAATAGCAATCTTATTTAATAAGTCATTATTAATTTTTAAAGGGTAAAATAATGGGTTTGATTATAATTATATATTTTAATGTATAATTTAACTCTTATTTTTATATTTCTTCATTCATATCATCTTACTTGGCCAACGTTTCAGATGGTTTGTCCATTTTCAAGACCTACTTTTTAATGTAAAATGCATCTAAAATTAGTGACATTATTATCAAAACATTTATGCACTCTGTAGTTACATCAGAATGACTGTATTAATATTTCAACATCTATTATATTACAATATTTTCTTTTATAACATTAAAGGTATACTAAAAGATAGACAAAGCCAATAATTAATTAATATATCCTTACTTATTCATATAATTTTTAAAATTATATTATATTATAGTGTAGAACTACACTTTTTTCAAAATTTTAAAACCCTTGGGTTATTTTATTTTTTAAATTCTGATATTAATATATTATTAATATAAGATTATTAATTTAATCAAGTTAAATATTAATAAAATCAATTAACAAACTCAAATTACAATTATCTTACTTATTTTTTAGTCTTCTATATATTTTTTTTTTCGTGACACATTATTATTATTATTTTATTAAATATACTACAAAGAAAGGATACTCTGAAAAAAAAGTTTATTGTTTTCTATGAAAATGTTAATTCAAAAAGATTTTTAATGAATCATAAGGCTATAGATGAACTACCGGAATATTTACGTGTAGAAAGTGTAATATGAATTATTACGCATGCAAGAAAAATTTAAACTAATTTAAGTGGAGAACCGTTTAAAAATTATTCATATGCTATAAATTAAAATATCTATAAGTTTCGAAACTGGTTTTCTCTTTAATTATTAAATTGTGCTTATTAATATATTTAAAAAAAATAAAACTGTGTCTTTTTTAATGATTTTAATTCGAAAATTACAAATACCACTGGCTATATAATATATACTAGAAAAATATATATATATACTTTGAAGAAATTTCTATTTTCAATTTAGGCGTCTTGAAGTCTACAGGTGGCGTGGCTAAAAGTACAACCATCAGCTGAACTTCTGTTTATTGCAGCTGGAGCTATAGTTGGCCCCGTTTCCTCTCTCGCCTCGGTCAGCTCCCAAAATATCCAACATTTGCCCAGGACCTCATCACCTCCATCTTAATTAATTATCTCGATACCCACACGAAAAATGGAACAGAAAAGGAATAATAAATCTAAAACCTATTTATTTTTATTTATTTATTTAAAAAATTTTCTTGAAAATGCAAAAAAAATACAATATGTACACGACATCGGCGGAGTAGGCAATATGAATCCAGGTAAAAGTCATGGCCTATAATCTATTAAATGATAGATTTAAAGTGATGCCATAATATATGTTACTAACACAATTGAAGCATCTCGGGTGGCCGAGCTGGTAAACGCTCTTGCAAAAAGCGCACCTACTCACAAACCCAAAGGATGTGTGTTCGAATCCCGGTACCGGCTTTACTTTAATTTAATTAAATTAACAATTCAAGCTATTTATCACCCTCTCTCCCCGGGTATGTGAGACTCGTCAGCCTACTGGAGGCAACTCACATAGGCCGGGCATAGGAGTGATGACCCTACCCCGTGTACCTAAATTGAGAAGCGCGGTGTTGTCTTCCAGGACATAAAATGGCCGCCCGGAGGTTCGGTCCATGGAGGGACCGGACTGCTGACTCCGAACAGCCATAATCCGTGGATCTTGACCTGTTTGTCACTGTTCTTGAACCCGAGTGAGTCGGTGGGAAGGACACTGTCGAATTGGCCCCAAAGGGACCGGTTATGGAGCTATGGATAGCCTGCCACTGGACCATGGAAACCATGGTTCGTAGTAAAGTGAGGTTGGGTGACCCCCTCCAGGCTGTCTGTTCTCCCGCAAGCAACACGTCTGTATGAATACCACATCGCGCGGCCAAAGATCTCCATGGTCTATAGTGTCAACCGAAAAAAAAATTTTATATATATATATATATATATATATATATATATATATATATATATATATATATATATATATATATATATATATATACATATGCAGCTTGAATATTATGATTATTACTCTCCCAACGGAATGTATGATTTTTTAGCTATGCCTACATAGTATACATATTTATTTGATCGGGGACAACAGGAAAAAAACTCTTAAAACATAAAATTTCCATAAAAAAATAATGTAATGTGAAGAAAAATATTGAAAACGAAAAAGAAAACTGTTATATATTTTGTCATGAAAATTCAAAATCCACACTGATCCTAGCTTGAGACCGAATATTGTCTCCTCTTGCATGAATGACGGGTTGTTTCCTACTAGGCAAATTGCGAATAAGATTAGCTACTTGATCTTGAGGAAACTGATCCCATTGCTCTACCACGGCATTTCATAACTCCTGTAGGTCACGAAGAGGATCCAGTTGTTGTACAATGGACCTCCCAAGATTTCCTAAATATGCCCTATGGAATTAAGATCCGGGCTGCGAGCTGGCCATTCCAAGGTTTGGACACCGATCTCAATCAGGTAGTCCCTAACAACATTCCCGACTTGCGGCCGAGCATTGCCAAGCATCAGAAGGAAATTATTGCGTATAAAAGTTGTAAAAGGTACTACACGTTCCTCTAGGATGCGCGTTCGTGCATTGAGCGACGGTATTCGTAACACAGAGGCCTGTCTTCGCTTCAAAATTCATTTTCCGAGCTGAACTCAATCCGCCATATTCTGGTGAGCGTAGCTGTCTCATCTTTTTCGTCTTGCTCTATCTGTAGCATCTGAATCAAAAAGTTAAATCTGGACTCGTGTGAAAAAATAACAGAAGTCCGATCAGCCGCAGTTTAGGGGGCATGATTGTTGTCAAAACGGAGACCGCTCGGTATGTTGTGGCAAGGAGAGGACCTGCACCCTGGTGTGCAGACTCATTTCAGCGATTCATCTATGTACTGTTTGCACACCGACATCTATACTTCGAGTAACACGCAACCGGCGGGACGTCTATCCCAGAAGCGTAGGGAGAATATGTTTTCTTGGGGATTTAAATTTTTTTTTGGAATTTTCAAGAAGAAGGCATATAATCACCTAATTGTCTATAATCGCAGAGTGGACGTAAGTTTCAAGGATAGACATGAAAATTGAGCAACAATTATTGATAAAAATTACCAAAAATATTATTCAAAATACAAATAGTATGTTGGTGGGTTTGAAAATCATAATTTTTCGTACATTTCGGGATGAGGGAGAATATACTTACCCATACCTAGGTCACTGGTCTCTTCTAAAGGTCTGGAAGCTGTTTCGGAGGTCGGCATCACAATATTGAGGCAATTGGCTTGGCCTGTCGACCTCGGTCTCCTGGAGTAGCACACGTCTCCCGGTACCCCAGGGCCGCTCTAACCTTAGGCTAGCCCGAGAGTCTGGGCACCTATCTGTGTTTTCTCCCGTCCTCGATTGATGCAATTTTGAATAAGTAAAAATGCCAATAAAATAAAAATGATGGATAAAATGAAAAACGAAAAGCCTCATAAAGGTAAGTATAGAGCTACTGTAGATAACTGATAATCTTTGGACATTCACCACTAATCCTAGAAGGATTACTGCAAAGGACGGTTGTCATGTAAACCCTTCATTCGTGCTGGTTCGAACCCAGCAACATTTTTTTAATCTTTATTTTTTAAATGAAATAGACTCGAGTGTGTATATATACACATACATATATATATATATATATATATATATATATATATATATATATATATATATATGTGCATTATGAAAATTTAGGTTCAAACGTTCAATTGTAGGCTATTAAAATACAAATCATCGAATTTAGCCCTCAAAGTACAAAAAATGCAGTTTTATGAAAGAAAAACCATGATCACACAGTGAAGTCCCAAAAGTGCAATTTACGTTTAATATATTATTTCATAGATCGCGAATAGAATATATAATCGGTTTTAAATGTGTTAAACACAATCGAATAAAATGTGCAATGACATGGAAATTGGAGCTTTAAGAATGATTAATGATAAAATTTCGTTTTCAACATCGAAGGATTTAATTCCTAATTTTCTTATGAAGAAGTGAATAATTATTATATTAGCTGTTAATTGTACTGCTAATCTTTCTGGTCGAATAATATATTTATTTGTTATTATTATATAATAATATGTTTATTTTAAATTATAATTATTATAATATATTTGTGTTGTTATAATGTATTTTTATCATTGTTTTGTTTCATTTTTTCAAGAAGAGGTATAGACATACTTGTACCATTTAGAACTAGTCCATTCATTCAAAATGACAATGAAGGACGAAATCCTGAGTGCTGCCCCAATAAATTACGCAACGAATTAAAGTGCGACTTATCCAAAACCGAACCCGACCTGACTGGAGTCCTGCAGCGGACACTTATCTTAATTAATCCGGAATAATAAGTAAATAATAAGAGACAGCGACACCAAGTCCTGAATGGACTTGAGCGGACTTGACTGCCTATTAAATACATGACAGGGGTTCGCTACAGGACTCCAGCCGAGTCCGGTTTTGGTATGTCCACAACTTCATATACGTATAAACAAGATAATACGGTTCTTTTGAAATCTATAGAATCGAATTTTATTGTCAGTCAGAAACCCATTCTCTTTCCCGATTGATACAAATTTCAGAAAAATCTTCGAGTTTTATATTCTACAAAGATATTTATATTACAAAGATCATTAAATATAATTTTTATGAAGGGCTGCTAAACCACGCTTGAAAAGTTTCATAACATTAAAATTAAATCAGAAGCCAACATCATTTAACATTATTCTATAAGATAATTAAATTATTTGTATAAAAACAACACATAACAGATTATTCAGAAGTAATCTGATGATATATGCTAGGTAATCTTTGATAGCATAGTTTCCTGATCCGCATATCGCCATTTCCGCGTAAAAAAACTTCCTCTGTTTTTATCACGAAGGAAATATTGATCTGATACATCAACTAAATCTCTGATAAATTAGATAAAATACTATCCCCTTTTATTTCTGAATGATGAAACTCCCTTGTGCTCTCATTTTAAAAATATCCTCGATAATATCTCTCAAAAGTAATCGACACATTGGTCTGTGAGGGTGGGAGGAGAGGAGACCCAATATTGGCAAATCCAATATTGCAATTGTAGCTAATATTAGATACAGAAGTTTTAGGGCTGGCTCGAGAGTATCGTAGTTGTTCTAAACTTTTCATTTCTTCTAATTTAACTTATTTTTTTTAAACCGTTTTATTCGTAAATATAACAATATGCAACATATGGGAAATAAGTAATAATGACGAAGAGATTCTAATCCATACTACATATAAAATATAAATAAGTAAGTCAATAATATAATAATAATAATAGTTGCAATAAAAAAAAAATGTTTGAACACAACCATACACATTTAGAATATATACATTCAGCCTGGAGACTCCCGAGCCAAGCTTCTATTCTCACATTATCGGAGCTAAGCAGGATCATTGGCGCTTATAACCCAGTTGCCTACTGAATACCAAAATATTGAATACATAAATTATTCGCGATTATATACTGGTAATAAAAGCCAGTGGAGGCTGAGCAAGGGTGTAGAAGCCGTAAATAACATTGGCTCAGATAGAAGAGCATTGGAAAATCGAAATATTGACTCAAGAGTCCTTATGTATTGTATTATTACTTGCATTAAAACAAAAAAAAATTAAAACTTTACAATAAATTGCGAGATCACTGTTTCAATCTTCGAGGTTGATTAAAGGAATAAGTTGAGCTAGAATGGTAAAGGGTTATTTCAGAGGATTAGGATGATGAGGAATAAATATCCTGATGAATTTTGAAAATATGGATAGTATAAGGTCTTGGCCATATAATGACTTTTCAAGCCAAAATCTGAAAAATAGTTCAGCCAAAAAACCTAGATTGAGATTGAAATTTATTCATTGCGACGAAATCATCTTCGGCTCAGTAGCCTACGAGAACTCAGTAGTTCAGTTACCCTTGTCCAGTTGGAGCACATGGTCGAAGAGTGTATGTTACAATTGGCCCAATGGAGATAGCATTTTGACTTACAAAAGGTGGAGCAATTTTGATTTTCAGGTATGGTTGAATGTATTGAACCCCTTCGTAGAAAATTCAAATTTTTGTTCTCCCACTCCTTATGAGATTTCCGCCATCTTGAAAAAACTGCTAAGAAAACGCACTTTTTCAGTTTTTCCTCATTAACTCGCTTCCAGTGCATTCCAGACTAAATGTTGTCGTTACTAAATTTAAAACACAAAAAGTTACACGTCAGTTGTTCCGCCTTAATTACTATTTTTCAGCGCAGATTATTGTGAAATGCATAATAACTAATCTTATAGAGTATTTCATTCCTACAAGTTTCATACAAAATATTTTTAATTACTCCCAACAGACACCAAAAAATATTGAAATAACTATTTCATATTAGTAGTCTTGAATGTAATATCATCTTTATACCATTACAAAGGATATAATATATAATATATAAATTCTGGAGGAATATGAACTTTTTGAAAAATAAAAACAAATTTTAATTAATTTAAAAATACTTATATTTCAAAAAATACAATTTGAAAATATATTTTAAATTTTATTTTAATGTAATTTACAAAATTTTAATTTAAAAATTCATCATTTTTTTTTGGGGGGGCCTAGATATGGTTGATGTAGATAATACAACACTTTGAACAATTATCACTATCTCGTCAAACTCGTCTTCTTCCACAATTAATGGATCATTTAGTTATATTATATCTAAATGACGTACTTCGTTATAATATTGTTAATAAATTATATTTGTCATAGATCTGGCATCAATGCATTTTATTACACTGTTGTACTGCTCTTCGTTTTATAAAACGCCCTTGTCAAATTAAAGGGCAAGGCTTATGTAGTAGATGCTGACTAGATGGAGTCCACTGCAATCAGAGCGAATGTCTTCTGATATTTTAAAGAAATATGTGACCTGTGTACAGCGACATCATGTTCAGAATGATGTGGTAGTCTTCGATATTTACACCACTGACGAAAATAAAGTACGAAATGCAATGAAAGAACTCGTCTTTCTTGGTTACAATCTTGTGCAGACGTTATCTGACAAATTAATAATTTTCCACAGATGATAAAGGATAAATTTGTATCTAAGAAAAAACAAACCAATCGACGAGCTTGTGGATAAAAGTTGGAGATGGTACATGTTACATGTATACATGGCATACATCGGAGATAAAATGTTTTTCATTTCTTTCCAACCCAACTGTTTCTATCCCCTTTTAAATCTGAATTTGATGAAAAACACGGTAAGAATACTGCTGTGAGGCAGCGGATGTTGGTGATAATATCCATTAGATTACGGCATGATTTGATTGCCAAAAAATTTTTTTTGAATGCAGTGCAGTTGTAGTTATTTAAAGATTTTTTGGTTTTCGGAACTTTGTATAAGAAAGGTATAAATCGCTCTTCAATACTTGTAATTTCTTATTTCGTCGATTGCGAGTTATTTAATGCATGTATCTACAATATCTTCCAAGTTCTTTTGTTCTGTCGTCCCTTTTGTTGAGTAACATTATTGTTTGTGCTTTCCTTTTGCCAAAAAAAAATGTAGAAGTGCCATCGCAACCGTTGAACACGAGTGCAATCAGTACGGTTTCCTTACAGTTTTTCCAAACCTTCGAAGATTGCAAATCGCTTGAACTTTACACCCTTTATTTGATATTTTGCGGAAACATTATGGAATTGCAGAAACTGTTGTATTCGATGGTAACAGTGAAAATATCGACATCACCAAAAGTATCCGACGATAACAGCGACTTCTGAAATGCATTTCGACTGAAATTATCTGCAAAACAAATTATTGAACAACCTTTTCTATATAGAACGTTTAATTTGATAACTAAAAGACAAGCTTGATTATAATGATATATTCATAATTGCATTAGGCTAAACCATGACGCTGAATTAAAGAACTGTACAAGCAATAAAATCCAACGGGCACCAATCTGGCTTGAAATTGGTTTGAATTTGAAAATCCAGGAACGAAAATCGCGCATGATGCATAATTTAAATGTTCTTATGTCATAATAAATATAATTTTAAAATCTGTCTGTAAAAAAAAATATAATGACTGCAAAATATATAATAAGTTAATGTTTGAAAAAAATATTTTGTATTAAATTAAATCGAAGTCGGTTTAATTTTTGAACTAGGAGAATAATAAAAAAATTCAAAGTTTCAAATCAGCTAAACTCATATCATTCCTCATCCTCACTGCTGAAAAGTTCTGATTGGCCCCATAGCAGTGCCAATTGCACTGTTGGTCTTGACCACTTGTTGAAGTGCTATTTTTGTCATGAATTATGATTTGGTTGGCAAATCAAGCTTTTCATTGATTTGTGAAGTGCGGAAAACTGTAATGGCTTTCTTTCTCCTGTACTCTTAAAGTTTAAAAAAAATAAAACTCTAAACTGAGGCACTTATCCAAAATTAAATAGCAAATTACCTCATGTCATTAGTCAAAGACTATTTCCTTTGCCCCTATGGCTACAAACATCTCCAGATAGGTGACAAGATACGACATTTCCGTGAAGAAATTTCGAGCAAATTCCAATTATTTATTATAAAAAATTTAGGTATGTTTTTCTTCAACATTTAATAAACTCTTTACTTCCCACTGCTAGAAGAAGTCATGAATCACTGATTGAGAAAAAAAAAAATCGCTGAGATTCGTCAAAGGACCTAGATGGAATGATGTGAAATGGCAAGAGCAGAAGTGTGGAGATAGAGCTCTCGTTTGAATTGCGCCCCTCTCCCTCACTCTGTGTCTAGAAGTTTGATCGCCTTTCCCTCACTTCATCTGTTTTGTGTAGCTCATTAACTGTTGTTTATAGATATTTTGATTCGAATATTCAACTTCCATTTCTTGACTTTTAGTTAGCTAGATTTGGATTTCGCCATGCCAATATAGTCTTGACATCCCCGTGTGAGCTAGATTAAAGCTCGTCTAATTACAGACAGCTATCGAAAAGAAATATGTCTGAAGCGGGTGGTATGACAACAAACATTCTAAGCTATTCACGTCTATGAAATTGATATTACAATTAAAATTATTTTTAAGTTATTTTTCTTATAAATTTTTATATACTTGAAAGAGATATTAAATACATTTATTCATCAAAGGACCTAAATGTATTGACACATTCTCGAGTTCAAATTCCTAAACCCGTGTTGCCAAAAGGCAAGGAAGTGAGAAACAAAATGCTAATACTATATGGTATATTAATTACAGATTCTAGCACCGAAGTTGATTTTAAGAACAGTCTTGTATTAAAGTAGTGTCTGAACTTTCGTTTCTTTCGAAAAGTTCACATTACAGAACGTAAGAGACTTTTGCACATCAAATGAAATATCAATATAAAATTGTAGAGTTGACAAATATGATAATTTTATTACTTAATCAAGATAACTACATTTATAATCAGTATAATTTAATATATGCTGAAAAATATAGTTGATACTCCAGTACGTGTAATGAAGTTTATTTTGTCCGGGTGATCACGGAGTCCCTCTCTGGCTTAAGTCAACTGCTGCCAGCTGGAACATGATTTCTGTTTCTCTACCGTCCTCCGACCCTCGCCTTATTAAATTTATCTTCCCAGAAACTCAATTCGTCGAGAAATTTCATTTGGAATACGAACGCCGAATTTCATGGAATGCAATTATTAAAAGGAAAAAAATCTTTGAAATTCATAAGCTCTCAAATAACATTTTTTAAAAAAGAACATGGCTGCTTGCACAAATGTCTTACGCTATGAAGGTGCTAGAAAGAAATGTAACTGTATTTGTTTGTTTTATCGCTGTTATGTTTGCAAGCTGCAAGCCGTAATTTTTAGTTAATGTTATCGAATCGGTTGCTACTGATTAAATCTTGGATATCAAAAGATATAACTCACAATAAGAATATTGCAATCATAGACAACAGAATACTGAACAGGTATCTTAGAAGTCAAAATCAGTAGTGTCATGAAATCAAAGTCCCTGTTGATCAATCAATTTTTTTTCCAGTACTATGTAGATTTATAAACAAGACATATTTCTTTATTAATGAAAAATTTGATGATGATATTGCAAAATTGATAATGCAAATCTATGCAAAAAAGAGAATTTTAAGACAATAAAGTTATCAAAAGAGTAAATAAGGGACAATGAAAAAAACAACATTTCTTTATGGAAATATCCATACTTATCGGTGTTTCCTGTCCATATCTACGGACTTCCTCACTCATAGGTTTATATTCAATAAATTTGCGATGAAGGTTTTAGTGTATATTTGAATGCTTGTACAGCATGGAAAACCATTTGAAAGAAGGCCTCTTTCCTTACGATCGACGTATCAGCTGCAACAGCTACACTTTCGTCCAGGGAAGTTTGCGAATAATCTCTAGTACATAAATCAAGCTAATATTGAGGTAAAAAGAAATATTTTTTATATTATTTTCTTCAGCATTCCTACAATCACAGTAACAGAAACAATTCCTTTGAAGAAACCCTTGAATTAATGCACTATCAGTGTATCGCACAAAGGAAGTTGTTAGTTTTTTCTACGAGCCAATTTACCAGAATAAGCAAACAAAAAAAATTAGTTCAAAAATTGATTTCATATTATATTTTGTTACAAGGTTTATTTTCAAAACAATCAAGTTTAAACTTATTTTTTTATTTGTTAATAAATGATTATAATAATTTGTTATAATTGAAAGTAAAATTTATATTATTTTTAATTTATCTACAATTACATTAATGATTTTACCATTTAGTTTTGTAGATACACCATTTGTAATTGAGTCGTGAATTAAAGAAACTTCATATTTTCAATTTTTTTTCGATAATTAGGTTTTTAATTGGCACAAAAAACATAGTTGTCCTCTGAGAAAAAGAGCAATTAAAACTGTTGTAAGTTTATGTGAATTTCAGAAACCACACCTCCTGGACTTTTGTGTTTTGTGCAATTCATGAATGTTAGTTGTTGAAATGGCCGCTTAGTGACTCTGCCGGAAGTTTCAATTTTGTTTGGAAGTTAAAAAGATCATTTCTGTATTCTGTTTTGATTATTTTATAATTAATGTAAAGGTAATTAATTAATTATCTCCATCAAAGGCCATTCTTATCTCCCCTCTGATCGAGATTTTCATGACCTGAAAAGAAAACTCCAAACACAAGGTCGTATTTTTACACGTAATCAATATGAAAACTTCATGTTAGAATAAAGTGCCAAGAATAGATTTCAAGTTAAATCTTTATCATCTGATGAAGTACCTTTTAAATTATAAAAAGTGGTTATCTGAATTTTGCCGTAAGAAGGTAATATCTGCCGAAATAAAAGGCAGAAAAATCCCACTAAAACAAAAAATTACGTTCCTCTATATATCCCAATATATGGAATTTAAATATACAAAAGATCATGTTGGTACAGAGAAAGTAAAAAAGTTCATTGAAGTGCAAGGATCGCACATTTTTTTAAGCAGAAGAAGTTGGCACTATTCTTGAAGAACCCCGAAGATATCCAAAATTATTCTTATTTAATCGTTTAAGAAAAACAAATCAGTCATCTAAATCAAACAGTAAGGATGGTAATTTTTTGCGCCTCCTGAAAAATTTATAGAATTTGACTTGTGCTCATTCTGAAATTCACTGCCCAATTGTAATTTCTCTCGTTTCGAAATTAAACATAATTTGTTTTATTGCATTTCAATTAACTTTTTTTCTTTATTTTCCAACATTATTATTTTATTTTATTTATGATCAGAAGACTGACTGGCTTTATTTGATTAAGGGTCAGAGATATACTTTTTTTTTCTTTTTTTTTCTAACATCGCTTCCTCCATCAAATGCCATTTTTTGTAAATCTATGTGGTACTGAAAAAAATTGATTAATCGATTGGGACCACCAGCTGATTTGGAGCAAAGAAGGCGTGATCCGCTAAGGGACGAAAACATTTCGAATTACCAAGTGTATAATTATAAAGTCTGAATACAAAGCGTTTCATCGGTTTATCAAGATTTTTTCATAGATATAATTCTATAATGTACCAATGATCGAGTTTAAGATATTTAAAGTATTCGAGTATTGAAACGGAATGCGACTAACACTAAGTAAATGTATATAAATATATATATATATATATATATATATATATATATATATATATATGTATATATATATATATATATATATATATATATATATATATATATATATATATATTTTATTATTTTTTTTTTTTTATAGTATTTAACCTTCAGTACAAAATCGGGCTGAACCGGAGTTTGTCAGGAAACCTTTAAAGATCTCTACCAACATAGAAAAAAACAGTTTTCAAAAACTCATGAACTATTTGAAGAATACCGGTCTATATGAAAAAATATAAAATATAAAGCCAATGACTTTGTAGGACAGAGGCGATAAATGAATTACTAAATAAATAATTTTCATTTCTAAACTCTCAAATATTATTATGTCTGATAGTTTAAAGTTTTTGTTTTATAATAAAACTTATTTTTTAATCCTTAGTAGGAACGGAGAGGAGGGGAGGGAATACTACAGAATGTCGGAGATAAAGGAGCTAGTAGGTCCGCGACCCTAAGGATTAAGCCCTCTCTTATTGGCGCTTAGCTTTTATGCTCCTTTTAAGTCTTGAGTTTATTATTATTTTAAACGACTTTCAGAGCAAAATTTTATGTGACAGAAACTCGTTCTAGTATTAATAAAATAAGCAAGTATATGTTCACACACTTCGCGAAATTATAAACTTATTAGAACATTTATCAATATTAGTTCTTGAGTTAATCTATAAAAACGAAGTTCCTCAAAATAAACACATGTGAACAACTTTTTCGTATAATTTCCATGTTGTTCGTATAACACCATCTGAATCTTTAATTTGAGAACCCCATAAGTCTTGGAGAGCGATTTAAAAAAAAAAATAATACAGTCCAGGCCATAGGTTCAAGGCAAACCAAAACAACTAATAATTAAAATGTGATTGATTCTGAATCTACTAAGTTACCAATTAATACAATAAGGGTCATTCACACTAGAACGACTTTCTGTCACATCAAATTTTGCTCTGAAGGTCGTTGAAAATAATGATAAAACTCAAGACTTAAAAGAAACATAAAAGTTAAGCGCCAATAAGAAAGGGCTTAATCCTTAGGGACCGACATTCTGTGGGTGGTGTTTACGTCGACGGCGATTTATATTAATTCAGATTTGGTTAGGCAGTTTCTGATTCTTTATCCCTTTCACCTGTCGGTCACTGGAAAATATTTGACTAAACTTTACTGACTTCAGGCGTTCCTCCACTAATTGATGGCTAACAACCACTACAAAACAGCGAACAAAACAGACTTATCGGGTTATGTTCGTACTATGTTCTCAAAACAGGTTTCTGTCTCAACAAAATATAAATCTGTCAAATTTTAAGTATCTCCCCAATTATTTCTTTTTTAATCAACTAAACGATTCATCTAAAGCCAATGATATATAGAATCACCCATCCTGTATTTACATATTAAATCATTGATTAACATTATTTTCAGATTTATAATTTCGTGAAAACCGTCAGACAAAAACCGTACCATTTTGTTAAAAGTAATGCAAATGCGCTTTTACAACTGTTTACTCCACTAATTATTTATTTCAATTTATTTTTCAATCCTATTATCTTTTTTTAAAAGAGTATTTTTTTATTTTAAACCCATGAATAAATAATTTGTTGAAGTATATGTTTCATCTTATAAGATTATTTTGTTGGTATTTATTTTATTTATTTATTGAGTTACATTATCTGGTGTCTCAATAAAGGACAATAGTAATAATGATTAAAGAGATCATTCAAACCATATTTACAGAAATTCAAATAAATAAAATAATAGAAAAATAATAAATAAGAAAAAATAAAAATAAATAAATTTAAATATAATAAAATAAACAAAAGCATCTTAAATGCGAGCATACTTATATACACTATTTACAATTACGATCTGGGGAACCCCGAGCCTATCTCCTCCCTCACTTATGGATGGAGAAGCTGGACTCCAGGATATCCTAGCGCTTCTCTCTCAATCGCCTCGCTGGCATTGAAGCCAGTGGAGACTGAGCGAGGGCGTTGAGGGTATTGACTAGATCGAGGGCACTATAGTCATAGACGCACAGAGCTTGAGTGGAAAATCTGGCCGTTGACAGAATTCCAATATAAATATTTCAATCTTCGAGGTGAATTGTAGAGATGTGTAGTGCTAGGGATTGTGCTAAAGGATTAGGATGATGAGTTAGACTCTGGTGAAATTTGGAGCATTGGTCTGTTGGTGTTTATAAATTTATCTACTATCGATTATTTCTCCACTTTTTATATTCCTTTTTTCCTTAATACCAAAAAAATTAGAGAAACAAAGTTCCTTATTTTAACCATATTTGCTTTCAATATTTTTCTTATAGGTAATTTGTCTGTTTCTTATTAATTTTTTTAATTAAATTTTATAAACTAATGAAACTAAATAAGCAGTGTGCTGGCTCACTGGGTAAGGCCTTAGACGCCTTACTCCTGGACCTGGAAATCGATACAATGCTGTGTTTGAATAGAAAAAAAAATATTTTTATCAAGTGTCAACATTTGCAACATCTACATGAAAAGTTATATTATTTCATTATATAGTATGAGAAATTGAAATTTTTAATGTAGTTGGAAAATCCGTTCAAAATTGTTGGGAAATTTTAGATTTTTCTTCCTCCAAAAAATTATAGCAGCAACGTGGCCTCAATCAGCCACGTTGCTGCAATTTTTAATGTTGTTGGAAAATTCGTTCAAAATTGTTGGGAAATTTTAGATTTTTCTTCCTCCAAAAAATTATAGCAGCAACGTGGATGATTGAGTTCGGCGATAACCTGACGATTGACCGCTGGTCAACAAAATGTTCATCCTTATAACCATGGGCACAAGACCATTTATGGTTCCAGTAGTACAGGTTAATCCAAATAAATAAGAAAGTAACAAAAAGTTATATAAATAAATAAGTAACTTTCCTTCCTATCTTTTCTTGCATGGATTACCTTGATAAGCTATTGTAAATACACCTCTTTTCTATAAAGGGCTAAGAAAGAAAATTGTATATTTAATCTCTATTTTCTTTTTCCTCAAATCTATTCAATGCTTGTCTTCTTGAGAGCAAAGATTTATTTAAGTTTAGATATTTGAATATTGTGATTTATTCTGATCACACACGTATAAGAGTTTTACGTTTTGTTCATGGTTTGTGGTTCTTCACTTGAGAGAATTCCTGTCCAGCATGTACAATAGAACTATTGGTATAAAGTTTTAATCACAATTCAAACTTTTAGTAGATTTTAAATAACTTTTGGGTTTTACTGGTTTCGTATTGTTTAATGCATTATAAAAATACCATTTATTACATTTATTATTACATCGTAATCATGGCAGAGGGAGGGAAGAGAAAAGAACAATCACTAACCTCAGACTGGCAGTTTATATAATTGATTAATAGTTCCTTCGGCAGTGTGTTCTAATCCACCTTTCGTCGATCCTTTAGTTAGCAAGACATAAATTACTCACGAAATAATGCATTTAAACTGAGTTTCGAGTTGACGTGCTAATTCACTTAATAAATCGCTGAAAGTCTTTAAGATTCAAGAAGATCCTTAGTGCAGAGTTTACTTGAGATTTCACGTTCATGATTCACGATCCATTAGCCCGTTATCTTGGATTTTGTTAAGTAGTTATAAAAAAGAACGAAGCTAGTAAATTATAATTATAATCATTGTAATTATAATAACGATGAAAGTTCATGGTTTAAAAAAAATTCACGGACACCACAATAGACGCTTAAGCGGTTAAACTCTGAGAAAGCCCAATGTTGCACTCAAATCATTTTGAAACATTCAGAGACGGATCACGACAAATCGGGACCTTATGTAGCCGCGTAGTCCGCTTACCGCTTAATCCACCTGCTAAGCGATAAGAATTCTGGGACTCCATCCCGAAAAATGTTACAACTAAGAGGCCATAAATTTACAATTTGGTTTTAGATTTGTTCGAGTATTTCATTGAGGGGTTGTTCGTTGAAACTTTTCGTTCACTTCCAAAATCTTTTAGTTAAGATATTTTAAGATTTCGGGGCCCTTTGTTATGTGGGGCCCTACGCTGCTGCTTACCGCTTAATTTGTCCTTGGATACATTTCAGAGTAATGCTGAGGGAAGGGCCAAGACAGTTATCTGTGTCTGTCAATCTATATGGAGTTTTATTTAGGAGAGGAAATAAGTATGTACCATATCAGCTGATTTTGTGACATTGTTAGTCCTTTACAAATAAACCTGAAATCTTTGTAGAAAAAATTAAAACTACTGTAAATTATTTTTTCACGACCAAGGGACCACTACGAGACTCGGGGCCCTTTACAATTATTAACTTATTTAATAACTTTAAATTTACATTGAACTGCAAAGAACACAATTTTTTAAAAATTGTTGAACAGTGGTCGGCTAGGATTAGCTGCCAAATTAAAAAAAAAGTCTTGTTACGCCCATGGTATGGAATGACCAGGTTTATTAAAACTGTAATAAATAATTTTTAGCTGAACCTGAACGGAGGTCAATTTGTATTGTATAATTAAACAAATTGAATCCATCCTCAGTCCTTTCGACATTGTTTTGCACACAATTATAGGTGTTCTTAGCTGAGCCCCTTGGTTTCTAAAATATAAAACCACTTTTTAAATAATAACCTGTGCTATGTTGATCAGTATCATTTGTTACAGAAATTTTCAAGGAACAGGGCCCAAACGAGAATAGATTTGAATAAACAGCAATCAAGTTACATTTAAATAAGTTTCATATTTTCACACTATTTCCCTCCTTATCCTAATAACGAAATATCATTTCCATACAATTTCACACTTATTAAAAAGTTTAATAATGAAATCGGTCGGGTATATGAATGAAGAAAAACACACTAAAAGAGGAACTTATTTTTTATTGTGTGCCAACATTTCGGCCTTTGTTGTAGGCCTTCATCAGGGCTAAGTAAAAAAAAAAAAAAAAAAAAAAAAAAAAGGATAACAACCATTTTCGTATAGAAATTTTGTAATATAGAATATAAAAATATTTAAGTATAAATTAGTAGACATATATTATTCCAACTTCTCCTTAAATCACATCTATGATCAACTACATCCACACCTAAATTAAAAAGTTTTTTAGTCAACTTGGTCCAGTAGATTCAAGTTGTGATGAAAACGAAACGTACCCAAGTTGGACACTTTTTCTCTTAGCAATTTATTTATGGTTTCTGCTCCGTTCCTATGGGTCGTATCGTGATGTTATCAAGTCAAAAGCCTTCCCCAATAAACGATCTATCTAACACAAAAAGAAATTTCAAAATCGTAGTGGTAGCTCCTAAAAATAGCGCGTTCATACAAACTCTTCAGCTTTATATATAGTATAGATAGATGTTGTCGAGAAACGAAACATAAGCATGTTGGACACTTTTCTGATGATGCGATAAAGCCTAAAGCCTTCCTCACTAATCGGCCTGTCTAACGCAAAATAATTTTTTATATCGGACTCGTAGTTCCTGAAATTAGCGCGTTCAAGCATAAAAACTCTTCAGCTTTACATGTGTCCTTCTCCTGGAAAGGACCAATTACAGTTTTGTAATTTTGCAAACATTACCTTACGGTTATTCAGAAAAAATTCATTCAGGGAACGAACATCGGAATTAAAAAGTAAAAGAATCAATAATAGAAGTCTTCATAGGTCTGGTATTGACAGGTCTCTCTCTTCAAAGCTTTTGGGTGTATTATCCAAAACGATGTGAGTCGGTCGAATGACCATTAGCTTATCTTATAAGAACTTTTTTCAAAAAACTTTTGTGCAACTCGATAATGTCAGCAAGAAACATCGTTTTTTTTTTTTTTCTCATCTTGTTTAATTATGAATTATTTACAAATAATTATAAACTGATAAATTAATAATTATTAATTACTGTAAGTCCCCGCTAGAACTCAAATTACCACCTGGTGAAGGAATGAAATAAAACTCTGGGACACTCCTAATAGGCTGCCTAACGTTTTACGATACCTTTAAAACTCTACAGTGAAGAATTTTTGGAATTTTCTAACCATACCTCATCAGTCCTAACAGGAGTGTGGAAATGAAAAATGTGATGTTAAAATTTTTTTTTCTCAAATCTTTAAGAAGACATAATATGTTGATGTTAACTATTACTCTACTAATCATACCCTTATTCATAAAAAAAATTCTGACTTATTCCATTATCATAGAAGCGATCAATGCTAGGGGACTAGGATTCGCCCTTTCTAGGAGAATTACCCATATAATAGTGTTTATTGCTACATATATTGTTAATAATATATGTATGAAATATATTATTAAAAATATATGCAATGCAAAAATGATATTTCTAAAATTCGAGAAACAATAATTTGGTAGTTATTAATTTCATCAATATCCCAGCTGAATCATTATGTAATAATCAGCTCAAAATATTACGCTTAAGAAGATATTTTCCAAAGCCTGTCGAGTTGCATAACTTTAACGAATAAGGTCATCCAAATCAACAATTTCACCTCATTTGAAATTTTAATTTCTACGATTAACATTGTTTGTTTTTAAAGTAACTTTAAAAATACCAGTATTAAACGAAGACGCCACTTTTGTTTTAAGCTGACACTTTTTTTCAACATATATTATCATTTTAACGGATTCTCTTTTTATAAGATATCACTACAACAATTGTTCTGAGAAAACTTCATATGTAAATTAAAATTTTTGATATTTAAAATAAAACAGTTGAAATATTAAAGTCGATTCAAATTTATTTTCTCGACAGTTTGTGGGCTAAGGCTTTATTAAGACGCATAGTTAATAACTGCTCCATCTGCCAAAATCTGGTCTGGCCGTTTTATACGTTATTCTTCTTTTTTGTTTTAAGGGTGAAACATGATATCCGGAAAGAGGCCCACTAGTAATATTCGAAGGTTAATTACCCTAATTTTCTGTTTTGCTTATTCATGCAATAAGGGTTCATTAATACAAAACATGGATCGAGGGTGAAGTACTTTATTATACTTGAAAATAGAACAAAGGTACATAGCACAAACATCACAATGGCTACCCCAAGCTAGACTGCCCTGGGCTTCTCCGCCAAATCCCAGTGTTGCCATATTCTCTTAATAATAATAATAGAAGATAGTCCACAACACCTCTCCCCCCTATTTATTATTCACTGAAACGAGGAGGTGGTCTGGAGATCCTACCAGACCTAGTTACAGTGTGCTGCAGAGGCTCGGAGTAGTTAGGCAGTCTGTGTCCAGGATGGCTCATTTGACCCCTGTGAGATGCAACATCTCTTTCCAGGTGACCATCATCTTCTGTGAATCCATAGAAAGGGGAACTCTCACTTGATGCTGGGAAATGATGATTTTCGCTCAGAAATGGAGCAAGAGGTCCTTCGTCTTCTTGGGCTTTATCATTATCTATAGTGTTATCGGAAGCTACCTGAGGAACATTATAAATCAACGATGATGCACTGGGAAGAATTGAAGAGTTCTGAGAGGTGGATGGGTATATTTTTGATCTGTCCACCATACTGGGTCTAGCTAGAGTAGTTCCAGTCCGTTGCTCACAAGAAGTTGATCCAATGGGTAATCAACAAGTGAAGCGGAAGGTGATGTGTCATCTATAGGTTCTTCAGAATAGCGTTTTCTGATATAGTCAGAAGAAACATGCTTGATCACCTCGCCTGAGAGCAATTCCACATCATAAATCTGTGCACCAATGATCTTATGAATAACACCTGCGATCCAATATTTCTTGTTGAGTGTGTGCTTCAGCATCCACTCAGTTTCACCTACCATGAACTTGGCACACATAGAGCAGGCCATAGAACCAGAATCTGATGCTGGATGAAGTTGTGAAAGATGTCTAGAAAACTTTCGGCCCATCAACTCAGCTGGTGTCTTCCCAGTGGTACTTGATGGACGGGTTCTCATGGCCCATAAGGTACGGGCAACACGGACATGAATATCAGGGTCCTGGAGTTTCAACAATAATTTCTTCACTGTTTGCACTGTTCTCTCAGCCAGACCATTAGAAGAAGGATGCCATGGAGGAGTGAAGAGGTGACGAATTCCATTTGCTTTCAGGAATGATGTGAATTGTTCCGAAGTGAATTGCCGCCCATTATCTGTAACAAAAACAAATGGCTTTCCAAAATCAGCAAGGATATAACGCATGTGTGTAATCAAGGTTGAGGCAGTTAAATTAGAGATCACCTTCACTATAGGCCATTTTGAGTATGCATCTATTGCAATTAGGAAATAATGCCCGAGAAAGGGTCCAGCAAAATCAAGATGTACTCGTTCCCATGCAGACTGCGCTTGAGGCCAAGTCCTATCTTTTGACCTTGGAGGTACATTGGCAACTGATTGGCATGCCTGACACAATCTAACTGTATTCGTTATGTCCATGTCTATACTTGGCCACCAAACTATGCTACGTGCAATGGCTTTACTGTAGTTTTCACCTTGGTGGGTTGAGTGGATCAGAGCTAAGACATTACCTCTTAAAATTTTTTGGAATTACAACTCGTTCGTGCCAAAGGATACAACCTGACTGAATAGATAATTCATTTTTCTTATTAAAATAAGAACGTAAATTATCAGTCACCGTATTTGGCCAGCCTATACGCACATATTTCTTAACCTGCCGCAGCACTTCATCCCTTTCTGTTTCATTGGCAATATCTCGTGGGGTAAGTAGACGTAAGTCCTTGGCTTCTAGAAGGTGTACTCCAGTAGGTTAAGGAAACAATGACAAACCATTAGTGGGTGGTGTAGGGTGGCGGCTAAAGAAGTCAGCGTGCCCGATAGATTTGCCGGACCTGTGTCTTAACTTATAATCAAATGCACTCAAAATAATAGACCATCTTAACATTCTAGGACTGAGGTGCGTAGGAGTGGGTTTGTCAGAAGAAAATATCCCAAGCAAAGGACGTGTTAAAGTGTTAATTTGAAATTTACGAAAAGCTACATAAGGCTCAAATTTGTTTACTGCAAAAACTATTGCCAGCCCTTCACGATCAAGCTGGGAATAATTGCGTTCTGTACTGGTCAGGGCTCGTGATGCATAAGCAATGGGGACTTCAGTCATCTTCCCAGATGATGTACCGTCAGACACTAGATGGGAAAGAACAGCCCCAACACCAACTGGAGAAGCATCCGCCGTAATAACCAGAGGAAGTTTTGGATTGTAATGAGTAAGGGCTGTGTCACTGGATAGCATGTTCTTTACCTGTTGTAATGCATATTCATGTTTTTCTTCCCATACCCACTTAGAACCAACGTCAAGAAGGCGATGCAGTGGTTCAAGGATGGTTGCCTTTTTCTCAAAGAATCTTCCATAGAACGAGATAAGTCCCAATAGTGATTGTAGTTCCTGCTTATTCTTTGGAGCTGGAGCATTTCTGATCGCCAAGACCTTATCTTCTGTGGGGTGCACCCCTTTGGCATCAAGCCGAAATCCCAGAACCTCAAGTGAGGTTGATTCCCAGACACACTTATCACCATTGACCTTCAAGCCAGCTTTACCAAGTATTTTCAACACCTGGAGCATGCGTGACCGAAATTTCTGAAGCGTTGTCCCTTTAATATATATATTGTCCTGGTATGCTATGACACCTGCCAATTTCCCAAGCAAGCCATCAATAAACCGTTGAAAAGCTGATGATGCTACCTTGATGCCAAAGGGTAATCG
Source organism: Rhaphigaster nebulosa (assembly GCA_948150685.1). NCBI lineage: Eukaryota > Metazoa > Arthropoda > Insecta > Hemiptera > Pentatomidae > Rhaphigaster > Rhaphigaster nebulosa. The sequence continues at coordinate 119,382,088 of OX411306.1, read as the reverse complement.
AGTCACTTTGTGCAAATCTTTAATGGTATTAACTGTCAATATGTTTGAGGTTTCTTGATCAACAGGAATTTGAGTATAGGCTTCCTCAAGGTCGATGGTCCCATAGTAAACTCCACCTGACATTTCAGCCAATACCTGGTCAACAGAGGGTGTTGCGTAGGAGTCTGCTGATAAGGCTCGATTAACAGTTCCTTTATAATCTATGCACAGCCTCAGAGTACCATTTCGTTTTATCACTGGAACTACCGCAGATGCCCAAGGCCCAGCATATCGCACAGGAATCCAAACACCTCTTTTGATATTGGCTTCAATTCCCTCCTCCATGCGAGTGAATAATGAAAATGGTACCTGACGAGCACGCTGATAGACAGGAGGTACTGAGCGATTTAAATTAAGGTGAACTTCAGGTCCTTTATACATACCAGTTCCGTTGCCTGTTACAGCTGGAAGACTTGAAATGGTCCGAAGATATATTCTTCCTTTGAGGTATCAAAAGCTGTAATGTGAGGAAAAATCAGATTCACTCCATGCAGAGTGATCTTAAGAGGGTCAAACCAATTACGCCCGAGTAAATTAGGACCAACACCATCTACAACCAACACTGGTAAATTACTACAAATATGTTTAAATGTAACTGAGGCATTAAACTCTCCAATTATTGGTAATGTTTCTGAACTCCATGTTCGCACCTCAAAACTTGGTTTGTTCAGTTGGGGAATGACCTCAGTATTACGGAAGATCCTTTGAAATGAAGCCAGGCTCATGAGAGTTTTAGAACATCCAGAGTCAATCTCAAAGTCTACAGGAATTTTATTTATCAAAATTGCAGCAATAAACGGATCTTTACGAGCTGTAGACACTGTAAAAACGTTTTCATCCCTAAAGCGCTCTGTTCCCAAGTTACTATCTGTAGATAAAATACCTGGAAAACTGGGCATAGAATCAGGTGCCTCAGAACGTGAAGAAACTGTATTCTTGGCTGCAATGAAATTAGTAGAATTAGAGTTTTCATCCAGGAATTTGTGACGGAGAACAAGAAATCTTATTATTCATTCGGGGAAACCTCTGTTTACAAACCCTGGCAACATGTCCAATTCTTCCACACTTTTTGCACTTCAATGTGTGCTTAGGAATAGAACATTCCTTCACTATGTGGCCTACCTCTCCACATTGAAAACATCTAATCTTAGCAGCTGAACTGTTGTTTAGATTTGCTCTGTTGTTTGAAAAGTTAATTTTATATACTTCTGACTTGAGTGGACCCCTGATTTCTAGTATATCTATTTCAGATTTCTCCCAAGATTTTACAATGTCCAAAGCAGTCAGAGATGTCAAGTCCTTAGTTGTAAACAATCTTGCCTGAATATCAGGATTATTTAATCCACAGACAAATTGGTATAAAATTATTTTTGAAGCTGAACCACCAAAATCACAAGGAATTGCAAGTCTTTTAAGTTCAGCCATGTAAGCAACTCCTCCCTCTGTAGGTAGTTGCTTCCTATTAACAAACATAATGTAACTTACCATTGGATTTAATGTGGGGATGATATTCTCACTCAGTACCTTCATCAAATCACTGTAAACCACTTCCCTTAGTGTATTGGGGGCAATCCATCCTTTTAGATCCCGGAACGTAGCATCATCCAAGATTTCAATCAGCAAACCTCGTTTTTGAACGTCAGTAATTTCTCCTTTTGCGTCCAGCCAGAGCTGAAATCTCTCCAAATGTTCAGCCCAGCTCTCGGGTTTACAATGATCGTAGCGAGGAAATGACATGGTGAAAGTTAGTTGAAGATTTAAAAAAAAATCACAAGAAAGCACACGAGTAAACACAATACTATACTTCACGCCCCGATCCCATCCTCGTCGCCATTTTTCTGTTTTGCTTATTCATGCAATAAGGGTTCATTAATACAAAACATGGATCGAGGGTGAAGTACTTTATTATCATTAACTTTATTAACATCACAATGGCTACCCCAAGCTAGACTGCCCTGGGCTTCCCCGCCAAATCCCAGTGTTGCCATATTCTCTTAATAATAATAATAGAAGATAGTCCACAACACCTAACATTCCTGCGAGTTAAGGCGTCAATTCCTTCAAGTTCATACGCTAAAGTAAGTCATCGGCTGTGAGAGACCGTGGATGGGAACTGTAAGGCAAGTCATTGGAACTGAAACCCGTTCACACACCTCATTTTTTTCTTCACTGCTCAGTTGAGCCATCTATTTATCCACTTCCAATTCATGACATATTAATAGTTCCATTCAATGGAAAAATTATTATTATGCGCCCGGGGCGAAATTTTGCCAGCTATTCCCCCTAAAAATCGACAAGTAACTATTTTCTAATGTTTGCGAGTTTTATATCTTTGCCCTTCCACCACTCGTCGATAAACTTCGAATCTCTAGCCGGCTTGTTGTAATTTTAATTATTAAAAAATAATATTACATTGATTTTATTTTGTCCCCGATCCGCGGCGCCCCGCTGGCCGCTGACCTTGTGTTTATGCCACGTGTTTTGTGATAAAAGTTATATACAATTGTGGTTTCAATGATCTAACTGTGCCAGAAGAAACGAAATAATTTTTTTCATGCCAGTCTTCTGCGCGAAGTGCTTAGCTAATATTATTAATTACTAGTTAATATTATAATTACATTATAATTATAATTAAAACGAAATCTGCACAAATTACTTCAATTTAAAAAAAAAAATGGATGTGGACACTTCCTTGTACGCCTATTATACTATATATCAGTTGTTCAAAAAGTGATCCTAAATCATAAACCAATAAGGTAATTGGTTTCTACTAATTAGTTGGTTGGAAGATAACAATATCTCAAAAACGACACTCAACGTTGCGACGTATATGCCACCTTCGTGACGGTACCTTTGGTACTTGTGACGGTACCCTGATGTGTTAGACTCAGAATTTTATTTTCTAAAACATTTATTTGACGTTTAAAGAATCTTTTATGAACATTAAAAAAAGTTAATTATGAACTCCAAGTAAAGTATCCCTTCCGATTATCCAATTTTAACAAAAATCTATTTACGTTCTTTATATTGACATAAAAGTCATATATTACAAATTTGAGAATTTTAATTTTTGCTGAAAATCAATTCTGTGATCATGCAGTAACCAAAAAGGGAGGTGCATAATTAAATGTTATCACTATCCCAGATTCAAAATATCAACTTTCTACGGCTATTTATGCGAGATACAAACGAACATACGTACGTAAGTCAAAATCGGTTCATGAAAGAAATGGATTTTGCCGTTGAAATCTGAAATCCGAAATTTTTTTCGATTACAATAAAAGAAGTATTATTGTAATCTAGAAAATAAAGGCAGGTACAATGGAGTAAAAATATAGTTATTATGAGAAATACATATTCATGAACAATGGAAAATTATAAAGTATTACCGTTGAACCTCAATGGAAAAAAGAGAACCACGAATTATCAAGTATTCAGATATTCCAAGGTTCGATTCATCGAGGTTATTTCTGACTGTCTTTGTTAGATAGAGGTTCATATTTAAATAATTTTATACACACTGCAAATAAAGAAATTACATTTTATTGATTCATAAAAGAAAATTTGACTTAGAGAGGGGATACTGGTTGTAACATGAACAATAGTCGTTCAAAGAACGAACTGATTTTCGTCCAAATGCTAAGTGTTTGTTGTGGCCAGGGTATGACATTTGCCCCTTCTCCTTCTGGCTCTTATCGTGCAGCGAAAAAAAAATTAAAATCCCCAAGTCACTTATATTTCGAAATTGGCGTGCGGTGCTTATGGCACGGCACATCACATTATTCAACAACTGCTATTAAAAGAAATAAAGTCGTATCGATGCTTCGAAATAGATGCTGAGTATTTCATCCTTAAACAGTACGAGCTATTTCGGTGCATGATTGTCTTATTTTTACAACTGAGTACTCTCCCGAAATCGAAACCGTTCCGTATTTTCTTCAGTTTGAATGATCAGCAAATGTCATCAGTCCATTTGGCGGGTCATCATTTTTATGATAATATTGTTTGACAATTTGATTTGATTGATTTGATTTGATTAATTTCTGATATTCCTGGCGGGACGTAGGGCAGTTATGAATGTTCGCCATCTGTCTCTGTCCGCAGCCAGTTCTCCTATTTCTGCACATCAGATTCCAGCACGTTCGGCATCAGCCTTTATGGACCTCCTCTAAGTTATCCTGGGTCGACTAACTCTACGGCATCCCTTAGGGTTTCAGTAGAGGGCTTCTCTTGCAATGTTGTCCCTTGGACGGCGTAAGGTGTGCCTTATTCATTTCCACAGGCAACAACCTGCCTCTGTCCTGTTCTTCTCCAAAGCTCCTCATTGCTAATCTCATTAAAAATGTAGATTTTTGTCTCAAGATAGATTCACTTGATTGCCAGATCCTCTTCAGTTGCGCAAATGACCCTCTGGCTTTAAGGATTCGACTTACAACATTCTGTTTTGTGCCCCCATCCGGCGCCACCATGCAAACCATGGCACTGGAATGACTAGACTGTCTCTAATTCTTCATTCAAAACTAATATAGGGTTAGAGGATCTCGAGTCAACCTTCATAACTTTGTTTTTCCCTTTATTTATCTCTAAGCCTAAATTTCTTGCATTTATTTCCAGGTCTGCCAACTTCTCCGAAATATCTGTATACCTGTGTGCAAATGCTTTCAGGAAGTCAACAAAACAAGCCAAAGTGGACTCTGGAATTCTCCGGACTGTTCCGCAATTATCCGTAGTGAGTTAATCAGGTCAACACAAGATCTTGCTGATCTGAATCCATGCTGCTCTCTTATGTCCCTCTCCAGTTCTGGACCAATTCTGTGAACAAATTTTACTGGGGATTGAGAACAATGTAATTTCCCTCCAATGACCACAGTCGGCAAGATCACCCTTCATTGGCACCTTCACCAAGATTCCATGGTTCAAGTCTCTTGGCAGCCTCTCGTAACTCCATTAGTTTTCCAGTAATGGTACCAATTCCCGAGCGATAACCTCAGGCTAGACTTTATGCATTTCCACTTAGATTTGGTCAATCCAGGAGGCTTTATTGGATTTGAGTGACGAAATAGCTTCTATTATTTCGACTTCGGTTGGAAGGTCAATACAAATGTGTAGTTTAGGGGCAGCGTTGCGTCTTTATCCTTCCTCTAGAATCCCTTTATCCCGGTTGAAAAGTTCTGCAAAGTATTCTTTCCACCTTGACCTTTGTCCTTTGTTGTTAGTAATCAGGTGGCCAGTCTTACCTCTTATGGGCTTACTGTGTCTAAATGGTCTACCGGAGAGGCTCCTTGATATATTATACAGTTTTCGTTTGTTTCCGGTATTCGCAACGGTCTGTGTTTTCTCGGCCATTTCGGAGACCCATTTGCTTTTTTCTCTTCTTACTTAGTTTTAACTCCCTATTTTGGGCGCAATAGGCTCTCATTTGTGTTCTCCTCCTCTTTTTTCCGAGCCATTCACAATTGCTTTTAGATGCTGCCTTTCTTGTATTTTTGTTCATGTGTCCTTTGAGATCCATTCTTTCCTACTGGCTTCTTTGAATCCAAGCACTTTCTTGCCAGTCGACATGAGTGTATCTTTCACCATACATTATCTGCTTTCGATCAAACATTCAGGAGCGTCGGTTTCCTGGTGGCCTTCTTCCAAGACGTTTTCTTCTTCGTGTAAGGCTGCTAATTTATTTGACATTTCTAAAGTGAACTCTGTTTTAGTTTTCGTCGGCTTTTAGTTTTCCAACATCTAATCTTTTACCACAACCTGATGGCCAGTATACATTCGACTGTAAATAAGACAAAAACTAATTAAGTATTAAATATGTAATTAATCCGCAGACATAATTATGACTTTTAAATTATTTAAAGACTTAAGAATTGTTTATACTAAAACTATTACAATTTTATATAAAAATAGTTGTATATATAATTACGTTTTATTAGAATATAACTGCCCAAATTAAAACCTATGTTAAATAATGGATAACACAGTCGATAACTTTAGTGGAAAATTCTAAAAAAGCTAAATTACAATAATTATAACACCTTCGTCTCATAATTTCTACCGTTTTACGATAACGTTAGGAAATTAATTATTTTTTGTTTCTGTAATTGACAAAGGTGACACCTTAAAGCGTAATGTTTTAAGTAGCAAAATACGAATATATAAATAACTAATATTTAATGAAGGCTTTTAAAGTAAAAGTTAAATGAAAGACCCTTAAATAAAGAATAATTGCCACTCTCCTATACATCTACAAGATTAAGATTAATGCTAGAGCCACTCGACTCGCCAGATCGAGGTGCTATAAGGGAGGGAGAGGGAGGAGGGAGAGGAGAATACCCCAAGGGTGCTCCTCTATCCTCTCCATTCGCTATCATTGACCTCACCATTAATCATCTAATATATACCGAATATACCTGAGGTAATAGTGGTAACATACTTGAACTCTCGTTTTCATCATTCTCTAGAGACATAAGTTCTTGATGGCCTCCTAACCATTTTAATCTCAATGTAATTTAAATGTAAATATTTTGGTCTTTCACTATTTACTAATAATAGGTATATTCACCAATAATATACAAAAAAGTTAGAGTCAACTCCATATTAATTATTACAAGGCATGTAAAAACCTCAAATTCAATAGATGCGAATTTTACAAGTCTCATGAGAATGACCCAAATCTCTAACACCAACTCTATTAACATTAAAATTTTCAACCCTCTAACTCAATTTGAGGGGTTTGCACGCTAAACCTTAATAACCGCGGGAAGGTGGGCGGAAAAAACTGAAACTCTTAATAGGCAATTATCTAACACCAGCTCAATGGATATACAAAATTTCAACCCTTTTACTCAAATTCGAGGAGCTATATAGCTATATATATCAGACATTCCTCCGAAACCTCCACAGTCGTCTTCAAAGGGTTATGAAACGGATCAAAAATGCACCCCCACCCCCAACGATGACCTTCGATGTAAAGGTCTATTATTTTCGGGGAAACTACCAATAAAACGACGACATTTTTTTTTTTTTAATACTTGTTTGACTCAGAGGATCTTAAAATGTTTAAATTAAGTGATATTTACAAATAAAATTACCAAAACAAAAAATAATTTAGTTACTTTACTATAGATAGCTAAGCTAGAAAACTGATCAACTAGTATTACGTGAGATGTGTTTACTTCTATTATTAACTCCTCTTTTAATATAACGTGTTGAGAATAACATCTTTTTAAAAACAAATATTTTATCAAACAATTTTATTAATCTCTTCCATCCTTCATAAAGTTCCTTTATTGATGTTCCTCGTGGATTTAATATTTGAGATGCATTAACAAAGCCCCATTGTGAATCAGAGGAATTCAATTTAGTATTAATCCTTAGAAGTAAAAGTTCATAAATATCTGGTAATACAAAGGATGTGATATATTTGCTATGATGGTTGATTGAAGATACTCGCCTTTCTGGAATTCAATAAAATACTAAAATAGCTGTTATGATTGCGGTATTCTATGATAACATTCTTCTTTAATTAAATTTGTCTTCTATATAATAGATTTTTTTTATTTTTATTTAGAACAGAAATATCGACCTCAGAAATTCATTAATTTAAGTATTGTTACACCCCATTATAAGCTTAATAATAACATTATTTAAGTAAGGCCTTAGGCCGTTCGCCCCGATTGTTCTCTCCACAAAGTGGGAGAGGCGAGCATTTATTTATATTAACTAATTGACTATAGTAATTTTGCCTAAGAGGTTTTGGAGAAGCTCTGAAAATTTGCCCATTTGTGATTCTAGAGTGCTGATGACGATTTTCAATTTAAGAAAAGTAAAAACGCTCCAAAAATATTTTTTTTTGTTTTTTTCTTCTACAGGATAATTAACATCACCCTACACTAAATTAAACAAGATTAAATTCACTATAATTTATTTCGTCCTGTACATCCTTTGGGGGCATCCGCTCTTAGTCTAATACGGTCCAGTCAAATGGGGACCAGAAAGTGGACTTTTCGGTTGAAAGTTATGGAGAAGTTTTGAAAGTTTGCTCTTGTACCTTTTTAGTGTGCTGATTACAAATTTTAACATGTATATCTCAAATTTATTTACATTTTAATTGAAAACCATGTATTATTCGAAGATTTTTTTTATACTGAACTAAAGAACATAAAAGACTAAATTACCAATAATTTTGATTCTAATGATTTTTAGTTTGGTGGCTCCATTTTGAGTCCAGTTGACGTCCATGAGTCGAAATTATGAAACGAAATGTCAAAATTAGTTTTTTGAGCATTTATTATATTTTTAATATACATATGTATTCGGAAAAATTTTAATGATAATTCGGATGAAGTTGAAATTCGTAATCAGCAGCACTAAAAACATTTGTATATTGCACTACTGTGGCTGTCAGAAAATAGAAAAAAATCCACTTCAAATCGGTAAATCAACATGAGACATGAGAGCGCCTGGGAAACTCGAAAAAGAATCTTATGAAAAAATGCATGTCTCTTCATTCTCATCTCTAGCTTAGCAGAGAGAGAGAGTATACCAAGCAACCATAGTCAAAGTGTGTGAAAAGAAGAGAGAATACTATAGGAGCTGTCGAGTATTATGTGGAATGGAATCGCGGAATCTTGGGAATTGTTTATGGACGGCAATGAATATGAATTTGTGTGATCTGAGAGCTATATGGTTATTCCAGAGGAGGTGCTGATCGAGTGTGACCCCAAGGTTTCTTACAGTGGAGTGAAAATGGATAGGTTGATTATTGATGTAAAGGAAAGGACAGTAAGGAAGAGAACTACAGAGGAATCTCACTACTCCCATCTGCATATAAAATATTCTCAAATATTCTATTCGGACGGTTATTACCATTTCCAGAGAACCAACTTGATCCTTATCAATGTGGATTTTGAAAAGGCAAATCTACACTGAATCAGATCTTCAGCTTAAGAACAATTCTCGAGAGAAGACGAGAATACAACATCAAGACGCACCATTTATTTATTGATTTTAGGGTAGAGAAAGAATTGAGAAGATATCTCAATTTGTGTACCTGGGCTCAATGCTCATACAGGATAATGTACCACATTCGGAGGCTAAGAAAAGGATTCAGGCTGCAAACAGTGCATACTTCGGGCTATTACCGCAATTCAGAGGTAAAGACATCGATAAAAACTAAAATAAATCTCTACAAGAGTCTGATCCGGCCGGTTCTATTGTATGCATCGGAGTCCTGGGCAATCACTAAATCCATAGAGCAAGATCTCGGCATTTTCGAAAGGAAAGTTCTGCGTAGAATATTAGGAGGACTGCAAGTTGGAAATTAGTGGCGTAAAGATTTTGCGAATAAGTAAATATTCTCATACCTCAAACCTTTAGGATCATAGATCAAACTCAACATGAGATTTGTTTTACCGCAATTTGATGGTCCACATACTAGACATCTGATAGAGTCGGGCAATAGAGAACCGTGTCTCGATATTTTTATATCGGAACAGTTCTGATCTTCTATATTGGAAATACGCAGAGTATGGTGTTGCTTTACCAAACGCATGTTGAAGACTGATAAGAATAGCTGCACTTCTCCCCCTTATATACTTATCGCGCCGACTGGGACCTAGCGAATATTTTAGGCTATGATAAATAAAAACTAAAACTAAATAAATGAGGATTAAATGTTTCATAAAATTCATATTTTCGTTTGCACTCATCTTAGTTTTCTAAATATAATTTAGAAGTAAGCCTCTCCACCTCGTCAAGGTGTGAGTGCTTCGGGGAGGTTTGATGATATAATATTGCTGTTAATATTTTGTAACATACATTCTTTATTGATATTTAGTAGTTCTGTCCTGACGGCTAACCAGAGTGGGAGTGTCAAGATTTATTCCTCGGGACCGCCGAAAAATAAATATTAACTGCCCCAGTGGGAATCGAACCTACACCGTTCCGAACCGGGCACCCTGGAACCTTCATCCCAACTTGCCCGGCCATCACGGCCTCGCCGAAGACCATGATTTTCAACATACTGGTTTACGAGCTTTTATAGCCACGCCAGAGACCATAACACACATCCCATAGCACTCATTCTTTGGTTTACAAATAAAACCATCAATAATATATCAATAACTAAAAAATTAACTTTACAAAATTAAATATTTAATAGCATCTGGAAGCGATAAATAATTGAAAACTTCCTTTAAACCTTTCTTTCATTTGGTCATTTAAAAAACAAAACAAAAAAAACAGTTAAAACATCTTATTTAAAAAACAACTAAAAACACCTTCTTATTTAAAAAAAAAATGGATTGTAATATATTATGATGAGTATTTATTATTATTATAGAGGTCTAAATCGATTGACTTTCAAAAGAAGACCATCAAGACATTTAAGGAACCATCCGCTCGCCTTCATCGTCATCTCTTCCATCTCGGTAGCAATTTTCGAGTAGCTTCCGCTGAGGCTATTCAAGATTGTAGAGATGTCGTAGATCGTTATATTTTTGGTTTTAAAAGCACGATCGCACGTCTCTCCTCTGACGTTTTCATACGTAGCCTCCAAAACCAAATTAAACTTTAGGGGAGCGTCTGATTCCGCCAAATATTCTGAAATTAGCCGATGTAGGGTGTCTGTCTAATTGCAGAGAAATTCCACTGCATCGATTGGTTCAGAACATGGGAGGAAAAATGTCTTGAGGTCTCCCCCGAATGCTGTCTCGATCTCATATAAAGGTCCTATAGTCGCCACCAACCGCCTTCGCTTTGTCATGACGAGCCGTGTTTCTGGTTGACAGCGACGTATATGCTTTCTGCACTGCATTACAGAATTAAAAATCTTATCGCAGGAAACACATGTACGCCGTGTCTGAGTAGCCAGACATGACATTTCATGACGAACTTTGTTAGACTCCCTACTAAAAACTCTATCACAATACTGACACTTATTTAATGACGACATGATAAAAAATAAAAAGTTAATTTAAAATGAAATAACTAAAACTCTAACTATAAAAATATTAAATAAAGAAAAAATCAAAATTAATTGAAAACAAAAAAATTAATCTTAATTTTTAAAAAAATATTATACAATTAAAAATAATATAAAAACTAATATAAAAGAAAAAAATTAAACTATGAGAAAATTAAAGACGAATTGAAAACAAAAGAGTTAATCTTAACTTTGAAAAAAAAAATATTAAACAGTTAAAAAAAAATTAAATGATGAGAAGATTAAAAACAAATTTATAAACTCATATGGAACAATAAGATAAAACTACACTCCAACCAAAAAGAATAACAGGTTTAAAAAAAAAAAAAATCAACTTACACGTTTCCAGAAATGTTGCAACTAGCACGATGAGATAATGAGGAAGAGCTCCACAAAACGGTCCTATTTAAAGAAAGAGAATATTCGAATCTGATTGGCTGTCAGGTTCTCCCACCATAGATCATAGTACCCCCACCACCCGCTATGAAGCGAGCATGAGTCGACCTGCTCCTATTCTATTTAGACAGGCTCGAGCAAGTCGAACAGAGTATCAATAAAATATAAATTAGTATTAATATTAATTATGAATTAGTGATGATTAAGTATTATTTAAGTAACAGAGTATCAATAAAATATAAATTAGTATTAATACTAATTATGAATTAGTGTTGATTAAGTATTAATTAATATTAATTAATAAAAATTTACAATTTTGAAAATATTTCAAAGCTATGAAAAGGTATAACCTCTTTGACCAGCGTGATATCGTCGTTTCGATTTATCGATATATTTGTAAATTTGTAAGTCCATTGGTTATACAATCAGAGATTAAAATTGCATAGAAGATTAAAAAGTTGTTTTGTGTACGTATAAAAGTTGAAGATAAATTAATGATTAATTAATATTCATCAATTAAAATTTACTGCATCGTGTTCGTAGTTATTAATACCGACTCGTGTACTTCGAAAATATTTCAAAGCTATGAAAAGGTATAAGCTCTTTGTGATACAGACGTTTCGATTTGTCGATATATTTTAGGGATTAAAAGTTCGATAAGAACTTAAAGGACTAAAAGTTAATCCTTTTAAGGCCATTATCCTATAAGAGATTAAAAATACGTAGAACGTTGAAAAGTTGTTTTGTTTATGTTTCAGCGAGATAAGTAAAGATAGAGTATCAATAGCTCAAAGTCCATAAGATGTGATAGGATTAAGTGGCCCTACCCTTTATTTATGTTTTCAAAGTTAATGTTTACATTTCACACAGGATAAAAACAAAATGGCGGTCGGGTACACTCATGCCCTATAGGGAGGGTACCCTTCATCGTATAGGTTATGATGATATAACCGTTGGGAAGGTTACAGACTATAAAGTGAGTACCTGACCCTTCAACAAAACCTTAAGTCTCTCAAACTGTATAAAAACAAAATGTCGGTGTAAGAAAAACAAAATGGCGGCCGGGCACACTCATGCTCTATAAGGTGGGTACCTAACCCTTCAACAAAACCTCAAGTCTCTCAAACAGTAGAAAAACAAAATGGCGGCATAAGAAAAACAAAATGGCGGTCGGGTACACTCATGCTCTATAAGGTGGGTACCTAACCCTTCAATGGGTGGAGGGGGTAAATCTTGTTGGCTGAGCATAGGTCAGGAGGTGCCGCGGGTCACGTGACTGGATCACGTGACTAAAAGTGGGCGGGGGCATAAGGGTCACGTGACTAAAAAGGGGCGTGGCCTAATAGTTAAGGCTAGGTCGAGGTGAGACCACGTGGTGGTTAAGGTAGGGTCGAGGCAAGACCACGTGGCAGTTAAGGTTAGGTCGAGGCAAAAATTCAAATAGCACTACTGTGGCTGTCAGAAAATAGAAAAAAATCCACTTCAAATCGGTAAATCAACATGAGACATGAGAGCGCCTGGGAAACTCGAAAAAGAATCTTATGAAAAAATGCATGTCTCTTCATTCTCATCTCTAGCTTAGCAGAGAGAGAGAGTATACCAAGCAACCATAGTCAAAGTGTGTGAAAAGAAGAGAGAATACTATAGGAGCTGTCGAGTATTATGTGGAATGGAATCGCGGAATCTTGGGAATTGTTTATGGACGGCAATGAATATGAATTTGTGTGATCTGAGAGCTATATGGTTATTCCAGAGGAGGTGCTGATCGAGTGTGACCCCAAGGTTTCTTACAGTGGAGTGAAAATGGATAGGTTGATTATTGATGTAAAGGAAAGGACAGTAAGGAAGAGAACTACAGAGGAATCTCACTACTCCCATCTGCATATAAAATATTCTCAAATATTCTATTCGGACGGTTATTACCATTTCCAGAGAACCAACTTGATCCTTATCAATGTGGATTTTGAAAAGGCAAATCTACACTGAATCAGATCTTCAGCTTAAGAACAATTCTCGAGAGAAGACGAGAATACAACATCAAGACGCACCATTTATTTATTGATTTTAGGGTAGAGAAAGAATTGAGAAGATATCTCAATTTGTGTACCTGGGCTCAATGCTCATACAGGATAATGTACCACATTCGGAGGCTAAGAAAAGGATTCAGGCTGCAAACAGTGCATACTTCGGGCTATTACCGCAATTCAGAGGTAAAGACATCGATAAAAACTAAAATAAATCTCTACAAGAGTCTGATCCGGCCGGTTCTATTGTATGCATCGGAGTCCTGGGCAATCACTAAATCCATAGAGCAAGATCTCGGCATTTTCGAAAGGAAAGTTCTGCGTAGAATATTAGGAGGACTGCAAGTTGGAAATTAGTGGCGTAAAGATTTTGCGAATAAGTAAATATTCTCATACCTCAAACCTTTAGGATCATAGATCAAACTCAACATGAGATTTGTTTTACCGCAATTTGATGGTCCACATACTAGACATCTGATAGAGTCGGGCAATAGAGAACCGTGTCTCGATATTTTTATATCGGAACAGTTCTGATCTTCTATATTGGAAATACGCAGAGTATGGTGTTGCTTTACCAAACGCATGTTGAAGACTGATAAGAATAGCTGCACTTCTCCCCCTTATATACTTATCGCGCCGACTGGGACCTAGCGAATATTTTAGGCTATGATAAATAAAAACTAAAACTAAATAAATGAGGATTAAATGTTTCATAAAATTCATATTTTCGTTTGCACTCATCTTAGTTTTCTAAATATAATTTAGAAGTAAGCCTCTCCACCTCGTCAAGGTGTGAGTGCTTCGGGGAGGTTTGATGATATAATATTGCTGTTAATATTTTGTAACATACATTCTTTATTGATATTTAGTAGTTCTGTCCTGACGGCTAACCAGAGTGGGAGTGTCAAGATTTATTCCTCGGGACCGCCGAAAAATAAATATTAACTGCCCCAGTGGGAATCGAACCTACACCGTTCCGAACCGGGCACCCTGGAACCTTCATCCCAACTTGCCCGGCCATCACGGCCTCGCCGAAGACCATGATTTTCAACATACTGGTTTACGAGCTTTTATAGCCACGCCAGAGACCATAACACACATCCCATAGCACTCATTCTTTGGTTTACAAATAAAACCATCAATAATATATCAATAACTAAAAAATTAACTTTACAAAATTAAATATTTAATAGCATCTGGAAGCGATAAATAATTGAAAACTTCCTTTAAACCTTTCTTTCATTTGGTCATTTAAAAAACAAAACAAAAAAAACAGTTAAAACATCTTATTTAAAAAACAACTAAAAACACCTTCTTATTTAAAAAAAAAATGGATTGTAATATATTATGATGAGTATTTATTATTATTATAGAGGTCTAAATCGATTGACTTTCAAAAGAAGACCATCAAGACATTTAAGGAACCATCCGCTCGCCTTCATCGTCATCTCTTCCATCTCGGTAGCAATTTTCGAGTAGCTTCCGCTGAGGCTATTCAAGATTGTAGAGATGTCGTAGATCGTTATATTTTTGGTTTTAAAAGCACGATCGCACGTCTCTCCTCTGACGTTTTCATACGTAGCCTCCAAAACCAAATTAAACTTTAGGGGAGCGTCTGATTCCGCCAAATATTCTGAAATTAGCCGATGTAGGGTGTCTGTCTAATTGCAGAGAAATTCCACTGCATCGATTGGTTCAGAACATGGGAGGAAAAATGTCTTGAGGTCTCCCCCGAATGCTGTCTCGATCTCATATAAAGGTCCTATAGTCGCCACCAACCGCCTTCGCTTTGTCATGACGAGCCGTGTTTCTGGTTGACAGCGACGTATATGCTTTCTGCACTGCATTACAGAATTAAAAATCTTATCGCAGGAAACACATGTACGCCGTGTCTGAGTAGCCAGACATGACATTTCATGACGAACTTTGTTAGACTCCCTACTAAAAACTCTATCACAATACTGACACTTATTTAATGACGACATGATAAAAAATAAAAAGTTAATTTAAAATGAAATAACTAAAACTCTAACTATAAAAATATTAAATAAAGAAAAAATCAAAATTAATTGAAAACAAAAAAATTAATCTTAATTTTTAAAAAAATATTATACAATTAAAAATAATATAAAAACTAATATAAAAGAAAAAAATTAAACTATGAGAAAATTAAAGACGAATTGAAAACAAAAGAGTTAATCTTAACTTTGAAAAAAAAAATATTAAACAGTTAAAAAAAAATTAAATGATGAGAAGATTAAAAACAAATTTATAAACTCATATGGAACAATAAGATAAAACTACACTCCAACCAAAAAGAATAACAGGTTTAAAAAAAAAAAAAATCAACTTACACGTTTCCAGAAATGTTGCAACTAGCACGATGAGATAATGAGGAAGAGCTCCACAAAACGGTCCTATTTAAAGAAAGAGAATATTCGAATCTGATTGGCTGTCAGGTTCTCCCACCATAGATCATAGTACCCCCACCACCCGCTATGAAGCGAGCATGAGTCGACCTGCTCCTATTCTATTTAGACAGGCTCGAGCAAGTCGAACAGAGTATCAATAAAATATAAATTAGTATTAATATTAATTATGAATTAGTGATGATTAAGTATTATTTAAGTAACAGAGTATCAATAAAATATAAATTAGTATTAATACTAATTATGAATTAGTGTTGATTAAGTATTAATTAATATTAATTAATAAAAATTTACAATTTTGAAAATATTTCAAAGCTATGAAAAGGTATAACCTCTTTGACCAGCGTGATATCGTCGTTTCGATTTATCGATATATTTGTAAATTTGTAAGTCCATTGGTTATACAATCAGAGATTAAAATTGCATAGAAGATTAAAAAGTTGTTTTGTGTACGTATAAAAGTTGAAGATAAATTAATGATTAATTAATATTCATCAATTAAAATTTACTGCATCGTGTTCGTAGTTATTAATACCGACTCGTGTACTTCGAAAATATTTCAAAGCTATGAAAAGGTATAAGCTCTTTGTGATACAGACGTTTCGATTTGTCGATATATTTTAGGGATTAAAAGTTCGATAAGAACTTAAAGGACTAAAAGTTAATCCTTTTAAGGCCATTATCCTATAAGAGATTAAAAATACGTAGAACGTTGAAAAGTTGTTTTGTTTATGTTTCAGCGAGATAAGTAAAGATAGAGTATCAATAGCTCAAAGTCCATAAGATGTGATAGGATTAAGTGGCCCTACCCTTTATTTATGTTTTCAAAGTTAATGTTTACATTTCACACAGGATAAAAACAAAATGGCGGTCGGGTACACTCATGCCCTATAGGGAGGGTACCCTTCATCGTATAGGTTATGATGATATAACCGTTGGGAAGGTTACAGACTATAAAGTGAGTACCTGACCCTTCAACAAAACCTTAAGTCTCTCAAACTGTATAAAAACAAAATGTCGGTGTAAGAAAAACAAAATGGCGGCCGGGCACACTCATGCTCTATAAGGTGGGTACCTAACCCTTCAACAAAACCTCAAGTCTCTCAAACAGTAGAAAAACAAAATGGCGGCATAAGAAAAACAAAATGGCGGTCGGGTACACTCATGCTCTATAAGGTGGGTACCTAACCCTTCAATGGGTGGAGGGGGTAAATCTTGTTGGCTGAGCATAGGTCAGGAGGTGCCGCGGGTCACGTGACTGGATCACGTGACTAAAAGTGGGCGGGGGCATAAGGGTCACGTGACTAAAAAGGGGCGTGGCCTAATAGTTAAGGCTAGGTCGAGGTGAGACCACGTGGTGGTTAAGGTAGGGTCGAGGCAAGACCACGTGGCAGTTAAGGTTAGGTCGAGGCAAAAATTCAAATTCAAATTTCTCGCCATAGGTCACGTGGCCAAATGCTGGCTTCTGATTGGCTGCTCAAAAAAATGCACCAGCTCCCCCATTTTCCCTCTACTCCCATCGTATCAACCTCTTCTTCCCTGATTCTTCTACATACTGGCCAACCGATCCCAATCGTCATCTCGATCTCCTAGATTTTTTTAACTACAAAGGTGTCGGGCCCCTAAATTATTCAGTTTCCCGACTCGATGACCATTCCTCAGACCACAGCCCTCTGATCCTAACCCTTTCCATATCGCCGATACCCAAATCACCACAACTTTCATTCATCAGATGTCCAGTAAACTGGAACCTCTTCCGCCAAATAATAACAGATTCAATAGACCTTAGGGTATCCCTAAAAACTCCCTAAGACCTTAATGAATCTGTAAATTCCTAAACCACTTTGATCCAGCAAGCAGTCCGGAATGCACCCTCTTCTCCTCCTTTCCCAAAGTACTGCCAAAAAAAACCTTTACCTCAATACCTTAAAAACCTTATCCATTCCAAACGATGTTCTAGGAGCCTTTGGCAAAGAACCAGGCATTATGAGGATCGGAAACTATACAACCACTACTCCAAATTAGTTAAAAAGAACTTGCCAGCCTGAGATCACAATCCTATAACTCCTATCTTTTCTCACTATCTACTTCCGATAATTCCCTCTGGAAAGTGACAAAAAAATCCTAAAATACCAGTCTATTTCCCACCCTCTCCGATGTGAGGATGGGTCCTGGGCTTCATCAGATGGGAACAGAGCAGAGGAATTTGCCAAGCATCTTTCCCATTCTGAAATCCACCCCATCCATACTGCTAAGGTCAAGGAATTCCTCTCTTCACCGATTTCTCTCTCTTTACCTCCCAAAGCTGTCAATCCCTCTGAGGTCAAATTCCTTATGAATAACTTCAAACCCCGAAAATCCCCTGAATACGGTCTCCTAACTTCCCAGATCCTTCGCCAAGTTCCCCCAGTTATACTCCTTACATACTTGTACAACTGTATCCTTCGCACAACCCACTTTCCTCTGATGTGGAAACACTCCACAATTATCCTTTTTCATAAACCAGGTAAACCTGTTAATAATACCTCATCCTATAGGCCAATAAGCTCGCTCCCGATTCTTTCAACAATTTTTGAAAACATACTTCTAAAACGCATCCTCCCAATACTCGAATCCCTTCTAAAATTCCTTCACAACAGTTTGTATTTCGCTCAGGACATTTAACTGTTCAACAAGGTCTTCGTGTTGTTGACCATATATCCTCTGAACTTGAAAGCAAACAATACTGCACTGACGCCTTTCTGGATATAGCACAAGCTTTCGACGGGGTTTGGCACTATGGTTTTCTTTTCAAGCTCAAAATCCAATTACCCCAATCCTTATACCTAATTCTTCGATCCTACATCTCTAACCGTTCCTTCAGTGGTACTGAATTTTCCAACTATTACCCCCGGTGTTCCACAAGGCAGCGTCTTAGGTCCAGTTCTCTACGTTTTATTTACCGCTGACCTTCCTACAAACTCCGATACTTTTCTGGAAACATTTGCGGCTGATATCGCTATCCTATCATCACATTCCAATTCTGAAATGGCATCCTTAAATCTGCAAAGGCATCTGTCCCTGATCGAACAGTGGTGCAACAATTGGCGCATCAAGATCAACGAATCAAAATGTCAGCATGTCACATTCACCCTTTGACGCAGATCCTGTCCGCCAGTTCATTTTAATTCCACATCACTTCCCACTTCAGACAAAGTAGAGTATCTTGGCTTCCTTCTTGATAAAAAACTAACGTGGAACATTCATACTAGACTCAAAAGACAAGAGCTTAATCAACGATTTGGACAATTATACAGAATACTGAACAGAACATCTCATCTTTCAATAGCCAATAAACTGTTAATCTACAATGCCATTCTGAAACCTGTTTGGACCTACGGACTAGAACTGTGGGGAACAGCTAAACATCAAACGTATTCAATCCTTCCAGTCTAAAGTCCTCCGTACAATAGTCAATGCCCCTATTATTTATCAAAAAAGACCTTACACCATAACCTTAGTATGCTCTTGACATAATTCCATACAAATTCTCTACATTTTATCAGAACCTTACTCATCATCCTAATTCAGTACCAACCATAATCCTCCTCGAAGGTTGAAACGCCAGTGGCCTCGAGACCTTTTGTAAATGTGCAATTGGAGGTTTGGCAATGGCCAACTTCTCCGCTCACGTCCTGAGCATCTGTGGCTCCAGTGCTCTCACTCAGTATCCACTGGTTTTCAATACCAGTGACGCGACTGGATCAGAAACGCTGTGATCTCTTGGAACCCGTCTTAGCCATTAACATGTGGGGAGGGCAGATCTTGGTTTGGAGTTCCCCGGGCAGATTGCAAATATTATGTATAGGTATGAATGTGTTCAAGAAGACTTATTTTATTTTTACTTAACTTAATTTTTCTTTTTATTAGTTGTTTACTTATTTTACTATTATTTAAATTGTCTATCTATTAATTTTTAATAGTAATGTACATTTTTTTCTTTTCATTTGATATTTATTATTTTTATTATTATGTGTTTTTTTTTCTTTTATCTTATATATATGGTATGAATGGATTCTTATAGTCCTAATACCTATTTCCATTGAGCGTGACAGCTTATATTATTTTCCAAATAAAAATAAAATAATAAAAAAAATTATAAAAATGACAGAAGTCAGTAATAAACAAACCTTTATATTATTACCGATTGACGATTTTAAGCTATATAAGCATTATTGTAAAGCTAGTTGATTGAATATTGTTTTATTATAAGATTAATTTTATTTATTTCTTGCACGATTCCTAAAAATAAACATATAATATCGTATGTCATAATAAAGATTGCGTTAAAGTTCTATCATTTTATAGAGGTAATTAATCATATTTAATGGACCCCAACAGTGATTAGGAACTTTCACACTTTTGGGATTCCCTTAGTAAAAGAAGTATAGACGGTACATCTCGCAACAACTTATTTGTTATTATACAAAGTCTTGCATAATTTAAGTTACCGGATTGTATTTTGAGTGTTTTCTTTTCTAATTTAACTTCAAGAGGTATTTATGTAATACAGAAAACTGATTAATTTTAATTGTCAATTATTGACGATTCAGGAAAGAGGACATTTGTTTTTTAATTCATTGAAAAATTATTAATATGAAAGGAGCTATAGTATAATTTTTCTTGGTATCAAATATAACGTAAATTATTTCACATAATAACACGTTTGTTATTAAATTATGTTCAGATTCTCTGAAATTTACAATAGAGTCTGTAAGGGCAAGAATTTCAGATTAACAATTCATTGATAATTTAACTGATTTTCTAAAGTCACGAAATTCTTCATATTGAAACAGGTTACGATGAAGGAAGTTTTATGATGTTATTAGAGATAATAACTTGATTTTTCTTAATTGTCGAAACCCTGGCAACATGGAGGGAGACATCGCCAGCTTAAAA
Source organism: Rhaphigaster nebulosa (assembly GCA_948150685.1). Lineage (NCBI taxonomy): Eukaryota > Metazoa > Arthropoda > Insecta > Hemiptera > Pentatomidae > Rhaphigaster > Rhaphigaster nebulosa. Next base: position 119,361,281 of record OX411306.1, on the reverse strand, counting down.
GACTGGTGTGCTTTAGTTATTGATATTTTCGATTAATTGGATGCTCTGACTGATAAAATGCTTCATCGCCTGTATATTTACGTTTTAGGAAATTAAGTTAACTCGCGTTTTATTTTTTAGTCATCAAGAAAAAAATTTGGTCTCATGTCTGTCTGTAGTTAAATACATAGGACGAGTATAATACCTATTATTGTTAATTCGATTTTTGTGGTATTTGAAGAGATTTGGGTCACTTTCACTTACACATGCGCCAATGCATTTTCCTTGATACAACTTTATTTCGAAAAATGGTTCGCTAGAAAGGGGACTGGTGTGCACATATATATATATATATATATATATATATATATATATATATATATATATATATATATATATATATATAAGTTAAGGTACACAGTGTAACTGTATACAACTTAATCCCAACTCTAAGATGTAAACACTCTCTAAAACTATATATAGGGGATTACTGAGGCAATAAAGTTAGTCTTTTCTCAACAAGCGTGTGTGTTATTACGTTCCCGTTTTTCCCTTTTTTTTATTCTAAGTTACCGGGACGAACATAAGTGGTGCCGAAACCCGGGAGGTTATACGAGGAGTAGAAAGCTGTTTTTTTTATTCTCTCTGTTTTTTCTCTCTTAGCGTCTTCCCTTTTCGTTCTCGCTGCGCGCGTCTGTTTTTTTTTAATTGACCAGAACAAGTGAGAAGGTCACAGAATGCCTGATGAGATAGTGCGGCCGGCAACCTTAATACTACCACAGGATATCCCGGCGCTGCCAACGGAAACCATAGCGGCGGCGCACGCGAACTTAGCAGCAGCACAAGCGAACGCCTTGGAATGGCTAAAGATAAAGACGGCGACCTCGCAGGACCTAAGAAAAGCAATCACGGATCTAGAAAGATTCAATGGGGAAATCGGAGAACTAAACCATTTTCTCAAAGGAGGCGACCGTGTGATGACACGCATAGAGGCGAAGTTGGCGGAAGACCTTGTAGACCCGATGGATGCGAACGCATTGAGAGCAGCGTTAGTATGCCGAGTCAAAAGAAACATATTAAATCTGATCCAGGCGGACGAAGATACGCCATGGATTATAGTGAAGGACAGGCTGAAGAAAGCATTTGGGGGAGGCCGGTGGGCCCCAGAAGAAGATATTTTTCGGATGTTCAGGGAGACGAAAAAACCGTACCAGACAAATGGGCAATATGCGGGAACGCTATTAGCCCGATATAACAAAATTACCGAGAAGATGAGAGAAACCCTGAACGCAGCCGAGGTGGAGGGCAGGATGGCGTTTCTGTCAACCATACTCAAAGTGCAGCTAGCAAGAGACACGGGAAAGAAGGAGGGGCTGTCTAGGGACAAAACATTCATCGAGTGTGCCCAGGAGATGGTAGACGCCAGCGCCAGGGACGAAGAGGCCAGATTCGGAGAGGAAGCGGAAACGGGATGGAGTAGAGTAACCTACAGGAGGCCCGAGACAGGTAGGAGCAAGCCTAGGCCGGATATAGGAAGAAGAAGAGAGACGGAGTTCGGCGGAAGGGAGAGAACTATGGCACGAGAAAGGAGGCAAGGAACGGAGAAGAGGATCTCGAAAAGGGAAGACAGGAAATGTCATGGATGCGGGAGGACGGGACATCTGGTAGCCCAGTGCCCCCGAACGAGATGCTTTGAATGCGGCACTGAGGGACACATTGCGAGGCAGTGCCCCTACATGAGTAGACGCGGAGAAGCGAATCGAGTGGAACCTATGGAGGTGAATGCGCAGAGGATGTGGAAAAGGAGCAGACCACCATCAGAGTCAATAGGGTCATCGGAAACTTCGGAGACAGAAGAAGAGGAGATCGAACCAGGAAACAGAGGAGCTGGAGGAGGAAGGAGTGGCCGAAGGAGCGGAGGACGAAGAGCAACGGAGGAGAGGATATCGAGAGACAACGAATGAGGAAAGTGCGAGCAGAGAGGCAACCACGCGGTAGTGCATAATATAGAGAGTGAGTGTGGTGGGTTGCCTATCATCAGAGTTGCGAGAGGAGTACGATGCTTGGTGGATACAGGCAGTTCTAACACGATAATGTGTCGGAGTGCGATAGAGGCGTTGTGTGAAGGAGAGAGGATACCCCAGGTGCAGGTATGTGGATGTAGATTAATCACCTTGAATGGTCCATGTAAAATAGAAGGGGAAGTGGGGATAGATTTAAATAAATGGGGAACCGAGGGAGGAAGGTTGAGGGTGCATGTAGTGGAGAATATGCCCCGGGAATATGGGGGGATAATCGGCTGTGACCTGTTGGGGAAAATGGGAGCGCGGATAAGAAATAAGGACGGGAATTGGAGTATTAAGATAGGAACGAAGAAATACAGGTGTAAGAGGGTCCTGAGAAAGGATAAAATTAGAGTCGGGGCAATTAACCGGGAAGACTGGAGACAGGTGTTACGTGGTGAGTACTCGGATGTTTTTTTTCAAAAGGGAGAGATATTGAGTGTAACGGGGGAAACGGTACACGAAATCCCGCTGAAACAGGATAGGGTGACGTACGTTAAGGAGAGAAGATACCCGCAAGCTCTACGACAACACATCCGGGAAGAGCTGGAGAATTTGAAGAAGCAAGGCATTATTACTGACAGCACGTCGCCATACAATAGTCCCTTCTGGGCAGTGAAGAAGAAGAGTTCGGAAAACGGCAAGCGGGAGAAGTATAGGGTCGTGGTAGATTTTAGGAAACTAAACGAGAACACTCTGGATGAGAAATACCCGATACCGAGGTTCGAGGATATCTTGGATAGGCTAGGAGGAGCGGCTGTGTTTAGCACGCTGGACTTAAAAGCAGGGTACCACCAGATAAAAATGCACCCGAGGGACCAGCATAAGACGGCTTTTACATTCGAGAGGGGTCACTTCGAATTTACCCGGATGCCGTTTGGGTTGAAAAACGCGCCCATAACATTTCAGAGACTCATGGACGAGTTTTTGCGGGGACTGGACGAATCGGTCTGCCAGGTGTATATGGACGACCTGCTGATCTTCAGTAAGAATGAAGCGCAACATATTGCGGATCTAAGATGCGTCTTCGACCGGCTGAGACAATTCGGGCTAAAGCTGTCCGTAGAGAAATCGATTCTGCGGCAAGACCAGATCAACTTCCTGGGGCATACTATATCAAAGGAAGGAGTGCGACCCGATGCGCGGAAGTTTGAGGCTATCCAAAAGATGGCAATCCCAACGGACGTGAAAGGAATAAGGAGGTTGCTGGGAACACTAAATTATTATCGACGATTCGTCCCAGAGATGGCGGAATACCTAGTACCCCTTAATAATCTGCTGAAGAAAGGGAGCAAAGTTGTGATAACTCCTGTGATTGAGGGTAATATTCGAAAGTGTATGGCGCGATTACAAGAAGAACCGGTACTTGCGTTCCCCGATTTTGGTAAACCATTCACCATCACCACAGACGCGAGCGAATACGCGTTGGGCGGTTTTGTCGCAGGACGGAAAACAAGGGGAACAACCCGTGGCGTATGCCAGCAGACGCCTCACGGAGACGGAAGCGCGTTATAGTGCGTTAGAACGCGAACTGCTGGGTATTGTGTGGGCGGTCGAGCACTTTAGGCCGTATGTGTTCGGGCGGAGATTTAAGGTCCAGACGGATCACCGACCCTTATTGTGGGTAGGAAAGCTCAAGGAATCATCGGCGAGAGTTACCCGCTGGAAAGAGTTTTTGAGCCAATATAACATGGAGGTGGTTTATAAACCAGGAAGAGAGAATATTGTGGCAGATTGGCTATCTCGAGCGCTGCAGGTCAACGCGATAGAGACAGAAAGAGGGGAACATTCCGGAGAGATACAGAGATTCTTAAGGGAATGGACGCCCGAGGGTGAAGGAGAACCAGAATCAGGGGAAGCAGAAGAAGAAAGGATGTCGACGGGGGACGAAAGTGTTATAGAAGACAGGCCAACGGATATGGAGGAGAGGGAGGAAATCATCAATGACAAAAAACGTCAGATTATCTGGAAAACCCGGACGTCGGGATTGATGAAGGTGGATTACTCGAGATACGGCAAGTATAATATCAACACGATATGGTCACATCCAGGAGTAAGAGAGGAGCAGATTTGCAGGGCCCTGAAAGACGCGTCCAGATCAGGAACCACCCATTACTTGTACGTAGGTAACGTGTCGGTCTGGGAGAAGATAAAGCGCTTATGGCAGACCGAGAAAATCGGAATCGATAGGACGTTCGTCAGATGCAAACTCATGGTGGAAACGATAAGAGACCCGGAACGGCAGGAGGAGGTTACTCTGGCGTATCACCAGGGGAAGACTAATCACCGAGGAGTAAACGAGACCCTGCAAGCATTGAAAAGGAAATATTTCTGAGAGAAAATGCGAAAGACAATAGATAAGGTGTTAAAGGCATGTGTAGTGTGTCAGACTACGAAATACGATCGCCACCCTCCAACCGGGAAGCAAGAAGAGACGACGACACCTAGCGCACCGTTAAGCGACCTACAGGTGGATACATTCACGTGGAAAGGGTTCAAATGGGTTACAGTGCTAGACGTATTTAGCAAGCTGGCGATGGCCTACCCAGTACAAGACCGATCGGCAGAGGCAGTGATCGCGGCTCTACGAACATGGTTCCAATTTTATGGGATACCGGATGCGATCTCTTCCGATGGAGGGAGAGAATTCGATAATGCGAGTCTGCGAAACGAGATGAAGGCGTTGGAGATAGCGTGGCATATTAACACCCCGGGACACCCGAAGAGTAGGGGAGGGATAGAGAGGTTGCACAGTACGCTGGGAGATCACCTGCGAGTGTTCCACGTCGACAAGGGGTTGGAGGCAGACTGCGCGATGCCAAAGGCTGTGGCAGCATACAACCACTCTATTCACATGGCTACAGGATTTTCCCCGTTCGAAGTACTCTTTGGACTTCGAGAACGGCGAAGGGACGGAGGGAGCACGGTAGTAGACGAAGGATTGGCAGAGCGATTAGTGAGTAATAGGGTAGCGCTCGTAAAACTGTGGGAGAAAGCCCACAGGAGGATCGCGGCGGAAAAGAGTAGAAGGGTGGCTCGGGAGAATATTCGGGTACGGGATAGGATGGAGGATATTAAGATAGGGACTATCGTGTACCGAAAATTGGCATCAAATAGGACTAAAGAGGCGGTACGTTATGAGGGACCATTCAAGGTGATTGTGATATGTGAACACAATGTAGTGACCATCCAGAGTATCAAAGAACCGAGGAAACGGAGAACCGTTCACATTGAACAATTAAAGATTCCGCTGGGCGAGCCCGGACAACCCTGATGCGCACGAGTGAGTATCCTCTTTTCTACGGGAGCAAATTAGATGTATTGAGAAATGATTTATGTTCGTTTTTCGACAGATGTCGATTTCAGAAGTTGTTCATTATTTCTTTTTTTATAGTAAGTCATAAGTTTAGATATAAGAATTTTGTATTTAGTTGTATTATCGTATTATGTTTCATATTTTTGGGTGTTTAGTATTATTATTTATTGTATACAGAGTATTATTTTTTTTTTTTTGATTTGTTGTGCTTTTTGTTTGCTTTGTGTGTTCAGAGTGTATTATAGGAATGAAGTTTACGAAAAGTGTTCGTAAACTGGCAGGGGGGAGTTAAGGTACACAGTGTAACTGTATACAACTTAATCCCAACTCTAAGATGTAAACACTCTCTAAAACTATATATAGAGGATTACTGAGGCAATAAAGTTAGTCTTTTCTCAACAAGCGTGTGTGTTATTACGTTCCCGTTTTTCCCTTTTTTTTATTCTAAGTTACCGGGACGAACATAAGTTATATATATATATATATATATATATATATATATATATATATATATATATATATATATATATATATATATATATATGCAATTATTCGAAACAGGTCGAAATAAATAATTAAAACGTTAAATGTTTTTCCTTATGTACTCAATAGAAATGGTGAGGAACCAATAGGAAATTTTTAAAATACAAAATGTTTTCATTGCAAACATTTTTAAAAATTATTAAACGTTTTCATTTCTATTTTTTTTTGTTTTTTACCACGAAAAGTTCTCATTTTCAATTTTTTTTAAACTACGAAATTTTTTCATTTCTGAATTTAGTTTTATTTTTGTAAAACTATTTTAAATTAGAAAAAAACTAATCTTTGTTTAATTCATCGATATACTAATTTCGAACATACTACAACTTTTGTTTTACCTCTCAGTCTGCTATTACTGAACAAATAGCCGTTAATTATACCCCAATAATTTTGGACAAATTTGAAAAAAAGTTTTAGAGAAAAAATATTTAGATAGCTACAACGTCTATTCACAGAAATATCTTTGCATATTTTAACGGTGTTCACTGCAAACTGTGTTGTAATTTTTTCAACATATTTCATTAAAATCCGTTTTCTGTCTAGAACTGTCACTAAATCTCTTAGTTAAGCTAAATTGGTTGGCTAGTTATGACAATTTACATGAATATAAATTATAAATCATAAGATTTTCTTTCTGGCAAAATTAATAAATTCAACACATTTAAATTTAAATTCAAATCACAATGATTTGATCACGAGTTCTAGAAAATGCAAAAGCGGTTCACTGAGCTTTAGTTTTTTGAACGACTCTATTGGTTAAACCTTAAATGATATATACTTTTTTGGAAAACGAAATTTACTGCAATTAATAAACAATTTATTATTGAAAACCAATTATGTAATTATTAATGTATTGAACATTATGAAATAAAAATAATTATAAATTTATTTTTAAACCGTAGTGAATATACTTTTTTTTGAGTTATGGGCGCTGGAATCTCCTGGGGTACTGCTAGACTTCATACCTGGTACGTGCAAATTTTGAGAGTACCTAGCTTATTTGAAAATTTTATCAGGCTTAATTACGAGCAAGAGTTTTTATTTTATCCAATTCTTCTTGTATTTCTTCTTCTTCTTCTTTATCTTCCTCCTTAGTGCCAGCTTGGAGGTGCCTCGGTACATGCCAACCAGGTATTCCGATCCCAAGTCAGCGCTCTCATAGAGTTCAGACTCTTTTCCTTCTTCTGTCCAATCCTGGAGATGTGATCCGGGAGATGTGATGTAATCTTTATTTATTTTGTTTATTAATGTGTATTGTAAATTTTGTATGATTGCTTATTCGTTAGCGATATCACATATTGCCAGAAAGACGCAGATAGTAATGAAATAAACAAAAACATACTTCATGTAATGTTCCAAAAGGCAAGAAAACTTCTTTACGTTATTAGCGATTGATAAATTATTTGCCACTTCTATAATTTAGTTTTTATATCAAACAGAAAAGTGTTGGTACTGGTTTCTTCTCGCATTGAACTTACAAAGAACGTTATTTAATTAACATGTTAATAGGTAAACGGTTTAAGGGTCAGGTTTTTTCCGGTAATGCCGCTGAGTAATTGGTTTTTCTGTTATAGATGGGAATAAATTTAAGATTGGACTATTGTAGATATTTATTTGATCATTTAAGCAATAATCTGGATTGGATTTGAAGGATTTTATTATTTCAAGTGCTTCATATTTATTTAATTTGAGGCTGTTTTCAACGTGATGTTTTAATTTAACTCCTGAGTCTTTGAGGAATTGATTTTTTCTTATGACAAAAAATTATAGAAGTGGCAAATAATTTATCGATCCCTAATTAGATTAATCCTTCTATACCATCATGCGGATGTCAACTCTTTACGTTATGTTTTTGCAGGTCAATCAGTATTAATATTACTATAATAAAATAATAATAATTATTTTTCTTGTTTCGTTACAGTTTCTTTCGAACACTCTCAGTTTCCGCAATCATCTTGGGACAAGCACCAAGTTTTCGTTCAATAGGTGATTACTGGTCTTAAATTTATATAATTTTAATTCTGTTTCTTTCGAAAACTTGCTTTACACATTTTTTTTGCTTGGTCGATTACAAAGGTCTGTTGTTGAAAATAATAGACTGAAATCATTTATAGATATAGATTTTTTTTTTTTTTTTTTTTAAAGCCTTGTTATGCTGATTACAAAACACCTTACATTTCCCTTCTATCTTTAGAAATGACCGAGTTATGGGATTATAAGATCTTTGATCGGCATTTGTGTAGATTTTTTGTTTTTCCTTGTTTTGTTTTTTGTTTTTTTCTAATGCCTTGTTATGCTTATTCCAAAACACCTTGTATTTTCTCTCTATCTTTATAAATGGCCGAGTTATGGGCTTATAAGATCGCTAATCGGCCACCACTTTGAAACAAAAAGACGGATGGTAATGCCTAGTTCCGAGGATTATCCTGAGGTGACCTGTTACGGCTCCAAATCTCTAGGAAATCAGTCCAGTAGTCTCGGAGAAAAGCCGCGGACGGCTTACGGACGGATTTTTTTATTTATTCGATATTTGGATTCTGCGTATCTATTCTACGTACGTAAACGTAAAACCTCAGATTTTTAGGAGGATTACAAAATTGTTTTCTTTGACGATTAAAAAGATCTATTATTGAAAATAATAAACCAAAAATCAAACTAATATGAATTATTGTTGGAGTAATTAGTATTTGAGGAAGAACGGACGAAATAACGTTTTAACGTGCATTGTAAATATAAATATCAGTATAAATTATTGAATAAGTCTCACGAAAAATTGAAACACTATTAATTTTTATGCACAGACAAGTTTGGTTTTAGATAACACTTGGTACAGATGTTCGTCATTGAATAACTAAAGATACTGATAAAGTAAATCATCTTTTCTCCAAGAAGAAAGGTTTTAGGATGTAACGTATAAAACGACTTGGCCGATCTTGATATAACTTCGTACAATCTATGTTTCTAATCAGCTTGTTAACGATTCTTTAAATGGGAAAAAGGATTTTCCTTGTTATTTTTGCTTATCAATAACGAGACAATTTATTTACAATTCATAGACCTTTGATTGATTTATCTTCGATATAGGCAGTCAATTCGAAAATTCTTCAGTAATAAATAATTTATTGTCCAACATATGAAAATTTATAGCGCAATAAAACATTCTTCAAGTTGCCAAGACTTTTGTTCTTCAGATTTTCAAATCAGAAGGCAAAGAATTTATGGTTCAACTTTCTTTAGCCAATTCATAAACGATTTGGTACAGGTCTGTTCCTTAGAGGCTGAATTATTTTTATGTGGCAGTGCTTTAATTACTTGATCTACCTTCTTGAAAGTTTGGAAATTACTCTGGCCTTAATAATCTGGAAAATCTCTCTACTGCAAAGTTCAACATAAATCGTCTGCTTTCTGAGAGTAATTTTACACTAGTTCGGAGCTATTTGAATGTAAATCAATAGCTTTCACTACCATTCAATAAAATAAAAAACTACAATTTTTGTCGTGTCGGTTGCCTATATGATAGTATAACATAGTACATATAACATTTTAGAGTTTATGAGATAAAAATGAAATAAAAAATATATACATCCAAGTCTCTTGATCATGATTACGGAGCTAAGTTTCTTTATATCTAGTTTTCAAAGAATTTGTGAAAAAAATTCGAAAGAAGGAAAATAAATAAATGTATGGTACATTAAAAGCACATAACCATATTGCCTACCTTTAAATGAAAATAGTTTCTGTAGTGGAACAGTTCAATTATTGATAGTTTGATTTCACTTTAAAATATTATTGCAAATTGCATATTGAAGAATTCCTTTTCCAGATCAATTACTAAAGACCTGAATTACTAAAGATCTGGAAATTAATAAATAATGCAATATAAAAAGGTACAGATTTCAATACCATCTAAAAAATAAATTCGGCTGGGTGAAATAATTTTTTATCTCCTAAATGATTCGGTGTTTCGTGAGCTAATTAATGTTCACGTTTTATAACCCTCTTCTCTGAAATATTTTTTTAGGATGTGATCTAACGTTGAAAACATTTTTATATCTATAAAATAAAGTTATAGAAAGAATATGAAATAAAAATGTTGGTGGACCAATACACCGCATTAAATTCGACAAAATTTAAAAAAAGGGTAATTCAGCTAATTTATACATTAGTGGACAACACCCAATCTGGATGTTTAAATGAACGTTTAAAACAAATTTTATTGAACAGAATTCGTTGTAAATTAAATGAAGATAACAATATTCTATGGATAAAGATTATTGAAGAATGAATAAATACAATAATACAGTACAATGCACTACCAAATTCGCAACGGCATACCTCCCATTTGGGACAATACTGGAATTTGTACCGCTGCTATTAAAACAAATATATTATTTAGAACGGGATAGAAAAGAAGTATTCAGAAACTCAGAAAAAAGTTTTGAAATAAACAAGAATAGAAGAGATTACGAGCTTCAAAAAAGTGATTTAGGACATATAGCAAACGGTAATAAATTAATTAGAAAGAAACTGGATGAAGTTAGAAGTGGATCATTTGTTATAAACAAAAGAGTTTCCAAATGAATTTATGAAGTGCAAACTAAAAAGTAACGTAAATTGGAGAATCTCTTCCATAGCACTAAACTTATACCTTATTTTTTTTTTCTACTGGGAAAAAGAGTCATCGACCTGGGAAAATTTAAGCTAGTTGTTGAAACCATATGTTAAATTTATAGGTTATCCTTTAAATATTTTTCACATTGTTATATAGGTATGTTGGTAAAAGATTGCTGGGGAATAGAATTGTTAATAAATTGGTTTGTAGATGATTTTGTTTAATAATGAATACCCTTTTTATTGATTTATATTTCTATTAATAAATCTACAGTATTTAGCATCAGATGAAATCCTTCTAATTTCAAAATATTGAATAGCTAGGCTACATAAAATTCATGCGTATTAAATATATAACTCGTGCATGTGGTATATTTTTAAGATAACCGAAATCATTTCTAGTCGTATTTTCCCTGAAAACATTGACTATTGCAGTGGGTCGAAGGTCGGCGGTGAGCGGCGGGACTGCGTTTTCTATCCGTTTCATAACCCCTAGAGCACGATTATGGAAGATTTGGAGATGCCTGGTTTATATATATTTTTCCCGCTACATTTGATCACCTCCAGCTGCTCCCTTTGAGTCAAATGAGCAAAAATTCGACATGTAGGACTTCCAGGCAGAACGACACCATTAAAGAATGGGTAAATTCCATTGAAAATTTAGGTATGTTTACCTAAAATTTCGGCGTTTTAAAAGTTTTTCGCATGTCTACAGCTTCACCATATTAGTTTATAGGGCTGAAAATTTTTATTGTTAGGGAATTTAGTTGGGGTTAGGGAAGTATCTTTTGTGGGTCTCAACTTGGTTCTTTCCCCCCTCCACGGGTTTTTCGATTTTTTAAAATATTTGCGCACCTTTAAAACTCCTCCAAATTGAGTTAGGCTCAAAACCTGTTGCAATTGAAACGAAATTAAATTACCTATAAAACAAAAGAAGTTTCATAAAAATCACCCATTATTACCAAAAATATGGACCATTTCAACTCCAGCGGCCCCTGTTGGGCCAAATGAGCTGAAATTTGGTACGAAGGGTTTTCTGTACCGAAGGTTAGCGGAGAGGCAGAACAATATAATAAATGTATGGGCAAATTTCGGCATTTTAGGGAACTGTCTTTTGTGGATCTGTGGTTTTTTCTCACTCCTCCGTATTTATAATATTTTTATTTTAGTGAAAATACGTCTTAGTGACGGAGTTCTGCTGCTCACGTTTTCTTTTTTTTTTTAACATTTTAAAAACGTCACTAACATCTTCTCAAAAATGAGACTCCTTCTTTCTTGAAAAACAAAACCGATTACAATAAAATTCACCTGGTAATTTTTCATAGAAAAAGAACAATGAAATAATAAATATTTGCAGAAAAAATATAGTTTCTACAGCAATCTTTAGAGTAAGATTTTATTTCCATAACTTTTTATTTTGTTTAAAATAATTTTATTTATCTTTTTTTTAAATTGAGGTAAGACTGTTATTTAAAACAAAATAAAAAGTTGATTATAAAATAAAGTCGAAGAACCATTCAGAAGACCGTCATTTTCTAACACCATTCTATTAAAACATGTTAGTTGGCTTTTTGAAAGACTAATAGATCTAGACATTATTGATAGCTTGCATTCAGATTTCTAATTATAGGACTTATTTAAAGCTTATTTCATTGGCGAAGCTTCCTCGATGAATTCAAGATGGGATTGAAAAGGATATACTTGATAGGACTTGTTAACTTACTATTTAGTAAATCAAAGTGTAAATTGGAAAGAGAAAAAACTTTTAAAAGAGATATTTTGAGAAAAACTATTATAGTATAAAAAATGGCAATTCTAATCATAAAAAAATAACGGAAATTCTATTTTAGTTAAAATTAATTCAGCCAATAGGTCATCACCAAGATTTTTTTTATTTCAAATTAGTTCGACGTTTTTTCCTCTTGAAATGAGGATGTAGAAAAAAAATAAACCTCTAAAGTCGCAAAAAAAAAAAATTTATTTCCTTTAGTAAATCAAAGTGTAAATTGGAAAGAGAAAAAACTTTTTAAAGAGATATTTTGAGAAAAACTATTATAGTATATTACATATTATATTACAATCATATAAATCATTATTATAAAACATTTATGAATTATGAATTTAATTAAAACAAGAAATCAAATACATGTTGGTACTCTCTGTCTATACATGCAATTCTCTGTCTTATTATTATATGCACGTATATGTTCCTTTAATCTCTGATTTAGCGCTCTTCCAGTTTTACCGTGCATTTGGAAAGGGTCTATTTTGCCTTTAGGAGAAGAGAAATATGAGGATAGGGTTTCTTCTATTTTAAATGCAAAGTTTAATCCTAGTTTTTTCAATTCATTTCCAGCTTTGGTGGATACAGGTCCGTAATATGGAATCAAAACATAATGTTTCGGGGATGGGCCTATCTTCGGAGGTTGTTGAATAGGGATCATCAATTGTCATTTTTTGTATTTTTTTTTATTTTAAATGTGATTGATAGTGGTTTTATTGTAACCGTTATTTGTTTCTATGGAATATATTATTTTAATTTCTTTATTATAGTTCTTTTCATTTAATGGTACGTTCATTATTATTATTATTATTATTATTGATTTATCGTATTTTGAACGTATCATTAAATGAAAAGAACTATAATAAAGAAATTTAAATAATATATTCCCTAGCAAAAAAGAACGTGTACAATAAAACCACTGTCAATCATATTTTAAAAAACAAATACAAAATCCAATCCAGATTTTTGCTTAAATGATCAAATAAATATCTCCAATAGTCGAATCTTAAATTTATTCCCATCTATAACAGAACAACCAATTACTCCCCGGCATTACTCGAAAAACCCCGACCCTTAAACCGTTTACCTATAAACAACCCAGCTATCTTTCATTGTTAGTTCAGTTTCATTGTTAGAGAAGAAACCAGTACAAACTTTTCTGTTTGATATAATTCACTTAAACCTTGGTGAGTACCAATGTGTATTTGATTTCTTGTCTTAATTAAATTCATAATTCATAAAGGTTTTATGAAAACATTGATATCAGAAGATACTGATATAAAATACTGATTTATATTACATCTAATTTAATATGTATAACAATACTGAACTATGTTTTGAATTGCTTATTTTTGAATTTTTTGTGTGTTTTTAGAACTGAAGATGAATGTATAACGTTAGAAATTAGTTTTCATCGATATTTAACTTCACAGATGTTGAAAATGTCTGATCTACATTACATGTCTGTTTGTAAGTAGTGCTATAGTGATTTCTTCGTGTTCCGTGATAACATTTAAACTGTCAATATCACTAGATAAAGCATTGGAAATTGACATTTTAAGCGAAAAAAACCCACTCAACTTATTCTCCTGCTGCAGACTTGTTCATCTCACAAATGGGTTGGAAAACCAGTATTTTACAATCAATTTTAACACTTAAAACAAGTAATAAAATAATTTAATTAGAGTGGAAACAAAATTGCGTTTATAACCTTTATTACCGAAACATATGATCTCTGTAATAAATTTCAATATACCTTTTGATGTAAGTTTCTTATGACCTTCAAGTAAAGTACCCTTTTCGGATCTTCAATGTTAGTCAAAATCAACTAAATTACTTAAATTGATATAAGGGTCTAATTTACCAAATTTGAGATGTTTTACATTATTTTTAATATATTTTTTGATGAAAGTTTAATATGACCTTCAACCAAAGTACAACTTCCGGTTAACCAATGTTTACCAAAATTGATTATGTTGTTTATATTAATATGTGAATCTTAAATACCAAATTTGAGATGTTTTGCATAATATTTTAATATAAGTTTTGATGAAAATCAGTAATGACCTTCAAGTAATTCACTTGACCACTTCCGGTAATCATGCAGTGACCAAAAAGGGAGGTTCAGAACTAGAAAAAAAAAAGAAAAAAAAAAAAAGAAAATCCACTTCTTTTACTTGAAACTATACATATATATTGACAAGGCGCGATAGTTTATTTTTGGAAATGAATTGCTAATGGACTTTCTCAACGTAATAATTAGGAGAAAAATAGTAGAAATAAATTGTATACGTTTTAGATAAAATCGGTATGTAGCAACATGGTGAAAAAGCTTCATATAGGTGAAGACAAGTTTTTTTTTCACGTTTAAGATGAGCAAATACGACAAATCTGTAACATTCATATATTATACATTCCCATTGTAGATCTCTCTGTGCAATAAGGGCATTCTCTAAGCCTGGAGAGATTGAAGTAACGAAATGGTCTTACTGGTATCGGATATTGCTTTCTTGGATAGTCTGTCTTGGGCAATTGCCTCTCTCAAGACACAGTAGTTGACCTTTGTTTCATCGGTATTAGTATATCCTACTAGTGTGTTTCGTTTTTTTTATATATATGCAGTTCATAAAATGTTAATTATATTTCGTAATTGCATATCAATAATGAAAATTTGTCAATATTTTAAATTAACTTGATCATTCGTTGTCTAATAACTCTGGAAGATAAATAGACAACGAATAATTCCAGGAACTACTCGAAATAAAAAATAATTGCTGAATTTTAAAGAAAAGTAAAGTAATCACTTTTTTTAAATACGTTTAAAAACTACTTTAAAATCAATGGAGCGCATCTAATATATACATACATTAAATCCTGACTTTTACTCGAAAATCAGGACATCAATTAAAAACATTAGTTTTGCGAAAAATTGATGTATAGCTAAGCAAATACAAAAAGATAATTTTTATCAAGAAAGAACGATGCCTAATTTATTATAAACGTTTTAAACAATTCTATAATTGAATAATGGTTGTGTGGGTAACACTAACACACACACACACCCATCAACAAACACACACACACATACACACACACACACCCACAAACACACAAGCACACCCACCAATAAACACACGCGCACATAATTTTTTTGGTATAAATGAATGATTCCAAAAACAAAGCCTCGAATCAATACAGTACTATTAAACAACTAATCATTCAACGTTTCCCAAATTCAGACATCATCAGGGCATACAAAAATATACGATCACACATATTGTAGACAAAATTCAGCAAATCTCACATCAATATTCTAAAAATGCACATCAATTGGTTAGTTCAGGCAGCGAATGACAAAAATCGCTGATTAGAAAAATTAAATCATGGATTTTGGAAATGTTATTCACTGGAGTGTCCCGTACAACATACTAAAAGTCACCGCCGGCGGATGGCGGGAAGGGGTTGGGGGATGAAGTTTGAATCGGTTTTTCGTTTATATCTCGGAAACTATGCATCCAAGAGATTTGACCATTCTTTACAAAATTAAAGGTGATAAAATATTCCATAAAATTTAATTCATTCAATTTTTCGCTAGCTTGTATAGTTGCCATGATATCCGCGTCCGAAATTTGCCAATTAAAAAATTGCCTCACGTAATTTGCCTTATTCGACTAGCTAACTCTTCGAAAAAGTCAAGAGAAAAGAAGTTTTAGAACATTAAATTTCCTATTAGCTTCTGTTATTGTTATTGTCTTCTATTGCTATAAGCTTCTGTTATTTCCTATTAGCTAATGTAGGACGAATGGCTGAAGAGTTAAGCTATCAAATTAGGCAAAAACGTGAGACAAAATGTTTTTGCAGAATTTTAAACGCGTATATCTCGGAAATAATGCACGAAATTGAAAAATTAATTGAATCAATCTTGTGACACATTTGGTCAACTTGCATTTTGTATGGGATGATCTAATCGCTAGGACCTATAGATTCCGAGATTTAAAGAAATAACAGAAAAAGTCCCTTCAAACTGTACCTACAGCCTCTTCTCGTCGTCCACCGGCGGGGTCTTTGTAGTATATTGTACAGGACATTCCAATGAATAACCGTTTTATATTTTTCCTTGTTGCCTGGGCGTCTATGACTGATGCCTGATATTAATTTTTCTAAAATCTTTTGCTTTCCGACGTTATATATATATATTATACTTGATTAATTTTTTATTATTTATTTTTTGCTATAAATCATTTCTACTGCACTCTTTTGATAGTGATTTGTTTAATTGATATACTTAGCTTGTTTTTTCGTGGTTCAAATTGAATATCGTTCTTATTTTTACGTTTTAAAAATATTAACTCTAATCCATAAATCATTTCAGTTAATATTTTGAAATCTGTATTGAAGTTCCTTTCGCTTATTACGTAACAGCTCTCATTTTTAAATTTCCAAAAAGTGAAAAGTGAAAAGGTATTTTTTCGTTACTTTCCTTGGTAAGAAGGGAACAAGAAATAGAGAGAGAGCTCTTAAGAGCCTTAATCCTTTTACATCACCCACATTAGGTGTCTTCCAACTTCTAAGAAGCCAACAGAGCTGGAGTTAGGTGCACAATTAGCGGCAATAGCTGGATGGTGCAAGAGCGGCATAATTTTTGAAATTAAGAAATTATTCTGCATTACTACAATTCAAGACATCCTTCAATAAATGATTTAATGATGTTTATTTTAAAAATTATTAATTACAACGGCCATCTTTAAATTTAGGCTTATAAAAGAATTAAAATAAGAAGTCTCAAGCGTCACTAATAAATCCCAAAATAACATTTATATAATATGCAACGAACGATGATATACACTAATGTGCAATCATAATCCAAGGCTAATGTAAATTAAATTGTTTTTTGTTTAAAATAAAATATAAGGATTAGACAAATGAAATACAGTCATATTTGTTGTAAATAATAAATATTTTAAATAAAGAGTAACATTTTATTAAAAAGTAAAATTGATTGTGATTGTTGATCTCTTCGAATAATAATCATTATTCTAATAATGTGATTATCTCATATCTCTTTATTATATATATTATTCGAAGAGATCTACAATCACAATCAATTTTTACTTTTTAATAAAATATTACTCTTTATTTAAAATATTTATTCAATAATTTCGGTTCAATTTAATGGATTAAAAGAAATTATGTATATAATTTATATATATATATATATATATATATATATATATATATATATATATATATATATATATATATATATATAAACTATATACATAATTTATTTTAATCCATTAAATTGAACCGAAATTATTGTAAAGAAAATATTTTTAATCTAGGATCAGGCCAAGGGTCAGTAATTTTGTATGGAGCTAATCGTTACTAAAGAAAACGGTTCTTTATTATTATCTCTGCATTCTCATATTTGATTAATGGATTTTATTCAGATCTTCTTTATTATTTTCCTTGCTATTCTTATAATTACAAAGTATCTCTCGATTATTTTTAATATGTAATTCATTCATGTAAATAATAGGTACAAAATAAGAGACAATTTGGAGAGCCAGCAATGTTAAAGAATTATATTCAGATTGTAATTCCTAGGAAAATAAATTAAATATATAATTATGAAGTGAATAGCATTTTTCATCTCCTCATACTCCTGATACTATAGAAATCTGACATTAAACAATGATGCGTAGTCTATATTATCCAACTTTTCAAGTTTTTAAATCTTTAGTTTATAATAACGTCTCATCCATTTATCGTCATGATATGAGTGACAGGTGTGGATATAAAAAAAAATGAAGATAAAAATTAAAACTCTTTAGATAACGCCAGATCACACGTGGAGTCGCAAGGATATTCTGTTGCTCTACTAAAATATAAACAGAAAGCGCCTTATTTCTCCAGCCCGAAAGACCTCCATGCAATGTAGAACTTTTAACATATGGAGCTGAAATGATTCCAGGGCTGGAGTGAGAGCCGTACAGGCGCTATTTCTTAACGTACTGTCGAAATACTGCCTAGTTATTGCCTTTTTGAATCTCTCTATCACTAGTGTCATACTGAGTACTATACTCCTTCCTCCTCTGTCATGTAACGTAATTTAATTCTATTAACCTACATAAGAAAAGATAAATGAAATATATAAAAGAGTTAATTAAATCAGTTTGATTTCCAATGATAAACAGCCTAACAGCTAAAAATCATTTTTCTCTAATGGTTCTTCAACTAAATCTTACAAACAGGGAATCTTACAAACAGGGAGCAGGTTCTTCAACTCCACACAGTAATTTTATTTGATTTATTTATTTTTTAATTTGTAGGCATAAATTGCAATGCGCATGAAAATACAAGTGATCCTAAAGTAAATATTGTACAAACTTGATTTGAAGCAGCTTTTATTCGAAGAGCTCTATAGCTCCTATTTTGAAAAATGGCATGACTAAAGGGGGTTTCACACCAAAGCCAGGCCGGACCGAGCCGAGCCGGGCGAAAGTCGCTTGACACCTCATTACATAATATTTCATTGGGAGTTTTCAAATAAGACGCCGGGCAGCGCCGGGCGGTGCCAAGCGACTTTGAGCAGTACTGTCTCCCGCTATTTCAAGCGGCTTCTGCCTGCGTTTTTTTTTTCAGTCTAACTCAGTGTCCCGCCAATGTGTTGTTGTATATTAAGAATACAAGGATGGAAGGAAATATTTCCGATTAATTAATAGTAATTAAATAATGGATAATTTAAGTAGTTGCCACGTAATTTGTCCAATATTGAAATAAATAGGTTTTCCTTTCGAACAAAGAAACATCGTGCACGGACAAGAGACAATAGAGTATTACTTTGTTGTTTTATACTCTTTTACACTTAATAAAGAAAAAATCAAGGCTAACAATAATCGACAATTTATTTTAAAACTTTGTTACTCACCGAGTAGTCACCATCGGCCTTTCTTCACATGATATAGCTCGTCTATAGTTCTTGTTTCTATTGTGAACTTGTGGACAAATGGATTCCAGTATATAATCGAATGTATGGGTATTCATTCTAAAATATCTCCAAAAACGTTCTTCATCTTCTCGGAGTTTCTCGTATAGAGTTGCGAACTGTACGCTTCTTTCGTGATCTTTATTGAGAATACTCATCATCATCATCAAGTGAGGAACTATCCAATAACATCATCATCATCATTAAGGTTGATGACATTATTATTGCACTATGTTGCAACTGACACTCCTAAGAAAGATGAAAGCACCTCTCACTACATGGCTAGAAAACCGACTAAGTGCGAATCTGCTTCAGTGTGAACGCATCCCAGATTTTGCTCGGCTTGGCTTGGCATCGCTTCGTCCGGCCCGGCTCGGCTCGGCTTTGGTTTGTAAAATGCTTAATATTGTCGGGTCCCCTAAAAGGTATCAGAATGATACTCCTTCTACGAATTGCAATGTTGGACAAACGAAATGCTTGTTTAGATCTAGTTACAGTCCTACATTATGGTGTTTTACTGTGAATTAAACGATTTTTCCCTCTTTAAATAACTTTCCTGTTGGTGTTATATTTAAATTTGAATAATTTATATTCAAATTCTACTTATGCTGTATTATTTTGGCGTTATACGATTGATGCTTTGGCTCCATTAAGAGCCTATAAGTCCATGTATCCTTTTAGCAGAGAACGCTTTAACGACTTCATTGTGATACCAAAATATCTCTGCCAAATCTTAATCCAATCAAGAAATAAATGAAGTTGGTACGGCTGTTTATGTTTCCTTATATGCGTGCCAAGGTATTGTAAATGTAGCCACCAATAGTGATAGGAGGAACAATACGTAAAAGTAGCAGGGTAGCTGGACGGAACTAGGAGAAGGTTGGAACAGATGTGCTGAACAACCAACGAACCAGATGTAATCAACGAGCTAAGGGTATTAGCTCCTATGGCCCACTATATAGGAGTTCTTAGGATAGGATAAAGGTAAGAATATGAGCTGATCAATGAAAAATGAGGTAAATAAGAGGAGAAAATTCTTAGATTTTTATCAATATATATTTTTTAACATGTATGTGTGTATGCGTTAACAGTTTTACCAAATAAATTTGGTCACTAGAAATATTTGCTCAACTAGACTTTAGTTGTTAAATAATAGTTAATAGTTATTAAATTTATATTGAGGCATTAGAAGCCTTTACTTTTATTTAAACGTTTTATTTTACTTCGCGTGCCTAGTTTTATTTTTATCTTTGTTTTTAGATTTAAAATTGCAAACATATTTTATTCAACTCAAGCTTGTAATTATTTTAATACAGGTATATTTTTTTCTTTTCTAACAAAGGCATAGGTATTTTTTACTAAAGTATTTTGTATTATTTTAAATATCAATAATAGAGGAATAAATGCTCAATGCAAGATTAATAAAATGATCTATGGAAATGATTTTCTCCCATAATCAGGGCCTATAATTATTTATGATGTTTCTGTTATCAAATTGGAATAAAATTTCTGTAAATTTTCAGTATTGGTTTAGAAATAACCGGTTGCTTAATGAAATGTCGGAAGTAATTTTCAGTGCCGAAAACGTTTTCCAGCCGGTATCTCATAACTTACTTTTGGAGCATGTACCTTCTTGCAGCTACAGACTATATCGTATTATATTTCAGGTGTTTACAATGGGAAACTTATATCAATCTAAGAAAATACAATGAAAATGACACGATTCGATTTCGTCAGTTATTTGTGATTTTTAATTTCATATACAAATAAGTAATGTTATTCTATGCAAATTTGGTATTTTATTTTAATAAAAAACATGTATATTATTTTTATTTATGTGAATAATAATAAATAAGAATAATCAAAAAAAGTAAAAACAATTAGCTTAGCTTACGTAGGTTTTATGTTTTATACATATTTTTTTGGCATTAAAACTTAAGAAATCGACGTTATAATAAAATTAGAAATTATTTTCTAGTAGTCTCTAGATTCTTAGTTAGCACAAACTTAGTTCCATCAGAAAATTTAAAACTGATTATTTTCCAATCAGGACGAATTTTCCACACTTTTATTTTTGAAATGAAAAATTACTTTAATTACTTTATTAATTTGAGACGATTTTATGTTGGCCAGGGCAGTGTGGCGGTATAAACTTTAAACTTGATATTAATAATTACTTTAACTGGATA
This sequence comes from Rhaphigaster nebulosa, assembly GCA_948150685.1. NCBI lineage: Eukaryota > Metazoa > Arthropoda > Insecta > Hemiptera > Pentatomidae > Rhaphigaster > Rhaphigaster nebulosa. Next base: position 119,339,812 of record OX411306.1, on the reverse strand, counting down.
AGTGTTTAAAAAGGAGGGCATTTCTGGTAACAATGATGGTCATAAAATTAAAGGAAAAGTGCAAATATACATTTCATTAGTATGCAGAAGGTTCATGTAAAGTGGTTCTGGCCGACGAAATATAAGTGGTTTACACAAAATCTATTAATTATAATATATAATATATAATTATAATTATATAAATTATATAATTATAATAGATTAAATAATGGATTCATTATTTTTTTAATATTTTTTTATTTGTTTCGACGTCTCTACCCGAAAAAGTCATTGGCGGCAAGGGATAATTTATATTATGTTGTAGTACTAAGTGCTTTGCAAGAATTTGAACAAAATGGTGACTTTTCTTCTTTATCTATCAGCACTTCTCTTAATGTTTTTGATAATCCATTTTTTTCTTGGTTCTTTCAAATTGGGTACATTCTATCAGTAAGTGTTTTACAGCTTAGGGGGTATTGTTACACTTTTGGCATGTGGGTGCTTCATCAGGTCTTGAAAGGTACCCATGTCTAGTGTAATCTGACAGTGTCCAATCCTCAAACGGCACAGAATTATTTCTTCTTTCCTTGAATTTTTTATGCTTGCGGACCAGTGGTTACAATCAGGTTTTACATCTACTAGTTTGGACTCTTTTTCCTTTCCAATTCTTCTCCAAATCTACAAGTAACCTTTTCTTTAATTTGTGCACCCAGTCTTCTAAGGTAGCATCTTGCAGTTCAGTTACCCCTGCTACTTCTCCTTTTCTGGCCAAAAGGGCTTCTTTGTCAGCATTTTAATTTAATTTAAAGGAAAAGTTTTTTAATCAAGTATTTTTCTATGTGTATAATTAATTATTTATTTACTTGTTTTTTCAATAAAATATTCAATATTCAAAAATTGACAGTGATGTTGAAATAAATCAAATAAACTAATAACAATTATCACAGTTGTAATAAATACACTTACAAAGTGATTAATATCATCAAATATAATTAATTGAAAATTAAAATTTATGCACTGAAAATAACTATAGACTTTTATAAATCATTGCTAATGCCATTATTATTGAAAGTATATCACGTTGGTGTTTTTTTATTTTCTTGTTTTTTTATTAACTATTTTCGAATGGAATAGTTTAAAATACTCGGCTTGTTACAAAACTCACTGTTTCAAATGTTTCTTATAATGATGATTATAATTGTGAGTAATTCGAGTATTGAACATTTTATTGTAAAAAAACACTCAAATGACTAATAAATAATAACTATAGAAAAAAGCTTAATTGCATTTTTTTTCACCGCTAAAAATGAATTAAAACAAAAAATTTAATGAATCCATTATTTAATAATTTATAAATATCAGAGATATAAAAAAAACAATAAAAGAATAAAAAATAATCACTCATATATCACTCAATCATATCACATCATATCACTCAATCATATATAAGACCACACTTATTAAGTCTATTTCTTTGACCGCACCCCCGATCAACTTCTCCCTTTAAATATAAATATACGGTCAACAATAACTCCCTCCATTAAAAAATAATCACAATTTCGGGGATTCGAACTGTAGCACTGTAATCAGACGCGCTACCACAGCCACTGCTGAGCAAATGTGAAGACCAAGAACTTCAAATCAATATTTCTAGCGAATTGTTTCCTATCACTTAAAATAAACATTGGACGGATCCTATCCTACAACATATATAAAATTGATCGGAATCTGTGATTCCCATGTTTGGTACTCTCCTTCTCAATGTTTTGTCGGTAATAGTCTGTTGTAGTGAGATGTGCTATCTCTGGTCTACAATGATGTGATTTGTGGTCTTCAATCTTCAATAATACTAACAACCATTAACCAATTCAGCCATCATGAATTGGTGAATGTTAGTTTTATTAACTGATATGAGATAATCAGGCTTTGTTTGGAATTTTCTAATAATAACCTACTTAAAGTTTTTTCTTTTTTTCTTTTAAGAATTTTCTTTTATTATTCATTCAGAATTTTTTTTTTTTTTTTTTGTAACTGGTTTTAATTATTTTTAAATATTCGAAAAATGCTTCTATAATGTGTATGTAATGCGAACGCATTCCGTTTTATTTTTATCTTCTATTTTCCAACTCTAAATATGGAAAACCTATCTACCATGTATTCCCAGAATTTTGTAACGAACTATATGCACGAACCGTAACTGTTATTATTTAATATTTTAATAATATTTCAACTCAACGTAAATTTCTTAAAAGGCAAGGCCAAGTAGGTATATCAGTGATTGATTGATCACCTTTTGAAGCCTAAGGTTTTGTTTTATTGATAAATACAAATATTCAATCATTTATGCCTATTTTTGAAATTAAAAACCTATTGGAAATAAGCATTTCTTGATTCAAATTTCACTAAAAATATTTCAGTGCACCATCGGATTAGGTTTTTGACTTTTAAAAAATCTTTCATGTATTTTTTTTTTCATTTAACTCATATCTATTGATCGAAGACATGAGTTGATAGAGGTGCTAATTAACAGTTTTTCGGTTATTGATTCTTCATTCATAAGGAAGATGTTATGTGCTTATCGCCTTGTAACATTAAAATCCCAAGATTCTAGCTTAATTGCATGATTTCGCAGATGTATTGGATATAGTGTGTCTTTAAAAATTACATTAAAAAAATTTTTTTGTCATTTTCTCCAAACTTTAAATTTGTAGCATAACAGCTTCATCCACTTATGTCTTCAATTGCTTTAAAGAAGTTAAAAAAAAAATAGTTTAAAAAACATATTCAGTAGACTTTTTGCATAAACACTGCAGTAGCCTTATATGTGCAATAAGGATTCCTACTTTTGAATAAACTTGCAGTTTATTTGAATTAACCATTAGTTTATTAGATTGCAAAATTGTTAAATGTAATTATGGACATCGATATAGATACATTTTTTCGAGGTTCTCTTCTTTTAACCTGCATTCGAAGTTGTGTTGCAATCCAGAAGTTTCTGTTGCCAGAGCTTACTTCTTTCAGTTAGGGATGTTGAAAAAATATCGAAATTTTTTCGATATACCGATATTAAAATTTGATTATCGAAAACCGATATTTTTTTAACAAAAAAAAAAGGTGGAACAAAAATAAAATAACAAATCTACAAGGACGGCTGGTTCGACAAACAAAGAACCATAAAAACTTGTCATGTGATGTGTTAGGGTTATTATCTACAGTGGCTATGTTTCAGGGATGGGATGTCAAATGCAAGATATCGATATTGATATTGGTTAACAAAAAAATATTGATATTACAAATACAATATCTTAATTAGATCGGCACAGAAATATCGATATTATTCAAACAATATCATAATTATATCGGAAATATCGATATTTGTGTGACTTTTTAAAAGATTAAAAATATTGAGGCCCGAAAAATCGAAACATCGATATATTTTTTTCAAACTACTATATCGATGTTTACAGAAAATATCGATACGATATATATTCATACGTTTTTTTTTTTCCTTTTTCACATCCCAAACTTTTGAATTAAGAAATTGAGATTTGTTTATTGATATAATATCATGTTTGAATGGCTTGAAAGAATAAAAGAATATGGAGGCCCGATGTTTCGAAATATCGATATATTGAAGTAACATTTCGATATATTAAAACAATATTGAAACCATATATATCGATATATTTTTTCGATAGTCACATCCATTTCATCCTCGTTCACTTCCAATCCATCAGTAGATGGATGACGGGCTGTAGCTAACGGTCATTTAACTGTAGGAACAGCCAGCTGTAGCTAACAGTCATTGGACTGTAGCTAGTTTCATTTAAGAAAAAGTAGGCGTTTAATAACCCAATAGTACACAGGGTAACAATGAATTTTTAACTAGACAGTTAGGAAAAAAAGGCTTGTGGTGTTGGTTCATTAGGTTGAGTTCAATCAAACAGAAGTTAAACTAATGGTGCACGCATAGGTTAAAAAGGCGTACCAATTTGAGATGAAAAAAGTTCGTTTTAAAGTAAATTTCATAGCACTTTTCTTTGATAAAAAAATTCTTTGATTATATCCCTTTACAGTTCCAGCAAACTTTTTTATCTGAACTTAGTTTCTTTTTGAACCGAAATATCTGCGTTTAAAGTACTGCTTGGTAATTTAGAGATGACCGAGATATAGAAACGAATGTGTTAGTTATGGATCACAGGTTCAGAGAAGTCAAGATTAGAGAAATGTTGTGGCCATTTTGGTTCCAAAGAAAAAATTTAATCTATTCATCACTAAAAAAAATTCTGTATGATTTCCTTTTAATTAATTAATTTTTTTGAAGGATGCCCTATATGGATTACTGCTGAACGAATATATGGCGTCTGAGATATATCTGTTTACAGTTTGAACATTTAATTAAGTTTTCAACAAGATCACTAGAGATAGTAATTATTGTTGTATATTCATCATCATCACCAATAATAATTTATATCATTGTTCTGTTATGTAAAACGGCTTCAAATTAATTCTTCAAAACAACAACAAAATTTACACAACAATTTAATTTATTCTGAAAGATTATTATGTAATGCCCTTTCAGGTAATAGTGAACTGAATTTATTCCTTATTACTTGATTAAGTTTTTTTATATTAAGTCTAACGTTTCGTTGCTGTTTGCTCATGATCAGGACTCACACTTTATTATTCTATGTTCACATTTATACATTTTTGAATATATTATCCTTTTAAAAGTATATATCCATATGCAAATATTTTGTCATATTATTTTTAGTCAAATACTTAAAATTTCAAATCAATACTTATTAGATGCATTTGAATTTTCAATATCACATAACTTCTGTATTGTAGACTATCTGTTAGAGTAGTGAATTGACTATGTAAGTGATAGTCTACAATGTATAGGTCATGTGATGGGCAAAATTAAAATACATAAATCAATCGGTAAATTTATTGCCGACATTAGTAGGGTTACTTACTTCCGTCAGCCAACTTTTAACGAGAAAAATCCCCTCACATAATCAAATAGGAGTTGTTTTAACCAGTAAATATAATTTCGTGAAAAATTTCAACTTTTTTCAAATTCAAAAAAACTCAACTGGCAAGGAATTGATGTCATTATCTAATCCTATGTTTACCTTTTGATTCATCTAAATACAAAAAAAAAAAATAAGCTTTCCATTTGCTGCTAGCTAATTCAAGGTTAGGCTAGGTTACTATTTTTTCTGGGCGATCAACTACTTGGTTATTACGCCCTTTATAATTTACGTTGCTAATTCAATAACATGCATATCTGAAATAATCTGGTACTAGTTGATATCAGTGACAAAGTTTCAGATCGATAAATTCTAACCTCTCTCTAATAGCTGTATGTAAGGATGCTCGTTTTTACAAATGTCTTTAGGAGTATTTTATGACCTCATTCAAGGGTTCTCATGTTTGATATGATTTTTAAGTTCTTACTTCTTCTTGGTATACCAATGAGTAGCAAACGTTGAAATAACAACCAACTTAGAACTAATTAAGAATTGGAACACGCGTAGTTTAAATAGAATTACGGAATCTACTTCTGTTGATGGAATTCAATCTCTTTTAAAGCTAAATATTACCGTTTATAGACCAACGACGAGACGTTTTCTCCTCAGAGCATTAAAGGATCAATTATTTTCTTTATTGAGGCTATGTGAACCGTGAGTCAATGCAATCGAGAAAGGAATCAACATAAAATGCTACAGCCGACCGTCAAACCTTTCAAAACAACCGATTTAATTGCCTGGTACACATGTAGAGCACTACAAATTAAATATTATTTAAAATATTTGTAAAAAATGAAGCATATTTGGAGGCTGAAGATGGCATACAAAAAGAAAAACCGTTCATTTTTTTTAGGCTTGTAGTTCCTTTTTTGAAATTAACTGCTTGACAGTTCACATATGGAATAGGTTTTACCATAAGTGGTAATTGGTAATAAAATTTCACGATTATGGTACACTGCCAAAATTCTGACTGTCTTTAGGCAAAAATATCAGGTTTTTGAATTCTATCTCCAGTTAGACAGTTCTTTTAGTTTTTTTACTACTAGTCAGCTAAAGAAAATAAAGTTACCTATTGTTTAAGATGTAATTAAAAGTTACATTAGTAGTTTTTGAGGAAAGAGTGATTTCAATCTGATTACAAAAATTATTTATGTGCAGGGTGTCTAATATAAATTGGCTTAAATGCTTCTCATGGCCAAAAGAATGATCTAATAAAAAAATGCTAGAGAAAAAATCGTAGGTCTACTTCTAGCGTTTCATCAACCGCTATACTTTTTAACTTTGACGTAATACGGGTGGTTGGTTTACGTAAAGCAAAAACTAGAGGTTTTCAGATAGGCGGTTTCTCAACATTCTTTTACCTGGGGGTTTAACTATCAGTAAAATGGCCGGCACTTTTTTTTCTTTAAGGTAATTTAGTAGGGATAATAGCCGACATAAAATGAGTCGCCACATTGTCCCAATATAGCGATTCTGAACAAATTTTTAAACAACCTGAAACATTTTTCCGAATTGGTTTAATATTTCTGGAGAAGAAGTGGTCCTTAAAAATAAGGGATGGTAAAATTGCTACGATATATATATATATATATATATATATATATATATATATATATATATATATATATATATATATATATATATATTATGTTTTTTTTTGTTTTTTTTCTGTTGGCACTATAGACAATGCAGATCTTTGGCCGCGTGATATGATCTTCTTACAGATATTTTATCGCTTGCGGGAGCTCAGACAGCCTGGAGACCACCCCACGTTGCTGCGAATCATGGTGCAGCGGTAGGCTGTCCATTGCTCCATAATCAGTCACTTTGGGTCCAGTTCGGCAGTGTCCTTCCCACAGACTCACTCGGGTTCAAGGATAGTGACAAATTGGTCTAGACCCACGGATTATGGCTGTTCTGGATCAGCTGGCGCACGAGGACCTATATTTCTTTCTCCGAAGCAGACTGTCCATGGACCTAGCAATAGCATATATAGCATTTTATTTCCAAACGATTTCATTTATAATACTCTAAAAAATATTTCGACATGAGCTTGTTGAGCTTGTTTATGATGGGAATAAAGTTTGTCTAGATGCTTTGATGGTGCTCTGAAAAAGTCTATGGAATTAACTAAAATAAAAAACTTGAAATTCTAGAAACAAAATAATTTTTCAATCTGTCCTGAATAAAGTAATTAAGTCCAGAGTACGATCCTTTTCGAACTTTAAGCAGGATTACTAATAACGAGGAATATGATATAATACGTAATGATATTACAGCTCTTAACAGGATAGAATTTTTGAAATGGCCTCTGTGGAGCTTGTTGCAACTCTTAGGTCGCGCTGTATATAGTAGTTCATGGAACACCATTTCGGTTGTTAAGGGCTTGATCCGGTATTATTGATCCCATTCTCAAAGTGACTGCTAAAGAGGTCGACCGTTATGAATAACATACAATTGTGCAATAAAATTCCTGGACGGCTGACAGTAAACATCACGATTAAAAAATAATGATGCACCATCATACCACAGTTTGTGGGCATCACTGGTATTTATCCGGGGAAAAGAATCCTGAAATTTAATTTATCTAATTTTTTTTATTTGGCGGACTCAAGCATTTAAATAGTGAAGATGGAGACTACGAGGCTTATGATCTAATTATGATGTACAGACAATAAAATAAAATAAAATTAGCTACGTTTCATAGCCAATTCAGGTCTGCAATTGCATAATGTATCGAACAGGGTGTGTCAAGGGTTTTATTTTTCCCTTCTGTTTCAGTGGGCGCGCTAGTCAAGCAAATATTTGACAACAAGCAAAACACTGACAAGATTATTCAGCTAGAAATGACAGGTATGAGGAAAACTCATTTACCAGCGCTTCCTGGAATTCAAATTTAATTTAAATCCAAATGGTTAAGCAATTAATTGTACAACTGAACCATCTGATCAATAGGATGTGAATGAATTTCCTGCGATGAATTTCCGATTTTTATTTGTGTGGGGTATTTATTGCCTTGATAACACAAATCTATAAACCTACAAGAACTGATCGTTATGATGGCATTTCAATGTCTTATCTTGATATTAAGTAATATTGTAAATAATATTTAACTGTTTTCCGTAAAAGATAGATCTGCCAATCAAACATCAATTTTCATCTCGATAAATAATGAATATGAATTTGAAGTATCGAATAGCGTGAAAAATTGGAAATGAATTGTTTGCTTATAATTCAAAGTATTTTCCTTCCTCATATTTCTACATATTGTTTTTACAGAAATTTCCTTTGAAGGAATCATGCCCAAGTGACTAGAAGACGAATTGGTCAGATGGATGTCTAAGAGTTCCTGACAACTTGCATCGTGATTCGAGATTGATATTCCTAGCACAAAAAGTTGACCTAAATTGCATCTCTGAACACACCTTTGCTGTGTGAAAGATAGCTTCATTATTTCGTCAAAGCTGGCGAAAGGTGGGATACAGGAAAGGAAAAGCTACATGTGATAGTACTAATTTTCCTTATTTGCGTAAAGTTGATTGATTTGAGAAACACCATAAGCCAAGCAAATTTTAATTTTAATATAATAATGACGCTTATTTTCTGAAGTAATAAACGTTAATCACATTTTAATTATAAGTCATTTTGGGTTGCTTTGAACCTTATGCTTTGGTCTGGACTATAGCATTGTTTTCTAAAAATTTGGTTTCTATGACTTATGTGGTTTCTCAAATTACCGATTTAAATGCCATAAATAAAACAATATCATGAAACTGTCCTCAAATAATAACCAATTCATTCCAATACCTCATTCCAGTATCCATAAAGAGGAAAGTGGGGTAACTTATCATTTATACATCTCACATTACACCAAACTGTCGAGTTGTATTAATTAAAATAATTAGTTATTGTACAATATTAAACATAGCATCATTACTACGCAATCTCTCATTCACTTGGACACTTATATACATTGCACTTTAATAGCTATTGCTTACAAAGACATGAACTGAATAACAGGTCGATCCACGTAATAAACTGCTGAATTTACTCACAGGCCTAAATTCATACATAAAACCTCATCATAACGCCGCTACAAGTCAATAGATATTTTATTACGTTAGTATCTACTATTTTTCTCACATTTCGAAAAATGGATTTTTTGACTTCCATGGGAAGCATGAAGAAACAGAATAAGTGGTCTTTAACTTCTCAGAATTATGTATATGTGTATTTTATACGGTACTTGTATAATGTTTTTCATCTATCTTCGTTATTAATTATAAGTACCTAATTATTACTAATTAATTTTTAAGTTTTCTATTTTTTATATTCTTTAAGTAAATGATCCTTTCCTGAACTTATTTCACTGTATATAATGCAACCATATGAATACAATCTATGCATGGATGTGTCATTGATCTGGCATGATGTGTCCATGATATGTCATTTTTTTTTATCTTTTTTCCTGTTTAGCTCTTTTACAATGAAAATATTTCTTTTCCACGTAAATTTTTAAGAATTATTTTCAATATTCCTCATCCCTAATGAATGAAGTTAGTGATTATATAATATATAGATACTTAGATTGACATATATTTTTTAATATCATTTAACAATTTACTAATTTAATATTTTTTTTTCCTTTTTCCAGGTACGTTTACATAATAGATTGAAGCTCAAAAATATGGTTAGTTGATGTTATTACGAATTTTAGAATGCTTTAATTTATGTATTTCACTCATATTTAAGAGGTCAATAAATTTTATGAATATTATGAATGAATTTTACGAATATAATTTTATTGATTCATAATACTCAACTTTTTTTTTACGTATAAATATCCAAAGGACATAGGTGATAATATTGATAATTTTAGGATAATCAAAAGACAGAATAGGAAATCTAAATGATAAAATCTTTAAATAAACAGAAAAAGTAGGCAACAGGCAACAAAGTACAATTTTAGTAGGGTATGAATAAAAAAAAAAAATTATATTATTAACATTTAAAAAAATTTCATGATTGGTGCAAACTTTGGAAAATTCGACTTAACCAAGACAAATCTTAACATATCACTTTAACTCTTCGACAGGAAACCTGCTCTCCAATATACCTCGATAATGAAGTAATGTCGCAAACAGACCAAATTGGCCTGACATTTGACAGACGAATGACATGGGACACTATACTCACTTCTTTCAAGACGTTCAAAATTGAAACTTAGACATAAATTGAACACTTATATCTACCTACTGAAGCCCATCTGGACCTACGCTTCACAGTTATACGGGACAGTTATACTGAGCAACGTTTTTAAAATCAACGGTATACTTTTTTATATTCCTTAAAGATATACCTATATTCAAATATAAGAATCTAAATCAGACATGAAGAACAGCTATTAGCCTAATTGCAACACATATTTTAACTAGGGATTGATAAATTATTTGTCACTTCTAAAAATTTTGTTTTTATTGAAAACTAGTTTCGAATGTTATATATCCATCTTTAGTTATAAAAACACACAAAAATTCAAAAATAAGCAATTACAGTTTGGTATTGTTATATATATAATAATTTATATTACATTTAATTTAATATGTATAATAATACCAAACTGTATTTTGAATTGTTTATTTTTGAATTTTTGTGTGTTTTTAGAACTGAAGATGAATGTATAACATTCGAAACTAGTTTTCAATAAAAACTAAAGTGGCAAATAATTTATCAATCCCTAATTAGATTGATCCTTCTATACCATCATGCTGATATCAACTGATATATTTTAACTATGTAATAAAAATCAATCAGGTTTTTTTCTAGTTCAGATGAAGGTTTCAACTGTTACTAAAATCCTGTTTAACAATAGAGGATATATAGTACTTTGCAAATTGATCTAGTGCCATCTTACATTGCTTACGAACTGGCTGGTGATCACCACCTAAAGACGCTATTCAGATGCTAATCCTAAAATCTAATCAAATCCCAAGACTTCTCCAGCGTTCCAGCTCCTTTTCGGGATTGTTCTTTCGTTCGATATTGGAGATATTAGTTTTGATATCACTATATATTCCACCTTTGGCTGCTTAAGCAGTATATTCAAGTACAAATAACAAGTTAATGTATTCAAGACCAGAAAAATATTACACCGACATACAATGGGCGTTAAATTGAAGTCATGAGGAATGATTATAAAATGAAAATGTCAAAATTGTATCGAAAACGTTCATATTAAGCAGAATAATCAGTAAAAATATTATCAGTGACATAAAAGAACATTTAAAAAAAATATAATAAAATATACCTACATAATATTTTAAATTAACACAGTGTCATATTATCCTCTTAATTTTCTCAGTCGGTATCAGATTTTTCTTCATTTTTTGCCATAACTATAAAATCGTTAGTAGAGTATATTTTGTGCTTTACGGTGTTAATAACCTTAAAACCAACGGGTTATTAAAGATAGTATATCTTTATTGTCATTGTAGTAAATTGTCTTTGTGCAACGATGTAGAATAAAAAAATAACATTTTATATTTTTTAAAACCGTCCCTAGATCGGACCCTTCCACTGGTTATTACTGTTTATATCAACGTTTTCTTTCTCCACTTTTTATTGCACTGTCTTCTTTGGCTACCAGCACACAAAAAAATCAATTTTGATTGTTGAATATAGCATTACTGGAAAATAAAGCTTGCTAAAAGTATTAGATTGTAAAATATATATGACAAATAAACTTCTTACATAAAGCCCTTATTACACGATTCTCTACGCTATTGATTGACACGAGATTAATCAACAAGTATCTGTATCATTACATTATCAATGACCAGTTCTCAAAGTAATCAACAGAAAGTATCGAAAGGAAAAAAAATGCCAATGTATACTCCTCAACACGACCAAGAACCCTATTAAACATTCATGTCATGTCAGGTAGATCGCATGCCCTTCTTTCATAGATGGGGACCACATGATAAATCACAATAACTCGACTGTAGTGGTGATAAGGCAAGAATAGAAATAGAGTCCTGAAATCATTTCTTTCAAATTGTTTAGTCAATAAACAAGATTAATTTCAATAACCAAAGTATCACTTGATTATATAATCTCTCTCTCTCTCTCTCTCTCTCTCTCTCTCTCACTCTCTCTCTCTCTCTCTCTCTCTCTCTCACACTCTCTCTCTCTTTGTTTTGTGTGTGTAGGTTTTTGATTAATTTTCCTACTGTTGTTCCAATATATAAATTCACTATGAGATACGACTTATTCTCAAACATTATTAATCTCAAAAATCAAATTTGTTGATTTTAAGAATAAGTTATCCGAAATCATGTTAAAATATTTGAAAATATTGTTAAAGTGTACATATGTAAATAAAACTTTCTTCTTCTTCTTAATAAATTTTTAAAAATTGCTACGAAAAATTAAAAATGATTTATTTATGAACGGAACTGAGAGTCGCGCCGAATATAATGATGAAGGCTTACACTAATGAAGAGGAGGGGAAAAAATAAAAGCGCTCTCGAATGATTGTGGAATTGGAACGCTGGAAAGAAAGATCTGGAAATGAAGTGGACGGGATGAGAACTCAGTGATCAGTGATCCGGCCCGACTGGAACCGGTGCAATTCATTTATCCATCCAATAAGCTGGTCCACTCCACCACCGCAGCTCCCAGCTCCCGAGTCAATGGGTTATTATTCAACCATGGGATGGCTCTTGTATTGTTAGGGATCGCTCCATTATAAACCGTTTTTACCGATAAATATTTGTAAGAGACATCTGTTGTTGAAATCGGTGGACAATAAAATGTTTATTTAATCAATCTTTTTCCACGTTGAGGGAGGTAATAAAAGCAAAGTCTGATTACAAATATCCAATCTGGTACAAAAATGGTATAACCCCTCGAAAATTCATCCATTCTCAGGAGATGCCCCAACCATTTCAAACGTTGAAATCGAGCGAACTAGGAGATAGATAGGTCGTCCTACATTGACAGGTTGCACGACTTAACAATCTATTTTTCAGAATGCTCGCTAGAGAATAATAAGCCCTATTAGCAGCCATTATTCTAGTCCATATCTCCTCTTCTTCGCTATGGGTATCATTTGTTATTGACCCAAGGCAGGTAAAACTTGAGACTGCTTGTAATGTATGGTTTTCTACGGGATAGTGCTGAGGTGGATGGACGAGCTTCTTATTTTTTAACACTAGGTTAAAAAATTTGGTTTTTGCTTCACTGAAACAGATGACCTGCAAAGACCATATCGTCTGCCTATGCAAGTAGTTGACTCATTCTGTGAAATATTGTTCCTCTACTATTTAATTCTGCCCTTCTTACGATGGTCTCTGTGTACCTCTCCGTCTTAGAGACAATTTAATCTCAAATTACTTTCTTAAAAATACGTTTACACCTGCAGTTGTGTCGAATAAAACGAAAAATTCTTTTTGATTTAGATAGACTGCGCATTGAAGGAGGTTTTAATAACATCAAGCTACGACCCTTAGGAAGGGAGCAGTAACCATAAATAAATTTATGAGAGAACAAGTGTAAAACTTGCGTACGTTCCGTTGCCATGACATCTTTATATTTTTGGCACTTTATTGCCCTTTATACAAATTTCTTCTTTTTATTTTTCCATGAAAATGCCTGCAACGAATGAGAGTGAATAGCATACTATCGGTTATTATTTTAAAGATTATTCTAGTATTTTTGGAATCAATCTAAATTTAAAGCGGATAAAACCGCGGGGCACAGTTAGTTTGTTGATTAAACTAGAGAGAAATGCTCTATTAACAGCAATGCTGCCCAAATACCTTGGGTTGCCATACACACAGCATACTCATCAATCCAATGCTAGACATAAAATATATATATATATATATAAATTTTCTTTCCTTTTAAATCTAAATACATTATTCTCATTGCTACATTACCACATTATATCCATTCTTTTTCCCCTTTTGTTTGCAGTAAACCTTCTATCACTCTGTAATCTATTCCTTACTTCTCTTTTCCAGTGACACTCGACTACTGCTTGAAATAATGCTTTTTTTTTTTATAAATAAAAATTAAGAAAAACACAAAAAAAAAAAAATAGCTAATAAAATAAATTACTTAAAAATGAATCAAATGTCCACATTTTAGACCAATAATAAATAAATAAAAAGATATGGATAAATATCAATGGCAACAAATATACTTACAGAAAAAATAAGTAAATAAACAATAATTATAATAAATAAATAACGAAATCGACTCAATTAACCACAAGTGATAGTGGATAATCCCCAGGGAGTCAAATATAATATTCTCAACCAATATCGTAACATCCCTATTGCTAACACCTAGTTCTTCCAGAAAGCTCCTTGTTCTGGTTGGGATTGTTCCGCGAGACCCAAACCAGAGGCCTCTCACGGTGAATTCTCTCTCTCCGAAGGTCTGGCGGAATTTATCTTTTAGGAAAGGGATGCACTTCTCTCTCATCAATTGTCTTCTTTGCCCGTTCCACCCCACTTGCCTGACCAAGGTCGTTATTTTCAAACCTCGCTGTCGGATCAACGACCAGTGCTGCCTTTCTAGTCTTGGAGAATGCGACAATCTATGCATATCTCGCGGATCCGTCAGCGTTGACGCAGTAAAACTCGTCGAAGTAGGTGAAGTCCTTTTCCAACAAAAGAACCATTTTGGAGTTATAAATAAAAAATGTCTGAAAATTTACCCCAAATATGCTTTTTCGACCGTCGATTTCGACTATATTTCTGGACCAAATTTACAATGGTAGTTGCTCATTCGACGCAGAATTTTATATTTTCTAAATCTTGACCTAAAAATGTTTTTGCTAGGCAGAGCTATTATGGAGTTATAAATATGATATTCACTCTTATTCGTTGCAGGCATTTTCATGGAAGAGTAAAAACAAGAAATTTGTATTAAGGGCAATAAAGTGCCTTTTTATTTAATTATAAAATAACGCTTTGAACCAGTAATTTCACACTTATTGAAATGCTGATGTAATCCACTTGGTTCCATGGATATGATGTCATGGCAACGGAACGTACGCAAGTTTTACACTTGTTCTCTCATAAATTTATTTATGGTTACTGCTCTCTTCTTGATATTATTATTATGTTTGAGCTTGATGTTATTATTATGTTTGAGCTTGATGTTATTAAAATCTTCCTCAATGCGCAGTCTATCTAAATCAAAAAGAATTTTTCGTTTTATTCGACACAACTGCAGGTATAAACATATTTTTAAGAGAGTAATTTGAAATTGAATTGTCTCTAAGACGGAGGGGTACACCCTTTCGAAGGGCAATAGGATTAACTAGAGTGTGCTTAACAATCTAATATCAAACAATCATCGATCACTGATTTTCTTGATGATTGGCATTATCAAAGTAAAGTGCTCAAGAGGTTAGAAGAGAAGTTGTGCACAACCCAAATATAATGTTATATTAGCCCTGATGTATAACATAATAATAAGAGCAAATTGCAACACATATATGTGGTTTCAATAATGGATAGCAATGGGTTGTGAAAATTTCAATTCGAAACAATGCGGCAAACGTCTTTTATTTAATAGATTTAGGTCAATTCTTTTACTGTAAGGAGCCATATGTAGTATCTATTCTGTTATTTCTACAAATCGTCACCACTCTGAGAAGTTCTCCTATCAAGGAATGGAACTCTGTAGCAGATGGATTAAAAAAAGAAAAAAAATGACTATACGAATCTTAATTATGGCTAATTAAAACGATTGATAATTACACTTATATGAATTTTATACAATTTAATGAAATAAGTTTATATTTTGTACAGAGGTTAAGGAATATTTAGCATTCTGTTTAATAGCATTAAATTATTTTCCATTAATAAGTGAAATTCAGGAATAAAAACCAATCTACTTTCGTGATTCAGTAAAGTTTGTTCTTTAAAATTTACAATGTAAATCGAAACACCGCAATGTGCTTCAGAAACCTGAATTTTGTTATCAAAGTCAACACTTTTTTCGCTGTAGCGTAAACTGTTAGTGGTGGAAAGTGTCTATATAATTGGCTAATACCAAAAACTTGTCAAACCGTTAAAGGATTTGGAGTACACACTTTATTTTTTTTCTTATACTTCGGAGAGAGAGGGGATGTACTCGTATATCCCCCAATTATCTCCCAGAGTATGCCACTTTCTTGAAGGTGTCCTTCAAATTTCCTTCTAATATTCTAAACCTTCTAGAATACAAAGGAGAGCAGGTTATCTGTACATTTGCATTTCTGTTGAAAATTTATAGAAGTTACGCATTACTTCATGCGTTCTTCGTGGTCTCATTTGCTCAGCTGATGATTTTTTTCTTTCATACTATTGTTTAATTAATGTGAATTCACACTGAGAAATGGTTTGATAGGATGGCAATTGCTAACTCTGGCGTAAACTGTAATCGCCCTGAAGGTGATGTCTTATCGATGCGGTGGACCCTTCAGAATGACCCTTGTCACCACTAATCCTCTTGGCGATGGAGCAGATCGGCTGCCTCTGAGTTACATCTGGTCCAATTTTCCCCCTGAGCGGTCCTCTTGAGGCTGCAGAAGCTAATAGCCTGACCTCAGTCAGCATTGACCCCATCGCTGCGGGCTCACGTTCAGTGGAACTATGTGCGCCAGCAATACCACATCTTTCGTCTCTCTCTTCGGTTCCCTCTTACTGTATCTTCGCCTCATTGGAGAGGTCGACTGCTGTATAGCTGATCGGTGAGTCATTAGGATTCCTTATTTTATCTCTGATTGCCTCAGGTCTTCTGCGGTCCGGAGGACACGCTTAGACAATTCTTAACACGAAATCACTCTTTGTTTATCCGTCCGCATCTTTTTTAAATATTTTTGACTATTTTCATCATTTAATATATTTATAGCAACTATTATTTGCGAAAAGGGAGGAGGAGGAGAGAATTTATAAATATGTAGTAATGCGCTAAAAATAATACTAGCTATGGAGGGGATCTGTGTCCTTTAAATGTCCTTATTTCAAAAATAGTCAGTTATAACATTTATACAGACTTTAGATCCTGCCTACCTATTAAATCCAAATTCTTAGAAGCATATCATATCACCAAATAATTTCAATCTGCATTTTGCACTTTGAAACTTTTTAAAATTATATTTCTTTTTTTGCAAAGCAATTTGCTTTATTTGTTGCTTACAGAGTACAGAAAATATACTTATTTTACAGTGAAAAAAAAAAAATATGTATATATATATATATATATATATATATATATATATATATATATATATATATATATATATATATATATATACACACAGACAGACCTGTGTCTATTTCTTAAACGCTTCTCTATCTGTAGCAAGTTTCTGGACTTACCCCCGAAAGAATCCTCTCCTCCGAGCCAGTTCCGCTATCAAGTCTTCCCGTTTGTTTCTTGGCCGTTCTCGAGGTCGTATTCCTTCTGCTTTTTCCTTCCATACATTTGTTGACAGGCGATTTATCGGCATTCTTTCTACATGGCCGAACCACATCATTCCCCGCTGTATATTTTCTATGAGCCATCATTACTAATTTTGACTCCTAGCTACTGGTATAGTCCACCTATTCCAAACCCAAGCCTCTGCAAGTCACTGCCTCCTATTCCCTAGAAACACTTTTAGAGACAACCATATACATTGATTGGTTTGGGTTGACAGTCATTCCTTTACGTCTCAGAGCTTCCTCTCAAGCTTGTAGTGCTTCTGGTAAGGCTTCTCTGGTTTCTGCGATATTGAGGATGCCATCAGCGAATACTAGATTTTGAATGAATACGGGATGTATTCTCCAATTTCCTACTTTTAACTTGGGGCTCCTTAGTTCAGCTTTCCATATTATCCTATCCATATGTATTACAAATAGTAATGGGCTTAGGCTGTATCCTTACTTTACTCCCCTTTCCATTTCAAATCTGTCAGACTTTTTTCCATTGAGTCTGACTATCCCATTTACTTTTCAATATAAACTAAGAATCGCCTGAATCATAATCAAATGCCAAACACAGAAGGCGAGATGAATCTTCCTATCTTTTTCTAAGAACTTATCGATAAGGCATCAGTGAAAATATTGTCCTGAATTTGCCATCCAGGTCTGAAAGCTGTTTTTTCTTCCTGAAGCTCATGTCCGACAGTTCTCCTATGTTTTTTTTATAGTATTCTGGAGTACAACTTCAGAGTTACGGATGGTAGGCCTATAGTTTTCACATTCACGCAATGATATAGTTAATATGGATAACTATCACTTTGCCGTGATATATATTTAGAATCTTACTAACTGTCATTAAATATTTAATCCAAATATAAAATCTATACAAAGAAATAAAAAATCTATTATTTGTTTGTTATGGGACTTGAATAAGTTCTCGCTGTTTTTTTCGTGACAATAAATGCTTTATTTAAAAAAAATAGTAAAAACCATGTCATTGAAAGTATTGTCCATCGCTAGCCATTACTTTCTCCCATCTTTCTGGCAGCATACGAATACCATGTCGAAAGAACGACTCATCTTTTGAAGTTATCCACGAATCGATCCATTTTTTGGCATCTTCATAAGATTGGAAGTGTTGCTCAGCCAAGCCATGAGTCATCGATCGGAACAAGTGGTAATCGGAAGGAGCAATGTCCGGTGAATACGGCGGGTGGGGTAGGACTTCCCATTTGAGCGTTTCCAAGTAGGTTTTGACCGGTTTTGCAACATGTGGCCGAGCGTTGTCATGCTGCAAAATTACATTGTCGTGTAACTCTTTTTTTTTGGCACGAAATTCGACATGTTTAACGCTATGAAAAAGTATGTTGTTTCCACTTCGGCGGAATAACATTTACTGTAATTTCGAGTCTAATGGTGGAGCTTCGTGATAAAGTTGGCTATAGTATTGCCTGATGCAAAAAGACTAAGATAACACCATCTGTCGGGAAACAGCGAGAACTTATTCATAATTGTTAAATAAGAATGATTTTTGACAGTAATAAAAATTTAAAATAAATATTTAATGCTTTATATTATAGTTTTTAATCTAATTATGTCATGAAATGGCCTATGAATCAAAAGTCTTGGGCTGTAGACATTTTTAATAATTGTGGAGTGCCTTCCTTTGCTACTAAAAATAATATTGACATTAAAATTAATATTTTTTAAAAGGCTTGTTAATTTTAATTAGGCAAATCGGCTTGTTAATTTTAATTTTTTTTTCTGACTGATAAAAAATTTAATATTAATAAGCTGAGGAGGAAGAACCAATTTCTATCATACTGCACTGGTGACAAATCTTCGCTGTTATTCAAGAAGCAAGCCGCAAATATAAAAAGAAAAAACCTTAATATTCACCATGGCCATAATCAAGTTCAGTATTACATTACATAATATAGTTCAACGTTACATTTGTAATAAAAAACAAGTGCTTACTAATTAAATAAGTTTATATTATTCATTATATGTTATTCATGATGAAGAAACATCATAAATAAGTGTGTTTTATCTCAGACACATGGCGCAGATTTATGGTAAGTTACTGGTCAGGATGTAATTTCATTAATAGTTCTATAATTATGATTTCGATTCATTATAATAGTTTATTTTTGTTGTAATAATAGTAATTTTATATATTTTTCGACCAAAAACACATTGGTTGCAAATCAATAAAATTTACATGTTAAAATTCCTTGGTCATTTTCTTTTCAGAAGCCTTGAAGGATTATCGGAAATCGATTGGGGAGTAAGGCTTGGAACCAGCCCATGGCTGATTCTCAGATTATGAGCGGTTTTTAATAATTTTGACTGCTTTAAATACAAAAAAAAAATATATGTACCAACACTTTCTATTGATTCTCAGCTACTAATCTTCATCTTACTATACTATTTTGCTTTTGTTGTGGGAAATTGAAAATTTTTAAAAGTGCAATAATGACCGCGTGAGCTCAGCAATGACGATATTATCTCGATAGTGACAACCAGCTTGTTTTTAATCGTTTATAAAAGATCTAGAGATTGGAAAAAAATGCAATTGGGCAAAAAATGAACTGTATGCACTAGGACCCTCTATGCATCGGAAATTCTAAATAGTCATTATCAACAAAAAATATATTTACAAATCTTATAAAAATAATAATCGTAATAATTTCTATTATTTTAGAAAACAAAATGCAAGTAGAAAATTAAAATTAGAAACTTACAATATGTTAGTTTTAAAGAACATTTGACTGAATGTTCTAATATCGCCCAAAATCTATTTTAATAAAAAGTTATATTTTATATCTATAATATTGTTGTTCAGTGTCCACAAGAAAAATAAAAAAAACAAATGTTTGCAACTTTATAGACAATTTGACCAAAAAGTCGATGCAGAGTACATAATACACGCATATTTAGCACATTGAAATAAATTCATAGACACAATTTTGATAAGAATGGATAAATAAACATTTTAAAGACTAAGTATACCATTAGAATTAAATACATTAAGTTCAGAAGAGCAATCAACCAATTTTAAGTAATATTGATTCAAAAATGCTTCATTACCATAAAAATTATGTAACGAGTTGTC
Source organism: Rhaphigaster nebulosa (assembly GCA_948150685.1). Taxonomy (NCBI): domain Eukaryota; kingdom Metazoa; phylum Arthropoda; class Insecta; order Hemiptera; family Pentatomidae; genus Rhaphigaster; species Rhaphigaster nebulosa. The sequence goes on along the minus strand of OX411306.1, from coordinate 119,319,218 downwards.
AAATTAGTAATAACATTTACAGGTATTTTACTCGGCCAAACTAAAATTAAAAAAACATTTTTCCTACAAACTTTCTTACAACATACGGTTTCTAGTTAAACTTAAATTATAATGAATAAAATGATTTGAAATGATAGTGTGTTATTAAAGGCAGTGGTAATGACAACAATAAAGATGCGTGACTTACGACGCACATGCTTTTAGGTAAGCTCCGTAATCGAAGTAAGATTGTCCGCTGGTGGCTGGTCCTTAAGCTCAGGACTACAACCACTACACTCGGAAAATTGTTTCCTACTGTTCTCTTTTTTTCAACGCTTTATCTCTGACGTTTTGTTTTTCGCTTGATAATGACATAAAAGTGAGAGGACAAAGTTTGGAAAGTTCATATACATGGTTTACTGTTAACAAAATTGTTTACAAAATATGATTCAGAATTCTCAAGTTATCCTTTAATAGTGTAAATGTCTATACTATTTAACGTAGGTTATAAAAGAAAATAAATACATGTTTACAAGAAAATTGAGAGTGGGACAGTGCGTGGTAGTGGCATTTTAGTAGCAAAAGTAATTATAACATCAAATTATTCTTTAATATTTTTATTTTTAATATTTTATTGTGAAGAAATGTTCCTTTGTCGTATAGCAGTGGGAAACTATTTCAGGTAGGACTCAACTAGTTGTCAGTTGACATCCGCATGATGGTATAGAAGGATCAATCTAATTAGGGATTGATAAATTATTTGCCACTTCTATAAATTTGTTTTATTGAAAACTAGTTTCAAATATTATACATTCATCCTCATTTCTAAGGACACATAAAAATTCAAAAATAAGCAATTCAAAATATAGTTGTAAATTATAAAACGGTTTATAAAACATTTGTGAATTATGAATTTAATTAAGGCAAGAAATCAAATACATGTTGGTACTCACCAAGGTATAAATGGATTATATCAAACAGAATAGTTTGTACTGGTTTCTTCTCGCATTGTACTTGTTAGTACAATTGCTATGAACGAGAGGTAGGCAGGATGTTTTTAGGTAAACGGTTTAAGGGTCAGGATTTTCTCAGTAATGCCGGTGAGTAATTGTTTTTTCTGTTTTAGATGGGAATAACAATTACTCACCGGCATTACTGGGAAAATCCTGACCCTTGAACCGTTTACCTCAAAAATCCTACGGACCTCTCGTTCATTGTTAGTACAATGAGAGAAGAAACCAGAGCAACAAACTATTCTGTTTGATATAATCCATTTAACCCTTGGTGAGTATCAACATGTATTTGATTTCTTGTCTTAATTGAATTCATAATTCATAAATGTTTTATAATACTGATTTATATTAATCTAATTTAATATGTGTAATAATACCAACTATATTTTGAATTGTTTATTTTTGAATTTTTTGTGTCTTCTTAGAACTGAGAATGAATGTATAGCATTTGAAAATAGTTTTCAATAAAACAAATTTATAGAAGTGGCAAATAATTTATCAATCCCTAATTAGGACTCAACTAATTAAAAGAAAGTCGAAATGGACTGAAACTTGACCCGGAAAATGAGAATGATTCATAAAGATCTTTATGAAGACTTGATTGTCAGTTGACATGATTGTGGGTTTCACTAAAGATTTTTTTATACAGGATCGGATTCAGGAAGAAATTGAAGATTTCGTGAAGCCCCAATTTTCAACTAAGCCATATCAATATGCTTCTTTTTTTTCTTTATTTTTACTAAATTAGAAGTTTTAAGTGTCTTTTCTGGTGAATATTGTAGTATTAGTAATTATTGTGGTATAGCATGAGGTAAGTTTGCGACGAAATTGATTTTAGGCTCCAATTATGACTATGAAATATGAGAAAATTATCGAATTGGAATTTTAGCTCCTACGGAGGTTTAAAATAAAACTTTGAATATAATACATTGAAAACGATTGAACTACTCCATTGTTGCGTATGCCATTTATAAAACAGAACACCGATTTCACTATGGGATTTAGCATTAATATATGATTACAACCGAAAATTCAACTAATAATTTAAAAAAAAATCTGTAATTCAATTCTATTACAAAAAAGATACTTATTCTTCTATCAGTTGAGTTCATCATCAACTAATGAATTGGTAACGTGGATTAAGGATGATATAAAATTGAATAAAAAATTATAAGTAAAAAATAAAAATATGATAAAGTATGAATTGTAAATGAATGATTTAATTCTATCATAGAAATTATAATGAAGAAAATATCTAATCTTTTGTGTTTTGGACATTTACTTATTTGTGCCATTCCTAAATTAATTTCTCTCCCAAAACTGCTTTTAATAAATCTCGAGAAACCGCATTAGTCATCTAAATTTCCCCCTTTTTTTTTCCTCTTTCTTGATGAGGATGACCGAGAAACCTTTTCGAATGCTACATCACATGTTTATTGCACGGTTTACATTACATTTTTCAATCCGACCAACAGTTTTCAAGGTAAATCAAACATTTCACGACAAAAATTAAACATTTCATTAGACAAATCAAACATTATTCTAAACAAATTAATAATTTTGCCAAGAAAATCAAAGTTTTTTTAACTAAATAATCCATTTCAGCCGTCTATGTCTTCTTATTTTTATTAATTTTAATTTTATATGAAATATTATCATAGCTTGTTCTTTGGGTACAAAATTGAGATAAAACAACAATTAACTGATTTGGATTAAATTTGTCAATTTATTTTGTCTTGATTCATTAAAAAAAAATGTATACCATTTAATTTAATATCCGTCAAATTTTAAGATTTTCAAGAGAAATAAATTCAAAACCGACCAAGAGGTTAGAATAGGTTTGGTTTAGGAACTTAACTCCAGGATGCAGTACCTTTTCAAAGTATTTTCTATAAATCGTTCATTCATTTTCATAAATCAAATATAATTCATCCAATATAACTCTAGATAAAACTACAGAAAAAAGCAATGAAAAAAATATGCTTATATAAAAAACGAAGATAAGGTACAAACGAGGAGATTTTACAACTCCAGTGACTCTGATCTGTGACATAACCTGAACAACTTATTTCTATGCGAAGGCTACATTTTTAAATAAATTACGAGATATACTTTCAAAACCAGAGTTTAGTCAGAAAATAAAATTCGGTTAAACTTCTAAAAGAAAAATTAAAATTTGTCAATTGACCAGTTAAATGAGTGGATAATTTGTACCAATCAATGAGTCATTCACAAATGAAACTAAATTGCCATGTTGCATGACGACCAATCAACCGACTGACACTAGAACATCAATTCATTAATATTAGCAAAAAATGTTATTATTACATTTTTTTTATAAACTATTTCATCAAGAGTTTGGGGGGATGAGTCATCTTCCCCCCCCCCTTCCCCCCAAAAAATGCCGAATTAGAGATTTTTATTCACAATTGAATATACAAAAATTTTTAAATACATTTTTAAATATACAAAGATTTCTAAATAATTATTTACAATCCCAAGCAGCTCTTCATCATCATTATTTTTTAATATTTTTTAAATAAGCAAAGAAATTGTAGGCATGTAAAAATTACATTGCTTTCGAAGAAATGAAATCATGACTTTGAGCTAATCAATACTTAAGGCTCCTAAGTCTTTTATTTTTTCTTACTCTCATTTCATAATTTGCAGCATTTCTCAGAATCACAAAGTCCGTCTGGTTTGTCTTTGTACTCATCCTTCACACAAATACCTAAGTAGGTTGAAGAAGATGCCTTAAATTAAATAAATTATCTCCTATACATATATTTTCTTTATCACTACAAAATTATACTTGCAATGGTGTTGTAATGATCATCTCTTGTAATGAAGAAAAAAGGAAAAAAAAACCTCTTGTAATGATCAAATGTTTTTTAGTGTTTATTTTATTTAATGTTAACTATTGGTTCTGTAGCAAGTAAAACTGGGTTAATTACTTGAAAATAATTTATAAATCAAGTCTAGTGACATTTCCTAGTAAAGGTTGTATTCCCTCACTATCACAGAAATGAGGGAATTACTGGTGACGAATTTTATTTTATTTATTTAAGTACACTGGTCAAATTACTTCTATACATCTCTTCCTACATTTTTTTTAGAATAAATAAATATTTTTATTGAATAAATAAATTTAAAAAAAATTCTTTCATTTTTTTCATGGAATGTCGATGAAATGGCAAATATGTCGGCCGCAACGCCATCTAAACTCCACCAGTACCAGAACAGCGTGCTGAGGCGAACAGTGACACCAACATACTCGTACAAGGGCAAAATTGGACTTACTCCACACGATCTTTGAACTACTGACACTAAAAGACTTTATTAAACGGAGCCATATAAAATTGCTTGATAGCCACCAATACAAGACGAACCCACTATTAAGGACTCTGACCCCAACAGGGCAAACATACCTAAATAAAGCTCTTCACCTGAAGAGCTTCACACTAGACTGAGGACACCTAACTAACTAGACTGACACAACACAACTAGTGAGACCCATTACTAAAATAAGATTTCCAATGGATAAATTTATAACAATTTTCCACTGCTCATGTCTACCTTACGATGCATCTACCGTACTTAGCAGTAGAAGGGATCCCGTCCCACCCACATCCTTAACAACCCTACATCCCATTGGGGCTCAGTGGAAAAAAAAAATTGCTTTTAACAATCATTCTATTTGTCCAGACATCATGGTCACCACGTTTAAATAACAACTGTACAAATAGCTACTTTTCAGGGGAGAATAAATATACAAAAAGAATTATATATTTTACTTTGTACTTACCCATTACGAATATTTTTTTTTTTTTATCTCTGTGCCTTTTTACTTCTTCTAATCCTAGAATTATGTTTATAAGATTTTAATTTTGCAAAATATGCTTCTGGTAAATTAATAAAACTAAGAAATACGAAAATGTGATTAATTCATATTTGTTAGATAAATATGTAAAATAATAACAATAGTGAAATAATGGGCCTCAGGCCCATTCAGCGAAATAAATCTTTTTCGTCATATCTAGGTGCAGCCCTTCAAGCAAACATTATTGATGGAAACAATAAAATCTATATTAAATACGGTATCATCCGTCTTTGTGTAAAATGATTTTTTTTTCATACTTTCTAGTTTGCTGCCGAGTAAATCGTCTATTCCTAGGATTTTATAAATAGGAATAGTATTATAAATTTTTACAATAGTAAATCTTCTAGTGTTATTTACTACGTTTATTATATTTGTCTTCTCTACCAAACGTTAACAATCAACCTACGTTTAAATTTGTAATCTCTTCAATAATAATTTAAAGTATACAAGAATCAGAATGAATTCAATTATACAAAAAATAAAAATCTGGCGTGGTGCATCAAACAACTTTCACTTACCAGACTAATCTAGATAAATCTAAAAAAAAAAAAAATGCTTTTTAGCTTCCATCGATGTATTTATTTTTCATTAAATAATATAAAAGTAGAAATTATTAACAACAACAATCACATAAATGTATGTGTTTTTCTTCTCCATTACATTATACGGCTTTACATGTTAAATATTATTATTTCATAAATCATTAGCTTTCCAACGGTATACAATACATAGGTATTACTACTCATATTTCCGGAAATTTGTTTTTAACCTGGCAAAATATTTCTCATTTAGTTAATTTTCAAATTATTTCATAGTTATCCATTTTTTAAAACTAAAAACAATGAGAGATGGTCAATTATTTCAAACAAATAAAATTAAAGGTACTTTAGAGGAAGCCAATTTGAAAATTCGGTATTTAAGCCCTGTCATACTATTCCAATGAAGATAATAGTTATCTGTTATTAAAGAGCACAATTACATTGATATAACGATTATAATCGAAATCGATGTATCCTTTTTCGAGGATATTGTAAAAACGTGTAAAATTGATGAAGAAGCACTTCTTTCACGTTGATTTTGACGAAAAAATTAATGTAGCATCACACTAAGCTATCTTATATTATAAGCTATCAATTTCAGTTTCGTACAACGTTTCGTTTTGGGGCTGGATTTACCACGTAAACACACACACGTAGACACAGATCGTTTTGCGAGATCTGGTTACTTGCACTCAGGGGGCCTTAAACGTGTATTTTCGTTGAAAACTCGGATTCGAAATTTTCCACGAACGCAATTCATTCTCTACTGTATATTTCATATAATGATAATATGAAAAAAAAAAATCACCTGATATATGTAAACATCTATATAAAAACAATTACGTATGTACTTTTACATAAATGATGTATGTACTTTTGCATGAGATATAGATTAAGAAATAAATTATGAACAAAATTGTATTAGTTCATATATAATCCTTAAAATATTAAAAAAATGTTTTTGTTGATCTTACTGAAGTTTTAGTTTCTGTGTTCTTTGATTTCAGAATCACAAGACACAAATGCAATGTACTAATGTTATTTTCCATAGCACTCCCAAATGGATTTGAGTACATCAAAAGCACTCAGAGAATGAGAAAATAAACAGTGTTGGAGAGGATGTGTTCATATTGAAGCCACATCTTACAACAGCACTCAACCCAAGCAAATAGCATTTGGAAAAGCCATTTCATCTCAATTATGTTGTTTAATACGGCTGAAGAATCTTAGAAAATCAACTTGCTAAATGACTATTTTTCATCAAAGAATATGTAGTTGCTTGTTAGTGTAAATAGTAAATAACTGACGTCATCTACCTCTTCGGAAACGAGTGATAAGAGACTATGTGGGGAGAGTTAGTTTTCGATTGTATGATTTTCAGCACGTTATTCATTGGGGCAAATCGTAAATTTTGAAGTGCAAAACTCTTGAATGTCATTATCATGAAATAAATTACTATTAATTGTATACAATGTTACAAAAACTTACCCAAATTGTATTATAAAACAACAACAGAGGGACAAAAGGTGTTTTAATAAATATAAACAATTGTAACTTCTTTCAAAAAATTTAATTCTTATAGAGATTAAAGCTCGTCATTATCATGAATGGTGGGAAGAAAACCAAATATAAAATATAATACTGTACACATTATAAGTACCTGAGATATACGAATATCTTTGAGAGCCACCGAGAGGCCATTCAGTTGTGGTTTAAATTACTTTGGAGGAGCGAAACTTCTCTCCACTTATTATCCTGAATCTTGGAGGTCATAAAATCCCATATAGTATAAGATCTAGCAAAATCGCAAAAACAAGAATTTTAGATCGGCTGGTCTTTTGATATTTTTTTTTGTATAGATACAAATGTGTTATTTTCAAGTCATATTAGTTCGAATGATTTCTTTTTCATAATTTTCTATATCCTTTTAGGAATATAAATTTAAATTGCCAAACAGTTTTGCCATTGCTAAATCCGTGTCAGATACTATTTAGTAATTAAAAAAAAATATTTTCAAACCATTTTAATAGCGGAAATTATAATGTGATATAGATATGCTATCAAAGAACCTAAAATTAATTTGCCAGACAGAAATTCAGTTGTTTAATAAGAGGCGGACCGATTTATAACAGCGCGCATCGAATTTGTACACATACAAATTTTACATTTTCAAATAATTTTAGGTCGAATTTTTTTGTTTTAATAATTTTCTTTATCCTTCTGGAAATGATAATTGAAATTGCCAGGAAGTTTATCGTAGCTGAATCCGTGCAAGACACTATTTTGGTAATTAAAATAAATTATTTTCAAACCATTTTAGTATAGCTGAAATTTTAATATGATATAGTTATGCTATCAAAGAACCTAAAATCAATTTGCCAGACAGAATTTCAGTTGTTTAATAACAGCCAGACCGATTTATAACAGAGTGCATCCCTATATTTATATAGATATTTAATCAAATTAAATAAACCTTATAAGTACATTTTTTTTCGTTTGCCCTCGATGTTAAGAATAATTCCCCTAGTATATTAACACCCGAGGAATAATTCTGTGCTCAGATAAAAAAATATAATATGTCATTTTTTTTTTCCCTGAAAAAGGGGTCTCCCATTCTGGGGTCTCATTCGTTGATGTTCACGAAGGTGGTAAAATATCGTGTCTTTCTGTTTTAGTTGTCAGAAATCAACTTAATAAGTTGACTATTGGAGTTAATTTGTGGACTAAGCCACAAAAATGCATGCAGGTCAAATGTTATAAGTCGAGTTATGACATTTTGCCACATAAAGTGTTTCATGTGTATTCTTGTCTGTTAATTTGAGGTGGCATAACCTTACCTTGGTAATGACACTGATATGAAAAGGGAATATAGTTTGATTAAAAGTAATAATTAAATAGAGGTTATTAAATGTATTAGATAAATGAATATTGTCAATTTAAAATATGGAACTGGTCTAGAAAAAAACCAGGAAGTCACACTGGCACCTACTAATTCCCGGCGGCAAAGGTTGAAAGGACCTAACAAAAGATAATTTTGATCAAAATTCCAACCGAAATTTGAACCATAAATTCAGTTTTATCTGCATTGCAAATTTTTAAAAAATATGAAAAACTGGTTTCACATATTATTTGCAAATAAAAAATTTATTTTTTTATTGTAAATATGTTCATGATCACATCAAGATATATTTATAATCAAAACATTATTTACTGAAAAGAATTATTGGTTACCCCTTTTATCTTTACTACAACACCTTTCTGGAACAAGCGAGAGCCATCATCATCCTATTTATCATCGTGATCTAATTCGGAGAAGAGCATTTAAAAGTCAGAGTTGCTGTTGTGAAGGCCATATGGCCTTCAAACAAATATTCGTTTCCCACTTAGAACTTAAACTTGCAAGTTTCTTTGTGCTTTTCTTTGTGAGAAGAGACAAATTTTCTCTAAGTTTTTTCAACATCCTTTTTTTTCTCACCTGCTTTTATTTCTAGCTATTGTTTATTTGGTGTTGATGTCAGAAATACAGATTTTAAGCCCTTGCTTTTTCCCTTATTTTAATTTTCGGCAGTGGTACTTGTATTCTAGATATTAAATAGAATAAGAAAAAGAATTTGGAATTAGCGATAAACCACTGTATAATGGGGTAAAAGTGCGATCATGGGAACTTTTGCCCTATAAGCCTTGCGAACAGAACTTGCGAATAGCTCTCTTGCTATCTCATTATTCATGGCTCAACAGATTATTGAACTATCTAATCATTGTATTTGTCTAGTGAATTAACAGGTCAAATGCATCACTATCAATGGAAAAAATGATGATAACGAAAGCTCTTGTCTGTTGCATAAAATGGTTGTATGAATGATTGAATACGTCATTATACCGAAAATATTAAATATTGATTTATCTAATTTTTGTGGCTCACAGCTACAGTAACACCATGGAGGTCTGTTTCACAACTGGCAAAGATAGATACACAAGATAAACAAATAGACTTGTCGCGGGCTCATGAAACTATGTTTATGTTTTCAAAAACCACTCCGTACCTTTGCCCCACGTGTACTTTTACACCCATATACCCTATATATATATATATATATATATATATCCCCACATAACTATCCAAGTCCATACAATCTAAAATCCTTTTGTAAAATCCTGAATTATTATCACAAATAAAATTGCCCATAATAAAGTAATTATAGTAATAATTTTATCGTATAAGGTAATTTGTAATTGTTTTATATATACAACTTATATATTTATATATATGTGTGTGTGTATACATAAATTTATATTTGTGTGTGTGTGTGTAACATATTTTCTTGACGGCACAAAAAACAAAAAAAAACAAGGATGAGAACAGAACCACACTCTCAAGAACTGATTAAACACTGACTTTATTTGCCTTCTAAGCCTATATATATATATATATATATATATATATATATATATATATATATATATATATATATATATATATATATATAGAATTACTATTGTTTACATTTGTACATTTAGGATTAGCTGTTATATTATGCCTGATCATACCTTAACTCCCCCCCGCTAGTTTTTGAATATTTTTCATAAACTCACATGAAGCATACCTTTTACCACCAAATGATACAAAACCATTAAAAAAAAGCAGTATAAATAAAACTACCTTACATCTATACAGTATCCAAATTGTCTAATATGCTAACTAATTTAACTATCTCTGAGAATAATATATACAAAAAGAACATAAATAAAAGTTAAAAAAAAAAAAGAATAATAAAAAAAATAGATCTGCACTTGAACTAAACTCTAAACCTACTCTTAGAATAGAGGACTTCGTCATTTAGATTGTTGGAGCTTCCCCACCGGACTTTTTGATTGTTTAATATGGAATGTCCTTTGTTTTCGTGGCTCAGCCACACCCCGAATCGTGACCAAGTTGTGCTCCCTGATCAGTATCACTCTGAACGGCCCTTCGTATCGCAAAGGTTCTTTTGTTCGATTGGAACCTATCCATCGATATACAATGGTCCCGATGAGAAGCTCGCCCACCCTACCTCTGAGCCCAATATTCTCTTCGGCAACCCTCTTACCCTTCTCATTGACTATACGCCTACACAGACGTATAGTCTTTTCCCATATTCTCGCGAGGCCCATTCTGTTTATCCGAAGCTGCTCTGACATGCGCTCATCCACAACCGATACGGCATCATCTCTCCGTCGGTCTCGTAGCCCAAATAGGGTATCGAATGGAGCAAATCCCGTCACCATGTGGATCGAGTGGTTATATGCTGCAATTGCTCAGGGCATTGCATCATCCGCGTCCAGACCCTATCGACGTGAAATACACGTAGGTGATCTCCCAATGTGCTATGGAGTCTCTCTCTATACTGCCCCTACTTTTAGGGTGAGCCGGAGTGTTCCAATGCCACTTGATTTCTAAAGCTTTTGTTTCTGCGCTTTTCTGGGCATTTTCAAATTCTCGCTCCCCATCCCCCCGTCCGATGATATTCTCTATGGTATACCGTAGAAGCTGAAACCAGAGACGAAAAGCCCCGATAACCGTCTCCGCCGTACGCTCCTGCACCCGATTCGCCATGGCCGTTTTACTGAAAACGTCAACCATTGCCACCCATTTAAAAAAGTGGTACGATCGGTGTTATTGTCTCCTCTTTTCTACTTATCATACTTTGAAGGTATGGTCATACTTTGTTTAATGGCATATCTCTCAGTCTCTGATAACCCTTTCGATAGTTCGCCGCCTACCCTACCATAAATACCGAAGCTTCAGGGCCGCCAAGGTATCGTTCATTCCCCTGTGATTTGTCTTAGTCTGGTGATGGCCGACCGTTACTTCCCTCTGTTGTGCCGGATCCCGAACGGTTTCCACCATCAGTGTGCACCGAATGAATGTCCAATCCGCGCCGATTTTTTTTGTCTTATTTTCCGCCTAATTTAATTTTAAATAAATGCCTAATTTTCTCCCAAACCGTGGCCTATCCCACGTAAAGGCAGTAAGTACCTCCCGGCCTCGATTCCTCATTTGAGGCTCTGCACATTTTCTCTTCTTGTATCCGGTGTCGACCAGATAATGACGATTTTACATCTTCCAAGCGCCGAATAATCCGTTTTAATTATTCCAGACGCTCTCGTTTTCCAAATTATTTGCCGCGGTTTATTGCTAACAAACTCTGTTGACCGTTCCCCTACTTCGTCTTCCGTACCCGACGACTCTCGTGCCACTCCTGATCCCTGCTCTTCTCGTTCCTCCTATCCCTCCGGTGTTCATTTCCGAACGAAACGTTGCAACTCTCCGGAAGGTTTCCCTGCCTCTGGTTCGATTGCATTTATGTGCAAGGCGCGGGATAACCAGTCCGCAACGACGTTATTTTTTCATGGTTTATATATTACTTCCAGGTTATATTGACTCAGTATCTCCTTCGTCTAGACCCCGCAAGAACTCGTTTATTAATTTCTGGAAATTTTATGGGCGCGTTTTTTAACCTAAAAGGCATGCGAGTAAACTCATAAACCCTTTCCGTCTTTAACGGAATTTCGTGAAGCGTTTCCCCCGTCTAACTCAGCGATTCTCCCTCATGAAAGAAAATATCCATATATTCCGTCATTACGTCGCGCTTCCAGTCCCTATTTTAGGCGATTTCCCTCATCTCTTTTCGCGTTCCATTTTACCTTATGCTTCTTCCTCCCTACTCGAATTATCCACTGTCCCACGGAACTCCGGATGCTCACCCCTAGTTTCTCTAGCAGGTCACAACCGATGATTCTTCCATACTCCCGAGGCATGGTCTCTACGATGTGGACCATGGGCACTCCTCTCTCACCTCCTCATATCCTTATCCCAATCCCCACTTCTCCCTCTATCCTACAACGGCCGCTCAGTGTGACCAGTTTACACGTACATGCCCTAACCTCTGGCGTCCTCTTTCCTGTACATAATGTTTTAATCATGTTTCTACCTATGAATGTACACGAACTCTCCGTATCTACCAAACATTTGCACCCTCTCACTACATCAATAATAAGCAACCCACCACACTCGTTCACTATGCTGTTTATTCTGTTGTGGTTGCCTCTCCTCTCACACAATCCTCAATCTTGACTTCGCTCTCTACTTACCTCTGCTACTCTTTGTCCTTCTCTCCATCACCTGCTCCTTACTCCCGCCTCTTTCTTTTCCGTCTGGTTCGCTCCCCTCCGTCTCCAATGCTGATGTCTCTGATGACCCAGGTGAATCCAAACTTGGATCTACTTCTCCGCCACACCCGCTGAGCATTAATCTCCATGGACTCCCCGCGGTCCGTTTCTCTACGCCGCATGTAGGGACACTGTCTTGCAATATGTCCCTCGTTCTGGCACTCGAAGCAACGGGTACTTCGAGCACTCGAGGTACTCGGGCACTGAGCTACTAAGTGTCCTGTCTTGCCGCATCTGTGGCATTTTCTGTCTTCCCTTCTCCAATTTCTCCTCAGCAAGGCCCGGCCTTTTCTGTTTAGGTGGTCTCCTCTCTCTCCTCTCTCTCCTGCTGAATTCTGCTTCCCTCTTTCCTTCCATATCTCGACTGGGTCGGTTCACAGGATATTCTATTCCGACCTGGTTCCTGATCCTGATTTTTACTCTTCTTGCTTCCTCGTCTCGGACACTCACGTCAACCATTTCTTGAGCACATTCCAAAAAGGTTCTCTCTCTTGATAATCCCTTGTTCTTACCGGTGTCTCGAGCTAGCTGAACTTTCAGAATTGTCGATAGGAATGCCATCCTACCTTCCACTTCAGCCGTGTTAGATCTAGTAAAGTGAGACTTCTTGGTGAAACTACGTCATTTTATAATGTTTTTAGAATCTGTGTGATAGAAGCATTCAGGTGAATAACTGTCAGTCCGGGTGTTGGTGAGATTCATTTTTTAAATAAAATGTTTTGTTTTAATTTCATGTGGTTCCACAGTCATAAAACTGGTATAACTGTAAACAAGTCGCATGTTAACCTCTTGCAGGAATTACAATGTCGACGATATTTAAAAAATAATTGTTTAAGACTAGCTAAGAATATTAAAAAAAGTAATGCTTAAGATTGAATATAAAATACACACAAATCCTCAGAATGTATCGTAGTAAATGCAGTAAAATGATTACATACTATTAATTGGAAAGATAAGAAAATATATTGGGATTTAAAAAATAAATAAAAGGAGACATTGATTGCTGATATTACAGTAATTGTAAGTTAAATTTGATACAGTAAATTATTTAGTATATTAATTATAAACTCAATGGTATTACGGAGTAAAACACCTTCGTAGCGTTTCCAGTTTACCTCAATACACTTTACACCCATAAATTAATTTAAATTTGGGTATATTTCATCAATGGAAATATATAGCACTTTTTAATGTGGTAGATAATAATAATTACCGATACAGAAGTTTAAAATGAAAACAAAATTCTATGTATTTCTTATAGCACTGAGAAAAAAAAGAACGTAAAATAAGTCTTGCTATTATACTCTTATTTTGCCAAAGAGTACTGTAGTACCTCAGGATTCAGGGAATACCCTTTAAAAATTCATAACCGAGTTTTATGATCCTTCTTTTATGAAACATCTCTCAAATTACTTCGAATAAAGGGGACCTGATTCTCCTCTGGTAAGTTCTCTCATCTCTTCTTTTCCTTAGGGTCATTCTAAAGCTGCTTAGCCGGCTCCTCAACCATACTATATTAAATAATGGAAGAAATTGAGTGAAGTAATGTGAGCACGAAATCGTTGAAGTTCCAAAAACTCAAGAATTATGGTTTTATATATATATATATATATATATATATATATATATATATATATATATATATATATATATATATATATAAAAGTTAAGGTATGATCAGGCATAATATAACAGCTAATCCTAAATTTACAAATGTAAACAATAGTAATACTATATATAAAGGCTTGGAAGACAAATAAAGTCAGTGTTTAATCAATTCTTGAGAGTGTTTGTTCTCATCTTTCTCCTTTTTTTTTTTTGTCTTTTGTGCCATGAAGAACATTAGTGGTACCTTTAAATAAACAGGTACAGAAAAGTAATTTTTTTTTCCTGATCTTTTCACTCTTTTTCTTTTTTTAACCGGACAACATGCGTGAAGAGGCCGGGCGCGGCGAAATCTTACGACAAGCCACATTAATTGTTCCAGAGATGCCACCACTACCGTCAGAAACTTTGGTAGCGGCCCATACTAATATAGCGGCAGCCGACGCGAATGCATTACGGAGGACGAAAATAAAAACAGCAAGATCCCAAGACTTTCGGAAAGCCATCTCTGATCTAGAAAGGTTCAACGGACAAATAGGTGAGTTGAACCATTTCTTAAAAGGGAGTTACAGGATTATGGCACGAATAGAGGCCAAGATGGCGGAGAATCTAGTAGACGCCATGGAAGCAGACGCACTCCAAGAAGCCTTGGTATGTCGTATCAAGAGAAGCATATTAAACATGATCCAAGCGGACAAAGACACTGCGTGGGTGGTCGTGTAGGACCACTTGAAGAAAGCGTTCGGCGGAGGTAGAGGACATTCTCCTGATGTTTAGGGAGACAAAGAAACCCTATCAGACTAATGGACAATATGCCGGGAAATTATTAGCACGGTTCAACAAAATCACGGAAAAAATGAGGGAGACTATACATACGGCTGAAGTGGAAGGTAGGATGGTATTCCTATCGACAATTCTGAAAGTTCAACTAGCTCGAGACACCGGTAAGAACGAGGGATTATCAAGAGAGAGAACCTTTTTGAAATGTGCTCGAGTACTCGTTGCTTCGAGTGCCAGAACGAGGGACATATTGCAAGACAGTGTCCCTACATGTGGCGTAGAGAAACGGACCGCGGGGAGTCCATGGAGATTAATGCTCAGCGGGTGTGGCGGAGAAGTAGATCCAAGTTTGGATTCACCTGGGTCATCAGAGACATCAGCATTGGAGACGGAGGGGAGCGAACCAGACGGAAAAGAAAGCGGCGGGAGTAAGGAGCAGGTGATGGAGAGAAGGACAAAGAGTAGCAGAGGTAAGTAGAGAGCGAAGTCAAGATTGAGGATTGTGTGAGAGGAGAGGCAACCACAACAGAATAAACAGCATAGTGAACGAGTGTGGGGCTTATTAATGAGGTAGTGAGAGGGTGCAAATGTTTGGTAGATACGGGGATTTCGTGTACATTGATAGGTAGAAACATGATTAAAACATTATGTACAGGAAAGAGGACGCCAGAGGTTAGGGCATGTACGTGTAAACTGGTCACACTGAGCGGCCCTTGTAGGATAGAGGGGGAAGTGGAGATTGGGTTAAGGATATGAGGAGGTGAGAGAGGAGTGCCCATGGTCCACATCGTAGAGACCATGCCTTGGGAATATGGAAGAATCATCGGTTGTGACCTGCTAGAGAAACTAGGGGTGAGCATCCGGAGTTCCGTGGGACAGTGGATAATTCGAGTAGGGAGGAAGAAGCATAAGGTAAAATGGAACGCGAAAAGAGATGAGGGAAATCGCCTAAAATAGGGACTGGAAGCGCGACGTAATGACGGAATATATGGATATTTTCTTTCACGAGGGAGAATCGCTGAGCGAGACGGGGGAGACCCTTCACGAAATTCCGTTAAAGACGGAAAGGGTTTATGAGTTTACTCGCATGCCTTTTAGGTTAAAAAACGCGCCCATAAAATTTCCAGAAATTAATAAACGAGTTCTTGCGGGGTCTAGACGAAGGAGATACTGAGTCAATATAACCTGGAAGTAATATATAAACCATGAAAAAATAACGTCGTTGCGGACTGGTTATCCCGCGCCTTGCACATAAATGCAATCGAACCAGAGGCAGGGAAACCTTCCGGTGAGTTGCAACGTTTCGTTCGGAAATGAACACCGGAGGGATAGGGGGAACGAGAAGAGCAGGGATCAGGAGGCACGAGAGTCATCGGGTACGGAAGACGAAGTATGGGAACGGTCAACAGAGTTTGTTAGCAATAAACCGCGGCAAATAATTTGGAAAACGAGAGCGTCCGGAATAATTAAAACGGATTATTCATTATCTGGTCGACACCGGGTACAAGAAGAGAAAATGTGCAGAGCCTTAAATGAGGCATCGAGGCCAGGAGGTACTTACTGCCTTTACGTGGGATAGGCCACGGTGTGGGAGAAAATTAGGCATTTATTTAAAATTAAATTAGGCGGAAAATAAGACAAAAAAAATCGGCGCGGATTGGACATTCATTCGGTGCACACTGATGGTGGAAACCGTTCGGGATCCGGCACAACAGTGTACAACAATCCGGTCCATAATTACTTTATTATTGGCAATTTTTTTTGTGCTAATAATTCAGGATTTTACAAAAGGATTTTAGACTGTATGGACTTGGATAGTTATGTGGGGATATATATATAGGGTATATGGGTGTAAAAGTACACGTGGGGCAAAGGTACGGAGTGGTTTTTGAAAACATAAACATAGTTTCATGAGCCCGCGACAAGTCTATTTGTTTATCTTGTGTATGTATCTTATTTATGTATCTTTGCCAGTTGTGAAACAGACCTCCAGGGTGTTACTGTAGCTGTGAGCCACAAAAATTAGATAAATCAATATTTAATATTTTCGGTATAATGACGTATTCAATCATTCATACAACCATTTTATGCAACAGACAAGAGCTTTCGTTATCATAATTTTTTCCATTGATAATGATGCATTTGACCTGTTAATTCACTAGACAAATACAATGATTAGATAGTTCAATAATCTGTTGAGCCATGAATAATGAAATAGCAAGAGAGCTATTCGCAAGTTCTGTTCGCAAGGCTTATAGGGCAAAAGTTCCCATGAGCGCACTTTTACCCCATTATACAGTGGTTTATCGCTAATTCCAAATTCTTTTTCTTATTCTATTTAATATCTAGAATACAAGTACCACTGCCGAAAATTAAAATAAGGGAAAAAGCAAGGGCTTAAAATCTGTATTTCTGACATCAACACCAAATAAACAATAGCTAGAAAAAAAAGGATGTTGAAAAAACTTAGAGAAAATTTGTCTGTTCTAAAGCACAAAGAAACTTGCAAGTTTAAGTTCTAAGTGGGAAACAAATATGGCCTTCACAACAGCATCTCTGACTTTTAAATGCTCTTCTCCGAATTAGATCAGGATGATAAATAGGATGATGATGGCTCTCCCTTGTTCCAGAAAGATGTTGTAGTAAAGATAGAAGGGGTAACCAATAATTCTTTTCAGTAAATAATGTTTTGATTATATATATATCTTGAATAAGGTATCACATATGGATTCAGTTGTTATTGTGAAGACCGGATCAAGTTAGCAGAAGTGAAAGGCTGTTTTAATTTATAAATATTTAAGATTTACAAATATTACAAAGTTTGAAAAACTCAAGTTATTGCTGATTGAAAACTGGACTAACGTAATTAGATCCAAATTAATGTTATAATATCAAAATTCGTATAACAAAACTTTATTTTAAAAAAATTTAAGGAATAAAAATACACTTTTACACAAAAAAAAATTCTAGTTATATACATTTTTAAACCATTATTAAAAAAAAATGCAAATAAAGTGAAAAATAATTGCAATATATTAACATTCGTTTTATAATTCTTACAAAAAAGACCGTTTAAATTATTACAGTACTAAAATGTTTAGGAAATTTAAATCCTCCTAAACTTCTTTCTTTTATTCTTTCATTTATTACAACTGGCTTTTCGGACCCATTTTCTAGCCTGTCATCTTGTTTTACTTCGGTGGTCACCTCATCGTTTCTATTACAAGTCAATACATGTAAAAAAAGTATTAAAAATTTTTAGTTTCTGCATAAAAAATTCTTAACCAAAGAATATCTGATGCTCAGTTTCATTTTCAGTTGTCTATGGTTAAAATAGAATAAATGTTATGATAAATACGAAATTTCTTGTGCAGAAATTAAAAATTTTTAATAATTTTTTTTTGTTGACTATGGTGATGATTAAGTGATCACCAAATTATAAGAAGATGATAGGATTGAAAATTAGAAAAATGGGCCGGAAACGTTGTCAGTTGTAATTAATGAATGAATAAAAGAAAGAAGTTTAAAATTATTTAAATTTCTTGGAAGTTGTAATACTATAGTATGTGAAAAATAATTTTTGTCTAAACTGATTCATCGCTTGATTCACCCGGATCATCTTCATTTATGTACAAGATACTGAGATCAGGAGCTTTTAAAAGACCTACTACTCCTTTACGTTAAGATTTCCTCATTTTCATAAGCTATTTTCTAAATTAATTATTAAGGGGTCTGATGTCAACAGCAACATTGAAATTAAAGCTTTGTTGGTGTCTATAAGTGAAGATTTCCTGGAATTACATTCCCAGGATCTTCGGAAATCTTTATTTCGAGCTAAACAGTTCCTTATTATTTCCGAGCTGTGCACTAAAATTGTTTGCACTGTTGTCGGTATATAGTTCCACGCATAAATAGATAATCACAACGATCTTGTTCCTTGAGCATATAATTCAAAATCGTCAGTATTAATATCATAAACAGATGATAATGTACTCAAAATTACATAAAAATTTTCAAGCAGCTCACTACTCAATCCTGCCATACGCCCGCTAACGGTATAGTTTTTGATAAAACGTCTTGCTGTATTTCCATCATTAGTCGATGCGAATACGGGCTTGGGTCTATCAATTATCAAGCCCAACTCGTCTTTAAATTTAAGTTGAATTTCTAAATTTTTATTTCTCTTCGCTTCTTTTTGCTATTTTTCTTGATTTTTTTCCAATAGTACGAGGAGAACAAAGGAAAAAGCAAACAAAAACTCATCTGCATTGCAATCTTGAAATGTTTGCTTATATGAACTGCGACCACTGCTACCATCGCATCCTCATTTACATATCATTATGATATTAGTTATATTAGGAAAATTATCAAAAACTTTACTATGTGCGAAAACAGGTCTCCTACCTGTATGCTCTACTATGCTTTGCATTTAGATCAATAGTTCTCTGAAAATATTATTTCATTTGCTTTCAGAAGAATAGCAATTTTTTTTTTTTTTTTTGAAATTTAATAGTACAATGGATTCGTGTTATTTTCGAGCTAAATTACACGTGTGTTTAGTTAGCTTACAGTCTATAAAAAAAGTTAACGCTTATCCGTTAGTTAAAGGCCGCGAAACAGGATCACACATTCGAAGTTTTTCAATTTGTTTGGCTACTTCTGAAGGAAAATTGGTCACTTCTCAAATAATATTAGCAGCATCGCGTTTTCTTGCTTGTCTGGTAGCGACTTCTGCTGCTAACAGTATTTCACCTACACTTCGCGAAGTTTATATGTCCTGGATCTTGTTATTTTTTCCTCGCTCTCCACAGTCTTCAAATCTTGAGGTGGGACGACCGATCGTGGTTACATTATTACTACTTGAAGCATTTAACATGCTCTCTTGGTAAACACACAAAAACGTAAACTTGCCGTCCAGCCATTTAATATTTTTTCTGTAGAAAGGTATTCTTTTAATGTCCAGCTTCTTGCCATTTGGTTTTAATTATTTACAGAATTAAGTTTAATTTTTTTTTTAAACGTAACAGCAAGATGTTTTCCACTTCGAATTGAGATAAAAGATTTTCATAAATGGTCTCGACATTTGAATAAGTCTGCTAGAGTATAAATTGTTCCCTTCTCGAGACGGAGATGCTTTTGTCTGGAAATAAACCGTCTGGCACAATTAGCAAGTATTAGGATTTCTTTTTTACATGAACATTTTGTATACATTGTAAGCAATAATTTACTAGAAAATGTTAGGGGTGATTTGCGGTAATTTTATTTTGAAATTAAATATTTAACTTCTGAATTAATGTACCATATTGCCATGTTACTTTTGAAAATTTTAAATTTGGATAATTACTTATTTGTAAAAAACGGTTCCATTTTTGTGATAGTAAAATTTTTAACTCAATAGAAAATTTTTAAAGAGCTTACAATTAACACGCACTCAGAGAGGTATTGAAATGCTTTTGTCAGCAAGATAAATCAATCACTGTTTACTCATTACTGCTTATTCTGATCTTTAAACTCAGCTAATTCCAGATGATTTTCCGAATATGTTTACTTACCGAATATACATTACTATTAAGGGCTATTTACACATGATTTTCTTTTTTTCTTTTTTGAATTTTTTCCACCTACAACAGTCATTCTTCCCACTATGCGACGTAGTGTTTTCCAAAAGTGTGCCCAATTCCAAAAGACTAAAGACGTTATGTTGTCAAAAAAATATATATAATTTAAACACAAATTTAAATGTAAAAGTTAAGGGGTAAAAGTTCGCAATGGAAGGTTTGAGAAAAATTGCGACATCTCAGTTGATAATTTCTCCAAAGGAAGCGGCTCTTGTATAGGAGTTAGTGAAGGTTGCAATGTATAAGCTTTGTGCGAAATATTTGAAAAATTGATGACCAATTGTTCTAAATTATAAAAAGTAACAAAATTGCGTACTTTTACCCACACCTACCCTATATAGTTGATATAATAGTTAAGAAGTACTAGTTTCTAAACTTGCGATCTAATCGATTCCCGATAACGCTTCCAGGCGTCTGAAAAGATGCTTTTGAGCCACCTAACATAAATCTGTCATATATTGGTGTGCTATTGTATAATTTTCAGTTTCCCTACAAGTTATTGTCTTGTCATTTCAAACCCACACCACATTACATATTATATCAAAATATCATTTATATCAAATCATATTTTACATCATATAAAATCATGTTACTATATATATTAAGTGTGTGTGGGTCATTTTAAAATTATGGGTTACACAGAACTTTTTAAAGGGGATTCGTTGTTTGTAAGAGTTTACCGTTTTCTTAAGTGTGATGAAGGTGTGTCTCCTACACAACCTATTAATTTGGGGTTCATGTAATAATTATAATTAGTTAATTGCTCCATTTCTCTCTCCCTAGGCTATATACTACACAAGCTATATACTAAACATTACTGGTAATTTAAGGGTAATTATAATCAACTTTTTCAATATTTTCAAACCATATTTCGGTGCAGGAGAATCTTCCATTCTCATAAACTAAGAGCTTAAAAGACAATTTGTGAATTAAATAGTTTATTTGTACTGTTTTATGTCGATCAAAAGTATTATTCTTTAGCCTTCGACAAACTTTTTAATCTCCCTCCACTAGCAGAAGAAAAGAATATTTTTTGCTGTCGATTTACCTGCCAACACAGCAAGAACTAGACTACCACAAGAAGCCACTTGTTGATATATAAAGGGTCCTTCGTTAGTTGTAATGGCTGTGTACATGTTATTGACAGTGGAGTATTTTTATTCATTCTCATTCACTATCAACTTACACAGGCACGTACGTAATTAGTTCTTCTAAGTAGTTTTTTATGTATATAAGAAATCTACTTTGACCAAAAGACCTAAAAACCTCTCTGACTAGAGCCTCTCCCCCTAGACATCGAAAAAAAAAATTCTAATGAGGTAGACAATTCACATTTTTATCATGCATAAATACATGATTTGTTTAAAATGATTGAATTGCTGAATCCTTTGCATGGTTAATTCCTGTATATCGACGTCGCTTCTTAAATAAGGCCTAAGCTCCAAAAATTCGAAATTTATCCTTCAATTTATTACGAGACCTGGACACCAACTCTTTCGATTCCCACTCACGATATGTCGAAAAAACAGTTGGGAATGATCTAAAACTATTGATGACGTAAGCACTAAATACTGACGACTCTCAGTCGTCAGTATGGTCTTCATCGGCCTTGAAAATATAATCTAATTATAAAGATTTTGCCTCCTAAAAAAACTCTTTCTGAACGTAATAAAGAATAAAATATAGAACAAAATCGTTATTTGGGGAAAAAACGTTTCATCTGTTTTCTGTAAAGTTAGTTAAATGGCGCTTACACCTTTTTAAAAAACGATATCAAGATGTTAAGGTAAAATTACATAATTTTTATAAATTTGTGGTTATTCAGGAAAAAAAATTGTTTACAAAATATTTGTACAAAAAATAGTTAATTTAAAGGCAACTATATATTCTAGTAGTTAATATTATTATTATTTTATTTTTTAATCAAAACATACTTTTCTTTCACTAGGTTTTTCCCTCTATCAACAACAATTCTATCTCCGTAGAAAGTGCCATTTTTTAAAAAAAATTTCAGAAGGCGACATTCCATAAATTATTCATAGAATTGAATGGCTGCTTATTTATTATTTATGTTAAAATTTATAACATACCAATTATTCACATATTTAAAAATCGATGCTCAAAATAACTCTTAATTTTGAAATTACCTCTGTGTGTGTGTGTGTGTGTGTGTGTGTGTGTGTGGTGTGTGTGTGTGTGGTGTGTGTGTGTGTGTGTGTGTGTGTGTGTGTGTGTGTGTGTGCGTGCGTGCGTGTGCCTGTGCGTGCGTGCGTGTGCCTGTGCCTGTGCCTGTGCGTGTGTGTGTGTGTGTATCTGTGCGTGTGTGTGTGTCTGTGTCCGTGTGTGTGTGTGTGTGTGTGTGTGATTCTATAAGTATGTAAAAAAAGTAATTTTCTCTAAATATTTGAAAGCGGACTGAGATTACAGTTGCTTTGCCTGAGACTGTATCTACGCCTTCTGGATTAAAACAATGTCCAGTGATCTACCCCAGTCAAATAACTCCAAGATGGCAAAAAGGCTGGAAAAAAATTAAGTACGAGCTGAACTTAACTTCAGATTAATAACTTTAGAAGTTATTAAAACATAGATCATATCTATTTCCGAGAATTCCTAAATCATAGATAACAATTTTTTCAACAAGGATTGATATAAAATGATCTAATAGTGTAAGGTCTTGTTTGAAACATAATATGGACCATTGGCTATTGTGCGGAGGAATTTCGACTGAAAGAATTGAATATGTTTGATGAGATACTGAAAGCTGTGAACCATCTCAAAAGTAGGCGTTTCTATCACGTAGTGTTGCTGTTGGCATACTCGCTTCTCTTTCTTCTGCCAACAATTTAGTTATTCTCATTTATTTTTAATTCTACCCTGCCTGCTTCTATCTCAATCCTTTGCAGACTGTTCCAAATGCTAGGTAGTGACCTTCCAATTATAACATCATCCGCATAGGCAAGTATTTGGGCCATCCGATTAAAGATATTTCCATCTCCAATTAATCCCACTCTATCTATGGCTGCTTGTAGTTCAATATTGAAAAGGAGTAATGCAAGAGGATCTCCTTGTCTACGACCAATTTGTGTTTTGAATGGAGCTTGTCTTGTCAACTTACTCGATAATTCGTTTTATTCATGCACACCACAAGGCATATTAGTATTAGTTTCAGAGCATTTTGAGCTCTCGCAGTTCTTTTTTAATTTCACTTTAGGCATTCTTGAATGGTTCGTGTTCGAAGTTGTCAATACCGACTCGTGAGATTAAAAATACATAGAAGATTAAAAAGTTGTTTTGTTTACGTAGAACAAGGATTAATTAATATTCATTAATAAAGATTTACTGCATCGTGTTCGAAGTTGTCAATACCGACTCGTGTACTTTGAAAATATTTCAAAGCTATGAAAAGGTGCAACCTCTTTGGCCAGCGTGATACCATCGTTTCGATTTATCGATATATTTGTAGATTTGTAAGTCCATTGATTATATAATCAGAGATTAAAAATACATAGAAGATTAAAAAGTTGTTTTGTTTACGTATAACAAGGATTAATTAATATTCATTAATAAAAATTTACTGCATCGTGTTCGAAGTTGTCAATACCGGCTCGTGCACTTTGAATATATTTCAAAGCTATGAAAATATATATCCTCTTTGGCCAGCGTGATACAGTCGTTTTGATTTGTCGATATATTTTAGGGATTAAAAGTTCGATAGGAACTTAAAGAATTAAAAGTTAATCCTTTTAAGACCATTCATTATTTATACTATCAGAGATTAAAAATACGCAGTACATTGAAAAGTTGTTTTGTTTATGTTTCAGCGAGATAAGAAAGATTGGGGATTAAGAGTTCAAAGTCCAAAAGCTGTTATAGGATTAAGGAACTCTACTATTTATTTATATGTTAGAGATAAACAGTTCAAAGTCCAAAAGCTATCATAGGATTAAGGCCTCTACCCTTTGTTTATGTTTTCATACATTTCTCCCAGATATAGGTTATGACTGCATAACCGTCGGGAAGGTTACAGACTATAAAATGGGTACCTGACCCTTTAACAAAACCTTATGTCTCTCAAACGGTAGAAAAACAAAATGGAGGTCTGGTACATTCATGCCCTATAAAGTGGGTACCTGACCCTTCAACAAAACCTCAAGTCTCTCAAACTGTAGAAAATACAAAATGGCGGTGTAAAAAAAACAAAATGGGGGCCGGTTACACTCATGCTCTATAAGGTGGGTACCTGACCCTTCAACAAAACCTCAAGTCTCTCAAACGGTAGAAAAACAAAATGGAGGTCTGGTACATTCATGCCCTATAAAGTGGGTACCTGACCCTTCAACAAAACCTCAAGTCTGTCAAACTGTAGAAAAACAAAATGGCGGCCGGGTGCACTCATGCTCTATAAGGTGGGTATCTGACCCTTCAATGGGTGGAAGGGGTAAATCTTGTGGGCGGAGCATAGGTCAGGAGGTTCCATGGGTCACGTGACTGGATCACGTGACTAATCCTTGTGGGCGAGGCGTAGGCCAGGAATCACCGCGGGTAACGTGACTGGATCACGTGACTAAAAATGGACGGCCATAAGGATCACGTGACTAAAAAGGGGCGTGGCCTAATAGTTAAGGTTAGGTCGAGGTGAGACCACGTGGCAGTTAAGGGTTAGGTCGAGGTGAAAATTCAAATTCAAATTTCCCGCCATAGGTCACGTGACTAAATGCTGGCTTCTGATTGGCTGCTCACAGATGGTGTGCCAGCTCCCCTGTTTTCACCATCAGCATAATATTACAATATAGGAAATGCCCACAATCCAACATCCTTTTAAGCATAATTTAAACAATTAAATATTATAATTCAACAATTTTATTAGTGAACGGATTCCTTTATTTTTTTTTTTTTAATTTATGCTAAAATTCTATTTCGAAAGACGCCTTGATATACAATTCACATCGTTATAGGTTTATTTGATATCCTAACAATATTCAAATCTGGAAGGTGTACTCGGGGACAGAATATATCCTACCACCATTTCTCGGAATCGGGCAGAAGATTCATGAATATATGTAACAGGTTCGTCTTTCGGCTAGTGGGAGATGTTCTCAAGATCACCCAGTAATGCTCTTCTTGGATTTATTTGTTTGCGCAACAAATCTATTTTTGAATAGTATTTCTTAAGAAAATACGATTTGGAAATCGTTATTGCAGTCACAAGAAAATTTCAAGTTCTTGCCTTAAATGTTAGTTTCAATTAACTTATAAGTTAAAATCGTTAGCATTAAAAAGAGCATTAAAACCGGAAGAATTAAAAGGAGCAAATTTAGTTAGCACAAACATGGCTACGGGACTTTTCAATTCAATTAAATAGAAAAAGAAATATCACCTCAGCGCATGAATCGATACCACCATTACAAACTTATACAATGTATAAATTCCGACAATACAGATGACATTAAAATATATACGGACGGTAGCAAAAGAGACACAAAAATCGGGTGTTCCTTTATTGTATTTTTACAAGATTCCTACATCATAAAACAACTCCGGCTGGACAAAGACTATACAAATAATCAAGCAGAAAAAGTAGCAGTTCTGAAAGCACTTCAATACTTACAAACTGACTCAATACTGCAAATGAAAAACGGTTATTCAATACTAACGGACGGCAAAATTTGATAAGAATCACTAAAAAACGACCCACTGATATTTGAAATAAGAAATGTTGGGGAGAGCGATGTTATAAAACAAACATATGTCTCGACCCCGTTTCTACTAACGCCGGTCTTTGAGCACTAAAAAAATAAATGACTAATGTTGGAAAAAAATAGTTGAAAAACAGTAAAATAAATTAATTTTAATTTTGAAACAAGAGAAATTACATAACAGTATAAAAACTAAACTCATTAATATAAACAAAAGGTGTTTTACAGCTATACGTAAATTAAAATATTTATCCTTGAAAATCCTATTACTAATACAAAAAAGGAGAGAAAAAGGTAATTTGAAACTAACAATTTTGAAAAATAAATTGTTTTGATATTATAAATATTAATATGTAAGTAATAAAATTAAACAGATATATCACTATAACAATCTATAAACAAAATTAATTTTCCATTAAATCGTTTTTTTTGTTCAGAGAGAAATAATGGTCACTAAAAGAAACTAATAACCTATTTCACTTAATAGTTTATTAGATTCACGGATCTCTTATCAGGTTAATTAGGTTTGGTACCATCAATGTATGAATGGCGACGAAAAAAAGTCTTTAGTACCTCGATAATCGTATGAATGGTGTATTTGAGACGAAGGCTTTATTTCCAACTTCCAATGGCGAGAAGTAAAGCTGGCAGCAGGTAGCGTCGATAGTCGGGCACTATGATAATCTCCAAAAAAAAAATGACGCTCGATGTGTGACAAAATGGTAATAGCTACGCAGTTATCTCTTGATAGTTTCTAAATAATGTCTGTATCGATGAAACAAATACAATATAAACTTACTTTTTCTCGTTTCAAAACAAACAAAAAAAAAAATAAAAAAAATAACTTTCTATTCTGAAATTAAAATATTAGAAAGTAACGGAACAAAAACCAACTATAGTTCACGGCTTGAACAAGAAATATGTGGGCTTTAACAAACAATGGTATAAAAATAAATTTCAATTGGGTTAAGGGTCATACCGGAAACATTCTAGATGAGATGACAGAAAACGGCTACAAATAATGGGGAAGCCCCGATATCTTACGAAAACATCAATCTGTAAACAACAAAAAGTAATATAAAGTCAGCCATCATGAGAAAATGGAAAATTAAATGGGATAAAACCACGAAAGGCACACTACTTCATAAATTCATTCCGGACATGACTATGACAAACTACTACAAGAGAAAGAGTACCGCTACTGACAGAACATGGCCTAGCGGGCACTACCTTAAAAGATTTGAACTGTGGACTAATGAAAAATGTAAATGTGATCAACAGACAGCACAGGACTTCAAATATCTGTTCTACGACTGTAGCATGCAAGAACCAGACAGAGCAAAGTACACAAGACAAACGGCCATAGATGGTCTCTCCTGGCTTGTGCCTCAATAAATCCTTTATAAAATGTACAAATATCATCTTGTACTTTTAGCTAAAAGTGTGAGATTATTTTTATTATAGTGATCACTAATCTTTCTTTTTTGATGCTATATACACACCATTCTTATATTAATTCTAATTATTTAATTTTTTTGTCAGTTTCTTTTTTTTTTTCCATTTAATTTTTTTTTTATTTGTGTGTATTTCTATATATGTGCGTAGGTGTGTGTGTTTGTCCATATATATATATATATATATATATATATATATATATATATATATATATATATATATATATATATATATATATATAATTAAAAATTATTAATTAATGATTAACTATTAATTGTATTATCAAAAAAAAATTTTATTTTATTTTAAGCTTAATTTTAAAACCGACTTCAAACAAGTTCCAACTTGTTGATTATATCTATTTTAAATTAATAAATATTTTATGAAAAATATCAATATTTTAATATCAATTATGCCATTATCATTGTATTAATACCAATTAGCTGTTACAAGGCCAAATGCTCTCAGGGCATGGAGCATGCATTTTAAATCAATAAACGGCTCTCTCACAGGGTTACTGGGAGTTAGAAGGGATGAAAAGAAAAAAAATTAAAACTGTTATTTTATTTAGAAACAGATTTCAAAAAAAAAAAAAAAAAGAAAAAAAGATTCACTACATTTAAATAAAGAATCTGAAATCGATACTAAAATTATGCATTCATTATTTTCTTTGGGCCGACAGATTAATATTTGCGGTATTATTTTGTTATTGTGTAAAGGACATTGTTTCATTTATAAAACTATTCCAACAATTTATTTTCTTCTCTCACAACAAAACAACGAAAATATAATAAACTAGAAATATCCTCTCCTACTTAATTGGTCATTATTAATGACTTTCAAACTTGATTTTCTTTTATACATAATTTTATCAAAGTACTAACAAAACAGATACAAAAAAAAAACATAAAATAAAAATATAATGAACTGAAGAATAAAGCAGCGACAGACGCTATTTTAAAGAGTATGAACACTTTTTGTCGGGGCAACTTAACTCCACACCACACTTTTTGGCAAATCAGAAGCCAAATCTAGACGGGTCCTAAAAGAAACTGGACTTCATTTATATGAAATTAAATCTTAATAAAATTTAAGTTTTTAATAAAGTTTTTCTAGAAGTGGGATATTCTATAGCCCAGTAGGGGGCTGAGAAAAACAATGACAAGTAAAATGTGATTTAAAAAATAAAAAATAAAACATTTCGCTATTGGTTAACCAGAAAACCTCCTTACAATGACTTTAGTTAAGCTAGACCAAATTACTTAAATTGAATTTTGTCTTCTTTATGATGATACAATTAGAACTTAATTACCTTGACTAGTTTTTGAGTGATCGCTTCCTATACAACAAAATTCGTGAAACTTAAAAAATACAAAATTTAAATATCCTGCTTTTCTGTGTGGGATAGGACCATGTTCTGTATGAACTTTCTTGTTGCCCTTGAGGCCTACTATCATCTCTTTTAATATTTCCCGTGACTTACGGGACACCCTGTATGTATGTATATTTCGGCTAATTTAAAATCATGTAACATTTAGTTACATAAGTTTAACTTGACAAATTTAAGGCCAGGTGTATACAAACAATTTGATTGAGATATAAATCATAAATTGTATTTTGCCTTTTATCAAACCAACTCCTTATGATTCCTTCATTAGTTATATTAATATTTATTTCTAAACTACCTAATTGTTTATTTTAAATAATATTTGTGATGGATTATTTTTCTTTTCATTTTATAGCAAACTTTCTTGAAAAACTTTACGTATTATTCGCTTCATATTTTTCAAATACAGTAACAGCATTTTCATGATATTTAATGATGGAGTGCAGACAGTTGAGATTGCACAGTTACAAGCTTAGCTAAGTTAATATTAGTGCGGAGTATGGAATATAGTCCTTCCTCCAGCACTAATTTGTGGTAAAAGTAAACTTTGTAATGACATTACCTAAGGGCACATACAGTTGATGTAAAAGTTACCCAACACGGCTTGTTGAGCGAATCCACGTCAGTGCACTGACTAAATCTCGTCAAGTAAAGGCCAAATTGATTTGTTCCAAATGTATTTAGTAAATGAATGGACTCCCTTTCTTGCTTTAATAACCTTTTAAGTGCCTCAGAGAGGCATTTATTATTATTTTTGAAATAATCTCACCCCACAATTAATAGGTTAATGTCATTTCTTTTAAGGCCATTTATTGGCTACATAATTCAATGACCTATGATTATAGTAGTTAAGAAATAAATTATATAATTTTTTGAAGTATTATATGGAGTCATGTTCTTCTACTAATTTCCTGTTTCATTTAAAAACATCTATTGCAAATTTTCCTGTCTTCAGGACAACACTTTAAAATTCACAATATAAATAACAAAATAATAAAATACTGTACATATTCACATGTAATTTTTTTAAAAAACAACTTTAGTAATTAACATTCAGTTAGTTCAGAGTTTTTACACTATTTATTCAAATTATAATTTTCATTCCTTCATTATTTTTTGTCGTTTCTTAAAAAAAGGATACACGAATCTCCTAAATAAGGGAAGGAAACTGTATGCATATAGAGAAGAACTTATGGAATCAGCGAGAGAATAAACTCGCATCTCGAAGGTCGGCCGCCTGCTTGAAGTTGTTGAGCCGTGTAATAAGTTCCACTCAATCTACTAATTCTAATTAGAAGATGATCGTGCTGAATTTCTTCACAGCATTACTTCTTACTTCAAGAGATGCAATTAAACTCGTTAATTGGCATGACACCCACAGGTTGTTCCGATGAAAAATCATCTTCAGGTTTAAAAAAAATAATTTATATTAAATTATGTATGTTGCACAAAGAATATAATCAAAAATATCAAAATCGTCTATATAATTAAATATTTTAAACTATATTTAATTTCTACAACATAGTTCAATGTGAAATTAATCATTCTAAAACTAGATATATCACTACTATATATAATTACGGTACTATAGATCCCTTTTCCGGCTCAGGAGTGATGGGTTTTGATGAATGAGGTATCAAAAGAAAGGGAATTTCATGGAGATGTGACGAATTACAATTTTGTTTCTTAAATTCTTACTAGGGCTTAAATAAAAGTGATGAAAATACTGGGAGGCTTCAAAATTCTGAAGGTGGTGAGTCTTTGGATCAAGACGGGACGAGTCGCGTTTTAAAGATTTCGACGCGGACATCAAAACCACATATGTTCCCACGGAACGTATTGGTCCAGTTTTTTAAAGCTCTAAAACCTACAGTTTTTGAGATAACGCACAATGTATGGCTGCATGGGCTCTATGCCTTCTTGCGTGTGTGCCGTTGTCATAGCAACTTTACATTAATTTGAGTCCGTTTACAAAAACTATTAAAGAGTGAGAAATTATATATTGTTTCTCATACCTAATTCTAACTGTTAAATATGAATACTATACATAGAATACACCGTTTTCTATGCTGAATCTTATCGCCTTACTGTGAAACTGAAGAGATGTTTTCCAGTGGGGTAAGCTAATTACTAATTAAGTAAGAACACAGTCATTACAAACTATGTAGCTTCACCAAATGTGTGTGCTAAATAAACTTTTTTCTTCCTTCTACGAAGTAAAGGAAGTATTGTAATAGCGAAAATTTTCGGTTTTCAGATTTCAAAGGAAATATCCATTTTAACAATCCCTGAATCCATTTTGACTAATTTCGTCGTGGCGTCTGTAAGTACGTATGTTCGTACGTACGTTCGTATCTCGCATAACTCAAAAACGGTTGGCCGTAGAAAGCTGAAATTTTGTATTTAGAATTATTGTAAAATCTAGTTGTGAACATCCCTTTTTGGTCACTGCTTGATCACCGGAAGTGGTACTTTATTTAAAGGTCATATTGATTTCCATCAAAAATTATATTAAAATACTATGCAAAACTTCTCAAATTTAGTATTTATAATTTATATATTGATTTTAATAACATACTAGATTTTCGTCTAAATTGGAAAACCGGAAGCGGTACTTTGCTTGAAGGCTATATTAGACTTTCATCAAAAATTATATTAAAATATAATGTGAAATATCTCAAATTTGGTAAATAGGACTTTTATATCGATATATTTACTATATTTTCGTTAATATTGGTGAGCCGAGAAGGGTACTTTACTTGAAGGTCATAATAAGCTTACATAAAAAATGATATTTAAATTAAATACATATATGTCGTTTTTGAGATATTGTAATCTTCGGAAACTAGTAACCAAATTCAGGATCACTTTATGAACCACCGATTTATAGTTTTATAGGCGTACAAGGAAATCATGTGTTGTCCACATCAGATATTTTGGTAATAGTATATTGTTTACACGAACAAACATATTTCCCTAATATCGCATATACTTCTAACGTATTAGGGATTAGAAGAAGAATTGATATCTAATACGAGAGTTCTCGCTCGGCTATACTAGTATTTTATATAATAGACTACATTGTATATCCTCAATATGTTATTTAAACACACCCACAAATATATATATATATATATATATATATATATATATATATATATATATATATATATATATATTTATTATATAAAATAAATGATGTATGATAGAAATATACTAAAATTTAAAAATGAGTGAAGCTTTGGAATGATTAATTTCACATTGAACTACGTTATCAAAATAAAATGGACTTTAAACTATTTAATTGAACAGATGATTTGGATATTTTTTATTATATTCTTAGCTCAACATACATAAGTTAATATAAATTATTTTTTTTAAAACCTGAGCATGATTTTTCATCGGAACAACCTGTGGGCATAATCCCAATTAACAACTTTAATTGCATCTTTTGAAGTAAGAAGTGATTCTGTGAAGAAATTCAGCACGACCATCTTCTAATTAGAATCAGTAGATTGAGTGGAACTAATTACGCGGCTCAACAACTTCAAGCAGGCGGCCGATCTTCGAGATGCGAGTTCATTCTCTGGCTAATTGCTCAAGTTTTTCTGTTTCCTTCCCTTATTTAGGAGATTCGTATATCGTTTTTTACTTTTCCTTACCTATATACGAAGTATGTAGTAAAGGGAAGTATTGCGATCGTGAAAATTTTCGAATTCGAGTTTTCAACGGAAATACAAGTTTTAAGGTACACTAAGTCAACTAAGGAAATACAACACATTACTAGAATTCATAGAAAGTTGACCAATTTTCAGTGTGAGTTAATGACATCACAGCTCATTTTTGTATCATTAACTAACTCTTGATACATATTTAAATTTCAACAATAACATTAATTTATCCCAAAAATAAACACTCCCAGTAATTCTACGCCTGGAAAACCCCGCGGGACACAACCCGCGTCCGACATTTTTTGAGTAATATTGATTAATTTAATATGTGATGAGGTGTTGTTTTTTGTTCTGTTAATATACTTCCTGATCTACGATTATACATATAAAGATTTAGATTATAGAAGATTATAACTCTTCATGCTATTCATTTCTAAGACTATATATAAATATAAATAACATAAAGAGGATATACAATATAGACTATTATATACAATATATATATATATATCTCTATTGTGTAAAACAAGTACTTTGATAGATTATTTGTAATTTGTTCAATATTGATTTTCTTCCGTCCTTTTCAATTTTTTTTTTTAATGTTAATACTATTTAATTAATGTATTCTCTAGTGCCTAGTATGCAATATGTATATATATTTTTTTTTTGTTGACACGAAACGGCCTTACAGACCACGCGAATATCATTTCTTCCTAACTTTTCCCACACACCGAGAGAGTGTCCTCCTCTCTTCCCACCTCTTCTTCATTCTTTCAGACTGCATTCTTCTTTCTTCCTCGCTCCATATTCTTCCCTTTCTCACCTCTTTGGCACCCACAGGGACCTTTATTTTCATTATTTTTTCCCTATACTCATCCCTATAGAAACAGTCCAGACTTGAGATCCCCAATTTCTACGTTTCTTCCTTTATCTGCTTGATGTACCCTCCCCCCCTCTCCTTGCTCCCCAGCCCCTTTATATTTCCACATTTTCCCAAAGATCTCAATATCTATTCTACTCGGGGTCATCCTGATCATATGATCGTAGAAGCGCAGCCTTCTTAACCTAATGTCCGTTTCCAGGTCATCCATTTTTCTGTATAATTCGCTGCTTGGCCTCAGCCTATATCCTTCCGGCAATTTTATTGGTCCATAAATTTTCCTCAAGATCTTTCTCTTATTTTCCAAAAATTTCTTTAAGCTAGGAAGAGAAGCGGTCTCCATTCCACACAGAACAACCGGTTTGACAACCGTATTGTAGTGTTTTATTTAAGGGTTGAAAGACCCTTTTTACAGTATAAGCTACTGGTGGCAAAGCTGAGTCTTTCCATCTTGACCAACCTCTCCTCCATACCCTTTCTCTCGGACCCATTACTACAAATAATTTCCCCTAAATACTTGAAGCTATTTGTGACCCTGATTTTTCCATACTTTGTTTTAACTGTTTTTTTCCGAAAGTTTCGAACCGTATATTTTTTTTATTAATAAATGAATACATTTTTTTGTGATAAGCTATTTATGAATATTTAATTGTTGGTATGAAAACTCTCTTCTTCTTCTGCTTTCAAAGATTACAACTATTTCGATATATTTGAAAACTCTCGATAATATATAAATTGATACTTTTGTCCGATAGTCACATCCCTAACCAGAAACCGTGTGACTAGAGCACAGCGACTGTAGATGTAACATAAACACACCACACCACAAGTTTTTTTGGTTGTTTGTTTATCAAACCCACCGCTCTTTGTTAATTTTTTTATTATTTAAAAACAAGATTGGAAAAAATATTGGTTTTAGATTCTCGATTACGATATATCGGATACAAATATCGATATATATATATATATATATATATATATATATATATATATATATATATATATATATATATATATATTTTTTACTTTCCCTTATCTATATACGAAGTATATAGTAAGGGAAAGTATTGCGATCGTGAAAATTTTCGAATTTGAGTTTTCGACGGAAATATACGTTTTAAGGTCCCCTGAGTCCAAATGACCAAGTCTTGCAAAATGTGATTAGTCTAGCTCAAAAACGAAAAGTTGTACGATACTGAAATTATGTATTTAAGATTGGCACATGCATGTGATGTTACAGCAACATTTTCGTCAAAATCGACTAACCGGAAGTGCTACTTTATTTAATAAATTTTACACTTTTTTTATAATTTCCTCGAATACGGCTCTAACGATTTTGATGAAACTTGCCTAAATTATTCTTCATAAGAGTCTTTTACTTTTCATTTATGTAGTAAATCACCGAGGAATTGCAGGAAAAAAAGTTGTGATGAAAAGAATATTTTATTTGCGCATGGCTTAAAAAGCATGCATTTTATTGTAAATTATGTTTAAAATTGTATGAAAGGCAATTAAATTTTCTAAAAAACAATAAAAGAATCATCAAAATCGGACCAGTATTAGCGAAGATACAGTGTATCTTATGAGGAGTGTATGGATAACTGAGCGCATCTGAAAGGTGATAAATGCGACCGAACGTCCTCCCACCAATACGCCAATCTGTTGTAAACAATACGTTCTGTAACAAAGTAATTTAATAATTCAAAAGCGGAAATTAACTTAATAATTTCAACTTTCACATTATTTAATGCAAAGAAAATGTTTCCATGGAAACTAAACCAGAAACTTTTAAAATATATTTGCAACTTGACAAAGTTAAAATATATAGTTAGTGTACAGAATTGTTATACTATAATTGTTTAAAAAAACTGTTTTATTGTACTTAAGTGGCAGAAGAAGTGAATGCTGCGGAGTTTAATAGAAGCAGTATTTATTTGTGAACTTTTTAAAATTATACTAAAAAGATAATTATTATAAGGGAAAGATGTGTGATGGGTATTTTTCAAACATTTCTAAATCTAAATATATGAACAAGCTTTACTAACACCCTAGATGGAGGAACGCAATTTTGGGCAAAAAAGTAAAAATCTTACTATTTTCTTACCATATTTATCGATATTTAACATAGAAAAAATGCATATTTAAAGAATCGGTTATGAAATGTATCTTTAAAAAGTTTTTATTAAATATTACTGGTTTCAAAATATCTGATTTTTTTCAAATTGCTCAGATACAATTTTTGTAAATCAGGACTGCCAAAAACTCGTCACTCATATTGTTTGGATTTAGGGAGTCATAACA
The DNA here is from genome assembly GCA_948150685.1 of Rhaphigaster nebulosa. NCBI lineage: Eukaryota > Metazoa > Arthropoda > Insecta > Hemiptera > Pentatomidae > Rhaphigaster > Rhaphigaster nebulosa. The sequence goes on along the minus strand of OX411306.1, from coordinate 119,283,205 downwards.
GGAATGAATTTAATATGATCTCGAAAAATTGTTTTTCAAGAATTGTTCTTTTCTATTACGATTCTTTAATACTCCATCGGAGGGCAACAATAAATTTTACCCATTCTGTAAAATTCTGCAATTCCGCAAGTTTCAAGATTAGCGAAAAATCCGACGTGACAGTTTACGACTGCCTAGGGTGTGCTAAAGGCTTAAGAAATAAATCTGTTGGCCCTCTAAGAGAGAGGAGAGGGGCACGGAAGAAGCCTCCTGGGGACTATATCGACAAGCTACAAATCCACATCTAGTGTCTTGATTTATATAGCTTTATGGGGTATCACTTCCACGCCCAAGCTCAAGGGATACTTTCCGAGTGCGAGGCTTATGTCTAATTGGCGATGAATACCCTTGTATTGGGGTAGCTAAGCCAACTTGTGCCCGTGGCAAACTTCAACATTGCCGGTCCCAGAGTCGGAAATAGGGGACAAAGGGGACACTTGCCCTGAGAGGCAGAATTTATAGAGCGGTAAATTTTGAGTAAAAGGTTATTTAGATTGAGTAAATAATATCTGTTTCTAATTTTTGATAGTTGATCGTGCATCACTGTCTACTTACTATTACATGATTACTTATTGAAATGTATGTTCAACTTGAATTTAATAAAATAAATTTTCCTTTCGGAGCTTATAAAGAAAGAGAAAAAATAAATTATTAAAGACTATTATGAGACATTTTGGCGTCCCCTTTAAGCGGCGTCCGGTGCGGCTGCTCCCTCTCCCCCCTTCATCCGATACTAACTACTCCTCTGTTCCCATGTGACGTCAATTTCAGGTTTTGAAATCGTTCGTTATATGCAATTATAGCAATATTTCGATTCGACTTAATCAACTATTAATCAATACGTAAAGTCCCATAGTATTTACTCCCTCAGATTGTGTTCATCGGAACTCCTGAAAGATGTAATATACTTTTTCGTATTAATACTTTAATGATTTTAATAACGTCGAGATGCCTATTTCTAAGAAAATTAGCTATTTAGATTTATTTATCTGGAAAATAGTAAAGAGAACTGAATAGATAATATGAGGCGTAGAGATGCAAAAGGGGAAAAATCCATTTTTTGTCAATTTTGATATTTTTAATTTTCTTTCACTCTGCTAACTGATTTCTTTAAGGTGGTACATTTTCGAGCTCTTCAAAACGTACAAAATCCAATCTAATTTTACCTTCAAAGTTTGGATTGAGTTCCATAAGAGGATAAGTACTTGTTTCCCAAAACAGCCGCTTGGAGCGCCACTTGAGAAAGTAACAATGAACTGTAGGAAAAATTAATGTTATTTTATTTTGTTTAATTGTGGGGAAATATCCTGAAATAACAACGACAGCATCGAGAAAAAGCCCTTGGAATGAAACGAATTGTATAAGTAAGTTGTTAAAAAAAAATATCAGAGGATCCCAAAGACGAACATACATATAATATATACCAAACGTCATTTGTAGAAATTTTATACATATTTAAATAGCCACTACAATATGGAAATCCATTCATACTTTTAATCGATTGATAATTTTTTATTTCTCTCTTGACATCTTATTTTCTAATTAAATTTTCATCTTTTTTCAACTTATCGTCGGGTTTAAGATAAACTAGCGAATCTGTAAAAACTCAACTTTTCAGAAGAGCCAAAAAACAGTTTCTTAACTTCAGTGTAATTCAGCGCCTACCTTTGTGATTTATCAAAGATATAATTTTATATGATTTTTTGGTGAGAAATCCATTGGTAGTGGTCGTAATAATGTCAGGTTTTTCAATCGTCAGGAAGTACAGATTCGTTAGTTTACAATGAAGCGGTTTTTTTTCATAAAGATGACCATTTGGTGCCGCAAAGTAACAAATCTGCCATTTTCGACAGTTTACCACAACATAAGTTTTAATTTTGTGAATTTGTCAAATCCAATAAAATGCTTATTTGCCACTTTTTTAGTGACAGCATTTTTTTTCAGTCTCAATTTTGACGAGGTCTATTGAAATGATTCTACTGTTATTTTAAATGTTTTATTTAATTTGTAAAATGTTTTTATCATGAAAATTATTTCTTGCAAGATTAAGTGGGAAATGCCCTTGAAATACAATATAAACCAGAGATCATTATCAATACAATATCAAAGATCATTTTAAGTATTAAAAAACTTTTTTTTTAACAGATCAAGACTTTTTTCTGTGATAATTAAGAGTTTCGCAGATTAAAACTTCGATTGTTAAAAAACTGTTTACCTGGCATTTATCTATTTTTCCAACAACTAAACCTGGTTATTAGTGAATATTGCTAAGTTGAAAATTTAAATGAATCGGTTTATGCAACAATCTAGTAATTAATATAAAAATAAAACAAATTTATTTTAAAACTTTCATAAAGCGTCCGTTACTAGTAATTTACCATATGGAGTCAAAATTCCTGATTATTTCTTCATCGCAAATTAACTGATATATCACTCGTTTCTTTGGAGTAATCCATCTTAGTTTGTCTACAATTTTATTAGATTGCCAGCTCACGAATATACCATATTCAGTAGTTTTCCAGGAATCACATCATACAATTCGTCCCATTTTTGCTATGGTAAATTAATGTGGCAGATTCGTATATTAACCACCAATTGATAAAATCTTAGCAGATTAGTAGTAGCAAACTAACGAATATACCAGATTCGCTACTTCACAACATCTTTCAATGGTAAAATTGAAAATAAAACAAACAGCAAACTATCGAATCTTCTGATTTACTACTTTATCAAGATCGCGTAAATCAATATTCATAAAAAATGAGTATTCACAAAAATTAAATTGTTAATTTAAGTAGGAAGAAATAAAGATTGAATCGTCAAAATTTGACAGATTGTAAAACACATAAAATGCAGCCTATGTATCAAAGATCTCAAAAACCGGATTTTTTCAGATTCCTTAGTTTACCGTACACCCGACGATATGTTGTGGTGTTAACCTTAAGGGATCATCAACGTATATGTAACACTCTAGTTTTGATGGTGAAATTAAAAAAAAAATAATGAATACTGCAGTCTGTAGAAGATCACATTCACACAGAGTGTGCTCCGCCTTTTCTTCATCTTCTCAGTACTGACGGCTTGTGGAATCTTCCACTAATTTCATCTTCTTGATTGATATTTTAACGGACAGTGGTTTGTAACTCCTCACTGTTATTAGTCTGAGCTTATTCTTTGTCAGTTCTGGGTAATGTTCAGCCCTTCAATTTTACACGATGAAGAGTTTGGATCGTTTTATACCAGGTTTTGAAGACCAATATGTTTCCTTCTTTTGTCTTTCCCAAGATTCAATTTGATTCCCGGTTAAACCAGTAGATATGGTGCAGTATGGTTTAGGGCCAATTAGGTCATCTCGGAGCTATTCTCAGCTAATATCCATTGACAATATGCAGTCTTCGGATTTCGCATATTGAACTGCTTCTAACGGCCGCACTAATATAGTTTCAAAGTGCAGAATTCTCAGATTGTTGATTTCGCTACTATTGAAATTATCTGTTTGTTGTTATTTCGGTAGTAATTGTTACAAAATACTTTCTGCAATGAGCCTTACTTCTGTTATTACTGTTAACTTTTACAACCAGCTAAGAAAACATTGAACATATATTTTTAACTTTGAATTCTTTCCCTTTATTTCATTGTGTTTCGCTTGATTATGTATACAAATAATATTATTATCTATACAAAAATCTAATTGGTCCATTTTACGATTTTTATCTGTTTCATTCTACATTCCTTTAAATTTCCTTATCAATGCAATTGGTACAAAGAATCCTCAAATTTCTCTCAGTAAATACCAACTCGTTAATATATTTTTATTTGCCTTGTTGACAATAAAGAAGATCTCGAATAAGAGAAGCAAACCATTTCATCGATAGAAATGAATGAAAGAAAAAAGTGTTGTATACAATCCTTGTTATAGCTGACATAAACCAAAATTGTCTTATCACATATCACTAGTAATATATTGTTTCTGCTAATTGAGTGTTTAAGCCCTTCTATTTGACTACAATAGCCAGCCATACTGAGAAACAGCAGAAACCTTTTCTCTTTTGTTCGTTCTGATTTAGTGGACAAAATAAATAAATACGCAAGAGAAGAAGAGCTTAATGAGGGACTGTGTTGTGGAATTCTAGAATCCCATATTGATGGCAGATTGTTCTCATGGTCGATATATGCCTAATAACAAGTGCTGTTTTTACTTTTGGTTGCCATTATTGAAAGCCAGATGAAACTTTCGTTCTTAGGAACGAAAACAACGCACCCTAATAAACTTGGGAAGCTAAGCGAAGAAATTAACTCTGACATTGAAAGGCAAGAAGACATGTTAGTTACTTAATACATAATATGAACTTCAATTATAGACTTCGACACTACTAAAAATAAATGAGAATAAGAAATTTTAAAGCTGTTTCTTCGATTCTTCTAGTCATAGTGGGAGTACCCCGAGGTTCAAAACTGGCCCCTATATTATGTGTTGTATATATTCACGGCGTACCTGTTAACAATGAGACATTCACTGCTACTTAGGCTGACGATACAACAATTCTCACAAAGCATCATGACTCTGCACAGGCCTCTAACTTAACATTATCACATAAATTAAACGTTTGGTACATGGAAAAAAAGATTGGAAAATTAGATTGGATTATGGAAAAAAAAGTACGTTATATTTACCAATCGAAGAAATACCTGTCCTCTAGTTTATATGTAAAACAATCGAGTTCCATCAAACAATATTCTATATTGGACTTATCTTCGACTGACGAATGACATAGGGCTCGCATGCTAAAATAAAACGGAAGGCCCTTAAAAAACGGCTTAAACTGCTTTCTCACGTCTTTCAAATGACCAACTTCAATACATCAAGATTTCAGTTTAAATGTGATACAGTTCTGTCTATATTCTATTATATTCGGGAACTTCCCGATAGCATCTATTCATTCAATTGTTTCACAAAAAATTTCAAATATTATTTTTGGATAATGGTGGATTATTAACAAAATGATTATTTATTAATATTTTAATTAACTTATGAAATAACAATCAGCTCAGATTCTAACAAATGTAAAAATAAATAAATATGTACATTTGGATTTCCTCTTAATTAATTGTTTTTATCCAAGAAAAAAAAAAAACAATTTAGAACTAGACTTTTAGCGCTGTATTGTATTATAGCGCTGAAGTGTATTAAGGAAAAGAGGCTCACCTTTGATGTGTTTTTTTCTTGTTTACTTTTGTTCTTGGACTACTTTCTGTAGACATTTCAATCACGAAAACTTTGCCCTTTTTATGTGCGAATTTTCAAACATGGCCAAAAGTATTTTCCACAAAATTTATAGCAAAATATCTCAAAAGAGTCTGAGTGAAAAATTATAAAACTGATGAAGTTTATACCTCTATGTGATAGGAATATATAACTCCAATTTGTTGATTAAGGCAGCTGGTTCCAGAGTAATAGATTTACTTCGCAGCTGAAAACAATTTTTGGGAATCTTGCGGATATCAAAGCAAAGCCAAAACTAAAACTATGATAATGGAGTGATCGACATTTTTGCCCGTACAACACATCACCTCAATAGGGCGATATGTGGTAAAAATATTGACTTAAACATTAATTAAATAAAAAAATTGACGTAAACCGAGACTTATAGCGATGTAAAAGTGTATTCAGGAAACGAGACTCGCCTTTGATTTTTGTTTCTTGTATAGTTTTATCATTGTACTATTTGCTGTAGAAATTTCAATCTTGAAAAATGTGTTCTTTTTGTTATTTTATACGAATTTTCAAACATAGCAGACATTTTCTCAAAACTTGTTTTCAGCTTCGAAGCTAAGTACGAGCCTGAAAAATGTTTTATCCGTGGTTTTGATCACGCCAAATGATAGGGAATAATTGATAAAAAAAATCATAAAAATAAAATCTCGAGCAACAAAATTAATTAAAACTACGCGATTTCAAATGGATTGACCTCTGGGGGATAAAAAAATATAAATTGCTTTGGCGGGATTGGAGAGAGGGAGGGGGGGGGGAGGAGTGAATTAATCGATTTGGTCATCCTTCGTAATGTTTTCGAAGTTGCTTATGTCGAAATTTCTTGCCACGAGCATTTCTACTTAATTATTAAACATTAAATAGCTGTATGACCTCATATATCAGATCTGGGTACAGGAAACTATTCCGGAAGAATGGAACACGGTAGTTTTGTGCCCTATTTTTAAAAAACGGGATAAATTAAATTTTGATAACTATAGAGGAATAGCGCTGCTGCCAACCGTCTATAAAGTCCTCTCAATTGCTTTAACTAACAAGTTAACATCATGGGGAGAAAGAATTTCTGGGGAATACCAATGTGGTTTTAGGAAAAATAAATCCACAGTCGATCACATCAAGCAATGCAACTTGGCCTAATGATAAACGGAGGAAAAAGCCTGTATATGAAATCCTCAAGAATGACGCACCATGTGAATCTGTACAGATATGTACGTATGATCAATGGTTAATGAATTAAAATACCTTGGAGTGGTAGTGACAGACCAAAATAAAATGCAGACCGAAATAAAAGCCAGAATTATAGCAAGCAAAAAGTATTTTACTGTCATAGAATGTGAGGTTATATAATAGTTTTATAAACTAAGACTATTGGCTACCTACGGGAATGAAATATGAGTTTTGGCGAAAGAAAGCGAGAATTTGTTGATTATCTGGGAAATAAAGGTTCTGAGAAAAATATACGGTCCCAAGAATATAAATGATCAGTGGCGAATATGGAAAAACGTTGAGTTATATGAGCTCTCAACAATGAACACATCGTGGTCGCTATTTAAAGGTATCTTCTCAAATGGATAGGCCATGTAGAGAGGATGGAGGAAAGGAGGTTGCCAAAGAGACTACTCTACGGCCGCCCAGGAGGGGCGCGCCTAAGGAAAAGATACCGGCTGCGGTGGATCGACGACGTCGAAGACGACCTTAGTCGTGTACGTATAAGAAGATGGAAAAGAATGGCTGCCGATAGGGAAGCCTGGCGAAAGTTTGTTTCTGAGGCCCAGGTCCTTTAAGGACTGTTGTGCAAATTAAGAATAATAAAAACATGATTTAACACATTTTTATCTTGTTGACTATTAGCCATATTTCCTATCATATATTCATCTACAAGTTTTTTAATTATAAAATCTTCAAACTTCTAAAAATTTTACTTATCTTATAACGTTTCCGACTACATTGTGCACTATCAAAACATACATCTAAAATCATGCAATTCATTTGATATACATCTCAATACAATCACCATTTATATTATTATCTGTTTGTCTTTACATAGGTTATTATTTACATTATTTACATATAAATCTTATATACTAATTATTGTTTAGTTATGAAATATTGCTTCACTGGTAACACTCCAGAAATGTGACCACAATGACGGACGTATACATTTGTAAGCCCTGACTGTACTTCGAATAACTACAAGAAATACAATCCACCAACGGATCCTTATCATTTGAGGTCGGAACCTTATCGTAATTTAAATTATTACTGCATTAATTAGATTACATCTGTCGACTTCCGCTGGCTCAATCTATTCTCGAATACTAACAGAATTAAAAAAATACACACATTATATAGACAAAAAATTCTATTACACGAATCGCGGAAGTCAATTTATTTAATTATTTGTTGTGGGAATGCTCAGCTCGGAATATAGTCAGGTCTTAAAACTTTAGACCTCCGCCATGTAGGGGTTACGATTCTGGAGTTTTACCGAATAAAGGAAATTGTTAATTAAAATTAAGACGCACGTCGCAGATTTATTATTTCGTCATTTTAGAACTAATAGTCGGCACATCTTCTTCATCTCCTTTTCAAACGGAGTCAGCATTTTCTCGTCAGGTAGGACCCTAAGTACCGCTAAACATTCGTCAAAATTAGACGAAATTTTGAAAAGTTATCGTAGCTTCTTAATTTTTAGGTAGATTATTCCCATCCTCGATACTGTCAAAGAGTTGTATCACTACTTCCTTTCGTCAAATGTCTTAAATCGTTTAATTATGGCAGTCTAGAGACTGTGTGGGGAGGTAAAAGCAGAACATTAACTTCGCTGAGTGCTAGAGTACTGTTTGGGCCGTTTAATTATTAATAAACAGTTGAATATTTTCGCTGCTTTTAATTCCATATCTGATTGTACGCATTCGTTATATATTTCGCTTGACTTTCGCTGACTATCGTTGACTTTTTTTAAAATACTTTTTTTCGCGGACTTGCCAGTCACGAGCGAACTATATATTTCTGATCAATCCATGTTGGCGGCTAACAATATGGTTACTGGTTTTTACAATTGATTTTAAAGAGAGATGAATAGAAAATAAAAGCTTAAACCGACCGGAATTTATAGAAACGATTTTCCTCTCACTCTCCTCTTAAAAAGATTAATAGTTAACCAGATTTTTTATTTGGAAATTCGAATTATAAGACGTTACTTGGAAGACAAAAATAAATTCGAATTATCGAGGGGACCGGATTGCTTTGTTTTTAAACTAATTAAAGGGAGATTAACAAGGGACTAGAGAATCCATACAATTATTGAGATATATGAATTACCGGGATATGAATTTTCCAGATTCTGATGTAATATAGTATATAGTATAATAATAAAATATCGGTATCATCGATATATCGGTGTAAAATATCGAGAAAATATCGGTTTTTCACATTCGATGTATCAATATATCGATATATCGCGTTTCAATATCCCAACCGTACTTGTAATTAGTTTTTTCGATAGAAAAACAATAAGTTAATATATATAAAGAAAAAAAACACTATTAGTAAATGTGAAAGTACTGTTTTTTAACCAAATGCCAGGTGGTGCAGAATAAGGAACTCACTTTATAGACCCTGAATGTGCCCTAGATGGCTTTCGAATTTAGGGTAGTAACACGACTGATAGAACAAAAAATAAACTGTTTGCCACACCGGAATCGAATCTCGGTCAGAGAGTCATGAGGCCGAAGTCTTAACCATTCCTTTAAAATAAATTTGATAAATAAAAAAAAAGTCCTTTATGGGTGAAGCGATCTAAGGAAGATAAGCAGCGTATATGTTAACACACATGGTGAGTAAGTCTGGTATTGGTGGCCAAGTAGAAAAGATTATCAGTTCTTATTAATCTCATTTTATTTTGTCCTTTTTAACTCTCTTTAAAATAGCATGGATAAGGATTGCAGGAAAATTTAAGGACCAATTCAAAGGAAGAAATGTTTGTCTAAAATATTAAAAGTATTATGAGTACCTCCTTGCTCAGAAAAGATGGACGAGACTAAGCTGGAACGTTCAGTGCGGATTCTTGGGCCGACGGGTATGGGAATTTGATGTTGGATGGTATGTTGGGTATTTAGATTAGGTGGATCCTTGGAAGTTTATGGATATTGATGTAGGGGTTGTGCAACTTGATGTCTTCCTTGTCGTTCTAAGCTGTAGCTGCATTAGTTCTTAAGATTGATAGTATCACCAAATATTATCAGAAATGAAATCAGATCTCTGTGTTCAAAAATGGTAATGGATTGGGCTATAGAAAAACTTTCGATAAATTAAGATATATTAAACGGTCTTTTTTGATTTACGATTAGATGTGACAATTGAACTACTAGAGTTCAACTAAGGTTTTTGATAATTTTGGCTCATACCGAACTCTCCAAGATATTGAGGTAAATAAATAAATAGTAAATTACTCAGATATGAAGAGGTAAAATCTCTGCAGGATTTATTTCGATTTAAATTGACCAGATAAGATTTATATTTCCAGGATTGAGCTATCGAGAGTAAAATTGAGCCAAATGTATTTAGTACATAATTCAGAGAAGTTTTTATGATATATAGCGTAACTAACATATGCGAAAGGTTTTTAAATTTATTAAAAAGCTGAATTTCAGGAAAGCAATAATCTTTCAAACATGCAGCGTTTCGAACTGATTGTTTCATTCTCAATTCTTCTTTAAAATTGTTGACAATTTCGTGATTATTTACTAATGCTGAATACTATGGCCACTTTCCCTTTTACTATTCCACGGAATTATAAATAAGACTTGAGGATGGACCAATGAGTCAAAAACGTTGTCTGTTTGAATAAAAGAAGAATTTTGAAAGACCGTTCTTTCTCTGCAATTCAGCTTTTGAATAAAGTTTTTATTCTTCTAGTACGTATTTGTTAAAAAAAAAAAAAAAAAAAAAAAATATGTAAACCCTGTGTGATATTCCATGCAACCTTTTGGACTACTTGGTATCACCTCTCATTATATTTTCCATTTATTCCATATATATATATATATATATATATATATATATATATATATATATATATATATATATATATATATACATTTTCTGGCTTAAATTAAAAATATTTTTAACATATATAAATATTTGACGTTTCAACCAAACATGATTTTTTTTTTTTTAAATCCTAAAAAACACCACTAAAATTTCAAAAAAATAATATTAGTCGTTAAGAAATATTAGTATTTCTGTAATTATCTATGAGAAATATTCATAGAGACCCTGCATATTAATTTGTAGACCTTGTGACGAAAAAAGAAATTACATTTTTTTTCTTCAATTTTAATAGTCAGTTTAATGTTATGTGGGGCTCCAAAAACTTATCTCAACAGTGCGTCTTTAGGCCATTTTTTGTTGTCGTATTTTTCACGAAAATACTAGACTATTGAACTGTATAGAATTTGTATTATCGTTACTATTAGGCATAATTTCAAATACGACCTTTAGAAATAAGTTACATTTCTTACATTGGCTGTTAATGTAAAATATAGAACATTTCTAAACCGGCATGTTTTAAAATGTATTATATTTTTGTTAATCTTGTTATGTTTTAAATTTTGTAATGAAAAAAAAAGTAGTAGTTTCTAAACATTTATGTAGTTGGTCTGAGTTATAGGAAGTTGTGTACTGTATACAGCTAGATTTATAAAATTAATTGCAAAAGATTAGTTATCGCGCATAAGGTAGTGTTTGATGATTGGCTGATAGAAGAATAAATAAATTACTACTATGGCAGTGGTCCTTTTTTTAAGATGCAAGATAAAGCAAAGTTCGATTTCTAAGATAAATAAACTTTTCTAAGTCGCCAACACGGAACTACCGCAAACTTGGCCCCATTTCTATCGGTAGATCCTATCTAAAATGGAAAACGCTTCTAAAACTTTCAAGTCATTCTGAAGAATTTATCACTAAAGCCACGTTTACCACAGATGGTGGTTGATACTCTTACGGATTAAACTAAAAAAAGAAATTGTCAATTGAGAGAATGCTAATGAAAGTTTACGCCAAAGGTATATAAAATATAACATGTATTATCGGACATAGTTGGGATAAGGTTTATTGAAGGAGATTTATACACCTGTATTTTATATTACACTGAACTGACGTTTTAAAGCTTTATTTCTGATTTAAGCAGCCTACACACATGGAAACATCGGTTCGCCAACAACAGTTCGGCAAACAAAATTTCTATGTTTGTAGAACTGACGAACAACGGTCGTAAGTTTTTCCTTTGTTCGTATAGGATGTAGAGAGCTACGAACCGAACTTCGGTTCGCCAAATCGTTGTTGGCGAACCGATATTCCCATGTGTGTACGCCGCTTTAGAATCGAAATATTGGCTATCCTTACTGCAGCCAATTTATTAAATATGTCCAAATGATTTATAGAATATTAATACTGATATTATCTCATAGTAATTTTTTTTTTTGACACGAAACGGCCTTACAGACCACGCGAATATCATTTCTTCCTAACTTTTCCCACTCACCGAGAGAGTGTCCTCCTCTCTTCCTGCCTCTTCTTCATTCTTTCAGACTGCATTCTTATTTCTTCCTCGCTCCATATTCTTCCCTTTCTCACCTTTTTGGCACTAACAAGGACCTTTATTTTCATTAATTTTTCCCCATACTCATCCCTATCGAAACAGTCTTGACTTGAGATCCCCAATTTCCCCGTTTCTTCCTTTATCTGCTTGATGTACCCCCCAACCCCTTTATATCTCCACATTTTCCCAAAGATCTCCCTATTTATTCTGTTCGGATTCATCCTGACCATATGACCGTAGAAACGCAGGCTCCTTAACCTAATGTCCGTTTCCAGGTCATCCATTTCTCTGTACAATTCTCTGCTAGGCCTTAGTATGTATCCTTCCGATAATTTTATTGGCCCATAAATCTTCCTCGAGATCTTCCTCTCTATTCCCAAAAGTTTCTTTAAGCTAATAAGAGAAGCGGTCTTCATTCCATACAGAATAACCGGTTTGACAACCGTATTATAGTGTCTTATTTTTGCTCTTATTGAAAGACCCTTTTTACAGTATAGGCTACTGGTGGCAAAGCTGAGTCTTTCCATCTTGACCAAACTCTCCTCCATACTCTTTCTCTCGGACCCATTACTACAAATAATTTCCCCTAAATACTTGAAGCTATTTGTGACTTTGATTTCCCCATTCTTTGTTTTAACTGCTTTTTCCATAGTAATTATTTATAATGATTATATAATAATAAATAGCTGCAAAAAATTACGTATAAAGAGAGAAGGAATAGACATATATTACGGGCATATTTAAATGCTTAATAACCACGATATCATTATGAAGCGCCCGAATTTAACAGTAAGACCTATTTATCGCTTTAGTTATTGCTTGGATTTATCACTTTGTTGTTGTTTTACTACAGTTAATCAGTAAATTACTTGTTTACTGGTACTATTAAGGGTATTTTTAGTTTTTAATAAAAATTTTATAACTTATTTTTTATTACGCACCGTAAGACAATGGTGTCTATTTATTTTTTAAATTTAGTAATAAAAAAAAAAGTAGTTTATAGACATTTATGCAGTTGGTCTGGATTATAGTATCAACGATTCGTTACCATTTCTGGTCACATTTTTAACTTCTATAGATGATTAAAAATGAATTATGAGGTTATTTGGAACCACAGCCATCTTGGATCCTTGGATTCTTGGATCTTGGATCCATAGTAAGATATTTCAAAATTAAAAGAAGCCTGAGTAAGGACGTATAAAACATCCTTAATAATTAAGGGAACTCAGGGAAAAAAAAATCTTCGATCATCATACATCCTCTACCATAATAACAATATTAAACGGAGATGACCAAGCGTATTAAGGTGCCGACTTAATGTTCTCGAGCCAGAAGTAAGTCAAATGAATGTAGCGGGTTTTTCAGAAAAAATATCTATTGATTGTGGATTCTTACAGGATACACATTTTTATATTTTATAAAAAGTATGAATGATTTTAATATAAACTCTAAAATAATTAATAATTAATTATTATGTTGTTGTAATTTTCATGACTTCATTGCCATTTAAAATAAATGATAATTTTTTGAAAAACCGCCGAATATTTCAATTCATAACCATTCCTCATTACAGTTCAAGTACATCCTCATTTTTTATGTTGCAATTACGTTGAAGATAAATCTTGGTGTTTTTAAGTATTAAAAAATACAAATAAAATATCTTAAAAAAGGAAAAACTCTAGAAATGAAAAGTTCAAAATACTATTAAATTTTCTGTATATTTTTGTAGGTTATAATAAGAACATACAAGTGTTAGATGAAATTTTATGCTCCGCTATATTATTGTTAATGTTTCTCAAAACTGTAAAACCAGGGTAAACCTTGTGCACTTTACTGGTTTTTACCAACTTGTACTCAGGTTCATGACTTTTTATCTCGATATTGTACTATCTGTACTAAAAAACTAATTGGTACTTTGTTGAAAATTAGTTAAAGATCTAAGGTGGAATAATATTGCAATCTGTAAGCTAATGTATTCAAACACCATGGCTTTGATTGAGATATGAACTTCATGTTTACCAAATATTGATCCTACGTAGCTCACAAACCACATTTAAATACATATTACATTTATTTATTTAGTGATTTACATGCATCTATCAGGAGTTTCCAAGAATTATTCCTACATAGCCCAGTTTAGGAATTATACCTCGTTCTACTCCTTGTAACTCCATCCTCTTTCCATTCTCATCCCTATAAAGTCTTCTCAGAATTTACTAAAGATTCATTCCATATCAGAGTAAGCCATGATGTAGCGTAGCTATGATATCGCAACTCAGTTTGTAAGAAGTATTTTAAATGACATTGTAATATTTTCTTTGATAATAAAAATATATCTTTACTGTTGTGAGTTCTTTAATTCGCGGGATATCTCGCACACACAATCACGCATTTTTATGCTTTCTGCTCTGAGGGCGAGTTTTTCGAACACTCATTATTTCGCGCGCGATTACTCCTATAATTTTTTTTCGGATATGAAAGAACGTTCGTGTAAAGGAGATTCCTGCGTGACTAACCGCGTGGAAACTGGCGTGTGTGAAAAACAGTTTTCCTGGAGCGCCTAGGTGTTTTGACGGTATTTTCAGTTGTCATCAGTATTTTTTGGTGATACAGAAATGGACATTGTAACAAGAATAATTAAAATAGTTAGAATGAACATATATAAAAGAAATGAGTGGCCTAAATGAGAAGGACGTCTCTAAGGGACCGTGATAGGTCGAGGTGTATTTTGTACTGCCCTTTATTAGTAAAGTATTTTATAAATATAGTTTCATTGAGCTGTCTAAATCTATTAGTTATTATCCTCTCTGTCTTTTTCCTGCAGATTAATCGATGTTATTTCTTATCTTTGCATTTTGTTGTTACGAACATACGCTGTTGTAAACTCCAATTCTACTCCAAAGCTGTCGCGAAAGAGCGAACGTGTAAACAGGCTCAATTTAAACCTTCCCTGTAAATTTAAACCTCGCATGCTTCCTTTCCACCTTCACACACAATCTTTTGCGCACGAAAGAGTTTACGTTTCGGGGCTTAAGGACTTAATAAACGATAGTTCAGTTTTTTTTTTTTAATATAACACAAGTTTTGAATTAATTAGATACGGTAATAGAGTTGAGATTTTCTTAAAAGATTAAGTAGACTCTGAACATAAGTTTTATTTATGCCATGAATGATGCCCAACCAGTTGTTTTCGTCGCATTCTCGCCTTGTCACCTTTTCTTCGCATCGAATTTTTCCTCTATTTTTACATAGATTCTCACTAGATTGGCTTATTCGGTTATTCATTTGTTCTCGTGGGGGTACTCACGTCGTTAATATGATGGTTGGGTTGTATTTAAAAGTATGATTTTTGAATGATGATGCGCAGCTTCTCAATTCCACTACCTGTCTGCTCTTAGTTGATAACTTCTCGTCTGTGCCATCAGCCGCGCCGTTTCTATTCTTCACACCTATAGTGCCTATGATCTGTAGCTTCTTATTTCTGTAGGAATACTAGAAAATGCCTTAAGCTAAAATCTCTGTAGATTTCAAATAGCTATGTTATTTCTTTTGCCCTGAATGCATCTATGACTTTGCTAGCACAGTGTAGATAATCCAAAAAAACCAAGATAACAAAATAGGACGATACAGTTTGGCATTGAAGTTCCGAATATGTCCTCTACATCAAAAATTCTATCACACCTATCAATAGCCAAAATATCAATGAATTCATCAAGCTCAATGAACACGATACTAATTGCAAACTACTGCACTATGAACCACTACACATTACAAGCGGTGGAGAGTGGCACGCCACAATTTAGAGTTCCATTTTGCCAAATTTACTAGCTTCGGCGTGGTATAACTTATTTGTTTTATGTTAGAATTAATCTGGGACGCATTTGATAACGCCTTCTCTTATCGCGTTTTTTCAGTGTTCGGAATCTCCACCAAACGAGATCTCTCCTCTCAGGACGGCTATATTTATGACTCCGTTGGGTTGACAATTTCTGTAGCGATTTTGCGGGCATTTTATTTTATCTTAATTGGGATGAGCCCAGTCAATTTCTTGAAGTATCATGACGTCAATTTTTCTTGACAGTGTCTTCCCTATTCCATCTCTAAATTTTATTTCACATTAACAACTCTGCTCCCAATTCCAATGTTTGTTGTATTATGTATAGTGGACTAAATCTAAAAGTTTGGATGATATTTCTTTAAGGAAAAATTCGAGGAATTTTTAAAAATTTAAAGTCTATATGAAGATAATAAAAGAATATTATTCATTTTTTGATTTATCAGGGTAAGAACAAGAATTTAATGTTTGTTGAATTGTCTTGGGTATGTTAAATCGATTGCTGGTGATTGCATTCGGCACTAGCAGCAGCTGTTACGAATGGTAGTAATAAGGTAGTGGTGTGCAAAGATTCCATCTCGTCTACATGTTCATTTCCGACTCCACCGCCATCGATTGTGTTTGGCCTCCGACTATTTCAAGCTCGATTAGCACCTTGTCCTGTTAGCATTTTAAGTGGACTCATGCCATTGGATTTTGATAGCAAAGGTCAGGTTAGCTTGGGAACGGAAAAAAAAGGTGTTTTGCAACACAGATCTTATACTATCATGTTCGCTTCAACAACATTTAATTTTTTTTCTTATTAAATTTCTTTTTATTTTAATTAAAAATATTTAATCAATCACTCTATTTTAAATCATGCAAAGGTAGAGGAAGAACGGTCATTGGTAGAAAAAAACCTTGTTTTGAGATGTCAACTTATTTTTAGCATCTTGATTACCCGATATAAAAAAATAATAAGTGATGTCGTCGAATCCTGTTTATAAGGACCTCTCTTTCCCTTAATCTGCCTTTTTCGATAGCTGTTCAGTGCTAGGTAGCAGTTAGTTCAGATTGTGAGTAACGTAAATTGTTTCAAATAAAATAATGATAATTCAATTGAATCAAAACCTTTCTGAAGCGATTACTGAAATCCTGTTACGATATTTAGGTACTTCGTATTATTGCTTGATTACTTGTTTACACCTCAACAGAATATTTTCGAAAAACAACTTTCTACTTTTTGTTGCATAAGGGGAATCATAAATTCTTTCTCTGAGAATTAAGGAAGTTATGAAACCAATATAAGGGCCCATGCATCACCGCCAAACGTAAACTCTGGGCGTAGGACAATCTTTTTTTTTTTTTCTTTTTTGATAATCCCTTTGTGCCCACAAGTTTTAATCAACTATATAAAATGTAGTTGGGAGCGATGGGAAATCGTCTACAAATATTGAGATTACTGATAATCTTATTTATTTATTGATAATCTTATTTCGGTTTGCTAAAGGATAGTCTGGACCAAGCGAATACAAAAATAAAATGTACCTCACCACTGTGTAAATAAAATAAAATAAATCAACCACTGTACTAGTTATGACAATTACTTGTTCATAGAGTTGGACAGACTAATAACTAGATCACAAGATGGGTAATCTGTAGAGTACAGTAACAGCAATAGTAACTTGCTTTCCAATACTTTATAATTTGAGGTTCTCCAACTCTATAATTTCAAAACCTCTACTTCTGTGATTGTTTTGACCATACACGGACCTGTCGTTACCTGTTTACATACACTGAATGATATAATTCGTTCGCAATCTGTTTTCATGCTTGTTTAATTCAAACTCTGTATTTGATCAGAATCAGAGTTTTTCAATTAATTTTAAACGGCTTTTTATTGTATGTGAGGGGAGTGGAATTTTGAAAAAAAAAATGTTGCAAAACAGTTCATTTTTATCATCTACTTTGTCCATGATTTAAACCAATAAAGATTGTATCACCGAAAGTGTCTCCAAATTAATATTTAATTGCATTTACATTTTTTGTTTTTCATAAAAGGTACCATTTCTGTTCATCGTTTTGTATTGCTATGCATTATCTAGCAATTATAGATCATTGACAACTCCCTACAAGGCGGTGCCATTTTATAAGCTATGTTTTAATTAGGTTAATTTGACTTACATATAAGATGCATTACTATGAATAGGGATACCGATTGGCCTATTCGATTGGGCAATCGTTTAGGATGATTATCCCAAAATTATTGAAGAATAGGATTAAATATTAATTACCTGTTGAGTCCTCTAAATTGGATATCTTTCCAAGGGCCTGATATGTGATTACCATTGTTTAATAATTAAGCAATATAATATTGCTATTTATAATATTAATAATACCATAACGTTAGTCAAATTTATTGATATCATGCAATCAGACATGTTCAAATTAATACTGGATTTGGATAATAAACAACCTTCTTCCTAACATTTATTTTTATTTATCAAAATTAATGTAAAACTGATGCCACACCATGGAGTGATTCAGACTAAACTTAGCCATTAAATGGTTTAACATAAATATCTTATCTGGAAATATTTGGTGTAGGCGGTCTAGAAGTTCTATGGTGGATGTTTGCTTCACGCCCCCGTCAGTGCCTCAGAATATCTTGAATCATGGTCCGGGAAGAAGTAAAAGCCAGTGGCATCTTTAGCGGTCAGCTAGAGAGTGTCATTGTCCTCACCGCACAGCGAGAAATCTTATTGTTTTAGTGACCAA
Organism: Rhaphigaster nebulosa; assembly: GCA_948150685.1. Taxonomy (NCBI): domain Eukaryota; kingdom Metazoa; phylum Arthropoda; class Insecta; order Hemiptera; family Pentatomidae; genus Rhaphigaster; species Rhaphigaster nebulosa. Next base: position 119,264,698 of record OX411306.1, on the reverse strand, counting down.
AATTCTATAACTCTTGATTAAAAGACGACAAACAAAAATTCTTTTTTTCATTTATGAGCATGGAATGTCATATAAAAAGAAAGTGAAAGAATTATATACAGGGTGCCTCCGGGCCTTTGATAATTAATTTCTTCTTATTTATTTCATCACTTTATTTTGAATCAGTCTAGCTTGAGACAGCAACCAATAAACATCTGTGTTCCTCTATCGCTCAATACATTGTATTTTATTTAAGTTTCTTTAATGTATTATTTTTCTGTTCGGTACTGTTAAAATTATAAATATTAGTATTCATATACTTTCGGCAATTGGGATTTCTTCAGAAATCGACGAGAAGACAATTCAGTATTTACGAGCTTTAGTGTTTACGAACTGTAGCAGGCTCCTCCTAATCCACACAGCATTAAGCAGCCATTTCTTAAGTCTTGCATCACAACAAACACATCTATTATTGAAAGGAACAGGTGCTATATTATCAAACAATGATTCAATGCACTCTATGTAACAGTGCCATCGCTCGTGATGACAAAAACAATTTATGTTGCTATAAGTATAAAGTAATTTATCACGATAGGTGCTGTAGTCTGAATGATAAAGAAATTGAGGCCAACAAATTATCAAAAAAACAATGGGCGTGCTCTAGATGTGACCAGACCAAAAAGATGATGTTAAGTAGCGGAAAATGTGAGAAAAGTCAAAGCAACGAGCCGACACCGTCGGAAACATTGGCGGCAGTAAATCGTCTTGGAGTCCATGTCAATGAAGATATAAAAAGTATTAAATCAACTCTAAATAAATAAGAGGAGCTCAATTTCGAGTTCAATGAAAGACTAGCAAAGATCGAAAAAACAACTCTAGGGCCAAGCAAAACTAGAAGAAATAGTGCTGGAAAATAAAGTCCTCAAATCTAGGGTGGGCGATTTTGAGATCCGCCTTAATAAAGCCGAGCAGGGCCTATTATATAGATCACTAGAAATCCGTGTCACTCCAGTTCGGGGGGGCGATACTCCCGCTGCCCCAGTGACTAATACAGGAGCAGGCTTGGGTATACAGCTTAATATCGAGGATCTGGACATGGTGCAGTGCCGTAGGAAGAGGAAAGATGACGCACGTCCGCCGCCTGTCATCGCGCGCTTCGTTAGGCCGTCAGTGAGGGGAATGGCCTGACATACAAAAGAAAAGTCAAGAGGAACTTCTCGTTGCGGGATATTGGCTAGCATGAGAATGACTGGATTTATCAGATCGAGGAGATGACAGACACCTATACTGGCTTGCCCGACAGAAAAGAGTTGCGGGGAAATTTAAATATGCATGCTTTGCTGCTGGCAGAGGCGCTGCCGGAAGGATGACGGTCATTAGGTGATCTTCGTTGACCGGGCTGAGGACCTAGATATCTTCGATTGACTGTGCGAGAATCGTCTACCATATTATATATACCATCGTCAGTATATTATATATATATATATATATATATATATATTTTTTTTTTTTTTTTTTCTGCACGTCCATTGGACTTCAAGTAACTCTTTCTCGTTTGGAATGTCTTTTAGATTTTTACCGCTACGTTTAAATTTATTTTTATTTATTCAGAATTTGTTCTTCATATATTTTTTTTATTATTTTTTTCCTTTCATCTTAATTAATATATTGTTTTGCCAAATACCTATCCCAGTGTCTTTCAATCTACTACTTACTGTACTCTCCTAAATCCTTCTCCTGTCTAATGTCCTAACCATCTGCTACGTAAATTCCCAATCCCTCCCAACCCTTTATGATAAATTCCTACAATACTTTACCCATAACTTTTATCATATTATAGCGATCTGCGAAACTAGTCTCGAATCTTACATACTTTCCTCTTCTGTTTCCCTCCCTAGCTGCACCTTCCGGGTAGGCCGGATTGGGGAAGGTGTACCTCCATAATCGCTATATGCCCATAATAGCCTCAAGGACCGTATCCTCGATTGTTCTCCATCATCCGATCATCCACAAGTTGAGTTCCTCATCACTTGAATTTCCATCAATGCCTCTTCTCTCCTTTATACCGTAGTATACCGTCCTCCTCTCGTTCCGTTCGATCCGTCTTTTGAATCAACCCTCTTCAACGTCGTTCGTTCTACTCCAATATCATCATCTCTGGCGACCTGAACACTAATTTCCTTTCCGATTCCAACGATAAGTCCTATCTGGTAAACCTATTTTTCTCTCTCCACCTATTCATCGTTCCCTTTTCCCCGACCCATTATACCTGCAGATAGGATACTACACAATCTGGACCTTTACATTATTGACTCTGCACAGAATCTTCTTTCCTCATCCCAGTTGCCGGTTTCGTTTCTATCCTCTTATGACCTAATCCAAATTTCATATCATATTTGAATTTAATTCCTCCTACCTAGAACCATTACTTTCCGTAATCTGAATGCCCTCATTCGTGAAAATATCTTACCCGATCTGCAAGCCCTAGACTGGAATGAAGTATATTCCTGTCCCTATATTGATGCCATGATCGACATTCTCACTTCCAACCTTCTCAACATCCTTAATACCCATGTCTCCTTCAAAACCTCTACTTTCCGTCGCAGGCCTGCACCTTGGATGTATCATGAAATTAAAGATCTGCAGTAAAGGCGTGATGTAGCCCGTAGACGCTTTAGACGTACTAGGCTGGCAGACGATTATCAAGCGTTTAGGGTACTCCGCAATATGACACAAACAAGGATCCGTCCTGCCAAATCTACGTACTTTCATGAAGCCCTTTCCTCAATTCTTGAATCCAAATCAAACCGGCTACTACTTCGCAAACTTTCCCTTTGTGAACATTCTAGACCCCATTCCTCACTAGACTTTCCAATTTTCTAGAAGATTCTAATCAACTTGATACTCTCCAATCTGGCTTCCTACCCGGCTATTCTACACAATCTGCCCTAATTAAAATTACCAATGATGTTCAGGTCGCTATAAATGATATAACTGACTGTCCTTGTGCTTCTTTACTTTTTTAAAGTCTTTGAATCCATAAACCATCCCATCCTTTTTTCCAAACTAAAATCATTTTCCTTCTCTAACAGCTCTATCTGCTGATTTCAATCTTTCCTCTCTCAACGTGCCCAAGCAGTTATCATTCCAAATCAACTTTTAACTTTATCCTCATCAACCTTTATCCTCAGGAATTGCCCAGGGCTCCAGCATATCTTTTCATCTTTTTTGCTCTTATATTGACGACCTTCACAAATCAATTCGTCATTGTTCCCATCACCTTTATGCCGAGGACTCACAAATCTATTTATACTTTTTTCCTTATGAGCTATTGGTGGCGTTTACCAAGATTCAAGTAGACCTAGGTAGAATCAGCGCATAAACAAACTTAAATGGATTAAGATTAAACGCTGCTAAGACTCAGGGCATTGTCATTAGTTCTAAACCCCTTCTCAGATCCATTATCAGCTTTCCTATCCTATACCTAAACGACCAAACCACTACTTTCTGCTCCGCTGTTAGAATCTTAGGCACAATCATTGACCAATCCCTCTCCTGGAACTACCATATCGTCCACATCTCCCGACTTTCGATTTTTACCCTTAAACTGTTTCATCGCTTCAGCCATCTCCTAATCAAATCCACACGTAGACTCATGGTATCCTCCCTCATGTTTCCCCATTTTGACTAAGGCTGTGTGATGTACGGTGGCCTCGTGGAAGGTCTAGGGGATAGACTGAAGAGAATTATGAATAGCTTTATAAGATTGTGCGCCGGCAGGGCAGATTGAGCGTTCTAGACCGAGTGTACTAGCTAGAGTCTCTAGATAGAATGCCTTATCTTCCCTCACCGCTTCTATCCCTCCTTCCGGGGTCGTCTTCACACTTTACGACTTGTAGAGCATAGAAGAAATTTGTTAGATCTCCGGCAATAGGCTGTTGATTGGCCAATCTATCTTCCCCAAGAGACGGAATTACCGGGATCTTCGGGTTAATTCTCCACCTCTGTTAGGGAAGGGAATTCTCTCAGAATGCATTACCATCCTCTAATTGAATGATATCTTTCCTAGGCCACTGCCGTTTTTTCGGGATGCAAGCCGGGATCCGAGAATTACTGGATTTTGAAATTTTTGCTGGTCTCTTGGGTTTCAAATTATCGAGAGTCGACTGTACTTTATTTGACAATATAGCATACAAATAATTTTATTAATTAAGAGCCAATGAAGGTGGTGTTTGCGGACGTACGATCATGTTAATATTTAATGTATAACTAATAACTAAAAACAAATAAAAACTGTTATTATACTTTTTTTTGGCTTTATTTTTGTATTCATTTGAGACAACCAGTGAATTAAGCTAGCTAAAAAGTGGATATTGTGACATGATTGGCATCCTAGAGGGTAACACCCAACACCACCTCCTCCTGTCTTTATAATTAGATTGGTTAGACAAGCAAATCCATCCAACCATAGTTTCTTTTCACCCTTCTGCGAGTGTTGTCAGACATGTTAGTTGAAGCCATGTCTTATATGAGTGAGTTAGGATGTCCTTGTAAGTTGATGGAGAGGGGAGAGAGGGAGGATAATCGTTTGCAGTGGATCCTCTTGTATGGATTTTGTAGGCCCTTAAAAGTCACTCCATAATAACTTACATGAGGTATGTATGAATGGTAATGTTACTGATGGGGGCTTTGGCTATAGTCCTAAAAGTTTTTGATTGAAAAATTTGATGTTTTTGTATGTGTGTGTTTTACTTCATTATTAAACCTACTTGAATTAAAAAAAATAATAAGAATAAAACACAGCTAAAATATATTTAAATAAAAATTACTATGTAAACTTTCTGTGACTTTTTAAAATAATGAAAAAGCGTTTTAAAACATTGAAATGATACAACAAATGAGGGTGAGTAAAACTAATTACTTTGTTTCTTAAGTTAGAAATAATTATATCAGGCTTTCAAAACTTACTTAGGGGAGGAAAGAGACATAAAAGAAAACGGAAACCTTTGGATCTTCAATTTAGGAGTTGGAGTACTACTTTTATATTCAAAAGGCGGAATTAAAAACTTCGAGTAATTAAAAAATGCTCAGTATTTGTGACTTATATTTGAAATCCGCAGGTAAACGGTTTGGAGGATATTTATTTGTTCTGATAATGTCTCTGCGACAATGAGTCTTCACATCATTTTGTGATTTTCTGTTTACATATGTTTATTGATTTAAGATGAATAGTAATGTATAAATGCATGACAATATTTCACCACGAGTTCACTTATTTAGATACAACGTAATACTGCCAAATACTACTGTATAAATACTATACATACTGCTTTACAAATACTGTACAAATACTGCCTATGATTATTTTCCGTATGTTTAGCTTTATTCCACAGATTGTCAATTAGTTTTTTGGAATACCATTTTTCCAAAAATGTCTTATATATATTTTCCTTAACTTTAATTATATGTTGTTTGTTAGTTAGTCTTATTGTTTTTTTAATAATATTTTTCGTAGTATTGACAATTTGATTCCTATCATGGTTACTGAAATAATTTAGCATTGCACCAGCAACTTGCTGTCTTGTTTAGTCTATTTTGTCGATAAAAATCCATTTAAATATTAATGTATATTTACGTCTAAAAATCAAGTACTGTTATTACTTTCATTTTCATTTGTGAATGTAAGGTTGGAAACTGAGTTTAGTATTTTCTAGAATTCTTCAATAACATGTTTGTCAATTATAGCTAATATGTTATCAATATATTTAATAATTAGCGGCAATTGTTTATTATGTTTTTTCATTGTTACATCCGGTATATTATTCATAATAATGCCAGATAAATTCACACTAACCTTAATTTTATTTATTGTTGTTTTTATAATAATTATTGTTTTTAGTGACAACTTTGTATATTTGAACTTGGTCCAGATTGGACTGAATGTATTGTATTGTGTGCATTTTAAAACATTTTTAAGAGTACGTATATGGTTATATAAAAAAAAAAAATTTAAACATGTTTATACAGTTTGGTATGTTGTAAATTCAATTAAATAAGGGCCTTTGATAGATATGCCAGAGGATATATAGATGGCTTGAAGGCCGAAGCGTTGCATATAAATAAATGAACTTGTGTTGAATATTATCAGTCTGCATTTATTTATTTTCTGTTGACATGTTTTTTGAATGGGTGTGGAAAACATTTAAAATAATAATTGACTTTTTGACTGAAATTAAATTAAATTGACGAAAGTTCTGCTTAATGCTAGTTTGACTTCTCAAGAAGTGTGCTGAGTCCGTTTGTTATGCTTGGTGCGCATTAAGTAAGCCCTAACATGTCACTCCGTTATGACTGACGGCCAATAATCCATTCTATCGTATCTAAGGTTTTAGTGAAATAACTATAACAGTCTATAAATAGTCGCCACTACGTGAAAGTAACGAATGTGAATATAGCTACATTTCACAAGACAAAAAACGAAACTTATGTTCAACTTTCAGCTTTCCCATTTCAAATGGTCTCTATGGGTCTTTTCCCATTTCAAATGGATCTCTGGGCCTTGTTACTTCTCTAAAACCTAGATTTGTGTTTATGAAATTTTATTTTGCAATTATGTTTCACGTTAATTAATAAAACTTAGGAATTCGAAAAATACGATTTTTCACAATCGTTACTATAACATGGTGGGGAAGATATAACCATAATTTATGAACAGATATCCATATTTTATCGGAAGAAGATTATCATTTGATTCTGGTATTCAATTTTTGGTACTTGTTTGATCAGAACAGGCCTGACCACAAGATCCATTGGGATACCAGTGACAGAGCACTGCACACGGACTTACACATACATATCAACTGAACAAGATAACATAAAAACAAAGTACAGAGTATCATAATAACCCTTATCACAATTATAATAGGCTTTTACTATATCTCCTAAACTAACTCATAAGTTCTGAAATAAAGACAGGATGAGGTACCTTCTTCTCTTCCTCTTCCTTCCTCTTTGATGCCTTTCAGCGTAGAGGCGCCTCTATCCACCGGAGCCAGTCCCCTCGATCCTGAGCCAGCTGCTTCATTCCTCTCAAAGTCCTTCCTCTTTCTCTGCCCAACCTGGTGACATATTCATCATATTTTATTCTTGGCCTGCCTCTGGGTCTTTTGCCAGTTGATCGAGCTTCCATTATCTTCCTTGGGTCTCGGTTCTCGCTCATCCTGCACACATGTTCAAACCACTTTAATTGGCATTTCCAGAAGGTGGTTTTCAATGAAGATATGGCCAGTTGTTCCCTTATCGTCTCATTCCTGACCCGGGCTCTTCGTGTTCTGAATGCCACTCTACGCAGGTACTTTCCATGGTCTGTCATACGGCTAATGTGTCAGTCCAACGTTACCCAACTCTCAGAACCATACAGTAGAGTCGGCAGAAAGACAGCTTTAAAGATGTGGATCTTGACCTGGTTGGTGACCTCTCTCTTGCCTACAATAGGATTGTTGACTATTGTACTGATAGTATATTTTATTTGCTTTTGCAATTCTGTTGAATACTTCTTTGTCAATGGTGGCAGTGTTGCTAACCACCGTTCCGAGATATATGGAGTCATCAACAGTCTCAAGTTCCTCGCCGTTACAGAACAGGTGTACATCTTCCTCTTTTCTTGAGATTGCCAGTACTTTACTTTCAGTGGAGTTAATAGCCATTCCTTTTCTCAATAGCTCTTCTTGCCATGCAACCAGGGCCCGCTGCAGCTTTTCTTTATCATCATAGACAAGAACAATATCGTCCGCGTATAAATATGCCTGTACTGATATTGTTCTTAAATTCTATTTACCTATTACCGTTCTCTCCGTCCTTCTCTTACATATCTTGTGAATATCATCCATATATGATGAAAAGAAGAGGACTAAGACTGTCTCCTTGTTTTACTTTTCGTGCCATAGGGAAGGGTTTTGAATTTATACCATTTATTCGTACAATACCTTTTGGTTCTTGGTAAACTGATTTTACTGCTTGAATTAGGGAGACCGGTATATCTTTCTTTTTAAGGCCTCCTCGTGGGACAGAGTCAAAGGCTGCTCTGAGGTCCAGAAAAGCCAGATATATATTTCTGTCCTTGTCCAAGCACTTCTCCATTATGTTTCTGAGAACAAAGATATTGTCCTGCGTCTGTCTTTCTGGTCGGAATGCAGCCTGTTCTTCTTCTAGACCATCTTATACTAGCTGCCTTAGTCTGTGTTCCAAAATGGAAGTGTACATTTTATACACTACGGCAGTTTTTCTGAGAGTGCTCTCCTATAGTTTCCCATTCTCGAGGGATCTTCTTCGTATCCCAAATCTTTTGAAAAATCACCTACAGAACTTTCATTTCATTTCAGGGCCACTATATTTAATAAAGTCTGCGTAAATCCCATCATGACCCTCAGCTTTCCCAATCTTGATCTTCTGTACTACTCGTTCAACATCTTCCTCCCATATAACTCCTAGTTCATCATCGGTTTGAGGGGGATCCGGCCTGTCAATAGGGCTATTATTATCCATAAAGATGTTGGTTAGCGTTAGGATGAGGTACCAATGGGCTTAATGGGGGTACTGGTCTTCATCTGCCTAATTTTTTCCTCTTGAGAGAAAAATTCGTTAGTATAAGAACCATGAGAATTCGAGGGTGAGTTCTCCGAGAGTTGTGATGTAACGTCACTGCAGGTGTGAACGTTCCCTCTTCTCGGAAGGTAGTTTTAATCATTCTTAACAAATTTTCTGAGAATACTCTCCAATTAGAGTAGTGAGGAAAATTAAAACTCTCAGAGACCTTTACACTTGCCGGTTTTACTCTCGAGAGTATATCTACCACTCACGAGAGTGATAAACTTGCTCATGTAAAGCTGTCTATTGCACAGGACTCGTTAATATTTGAGGATTACTTCATTTGATGATAGGCGCTTGGATAACAAAACTTCTTTCCATTGCGATACTGAGTTATATCTCTTATATTCTGGAAAAGAAAGGTTTCTTATTACTGAAGGGTTACGATCGTAAGATTTACGATTGTAATAAAGAAAATTCATAAGAAACAAAGCATAAGTTTCTTTCTGTATCAATAGACTACCATATCACATATATTATCTTAATATCTCTAATAAATCTTTATTCATTCAATTCGTCTAATGACTTTATTTATCAATAACATAAGGATACTGTATTGATCCAATTTTACAAATAGTTGATGCTGATAAACACATTCAACAAAACTAATGCCTTTTTTTCTCAGCGATGCATTTCGTTTCCATTAAGAAATAATTGCCAGCGGATCTATTAGATTACCATTGAACTGGATGGATTACACTGTTTTCTTACTTATGATTTCCTCGGTATACCGCAACGTGTATAGATAACAAGCCATTCCAACTAAGATACATTTCCGGACGGATTTATATTTTAAGTAAAATCTAATAACATATCGACTGATTTCTATTTTAATTTTCACATAATTTATTCATTAAAAACAGCAGTTATTTTCTGCCATAAAAATTTATAGAATTATTCATTACGTAATAATTAATTACTGCCATCATTATAAGTAAACTGATAAGAAATGTATGAAATAATTGGAATATAAGTGATGCATTTAATTAATTGAAAATTGTTTCCAGTCCACCAAGCGATTGCTCCAAAACCAATTTAAATTTGTTAATGCTCTTATAGGCCCAATTCATTATAAGGTTACAACTAATTGTGAGTTGTTATAAACGTTTGAAGTACTAGGCCTCGGCCTTCCTCTCTGTGATAGCTAATAGGCCTAAGCCAGATTTGTTCTCTGATAGGGAAAAGCTCCTTATGTTTCGAGCAAAGCGGCAGCAAAAGGCCAGACGCAAATAACTGTTTTGAGAATGTTAAAGGCGAAGAGTTCACAAGAGAAAGGGGGAGAGTCGTCCGAAATGAATTTCTAGCAAGTTTAGTTAAAGTTTGAGGCTCACCCTTTCTCGTGTATATGTACATTCTTCATAAGCTTCTAACAAACAGACCATCCACCTTTCCAACTGTTTATTTGTACTATCTTATTCCACTCAACGATATGAACATATTGATAAGTGGAACTCCATATCGGCAAAAATGTGGATCTCTTCCATTCTCTCGTGAACTCAAATGAACCAATGCATGGCAGCTTGTGAATCCCTTTTAATTAAAACAATTCTGGAGACTCAGTCAAATATTAATGAACATATTACAAAAAAAAACAGTGATTAGTCCTAGGCTTTCTCATAAAAACAAAATTGAAAAGGATGAAAATAATAATCAGTCAGCTGTAAAAATTATTTTTTAAATAAAAAACGATTATTTAAAAATTTATTTAAAAAATATTAAAAAAAAAACTATTCTTACTATTACTTTCTGTTATTTCTTATCTTTGTTTAATAAATGTAACAGCATTAACCAAATACAGTACCGTTAATAATCATAAACTTGATTTTGATAATGCCAAATTTTAAATATTAAGGACGACAATAAAAGTAAAAAATTTATTGAATCCGTATATATTAACTAAAAATATAAAAAAATTAGTAAATTTCAAGACAAATGTAAAAGGAATTGGTTAATATTATGTGGACATTATCAATAAAATTAACATGTAATAATTACAACAAAGTATAATCACATTAGTGATTAGGAATAATAGTCAATCCCTTTGAATGCCAGAAAAAACAGTCCACAGTTCAGTTTCATAAGGAGAAGCAATGGGAACGGCATGCCAAGTTAATTTATTCATTGATACACTAATAGCTCGTAGATATAATTGTTGAATTGAGATCTGTGAAATGAACGCAGAGCTTATTATTTACAGAACATTATTAGAAAAAAATAATGACAATAATCCAGATTTGGATCAGATAAAAAGTGATGCAGACAATATGCAGTAACCTATATTATGAAATAAATTTTAATTATAAATTTTTTATTTGGCTACTTCTCAATTACTTTACCAATAGTAATGCTATGGGATGTTTTTAGCGAAGATAACTGATATGCAATTTTTAAATAGTAATTAATGAGCATAGAGAAAATGTATTTATTATATAATATTTATTAAGATTGTTTATTTTACAGTAATTGTTGTCAAATATTTGTTGTAGATTATCATTGTTGACTCGAAAATGGACAAATTCTCGAAACGTAATAAACTTCAGCAATAAAGAAGGTAAAGAAGTTTGAAAGGTTACAAATGCGCTGAAATCGGGCATTTTCATAAATTTAAAATAACTGTATTAAAATAAATTAGCTGAGTTGTATATCAACAATCTTTGTTTGCTTTTCTTAGGTGTTTTTAATTCGATATAATTTTATAGTCATCAGCTGTTTGGGACCTACATGAAGAAGTCACGCTTCAGGTCAGTCTCCAAGTTTTACCTATTTATAAGTGTTATTTATTCTTTCATAGACTTTATTGTGTGCAAATTGGACAATTTGAGGGCGCGTGTTCCAGTCCTTAATAGAAAACTGAGGCATTTATAAGAACTTAGGCGATTATTCGCCGTATATAGGCGCCCAGAGCTTTTGGCTCTGCAGCGATATCGGCAGACCTTACAATGTCCTCACTTTCTTCAAATATGATGCAACCGACAAGTCAGAAGCAAATAGAATTGAAAAATAACCTACAAAGAAATGTATCAAAAGTCCCACATAACCTTAACCCACCAGTAACAACTACCAGTTATGCCCAAGCCACCGCTACGGAGCGATTTTCAAAACGAGAAAATGCCATCATTTTACACACATTTCCAGGCATCAAACAAAAAGAATATGTCCTCAAAATTGCCGCCTTGGTTGATCCAAAATTCATCCGCTATACCTCCCGAATATCCAACTCTCGATTTTGCATTCACTTCAGTAACAAAGAAGCAGTAGACAGCCTTTTAAAAAATCACAAATCAATATTTATTGACAGTAAAGAAATTTTTATAAAACGACTAGTTAATCCGGCCAAACGAATAATAATTTCAAACGCTTGCCCTTCTATTCCTCACGAGTCCATAGAGAAAGAACTCAAAAGCATAGGTTTGAGATTAGTTTCGCCTATGCATTTTCTCAGAGCCGGATACCAAGATCCAAGATTGGCCCATGTTCTCAGTTTCCGACGGCAAGTTTACATCCCACCTGAAGACCTCAGTAAACTGCCATCATCCTTACTAATAAAGCACGACAATGTCTCTTATAGAATTTTTTTCAGTGAAGACATTGTCACTTGTTTCATTTGTAAGCAGCCGGGTCATATATCAACTGATTGCCCTGAGTGTGAACATGACAACATTGAAGAATCTCATAATACTGAACAAGATAGTATATTAATAAATTTGCATTCCAATATAATTGAAAAAACAAGTGCTGATCGCTCCCTATTAGATACACCTAATCATATGTTTTCTAACCACAGTATTACCGTACAGCCAGCTCAGGTCAGTTGCCATGACGACACTCCCATCTCAATAGAGACCAATATCGATATTACCAGTGACGAGTTCAAGAAACAGCTGCCTGGTAACCATGGCGACAACAACCACAACAATGTCGATATCAAATCTATTATAGAACCAGCTGTAGATATTAGCAATAATTCAATATTATCCCCTACTGTAATTTCTGGAATCAAACGATGTCACTCTAGCCCTCCTCCTTCTACCGTATCTACTGTGGAACTGAATCTAACGTTAGATTCTCAAGAAGACATTGAAAAAATTATTAATTTCGAAGAATTTCCACCGATAGCAGGTACTCAGTCTGGTAACAAAAAATCAAAAAAATTAAAAAAGACGGGTATAAATTCAGGATCCACTCTTGAAGATGTTAGGCAGGCAATTGAAGAAAACAAGCAGAAATACCCAATATCATTCGACAATATGGTTAAGTTGATTGCAATGTCTTCAAACACGAAAAATTTCAATAAATTAGTTCAAGAATTCACACACAATACAGAGGGTCTTAAGAATATGCTGGCAGACACTAGAAGCCTTATAACAGACCGGCGTTCAAAATTAAAGATATCAAAGCTCCTGAAAAAAAGATGGGACTCAATAGAAAATGAAATAAACACGGAGGATAGCACTGAAGATTAATTAGAAACAAGTTCCCGACTATATCTCTATCTATATTTGCAAATTATGGTAAAAAATAGAAAAACATTAATTGCACAGTGGAACTGTAACGGGTTTTACAAACATTATGAATATTTCAAATTGCTGCAAACTGAAGAAAATCCAATTTGCTGGTGTTTACAAGAGACACATTTTTTGAAATCTCAGATTGTAAATTTAAAAAATTATAACATCTATCGCAAAGATAGACCTGAATGCAAGTCCGCCTGGGGAGGAGTAGCCACAATGGTTAAAAAAGATGTCCATTCAGAACCAATAAATATTAAATCCTCTTTAGAAGTTGTAGCCATAAAAATATACACACCTGGACCTATTACAGTTTGCAACATTTACATTCCACCAAATCGAGATTTCACTGTCAATGATCTCCAAGAAATAGTTGACCAACTTACAAGACCTGTCATTCTAGTTGGAGATCTGAAAGGGCACAACAAATTGTGGGGTTCCCCACTGCCCGACTACAAAAATAGGGGAAACGAAATCGAAAGATTTATTGATAATAACAATTCTCTAATTCTAATTAACGATGGTTCCCCAACTCATTTTTGTACAAACGGCACACTTTCCGCTATTGATTTGTCGTTTGTAGATGTTAAAATTTTTCACAAAGTTCATTGGAGTGTTAAGGACATTCTGTACGGAAGTGATCACTTCCCAATCACTATAAAGTTTGATGGTAATGCTAATTTTGATAAAATTCCGAAGTGGTCATTCAAAAAAGCCGACTGGAAAAAGTTTTCATCCTTGATAGAAAACGAAATAGAAAAAATGGAAGATACATTAATAGATGTGGGGGAAAGCATTTCTTTCTTCAACCGAAGCATCCTTAATTCTGCAGAGAAAAGTATTCCATGCAAGAAAATATTCAGCGACAGAAGCCTAGTCCCTTGGTGGAATGAAGATTGCCGCATTGCAATAATGAACAAAAAAAGAGCCTTCAATAAATTCAAAAAAACAAAATTAACAGAACATTTAAATGAATTCAAAAAAATGAGATCAATAGCAAACAAGGTGTTGAGGACAAGTAAAAAAAATCATGGACTAACTATGTTAGCTCTATTAATAATAGTAGTACAATTAAAGAAGTGTGGAAAAAAGTGAATGCGATTCAAGGATCCAAAAAATGTGAGACTGTTTCTACGATTCAATATGACAATCAAATCATAACTGAGCCATTAAAAATTGCTAATGCTTTAGGAACCTATTTCTCTTCCATGTCGAAAACAGACAACTATAATTCAGATTTTTTGCAGTATAAAAGTCAGCAAGAGAAAAACTCGATCGAATTCCATACACAAGATTCTGAAATTTACAATCACCCATTTAGTCTAGCTGAACTTCAGAATACCCTGAACACGTGTAAAGATAAATCCACTGCTGGATCCGATCAGATCCCATATATTTTTTTGAAAAAAATGCCTTCAATTGCTCAATCATTTCTTCTTTCCATATATAATAGAATTTGGACAACAGGATTTTTTCCTGAAACATGGAGGACGGCGATAGTCATACCAATTAAGAAAAATCCTAAAGACGTGAAAGTCAATAACTATCGGCCTATATCTCTACTTTCGTGTGTGTCAAAACTTCTTGAAAAAATGGTAAACAATAGACTGACATATTATTTGGACGCACAAAACTTTTTCTCCACTTCTCAATGTGGCTTTAGGAAAAACCGCTCCGCCCTCGACCAAATAATGAAGCTTGAAAATGAAATTCAGACCGCCTTCTCAAATAAAGAGCACCTAGTAGCTGTCTTTATAGATATCCAAAAAGCATACGATACGATGTGGCGATATAATGTGGTCAGCACGCTATCAAAAGTCGGGCTCAGGGGGCAATTGCTGACGTTTATCAAAAACTTTCTTGAAGAGAGGACATTCCAAGTGAAAGTTGGCCCTAATCTTTCTAAAATGCTACTACAGGAAAACGGTACACCCCAAGGATCTCCTCTGAGTGTAACGCTGTTTTTAGTAGCCATAAATAGTATTGTAAAGACAACACCCGCGGATGTGAAATGTTCCCTTTTTGCTGATGACTTCGCAATTTACATAAATAGTAAGTCTCTAGAATATATTGAATGGAGGTTGCAAAAAACATTGGAAAACCTTGAAGCATGGTCCAGAACTACAGGCTTCAGCTTCTCGAATTCAAAAACAGTAGCCGTACATTTTTGCAGAAAAACAAAATGCCTAACTCATCCCTCATTATCTCTATTAAATCAACCGATTATTTATGCAGATGTCATCAAATTCCTAGGGGTCTACTTCGATAAAAAACTAACTTGGGCCCAACAAATCCGCCAAGTGAAGTTAAAATGCCAAAAAGGCCTAAATTTATTAAAGGTTTTGGCCAGCACTCAGTGGGGATCAGACCGGCGAACACTCTTAATGCTGTATCGTACTCTGATCAGGCCTATTATCGATTATGGGGCTATCGCCTACAGCTCAGCAAGTGCGACAACATTACAACTTTTGGACCCAGTACATAACCAAGGACTTCGTCTCTGCATCGGTGCATTCAGGACAACACCCGTCGAAAGTTTGTATGCAGAGAGCGGCGAGCCCTCTTTAGAAACAAGAAGGAAATATTTGGCATTGGCATATTTTGGCACACTGATGTCACGGAAAAACCTTATCGCGCACCAAGCTACGGTACACCCAACTGTAAATGAAGAACATGACCCATCATGTAAATGCTTCCATGGTAGATCAAAAAAAATGATAAATAACCTACAAATTACGTTGCCAGAATTCTTTAAAATTCCAAAGAAATCAGTGCCTAATTGGATACAAATAGAAAACCAACCGGATTATACTTTATCGGCATTTTCGAAGCCCACAACACCTCATCATGTGTATCAACAACTTTACAAAGAACGGGAAGAGCTGTATTCCAACTACTGTTTTTGGTTCACCGATGCATCTAAATCTAACTCTGATGTTGGATGTGCAATCGTTATGGACTCCATTTGCCAAAAATTCATGCTACCAGAAACAAATAGTGTATATACAGGAGAACTTTATTCAATTTGGAAATCCCTAACCCTCATAGTAAAACACAAGCACAAATACCATTTGATAGTTTCAGATTCTTTAAGCTCTCTCAAGTCTTTAGAAAACAGGAACTCTAAAGATGTTTTGGTTATGAAAATTCAACTTCTTGAGAGGGAATGCTCGCATTCAGGAAAAGTAATAAAATTCCTGTGGGTTCCATCTCATTTGGGCATTGGGAGAAATGAGGAGGCTGACATTGCTGCTAATGCTGCAAGGACGGATCCTGTTACTGAGGTAACACAGGTCAACAAGACAACTGCCTTGGACTGGCGCAAGTATGTAAAAAAAAGAATATACGCTTCGTGGACCTGCGAGTGGAGCAGGACAAGCAACAAGTTGGGACAAATTAAAGATACTACAGAGGTTTGGAAAACTGCCGAAAGGAGAAACCGCCGCGAAGAAGTAGTCTTGGCCAGGTTACGTAGCGGGCATACAGCCTTGACGCACACCTTTCTTCTAAAAGGACTTTACCCACCGACCTGTAATACCTGCAAGGTACCTCTGACCGTGGAGCACATCCTGCTGGACTGCAAGGCCCTTAAGGATGCAAGGCGACATTGCAACATCAACAACAGACTGGACATCGCTCTTGGTGACAGTGAAACTTGTGTTCAAAGTGTATTCAAGTTCTTAAAAAAGTGTCAAATCTATAACCTTATATAGTTCATTCAAATTGTGAAAAAGTGATTCCAAAAGAACTCAAGAAATCATATATCATTATGGAAAAATTTAGTTGTTAAACATATCTATGTAGTAATGCTAATGACCCTCCATGGGTAGATGCATGTATCACATTAAATAAATAAAATAAATAAAATTTTATAGTATTTTTTGTATGGTGTTCTGCTATAGTTAGTTCCTACAAGTCAGATGTAATCCCTTGATTTCTTTGATATTACTTTTACTTTTTACTTTAATCACTACTTTAACGATTATTTTTTCTATTTCCTTTTGGCGAATGCCAAGGCCTACTGCTTGTATTAGTGACTTTGGTTGCGCTTCGCTGTCCGTCTTCCTGCTACCGAGTACGGAAGGATCATTCTGCTAATAATAGTAGTGGTGGTGCTGATACGTCAGCCAAAAGTATGGTGCTTTGCCACCTCTGGTGTCTGGCGGTACGGGAGATGTCTCTGAACAGCGGGATAGCGCGTGCCTTCAGCCCATTAACCAAATTAATACACAGGAGTGTAGAGCATTATCGGCACGATGATCGTCTTGTATATTCTTTCATTTTTATTCCACAAAACCGAAGAACTGTGGCAGTGTTTCGAGAAAATGCCCAGAAAATGCTCTACCTGTTCACAATATTACCGTTTTCAGCTTCTCAGCCGACTTATTGACTTTTCTGCTTGATATTCCTTGTCGGATGGAAGGTGGCTCCTTATATAAAGGAGCCCACTTTGCTTTCACAATATAAGTCTGATGCGCCTTTTTATAACAGTAAGCACAAGTAGTTACTTGTGCTTACTGGTATAATAAGTACCTTATTAGTTAATAAGGTATCACATGAATGGATTAGAATATTGATTGTAATCATGTGTGTATGCTGATTTTTATTTGTCTGATTATTTAACATATAATAATTTGTCAGAAACCAATCCTGTGGGAATAAAATAAATAGGTAGAAAAGTTGTTTATTACTTTTTTATTAAAATAGTTAACGTTTCGGCAAAGTCACAGAGGCGAACATTTCATATCCTTCAGTGCTAACATAGTTATAGGTATGTATTTGAGAGTACTGGGTCAGAATTGCCTACTAAGGTTTACTATGTTGCCACATAATATTGAACAAAATGCAGACATCAATCAAGGGACTATTATTTATCTATTTTTGCCTTCGTAGTCTCGGGTACTCTCCGCTTGGCCGCTGAATGGTCAGGTTAATGTAGGTAAACAGGATTATGTAGGTAAAATAAGAAAACTTTTTATTATCTAAGAAGATAAATATTTTAGGGTATGGTTTAATAATTACAACTTAATATGCCAATGACCCGTTAAGATAGAGATGGAATAAATAAATAATTTTTTATTATTTCAAAACCAAAATGTAAACTCATCTCAAGCCTCCAGTATTTCACTAATATTATGAAATATGCTTACCAATTTTCTCTTTCCCCATGCTGAAATCATCGAAACCCTCCGAGTTCTTAATATTTTCTCCTCTAATTATGATTTAAAACGTTAAGTCATTTCAACGCTGCCCCGAGAATTCCAAACATATCTTTTGATTCCTTTAATTCTGTAAAATCAATTAATTTTTCAGAGCTGTTCGATACCTTTAGCTTTTGAAAAGTACTGTTTATTAATATGATGGGCCTTTAATAGACAACAGCCACGTGAAATGTAATATAATATAATAAGTAACTAATTAATGTGACATAATTTTTTATCGTATTTTCTCAGAAAATAATAAATTTTAGCACTGTATCGAAGGTCAACGGAAGGTGACGGGTGTGCATTTTAAATCAGTTTCATGGGTATTCAGTTGGTGTTAGTGTCTTTTGGGTGTCTCAATTTTTTGATATTATTATATCATATTATTATATAGCCATTTTGATATTATCAGTTTAGTATTTTAATGACGCACGACAAAATCAAAAAATATAATATAGTGTCTGCTAATCAGGCTATTTTTTTTTACAATTTTTTATTGATATAATTCAATAAATGTTTTAAAATAGATTGGTGTTCATAAATAAATAAAATCTTTGTCTTTTTAAGTCGCATATAAATCGACTGTAAATACATTATATTAGGATTATCGACTGTAAATACACCATATTATTAAATTATATTAGGAATAATTTGTGTATGTTTATAATTTATACATACAAATTTACGAACAGTTTAACATTTAAAAAAAATAGGTATTATTTTGATAGCTCATATTTCAATAATTTTAATCATTTTTTAGTAATAATAATATAAGTAAATTTTGATTATATACTTTTAGTAAATAAGACCCTTTTCAGATTTAATTATTTTTAATATGATTTGATGATTATACAACGATTTCATTTAATTATATCAAATACGTTTATTACTCTGCTTATGAGATTAAATTACCTCTTGGATTATAACAAAATTAATTATTCCCACCTGTAACTTTTATTTTTATAGCTTTATTGCACCCCATTCTACGCTCTACTTAAGATTTATAAACCTCCTCCGCCTCTTTATTCCCAACACTAATTCCCCTTCCACTAAGAAGAGAGAAATCCTACAGCGGATTCCTTTTATCTTCTTTTGGAATACTTTTTGACAATCTGTACGATATGAACAATTCCTTGCACTAGCTCGAACGATTTAAATCCTGAAATTTTTCGGATAACTTTGTATCATCTATCTTTGATCTACTTTTCTTGATATTCTTATCAAAGGTAATCCAAATTTTTTTTACCTAGTAATAGGCTGTAAGGGGGTTTTATATCAGCAAAGAATCTAATGCAACGACGTTTAACTTTTTCAGATCTCCAATACTAATATTCTAATAATAATATTCCTACTGCTAATAATAATAACTAATAATCCCCAATAATAAATTTAAGAAGTATAGAAAAAGGTAAAGCCGAGAAATGTTTGTTATTTCTCATTTACTTAATTAATCAGTTCGCATTTAGTATCCCGAAACCTGAAAGATAGAATTTATTAGACAATTTCTGTACGTCAGAGCCAAATTATCATTAGTAACATATTCAAAGTTTTGAAAGAGAGCAAAAAGAAGTTTCAGATCGCACTGTACTGCTTGTTGTGAGTGGTAGTCAATCTTTATATTTGAAGTGTCCTACATTTTTATCTAATTTACGATACCTAAACTCGGAAAATATTCTCAGACTAGTGTAAATACGATAATAAAATCATAATAAGCAAAATTGGGCTTACGACAGTTTACCTCTGAAACAATACATCTTTATAAACGCTAAACGTCGCCATTTACAAGGAAGAACACCGCCACAAAGTCTCAGAAAATAAAGCACTGTAGCATATTGTCTCTATAATTCCGAATCATAAATTGTGAAAACTCTAAAATCTGAGGAAATATATAAATATATATATTTTTTAATTTTATTTATTTACGTCCCATAAAAACACAAAAAAACAACAACATTTTTTTCCAAAATAAATGCCTCTTCCTATAACATGGCACTCCCTGGATGGTCCCTGATGAGTGAGTGCTTCGCAGCGTTCTGCGATTGACACCTCACTACCTCTGTGAATTGATATGATTAAGAACACCCGTTCTACGGTTGGCATTGTGTTGGAGTGGGAATGATTCATTTGATATCGTAACTCTATCAAATATTACTCGTAACTTTTATCAAATATTTAAAAAAAAAGAAAAGATAAACTTTTCCTATTTAAATATAGGAAATAGTCTGTTCCTCTTGTTTATTATATATTCTTTATTTATATTTTATTTCCTGAGATTTTATAAATCGTTATTTATAAGTCATTATTTTGTCAGTTAAATTGTGTCAGTATTAACCAGTAGTTAAATTGTATTAACCACTTAAGCGAGTACAGTTGTCTGCTAGAATTTTATATTGTTAATTTCGAGAATAAATAAAATTATTAATTTCAAAAAATGGATCAGTGGTCTCAAAAAATCACCATAGTATTTTCTACTCACAATCACAGCGGCTCTGCATACTGCACCGAATATATGGAGAGAAAGGACAAAACTCAAATTTCACTTTCCAGTAAATTTTTTTTTTATTTAACAAGATAAAAAAGTATTATATTTCGTTCTAAAATTAATGAAATTCATAATTCATACATTGGGTTGATGCAAAAATAATGAAAGCTTTCGCCTTGGTACGTTTTTAAATCATTTTGTACAAAAACAAATCCTAAATGTTAATTCCATAAATATCATAATAAACTTTATTCTATTTTACACAAAATTCAAGCAATAAAATAATTTTGTTCCTTCTGTTTAAAGCCTTTGAAAATAAAATGTCAAAGAACGATTTTGATTTGCATCCAAATATAATTATGGCCACAGTACGTTGGTCCATGGTCGGTATTATCCATAACAGTTTTTTCAGTCTAGACGAGACTATCATTGCCGACAAGTACTGTCAAAAATGTATGTTATGCATTGGAAACTGCAATGTATTCCGTTGTCTTGCACGATCCACATCTGCAATGCCTTAATCGGAAGGGGCCTAACCTTCTCCACGATAAAATCCGGCCACAAATTGCACAGCTTGCTTGCGCTGCGATGACTCCACGGGCTGGGCTTCCCGACCCCTATATGGCTGACCTCTCCCCAACTGACTTCCACTTCTTCAAACCCGTGCACAACTTTTTACGAGAAAAAAACTTTCAAAATCAGGGTGATGTTGAAAATGCTTTCCGGGAGTTCACTTTTCCGAGAGATCTAAATTTCATTCCTGCTGGGATAAACAAGCTTTTGCTGCATGCTGACAAATGTGTTTTGATTCTAATGGAATTAATTTCGCTAAATATATATTGTTGAAGTAACAAATATCAAAAATGTGTTATTTTTGCACCAACTCAATAACGTACATTTACCAAAATAAAATAAGTAGGTACCTATTTTTTTAAAAATTTTATAAAAGAAAAAAGGAGAAAAATTACTAAGACGAACTAAATTCCATTAAATTTAATGATGATAAATAACATCCTAATTTTTAAAATAATTATTTAATAAAATTTTAGAACAAGAATAAAAACAAAGTACAATATAATATTATCCGTAATAAAAATCAATCCATTTTATAATACGATATAAAATACTTACACAAAAGAAAACACAGATATACTTACATTATGATACAAAATATTAATTAGTAAACTCAATTAAATATAAAAATAAGTTCTTAAATTTACCAATAATTTGAAATAATTAATACAATTTTCTTAAATAAATAAAATTTTGGAACATTCTTCGAAATCATTTTTTGCCCGCCCACCAGTCTTTTTGGAAGAAACAGATGATACTGCTCGCAAGTTTTCAGCTACGAAAGTCACAACAAGACTATTTTAATGTTTAATGATAAATTTGGATAAAAAATCCTATGATAGTTCTCTCATATTTTCTCACTAATATTCAAAACTATATGGGAAAGTTTTTTTCTTTCATTTTTATTAATAATACTTATTAGTCGTATGTATAAGTTGAAAAATGTATTTTTATCAAACATACATATGTTCTTTATAATGAAATTATTATTTGAAAACAAAAAAATATCATCCACTATTAGAATTTATATCAGTTAGTAGACTAGTTATGAGACAGAAATAAATAAAAAAAAATGGGTGAGTCCCATCACCTTGAATGATAACCTTACACATATCCACATGGACCTCTCGAAGATGCTCGAGGACAGATTGAAGTGGATCGTGAACTGCTTTTAAAGATTTGTCTTCGGTACCTCGAGAAGGGCTCATGTGTCCCACCTTTACGCCGAGTTAAAGTGGCTCTTCTCCTCCAACCGTAGACAATATTTCCTCAAATCTTTCTTATACCACAGTATCACCACCCAGCAACCTTTCTGCATTTAGAGTCTCCTACAATGTGAATCCTCGGTCCACGCACTGGAAAGAAGATCGCGCCTATTCTTCTAATATCCGCCATGTTTTTCTCTATCCTCAATCAAATCCCTCCTTTTCCAATACCTTCTTTCTTTCCAAAATGATGCTCTCTAATTACGAAATTCCAATTTACGATTAACATCTAGATCAGAAGTAAATAATAGTTGCATTTGCTTCAACTTTGTTTCAGCCCATTATTTTTGTATTTCTCACTTTCTCTCTTTTTCTTTTCTCCTTTCTTTTTCTTTTTTTTGTTCACATTAATTATTCTTTTCAAGACAAGACTTTATATAATTTGCTAATTATTTTATTGAAAATATTGTAAATAATAATTGATCTTTATTTTGTAATCTTATGACCAGATACAGTTTCTGTTTTATTTGTTCGATTGTGTTATTCTTAAGGGACCCTTTTTATTCCCAGAATAAAATTCTTCTTCTATCCTATTATATGATCCTTTGGTCTGATCTCTACGATGTTCTCTCTGCTCATCGTATAGGTATTCCTCGACCATTCAAATGTGACCCCAAGACCTTATGTACATTAAGACTATTTGAGTCCTGAAACTGACCAGACTGTTGTTGGCTACTGCGTTTTCAATCAAGCATTACTGGTTTTTCTTTACGCTACGTATGCATGTTTATGTTTAGGACATTTTTTAAACAAAACTTATTTTGTTGTCAATTATGAAATGAGTTTGGTACTTTGATAACACAATGGTATCGTAGTTCGTAAATAGGTAATACCTTGATTAGTAAAGTAAAATGTTGGTTATAAAAATCTTCGTAGGTTTTTAGAACCAAAGCAATTATTATTTTAAATGTAAATATTTGGCAATGAAATTCCAAATGAATGTATATTTTTGATGATTCAATTTTTTTTTTTAATAAAGCGAGAGCATGCCTAGAGAACTACAATAGCGATACCAGTTCATCAACAGAACGATTCAGTCTCCACTCTTCAAAAAGGAACTTCGATTTTTGCCTTATCGTTAAGACCCGCTGGGCGGTTTTCGAGTGGAGGCCCTTAATAATCTGGTATTGACTGAAGATCTATACCTCCTTTTCACTCATTCAAGGAGCTTCAGAGCAACGATTCAATAAGTCAGAATACAAAATTTTTATATTTTATATGGTTTATCCATTTATTTATTTTCTAATTTTAATTTTATATAGCGAGCAAATATTTAAAAAAAAATAAATGTAGAGAAAAATTATTGAAGAAATGAACCCAAAACACTGAACATTATTCTTATTCATGCTTTCTGGAACATCATAATTTTTTTTCGTAAGACCGAATTTAATCAAAAACCCTAACAAATTGTATTATACACTTTCGAATTTTTCGGTATTCCCATAAAATGGAATGTTTAATATAACCTCTTACTGAATGAATTTTTTTAAATTTAATTATAATTACGTTTATTTATTTATTCTTTTCAATAGGAAGTTTAAAGCTGTAGTAAATATTAGGTTAGTTTCTGGATGAAGTATTTTCTTGACTGATTGAGTCAGTCCGAAGACGACAAATGGTTTTATCGAGAAGTGTGAGGTATTTGAAATGAAGAGAAATTTTATGAAGTACGAGGAGGACAGGATATGAAGGTTTTCATCGAAGGAAAGGCGATTTGCTGGCATTTACAGGTATTGATTTTAATCTGTGTTGACTGAAGAACATCAGCTCTTCTTCTCATTTGGGCAATGCTTGAATAACTGCGGTCTTTTGGCAGGAAAAAGTATTTTTGATTTGCTAAATATAGTTATTAATTTTTCAATTATTCCTGTAATGATTTTAGATGCCCGAGTTGTAGATAATGGCTTGACAGTGAATGTTAAACTAGGTAATTTCCGTATGGGTGATTCTCATTTTGCGATCAAGTTTTCGTTCACTTCAACTTTTACTCAATGAGTTAAGTCCAACCTGATTTCTCCTCCACTACCATACGTAAACACTTCTTCATAATGAAATATTAAAAATGAAAATATTAAAAGATTATTTAATTTTACAATTGCTTAAGATACCAAAGTACCTCTCTCATTCTTCTAGTAAACTTGTATTTTTTTTCTTTCGTAACCTACGTTATATGGTAGTGAAATTTATTTCCTCTCATATAGGATATCTAAAGCATTCTGAATAATATTTTTAAAAATTTTATGTTTGTGTCGTTTCCAAACTTTATCTCCTCACTTTTATGTCATCAAAAAAATAAAACATCCACGAAAAAGAAACGTCCACCAAGAAAAAAAAGATAAAGCCTTGAACAAAGAGGGAACAGTGGGGAACAATGCAGTGTTAGCGCATAGCTGAAGGACCACCAACAGAGTACTGGTTTCATTCGGTGAGTCTATCTCCTTGTATTCGTGTAATAAGTAGCGTACTTTTATTGTTGTCGTTACCAGCGCCTTTATTAGCACGCTACCTTTCTTTTCATTCATATAATTCATTATAATTTAAGTTTGATTATCGTAAATTGTAAGATAGTGAGCAGAAACAATATTTTTTAATGTTAGTTCAACGGTTTTGACATTGACGTTACCAAGTTGAAAATTCGTTTCATTGCCGCAGCCGAATTGATGATGCTAATTACAAATTTTAGTGTTTCTGTAACTTTATATCTATATATTAAAGAATCTTAATGCAGCTAAAAAAAAAAAAATGCAGTTGCTTCTTGCAATTTTTTATAAAATGCCAATAATAATTTATATTATAATATTACTACTACTTTACGGAAGTTTTCATTACTAAATTTAATTGTTTTGTTATTCTTGTGAACAAACACACTTCCCTTAAATTGTCTTCATTATTTTTTTATCCACACCCAACTAACGTTTCAAAATTCTCTTTCATCTTAAAATATAATGTAGAAAAATAATAAAGACAATTAAAGGGAAGTGTGTTTGTTCACAATAAAAATCTGGTGCGGTGCGCGCATCACACAACTTTTCCTTACCGTCCTATAATAATTATATTTTTAATATAATTTTAAAGAGTGCTGAATTTTAAAAACAGTGCTTCTAATAAACTCAGCAGCATTCACTTCTTCACATCTTCTCCCACTGAAGTACAATAAAACAGTTTTTAAACAATTTTAGTACAATTCTGTACAGTACCTATATATTTTAATTTTGTCAAGTTACAAATATATTTTAAAAGCTTCTAGTTTAGTTTCCATGGAAACATTTTATTTCCATTAAATAATGAGAAAGTAGAAATTATTAAGTTAATTTCCGCTTTTGTATTCTTAAATTACTTTATCACAGAGCGTATTGTTTACAACAGATTCGCAGATTGGTGGGAGGAGATTCGGTCGCATCCGTTCGCGCATTCTTTCGGATCCGCTAGGTTATCCATCTAGGATCTTGTGCTCCTCATAAAATACCCTGTATCTTTGTTAATACTGGTCCGATTTTGATGATTCTTTTATTGATTTTTAGATAATTTAATTACCTTTTATACAAGTCTATACATAATTTACCATAAAATGCATACTTTTTAAGCCGTGTGCAAATAAAATATTCTTTTCATCATAACATTTTTCCCTGCATTTTCTCGGTGATTTACTACATAAATGAAACTTTAAAGACCTTTATGAAGAATAATTTAGGCAAGTTTCATCAAAATCGTTGAGCCGTTTTCGAGAAAAATGTAAAAAAGTGTAAAATCCATGATATAATAGCTAATTCCGGTTAGTCGATTTTTACGAAAAAGTTGCTGCAACATCACAGCCATATAGCTACCTTAAATACGTAATTTGAGTATTGTACAACTTTTCGTTTTTGAGCTAGGCTGTTCACGTGCACACAGACCATTTTGCCAGGGTTGGTCATTTGGACTCAGATGACCTTAGAACATGTATTTCCGTTGAAAACTCAAATTTGAAAATTTTCACGATCGCAATACTTCCCCTTTCTATATACTTCGTATATAGGTAAGTGAAAGTAATAACAAAACTATTTCATACAATAATAATTTGCTTCTTATTGTTGAAAATAAGAATATTTTTGTTAAGATGGCTATATTTTTTTAAATACTGGTTTAGTACATATATAAGATATTTCGTAAGTCGTTAAATATCTTACTGACAACTGTAAACTATCGAATGGGAAACAACACATTTTTCATACTCGTTTTTATTACTGCTCGTAATAATTCGTAATATTAAAAAATATATGTTGAGATTTGAATTAGAACAAATTTTGATGTGCGGTACCTCTGAAAACAATGTTGGGTTTTCAATCAATGACAAAATTGGCTAATCCTTAAAAAAAAGAAACTGCAATAAAGAGCAGATTTTTGATTTCTTCGAAAGTTCTACAGTTCAAAGAACTACTGTTATTGCATTAGAGCAAGCAAAAATAATTCTGAAAAATTTCCGTTTCATTGGCTTCGTATAAACATTCATTAAAAGTATAAAAATTAAATAATTAAATAAAAAATTTAAACTAATACAAAACTATTTAAAAAAATTAAAAAAAAAATCATATTCTTGAAATTTTATAACTGGGATGTAAATAGTATGTATGTAAAATTAGGATGTAGTAGTATTAAGGAGTCCAATTGACTTTCTTAAAAATTTGTTTCTGGATTATTCCAAACTTCAGAAAGTTAGTGGACTCACAAATGCAACAATTATCATTCAAATGTTACATTCAATATTTAAAAAAAAAGTCTGCAAGCATTTAAAAAGAAATTCAAGAGTTTTCATCGATTCATCACAGTAGTTAGAAAAAAATAATATAATAATGATGGTATAACCTTTAATGTCTTGTTGGGCCACTAAATAACACCAAGTACATGCTTCTTAATAATATTAAGTTCGTATAATTACAAAACATGTAATGCTGTAACTAAAAAAAAAGTTTTACGTTAAAAAATAGCCATCTTTATTGCATCTTTGCATAGCAAAGCAACTATTTTGATATAATTAATAACCAATGTTGTTGCTCAAATTTGGTTAACTTGTATGCGTGGACATCTGCTAACTGAGCGGGATCTGCATGAAGCCTGAGATTGATTGTGAACCAACCCACAGTGGGGCCGATAGTCGATCTAGGAGGACAAAAACAAGTTTCAAAATATGATAAATCATATCTGACAAATATACCAGCATCCTTATATAGCAGGATCCTGAATATGACAAATCATACCAGCATCCTTTCTATAGATATTCGAAGAAATGTACTTGTATAATCCCAAAGTTTGTTTATACTCAAACTATAGAGTACGGATTAGCCAGGCTTGAACAAGCAGGCCACCAGTTCCACTTCTTGACAAATAGCATTATTTTATTTATTGCTCATATCATTGTTAGTGTGAGCTATCACTGAAGACGGCTTCTGTTAATACAGACAATTATGTTTATTTCTCATAGGATTAATATAGCATCTACCAATTTAATATTGATTACTATTGATTTGAAAAAAACGGCTTTGATCAAACCCTGGAAATAGATAAACTATATTTCTATAATCTGTAATATATCCTTCCCAATATATCCTTCCTTGGAATCCCAACTCAATTTTTTTTTTCATTTTGCATTCTTTAAAGAAATGTCCATCAAATTGAGCATAGTTTTGCGCTAAGCACTGTTTTTTATGTTTCAGAAACCGTGAAAAAAATTTCTGGGCTCCTTTTTTATAATTTATGGGAAAAACTTTCTTCGCATGAAATGACTACAGGAATTCTAAATGAAATTATTAATACCCATAAAATTGAGATATAGGATGATAAGGATTATACCAATTTGAAACATAATGTAGCCCGTTTTACGTACAAGATTAATAAGCGTTGGAAAAAGGCTCACAGAAAGAAAGCAGTTTTTTTAGAGAAATATGGGTCATCGCTTGAAGCTAATTTTCTGGACCTTCCGATAACGAACCACCGGTCTTCTCCTTTCACGGAACCAGGAAGACCGGATAAAAATTTTTGTGAATGCTCCAGGGCAGTCCAAAGAGCAAAGAAGACATGTTCTCCATTACACCAGTTCACTGGAGTAACGGACATCCGTGCTGATATTGATCTTCAGCAGCTCATGGGCATAATTGACGAAAGGCTAAGGTTTGTTCAACAGCCCGTTTTGAAGCACCTTGTCGATTTAGGACATTTCATCTTAGTGAGTAAGTGGAGTAGAACGGTAGGTCTGGACATTCCAGATATAAACAAAAATTTAAAAATGCTGCAGACGACGATGAATTTTCCTCATTTTTTCCTTTGTTCCCCTGACTCTACACCCTCAAAAAAAGAGAGAAACGATAGCTTGGCTGAACAGATCTCCGCTTCAAATAGACTTTGCCGTCCGATGAGGTTTGTATTCGAAAAGGAGACTGATGAACTGATTCAAAGTGAAACAGATCTGATTTTGAAAGAGATATCCGAGCTGAAACCCACTAAATTGCGTGTTGATAATAGAGAGATAGAAATTAAACATGTAATGCTATTTACAATAATAGATGGGAAAGTCTGCAATACTTTAATAAAAAATCGTTCAAGACAAACATGCTATATTTGTGGAACTACTCCAAAGACAATGAACGAAGCCGGCAAGAACAAAAGCGAACATTATGGATTCGGTTTGCCCACACTTCACGCATGGATTCGCACTTGCTTGTATGAATGTTTGCTTCATATTGGCTAAAAAATGGAGATAAAAAAATGGAGAGTTACAGATTGTGTAGAAAAGGAGAACATTAAAAAAAAGAAAGGAAATACAGGATACATTTAAATTACTGTTAGGACTCTATGTGGACAAAGCGAAACCACATTTCGGTTCAAGCAATGATGGCAACACTGCAAAAACATTCTTCAAATACAGTGCCACCAGTCCTGGTATAACTGTAGTCGACTGGGTTCTTATTGAACGGTTAGGGGTTATTTTTAATGTTCTATCTTCAGGGCATCGAATCAATATTGAGAAGTTTGAAAAGTATGTTTCTGATACAAGATCACAATATTTAAGTCTCTATCCCTGGTATTTAATGCCCGTAACTCTACACAAAATTTTTTTTCCATAGTTCTGAAATTTTTATATTTTAACCATCGGGCAATCAACAGAAGAAGCTATAAAAGTCCGACATAAAAATTGCCGAAAATATCGAGAACACAATACACAAAAGAAGTCCCGCGAAGCCTCAAATAGAGTCCTAATTAATATGTTGTTAGTTAGTTCTGATCAACTAATTAACAGTTTCCGAACCATTCCTCAGAAACATTCTTCATCTCTGAGCTCTGCAGTACTTTCCCCGTTAGAACCAGAGGTAATAGATTCATCACTATCTGACTTGGTGCTAAACGGTTACATAACGGACATCTTTCAGAGAGTGCATTTTCTACAGATGTGAATACTGAGGATGAGGAAATGTATTAAATTTATTTGAATAGGTTCACAGTTTTTTTAATTAAAATTATTTTTAATTTTGCATGCTATATCTTTAAAATTCTTTGGAATTATAATTTTAAATTTAATTGTTTTTTTTCTTTTTCCCCTTAAATTAAATTTATATTAACTTAATAAAAGCCATAAAAGGTTTATTTTTATTTATTTGTGATGAATACGTGATTTCCAACCGAAAATTAGGGTTATTGAATTTTGTCTTTCAAGATCAGCGATCGATCCCACTGTGCGACCGTTACCAAACAAACTCTATAGATATTAATACTACTAACTCACATAACTATCTCCTTTGACAATCGATGATCGTCTACTCAACCCCTTGCAAAGGAAGGATATTGCCATGAGAGGAGGCTTTCCCAAAACTTATTACCAAGGTTTTAATGTTTATATTCGTTTGTTCACACTTTTTTTTAAAAATCTAGTTATTATATATGTCAGCCACAAAATAGGAAATGAAAATATGTTGGTATACAACTCGGCTCATTCAACTTTTTTTTATCTTTAACTATTACCGTTTTAATACTTTTTTTTAAATTTGTTTATTTTATTATTATTATTTTTACTTTTTTTTCCACTTGTATGTATGGTATGAAAGAACTTAGAGGCCTAATACTTGTTGCCATTGAGTGTGGCAGATGGTATTGTATCGTTATTCAACAAATATGTTTAATAAAAAAAAAAACTATTCTCGAAATTTCCGTTGTAAGTATGTAATATTTTGGAAATTAAACACATCAGTTCTAAAATCAAACTGTCAGTCTAGCTTTAGCCAATGCATTTCCATTATCTAAATCATATTTATCCAAATTACAATTCGTGTACAAGTAATACCTCTCTAAATATTTGAATATTTCGACCTGCACCCATGCAAACAAGAGATCATCCTTTAATATAATCACTGTTTAACTGTACACGGTTTCCTGCCAATTCAGCAATGCCTTTCTCACCGTTGAACATTCAAACCCAATCCACCGTCGAACAGTGGGCTGTCTAAGCAATCTAGCGGAACAAAAGTCAATATACAAGAAATTTATTCTGATTTTTAGGTCAAAATTATTTTTTCATGGCAGGAAAAAGATCATTGTAATTCAGAATTGTTTTTGTACGCAATTAAAAGAAGAATTTCAAATGATATCTTACTCCGTAAATTAAAATTTTACCTGTACCACTACAACCCATGAAAGGTTTTACATGTTTGACTTTTGTCCCGCTAGATTGTGATGGACAGCCCCAATGTGCGTCGCACTGAGCGGAATATGAGGGAATTAGGAGAGCAGAACGTTATCATTTCCGTAGTCATCTGCTTCCGAGAGCAACGAAGATACATCTCTATCATACCTTAGAATTATAACTTACTATTATGGAAGGCATAATACTAATAATAATCCTTTGCCTTGAACTACGGTTCTGGATACTTGGACACTGAGCAAATCGGATGAATCGGCGTTACTAACTCACGAGAGGGAGATTCTCCGATCGATGTATGACAGAATAAAGCAGGACCAAGAATTGGGTCGGAGGCTTAATCAAGAATTATAAGCCCTCTTCAAGGAACTCGACATTGCGAGCTGGTTTGCTGAGCAAGAAGCAATTAGTAAAAATATATTAATGGAGTACAAAATTATCAAAACTACTTTTACTGAAAAACTATTTTAAATATTTAAACATTTAGTCATTATTATAATGTTACTTTAAACAAGAACAAGAATTTATTTAGTTTGGAAAGAAAATTGTTTCTTCAGTATCATTCGTTGTTTTCTTCAATATCAAAATGGTTTTCACTTCATCATACAATACAGATGATGTTTTGCGAGGTTTAGATGGTGCTGAATTTCGATTCATTTATTCATGGCCGTCACATCCACTGAGTTGATTAGTGTTGAAACTTTCTACAGTTTTGTGCATAAAGAGGACTCCGGTGAACTTTTCTTTTGGCGGCCTGTTTCTCCATAACATGGTGAGGATGATGAGACAAACAGAAAAAAAAACTTCATTTTAAGGCTACCTGGCTGCCTTAAAATGAAGTTTTTTCTATGCAAATATTTAAAAGTGGATGAGTTTTTTTTTATCTAATATCTTTTAACTTCTCCAAGCTTCAAACATCTCCATCCTTGAAATCATGAATTGGACTGAAAAATTGAGCTTATTTATGAGGTTGCAAACGTTAACAATTGAAATTGTTACAACAGAATTGAATACATTCATAAAATATAAAAATTCGGGAATAATTTCTTTAAAAATTAATTTTTTTTTTATTTGCTGAAATTTACAACTGTATAAGAATGTAGAACAAGTTAATGAGAAAATAAGAACATAAAACTTGATAGTGGCGTGAGAATGAGCTACCCATTGGTACTACTTCGGTGACTACTCTATGCTAATAGGTCCTGCGGCCATCTTCTGTTCAGATGCCTCGGAGGATTATCGGTAATAATTGGGGATGAAAGATTAAGCACTAGTGGGTTAGTGTGAGCAAGGAGTTTGTAATTAAAGGAAGTATATTTATTTCGGACAAAGTCTGCAACAAAGGGAATATTGAGGTATTTATGTATCACTATTATGGCCTATCGGTGTGTGTTGCCTCCAGTTGGGAACAGTTTTCCTACCCGGAGGGGACGGGTAGTTATTGTGAATCTGTACAAAGTGGTCATTTTATAGAGCGGTCACCTATTTCGAGCAGATACCTATCCAACTGCTTACAACGCTTAAGTGTGATTAGCTTCGAATACCTATTGTACGCGTAGCCTTCTCAGTTTACACAGCCACTTAATATATTGCATCCTGTCTTCATTTATTTGCGTGATGGTGAATTCTAAATATTGAAATAAAATACTCCTTGTCTAATATTTTGTCGGTTTCATATTGATTACAGCTTTTTTGATTCGCGTACAAACAAATTTTCATTTGGTTTGTATGTTAAATCATAACGGTTGAAAACCTCTAAGCTCGGAAACATAGAATTTTGTTCTAAGATTAAAAGGATGGACTACTGTCATAACTGTGGTAAAGAAAATGGTTGATGCACGTCCACGTCCATTTTGTCAGTAAAAATAAAACAGCTAAAATATAAATATAGAAAAAATAGGATTCTCAAGATTTTATTTTTTCTTCGTTTCCGTTATTATTATTGTTGAATTACATTAAAATATTTTGAAATTTATTGAAAAAAAATATTTATATCTAGATCAGCTATCCCACCTTTTCAATTTATCTGAAGTAGGTACTTTGTTTGGTGTGACATTTAAAAAAAACCTTTGGTGTTTCGACAAAGAAACCTATACAGGATATAACAAAGAGGTATATAACCAGAGCTGTGACTAGGGTTTTCATTTTTAGCCAGAACCGTGCTGTTATCAGACCGATGTTTACTTCGAGATTACAGAGGAGCTGTGTGTACACACTCTGTAACTGTGGGTTGCTTCAATGACACCACCCTGCCTCTGCCTCCTCTCCCATATTTCTAGTTTACCATTCCTTCGACTTACTAATCATCCTCTCTTCCTTTCGGTCAATGTATGGCATAGCCTAAGAATTAGGATCGAGAAGTATTCACAAACTTGAGTCATATCCTCAACGAAAAAGTGATATCTTTAACAACTGCAGTTCGATTTTTCTTGAATTATATTTTCAATCTTAATGGATTGATATTTCAACAAGGTATTTTTTTCGTAACTCCGTTCCGAAAGTTTAACAGTGTCGTTTTAAAAAACGGAGCTAATCCATGATGAGTGATTTCAAACGTTTGATAGCTCATTAAATTTTTAACACTCATTGGGTCTTTGTCCAATACAGTGGGACTTCCCTTGCCAGATACCTTTAACAAACGGTGCTCTGTCATAAGCGGAAAGTTTTGTTTACCCGGCGTCATACCATTTACTTTGCATTGAAATCAACTTCTACTAAGCAGACCATCTAATAAATGAACAAGAACACAGAGTTAGTGCCTTTTGTTTCAAAAATATCTCTCTTGAGCGGACAGTAGGTGGAAAGAAAAATATAATTGCTTCGAATGGCAGATGGATAGAGTTAATTCGGCGTGTTTAAAGCAATTTCTTTGCTTGAACGGCAGAGGGGGTGTCCTCACTGTTTGTAAACAAATCATTACTGTTTAAAAAATAAAAATTATTCTCCTCCAGTCTTCTACCTTTTTTATTTGTATTATATTAGTTTTATTGTACGTGCATTGCAATTGAAGTTTAATGTTTCGTGTATTAAAAAAATCTGGTGCGGTGCGCGCATCACACAACTTTTCCTTACCGTCCTATAATAATTATCTTTTTAATATAATTTTTAAAAGCTCACATAAACAATACTTGAAATAAACTCAGCAGAATTCACTTCTTCACATTTTCTCCCACTTCTGTACAATACAGTTTTTTTAACAATTTTAGTACAACAATTCTGTACACAACATATATATTTTAACTTCGTCAAGTTGCAAATATATTTTAAAAGTTTCGGTTTAGTTTTCATGGAAATATTTTCTTTCCATTAAATAATATGAAAATAGAAATTATTAAGTTAATTTCCGATTTTGTATTCTTAAATTACTTTATTACAGAGTATATTGTTTATAACAGATTTTTGGGAGAAGTTTCGGTCACATCCATCTCCTTTCAGATGCGCTCGGTTTTCCATCTAGGGTCTTGTGCCCCTCATAAAATACGCTGCATCTTTGCTCGGTGTAAATGAGATCAACTGTTATTAGAAAATGATATTGACGTTTTTCAAAGCACATCTTTGAAAAAAAAATTATAACACACCTTCAGGCATATCTGAAAAGGCCCTTAATTTAGTTTATCCAAAAACATAGCAAACTATGTCTTGACTGTAGCAAACTATAACTAGGGTATATAGATAGGTGGTCATAGTTTCCTATGTTTTTGAATAAACTAAAATAAGAAGTTTTCCATTTACACTTGAGAAGCCGAAATGCCGTATATAAAAATACACTGTTGGTGAAATAGTTTCAGCATCATATAATCAAGATATTTATATACTTCTGATTCTAATAATCAACAACGCTTATTTATGCGTTGAACGAAAAGCCAAAGAAGTTCAATAAGGGACTAACTAAATCAGTGGGTAAATGAATATATGACATGGCTCAATAATTCAGGTATCTCAAATGACGACACATCACCATATAAATCCTTGTCAGTTAGAGGGAAAGAGAGTATTGAATAACAACAATTATTTATTTTGATAAGAGGTATTTCTCACACATATCCATCCAGTTTTTCAATCGCATTATATCGACTCTCCCTTGTCTATACGTAAATATATAATGACTCCACTATGAATAATTGCCTTCTAAGTCGTTAAAACATCCTATACAAATTTGTACCAAACATAGTCATCGTAACATAACTTATCGTATCTTTTATGCTACGGGCCAAAATAAAATATTTAAAATTAAGATTTTACGATGTCAGTATCAGTGTCAGGAAATAGAAAAATCTGACCTCCTTCTTGATCACCTCGTCTCTAGTTTTACCCCTCAAACTTCCATTTTTTTTTGTGGTAATTTTATTCCCATTTAGCTCTGAGATTTCTTCGATACGGCTAGCCCAAAAAAGGGTATTTCTGGTATCTAGTTGGCCAAAAGTCGGTATTCCCATACACATTAGAGGTAGGAATAACGTGAAGAAAACTAAAGTGGAATAGTGGGAGACAGAAGATAAGGACTGAACCTGTATGAGTCAAACCAGTTTTTAATATTAATATAAAAATTGACTATAAAGTATTTGTTATTATTCCCGATGAGTCCCGAAAAGGTTTTTTACCAAGTGATCTAAGTGATCACTGGCAAAGTGTACCTAGTCAATTTACTCTGAAGAAATTGGCGACTGCTAACCTTGAAGGTACTGTTTTTAAACGTGAACTAATATACTTCGATAAATTGCAATTTTTCAAGTAATTCTGTAAAATTAATTTTTTACTATTTTGTCACTTTGTTTACTATTTATGGCAAATTTTATTTTATTGACTTCCTAAGAGGCGATATTGTTAAGGAGAGATCTCAATGAAATCGTGAATAACCAGAAGTTGCACATTTTAGAAATTGGTATCTTTACCGCTTGCAGAGGAAAGCACTCGAAATATTTAGGCTTTTTGTTATAAAAAGAAAAGTAAAATTTATTAACTTAACCAACACGAAACTTTTGCTTTATCATCTGATATTAATTAAACAAACAAAAATAGAAGAGGCGGAGTAAAAAAAATAATAAAGAACACATTCCTGTTCCAAAATAATTAATGCTATAAACTTTTTTCCTACTTTTAATGGGTGTTTTTCCATGAAAAAGAATCACCACGTGATTCTGCGTTGAAAAAGAAGGGAAAATCATAACCGATGCTTTGGAATGACGAGGTTCCAACTGACAAAATCGAAGAAAATGAGTTAGTGTGATCAGGTTCTATCTGACTTCTCCTACAAGGAGAACGTACTCGCACTGCAATATGTGGAGAAATAGCCGTGTTACAAATACGCATTTTCGGATATCAATTTTTTATAGTTTCCAAAGGATGTTTGTAGCAGCAGTTTTGCAAAGAATGAGGTAAGGGAATGTTGACATTCTATTACAATGTTTTTGCAAATGTTCATTTTGGTAGGTATCGACTAGTACCATATCAAAAAATCACTACTGTACGCAAAGAGATAATTGGAATATGAGATAATATAACCTTGACATCAATTTACTCGAAACATATGATATATTAGATAGAAGATCAGCTGTTTGGGACCTACATGAAGAAGTCACGCTTCAGGTCAGTCTCCAAGTTTTACCTATTTATAAGTGTTATTTATTCTTTCATAGACTTTATTGTGTGCAAATTGGACAATTTGAGGGCGCGTGTTCCAGTCCTTAATAGAAAACTGAGGCATTTATAAGAACTTAGGCGATTATTCGCCGTATAGGCGCCCAGAGCTTTTGGCTCTGCAGCGATATCGGTAGACCTTACAATGTCCTCACTTTCTTCAAATATGATGCAACCGACAAGTCAGAAGCAAATAGAATTGAAAAATAACCTACAAAGAAATGTATCAAAAGTCCCACATAACCTTAACCCACCAGTAACAACTACCAGTTATGCCCAAGCCACCGCTACGGAGCGATTTTCAAAACGAGAAAATGCCATCATTTTACACACATTTCCAGGCATCAAACAAAAAGAATATGTCCTCAAAATTGCCGCCTTGATTGATCCAAAATTCATCCGCTATACCTCCCGAATATCCAACTCTCGATTTTGCATTCACTTCAGTAATAAAGAAGCAGTAGACAGCCTTTTAAAAAATCACAAATCAATATTTATTGACAGTAAAGAAATTTTTATAAAACGACTGGTTAATCCGGCCAAACGAATAATAATTTCAAACGCTTGCCCTTCTATTCCTCACGAGTCCATAGAGAAAGAACTCAAAAGCATAGGTTTGAGATTAGTTTCGCCTATGCATTTTCTCAGAGCCGGATACCAAGATCCAAGATTGGCCCATGTTCTCAGTTTCCGACGGCAAGTTTACATCCCACCTGAAGACCTCAGTAAACTGCCATCATCCTTACTAATAAAGCACGACAATGTCTCTTATAGAATTTTTTTCAGTGAAGACATTGTCACTTGTTTCATTTGTAAGCAGCCGGGTCATATATCAACTGATTGCCCTGAGTGTGAACATGACAACATTGAAGAATCTCATAATACTGAACAAGATAGTATATTAATAAATTTGCATTCCAATATAATTGAAAAAACAAGTGCTGATCGCTCCCTATTAGATACACCTAATCATATGTTTTCTAACCACAGAATTACCGTACAGCCAGCTCAGGTCAGTTGCCATGACGACACTCCCACCTCAATAGAGACCAATATAGACATTACCAGTGACGAGTTCAAGAAACAGCTGCCTGGTAACCATGGCGACTACAACCACAACAATGTCGATATCAAATCTATTATAGAACCAGCTGTAGATATTAGCAATAATTCAATATTATCCCCTACTGTAATTTCTGGAATCAAACGATGTCACTCTAGCCCTCCTCCTTCTACCGTATCTACTGTGGAACTGAATCTAACGTTAGATTCTCAAGAAGACATTGAAAAAATTATTAATTTCGAAGAATTTCCACCGATAGCAGGTACTCAGTCTGGTAACAAAAAATCAAAAAAATTAAAAAAGACGGGTATAAATTCAGGATCCACTCTTGAAGATGTTAGGCAGGCAATTGAAGAAAACAAGCAGAAATACCCAATATCATTCGACAATATGGTTAAGTTGATTGCAATGTCGTCAAACACGAAAAATTTCAATAAATTAGTTCAAGAATTCACACACAATACAGAGGGTCTTAAGAATATGCTGGCAGACACTAGAAGCCTTATAACAGACCGGCGTTCAAAATTAAAGATATCAAAGCTCCTGAAAAAAAGATGGGACTCAATAGAAAATGAAATAAACACGGAGGATAGCACTGCAGATTAATTAGAAACAAGTTCCCGACTATATCTTTTTCTATATTTGCAAATTATGGTAAAAAATAGAAAAACATTAATTGCACAGTGGAACTGTAACGGGTTTTACAAACATTATGAATATTTCAAATTGCTGCAAACTGAAGAAAATCCAATTTGCTGGTGTTTACAAGAGACACATTTTTTGAAATCTCAGATTGTAAATTTAAAAAATTATAACATCTATCGCAAAGATAGACCTGAATGCAAGTCCGCCTGGGGAGGAGTAGCCACAATGGTCCATTCAGAACCAATAAATATTAAATCCTCTTTAGAAGTTGTAGCCATAAAAATATACACACCTGGACCTATTACAGTTTGCAACATTTACATTCCACCAAATCGAGATTTCACTGTCAATGATCTCCAAGAAATAGTTGACCAACTTACAAGACCTGTCATTCTAGTTGGAGATCTGAATGGGCACAACAAATTGTGGGGTTCCCCACTGTCCGACTACAAAAATAGGGGAAACGAAATCGAAAGATTTATTGATAATAACAATTCTCTAATTCTAATTAACGATGGTTCCCCAACTCATTTTTGTACAAACGGCACACTTTCCGCTATTGATTTGTCGTTTGTAGATGTTAAAATTTTTCACAAAGTTCATTGGAGTGTTAAGGACATTCTGTACGGAAGTGATCACTTCCCAATCACTATAAAGTTTGATGGTAATGCTAATTTTGATAAAATTCCGAAGTGGTCATTCAAAAAAGCCGACTGGAAAAAGTTTTCATCCTTGATAGAAAACGAAATAGAAAAAATGGAAGATACATTAATAGATGTGGGGGAAAGCATTTCTTTCTTCAACCGAAGCATCCTTAATTCTGCAGAGAAAAGTATTCCATGCAAGAAAATATTCAGCGACAGAAGCCTAGTCCCTTGGTGGAATGAAGATTGCCGCATTGCAATAATGAACAAAAAAAGAGCCTTCAATAAATTCAAAAAAACAAAATTAACAGAACATTTAAATGAATTCAAAAAAATGAGATCAATAGCAAACAAGGTGTTGAGGACAAGTAAAAAAAATCATGGACTAACTATGTTAGCTCTATTAATAATAGTAGTACAATTAAAGAAGTGTGGAAAAAAGTGAATGCGATTCAAGGATCCAAAAAATGTGAGACTGTTTCTACGATTCAATATGACAATCAAATCATAACTGAGCCATTAAAAATTGCTAATGCTTTAGGAACCTATTTCTCTTCCATGTCGAAAACAGACAACTATAATTCAGATTTTTTGCAGTATAAAAGTCAGCAAGAGAAAAACTCGATCGAATTCCATACACAAGATTCTGAAATTTACAATCACCCATTTAGTCTAGCTGAACTTCAGAATACCCTGAACACGTGTAAAGATAAATCCACTGCTGGATCCGATCAGATCCCATATATTTTTTTGAAAAAAATGCCTTCAATTGCTCAATCATTTCTTCTTTCCATATATAATAAAATTTGGACAACAGGATTTTTTCCTGAAATATGGAGGACGGCGATAGTCATACCAATTAAGAAAAATCCTAAAGACGTGAAAGTCAATAACTATCGGCCTATATCTCTACTTTCGTGTGTGTCAAAACTTCTTGAAAAAATGGTAAACAATAGACTGACATATTATTTGGACGCACAAAACTTTTTCTCCACTTCTCAATGTGGCTTTAGGAAAAACCGCTCTGCCCTCGACCAAATAATGAAGCTTGAAAATGAAATTCAGACCGCCTTCTCAAATAAAGAGCACCTAGTAGCTGTCTTTATAGATATCCAAAAAGCATACGATACGATGTGGCGATATAATGTGGTCAGCACGCTATCAAAAGTCGGGCTCAGGGGGCAATTGCTGACGTTTATCAAAAACTTTCTTGAAGAGAGGACATTCCAAGTGAAAGTTGGCCCTAATCTTTCTAAAATGCTACTACAAGAAAACGGTACACCCCAAGGATCTCCTCTGAGTGTAACGCTGTTTTTAGTAGCCATAAATAGTATTGTAAAGACAACACCCGCGGATGTGAAATGTTCCCTATTTGCTGATGACTTCGCAATTTACATAAATAGTAAGTCTCTAGAATATATTGAATGGAGGTTGCAAAAAACATTGGAAAACCTTGAAGCATGGTCCAGAACTACAGGCTTCAGCTTCTCGAATTCAAAAACAGTAGCCGTACATTTTTGCAGAAAAACAAAATGCCTAACTCATCCCTCATTATCTCTATTAAATCAACCGATTATTTATGCAGATGTCATCAAATTCCTAGGGGTCTACTTCGATAAAAAACTAACTTGGGCCCAACAAATCCGCCAAGTGAAGTTAAAATGCCAAAAAGGCCTAAATTTATTAAAGGTTTTGGCCAGCACTCAGTGGGGATCAGACCGGCGAACACTCTTAATGCTGTATCGTACTCTGATCAGGCCTATTATCGATTATGGGGCTATCGCCTACAGCTCAGCAAGTGCGACAACATTACAACTTTTGGACCCAGTACATAACCAAGGACTTCGTCTCTGCATCGGTGCATTCAGGACAACACCCGTCGAAAGTTTGTATGCAGAGAGCGGCGAGCCCTCTTTAGAAACTAGAAGGAAATATTTGGCATTGGCATATTTTGGCACACTGATGTCACGGAAAAACCTTATCGCGCACCAAGCTACGGTGCACCCAACTGTAAATGAAGAACATGACCCATCATGTAAATGCTTCCATGGTAGATCAAAAAAAATGATAAATAACCTACAAATTACGTTGCCAGAATTCTTTAAAATTCCAAAGAAATCAGTGCCTAATTGGATACAAATAGAAAACCAACCGGATTATACTTTATCGGCATTTTCGAAGCCCACAACACCTCATCATGTGTATCAACAACTTTACAAAGAACGGGAAGAGCTGTATTCCAACTACTGTTTTTGGTTCATCGATGCATCTAAATCTAACTCTGATGTTGGATGTGCAATCGTTATGGACTCCATTTGCCAAAAATTCATGCTACCAGAAACAAATAGTGTATATACAGGAGAACTTTATTCAATTTGGAAATCCCTAACCCTCATAGTAAAACACAAGCACAAATACCATTTGATAGTTTCAGATTCTTTAAGCTCTCTCAAGTCTTTAGAAAACAGGAACTCTAAAGATGTTTTGGTTATGAAAATTCAACTTCTTGAGAGGGAATGCTCGCATTCAGGAAAAGTAATAAAATTCCTGTGGGTTCCATCTCATTTGGGCATTGGGAGAAATGAGGAGGCTGACATTGCTGCTAATGCTGCAAGGACAGATCCTGTTACTGAGGTAACACCGGTCAACAAGACAACTGCCTTGGACTGGCGCAAGTATGTAAAAAAAAGAATATACGATTCGTGGACCTCCGAGTGGAGCAGGACAAGCGACAAATTGGGACAAATTAAAGATACTCCAGAGGTTTGGAAAACTGCCGAAAGGAGAAACCGCCGCGAAGAAGTAGTCTTGGCCAGGTTACGTAGCGGGCATACAGCCTTGACGCACACCTTTCTTCTAAAAGGACTTTACCCACCGACCTGTAATACTTGCAAGGTACCTCTGACCGTGGAGCACATCCTGCTGGACTGCAAGGCCCTTAAGGATGCAAGGCGACATTGCAACATCAACAACAGACTGGACATCGCTCTTGGTGACAGTGAAACTTGTGTTCAAAGTGTATTCAAGTTCTTAAAAAAGTGTCAAATCTATAACCTTATATAGTTCATTCAAATTGTGAAAAAGTGATTCCAAAAGAACTCAAGAAATCATATATCATTATGGAAAAATTTAGTTGTTAAACATATCTATGTAGTAATGCTAATGACCCTCCATGGGTAGATGCATGTATCACATTAAATAAATAAATATTAGATAGAACTCATCATTCCTAGGGGTCAATATGCCACACACTATTTTAAAGAAAATATCCAAGGTTGTATTTTGTATGGTTTGAACGAACTCTTTGATCACTATTACCAATGTCCTTGCTGAGACAGAATGTAATATTATTGAATAAAAAAGTTAGAAAAAAAATTGCATTTTATGCACATAGGGTATTCTGAGTGCATTCAAAGCGCAGTATTAAAAATCAAGCGGTGTCATTTCTTCATTAAATATAAAATAGATTAAAAAGTAAAAATAGGGGATCTGATTGATTGAAAAAGCAAAGTAGGTGATTTTGCACAAGTTATATATGCACATTGCTTTTAGGATTGCACATTTATTACTTCTATGTACAACGAATCAATCGGAAGCGAAATTTCAAACAATAAAACAGAAAAAAGTGCTTGGTGTCTACTAGATCGACAAAATATCCCTTTGTGCAGCCTAAGTCGTATAATATTCTGCGTCATAAACTAAAAGGCCCTAACCCAAATTATTTCTTTAAATGCGTTTTTGTATTGAACCCGAGCTACTCTAAAAGCTAAACCTTTTTATTAGAAAGCCCTAACACCAATGATTAGGATCTAAACATTGTATTTAGGGTTTGATTGTAGTTAAGTTTGTTTTACTTCAACTCGTTTATTGTGAATTAGAGTGCCCTAAACATAAGTAGTAAGCTTATATTTATTATTATTCTAGGACTTTCAATCTCTGCTGACATAAGGATAAGTCAATATTCCAAGGTTTTTATAATTGCATAATTTCGTTGTGATGATATGATGAAATAATATATTAAAAAATATCAATGACTTATTTACATATATGGTGAAGAAATATAAGTAAGAAGGGTATGAAAGAAGTGAAATTTTTTATTTTTAGTGTTTGAAAAACTTGAACACCTGGAGTCCGCGAGAAACAGAACCACCTATTTCTAATCAGAAGACTAAGACTACGGTACTCTATTCTTCATAAAAACGATAGACATTGAAAATCAGACACCAAATGAATACTTATACATAATTATGTGTTTGTGTATTAAGAATTAATTCACAATTTTTAAGTTAGGATTCACAATATTTCAAAGAGTAAAATGTAATTTGATTTCTGTTCCTTTATAATATTAATTTCGCAGCAAATAGAACTGCCTAGGTTCTCGCTTATAATTAAAGAAATAAGGCTTGCAAATAAAGCTGGCTTCTTTGTCCGGTTTAATGAAAGACAAACAAACCGTACTTAACCGTTGCACTGCGATTCGGTGCTTCTCATTTACTTTTGCTTACTTGGCGAAATAAAGTATATATGTTTAAAATCATGATTTTTTTTTTACCTTTCTGTATTTTTAGAATTTTATTATTTTAAATCAATTAGTTGATATTTCGTTCAGCTAAAATTAATTGCCTCTCATTTAAATTTATTCTAAGTTGAAGCCACAGGAATTCTCTTATTAATGACCACGCCAGGTGGCTTATAAGTTATTTTTAATTAATTTTAAGAAGTTCGTCTAAGGACCTTTTATTATACAAATATTAATGGAGCTGCAACCAATAGTTAGTTTCTTTACAAGTCTACATCATGTCGCTATAATTCCATAATTAACATTGACTTGTACTTTTTAATTTTAATACCGTTGAAAATGTAAAAAAATAAAAAATAATTTGCTGAAAATTGAAAAGAATAAATAAAAATAGTTTTAACTTTCTGAATTATTATTCCGAAGATAATGACTCAGTTTAAGATGCCAATATATATATTTGATTATGTCGGTGACCAATATACATCTGGCTGATAAAAGAGTGAAATGCTCTTAACTTTAGG
The DNA here is from genome assembly GCA_948150685.1 of Rhaphigaster nebulosa. NCBI lineage: Eukaryota > Metazoa > Arthropoda > Insecta > Hemiptera > Pentatomidae > Rhaphigaster > Rhaphigaster nebulosa. The sequence continues at coordinate 119,220,350 of OX411306.1, read as the reverse complement.
CATAACTTTTTTATGTCCTTATCAGATCGGTTTTTTAACTTCTTTTTTTTTTTTACGGACTTCATAATTCAAGATCTTACAGCCTCATTGCATAGTAATACGGGCCTTCGAGATCTAATGGTATTTTTATGCTTCGACTGCTTCACTACATTTAAAGTTGCCAGTTAAAACTGCTGATAGAATGAAACCGTCTCCCAAATGAATTGTTTTTTTGTTTTTTTACATCACTACTTCGGTTATAACGAGATTTGTGTTATTGTTTTAATTACTAGAAGCAAACATTTTTTATTAATTTTTGTCACGGGTGGTTGCCAAAGTTGGGAAACCTGTTTGGGCAAACTGTTTACGTCAGCTTGCAAGGCTATTACCTCCAGAGTAAACATTGATACGGGCTTTTCCTAGGGCCAGCCAATACACATACCGATCGTATTCCGACTTTGAAAATTACATTTTGCTTGTACAAATAGTAATTAATGCGTAATAGGTAACAATTATTTGTTACGTAATAATTATAATATACATAGTAATGATTAAAAAAAAACTTAAATGTACAATGTTAAATGTTTTGGAGTCAAAAGAATACATGTATTTATAATTTCCATTGTTCGGAAAATGAGAAATAATTTGACTAATTCAGTATTCGAATAACTTTAAAATTGAACCAAATATTCCCTCCCAGAACAATTATTTAAAATAATGGTGTCAATATTTGTCAATGTGTCAATATATTACTAAATTACTAATAATGAAATTTATCTTTAATTTACATATACATTTTTTTAAAAATTATTTGTTCGTGCCTTTAATATAAAATTGATTAAATTAGGAAATAAAGCAAAATATATAATAAGTGAATACTCAACGAGAGAAATTTTATTTTTATGTTAGAATATTTATAATTAAGGGCTTAAGTGAATGTTCAAAATGAAAATAATAATAACAATATTATACTTTTTTTAAGGAGAGCAATTTTAGTATCAAATGTTTGGTTTTGAGGTGATTGTTTTATTCACATTAAAGGCCATTAGGGTGGAAATTTAAGTTAAGGATAATTAAGTAATAAAAAGTGTTAATTTCAATTGTTATTTATGTATAGCATAAGTTTTGATAATGATATATAAACTTATAATTATACTGATAAAGTAGGCTTAGCCTTGTGAATGTAGTTTCTATATTAAAATGTAAAGATGAAAGGGCATAATTGAATTAGTGTTTGATAATACGATATAATACAATAGTTACTAGTTTTCCTTTTTATTCAAAATTTTACGAAGACAACTGTAAATTTGTATAAAATTTTTATTAGTGTTATATAAAAGAAATTTTGAAATTAAAAGTCGATAAGACGATAAGACTTAGACTTAATAGCTTGCAATGGAGTTTTAGAATATTATTAAAAAATATAAGATGTTAAAAACATAGTACAACATTATCAAAATTGTTAATTTGATAATTAAGTAAGACAGTTATTTTAAGGACATTCCTTGATAATGGCCTAGAGAGGCGCAAACGCTGGAGTTATAAAAATCTGAGTGCGCGCATCCCACAACTTTCCCTTACCACCTTATAGCAATAATCTTTTTAGCACAATTTCAAGGAGTTCAAATAAACACTACTTGTAATAAACTCAGCAGCATTCACTTCTTCACGTATTCTCATACAAAAGTACAATAAAATAGTTTTTAAACAATTTTAGTATGACAATATATATTCTAGGTTTATCCAGCTGAAAATATATTTTAAAAGTTCCATCCAGTTTCCATGAAAACATTTTGTTTCCATTAAATAATATAAAAGCAGAAATTATTAAGTTAATTTCTAGTTTTGTATTCTTGCATCATATTATTATAGAGCGTATTGCTGACAACAGATAGGAAGAGGAGGAGCGGTCTTCTCACAGACCCTAATGCATTCGTCTGCTTTCGGACGCGCTCGGCTTTCCATCTAGTATTGTAGTCCTTATAAGATGCGCTGTATCTTGGTTGATACCCGTCCGATTTCAACTATTCCTTTTTTGTTTTTTAGATAATTTAATTATCTCTCATATGATTGTATAGATAATTTACCAAAAATGCATACTTTTTGAGCTAGGCGCAAATCATATTTCCTTTGGCTATAACTTTTTTCCTTGCATTTTCTTGTTGATGAACTCAATGCAGGAAAAGTTAAAGGACTTTAAGGAGAAGATACCAGGCAATTTTCATCAAAATCGTTAGAGCCGTTTTCGAGAAAATTGTAAAAAAGTCTAAAATCGGTTACTTAAAGTGGCACGTCCGGTGAGTCGATTTTGACGAAAAAGTTGCTGCAACATCTCAAAAATATATCTTCCTTAAATATGTAATTTCAGTTCCGTACAACTTTTCGTATTTGAGGTATGCTGTTCACATGCACACAGACACTCATACGAACACACATACAGACACACACAGATTATTTGGCGAGACTTGGTTATTTGGACTCAGGGGACCAAAACGTGTATTTCCGTTGACATACATCCCCTTAATGTATTTTTGATATTTGATAAATCTGAATTTTTATTAATGAAATGTATTATATGAACTCGTAGTGCTACTCTTCATGCCATACCATTAAAATCCACTTTTTGTACAATTTCGTCACTTGCTACTTAACAAAGTTTTGATGTTTCTTTACTGACATTGTCACAGAATAAAGAATAGAATAGAATATGTTCTATATTCTGTGGACATTGTAGCAATGTTTTAAACTCTAATGCTATAACTTTTTGTAACTCGCAAAGTGGGTGTATTCCCTAACTTAATTTCTCCGGTCTTCCAGACTTCTTTATTCAATTTTTTTTTTTGGAGAGGATGGTCAAAGGGATGAAAATATTAAACAAAACATAGTGTAAAACGACTTATTGTATGCCGACGTTTCCAACAATGAATGCTTCTCCAGGGCTACTAAAAAAATGTACGAAAGTATGAACAAAATCATACTTTTCTTCGCGGTTTAGGAGCTGGAGTGAATTTAGTGCCTGGGTAAGATAAAATGCCCTATGGGTGTGTCACTTTACTACTTTAACGAGACATGGTCAATGAATAATTAAAAAGTTCAAAGTTGTATTAGAGAAGGGGAATTTTAGTAGTTAACTATTTTTATATATTACTTTTCCAAATGCCTGGAATAAACTTAAGTTCTTCCTTTACATTTAAAGTGTTTTGTATAGTTTTTACCAGTAAATTTTCTTTAATTTTTCTTTTTGTTGTAATTTTTTTCCCTACCTAAAATTTTTACCTCATCACAACTGATTTCAAGGACATGTGTACTATATGTGTCCATTATGTCTATTTAGTTCTGTGTGGTTTCTATGGGATTTAATTGAATTCCTGTGCTGTTTATGAAGCTTTTATAGATTTTGAAGGGATTCACTAATATATATTTTTCCACATGTACGTTGCTGTTAGTTGAAAGATGTTTATAGAATCCATTTTTTGTATATTATCGGTTAGTTTGCTCAATTTGTTAGAAACTAGGTTATTATATTTTCAGCCTATTGTATAATTGTTCTTTGTTCTATTGAAACAATGATCAATAATTTGATGGTAGTGAAAACTAAAGAAATTAAGACCCTCTGTTTTCATCAAACATTTCTTTGTTCTATTGTTATTGCATTACTTTGATTTAATATATTAATGTTTATTTATTACATTATTATATAAAACTTCTCTATTTAAATTTTGAGCTTTTTAATCATTCATGTCTCGTTAAGGTAGTAGTTCAGTGACACACCCAACATTTTGGAAAATTGTTTAGGAAAGAAATTTATAAAATTGTTTTTAGATGTTATAAATTAAAATATAAAATAATATATTGCAGATATATATAGGTAGTTGTGATAATTTATTAAGCTTATACTAGATGCTGAAGAGAGGAACAAACCATCCCCGAAACGTCTAAAAAATAAATCCAAAAAACTTAATTATACTGTTCCAATTGTAAATTTAAAGTTTTTGTGTATTTTAATAAATAGAAAACAAATGTTTAGCTTTCAAACCTATATTGCTTTATTAGAACTTGCTGTTCGAACCACACATCCTTCTCCCTCATCAGGATCTTAATTAAGAAATAAAACAGCTTTTTAGTTTAAATAATTTCCTCCTCAAAAAAAAAATATTATATACATATATTTATATATATATATATATATATATATATATATATATATATATATATATATATATATATATATATATAATATATATATATATATATATTCTTTTGGCACTGTAGATCGTGGAAATACTTGGCCGCGTGATGTGGAGACCACACCGCGATTCTCAATTTTAGGTTCACGGGGTAGAGTCATCACTCCTACGCCCGGCCTTTGTGAGTTGCCTCCAAGTAGACTGACGGGCCTCACATACCCGGGGGGGGTATAAATTGCTTGAATTATTTAATTTAATTTAATCACAAACTTTGGGTTTTTGAGTGAGTGCGTTAGCCCGCTCGGCCACTCCGACCCCCTATATTATATATATATATATATATATATATATATATATATATATATATATATATATATATAATATATATATATAATATATATACGAGCTCTTTTTCTCATATTAAGAACAAGTACAAGTGGGAAAAGTCTTCTTGTGAAAGGACAGACCAGATATTTATGCAATATTACTATTTGGATATAATAAACCATTGTGCAATAATTGGCAGCGTTTTATCACTACCCAGTGGTTTTTGTGACCCCTGTGTGGTAAGATATTTCGTACTCCTATGGGGTATCGAGGGTACTGGCAGCAGATCCGGAACTAGGATTTATGCCAGAGAGGGGCAAGCTTAATTCTGCAACCCTGTATTTATCCAGTTTCAATCAAAGTCAGTCTTTTGTATGAAATATATATTCGTGATATTCTAAATAAATATCATCACGCCATAACATTAACTCATTCTCAGTTGACGTAAGCATGATAGTATAGAGGGATCAATCTAATTAGGGATTGATAAATTATTTGCCACTTCAATAATTTTGTTTTTATTGAAAACTAGTTTCACATGTTATACATTCATGTTCAGTTCTAAAATGTTCATAAATGTTTTATTATACTAATTTATATTACATTTAATTTAATATGATTAATAAAATCAAACTGTATTTTAAATTGCTTATTTTTGAATTTTTTTGTGTTTTAGAACTGAAGATGAATGTATAATATTTGAAACTAGTTTTAAATAAAAACAAAATTATAAAAGTGGCATATGAATCCCTGAAGCATTATGAATCCCTAATTAATTCATTCTATTGGCTGAACTAAATATTTATTAAATATTGTATTAAATAGTTAATACAATTAAAAACTGAAGCAAATACTTTTTTGCTTAATCTAAAAATAAAATTTCGTTCGAAATTTGGCGCCCTCTAAATTCTACTGCCTGGGACAAGTTTCAAATATATTTTCATTCGGAATTGGATTTTCTTATGAATCCAAGACTTTCTTTGGTCCAAGATAGTTACAAAATATTTTAAACAGATGAAATCACCTTGGGCCAAAGTAACCCTAACATCAGGGTAACATTAGCCCAGCTAAAAAACAAAAAAAAGGTAATACCCCCTTAAAAAAAAATTAAAAACTGTATAAATCGCATTAATGATAGTCTAGTTCTGTAAAAAAGGTTACCATAGCTTAGAAATAGAAACATACTCAGAATAATCGAGATTTGATTTAAAAAATTCCAAAAAGTGGACCAAAGTAGTCTGCATTGATGGCATTTCTCTGATGAGAAAAATCGTATCTGCCCTCGACCATAGAACTTGGGACGCAAGGGTCTAGGGGGAATATCCAACATCTAATCTACTTGAGGGAACATACCTTCCATCGGCTCGGTTATTTAAGTGGTAACTTAAACTTGGAATAAGTTATTTCTTTAATAAATTGTTTTATATTACCATATTAGCTTAAGATAAAAGAAATGCTTAATTTCTGGACTGACAGTTTTGAAGATGATATTCAATACGTTTACCAAATAAAATTCAAAAGTAGAGGCGAAAACAATAAAACTTAATTATTTGAATAAATGATGGCAATCAGAGTACAACATCATCATTAATTCCCTTATATTTAACTTGCATTTTAATGTCATCAGGTTAGTCCGGTAACGACAGGCTCGTTTAGACTTCCTTGTTCAATCAGAAACAGAGAATGGAGTGTTATTATCAGAGATTGACGATTGGAAACTGAATGTGCACTTTCCTTTCAAGACGCTAAATTTCAAGGAAAATTGTACCTTTAAAACTTCTTTTCCTTCTTTATTGTAACATTAACAACGTTTCGGACCAAACTAGTCCAATTTCAAGTCTGCATATTGTCTTGATTATATTTTATTATCTAATCCAAATTTGGATTATTGTCTTTGTTTTTTTTAATAATACATTAATTGTATAAGTCCGTTGCGTCCGTTCCCATTGCTTCTCTTCGTTAAACTTCCTATCATATAATTTCGACCAAAAGGTGGAACAAACATATCATTTTATGTTTTCCAACTTCAAATTCGACCGAAATTAGATTTAAATAAAACAACAACAATTTATTCAATCAACGATGCTGTCAATGTCACTTGGTTGCTGCACTACAGATCATAGCAATGAATCAATAATAGACTTAACTAATATAATAAATTTAACTGCAACATAAATTATTTATCACTTTTTTCTCTTTCTTTATTTTCTATCCTCTAAGATTCTATAATTTATTTACAATTTATTTATTTACAATAGCTCATTGTAATATAACTCTTAGCATAGGTTAAGCATTATTGCTTGATCGTTAAAAAAATTAAAAATAAAAGTCCTAAATTCGCACAAGTAAAACAATTCGCATAAATAAAAGTAATAATTAAACAACAAAATTATAAATAAATGTGTAATTTAAAAAAGTTAATTTAAAGTAGTTTTATTATTATGTAATTACACTAGATATTATCATTAATAATTTTACCTTACAAGAGAAAATTTAATGCCCTAAATTTATAGCCGATATATTTCTTATACATGCCCGGTGTTTTTGTGATGCACACACTTAATAAAGCTATATAAACAGAGTTAATGAGGCTCATTAACCGCATCGGCTTAAACCTATTTGCAAGAAATGATAAGTGGAAACCCCAACACAATAGAAAATTTTAGATGATTTAAAAAAAAGCTATAAAAAGGAAGAAACATAACAGAAATAGATTAATTTGTTAAAAATAGAGACTTGTGGTTTTATATTCAAACGTAAGGTACATAAAATCACAACCACTGTAATAACGTCTGTAAATTTGAACCTGAAGCATACATGAATTTCACCCCTTTACCAAAGTACCACAGAAGTTTCCATTAAAAAAAAAAATAGTTTCATAACTTAATAATTTTTAATTATTGTTATTTTTTCAAATTTTGTAATCATTTGTTTCTTTATATTTTCATTTCACGTTATATTTATTTTCTGATTGACGAATTACGTTTAAATGTGATTCAAGACGATTGAAAAATTAATTAATACGTCCCATAATTACCATCCCTAACTCAAAATAAATTTTCGTCTCCTTCGCATTACTCAAGTTCATTAGGGCTGTCTGTGATCTGCCGTGGAGTAACAATAACTTCGTCTCAATGGCATAATAAGAACACAACAGTTGCATCTCATAGTAATGAAAAAGCAAATACATATATATAAATTTAAATTCCAATACAAATGAAAAAAAAAAATAATTGCTGATCGTTCCCTATTAGTTACACCTAATCAAATGTTTCTTAATCACAGTATTACCGCACAACCAGGCCAAGTCAGTTTCCATGACGTCACTCTCACCTCAACAGAAACCAATGTAGACATTAACAGTGACCAATCCTAAAAACAGCCACCTGGTAACCGTAGTGACAATAACAATTATAAAGAAAATAATGCCTAGATTAAATCTATTAAAGAAACAGCTGTAGATAACAGCAATAATTCAATACTATTTCCTACGGTAGTTTCTGGAATAAAACGATATCATTCTATCCCTCCTCCTTCCACGGTATCTGAACTTGACGTTAGATTCTAAGGAAAACATTGAAAATTTAATTAACTGGAATTAAATTAAATGGAAACTGCTCAATCTGTTAGCAAAAAATCAAAGAAAGTAAAAAAGTAGATATAAATTAACTGGAATTAACCTAGAAGAGGCCCGGAAGCCAATCGAAGAAAATAGCCAGAAATACCCAATCACTTTCAATAATATGGTTAAATTGATGGACATGTCGTCTAACACTAAATATGTCAGTAAACTAGGGTATGAATTCAAGGAATATACAGAGGACCTTAGGAATATGCTGGCAGACATTAAACGTCTTATTACAGATAGGCGTTCAAAATTAAAGATTTCAAAACTCCTTAAAAAAGGCTGGGACCCAATTGAAAGTGTAATCAACATGGAGGATTGTGCTGACAATTAATTAGTAACAATTAGCATTACATGAAGATTTTCTACTTTTACTTTTTTATGAAATATTTTTATTGTTTTCGTTACGAACAAATATGTTGGCCCAAAACTCGCATTAAATCAATTGCTGATCCAGAATACTTCAAGACCTGGAGACAGATTATTCTTTTACGATTCAAGAAAAAAAAATGTAGGCAACTTGTAAATCCTCGGATTTTGCGAAGCTTCTGATAAGATATAACAAATGAGCCACCATCTTCATTTTTCATTCCAACAGGTTCTCTCCCAGCCTTAACCGTGTTGATCTTCATTCTACACGTTTCTTTTCTCATAAGAGTGATTTGGATAAGAAGAATTCCTTATTTCACGAGACAGTTAGTAATGCGGGTCGTCTATTATTGTGTTACTTTATAGAGGAATTTTGGAACTTTGTTTAGTGGTTTCACATACAAAATGAACGTAGTTTCAACTATTAGAGTAATGTTTGGTTTTTAGATCATTTCTGAAAAATACTGATGAAAATCGTAATACTGTCACTATTCAATAGATTATCATAATAAACGGAACACTACATTAAACAAAGTCATCTGTTAAATTCAATATTTAATAAATATTTACATAAATTTTATAATCAATATCTTCAGCAAAATGTGGAATATATATATATATATATATATATATATATATATATATATATATATATATATATATATATGGCCCTCTCGGAATCATTTCTATGTTTATTTTCCTCTAACGAGCGGAGGCTAAGAACGTTGGACCACCGAATTCAATGACACTTGGAATGCAAAACGTCAAATTTCGATAAATATTTTATGATTATATAAATTTATGTATTTTATCTATTGTTTTTCTTCCCTCTATAGTAAACATATGAAAGAATTATCTATTTTGTAATTTTGTAATAAATAATTACCGTACCAGGTTTATGAAGTTTTGCTATTTGATACATTGATATAAAGGCCGATTTACAAGAGTAAGTTTTTTAATCAAAGTTTTGATCAAGAAATTGTAGTTATTAGTTCCATTTCGAGCAATTAGGGGAAGATCATTACACAAGTTTTTGATCAAGAAATTGCAATTTCATTTTCAGCCACATGGGAAAGTTAATATACAGTAACGCACAAAAATATATGCAATTTATTTTAAATTCTTCAGATTATAAAAAATTGACAGTTTTTCAAAGGTTTTTCTGAAATATATGCATCTATATGTTGCTCCAAGTCGAGACCCCCAATACATACTTCCCCGACACCAACTCAATTCACATACAAATTTTCAGCCCTATAAACTAATATTGTGGAGCTGTAGCGAAGCACAAAACTTAAAAAACGCGGAAATTTCAGGTAAACATACCGAAATTTTGACTGGAATTTACCCATTCTTTAATGGTATTGTTCTGCCTTGAAGAAAGCCCTACGTACCGAATTTCAGCTCATTTGACCCAAAGGGGGCCGCTGGAGGTGCTCAAATGTAGCGGGAAAAAAATATATATATATATAAATATATATCAGACATCTCCAAATTTTCCATAATCGTGCTCTAGGGGTTATGAAACGGATAGAAATCGTAGTACCGCCGCTCACCGCCGACCTTCGACCCACTGCAATAGTGTATTTTTTTCGGGGAAAAACGACTAAAAACATTGAAAATTATTGTAGGCAGTATAATAAAATGGCATATGCCCCACCTTTCCCTAATAATGTTTTTAAAGGCTATGATTTCAACTAATTCAATCAATTTAAAGGAGGAAAACCACCAGAAAGCCACACCAACAGTTATTGGAGAAATCCCATCTCAACTATTTACTGTAGTTTACAAACGAATTAAGTTGAACTTATTATTTAATTAAAGCCCAGACTAGCGCAACATGCCCTAAAGTCTACAAAAATTTGGCTGGGCAGGATTTACAATGAAATTGAAAAAAAAAAAAAGTAATAAAGTTAGTCCAAGTTGATTTATGATTCCTCAACTAACAAAACAATAAAATAAAAAAAAAATGATAATACTAATAGCCATGCATTTTGATGGAAATTTATCGCTCTTCAATGAGCGGTAACCGCAATTTAAATTTTGTAAACCGAAATGTAATAACAAAAAGTTGCAACCCCTCAAATGCCAAAAAATGCTAAACAAATTCAGTGAAATAATTATAACTTCCAACTGAATGGTTATAAATTCTAATTAAATAGCTTGTACACTTTTTTTTTAAGAAAAAGGAAAAATAAGTGTACTAATGTAATTAGTCTCGGGCCCACGACATATTTTTAAATTCAAACAAGAAATAGGTTATGGACTAGTACGGCCAGTTGAACCCCAGGGGCGCTGCTGCTCCTATTTGATAATATCGTTCAGCATTTCCAACTTGTTCGATCGAAAATTTAACGAAGCCGTGAGCTAAATCGATATCGTAAAATTTAACGATATGTGAGCAAGAGTTATAATTTTAACTGAGTGAGTTACTCCATTGCACAGCAGGGGCACTGCTGACGATATTTCATAAAAAATTTCCAACAAGTTACATCTTTTTGATATAAAAACTTATCAAAGTCCATTTACACATGTAATTTTTTGTATCAAAGTTAATTTGATAAAAGTTTTGTTTAAAAAAATTACTCGTGTAAATCGGCCTTAGAAATAGAAATATAAAAAAGAAAATACTCTGAACAAACTATAAATAAATCTAGAAAAGTTTAAATTTTTATAAAATATTGATTAAGTTTCTACTACAGTACAGTTTCCAACACATCAGTCGTTGGTTAATTTCTAGAAATACGCACACTAAATATATATAGAAAAGTCCTTTCTGGATATCATGTATGGTTCGGATTCCCTCAACGCCAAATTTATTTATTTCAAGATAACATTTATTGTTATTATTTGAATGATTTTGTCAATTATAGTCTTAACTGAATGACAATTTCTTAATTTTATTTGTCTAGTAATTAATTCGACTTAATAAAACAAATAAAAGGTCATTCTGATATGATCTCTTTACCAATACCTTATTTTATTGTGTTTTCGACAACGATGGACTAAAAAGAACAACTCAGAAGTTGCAGTTTTGCTTTATAGTTTAATAATTTATAATACATTTACAAATATATAACATGTAAGATTTGTTACGCAGAATCTAAAAAATGTTTAGCTTTCCTTATATTAATAAATATTGTATATGAAAGAAGTCTCCCTTATTAATCAAATTACGCCTTCGAATCCCGGCTCTTACTTTCCTGTACGACTATCAAATTAATATCCATTATTATTAGAATGGTCTATAAGATAGCATACTCTTAAAAATATATATTTTTTTTTGTTATTTCATTGATTCACTTCAATATTTATTTAAGCGAATTTTATATGTTATTATATTCTTACTAATTATAAACTGATTCAATGTTTGATGATGTTCACGTTTTACGAACACAGAAATATTTTATTTTATTTCCGAAACATTATAATGTGAGAGTATTTCTTTATAAATTAAAGAATGTTTAAGAAAAATGGGTGAATAATTACATATGTAACCAATGATATTGCAAGGATTCACGACAACAATAGCAGTGAAACATAATTCTATAACACCAAAAAAAATTTCCAGGAATAATCAAATATACATTAACAGTAATATCTGTCTTCGCAACTATCAATAATTTTTGAATACTCCTTACAAAATCTATTATGTCTGCTATTCTCGAGTATCAGATCTCTCACCCCAAAGAAAATACTATTGAAAAATGTTTGGGATCCATTTATTACGAATGTAACCGAAGCAAGATATCTCATCCTGGATACATGCTTGATGATTGATGATTCCTTACTAGACCCTACAAGTATACGGAGAAGATGGAGCCCTATACTGCTCTGTAGAAACATCATTCATCTTCACAGGGCACCTTGACGTCTTCCAAAGTTCCTCATGTCTATAGTTGTTCTATTAAGGTATTAAGGTGATTTGTGTCACCTATAATGCGTATTAGAAACTAGTTAAAGCTTATTTTATGAGAAGGATAAGATTTTTATTTCTATCAATATTATGAATTATGTTACGTATTCTTTATACCTTTTATTTATTTATTTTTGATTTATTATTTTCAATAATGGACCTTTGTAATCTGCAAAGAAAAAAATGATTTTAACCTTCCTTCGAAATTTGAGGTTTTACGTTTCTTGATACGCTTTTATGTTTTATGTTTTCGTTATTGTCAATTGAAAGTTCATTCGAAATAAAAATAAAAAAAAGGAACCGAAACGAAATCGAACCATTATTAGCAGAGAAATAGCGTTGATGAAGTTTTTAGACTAATTCCGGATCCCAATTATGAATCGGGAATCCTCTGCCACACCATCTATCCATCACAACCTCGTTTTGACTTTCCTTTGTTTGCCATAAATTACATCTTGTAGCAGTTTGTTAGGCATGTCAGTCCATCTGAGGCGGCTTACTTTAATCAACATCTCCATAGGGCTCCATTAATTCAGCATTAGTCCGTTTTAGCCAAATTCCATTTATATCCTTGGCCCTCTGAGAAATCCTTTTTTTTCCTCTCTTTCCTATATCACCCAATTACGGATTTCCTACTTTCTCGCATCTTTCTTTACTTCATCCTTTCGTGGATCCACCCTTCACTTCCACCAGCTTCTTGGATTTATGTTTTACCTTCATTCTGACCTCATGTCCAGTCATAACCTATTTGTTTTCAAACAGTTTCTTTCGAACACTATCAGTTTCAGCAATCATTTTGGTAGAAATACCAAGTTTCCGTTCAATAGATCTTAAATGAGATTTATATAATAACAATTTCGTTGCCTTTGACAACAGTTGAGACCTCAGAAGTTTCAGGTTTGTGTAGTAAGCTGACTACCAGACTCTTTTACCAGCCATAATTTTGCTGTTAATTTTTTTGGAGAACTTAATGTAATTAATGAATGAATAAATTAAATTAATGAATGCAGACATGATCTATAGAGTATTTTGCAAGTTTCTATTTGATAACTTTAAAACTTTACATCATCCTGAACATTCCAGATGCTTATTTGAAAGATGGTCTAATGGTCTAATGGACTGAAAACCTTGAAAGATACTTATCCATGAAAATTTCGATTAGCGATTTTCATTACGATTTATATGGTAATATAATTTATACTCCCTTCTATGATGGTAGGTGAAAAAAAAGTTTCTCGTAAAGTATCACTTCCGGCTGGACAATTTTAACCAAAGTCTAGTCTATTATTTATATTGATTTAAAAAGTCTTACCAAATTTGAGAAGTTTTGCATTATATATTAATATAATTTTTCAATGAAAGTTTATTGTGATCTTCGGGCAAGGTATCATTTTCGGCTAGTCAGTTTTAACCAAAATCTATTTGGTGATTAATATTGATTTTTAATTCTTACATTCCAAATTTGAGATGTTTTGCATTATTTTTTAATATATATTTTGATGAAAATCTATTATGACCTTCAAATAACGTACCACATTCAGTGATTTAGTGACTAAAAATAGAGGTGGACAAATGTATGTTACAAGAATTTCAAATAAAAAGTTTCAAGTTTATACGATTCTCCGTTCTTGAGTTATAGGAGATAACTCAAGAACGGATACAAAGTAGATACAAACGTAGGTAGGTACAGATGTCACGACGAAACTAGTCAAAATGAATTCAAGGGTGATCAAAATTGATTTTTCCGTTGAAATCTCAATCCGAAAATTTTCGCGATCACAATACTTCCTTTATTGCGTCCAAGGAAGTAAAAATTAATTAATATTTCAAAACCTTACTGCGAACTTTGAATGGTGATGAGCTAATCCTCGCCTAAGACAATCTTATTGGAGGCAGTTGATAACAATTCGGAGTCTTTAATCCTAATACTATTCTGCCTCTTTACTTATCTCTCCTGGATTATTTGGATAGAATATTATTATTTTAATCAAAGAGTAAATGATAGAGAGAAGGATATTTGGACCGGTGTGGGAAGCAGACATATGGAGAATAGGGAGAGACTGAGAAATTTATGATCTGTGCAATGATATATTAATAATTCGTTTCGTTAAAATATGATGGCTTCAATGGGCCGAACATCCAGGAAAGCTGAAAGACCCAAAGTGTGGTGGCTAGAAAGAACATATTACTGATGGGAGGATCCTTCTGAATACCAGGAAATTGATAGGTGTAGGCTATCCAGGACGAGCGGTGGCTGTTAGGGTGAGCCAATATCTATAGAGACTCTCAGCAACATTGCCTGGGTCTTGACAGCGGAAATGCTTAGCTTTCACCTCTCACACCATTCCGCTATTTTGCTGGCACATCTCTCGGTACCTCCGATTAGTATGGCTCTGCTGTTCGCGGAAATTATAACCACTGCGTAGTCGATATAAGCCATTCCTTGAAATCTCTTCGTCTCCAGTTCTCCCAATAACTGATCAAACAATAGTTTCCAAAGGGCTGGCCCGAGGACGGAGCCTGCGGATAGCCCCGACAATGAAATCCGATCGGGCAAGTTTGGGATTTATTCAAGCTCAGTGTGTGCTGTCAGGATTCCATTCCTTGGTCCCTGGAAGAGTTAAGATCACTTTTGTTGTAAAGTAGGTTATTATAATCAAGGAGTACCTCTATCGAGGGCATTTAATACAAGACATGAAGTTAATCTTAGGTGGATTTGCTTTTTTTTACTTCCTTCTACAGGAAGTAAAATAAAAAATTGCAATAAAGAAAGTATTGTAATCGCCAAAAAGAAAGTATTGTAAATAAAGAAAGTATTCACCAATACTTAAACTTAGTATTAAAGGTAATCGCCAACATTTTCAGATTTCAACGGAAATATCCATTTTGATACTTCCATTGATATTCCCTGAGTCAATTTTTACTAGTTTCGTCGTGACGTCGGTTCGTACGTTCCTTCGTGCGTATCTGGCATAATTCAAAAACGGTTAACCGTAGAAAGTTGAAATTTTGTATTTAAGATTGTAAAATCTAACTGGAAACCTCCCTTTTTGGTCACAGCAAGATCATCGGAAGTGGTACTTTACTTAAAGGTCATAATTGATTTCCATCAAAACTGATATTAAAATATAATGCAAAACTTCACAAATTTGGTATTTATAATTTATATATTGATTTAAATAACATAATAAATTTTAGTCTAAATTGGCAAACCGGAAGTGGTATTTTGCTTAAAGGTCATAATAAACAATCATCAAAAATTATATTAAAATGTAATGTAAAACATCTCATATTTGATAAATAAGACTTTTATACGAATATAAATAATATACTAGATTTTGGTTAAAATTGGTGAAACGGAACGGGTATTTTACTTGAAGGTCATAATAAACACATAAAAAATTAAATACAGAGATCATATGGTTCGGTGATGAAGGTTACAAACGCGATCTTTTTTCCCCACTCTAATTACACAATTTTACACTTGGTTTTAGTGTAAAATACTTTTTTTTCGTCCCCCTTTGTGAGCTGAACAAGTCTGCTACAGGAGAACAAGTCTACAGCGGGTTCTCTCGCTTAAAATGTCGAAACCGTCGATTTCCAATGCTTTATCTAGTGATATAGACAGTTCTAATATTGTCAGTTACCATGAATCTCTTGGGAAGTTGTTACCTACTGAAAGAAAACGACATTTAATAACGGAAGGAGACCCCATGGAAACATCTGAAGGTTTGTGATACCATTACCAATGAAAACAGATTCGGACCCTTACCAAACCAAATAGACGACTCAGCCAACAAATAAGCAGCCCGTTTAATTTAAGCGATCCAATTTATTTATGCGATGTAAAAAAATATGCAGCACTTGTTTTATTCCTTCATTATGACGAGGTTCTAATGGCTTCTGGCTGAAAAACTCGATGAGAGGGGTTTCCGTGTATTCCGAAAATGCCAATGTATATCGCAGGATAGTGACAAGTTTAAAAAGATGGGGTGCTGAATTCCACGCACATCAGCTTCCAGAAGATAAAAGCTCCCGAGTTGTCTCAAAAAATTTTCTCTACTCTACACCTGTAGAAACTATAAAACAAAAAACTTACCAACCATAGATGAGGCAACCAATATAGCCAATGTTATCTCACGGTTTAAAATACCTCATTCTATGATTTTACTTCCTTATTTGAAGTAATCGCGTATTGTTTTGGAAACTTAAAACTATTTTTATTTTTTTGATCCTCTCGCCTCCTTAGAAAGGAAGAATGTGAATTGTGCTAAAAATCACAAATCGAGATTTTCATGGATAATCACGTTTCAAGGTCAGTACTAACCGTTTTTAACATTTTTATAATTATGTATATGCGTATATGTGTTTGAATGTATGTATATCAAAAACGTCAAAAATTGTATTAAAATAAAATGTAAAACATCCTAAATTTGGTAAATAAGACTTATATATCAATATAAATAATATACTAGAGTTTGGTTGAAATTGGAGAACGGAAGTAGTACTTTACTTGAATGTCATAAGAAACACATAAAAAATTATATTATAATTAAATACAGAGATCATATGGTTCGTTCGTTGATAAAGGTTTCAAACGCGATTGTTTTAACAACCTAACTAAACAATTTTATTACTTATTTTAAGTGTTAAAATTGAGTGCAAAATACACTTCTGTGCAAGAAACTATTTTTTTTATTTTTTTTTTTTTTTTGATCCTCTCGCCTTCTTAAAAGGGAGGAATGTGAATTGTGCTAAAAATCACAAATCGAGATTTTCATTTTCAATCACGTTTCAAGGTCGCTACTAACCGTTTTTAACATTTTTATAATTATGTATGTGCATGTGTGTGTGTTTGAATGTATGTATGTGTGTGTGCCAAAACCGTCGCGACGCCGCGTGTTGTTTTTGAGCTACTGCTATCTTCAGACTAATAACCTAATTCAGGATCACTTTTCGAGGCACCAATTTATAGTTTAATAGGCGTACAAGAAAGTTATTTGGTGTCTACATCAGATATTTTTCATTTCATAATAGTTATATCTTTTAACATTTTCTGATTTTTGTATTCTATTTTAATTAAAAATTAATCCAAAGATTTTCATTAATATTGATCCAAAGGATTTTTGTCTATAATTTAGATAGATAAGAGAATCTCGTTCGTTTGCTCATTGTCAATCTTTAAAGATTTTCAATGTTGGCCTCTGTAGCCTCTCAATGCTGTCTTTTTATGTAGGAGATTTAATAATTCTTTCATCTTCAGAAGAACCCTGTTCGTTTTTTATATTTCTTACAATATTGGCGGCGATGGCACTTTGTTCCTTGAGTTTTCTAATCTACCAAACATTAAAAAAAATATAATAAAAAACTAGTAATCGCCAATAAGATGATTGATAAAGAAGAAGAAAAAAGTTAAATGTATTATATGTATTAAATGTATTAAATGTATTATGTATTAAATGTATTAAATGTATTATAATTTAACTAAAAAATAACATTTGTATCTCTTTTTAATTTTAGTTCATGAATAATTGTTGCTTAATGGAATCATTTACAGACAATGATCCATTTTATGACTCAACTTATTTATTTAATTTAAATTTGTAATTTGAATTTTTTTTTGTTCACCGTTGATTTGTTCACAATCTGTATATAAATCTAATGCTTTGGAAGCTATATTTATTACTGTTATTTCAAAGATTTACTATTATGGTTGGGTTTATCGTAGTGTAATTATTCAAATGAAATTTTTTTTTTATGCCAATAAATACAGTACGAAATTTGTATTTATTGTAGTAGACTCAGCTAATGAACCATTCCAATAAAAAGGTAAGCAAACGTTATTCAATTATTTCATGGACGAACCTGGAAATAAAAAAAAATGAGAATATTGGAGGAGAAGGAAAATATTATTTTATGTGATAATTTGTATATTTGTTTTTCGGGCTAATCCCATACCAACAGAGTTGGCAGTAAAAACAAAGTTTACAAATAAAGGTTTTAAACAAAAATCGTTAATATAAATAAATAATGGCAATGCAGCTGTTATCTTAGTTTATATATATAGCTAATAAAATTATATTTATTTATTATTGGGGCAGTCCTTATAAAATATAAATACTAGCTGTTGGCCGCGGCTTCGCACGCGAATATTTTATATCTGCAAATTTCGTTTGAATTTATCTACATTTATGGTAAGGATATTACAGTTATATAATAAATGCGTTACACATTGTGTGTGCGTGATTAACTCCTACTTAGGAGTTAATTTAGATTCTCGACTAACCTACACGAACCACGTTCATTTAAATACATTCAAATAAATAAAAGTATAGGTGTTGTACACAAACTATTCCCTTTACCATCCAAATATTCCCATCTAAATATTAAAAAAAAAATTGCTATATTATGGTTATATAAGACCTATTATATGTTATGCCTGTCCTGTTTGGCCCTATACATGTGTTTCAAACTATAGAAAATTGCAAATTTTACAAAATAAATGCTTGCGGTTAGTTAGAAATTTCCCAAAATGGACTCCAATAGATTTAATTCATTATACTTTAAACGTGCCTAGCATTTCCACCTTTATTTACAAACTAACAATATACGTTTTTAATTCATGTGAGGCTAGTTCTCATACACATATAAGGGAAATTGTCAACTATACCAAAGCAGATCTACCTTACAACATTTATAAACACAAAAGATTAAAACATATAGTATTGTAAATTAGATAATAGTTTTATGTATGGGTATATATTTTGTTTTCGTTTTGTCATTTTGTAGTCTTATTTTATTTTATTTATATATATATATTTTTTTTTGGTTTTGTTAAAGGTTTTTTTGTTATCCTCATGTATTTAATTATTGTAGAGCATAACCTTAAGAATTATTATAAAACCAGAGGTAGTATGTATAAAAGCTTGAAACATATAATTATATAATAAAAACAAATTTTGTAATGTAATGTTAAGAAAATAAAACATTATTCAACATGTGTGTACGTGAAACAAATTCTGTTTCTAATTACCCGCAGTAGGCCATGCATAATTTTTTTTAACTTTCGAATGAAACACTCGAGCTATTAAATCGTATCGGTCATGTGGTTTTTATCCGTGTTTTAATGCATCTCCAATTCCAGGCCATTTCGGTTTACTTGTTTTTTTAAGCTATCCACAAAAAAACTCAATTTTGTTTTCGCATTTTTTTACACAGATTTTCTAAGATAATGCAATAGCTGTTTATATTTTTCCCTTTAATACCGTTTGAAAAACAAATGTTTTGCTGGAAAAACCATGTCTATATCAGTTTTCTAACCTGAGATATAAAATAAAGCAGTTTCAACGTATTTTATTATTTTTTCTCTCGACTCCATTATATTATTTATTATTTTTATTTTTTGGAAATTTAATTATATTTCAAATGAGCATTTGTATAAGAAACGAAAAATGTATTCTTTTCGACTTATGTGCAAATAAAATATTTTTTCCGTCATAACTTTTCCTTGGGGACGTAGTACGTGTATGGATAGTTAAAGGGCATTAAGGAGAAGACCAAAGGCAAGTTCATCAAAATTTACTGAGTCATGTTGCCGCTGCACATTGGGGACAGAATATCCTAAAACCTGGCATAAATCTAAAAATTTGAAGTTACCTTTTGAAATTTTTTTACTGAGGTCTGAACACAACAGGAGATGGCGGATCTCTTGCAGACATCGACATGTTCCTCGACATGTTATGGAATGCACCAGCTAGCTCTAAAGTCGGCAGTCTCATACTACCTTTCAGAGTGTTCCTAGCAACAGTTCTCTTTAAGTGTGTCCCGAAAACTGAGTATTTGTTCTTTTTAAGCAAAACTAATATGGATAGTGCCTCATATTGTAAGTAATTAAATTTCAAATTATATAAATTTTTATCTTTCTTAAATATTGTTTGGGGAGTTTAGAGAAATTCGTTAAAATTAATACATCTAAGTTAATTTTGGATTTTTTTTTAAAAAGTTCTCCACAAACATTTTTACTTTTTTTTTATTCAGTGTTTATCTGTATTTAAGGGTCAAGATAAAAATCTTGTTCAAAGTTGCTTTCTCGCGATATTTTTATTTTTTTATACAATTTTTCATAAAAGTGCAATCATAACCCGACTTATTTTTTTTAGCTCCTCCTGCTAATACCAGCTTTATTTATATACCAAGGAGGGAATTATATGACATAATTAAGTCATCGAATAAGATTACTGTGGAGGAGAAGTTAAAATACCTTAAAAAAGTGATTTCTGAACTTACAAACTACCCCGAAAATATGTTGCCTAACCTTTTTCATACATTATCAGTTTTCAAAATGTAAGAAAAAATGGGAGGAAGTTGAGCGGTCAGAAGATAGATTCCTTAAAAATTCAATGTGGCTAGATGGCTCTGAAAAACAGAACAATTTTGTAAATTTGTCAGTTGTTAAAAAGGTGGGACGGCCAGTTCAGGCGTTTATAGAATGTGCCGAGAGAACAAAACGAAAAAAGACTGAAGAGTTATGTGCTAGTAGATCTGTTGAAGAGTTCGCCTAGCATGTTAATGCAATTAATATTTGAATCATAAATACCAAATTTGAGACGTTTCGCATTGCATGCTAATATAATTTTTTATGGAAATCAGTTACGACCTTCAAGTAAAGTACCACTTTCGGTTATCATGTACTGACCAAATGGGAGATTCACAACTAAATTTTACAACTATCCCAACTTTTACAACTAAATTTTAGTCTTCTTCGGCTAGCCATTCTTCAGTTATGAGAGATACGCACGAACGATCATACGTACAGACGTCACGACAAAACTTTTCATAATGGATTCAGCGATGGTCAAAATGGAAATTGCCGTTGAAATCTGAAAACCTAAAATTTTCGCGATAACAATACTTTCTTTACTTCGTACAACAAAGTTAAATGCCTTGATTATAATAATCATTGCCAAATAATACTTATTCATTTATTCACTTAGCATACTAATTTTTAAGTATATCAGGTAAAAGCTATGCAGATGGCTGGAACTAAGATCAAATTTTGAGGTTCTAGGTTATATATACAAATAACATTCTTAAATTGTTAACCACTTTTTCAGTGGATGCTGCCAGGATTTTATACAAATACTTGAAGGTGATATTAATCAATTTGGGCTTATATCGGAATCTGTTATCATGCTACGCCGAACAACTTGCTCAAAACTAATAGCAATCTTCCAATACCGTTCCATCACAAGCTGGATAAGGCTTCTAAGGGGGTCCAATATATATTTGTGCGAATCGGCACTGAAGGTGATTGCGTATCTCCCAGGAAGTCTCAATAGAGCAATAATCCTCAGATAACATTAGGTAGCTCTGGGGAACGTCCGCTTTAATTAAAACCCTTTCGTATCAGTTTATAGGTCGATTCCCTACGAACGAAGATCGTTACTCTTGACGAATTCCCTTTAGCCTTCTAAGGTCCCCTTAATTTGATTTTAATACTGATAGGGTCATCAAATAATATCGGGTTAAACATTCCAAAGCTCTCCAGAAGTTTCCTCAGCTGCGTTTCCCAGTTATATTAAAAACTCAAACGGTTATTGCTATCCAACTGCAGCAACTTTAAAAATCATTGTTTGGCAAAGCGATCACAATCCATGTTGAGCATTTTTATTAACCAGGTCACTGTCTGTTTTAAAACATAATATCCTCCAGGAATGGATGCGACTTCTAATCTTATTATGAAGTGTGGTGTATTTCATTGTAAAAATAGTAGCTGTTTATGGCATGTATATTTTTTTATTCTTCAATGTGCTTGATGGCCCATACTGGCGCAGCATAGAGGATACAGCTCAGCATCACTGACTCATACAGCTTCTGTCTGGCATCCCAGGAAACTATTTTAGCTTTCGCACAGGTACTCAATATCGCCCCAATGCTTGAGTTGCTTTCAGATACTATATGTCTCATCGCACGGTTGAAGAATCCTGATCTCCGAAAATCCTAGTCTACAAATATATAGTTGATAGAACGACCGCGTTTTGATAAGTTCAGTTGTGAGAGACCGTTTAAAACAAAAAAATTGTCCAAGCAACCTCAGTCATTCCGAAATCCCGATTGAAACTCGGTAGAGCACCAGTGGTCCTCACAACACCTTAACAGTCAATTATACAATATGCTGGTTAACATTATAAATAGGCAGTTAGCCAGAGCAATATACCTATGATTTTAAATTAGGATTATTTAAATTACCTTTACAAGTACGTTTACCGTTACAAATGTACCATTACATTAAAGATATTACAGTGGTCCAAGATTAAGGTAATTTTTCAGTTTGAAATATTTTATTAAATAAGTACATCGGTATACAGTAACTAGTTATCAGGCAAATTTTTGATTAGATCCAAGTGATTTACCAGATTTTAGATTTTTAGCCGGTACTATGCATGTATCAAAGATAGGCTGGGTTACGGCTAAAAACTTCGTACTAAATTCTATTCTATTAGAATAAATACCATTAAAGAACGATTCCCATTCAGCACAGGTAATGGGAGATAATTGTTTTTTACTTACTCTAAATTTATTGATAAAAGTCAAAATGAAGAAGAGTCACGGGCATCAGAAAATAGTTGAATTATTGGTTTATGATAATTTCGTTTTTTAAATTTTATACTTTTTGTATAGGTCTTCTTAGATGTTATGTATATTTTCCGGGTGTATTCCAAAAAAACTACACTTCCAACACATTTTAAGATTTTTTCTAATATATCTGTCAGCATCTTTGGCAATTTGGATTATCCAATTTACTAAATTATCATTCAATTCATTTACATTACGTGAATCGAGAATTCAGTTAGATAATTTTTATTAGTTCGATAATTTAACATTCGGTTTTGATAAAGCATTGATAAGCACGGATCCCATAACAAATTCACATTCCTTCTTTGTATCTTGGTACAGCATAAGGGATTATTGTAGTCATCAACAAAAATATTCGTAAGTAATTGATTTGGGAAATGATCCGAGCCTGTGCGGATTTGGGAGACGTCAAAATCATAGATCATCGGGATAGCATTCTCATGACATCGGGCTACATCGACAGCAGGGTTTCCAGTGAACTGCAGTAGGTAAAATTTTCCCTCTGATCACCAGCCGACCTTCCATTAATTTTATGAAAATAATTAAATTCTAGAAATAGTTTATCCTTTTCATAGCATTTTTTGTATAAAATTTTCCTTCCGTGACTTAAATAGTTTTTTTAAACAAAGCTTCATCATCCTGGTTAAGATTAGAAAATCGACAGTTAGCATCAACAACAATTATGAATGGAATTGATCTGTATTTATATATTTCTTATATATTTATATATATTTATATATTTTATTTATAATTCTATGTATATTTGTTTCTAATAATGATAAAACAGAGATAAGATATATATAAAATGAAAATTTTTATTCTTAACTAATTACAGATAAATTGTACCTCTTCTTAAAAATTTTCTCTTCACCATAGCCGAGTTAAATTTTAAGGTGGATATATGCCATGAGGATGCAGCCCCATGTGTCCAGGTGCCAGCCACGCTGCACTGTCTTGACCTTATATAGTATCCCAACTGTTTAAATATTAAAAAAAAACAACAAAAAAAACAACACTGTACCATTACAACCCATGAAGGGTTTTGGGTTCAGTACTTGGTAAGGACCGTACTGTTTCTAGGACAACGGTTGTGTAACAAGGTGATTTGGCCGAAATTACGCTCAACCGCCAGGTTTTCCCCCCCAATTAAGGGTATCCACTTTATAGAGGCTGGGTGATCCCTCGGAGGGTCTACCGATCCCACAGGGTCGATCCACGACTGATATCAGAATAAATAATAACCTGCCACAGCCGGCCTCGAACCCGGGACCGGGAGCATAGGAACAAAGTGCCTTACCACTGCGCTACTCCGCTCCTTATAAATATATAATATTGCCATTTTATATGTATTTGACTCTTTGCTCAAATTATTTATTAGCCTGGTATAATAATACAGAGAATTGTCCCTTACCGATTTTGATCAAAATATTTTTTGATGATTGTACACTGAAAAAAGTCCACAGATATTCAACCTTTTCTTCCAATGGGCCCTAGGAGCTGAGAAAAAAATAGAACACTATGAAACTGCTTTATTTTATATCCGGAGTTTGAAAAATTATATGACAATGGTTACAACAACAACAAAACATTTATTTTTCACAGTAAATTAAAGGAAGCACATAAATATTAAACAATAATTGATTTTTGGTCAAATAAATGTTAAAAAGTTTTAAAATTTTTAAGTCAACTAACCTTATGGATTTTTTTAACACCTTAATATTGAAAATATTATAAAAAAATATCTGATGTGGACAACACATTACTTCCTTGCAAGCCTATTAAACGATAAATAGGTGGCTCAAAATGTGATCCTCAATTTGGCTACTAGTTTCCAAAGATTGCATTAAAAACGACATCCAACTATTGACACACATACACACAGACACATTCTTGTTTCTTGAGGTCTCATTTCGTTATTATTTGTCGTTTTCCTTCAGTAGGTAACTAGTTTCCAAGAGATTTCTTCGTCTTCCGTGATAACATTAAAACTCAATGTTTTAAATGTCAATGTCAAATTTCAATGTTTAAAAGTCAATATCACGAGATAAAGCATTGGAAATCGACAGTTTCGACATTTTAAGGGGAAAACCCACTTAACTAATATCTTATTCTCCTGCTGCAGACTTGTTGATCTCACAAATGGGGAGGAAAACCAATATTTTACATTCAATTTTAACTCTTAAAACAAGTAATAAAAATGTTTAATTGGATTGGAAACCAAATCGCGTTTGTAACCTTTATTACCGAAACAAATGATTTATGTATTTAATTTAAATATAATTTTTGATGTAAGCTTATTGTGACCTTCAAGTAAAGTACCCTTTTCGGCTCACCAATTTTAACCAAAATCTAGTAAATACATTCATATCTATATAAAAGTCCTATTTACCAAATTTGAGATGTTTTACATTATATTTTAATATAATTTTTGATAAAAGTCTAATATGACCTACAAATAAAGTACCGCTTTCGGTTTTCCAATTTAGACCAAAATCTAGTATGTTATTTAAATCAATATATAAGTTCTGAATACTAAATTTGAGAAGTTTTTCATAGTATTTTAATACAATTTTTAATGGAAATCAATTATGTCCTTCAAGTAAAGTACTACTTCCGGTGATCAAGCAGGGACCAAAAAGGGAGGTTCACAACTAGATTTCACAATAATCCTAAATACAAAATTTCAACTTTCTACGTTTTTGAGTTATGCGAAATACGAACGTACGTACGAACGTACATACGTATTTTACGTACGTACATACGCCACGACGAAACTAGTCAAAATGGATTCAGAGATGGTCAAAATGGACATTTCCGTTGAAATCTGAAAACCGAAAATTTTCGCGATTACAATACTTCCTTTACTTCGTACAAGGAAGTAAAAAATAAAAAAATCCAGTTCTTACATTACGTTCCGATTTAAAGCTCTGTGTCTCGTCTTCAGTGTATCCGATATCGACGTTCTTAGACTCGTTACAAATAGGGAAGTTTCTTCTGACCATACTTATGGATAACTATTGCGTTATCTTCGGTCTCTGTAAAGAAATATGACAATCAATAAAAACAAAGTTGAGTTCTTTTGACCATAACGTTGGTTTTAAAACATGTAGGAACAGAACATTCAAAGCAAATCACGTAGTTTTGGAACCTTTACCGATGCACCTAATTTCGAAGATTTCCCGATTCATGAGCGATTTTATGAATATTAAATAAAATTTTTAGGTAAACCATGGCCAAATTTGTTATTTATTTATAAGATTATTACAGGCAATGTACAGCAGTGGTGTATAATGAATGCTACCCATCCCCAGGTAAATCCATACTGCTAAACATTATGAACGATATCTACACAATCGGTAGATTTCCTGATATTTGGAGATCAGCAATAATCGTTCCAGTCCTCAAGGTAAATAAGAACAAAAAATTTCCTTCCAGCTATCGGCCTATAGCATTAGCAAGTTGCATATGCAAGCTTGTGGAAAGAGTTCTTACTAGCTAACTCTTACTACTCTTACTCTTACTACTAGCTAACTCTTAGTAGGAAAGAGTTCGGACTAAATTGGTTTATAGAATATAATAAACTTATTTCGAACAGGAAATGCGGATTTAGGAGGAAGGTTTGGGAGGTTGATGCCTATCAATTGTCTGCAGTCAAGTGTTTAACAATCGTAGGTACGTTGCACTGTGTACAGAATGGCCTAGGTGTTCCAATCAGTAAGTATTGGTATGTGCCCTATGCTCTTTTGAAAAGCATGTGATTTTCACATTCATAAGTTTACATGGATACGACTGTTCAGTAAGTCATGGGAAATATTTAAAGAAGTGATAGTAGACCTCATGAGCAACAAAAAAAGTTTTATAGAGCATGGAGATTCCTGTCAGAAAAACAGAACATTTGAGTTTCCTATTTTCTTTTTTTTTTTTTTTTTTTTAGTAAATCGCGTGTTTTTTTAGGAAGCGATCACTCGAAAACTATTCAAGCTAATTAAGTTACAATCACAACATCGTACAGTAGATAAAATCACTTTAAAAAATATAGTTTGCGTTTTCAAAATCTATTGTTAGAGGAACGAGAGGACCAATCACGAAAAGTTTAGTTTATTTTATTAAATCAATCTTTACTTGTGCATATTTTCCTCAGTCCTCTGCACTACAGATTCCCCACTTCTGGATGTGACTACTGGATAACTTCTACTTTTATTGGGCTTTAATTTCGTATTTTCAAGTTTTTTATCCTTAAAATTTCGGATAAATGAAGTATAGTTTCATTTGGGATTGGTCTAGAATTTACTCCTGGATCGCCAAAAAGTGTGGTGTGGTGGTAGGTTTCCCAGACAAAGAAGTATTTTAAGAATGAAATTTATGAAATTCACTTCGTATCTAGTCATTAAAAATACACAACGACATGCCAAATAAAAAGCTTCTTTGTGAAATAAAATTTTACTAAAAAGGGTATCTATTGGGTTTAACAAAAAAAAAAAAAATAAAATAAAGAAGTTTAATTACAGCTTAGACGACAGTGTAGATTTAAACAGAAAAAAAATCTGTTTTTTAAATTTGATTCTGTAAAAAAAATAAAATAAATTATAGACAATTAATCCGTCCAGATTCTCATCTCAAACAAATTTTCTCTCGAAAATCGTTGCTCTCCTTACGACTATGAACTAAAAGCTTCTTACTCTTAAATTATCTTCGAAATCAGTTCTGAAAATTAGAAAAACGAGAGGTTCTTAGGAATACAAAGACAATTTTTAAAAATTCATTTTCGAACCCAGGCGACCCAAAAACTTTTAAATTAAATTGAGACATCTAAACAAAAAATTGGATGATTATCATAATTTCTCTTTTTTTTTACTTGAGAAAATAAAAAATATAGCCCTAACGCATCTTGAATATCTGTTCTACCAACTTTGTTCGCTGTCGTGCTAAATAACTTATTGCTTTGAAGAGTGAATTCATAAATAAGTTTTACAATTGTTGGAACTTCCAGTACTCATTGTGATTGACTAATGCTAATTTACAGAATGGATTAATTGCAAATCCAAAGAAATTTATGTTTTATTTAATTATAATTTTCGAATTACCTAATCTCGATTTACCTTTCATTACCTAAAATAGCTGGCCCTTATGATAAGAGGCAAAAATTTAATCTGTCGGTATCGCCTTGTGGATCGAGTTGAGAGCATGCTGTATATCGGGCGAGGCTGTAGGTCAATTAAATGGTTGAAACTCAAATAGACTCCATGATTGATGTTCAACCATGCGAAACTTGTGGTTACTGTCGAAGGATAATGAAGTCCACTTCTAACTCATTTGTGTTCCGTGAAATCTCTGGTGCAGAAAACAATTGATAGGCATGGATGATCGCCAGGGGATCCATTGATGCACTCGATCCGATTTAGTTTTCTAAATTTTAGAATATGACTATATATTTTTATTTTTTATTTTTATCAATTGTACATTGGAAAGAGTTTTTAATAAGTTTTTGCACATTTTAAAATCATTATATTTGATTGTAGGTATTCACAACAATTATTGATTGGTTTCGGTATGAACAAAATTAAAATTTCTTTAGCCTGTTTCGATTTACATTATACCCTGGATAATTTTATTTTTAATTTTTTTTTTTTAATGAATGATCAGTGCAATATTTTTCCCATGTCTTATTCATCAATGTGGTGGTTAAGTGTTTAATTCATGTCAATCTTGAACTAAAAGACTTATTATTTGTAATCTTCCTTTATAGTTCGGATTTATCTTAACTTCTCCATAGTTTTCTTAAAAAAAGAATTTTTTGTGGAATTAATTTTCAAAATCAAATATATATTTAATCATGACTGGACGCGTTGGTGTAAAAAGTACACCAAATGCCATTAAGTCGCCAAATCCCTTTGACTCTGTTATTATGAACCTGTATTCTACTTGTGTATGCATTCTTATTCACACTCTCACCTATTTTTCGATCCAATGATGGTGACCTATGAATATATCTATTTTTTTTTCATTTAAGAATTTTATTCGTTTCTCTCAGCTCAGATTAGAATTAATAAAGCTTGACGATTTTCCTCAAATCCTCTATGAGAAAAGGTTGGCCCAATCGGCATAAAAATAAGTTAAAAACGATAGAAACCTAAGAGAGGAAAGTTTTTATTACAATTGAATAGAATAGAATTTATTTGACAAAGAATAACATTTATATTCTACGAAATAGCAACATCTATCGGACGGTGACAAAAATTAAATATAAAAAAAAAATTATTAAAACAAAATACAGTATTTTTTTTAACGATTTTAATTAGTCGTGTGTTTTGGAGGCAGCAACGTTAATAATATGTATACAATTTTAATGAAATAAGTGTCCACGAAGAGTGAACTTGAAGCTCCAAATGGTTTAAGATATGAGCTTTGCAGCAAGGAATTTCCTTTTCCCTTTTACTTCTTAGGATTTGATTTATTTCTTCATCGTGAGCTTACTTCTAGTACTCTTTATCGTGAAGTATTCACCGTCTATGCTAGGTTCTGCATTTAAAAGGTCCTGCATATGTGAGCTGAGTTGAACGAGAGCTTATGAAGGATTTCTCATATCTATTATATTCTATCGGGAGTAGACATAAAGGTTGTGCATTTGTCAGACGACATAAATTGACCGATGAGTACTGGCCCTGCAACGCAACCCATTCATATACATAATGCACCAAATTAGTTCAAATAAATAAATAATCATTTTCTAAATATAGGTGAATTAAATTTAATTATAATTTTTTTTTTAATTTAAAGACCGTTCACCACCTTAAACATGACAAAGAAATAATGTCCTTTTACAACAGCGAAACTGATATATATGGAAAATAAAAAAACTGCATACCGTCAAAGTGGGTTACTTGCTTCAATGGTTGATTCCAAGTTTTGTGCTGCCCACCAGTGGCAGTAAAAGGCGCGAAAGGACTGGGAGGGAAAGAGGAGAAGATATATATAATATAATAAAAATAATAGCTTTAGTAATTAATCTCTTCTTCAGTTTTAATTTTCGAAAATGTGATTGCGGGTAACTGTATCAGAAATTGGGAATACATTGCTCCTCTGAACGTGAAAATGTATTGGGTGGTAAAGGTGAACCATGTATATAAACCAGCAGAAAATTAGAGTTCCTGAGTCTGATTTGTGAGCCATCTAAATTATAATAAATATTTTTTGTAAACTAAAAAATATATACATAATTTAGATTGATTTTGTTCAAATTACACAATTTTTTTTTAGAATTAAAAATTTTTGTTTCAATATTTATAATTATTTTAATTCAGAATAATTTAAAGAGAAATAGTAAACAATGGGATTTATCATAGAGTTCTCAAAAAAATTGTATTCTTATTCTTAAATTCTTACTGGTTCTTCTCATTGATGGAGACAGCCTTAAATTGCATTAAATAATGATTCCCAGATGTTTTTAATGAGTTTTAAAATCCTCCCAACCTAACTTTTAAATAAATCAAACACATATCAAGACAAAGTAAACAAAGGGATTTTTTATTTTTATTTCATCTACACTCAGAGGTAGCTGAGATATAACTTTCAGAATTTTCTGATTGCTTTTAGCGGGTAAAAATATAGAATATCCAAAAAAGTCCTAAATTTGATGGAAATACCTTAAACTACTTGGCTTTTCAAATCTTTGCCAAGCAATTCTACGAAATTTTGAAGAATAGTACATCCCATAAAACCCTTTGTAGAGGAAGACATATAAAAAAAATTCTTACCTCTCTCGATAATTAATCCCGAGAACTATTAAGAGTTGAGGCAATTTATCTTGAGGTCCTCCCCAGAACTTAGGAGGTTATAATGGGCCAAAGCTGGTTTCTCAATCTCTTGAGCACATTCTCGTTATAAGAGAAGCTGGAAAATGCATTTCCTGAGTTTAAGAATGGTGATACGAGGTTTACCCTACGTAAATTCACAAAATATTTTAAATATAAATTAATGATATCGAGTTCTCCTTCTAGTTATCATTTAATATATAGAAAACATTGTTGCAATAACAATTATGTAAATGATTCAACATGGTTACACATAACAATATTTAAAACTATTTAATTTTATTTACAAGCTGACTAAAGGAATACATGTATACTTATCCTTGTGTATTTTAATTGAGGAAAAGACATTATATGTAGCAGTTAAATGCCTAATGTTCAGATTATTTCGTCAGTGCAATACCAAAATTGAGTACTTGTAAATTTTGCTATTTTTTTTTTCATTTTGAAGTGTGGTTTTCCATTTTCTTCGCATTGCAAAAAAAGATGACTGAATACTTGACGTCACTAATTTAAAATACAAAACATTTAATTAAAAAATTAGCTACCTTACATCTAGCAACCGTAATTCACTTCCGATTTTCTCAGTCCCATAGATTTTCAGATACGCAACATTGGCATTACGCCAACGACATCCATAGAATTGTGTTAAATTTGGAATATAATATATTAAATAGGATATTAAACAAGTTGCATATTTGTTTAAAACATGGGCGATTTCTCTTTCAGTATTTATTTACAGCATATCACCTATATATCATGAGTATATGCTACTGGCACAACATAAACAAATATAATATAGGAAAATTAAACAAAAAATATCTATTAGTTTACTTTTACTTGTTTATATATTTTATTTTTTTTATTGAAACAATGCAGATAGTATTCATTTCATCTAATGTCCCAAACTCTACATTTTTGATGGTTGTTTCGTAAATAAAAACATTTTTTTTTCGTTCTTTGACTCACAATAAGTTTTAAAATCATATCATATTATATTTGGCATAAGGTATTTAATATTTCTTTTATTATTTCTATTTCAATAATCCGGTTGACTAGCAATTGTAGGAAGGGCAGTTTAAAAGACATTCGTAGAACTTTACACAATTAACACTTTAAAACAATTTTATAATTTTGAGTAAATATATTACAGGGTGAAAATGAGTCAACTGGTTGAAGTTTATTTGTTAAGTTGGTTGTTTATGAATAGCAATAAAATTGCTTTAATGTTCTTAAATGTTATTATTAAGTGTATCGAAATGAAAGAACTTTTATTTCTTTTGAATATATCGATTGCAATAAGTGTAAATAAAATATAAAATGTATATATATATATATATATATATATATATATATATATATATATATATATATATATATATATATATATATATATATAAGTATATATATACGTATATACGTATGTATTTTACTAAAGACAATTAAGCAAAGCATAGTGTCGGACATTTCGTAAGTGACGAGTCTGTTTTTTCTTCGTAATGAACCTTTTAAATTCTAGTTTGGTTTAATCACCTAAATCAACGAATTTAATAGCATTTCGTATTTACAATCATATTATTTGGTGGTTTGAACTCGGCCAACGCAGACAAAAAACATTTACATGGTTTACTGAAAAGCCTTCATAAGTGAAAACCCCTGTTTTTAAATGTTAGATTGGGAGATTTCGAACATATGACAACATAAAGAACGATGGTTTACTGAAGTATTTTTCAACTGAAATCTTATGATGTAAAAGAATTGTTGAGGTTTTTCTGTAGCAACTTACTAAGTGAGTGCCATACAAACTTTTTGAACCCTTCTACTTATGCTCAAGAAGAAGTAGGCTCTCTTTATTTTTTATGGTTTATATAAAGTTCTTCAACATCAATCTAATGCACCAGTTAAAGAATTATTTTAGTGAGTGTAATCATTTTTTTTAATTAAAAAAAGTTTTTTATTATTGCGATGCTGCCAATAATAAATTAGTATGCATTAAATCAAGAATGCACCAGAGATTCAAATTAAGATTAGAGGAGACCAATTCCATTTATGCCCTTGAAAAGTTAAAACTCTTACTTCAATTTATTCTTCTAAGTACATTTTTGTAGCGTTTCCGAATTGGTCTAAAAAATACACCCTTTTTATGGCATTAGAAAGCCATAAATCCAATGATTTGAGTCGAATCGTTGGGTTTAGGGCTTTTCAATATCGTAAAAAAATTTATATTTCAGATCAATTCGGAAACGCTACAAAAAATTTATTTAGAAAAATAATTTGCAGTTAGAGTCTTTTTACATATCCGAGCAGAATTACCTCTAGAATTACTAGGTTTCGTTAGAAATGGGTGTTCAAAGTCTGAAGATTAATAAAAAATTCTACGAAGAATATTTTAATGTATTTGTGAATTATTTTATTTCACTGTCTAATGTTTTTTTTAGTTCCACAAATATTTCATATGAAACATACTTTTCCGTTTTGATGATAGTTGCGTTTTTTTGAAAAAAATCTGAGGGCTCAGAGTTCTGTACAGAACAATCTGGCCTACGGTGAGATGTCACAATCGATTTGTTTCGTCCTGATGCGGTCGTTTATAAGCCGATAAAGCTTATGCTGCTTCTGTCCTTGGGCCATGGGTCGGCTTCCTCTCCGCTTTAGTACATTTTTGTACAATCTGCTTGAACTCTATTTGATTTAGGTGACACTGAGACTGTTATTAATTTGCTATTTGTATTCATCAGTTCAGACCAAAATCTAAAATGTTCTACGCCAATGAATGTACTAAATTGTTAACAGTCATTTCTCGTAAACAATGTAATTTTTTAAATATTGTAGCAGTGGACTAAATATGAAGAATATGGATTTTATTGAATTAAGGAATTAGTATGACAACTTGAAATAATAATATATCTTTCTTGATAATACCCCGAAACTTATAAAAGAAGTTGTGAACATTATTAAAGAAATTGATAATGGATGATCCTTCATTCATAATGTGTCTAATATAAAAATTATATCATGTTTTTAAATTAGGAAGGTTTGGGTGGAAAAGAGGAACATAAAATGAATAATACCAATGCCATATGGCAGTTAAAATCACAAAGTTAAGAAAAATAGATAACGTAATATAATTAAGTGATGGAAATAATTATGGTTAATGAGAAATAGGAAAATTAAAATTAAAAAAAAAATAATGGTAATAAAACGTGAACAGCAAAACTAAGGTCGTATTTTCACGAAATACAAAATTGAAAATAGAAAAATTTTGAACTGTATTAAAATATAGGTAATTTAATTACTTTTCAAACACAATAGGGTTTCAAGACCTCTAACTCAATATGGAGGGGTTCTAGAGCTACGAAAATCACAACATACCACGAAAAACTGCGGGAGATGGGAGAAAAAAATTCAGACCTCCAAAAAAAATGTCTCCAACACCAAATCAATTCAAATACAAATTTTAAACACTCTAACTAAATTTTGTGAGATTGTACAGGTACGAAAAACTTAAACATACCGAAATTTTGACTAAACTTTGCCCTTACTTGTATGATATTTTTCCACCTTGAAAAAAACCCTACATGCTGAATTTCAGATCAATTGACCCAAGAGGAATCTGAAGGTGTCGAAATGTAGCGGTAAAAAAAAAAAATATATCAGACATTTCAAAAACTTTCATATTCGTGTTCTAGGGGTTATGAAACGGATAGATAATGCACTCCCGCCCCTCACCGACGACCTTCGCTACAGTGCAATAGTCTATTTTTTTCCGGGAAAATACGACTAAAAATGTGATCTTATTATGTTTTATACTTATAGTACAATAGCAACCTAATGTATTTGGACAGCAGGGCTTGGAAATAATACATTTCTCACTATCTTTAAAAAATGATTGAGAGAACAGTAAGGTGAAAATATAACAACAGACAACGAAAGGAGGATTTTTTAAATGAACTACATATTTCAGGTAGATGAAAAATCAAGTAATTATCTCTATGTGTAATTAAACTTGGTTAAAAAAAAGTGATATAAATATTAGCGCAAGAACAATAAAACTGTTTTTTAAACAGTTTTAAAACTACTGTAGTTTTTTTAAACTACCAATGCATTTTAAGTTTGTCAAATTTGATATATATTTTAAAAGTTTCGATTTAATTTCAAAAGAAACATTTTTTTTCCATTAAATAATATAAAAGTAGAAATTATTAAGTTAATTTCTGTTTTTGTATTGTTACATTACATTATTACAGAGCGTATTATTGACAACAGATTGGCGGATTGGTGGGAAGAGGTTCGGTCACATCCGTCTCGGATGCGCACGGCTATCCATCTAGGGTCTTATATTCCTCATAAGATACGCTATATTTTTGCTAATTCCGGTCCGATTTCGATGATTCCTTTTAGTATTTTAGAGAATTTAATCACCTTTCATATGATTTCATACATGATTTCCAATAAAATACTTACTTTTTGAATTATGCACAAATAAAATTTTCTTTTCGCTATAACTTTTTACCCTGCATTTTTTCGTTGGTATATTACATTTATGAAAAGTTAAAGGGTTTTAAGGAGAAGACATTAGGCAAGTTTCATCAAAATCGTTAGAGCCGTTTACAAGAAAATTGTAAAATCCATGATATAATTGCCACTTTCTGTTAGTCCGATGCACTATAACATTGCTAATACTGTTCCGATTTTGATGAATCTTTTTTTGTTTTTTAGATAATTTAATTACCTTTCATGCAATTCTATACATAATTTACCATAAAATTCATACTTTTTAAGCTATGCGTAAATAAATTATTATTTTAATCATAAATTTTTTCCTGCATTTTCTCGGTGATGTACTGCATTTTTGAAAAGTTAAAGGTCTTTATGAAGAATAATTTAGGCAAGTTTCATAAACATCGTTAAAGCTGTTTTCGAGAAAATTGTAAATAAGTGATAAATCGATTATATAAAGTGGCACTTCTGGTTAGTCGATTTTTACGAAAAAGTTGCTGTAGCATTACATTCCTGTGCTTATCTTAAATACGTAATTTCAGTATCGTACAACCGTTCGTTTTTTAACTATGCTGTTCACATATACACAGACCATTTTGCGGGATTTGGTTATTTGGACTCAGGAGACCTTGAAACGTATATTTTCGTTGAAAACTCGAATTTGAAAATTTTCGTAATCGCAATACTTCCCCTTACTACATATTTCATATGTAGGTAAGAGAATGTAAAATTATTTAAAAATGTTTTTTAAAAATTATTATTTTTATTGTTCAGTACGCCCTGCTTTTACTTTCTATAAACTTCATCATCTTTGTAAGACCACCTATGCATACAGACTAAAAGAAATCACGATTATTCCTTTATAAATAATGTTTGTGATTATCTAAGAAGAATAAATAAAACGATGATAATGGAAATAGATTTATTTATTTTCTTTTTTGTTATTCGCGTATCGATTGTGGTAAGTAATCGATTATGAAATGGGGTGCAATAGAATTTTAGGCAGCAAGAAAATGGTAGTTGAATAGTGTTGGTGACGGCACTAATAAGTCAGCCACAATCACCAACACCTGAGGGAATCTGGAGAATCCGAATGAACAAATTGAGGAAACAATCTCCCCAACTATAGAAGAGTTAGATGAAGTAATCTGCAAATTGAAAAGAAATCAAGCTTCGGGTAAAAACAATATAAATGCTGAGCTGTTCAAACTTTTGGGTGATAAGATCCTACAAGAAAGGTACAGACTTATAGAATACATTTGGGAAGAAGAACGAAAAATTATCAACATGATTCACTAGAAAGGCGATATGACGGAATTTAGCAATAAAAGAGGAATCACTTTGCTCA
This sequence comes from Rhaphigaster nebulosa, assembly GCA_948150685.1. NCBI lineage: Eukaryota > Metazoa > Arthropoda > Insecta > Hemiptera > Pentatomidae > Rhaphigaster > Rhaphigaster nebulosa. The sequence continues at coordinate 119,183,656 of OX411306.1, read as the reverse complement.
ATGCGGGTTACAAAATCTTCGCCGTATTATTGTACAGTCGACTTGCACCCTATTATGGAAGAGCAGAAGGCAATTAACAGTGCGGTTTTCGAAGTAATAGATCAACAATAGATCAGATCTTTGTTCTTCGGCAGATAGATGAAAAGATGTGGGAATACAACAAGGTTACTTGGCAGCTGTTTATTGATTTTACAGATGCATATGATAGGACCTACAGATCCAGAATATATTAAGCAAAGGCAGATGCGGAAATCACTCCTAAACTGATATCCTAAAGCAAGGTCAGTTAAGAGCAAACGGAGAGTTCTCAGTACAGTTGTCCAAACCCATGGAAATAGCTTTTTCGTACTCGGATCCCTTGTGTTTCTTGAAACAGACGGATCAGAAGAAATAAAAAGAAGGATACTAGTAGGTAACAGAGCCTACTATGGACTAAGAAAAGTTGTAAAGATCAACCTTACCTCTAAGGCCCGCATGCATGAAACCCTAATTAGACCAATCTTAACCTACGGAAGCGAAACATGGATTATGAATAAAGCAACAGCTGAAAGATTTGTTAGGTTTGAAAGAAAGATGTCGCGAAGAATGTATGGAGGCAAGAGTGAAGAAGATGGGAGATGGCGCATTAGGAAAAATAAGGAGATATAAAATCTATTTTAAGGACCTGCTCGTATCTGATACCATTAAAATGAATAGGTCGATGAGTGACAATGCTAATCGAATGAGTGAGAACAGACAGGTAAAAAAGATTTACCAGGGGAGTATCTTCCTTCTGCTACTAGGAAAAAGGGGCGGCAAAGGGCACAAAGGAAAGACTAACTGTTGGAGGGTAGGCGGCGGGCGGACATCCGAATGGTGGAGGATAGAGTCCTGTGGCAGAAAAAGTTTAAGTAGGCCAAGGACCAGCAAGAAGAAGAAGAAAAAGGAAAATAGTACTGAAACGGTAAAAAATAAAGGAAAAGTGGCTCTAAAACCACAGAAGCATAACCATAAAATATGAAAGAGACCTTATCAACCACTGTAATATCACCTATAAATTATATAGTTCCGAATTAGATCTGATCTGGTTGAGCTAACTTTTATACAGCCCTTATATTTATTAGGCCTTGCTCACCAGTATTTTTTGCTTTTACGTTATCAGCATTAGAGAATAAACTTCCCCAATAGTTTTCCCTCTGTATAAAACTTTTAATGGTAAAATATTTTATGCCTACATGTCCTACCGACAGAAATATTATCGGATTTGTGTATTTTTTATTTCATTGACTTAATATCAACAATTTATATGATACAATGAAACACAATTCATGCCAATTTATGGATCATACATACCATGGTGACCTGTGACTTTAGTAAAAAAAAAAAAAAAAAAAATCAACTGTGCAGGATATTTTGGTCGGGGAAGTAAACGTTTTTAGTTCTTAAATGTAGCAGCAATTTTTTTTAATGAATAAAAAAAACTGGAGCTTAGCATTAAGATATACTGGGGGATGCTGCCAAGTTGGTGATTTCGGCAGATAACGGAAGTCAGTCGTATTTTATTACCCCTAACATTATTTTTTTTTATTACTTTTTTAATTTTTTAGTTCAGACACAATATATTTTAATCATAATACTCATCAAGTTATCTGACCTAAGTATTTCTTTATCATATAAGTCTCAGAGGTAATAACTCAGTATTGTTCTGAGGAACTAGCCTAGTAGATCATAGAGATAATGGTAAAATTACTTGAAATACTTGCAAAAGAAAGGACAATCAAGTTGAAGAATAGATAAATTACTGTCCCCCAACAAATACATCAAATTAAGTTGAAATATCTAGCAGCTGACCTTTAGACAATACTAAAAATTACAACTTTAATTTACACAGAGTAGAAAAGTTCAACCTTAAGCCTGCTTTATATTACGGTACTAAAGGGAACATGGCCAACTAAAAGAGACAACTCCTCTACTAATGAAAAAAAAGCAGATGCTACGAGAAATGATCCAAGAACTTGACAATTCAGAAATGTGCGATAAATAACAAACCTATAGTATTTTATATATTTCGATCAAAACATAACTTATTATTTGATATAATTTAAAATAATTATTTTTTTTAAACATTATTTCTTTATTTCTGTCACAGGTTAGAGTGAAAATCAGGAAATATGAGGATAAAAAAAGATAAATGGCATGGTATGCATGCCGAGGAATAGCACCCAGCAGCACCTCTTCCCGGTCTTGAATTAGTCTTCTAAGTTCAGAAAAGGAGATCGCTCATCCAGCTGATTCTTGGGCGTATCCCAATGGACATGTCAGCCGTATCCTTTATTATTCTGTTGTTAAAATAATTAATGACAAATTGGTTGATACAATTGAATATTTTAGGAGATTGATCCTTTGTTGTCTTAGGCCCAGTGGTCCTTGAATATCACAGATTTTTTTCTGGCTAGGCAGATGAGATTAAGCCTGCAAAATTGTTTCACCCACAACCAGCCTAACTTCTTTATAAATGGATTGATATGGTCGTATCTTTTGGCTCCAAAAATGAACCGGACAGCTGTGTTAAGAGCTTTCTGGATTTTGGCGTCTTCAGTATCAGGTATGTCGAGATAGGCCTCGTCATAATACCACACTAGAGGGAAGATTAGAGCATATATTATCTTCTTTTTAACCTCGGTCGATAAAAAACGCTTCTACCTTAATAGCGAATGCAAGACACCATGGACCCGGCCCACCACAAGACTCACATGGTCGCGCAGTGACAATGAGCAACTGACCATCACTCCAAGGACTTTTATTTTCTCTGATCGGATGAAGATGTGATATATATATATATATATATATATATATATATATATATATATATATATATATATATATATATATATATATATATATGGTTAAATAAGTCGAAGTCTTAAAAGGGTTTTTAAAAAGATTTATTATGAAGTACAAACAATGATATTGGAAATGACACGACTGACTACATTGGCTAATAATCGAGAATTAACTATCTCAGATAATATGGACGGGATCAGCGGCAGCGAGACAGAGAGACAGAGAGGCACTTCCTCTTTCCCACGACATTTATAGGCAAAAAAAAGACGTGTCAGCGTCTTTAGAATTAGGCTGAATCTGTTATACCTAACTATATATATATATATATATATATATATATATATATATATATATATATATATATATATATATATATATATGTATAGAACTATATATAATATATAGACTAAATGTTACAGGTCTTAAATAGATAAATTCCAAATCATCTCCTCAAATACTGCAAAATCCATGTTTCCATATGATGTTTTAATTTGGGCTTCCTTTTTATCAGAAATCTGAGACCTTGCTATAGCTAAATAAAGACATCAAGGCACTTCAGCTTAGGGCAATCTCAAACAGGCTTTATCTAAACTGCAGGAAATCATAATAGATTTTGATATGGAGTCCTTAGCTAGTCCTTAGACTGGAAAGGATGTCCGTCCTATGCTAAAGATTTTAGATCAGGTCTTCCTACGATCAGAGAAAATTGAAAGATATCTTTTTTTCCCTTCGTTTCATTTATTTATTATAATATTATTATTTTATTTTATCGTTTTTTTTTTTAAATCTTCATATTATTATTATTATTTTTCTCTTTCTTAATTAAAATATATATATTTGCATTGTAAATTATCATTGCAGAAAGATCTGTGACATTCAAGGGCCACTGGGTCTAAGACAACAAGGGATCAATCTCTCTCTCTATCTCCTAAATATTCAATTGTATTAACCAATTTGTCATTAATTATTTTAACAACAGAATAATAAAGGATACGGCTGACATGTCCGACCAAAATTTCCTGCACAGATGAAATCAGTTGATTTTATTATTACTTCTTTTTTTCTTATGCCTTTAGTCATTAAGTTATTTAAAATTGTCAAATTAGATCAAATTAGGGCCGAATCATATTGACACTAATTTGCATTGGAATGAAAAGCAGTGAAAAGAGAAATTATCGAAATACACATAATTCTGTATTCTAATTGGAGGAAAATCTCGCGAGCAAGCGACGGAAGATGGTCGATAAATCGGACGATGAAAAACATCGTAGGTAAGTAATTGAGCTGAATGTCCTAATTTACTTAAAATGCTCAATTAGGGTATCCAGAAACGATTATATTATTTAAGTTAAATTGTTTCATCTTCCGATTCAGCGATCATCGCCGTCGCTCGCTTGCGCGATGCTTCTCCAATTAGGACAAAGCCTAGGGATAATTAAAATTATGATTTATTATTTTAAAAATACATTTGGCTTGTAAATTTGTCTTAATGTATAAATGCAAACAATTTCATATTAATTTTAAAATATTGTGGATTGTTACGATATTTTAGGGAGATGCTCAATACATACAACACAATACACGAAAAAATAAAGCTTTTCAGTTGCCTGCATAATAAATGGCGCCTTTACTATTCAATCTTGCCTAGTTAACTATCTCAATAGATTCAAATACAAACCAGGAATGTAAATTATGTGTGACGAGGATTGATAAATCAACTCACGTCCTCCCATTAGGGTTCCTGTCTCGACTCCCCGATGCGTCTCTGAATCACTGCCATCATTGCGAAGTCCAGGGAAGTTTGAAAATAGTGTCGGGTCTGTTAAGTTTATATTATTCACAGTCGCGAAACTTACTGGCAATCAACACCTTCTGATAATAATAAAAAAATCTGGTGCGGCGCGCGCATCACACAACTTTCACTTACCACCCTATAATAATAATCTTTTTAACACTATTTTATAGAGTTCACATTAACACTACTTGAAATAAGCTTCACGCATCCTCTCACAAAAGTACAATAAAATAGTTTTTTAAACAATTTTAGCAAGACAATTCTGTACACTATATATTTTTGTTTTGTCAAGCTCAATACATATTTTGAAAGTTCCCATTTAGTGTCCATGGACATTCCATTTAGTTTCCATGGACACAGCTTGTCTCTATTAAATAATATGAAAGTAGAAATTATTAATTACATAACATTATTATAGAGCGTATTGTTGGTAACAGGTTGGCGACTTGGTAGAAGGAGGTCTCCTATTGGACGCGCTCGGCATTTCATCTAGATTATTGTAGACCGTATAACATACGCTGTATTTTTACATATCCGATTTCGAAGATTTCTTTTTTGTTTTTGAGTTAGGCGCAAATAAAATTTTATTTTGGCTATAACCTTTTCCTTGCATTTTCTCGGTAATGTACCTAATACATGAAAGGTTAAAGGGTTTTAAGGAGAAGACACTATGCTAGTTTCATCAAAATCGTCAAAGCCGTTTACGAGAAAATTGTAAAAAATTATAAAATCGAGAAAGTTGCCTTTCTTAAATAGGTTGTTTGAGTTTCGTACAACTTTTCGATTTTGGTTACACTGTTTGCATACATGAAGACACACACACACACAGACACACTGATCATTTTGCGATACTTGGTTATTTGGAATCAGCGACGTTAAAACGAGTAGTTTGATCGAAACCTGGAATTCGAAAATTTTTACGATCGCGATTCTTCTCCTTACTATATCTACATACGAGTATATAAAAATTTCGCTTGCGTATGTTTGTATTCGCAAAACTAGAAATGTAGTCGATTTTTACTATCATTTAGAGAATTTCTTCAGGAAGATTTATATGCATTAAATTTTTCGAAATGCTCCCCGTTAGTAGAGAAACTATAGAAAAAATAGGCAATTTTGTAATCGTTGTCATGGCAACTTCATACTTGTGAAATAGTTAACGCTGAAAAAATTTCAACAAAAGTGAAATAATTGTGTGAAAGCGTCATTTGTTTATAAAATCGGAGATTAGGAAAAAAAATCTGACATGGACAACACATCATGACTTTCTTGCACGCCTATTAAACTATAAATCGGTGGCACAAAAAGTGATCCTCAATTTGGTTAACAGTTTCCGAAGATTGCAGTATCTCAAATACGACACTCGGCGTCTATTGACACACACACAGACATACTCTTGTTTCTGGAGGTCTCGTTCCGGTATTATATGTCGTTTTCTTTTAGTAGGTAACAAGTTCCTAAGAGATTTCTTCGTGTTCCCTGAAAACATTAGAACTGTCTATGTCACTTGTTAAAGCATTGAAAATCGACAGTTTCGACATTTTAAGCAGAAAAACCCACTCAACTTATATCTTATTCTCCTGCTGCAGACTTGTTCATCTCACAAACGGAGAGGAAAACCAGTATTTTACACTCAATTTTAACACTTGAAACAAGTAACAAAAATGTTTAATTGGATTGAAATACAAATAGCTTTTGTAACCTTTATTACCGGAACATATGATTTCTGTATTTAATTTTAATATAATTTTACTTTCCCTTACCAATATACGAAGTATATAGTAAAGGGAAGTATTGCGATCGTGAAAATTTTCGAATTCGAGTTTTCGACGGAAATACACGTTTTGAGGTCCCCTGAATCCAAATGACCAAGTCTCGCAAAATGGTCTGTGTGTCTGTGTGTGTGTCTGTGTGTCTGTGTGTATGTGAACAGTCTAGCTCAAAAACGAAAAGTCGTACGATACTGAAATTGCGTATTTAAGGTTGGAACCTGCATGTGATGTTACAGCAACATTTTCTTCAAAATCGATTGACCGGAAGTGCCACTTTATATAATCGATTTTACCGTTTTTTACAATTTTCTCGAAAACGGCTCTAACGATTTTGATGAAACTTGCCTAAATTATTCTTCATAAAGGTCTTTAACTTTTCATTTATGTAGTTAATCACCAGGGAATTGCAGGGAAAAAAGTTATGATGAAAAGAATATTTTATTTGCGCATAGCATAAAAAGTATGCATTTTACGGTAAATTATGTGTAGTATTGTATGAAAGGTAATTAAATTATCTAAAAAATAATAAAAGAATCACAAAATCGGACCAGTATTAGCAATGATACTATTTTATGAGGAGCACAAGATCCTAGATGGGTAACCAAGCGCATCTGAAAGGAGAAGGATGCGACCGAACCTCCTCCCACCAATCCACCAATCTGTTGTAAACAATACGCTCTGTAATAAAGTAATTTAAGAATACAAAAGTGGAAATTAACTTAATAATTTCCACTTTCACATTATTTAATGGAAAGAAAATGTTTCTATGGAAACTAAACCAGAAACTTTTAAAATATATTTGCAACTTGACAATGTTAAAATATATAGGTAGTGTACAGGATTGTTGTACTAAAATTGTTTAAAAACCTATTTTATTGTACTTAAGTGGGAGAAGATGTGTATGCTGCTGAGTTTATTAGAAGCAGTGTTTATGTGAACTCTTTAAAATTGTATTAAAAAGATTATTATAGGACAGTAAGGGAAAGTTGTGTGATGTGCGCACCGCACCAGATTTTTTGATGTAAGTTTATATGACCTATAAGTAAAGAACCCCTTTCGGACCTTCAATTTCAATCTAAATTTATTATATTACTTATATTGAAATAAAAGTCTAATTTACCAAATTTGAGATGTTTTATGTTACATTTTAATATATTTTTATGACCTTCAAGTAAAGTACCACTTCCGGTTTGCCAATTTTGACCTGAATTTATTATGTTATTTATATTTATATATAGGTCTTGTATATCAAATTTCAGAAGTTTTGTATTAAATTTAAATATTTTTGATAATTTTTGATTGAATATAATTTTATTTGAATATAATTTTTTATGAAAATCCGTAATGACCTTCAAGTGAAGTACCACTTTCGGTAATTATACAATGACCAAAAAGGGAGATTCACAACTAGATTCAACAGTAATCCTAGATACAAAACTTTAACTTTCTACGGCTAACCGTTTTTGAATTATGCAAGATACGTACGAACATACGAATGTATGTACAGACGTCATGACAAAACTAGTCAAAATGGATTCAGGGATGGTCAAAATGGATTTTTCAGTTGAAAACTGAAAACCTAAAATTTTCGCGATTACAATACTTCCTTTACTGCGTACAAGGAAGTAAAAATGATTTTTTTGTAAAAAATATTTTTTTTCTTTCTTTCCTTTCATTCAACATAGTCACGTCAAAGCAAGTATGGGTATCCAATTAAATGATGTGTTTTCTCGTTGAATTTATGTTCGCCATAATACTTTTAGTTACTTACCTGTTCATTCCATATTGCAGTAAAACCTTAGAATGCCAAGAGGCAATAAAAGGACCTGGAAAATTTGTATATATATATATATATATATATATATATATATATATATATATATATATATGTTTTATAATTTGTTGTATATATGTAAAATAAAATAAAGAAAAATTTCTGGAGGGCTAGAAAAAAACAAAATTCCATATTGCAATAAATATAATAAAATGTGTATTTTATAAATAATGTGTTTAAAATAAAATCAAAATCAAAGTTAAAGTTAAATCTTTCCGCCGAGCGGGTACAGACAGCTAGAGCTATTTGATAAATGTTTAAGAAAATGTAAAAATAGTAAAGAAATATCTCCATATTTTTTGATAAAATTACATTCTGGTAGGAAGTTTAAGATAATTTTTATTTTAATTTTTTGTCTCTTGTAAATATCTTAAAAATATTATCTCGAAAAAAAATAATAAAACTAAAATAATTGTAAATAAAGAACTGAAATACTTGCTATCTTGTTGGGAGTTCTGATTTAGGCCATAGGTCTACCGTCTTTTTAGAAATTATAGATCCTTGGGTCATATATACAAGAATGAACATTTATTCTTGTATTACATACCTTTATCAGGTCAAGGCTATTTTCTCTTTTCGATTCTTCCAGTTTGAGAAACTCCAGGGCTGCATTGTTAGTTTTATTTTATTGGAGAACATTCATTCCACATTGACTGGAACTCTTTTTTTATATTCTCTTTTTGATAGCACTCTACTGTTTTCTAATTTAATATGTCACGTCCCGAATCAAGTAGTTCGAGAGCTTCTTCAGGTTTTTTGAGCCATCGCTTTCCTCATGATTTATATGTGGCCCTGTTTATACTTTATACTTTAATATATACCAGACAATATTTTTGGCTTTAATCAGAGAGATGCATTCATGAATTTTTGCAATATTGTTTTCGGAAATCGTATCCATAAGTCATCTTAATTTCATTGTGATTGCGTAGGGATATAAAGTTTAAAAAATGTCATTCATTTCTGTGTTGTAAACAGTAGGTACAAATTGTTTATATATAAACACCATTAAAGCCCATTAAGACTCATGTGTTCAATATCTACTTGGTATGGAAATACTGTTTCTTGACCATCTTTTATGGAAGGTGGTGATATGGTCAGCATTCGCGCTAAACTGCCAGGGTTATCCCATCCCATTTTATATCCCATTTGAGGATGGGTACTTCCCAAGAGCATCTCCCGACCCAAAAGTGGATCTACTGCTTATATAACAGAATAAATGAATTACCGGCCATAGTCGGACTCGAATAAGGTCACGGAGATTATGTGTCTATTGCCTTACCACACTCTATATATACTACTATATTAGGGGGAAGGGTTAATTTATATTTTAGATATCTTTGGAGGCTAAGACATCAAACCTTCGATCTATAATGACCATGCACATTAGTTTTGTATTAGATACTTCGTCAACATTTTTTTTATATATATTTATATACTACTGATTAAGTGGACTATACAAGTTTACCTTCTTGTTTAGATGTACTATTTCGTGCCGAATGGTCCATGGTGGTGAGCTACATCAGAGTATATTGGTTATTAGCGGATGCTCTATTAGCGAGTAGAAGTGAGAGATTTAATATATGATATTTTATGGAGTAATTAAAAATTAAGATGGAAAATTCTCAAGAAGAAGGCAACTTTGATGTATCAGGTTGATAACTTCTGAACTATAATATATGCCCCGGAATCGTAGAGTTTTTAAAAAAATTTCTACATACATTCAGGAGTTCAGATCGGCCATTCCAGTGATTCATATTATTTAGCGGCTACTTCTTTTTTATAAACAAGAAAAAAGACCGTACAGCGGGTGTATCGACTACTGCTTTCAGATTTCAATAGTTGGTCGAACTTCGGCTTTTTACAATAAAAATATTATGCTGACTGCATCCTGACTATTTACTCCCTGAGTTAGAAAAGGTTTCTTCTGTTTCAGTTAACAGGTTACTGGAGTCATAGTAATGGAGATTAATCCATTATTAATAACAAGCAATTATATATATATATATATATATATATATATATATATATATATAAATATAAAATTATTAAACAATTATTAATATTTATATTCAAGCTACATGAACTATGAATACAAGAAATAAGTCCATCCCGTGGTTGAATGAAATAAGCTCTCTCCTCATCCTTCAGTGTAACGAACGAGGAATTCTAGGATGTGATTTTGTTGTGACAACACTGTTATGTCATAATTATCTTTGTTTCATGTTTCCCAGGCCTCAGTTTCCAGCCAGCGTTGCAATGAAGAACGCCACGTTGGTATAACATTTTATTAGTGTCGATTCCATGCTTTAATGTTTTACTTATTCAAATTCGATTTATTTTTTCTTCTATTACAATTTTATTTTATTATTTGGGCTTGACAAAGGTATAATAATTCTTTTATTCGTTAGGCATATTAAATAATAATTATACGACTCCAAAGTGTCGAATTTTCCTTACAATGGGTCAATTGCGGTCTGATAAATAGAAGTATTATAATTCCATGGGGTGGGAAATAGGTCCATTTATTTAACTGATAACTAAAGTAATAACTGATTCTAACCTTCACCAAATAAAATTAAAACATTTGAAATTTTTTAGAAGTATTTTCTTTAATTTTGTTTGGTCAGATTTATTATTTATAATTATTATAGAAAGTAATTTTGGTCTCAAAAATATGGTTTGTTCCCTTAATCGCTAGCCAAATAAAATGGCCACATTTTTTTTTTTTTTTGAGACCTCTACTATTTTCAAAATTCGTCACTGAAAATCGCTCTTTTTCTGAGATTCGCCCATATGGAAGTGAGATTTGAAATATTTTAGGATAATTTTTCAATATGCTGTACTTCTTGGTTTTGTAATTCAAAAAGAAGTGCGGTTGTCCCAGTTCATTACATGCACTACTTAAGTAGGAGGACTAGTACTGAATACTTCTCTCGATACCTTTGTTCTATCCAGTTTGGAAGAGTTTTTAGGCTAACTGAGTCGTATATGAATGTATCATAGTAATTTAGAGTGAATCAGAGACGAACATATTTTTAAGAAAGTTTGTATGGAATTTGTATGAATCACACATAATTCGTCAATAAAATATTTTTTGTTTGCAATTATTCTTCAGATGAGCTCCGAGAATAGTTGACCGTCAATTTCGAGACATGGATGTTTCCACGCATGGTATTAATTTTTATTCTGATAGCAGTTCAAGAGTTCTAGATAATAACAGTTCGGAAGATGTTGCGTTTTTTGGTAAAATATATATCAATAGTCTATAATTATTGTTGCCATTTATACATTATATATTTGTTTATATTGCAATGCAATATTTATTTATCATATTTAGAAATTGTAATTTGGCAGATTTATTTATTTTTGTAATTTGAATTATTTTAGCTCTAAGATCGATTCTACAAAGATGGTCAAATCAGAGTATTTGTTTTTCTTCAATCTGAATGTTCAAATAACGATTTATAAAAAATTTACAATAATCTTTAGTTAATCTTGAATGAAATGCATATATATATATATATATATATATATATATATATATATATATATATATATATATATATATATATATATAAGAAATTAAATTACCTATAAAACAAAAGAAGTTTCTTCGAAATCAGACCATTATTAATAAAGATATGGCTATTTCAACTCTAGCAGCTCCCGCTTGATCAAATGAGCTGAAATTTGGTACGAAGGGTTTTATGTATCGATGGTCAGCGGAGAGGCAGAACAATATAATAAAAGTATGGGTAAATTTCGGTTTTTTAGAAAACTGTCTTTTGTGGGTATCAACTTTTTTCTTACTCCTCCGTTTTTATAATATTTTTATTTTAGTTAAAATACGACTTTAGTGACGGAGTTTTGCTCACGAATTATTTGTTCAATGCACACCCTTGGCTTTCTGCCTCTTTTATATGAACATAGATAACTGTTTCATTTCCATTTTGTCACTTAAAGGCGACAGTAGCGAATGGAGTCTTTTAAATTAATTATAATTAATTAATTCATTTAGTTGCTTCAATAATTTGTTCGCGAATAAATCACATCATGAACCATATCATGTGCAGTATTATTTTGCCTTTTTCGGCCATCTCGAAGGAAATTGGAGAATTTTCAAAAATATTAATTAATTGGTACAAAGAAATAGTAAATAAAATAAATTTATAGTTTACAATTTACGCTGAAATAATTTAGGATATCACATAGTCATCCAAACAGTACGTGGCTTTTAACAAGGAATAGACAGAGAAAAATACTCCGCCGTGAAAACTATCCAGGGTTACCCTACTTATGACCATCCATGATATTAAACTTCATGAAATACGCATAAAAATACATAAAATGCACATTATATCTGCGTATCTGAACAATCAGAGACCCAACAAATTTATATTTACCTCTTCGTTGTTGGATCTCAATAAAAAAAAAATATATGTCTTAGCTTCAACTAAAATTGACAAATGGCATTATTAAGAAATCAACAGTTTTAACGAACAGAAATATTATACGTTAAACAAAATTTTTATCTCGGCAGAAACGATATCTTCAGGGAACTTAACAGCTCTTACATGAACTTCTACATCAATGGCGAACAGGTGCTGAAATCACGATAGTGAAAAACGTTCCATGACGCCCTGAAATTAAAACGAACTGACTTCTGCTCCAGACGGTACCAAAACAGCCGAATTTGCTACAGATTTTCAAATATTTTCTTGGAAAGAGATTATTATAACGAGCTGAACTTCTCCTTAAGCTCCTGAAAAGTTCAAAAGCTTGACTATTCGTCCCAGATTATGTAAAACGTAACGAGCTTAATTCTACCCCATAAATCGCCAAAAAACCCAAATTTTCATCTGATTTTTAAAATTCTCTTCAAACGGGCAACATTAAAGCTAAATATTCTACTGTATAAGTCTTTAGAAAACGAAAATCTTCTTCCGTTTTTCATCAATTTTCTTGGAAAAAGCGTCATTATAACCAGCCGAATTCTGCTCTAAAAAGCTAACATTTTCGTCTGATTTTTTTTTTTCATAAAACGGTTGCAATTATAAAGAGCTATATTCTGTTCCATAAATCTACAAAACACAAATTCTCATCCGACTTCAAAAAATTATCTTGAAATCCTGCTGAAATGAAACTCTGCTCTAAAAAGACTCAATACACTTAAATTTGCGTCCGACACTCAAATTTTGTCTTGAATAGAGGCGAAATCACGTAAATTATCTATATTTCAGATATATCAGCTATATGGTATTTCGCTAGGACCGGCCCTCCACCTGGAGAAATTTCTGCGTACGCCCTTGTATACGATTAAAGTGAGAGGACTGCACCCTGTTTGAACCAATTCAGATTCGTATCGTATAAGAGCTCAGCGTTCAGAGCCTCGTCCAAATATAATAATAAGTAATTCACATTAAGGAGCAGTAGCGGTAAGTTTGGATGGTGGAGGAGAGGGTGCTTCATTGACTTTGGGGGGAGGCACCTCTGTCAACACATGTCATTTTGCCTGGTTCAGAACTAAGGCTAGATTATGTCTGTATAAAATTTTAACCATTATATACCAATAAACAACATAATAATCCCCAACTTCTACAGAGTGATGGTTTCTTGTTGCATTGTGAATATAAAATTGAAGAAATGAAGGTGTATCCATGATTTTTAATTTATTACTATAATATAATTATTTATGGGTAGTTATGGTTAAATTTCCTACGATTATTTCCGTAATAAATATCCTATACGCATTTGTAATGAAATTACGACAGATAATGTTTTATCATTATGCGATTAGTTAAATGATAAGTAAAAGATTTTTTTTAAAAGATCAAAGATTACATTCAATAAAATACTTTATTTTGTACGTTACACATCAATGTCTTTAAAATATTTATGTGTATATTTATATTATAATACTTGCATATTTTTATTTTATTGCTTTATTAAAAGTAAGCATATGGTTATAAGTAAGCATTGTATTTTTTTTTCAGTAAAGGGACAAACGTCACCGAATTGGCCCCTTTTCTCATGCTTGATGATGCAGATGTGGGTGGGCTCTGCCGATGTTGGGAGGAACCATCCTCTCCGGAGTGCGAATGCCGTGGGGACAACATACGGTCTGTGCCGGGCAACCTCAGCCATGGTCTAGAACGACTGTGAGTTAAATATTATTATTAATATTTTTTATTTCAACTGTAGCAGTTAAAACACTGCTAAAGTATCCACATATGCATTTTAATATGATTTTTGAAATATTTCTTGTTTATTTTTAAGTATGATTACCGTGTGGTTTCAAACTGTATTCCTTGTATATTCAAGCCATTTATTTTTTTCTAAGCCTCAACATTATCATAGCTTATATAAAGGAGTTGTAATCCATGGCTTAAAGTGGGATGAGAGATAATGAAATCACAGACCATCTTGCCGAACAATGGACTCTTGAAAGATCAACTTGAGAGAACTCTGAAAGTCCTCCCAATAACTTCGGAACTGATCAGTGCTCAAAGTCTGGAAGTGTTCATGGAAAATACGATTAAAACACAAGGCTTCTTTCGCTTAAAAGAAACGGAAAAATAACTACAGCTTATATTGTTGGTAAATATTTAGTAGATATAATTATGGTTACATTATGTATATTACTAGCTGAGCTTCGTGGTTTCACTTGAAACATATCTGTTTCATACACGTGATGTGTGCATCTGATTAAATTAATAACATCCGAAAATTGTTACGTAAAACAAAAGGAACAACGACAAAAAAAAAAAAACTATTTTGACAGAAATCGTCTTCAGTTTCATGATGGATTTATCCTAACACACTTTTCTACGAACACGGTATGTTTTAAACTATTTAAAGAAAACTTAAAGTGCTTTAACGTAAATCTTATTAGTTCTTTCTACTACTAGTATAAGTATGTAGTTTTCTTCTCAACCTGATCTCGATGACTATAATTACCGAGAAAAAATACAAAAACATATATATATATTTTTTTTTCCTCTTCGTTTCAGTAAATACATGGCAAACAGATTGTAGCCAACAATAGCACAAAGAAACAAAGATTAATAAAATAACAATAGAGATAGTAATAATCAAGTTGTGATTTTAATCTCACAATAATTAATCTGTAAAATGTTGATAAATCTAATTGTTTGCAGACATCTCCAAGGAACAGGGCCCAACACGACAACAAATTTGTCTAAATGGTAATGATATGATATGACATATTGGCAGGTATTCCTAAGATATGGGCTGTTGTCAATCTCTCATTACATTTCGGACATCTGGGCGGAATTTCTTTATATTGATATGATTGTTTCCTGTCCTTAACAAGGCTCTGATATCATTAATTACTTTTGTATAAATGAAAACATTTATTAAGGATTTATATTGTAATAATATGCAATTAAGAGAATTAGTAAAATAGGATAATGCAAGATATACCACAAAAATTATTAATACAATGACTGTTTATCAAGATTTGGTGCTGTCCTGAAAATCTGTCATCAAACCATCTCTAAACAAAGCATTTAGCTATCTCTAACCAAAAATCTAGAAGAGATAGAAGATTAATATATAATAAGATAATCGTTCTATATGAAAGGATAAATCGTACTAAATTTCATCAAAATCTATTATGATAATTGCCATTCCCTAACATTTCTAGATAATTTGAGTTGGAATGAATCTATAATTAAAAATAATAAAGTCTTCCAAATTTTTAGGATTCATAACTATAGATAATGTTGTTGAGTATTATATAAATCTATTATTTAGAAAATATAATGCCATCTAAACCTAAATCCAGAAAACCCAAAGATGCTTGTATTTGTTTCTGTTATTTTTATTTTTTCACACGTAATACTGCTGAGGTAGGTATTGTCTAATCAAAAAAGATTTGAGAGGATACAAAGGCCATTTTAAATATTTGAAATAGTGTGCATATTAACAATGAATGAAACAAAGAAGATTCCAATTACCTATTAAATAATATTATAGTTAAATTCTGTCGTGTAACAAGTTTTATTAATATTCTCTTGAGATTAATTTGGTGACTTTGAGTGATAAGGAACGAAAATATTTTTCAAACTTTAATCCAGAGACCTCCATAGACCGGAGCCGGCTCACACGCGGATTGCACGTTCCTTTGATCAATCTGTAGAGTATTGAGAAAAAAAAACGGAGGAGTGGGTTAGAGGGTGACAGATTAGTTAAAGGAGCAGACTATTTACAAAGTCAGATAAGACGGAAGGATTGCTATTGAAGGGAGGCTGCGGGAAGATATGATGAGTTTGGGCTCGGCACTCTGGCGCCCACAACTCGCTTCCCCTTCAATTGTCGGCCTATCTTGTATCTCCTTTGTATCTTAACCACCTCTAGCTCAATATTATTAACCCCTTAAAGTTACGATTCACCTCAGGATTAGTTATAATTATGTACTACAGACGATTGTCAAATTAATAGGAACATAATTTAGCTTATTTTTTATAAAATAAAAAACTAATTGATTAATATATATATATATATATATATATATATATATATATATATATATATATATATATATATGTATATATATATATATATATATATATATATATATATATATATATATATATATATTTTACATCGCATTCAAAAATGTAAGGGGGTGTCTAGTGCAACTCTTCCAGAATTCTTTATTTAAGATACCAGGTCTCAGATTTGAATAAGTGGCAACAAGAACTCCCAAGCTATTAGTTCTGAGAAAATTAGAAATACCCCTCTCGTTAGTTGGTTTGAATTTATTGTCGCTATCCAGCATTTTGAATTGCAAAAACACTATTTTGTTTTTCAATTTTAACAAATACAAAAATACCTTCACACCTACCGTTCTATTGTTCAGAGGGATCTTGATTTTTTATATTTTATATATATATATATATATATATATATATATATATAAATTTTATTATATAATTTATTTTATTATAAATTTTATTATATATATATATATATATATATATATATATATATATATATATATATATATATATATATATATATATATATATATATATATATATATAAAATATAAAAAATCAAGATCCCTCTGAACAATAGAACGGTAGGTGTGAAGGTATTTTTGTATTTGTTAAAATTGAAAAACAAAATAGTGTTTTTGCAATTCAAAATGCTGGATAGCGACAATAAATTCAAACCAACTAACGAGAGGGGTATTTCTAATTTTCTCAGAACTAATAGCTTGGGAGTTCTTGTTGCCACTTATTCAGATCTGAGACCTGGTATCTTAAATAAAGAATTCTGGAAGAGTTGCACTAGACACCCCCTTACATTTTTGAATGCGATGTAAAAAATCTGATAAAAATGAAAGCATTAATACAAAACTATATCTAAAAGCGTAATAATAAATATTATGACAGTTGGGACAGAAACCCAGACCAAAAAGGGCAATCACATGATGACGTGACCAAGAACCGACGCGTCGAACTACCGACCGACAGGCTCCTTCTTGGAGCGGTCAAGACGAAGCAGTATTGATAAGAAGTCATTCCTTGGACTTCAGCCAGCCGTAACGGAGGGCAGTATAAGCGAAAGTCTACCTCTAGAAAGAAATTTTTGGCAATGAAAATGGATCACCTTCGACGAGCGTCAGGAATATCCAACATGAATAAACTGAAGATTAAGGTTAATCGGAGAAAAAATGAAAGTAGAAAAATACATCTTGGAGTGGTGAGAGAAAAAAAACAACCTAAATTCATTTGTATGTTTGAAAACAATGCCAACAATTGTACATTTCAGAAGAGGACGAGGTAGACCAAAGTATACTTCATCTAATTTACAAGCGGAATGGGCCTTGTAAAGAGTTCTGTTAAAAATGACCATAAAACTTTTATGTTGAAAGTTTAGAAGATTAGGTTCGAAAATTCTATATTAATGGAAAATCCATAGAAACATCAAAAGAAAAAATACAATAATAAAAAAAATATTATAAAAAAAATAGTTCTGTGAACAGAAGACCTTGCGAAACTATTTAAGGATTTTTGCTTTATTTTGTATCCGCCTATTCCAATCACAACACAAATCAGCTGGATTCGAATGTGACAGCATAAACTTCGCTTCGCATTGTCCTATTGTGATATTGACGACATCTGTAATACAATTGCAGTTCTCAATGTCAAAAAATCGCAAGAATTCCACAAGATTCATGCTTAGGATATATATAATAATCATAATAATTCAAAATAATAATAATCACAGAACCTAATATACAATTAATCAACTTTTATGTTTAAAAAATGATTTTAATATCCTTACAATAATTGTAATAATTTGATCTTGTTTCCCCTACCATCCGTGTGAATGCGTATGAAAATAATAAATTATCAAATGCCTTCAAGGAATATTTATGTCATATTAGTAGAAAATCGAACAACGCATTACATGGTGACCGCGAAACAAACAGATTTGTGATGATTTGGCGCCATTAAAACTACTGTCATTTGTATTGGAATTAAATAATAAAATTCTCAATACATGCGTCGTTTTTCCTGACTTCAAGGAACATATGTGCCATATTTGAAGAAAACTGGTCATAATCGTATAACGTACAAACTGCGCAATATTATTGATGTGATTGGTGCATCTGCTTCAGCAGTTAACAGTTTATTGCATCTGAACCAGGCATGCATCATTAAACCAGACATGCTAATTTCACACCATGTCATCCATTAAGAGGTTAATTACAATAGCTCCTAAAATGAAGCTTCTAGTTAATAGTAGTTGTGGATCACCTTGAACTATTAAAAATGTATTGTTGGTGATTAGTAATTGGATAAACGCCAGAGGCTAGTGATTACTGAAGAAAACAGTTCACATGAATTATTAATATTTAATATTAATTTAGGAAAGATCACAGGGAAGAACTTAAGGGCCCCATACACGATTCAACCAGTTGTACAACAAGTTAGACAGTGTGTGGGCAAGTTGCGCGACCAAATCTCTAGTTGTATAACCACGTTGGTCGAAATTAAACCAGCTCTTTCTTTATTTGGGGGCAGAGCTTAATATTGCGCCAACCTGTGGAGCGCGTATGGGCGTGTTGTCCAACCAGCGCGCCAACTTCAGTTTCACGCGGCTCTTTGGCCCATTCTCCATGAGCAGGTAAGAACAATAGAGTATTTGTAGACTGTCTACACGGGCGGTTTGCACACCGCAGGTGGTGGCGTCCATGTGCGGACAGGCGGATCGAACGCCAACGGATTTCCGCTAGCGATGGAGCAGCGAATCATACTCCACGTCGCACCAGATAGCAGTTCACCCGTTTCTGTCGCACGATTACTACTTGAAGCGTTACAGTATATCTGAATATTTGAATTTACAATAAGATCGTACTGTATTACAATTACAATAACTTACGTAATATGAACTTTATTCATTTGTGTTTTTATTCTCAAAGACCAATAATATTAATTCATTTCATGTTTTGGTGTTGTACATTTAGTTTATATGACTTCATAAATTGTTGCTTCATTGATTGGTTCATTGTCTTACATAATAAATAGGCAACTGTAATGTAAATATTTGAGTTGTATTTTGCACTTTCCTTACTTTCACCACTAGTCTCTCTGTTGGATCAATGCTTTTTCTCATCACAGTTTCTTGCTTACAAATATCCACAATTCAAACAGCACATCAAATGTAGCAACGTACATTCTATAAAATTGGAAACAATTTTCCGGATAGCTCCTGTGTTCGCAAAACATTAAATGAAATTGCCCAGCGGTAAGCCGATTCGATAACGTAGGGTGAGTCCATCAACGTATTTTCTTAACAAGTTTATTTTTTAATACTTCTAATAACTGTAGACGAATAGTTCTGAAAACACAACATATTTTTACGACAGCCTCATTAGTATGGAAAGTTTATCGCTAGTGGAGAACGACTGCGCGTTTCAAGCGTCAATTCAACCGCTCGTCTAGAAAAGCGGTCAGGCGGGCGAACAGCGGCGTTTTACCCGCTCGTGGAGAATGGGCCTTTATGGTGTATTGTCTCTCGTGCTTCTGTAGTGTCGTCGTGCTCTTAGTTTGTTGTGTGGACGTCAGTTGCATGATGAAGGTTTTTTTATTACAACCCTCACTTCGATATTCTGGTAAGTGGCATATATGGAAATCCGAACCCCCTTTCTTAAACATATTTTCTTAAACTAGCTGCTAGCCTTAAGCATGCACATGAATGTTATTTACTGTTATTTAATACTGTTATTTCCTTGGGATTGTTCTTCTGCTTCCGGTTATGATGATCTAAATCTAAATCTAAAGCTATGATGATATAAATGATGATCGTATTTCACTCAATATTGTTCTCCCAATAACACCAACTTTGGAGATCAATTTCATCATAACAAAATTTTTTAAAATGATAATTTCTTATAAATTCGATTTCGACAACTATATGTTTTCAAGGAGAGTAGAAGTTATGCGAAAATAAAATACTTGAAAATTTCTATCTCTTATTTCAGCGTTTAGTTCTACTGTCCGGCAGCGCTGCCATTATTTGCGGATAACCGCTTCACAGATCTTTGTGGTTCATATCTCTTTAAAATGTTACATTTTAAAATTCATAATGAAAAGAACAAAACAAGTTTTAGAGCTTAATTAAATAACGAAAAATATGAGATATATAAAAGAAAAAAAATAATAACCGTATGGCATCAATGATCACCTATTGTTCCAAACCTTAATTTGCTATATTAATTTTAAATCTAAATACGCGCTTCTTTTCTGGAAAGAAAACAACATAAAATGTACATTTCAGTAGAAATGGAAACAGAAAAATTAAGAAAACGTCAAGAGGGGCTTTTTTTGGTTGCACTGACTGGAATGCGTCTCGTTACTAACGTTTGTTTTATTTTTTTCAGAATAAACCCGATCTCGAGCATTTTTTTCGATCCAGCCAAATATATTTTTCTTCAGTTCTTCAGGAGGTTATTCACCTAGGCGATGTATTAGAGCTGTTATTAGTGGAAGAATATTATCTGAAACTGTTGAATTATGGAAGGATTTATTATCCGCTAGTAATTAAAGACAGGCAGAGGTTAGGGTCTATAATACCAACACCAACTGAGCATAATAAGTCCATGATATTGGTTAATGGTATCTCCTTGCAACACCCCGGTATGAGCAGTGAAATTTAAAAAAGAAATATTATTAAGGTAAATGATTTTTCCGAAAAGAGTTTTTTGGTGATAAATAAATATAAATTTGAGAGATTTCAATAAAAGTAACCTTTTCTGTAAACAAAATACTTAAAAGCATCTCATGGAATTACTACTATTAGAACTATTTAAAAATTAGAGTCAGAAAAAAAATGAATAATTTGTATACTTTTAACATTGACTTTATACGAGTGAGAAAAAAAAATGCTCGTTTTGAAAATTCACTCCTGTTATTTTCAGTTCTGATTCCATAAATTAAATCTATTTTATTTGTTTGTGTATATATATATATATTTGTGTATATATATATGTCCTTGGCAAAAAGGACCATCAGGCCCACTTGCCGGACTTTGTCCCCCCGCCCTTGCCAGTATATATATATATATATATATATATATATATATATATATATATATATATATATATATATATGACAGAGGACGCATTATATTCGATTAATTTGAAATCTTAATTGATTTTTACGTTTTAGGATTAGAGGGGTTCAAACTGTCAACTTAGTTACTTCACAGACAGTGCTACAAATCACAAGCAAAACAAATCATGGATTCAATTGTGTTTTTAACATGTTCAATGAGGGATAACACATTTTATCCTATAAATTATCTGTATCTTTTTTAATAATCGATATTGCACTATAATTTACTTAAATATACAATCAAGCTAAATTTCTATTTTCATATTTACATCTTTAGTATCTTCCTATTTAGCAGAAACTTTGTACTGACTGATGAATAAGCACATGATAAGAGAAAATTCAAGGATTTATTGTTTTTGTTTTGACTTGTTTTATTGAATCATTAGTGTAAACAATCGAGGTTAATAATCTTTCGGGTAAAATGCCATTAACTAGTCTGCTTTGGATTCGAACTATTCCCATTTTGTTATTAAATATTCAGAATTTGAATTTGAATTTTTTCGTGATAAAGTCGATGCTTTGACCCAATGTGCGACGCGGTAGTGGTCTCAAGGTAGCTAGCTATATATATTAACACTCTCATCCACCACGGCCTCAACCGTAGTAAAGACGAAATCACACATTCACGGTGCTGAAGCGGACTTAAGAATTAAGTTAAACTCCATCAAGTATAGATATTCTAACAATTGAACAACAGCGTGCTTTCTGAAAAATATTGATGATTTTCTTCACTATTTCTTACTTTTTATCATGGATAAAGTTTTAATAGCAAAATTTTTTGGTTTATTTCCTGTTTGCTTACTGATGCTGTGTAAAATTTGAATTTTTGGATTTTTCTAAGCGTTGTGACTGTTGTGTGTTTATTTTTGTGTTTATTATTATTATTATTATTTTGTTATCTAAATAAGATTTTGTGAATCAGTTTGTATATTTAGTTTTTTATGAATACGAACCTTAAATACAAATATCATAAGATCAGCGGTACGCACAGTTATCTGAAAAAATGGAAGTGGTTCACGGTTACATTAAGTCTGGGAATCCATATCCGTGTCCAAAATGGCAATTTAAAGTATATGCTAACCTTTCTCCGTACCAAAATCTCACAATTCCTTTTTTCATCCTGCAAGAACGCCTCCATATCTTAAAGAAATGTTACTATTTACGCATGTTGGGCTGCATTTAGCCCGAAAAGACTTTCAATACACTTCCTACAGTAAATGTCTAGAACTGAAAGAATGAAACATCTTTTTCCGAAATTATTCTAATAATTTTCATCCAAGTCACCATTGCGTTCAACATCGCGCAATGGTATCAAATTTCCTCTCCCTTGAAAAATTCTTCTCATTCGTTTTATTTCTGGGTTAATGACTTCATTCTGCTCTCCTTTTACTCCATTCAGAGTGATATTTGAAAATACTTTCCAATTTGTTTCACGTCCTAATGATAGTGCAAATATGTGTTGTTGAAGTTCAAAGAAAAGTATTTATATTTTTTTTATTTATGTTAGCATTTTCTGGCTGAATATAATAACGAGGAGGTATAAAGTGGAACTTGACGGCCGAAGTTGGTTTTAGTTTACAAATTAACGCAGATGTAATTTATTGAAAAAAAGAAGAAACATATTGTTAATATATTGGCTCAAATATGTGTTTATTCGGTTTATCTTTTTGAATGAAAGAGGTGGTCTGAGAAACCAAACTATTTTGCCCAAAGATAAGCAATTAATTGGTATTCATTTTCTCCTTTCTTTACTAAATGGATATGCAATTTCCTTCGTGGATCCATACTACAGATCTTATACAATTTATAATTCTGCGATTTAGAAAGAATACGACCGTAAACGTTTGCTAAAACAAAATAGAATTGTATACCAATCTTTTACTCCCTAAATCACTATCATACATTTTACTGACAAGTCAGCTGATTAGTATAACCTTCATTTATAACAAAAGCCAATAAACCGCTGTTCAATGTCATTAAAACGTAAACGATCTGAGTTAATAATTAATCTTGTTAATGATTAATTTACATATATATATATATATATATATATATATATATATATATATATATATATATATATATAAGGAAAATTTGATTAAAAAAAAACAACTCTAGACCATTCAATTCTCCCGTTTGACTTCTTTCTGATTCCACTCATTGCTTTTCTATATTTAGCATTCTCGCTATTCAATGGTTTTTTTTTTTTTTTTTCACAATTGTCTCTGAAAAATGGGCTATTTGTGAGCATGCATTTTGGCCTTACAAGCATTGTTTTCCTTGGACAGGACTCAAGTTGGCTTTAATAACACATTATTTTGTCAAGACTACTCTACAAAATCAATTGTATTGCAAACATTGCTGCTCGGGAAAGGCTATACTTGATAGCATTTCATCATCTGAGTTCTCAGCAAGCATAATACGAATAGGAATATTTTGTTCACAATTATCCCAACACTACATATTACGGGGCAATTGTGAACAGTCGATTATGGTACCACAGAAAATTTTCAGGCAAACAAGGGGTATTTCTTGCAGATAAGACGACAAACTAGTAAGATCACAAAATACTTTTATTAGGACTTGCGATATGAGAAGAGACGAATGCTATTCACAATTTTTGTTATAACCTTAATATTATCAGTTTTTATAACCAAGTGGATGGAAAAAATGGAGGGAAAGTTTTTAGAACCTTAGAAGATTATCTCATTTTGAATTCCTTTAATCTGTAGTTTTTCACAAATACTGCAGTTTGCTCTGACATCGCTTCTTCACAATTACCCTGCTTCCACAAATACCCCTCTGACCCTACTAAACCGCCTAGAAAAGCCGCATTGACCAAAAGCATCTGTACGATAAAAACTCCATCATAAAAATGGGTTCAAGCTCATGGGAGAATCCAATGTTTTGATAGTTTTGCGTGACTGGACAGTGGCATTTTAAATTTTATCTAGCAAAACGGTTTACTTTGAGGAAGAAAATGGTGAACTCGAAGCAATAGGAGAGGTGACTTTTCTAAACGGCATTGTTGCCTTCTAAAAAATCGCCTAGAATATTATTGAAATCGTTCCGACATACGTACCAATCAGAGTTCCAGTGGCTGCAACAAAAATTATAGATGTAACATTACAGATGTATGCCGAATTTGCATCATTGTTAGGAAGTCATTGAAAATAAAAATAATATAGACTAAGAAAAAATACCAACTAGAAGAATCTGCATGAAAGGATCAGTCCAAACATTGCCCTTTCAGAAAGCAATATCAATTAAAAACTTAATTTTACCTTTTCAATTATCTAATTTTTTTAAATTGATATATTTACATTTTTCAGTTATAAATTATGACCAATGATGACCGTTTACATCGTGTTTTTTTTTCAATAAAAATTTTCAATTCGGCTTTGAAAAGTAATGGCATTAAATTATGTGACGATTTTTAGGGTTTAAATAATTCTGAATCCTAATGTTCTAATTAGGGATTGATAATTTATTTGCCACTTCTATAAATTTGGTTTTATTGAAAACTAGTTTCAAATGCTATACATTCATCTTCAGTTTTAAAAATTCACAAAAATTCAAAAATCAGCTCAAAATATATATACTTATGCATATTAAATTAAATGTAATATAAATTAGTATTTATTTAGTGTTTTTAGAATTGAAGATGAATGTGTAACATTTGAAAATAGTTTTCAGCAAAAACAAATTTATAGAAGTGGCAAATAATTTATCAATCTCTAATTAGGTTGAGCCTTGTGTACCATCATTAGGTTGACGTAATATTCTTTTTTTGATTATGCAAAATTTAGACTCTCAGAAGACTTATCTTCATTTTTTAAAAAGAAACTGTTATATAACCTGTTCTTTTTATGAATTCGCAGATTTTAACAACGGGCTTTCAAGCCAAGAAATCAGGTGTAATTGCGTGTTTTTAGTTTTATAGGTCGGTAAGAGTTGGAGGTACAAATCATTTTCAATTTTTATTATAATTAGAAATAGTAAGAGTATATTTTTTCTATTGTTTCTGTATGAAATATCAATTCATGTAATAGTGTATGTGAATATTAATAAACATCAAATATCTCTAAATCTTTTTTTTTAAGCAGAATTAGAACAATGTGAGAATCATAATAGGTACCGATAACCAAAATCACAGATGTCGCATGTAAAATTTGATATTACAGCACTAAGAGTTGGAAACTATGAAAATTTTATCTTTTTGTAACTAGTGTTCTAATAACATCAAAGTATACTAGTAAACGAAAATCCAAGGCGAATTAGTAAATAAGAAATTACTCCATGCTAAAAAAAAAATCTCAATTTTAGTTTACTCGAAACTATAAAATTTGAGCTGAAGACAGGAATGCAGCAATGTTGTACAATATCGTCCATTTACCATGACATGCGTTCATTATATTATCTTTGATATAAATAGAAGACCATTAATTCAAATCAGTGATTGTCAATATTATTGTTCAAAAATATTGGCCATGTTTTGATAGGTAACATCTGATTATATGAGTGATTATTGTAACAGGACACCTACCCAACATCATTGATAGCTATTTGAGTTTGGTTTTTGCTCTATTGTTTATTCCGTAAGTAATAATGCCTAAATAACTTATATTTTTTAGTATTGTTGTTGAATTAAAAATTAACCATCTATATATATATACAACATTTCTAAAGCGGACGACCAAAGAGGTATCTATAAATGTTCATATTAGCCACTGTGTAAAATTTAGAAAGTACATATATGTTTATGTTTTGTGTTTCAGTGCTTGGAACTACTCGAAGCCCATACGATTACCAAACATGAAATAATGTCTTTCATTTTTTATGTATATTACACCTGTGATAAACGTCTCAGAGGGGAAAAAAATAAAACAACAAAATTGTTTTTAAAGAGCGTACATGACCTAGAGAACAATTACACAGTTCTATATGAACTATTGACTCCATTTAATTGATGCCAAACAAAACAAGGCCAGCTGAACAATGCGAGAAAGATCCATCACAGTGGGTCATTTATAACGTTTTAGCATCGGGAGTATTTAATATAACAGATGAAGCAAAAGTTTTAACGAGGTTGGTAACCCGCCAAGATTATAAAACTTTCATTGGCCGTTTTCCATCAGGCCAAAGAAATAAGTTTTGATGAAGAGTTTTTTTCCTATATCAGATAATATTAATAGAATTTTATTCATTTTTTTAAGTGTGCCGACCACTAGGGTCATTTGCACTTACGTTACATGAATACGTCACTTTCTATATTTCTCTACGATTGTTCAAGAGATTAGTACCATTATCTTCCATAAAATATTTGCTGGAGCTGGACGTTTTTTTACATTATTCTTAAAAGCCATAAAAAGATTTTTTTTTTTACATAGTAACGCTTCTGAATTTTAACAAACTTTGACATTTTAAATGATTCCTTATCACCCCTTAATGCGAAGTCTCTTCTTTACTTCCTGAAATGTCCAAAGTGGTTTCTCCTTTTTTCAATAGCTGAAAAATAAAAATACCATTGAAAATAACCGCTAATCACCATCCTCTTCCCTTCCAAATGGTGATCCTTTAAATTTTCTGATAATTTTAGACCCATATATATATATATATATATATATATATATATATATATATATATAAATATATATTTATTTATTTATGCCAATGTTTACTTTGACTAATCCTTTAATTCCTTGAGACTTGAGTAGGCTTTATGGGGTCGTTTACATTTTTATAACGCACGTGCAATGTCAGAAGATAAAATCGTAATTCACGGTCTTTTGAGACATTACTGGAAAAAAGGTTTAAGCTCAAAGGCAGACGCGTTTCAACAATGGGAATATAAGCCTTTCAGATAAACCCAGATGAGGTTGCCCATCTGTCGTTGATGATGCCGTTCTTCTTGAATGTGTGAACCAGGATCCACATGCAACTACTCGAGATTTATTGGCCGTAGTAGGAGCTTCTAATGCCACAGTGACCCGTCTTCTTAAAAACCTGGGCGTACGGAATTTAAGATGAACGAAAAGATGAAGAGGAACCATTCTACAGATTGATGAATTACGGCATGAACAAATAAAGTTTATTCTTTTTTTTTCTAACTCAAATTTCATGTTTAGTTAAATTATAGTTTATATTTCAGTAAAATTTTGAAATTCGTGTCAACTAAATATTTTTCTATTGCAAGTTTAAGTGTTCATTACAAGTGAAGTTTCAATTACACATATCTGGTTTTTAAAAGTAAAGCAGTTCTCGCACGAGTTGTTCTAAAATAGTCAAGGATGCGATATTTGTATGCTTGTTCGTCAGAGCTAAAGTAAATCACTGAGGGAAGGGAGAGTGGACGTTGATTGGAGCGTTTATGCACCATACAATCGAAGCAGCAATATAAGATCGTTCCACATTCCCAAATTAAATTTTTATTCTCAGAAAAATTTGGAATGATAAATTGAGATGACTTACAAGAGCAGGCAGACACTCTTCAGACTTGCGTGAAATAATGCAATCTGGCTTCAAATTAAAATATTGCCAGGTTACCCTTTCATTAACTTACCCTTCCATTTATCATTAAACTTACGACTGAAGCATCACCAAGAACAAGAGATGAGTTCATAAGAGCCATGACTAGTATGCGGATTGCCTAAAGGATAACTTGGAACAAATCGGTAGGAATGCCAGTCATAATGTAAGATTCAAGTACCTTTATAGTCACACTTTTCTGCTAAAAACAGACGCTGGCGTAAGTCTGTAAATTGTAATAAAGCAGATATAGTCTGTTAAAAACAACAAGCCCAGTTTCACAATCTATATTGATTTTATATTTTAGAGAAACAGTTATAAATATCCATACTGTAAATAAAAAACCAAATTTACTCGACAGATACTTCAATTCATACGTGAAAAAAAACTATTTTTTAAAATAAGAGGTTGCCAGTAGACGCTTATGGACAGTTTTTTGTTACTTTACGTCCAATAATATAAACAGATGGTTGGTAACCGCTCACTAGAGTGTATGTATCCTTGGGCCTAACGGTTCATTAATGCAAGCAGTTGTATTGGTATAGCTTGAACTCTACGGCAGTTATGTAGAACAGTCGTCTAGCAATCTCAGCTCCATAAATAACTTTGTATAGCAGGTACCTTAATTTAATTTTTTTTTCTGTATATTTGAGATAATTGCATAATTTATTATTTGTCAAATAATTTCTAATTAACCATTTCACTTATTCCAGAAATATTTCGCTTTAAAAAATTATGGCTCGGTCAAATTAAAATTGTTTATAGTCTGGAAGCAAACAAGTTTTCCCCCTCTTCATGTAGTTCATAATTTATACTTTTATTTCTATAAACCGATTACTCAATACCTTTTTCTTTTATTTCTATAAACCGATTACTCAATATCTTTTTCTTTTATTTCTCGAAGATGCAGTTCATGTATGGAGAGTTAAAGGGCTTTAAGGAGAAGACTTTAGGCAAGTTTATTAAATCTTCTGAGCCGTTTTGATGCTACACTCTGGTGAAGAAGGGGTTTTTATTTTATTTTTTCTCTTCTGGCTTTTGTGCAGCCACAATATCTATATCGGTAGATTTGTTATTGCAAGAAACTAATATTTACTAGTAGTTATACTATACAAGAATCTACTAAATTACTAGAAACCATGAAGATGATGTAGTTAAAATTTAGAAAAGATTGGTTCTGTAATTTTTGCAGTTACCGCTTAAAAACGAAAAACGGGCTGTCCTTTTATATAATTAAATGGTATTTTTATATATAATTTATATGGTCTGATAAATTATATTAAAGTAATCAAAGATGC
The DNA here is from genome assembly GCA_948150685.1 of Rhaphigaster nebulosa. Classification (NCBI taxonomy): domain Eukaryota; kingdom Metazoa; phylum Arthropoda; class Insecta; order Hemiptera; family Pentatomidae; genus Rhaphigaster; species Rhaphigaster nebulosa. Next base: position 119,153,954 of record OX411306.1, on the reverse strand, counting down.
ACATTTGGATTCTGCATCGTGACTAATTATTCATCATGTAATTGTTGGCCTATCTGATATCTGATGATATAATTGATAGGCTTGGATTCTAATTTATAGTTGTTTACATTACATGAACCATCTATTGATAACCGGGCTAGCGATTATATACGTCATAGTTGCAATAGTTTTAATAAAGTATCAATTACTAACTATGCAGTTTAGTCGACACAACATCTGTTTCTATCGATTTGCATTAAATATAATTACTGCCCGGAACCCCAGTGTTTCCTCCCTACAATCTATCGTGGAAGGCTTGTATTACATTGAAAATCAGCCGGATATCAACGGAACCAGAATATCCAATATACAGTTCATTAGAGTATATACTCACTATACATAATTGAGGAGATCTCTAGGCCACTGTCTTTTTAGCCTCCGTTCAGGTAGACGGGGAAACAGGGAGAAGGAAACTGAAAAAACCAGTGGGGGGTGATTGTGTGATGAAGAGAGAAATTTGGTATATTTGTGGTGAATGTAAGATTTTACTGTGATAATATTAATGTTATTGTATATAGTCTGATTCGACCGTGGTGTATTTAAAATTTTTCAGAAAATTTTCGATAGCGTAGTTCAGCGCGCAGCAGAACCCCAAAGTTCTGCTCCATATGTCTCAATAGGTTAGTAAAGTAGTGTATATCAGTCGTTTGTTTTGTAAGTTCACTGAGGATCTGTAACCCAGAAGATGTGAAGTTCTTTGTACCGTCTTGTCATTATAATTTGGCATGTCTATTCCATGTGAGTATTTTATCCAAGTGTAGTCCGAGATACCGTACGTAGTTTTATAGTAAACAATAGGAAACAATCCATAGGGAGATGCCAACGTTGCTCGAATTGGTGGAGTTGATTTTAATTTTCCATTTGTGGAACTACTTTTCCAGATCAGATATATGGTTTTGGAAAGCTGTAGATGTTATTCCTGTAAAAGTAGAAAGAGGAAATAATCTAATGGTAAAAAATGCAATAGTAGTACTTGATATGCACGACTTTTTTCCAAACATGGCCATTAGTTTTAGAATATTATTAACAACAACGATTTCAACAGCATCAGCAGAACGAAGTTAACTAATTAAAAATTATTTTCGGACAACAACGTCACAGGAATGATTAACAAATCTGACACTTTTTTCTATTAGCCACGAAATAATAATATAAAAATAATAATAATAATAAATAAATGAAAACAGAACGTTATACTGGGATCGTTCCATTATTATTGACAATAGAATTGTAAATAATAAACCGGACATAGTCTTAATTGATCAAAATGTAAAAAATGGCTATGTCATCGATATTGCTGTTCCAACCGATGATAATATCGACAAAACAGTTTCAGAAAAGATAAGAAAATATCAAGAGTTGTGCCAGAAGCAACGGCAACTTTATAGGCTGGAGCATATAAAGGTGTATCCGATTATAATATCCAGCAATGGGCTCATCCCAGACGATACCATCAGATCAATTAAGAATTTGAAGCTGCGTGAAAAAGTACTGGAGGAAGGGCAGAATTCTCCTGAGTACAACAAGCATCGTCAGGAAGTTTTTAAATATAGTTTAAAATTTGAACCTAACCATTGACTTTGGTCCGGCTAGGTGAATGTTTCTGGCAATAGCCAAGATTGTAAGAAATAAAAATAATAATAATAATAATAATGAATTGGCTTAAGCAATTCAGTAGTCTACATAGAAAATTGGCGGATCTCTTCCAATCAATTATAGAAGGATCAGCGGAAATACCTAAAGATTTTGCAGAGGGTATAACTTACATGATACCAAAGGAAGAAGGACCTAGTCTAGAACCTAAAGACTTCAGACCTATAACCTGTCTAAATACAACATATAAACTCCTGACATCAATAATTGCTTCGAAAATGAGTAATCATTTGATAAATAACGATCTCTTACCACCAGAGCAATTGGGATGTAGGAAAGGAGCTAGAGGCTGCAAGGAACTTTTAATGATGGACACATTTATTGCCAATCAAGCATGCAAAAAACAGCGGAATTTTTCAATGGCTTGGATTGACTATAAAAAAGCATATGACACTGTACCACACAGTTGGTTAATCCAAGTACTAGAACTGTACAAAGTCCACCCGAGCATAACAAATCTTCTGAAGAAGCTTATGGAAACATGGAGCACTAGGCTGACAGTGGACAGAAGTCACTCAGGCTACAATACCGGAATCATAAAAATTTGTCGAGGAATTTATCAAGGAGATTCGCTCAGTCCTTTATGGTTTTGCTTAGCCCTAGCACCTCTAAGTCAAATCCTCAGAAACAGCAAGATTGGATATCAATTAAAGATTGGAGACAACAGATCCATTATCAGCCATAGTCTTTATATGGATATCTTGAAGTTGTATGCAAGAAACAGGGAGCAGTTGCAAAGCATGATGGAAATTGTGTCATCATTGAGTAACTCAATCTGTATGTCTTTCGGTCTCGAAAAGCGCGCTGTGGTGAATGCGCTAACAGGAAAAGTAAATGACAGCAGTTCTTTGCAACTTAGATCAGGAGCTACTATAAGACATCAGTCTCTCGGAGAATTCTACAAATTCTTGGGTATAAAACAAGTCATTAAAATAGCCAGGAAAGAGGTGCTCAGCGAGATAACTTGTAAGTTTAAGAAAAGGCTGCAACAGGTTCTGAGTAATCATCTTACTGGTAAAAATAAAATCCATGCCATTAATACATGGGCGATTCCATTGATAGCTTATAGTTTTGGTATAATAAGCTGGTCAACTACCAAACTTCAAGAAATGGATCGTCTGGTGCGCACAATGATGAGCAGTGCTAGAGTTCATCACCCAAAGGCGTCTATGGCTAGACTTTATTTGCCCAGAAAGGAAGGTGGTCGTGGTCTTATCTCTATCGAGGACTCACGTCGGAAACAAGAAAGCTCTATGAAGGAATATTTTAGGAAAAGTTCGTCTGTAATCATAGCTATGATGAGAGAGATGGATGAAGATTGCACAGCCCTCAATCTCAGAGATCCAACGCTACATGACATTGGAAGTGAGGATCACTTAAAAAATATATGGAAGAAAAAGGAACTGCATGGTAGGTTCTACCATCAGCTGCATGAACCGGAAATCGATAACGAATGCTCAGTTGAGTGGTTGAAGACGGGTCAAATTTTTGATGAAACAGAAGATTTTTACATGGCAATTCAAGACCAAGTTATTGCAACTAGGGCTTATAGGCGACATATCCTAAAGGACAACGTCGTTACAGATAAATGTCGCCTTTGCTTAAAGGCTCACGAATCAATCCATCATGTTACAAATGGATGTGAATCTTTGGCTGGGACAGACTATTTGATGAGGCACAATAATGTGGCAAAAATATTTCACCAAAAAATATGCAGAAAATTGGGGTTATTGGACAATGATAAGGTCCAATACTATCACTATACTCCAGATAAACTAATTGAAAATGCATATATAAAAGTTTACTGGGATGAGCAAATTATTACGGACCATAGAGTAATACATAACCGACCAGATATTCTGATTATACATAAAAAAGATAAAATGGCCAGAATAATAGACAATTACCACTACAAGGGCTGAAAAAATAAGAAAGTACCAGGAGCTTGCCTTAGAACTAAAAACACTATATCACCTAGATAAAGTAATAATAAATCCAATAATTATATCCTCAAATGGTCTCATATTAAAAAGCACTAGAGAGGGTATAGAAGAACTTGACCTTGATCTTCAGAACTTGAAAGTAGCTCAAAAAGCACTCCTGCTTGATACTTGCAGGATTGTGAGAAAATTTTTAAACAAATAAATTACATTATATCATCTACCTTTCCTTGAAGTGTTTTCCAGAAAGAAGATGTTAATCCAGGACACTGAGAAAAATAAATGTAATAAAAAATAATAATAATAATGCGATATATTTAGAAAAAAAAAAGGTTTGAAATATTTATGCACGGCCACAATCATGGTCTTAAGCGCAGAAAGGGCTTAGAGAGATATGGAAGATTAAACTGTTTCATTGCCAGGAGGATCGAAGGAAGGTCATCGGCTGGTGGTTAAGAATATTGAGTCGTAACTATGAGGGGTCGATGAACAGGGTTCTCTCTAGTTGCTCTCGTCATTATCTTGGAACAATAGTGTTCAACTGTCGCCAATTGCCGTATCAACTCCTTCAGCGGTGGATAGCTGCTCGAGATTGATGCATTTTAATGATCTCTTTATGAATCCAATTTACGTTTATAAACCAGTGTTGCAGATATCATTTCCACAACTCAGAACTATTTATGGAAATTGCTCAGTGTAGACAATTCGTCATGACCTTCGCTTGTTATCAAAAATTCGAATAGAAAATCTGAAGGCTCACAAGGCTTATCCAACTCGATTTCAAACCTAGTAGCATCAAAATATCCATTGTAAGCATAAAATGAATGCCTGTTTAGTTCATCACCGAAGAAGTGATTATGAGTTTTTACCGTATCAACATAATTCATCTTCTGAAAAGAAGAGAACGTTCAGAATATATTTTTAGCCGGATTTTCTCTGAAATGAATAAACTTTTGCACTGTATCGAATGTCATCAGAAGGGGGCCTGAGGGTGCATTTTGTATCCCGTTTGCCGTGCATATATATATATATATATATATATATATATATATATATATATATATATATATATATATATATATATATATATATATATATATATGGTATATATATATACAAAATGCACCCTCAGGTCCCCTTCTTATGACCTTCGATACAGTGACCCAGTTTACGGCATATATTACCCATTACATCTGTAAACTTCCAGCGGCCCCCTTTGGATATGAAATCTGAATGAGCTGAAATCCTGTTGTTTTCTACGCAGAAACATAGATACCAATGAAGTGGGGATAAATTTCAGTCGAAAATTCAATATTTTTACTTGTTTTACCGTGATTTTTTAGGTTTTGACTACCTCTACTGCCTTTCGTAATCGAGGAAGAGGGTTGAAAGTTTGTCTGTGAGTCGAATTTGTGAATTAACATATGTTAAATTAAAAAAACAAATTTGTTTATTTCTTTCACTGACCAACCTATTCAACTACCATTATAACAACTGATTTTCAATGATTTATCTTATCCATACGAATTTGTAGCCATATATTTAATTTGTTATTTAGGAGCCACTACAAAGTTTTTCGAAATTTATCATTTACATCATATGGTATTCTTGGAGTTGTTAACTTGAAGGTAAAATAGCCTCTGAATACAAGAAATAGTTTTATACTTCAAGGGTTATTTGATACATTTGTAACAAAACTATTTCTTTGTAAAATGAATTTCATAATAGTATAGCAGCCTTCTTCTTATAGTATTTTTTTGGACATGATTATTGGATATTTATGTCTATGAATTAGTTACTGTGGTAATAATTCGAAAACTACAGTAACAAAATCGGACGATACAGTTTATATTATTATTACAGATCATATATATATATATATATATATATATATATATATATATATATATATATATATATATATATATATATTATAATTTATATATATATATATATATATATATATATATTATAATTTATATATATATATATATAAATTATATACAGATTATATATCACAGCTCCAAATGTAATGTCTACGCCCTAAATTCAATCATACCTCTCGATACTGCCAACAATTTTAACTTATGCGTGGTATAACTTTTGAAACTTTGAAGGTATTGCGTTCATTTAAGTTTTATTCGACAGAAATCGTCATCTGTCAATTGAGTGTATCGAAAAAAATTGAATAATTATTTTTTTTTTTTCAATCTGATAATGATTGTCTATTTTTTAATTTATTTTCAGAGGTGACATAAACAAAATACGAGTGAAGATAATTACAATTTATTTATTAGTGAATCATAAATAAATAAGTAGAGATTGAAATCCAATATTATGTAGCAGAGGTATATTATATAAATTAAATTATAATTAGGCACTTTTATAAATTATTATGTAACACGATGCAAACTATGTTTTACATTTTTTTTTATCTCATTAAAAATAATTGTACAAATGCATAACACTATTGTATTATTCGCAAATTAATATTTGTCTTAAATTTCGGTCTTAAAAACTTTAAATTAAAGTATTTATCTTTATCATACTCTTGAAGGCGATGGTTCAGCATGGTGGTAAGTATGGATAGGGATCCAGATTTGTTTGAATTTGTTTCAATTGGGTTTTTAAAATCAGATTAGTAGAGGGAAAATGGGGGAGCTGGCACACTTCTAGGAGCAGCCAATCAGAAGCCAGCATTTTGGTCACGTGACCTATGGCGGGAAATTTGAATTTGAATTTTCATCTCGACCTAACCTTAACTACCACGTGGTCTCACCTCGACCTAACCTTAACTATTAGGCCACGCCCCTTTTTAATCACGTGACCGTTAGGTCCCGCCCCTTTTACTCTTATCAATCTCCAACCAGCCAATCATATTGCTTCATCCTGATTACCCCCACCCTAAGGCGCCATTTTGTTTACAATGACGTGGTCAGCATCCACGCTTAACCACCAGGTTTATCTCCTCCACCAATTGAAGGGTCAGGTATCCGCTTTATTGTCTGTAACCTCCCCTACGGTTATATAATCATAACCTATACGATGAAGGGTCAGGTATCCGCTTTATTGTCTGTAACCTCCCCTACGGTTACATAATCATAACCTATACGATGAAGGGTCAGGTATCCACTTTATAGTATGTAACCTCCCCTACGGTTATATAATCATAACCTATAGGATTAAGGGTCAGGTATCCGCTTTATTGTCTGTAACCTTCCCTACGGTTATATAATCATAACCTATACGACGAAGGGTGAGGTATCCACTTTATAGTATGTAACCTCCCCTACGGTTATTTAATCATAACCTATATGATGAAGGGTTAGGTACCCTCTTCATACTCTGTAACCTTCCTAAAGGTTACATAACCTTTACATTGTTTTCGTGTTTGCGCAACCTTCTCAATGTTTACGTAATCTTTGCAATATTTAACTTTAGCAACATTTAAACAGGTTGGATCATGTATAGACAAGTTGGATGATGTCTAGGTGAAATACAAATATGGACTTTGAACTGTTTATCTCTAACATATAAATAAATAGCATAGTTCCTTAATCCTATAACTGCTTTTGGACTTTGAATTGTTTATCTCTAAAACATAAATAAATTATAGGGGCTCCTTAATCCTATAACAGCTTTTGGACTTTGAGTTCTTAATCCCAAACCTTTCTTATCTCGCTGAAACATAAACAAAACAACTTTTCAATGTACTACGTATTTTTAATGGCTGATAGTATAAGTAATGGTCTTAAAAGGATTAACTTGTCAATGTTCTACTTATTTTTATTCTCTCATAGTTAAATAATGGTCTTAAAAGGATTAACTTTTAATCCATTAAGTTCCTATCGAACTTTTAATCTTTAAAATATATTAACAAATCGAAACGATGGTATCACGTTGGCCAAAGAGGTTGCACCTTTTCATAGCTTTGAAATATTTTCAAAGTACACGAGTCGGTATTAATAACTGCGAACATGTCGCAGTAAATTTTAATTAATGAATATTAATTAATACTATTTCTTAATCCCTTAAGGGCTTTTGGACTTTGAGCTGTTAATACCAAAACATAAAGAATGATTTAGGACTTCCGCTAAAAAGTAAACAAATTTAGCTTTCGCAATAATGCTCTATCTCTTAATCCTTCCTTTAAAAGTAAACAATGGACTTTGAACTATTAATCCTCTATCATTACTCATCTCGCTGAAACATAAACAAAACAACTTTTTAATCTTATATGTATTTTTATTTTCTCATAGTATAAACTATTAAAACGCCGTAAAAGAATTAAATATTAAATCCTTAAAGTTTTTTATCATTTACAAACAATGATAAAGAGCCTTTTAATCATTCCATAATATCTGGATAGATGACGTCATTATTATTAGCTAAAGTTTTGTTCCTTTTTCAGTTCTCAATGTTTACATTTTATGCAATTTTTCCAAATCTTTACCTTTACCTATCTATTTCTTTTTTAAATGTTCTATAATCTCTTCAATGTTTATACATTTTCTGTCCGCTAGGGCGCAGCACCTTACTCCAGTAGGGGATTTTCCTGGCTAGTTTACATAATGTTCTCAATGTCTATTATGCAACCTTCCCAATGTTTACGTTTACCCACCTATTTGTTTACGTTTTCTTTAACCTTCGCAATATTTAAATTTTATGTAAATATAGTCTTCTCAACTGATTTTTTGCCTTTCCTAAATTGTTTTTCCCCTTTTCTGAACTTGATTTAATTATAATTAACTACCCTGGTTCCTAATTGCACTCGTATCAGACCTTGGGATATCATCGGCTCCTTTCGGCTACTCTCGGATACCCTCGGAGCAGAGCGGCCGGGCCCCGATCATTGTCCTCGGTGACGCTCGTTCGTCCTCGTTTTTCCCGGGCCCCCACCTCGATCTCCCTAATCTGCCTTAGGATGCTCCCGATTCGAGAATAACCGAACTCCTCCGGCCTCATATGATCATCCAGAATTACTAGGAAAATTTTGAAAAAATCTCCTCTCCTCACCTGGACTTCTATTCCTACGGTTCCAACCATTCATTTTACTCAGCACGTAGAGGTCTCTCGTCTGCGTACCCCTTGATCAACTATAAATATTTACATTTTTCATAACTTGAAGTCCCATAATTTTAGTGGTTTTTTAATAATTTTAGCGGTTTTTATTGATTTTAGTCATTTCTTATCAGCTTCTAATGGCAAAATACACTCCGGCAATAATATTATGCTTAGTGTTTAACCGAATCCATCATTTTCTTTCAATTCATTGATAATATTTTTTGAGTAGGTCTTTTACTGCTTTACTGGTCTTTTACTTCTAATTTTTAACATAGCTTTATATTTTTTAGTATATTTTAACCAATTTTCGATATTATTTTTTGTTTTTATAATTGATTTTACATGTTACTTTATTGATTTTAGTCAATTTTAATGATTTTAGAAATAAAATAAAACGTTTTATTAGCAAATATTTGTATATAAATCTGTTTTGAGATGATTTATTATCTAGAGTTGATATTATTTGAGAATGTTGATGTAAGATGTGCTATATTTGGTCCCCATTTGTATCATATTATATTGTTGTTTTTATTTTCAATCCTAATGATGCCCGAATTAGCGAAACGTTGACTGATCAGATATTTACTGCTGTTTAAGAGACTCAAAACTTTATTCAGGATTCTTCCAGAAATATACTGATAATTTAGAATTAGAATTTAAGATAATTTTGAATATTAGAATGTTTGCCATCATCGGATGATAGATAATATTAACAGTAACTAATATGAGCATAATCGTGGCAGTTGGAGCACAATTCTGATCACACTTTCCCCCTTTAAAATTCCAAATATTTACATTATTCATCACTTGAAGTCCCATAATTTTAGTGGTTTTTAGTAATTTTAGCGGTTTTAATTGATTTTTAGTTATTTCTCATCAACTTCTAGCGGTAAAATACAATTCGACAATAATACCATGCTTAATGTTTGACCGAATCCATCATTTTCTTTTACATTATTGATAATATCCTTTGAGTAGGTCTTTTACTGCATAGACTTCGATCTCTAATTTTTAACATAGCTTTATATTTTTAGTATATTTTAACCAATTTTAGATATTATTTTTTTGTTTTTATAATTGATTTTGCCCGTTACTTTATTGATTTTAGTCAATTTTTAATGATTTTAGAAATAAAAAAATTTTTATTAGCAAATATTTGTATATAATACTGTTTTGAGATGATGTATTATCTGTAGTTGATATTATTTGAGAATGCTGATGTAAGATGTGCTATATTTGGTCCCCATTTGTATGATATTATGTTGTTTTTTTGTTTTTTCACTTCTAATAATGACCGAATTGGCGAAACGTTGACTGATCAAATATTTTCTGCTGTTTAAGAGATTCAAATCTTTATTCAGGATTCTTCCAGAAATATACTGATAATTTAGAAATATTCATATTAACCCTTCTCCATACTCGCTTCATAATTCAAATTATTTGATTTCTTTCATGAAATGATAACTATTTATTAGATATTTCTATATCGTCTCCGGGTCAAAATGTCTTGTTTTCTACAGGTGACTGTCAATATTAGAATGTTTAGCATGATCGGATCATAGATAATACTAAAATTAACTCATATGAGCACAATCGTGGTAGTTATAGCACAATTATGACCACACTTTTTCCCAAAAATACCAAAAGTTCGCCTATGAGGCACCACTATCAGTACTTGTTTCCTCATCGAAGTTTGTTTATCGATTAATCAACAATCAGTTCAATCAATTTTGACGAGTCCATCTTGCTTTTGCACACTAACTTTCTGTTGGGCAGAACATTTATGGACTTCACCAGGATGAGAACCATTGTTAAGAGGTGTTTCATAGCACCCTAGGATTTTAAAATGAGTAGCCGATAGAGGGAAAATGAGGTAGTTCGAGCACAATGCTGATCACACTTTCTACGAAGAATAGCATCAGGTCTCGTCTATGAGACATTTTTTCCCAGTTACTTTCTTTCGCCTTGCCGAGGTGTGTTTATTGGTAAACACAGCAATCACATACTAGATTTTATTTGTTTTTTATTAGATTGATATTTATTTTTTTATTAAGAGGCGGAAGCTCATTAAGACCTCATTAAGACTCCAATATCTTTTGGTAATCAACTCCAATCAATCCAAAATGTTAAATATTTCCTCGAAAAAACATAAATTTAACGGAAGGCATTAGATCCGTCCTCATTTCATAATTCAAATTGTTTGATATCTTTCATGAAATGATAACTATTTATTAGATATTTCTATATCGTCTCCGGATCAAAATGTCTTGTTTTGTGCGGGTGACTGTAAATATTAGAATGTTTACCATCATCAAATGACAGATAATATTAACAGTGACTAATATGAACAAAATCGTGGTAATTAGATTCTGATCACAGTTTCCTCCAAAAATACCATAAGTTCGTCTGTGAGGCACCTCTACCAGTACCTGTTCCCTCATCGAAGTTTGTTCATCAATAAATCAACAATCAGTTCAATCAATTTTAACCACTCCATCTTGCTTTAAGACTCCAATATCTTTTGCTAATCGACTCGAATAAACTCATAATATTAAATATTACCCCGAAAAGACAGAAATTTAACAGAAGGCATTAGTCACTTTCTGAAAAGTTATACGAGTTGCGGACATTACATGTGACTATAATCCAAGAGTCATGCCCTGGATAAATTCTACTGTCATAATATTAATCATGGATGGATGACCTTAGTAGTTGAGCTCCTCTAAATACTACACTCTTAATACGAATATAAAATTTTTAATCCAATTTATCACTTTTGCAGGGGAAGTACTGCAGTATATCGATGATTATTAAAACTATCAACACAACTGCATGCGAATCTGCTGACCTCTATTGTCTGTTTTATGAGTTATTATTCAGCTTTCATGTCACACGAGGGGGTGTAGATCGGTGTGTTCAAGGTATGGCTTGAGGTAGTGATGGAGGGTAACGGATGATCAGGAATGTGGTATAGGCTGATTTAGGGATGTTCAGACATGGTTTGAGATGGTTAGCGATGGTATGGGATGGTCAGAGATGGTTTGAGATGGTTAAGAGTGGTTTGGGGTGGTCAGACATGGTTGGAGATTATTT